>OY282531.1:8757500-10007500 GCA_958296335.1 Urtica urens
TGGGTGTGATATATCGTGTAAAATAGTATATAATTATGAAGAGACCTTTGCAAGCCAAATCTTAGTCGAAGAATGACTTTCACAAATTTATTGACGCAATTTATTTCGTATTCTAAATGTGGGGAAAAAAGTTGTTCCATTCTGCTTCATTTGATAAGAGCATATGGGATTCTAGATTCTATTGAAGACGTGTCTTTGACTTACGAATATATATAATAAAAAACTGCGATACCAAGATAAAGAAGCATATTTTTAGTAGGATCTATTTTTTATGATCTCCACACTAAACAAATGTAACGTGGTCTGAAAATTGTCTTCATGTTGGGTGATGATGAATGTTGATATTCTTATAACTACAATATTAGATATACAAATAAATTTAAAGAATGGGGATCATGAGTGATGTGTTGAAGTATCATGGGAATACTCTTTTCCAAAGTTTTCTCTTTAGTTATATATTTATCATCAACTACAATTGATCATTGTAATTGAAACACTTAAACTTGTACTCTACTTAAAAAATTATGATTAAACTACAACCATGATTTAAACCACGGTTTATTGTATAAAAACAATCTCATAACTTATTTTCATTTAAATATATATATTGTTAAAAAAAATATAACGAGTCGATAATAAAATTTATTTTCAACAAGGATGAAAAATAATTTATGCTCCGCCACTATTCATGAACCAAAAAAAGCGGTGAAGAAAATAAATTACCTTGAAACAATTTTTTTTTCTTCATTTTCATCGGTTTTATATGGCTGGGTAATCAAAACTTCATCATATTACAAAGAAAGTTAGGTGTTTGCAATTATTGAGAAAGCTATTTAAGAAATGACTTGTGTTTGCAAAAATGATAAAATTCGATTTCTGTTCAAGAGAAAAGATTTTGTTTGTGTTAATCTATGAAACAACTTTTGATGCTATCACAAGTCAAAGTTGTCAATGTTAAATAAATTTCTAGAAAGGAAAACCCTGTTTTGTGTATATATGTTATTAAGAACATAAATTTTCTCTTTATTCTTACGTGGAAAAACATAGAACATGTGATGCAGTTCCTTTTTCAAGTTCTCTCATTTTATCTTTTTGTGTTCGTTTCATTGATGATAACGTGTCATGAAATCGGGTTGTGGTAGTTGTTAACTAAGCTCAAAATTTATTTAAATATTTAACTTAAAAAAATTAATAAGATAGTCTTAGTTTAAATTTTTTTTTTCGTTTTTGGAACAACTTCTTCTGATGAAATTGCATTCAATCATTTCAGCCATTTTTCCTTCAAAATATTGCCGTCTAAATTTATATATATTTTTTTTTTGTGTGATTGTAGCGAAGATAAAATAAGAGTAGAAATGCATAGATTAGCTGTGAAAGAATATTAAGCTAGTTTTTCTGTTTAAATAAATAAAAAGCATCACGAGTTTTCTTATACATAAATTTAATCAAACTCTTAGTTTGTATCCCAATAAGTTGTGAATTGATGAAAAAAGGACTAAAAAGATTTGGAAGTAAAAACCAAGGATTGAACGGCCGTTGATAAACGGCCGATGATTAAAAAACACGAGAATGTCGCTAGTTGAAGGAGAATTCGATGAAAAAAATGTGGAAAACAGAAAAAAAAAATTGCTAATGAGATTATCGTTGGCCGGTCGAGAATCCAAGAAAAATAACAAAATTCGACGGAAAAAATGTTGATTATCAAAAATTCAATATTACAAATATTATATTTATATTTTTAAACTATTTGTTCAATATAATAAAATTTAATTATTTAAAGAATGTCATTAATGAATTTAATAATTATTTTTAAACTATTTGAATTTATATTTTTAAATTATTTATAATATTATATTACATATATTTTAATTTTAAAAAATAAATATATATAAAAAAATTAAAAGGCTGGAAGAAATGAAAAGGGGGGCACCTCCACACACTAGTACAAATTCAAATCTGTGACAACAAGGTGGTACAAGCGGGACACAAATCAATTGATCTGTTATATTTTTTTTGTTTCAAAATGTCGTTGATTTACCTTAAAGTACAAACTGGAAACGATAGAAAAAATATATTTTCTATATTCAAAACATAACAAAATATTATATCCGTGTTCTTCGTAAAATATCAAAATTAATTTTTGACACACTTTTGGACAAAAATATCTTTAGACTGTAATTTTGTCGGATCTCATCGGACTTCAAAAAAAAGAAAATCGAAATATGACCGGGATTCCGACGAGATTTGATGGAATTTGAAAAATTCAAACTGATTCAGAAAGTTTCAAAGTAAATAATTTTTTTTTTGTGGTGATTTTGAAGTTTTAATATTGTTTAACAGAGATCAAATACAACTTATAATTATTCAAATATGATTTAAAGCGAGGTTGAGAATTAGTTTGGTTTAAAAGATATTTTGGAGAATTAGTTTGGTTTAAAAGATATTTTCATCTGAAAATATGTCAAAAATGTTTTAAATTTTTTTCAACTCATGAATTTAACAGATTTTTTTTTTATGATGAAATTGCAAAATTCCTTTTTTTTAAAGACATTCTAAAGAAAAGGGTTGAAAGTATAAATAAAGCTTGTTTGGTGGTCCTTTTTAGAACAATCGAAATACTCTACCCAAAGGGTTTAATATTGTAAACGACGTCGTATGTTCATAATAACCCCCAAAACGCCATAGCAACTAACAAAAACCTCTGATTCAAACGAGGTTGATTCTCTGATTGAAGACGATGGCTTGGAATCAAATGCTCTTCAACAAAGCTTCAATCGCTTCGAGCCACTTCACTCCTGGTTTCACTAGATTCTTCTCCAAAGGAATCGCTTATGAATGTATGCAATATTTTTTAAATTTAGGGTTTTTGTCCTATATGGTGTTATTTGTTTATTTATTTCCGTATAAAATCGAAACGGCGAAATTTGTTTATGGAGATTTATTTCCTCTGTGAATGACATGGCTAGCGAAGAAGCTGTGCCGTTCTAGTTTTCGTTTGATCTGGTAATCGTAAAAGTTCGTAAGCTATTTAGTTCTAGAGTGAGAAATTTATCAACATAATTTTGTAAAGTTCGTGAGCTGCTTGCGAATCGAGTGTCTGAAAGAAGCTTTACTATATATTGTTTTGTTGCAGTGAAAGTTGGAATACCTGAGTTTTTGAAAGGAGTTGGCAATGGAGTTGAAACTCATGTGACCAAGCTCGAATCGGAGATTGGAGACTTTCAGAAATTTCTTCTCACTCGAACTATGAAGCTCAAGAAGCTTGGAATTCCTTGCAAGCATGTAAGTGTTTTGGGTCTACTTAATTAATTAGGGAGGGGTAATTAAACTCAGTGAATACCGTTAAACCTCGTAATACTCACATTGATTTCTATGTAGAAATGGTCTGTACTTGTAAAATTATATGATCCATAACTATTTCTTCTGTAGAAAGGTTTTGACTTTGATTTTCCGAAATCAAACTCGACATGTTAGGCTATTCTTCAACATATTTTATGGGTTTATCTCTCGGTCGAAAATCAGCTTCAGCTTGTGGAATGCTATAAGCGTTTATTAGTGGAGACGCAAGATGAATTAAGGGAAATGTTAACCAAATTAATTAGTTCTATTTTTCAATTGCTACCAGCCAACCTTACAGACTGCATAGGTTTTTAATTCTATTTTTATTCTATATATTAATAGATTTCTCAGATTATTCACATTTTTTTTGTTAGTTTATGTTTCCTTCTTCGGTTTCTGTTTAAGCACTCTAAAAGTAACAGTTCGTCAAATCCTTCTTGAGTAGTGCATAGGTTTTTAATTATATCTTCTATTTTATGTATTAATAGATTTTTCATATTACTCGCATTTTTTTGTTAGTTTATCTTTTCTACTACGGTTTCTGTATAAGCACTCTAAAACTAAAAGTTCATCATCAATCATAAGTTATATCAGTGTCATTACTCTCTTCTTGGGCTATTTACTCTTACTAGAATGGAGCATTGATTTTACAAGAGTTTAAATGGTTTTACTTGTTACTGAGAATTCTGTTTGATCTGTGGGGTTACAGAGGAAGCTGATTCTGAAATACACCCACAAGTACAGAGTGGGGCTATGGAGGCCTCGAGCTTTATCGGAGAAATCATGATTTTGTTCTAGCCCATCTTGTTTTTAAATAAAGGTATCTCTACACTTTAAATTGGTTATAAGATCTAGTTTCTTAGAATTTTAGGTCATTGTTCTTTCTGTTAAATCCATGAAGGAGATCTGTATTTTCTGCGAATTAAACACAACGTGTAATTGTTGCTGTTTGAGTAAAAGATTTTGCCATCTTCTTTGTGAGACTCTGTTTGTGTCATTTACAAACCCCAATCAGTTTGAAATGAATGGATGAAAATCAGTTCTTATGGGAAAATTTACTTTCCCTAGTAGACCTATACTTTTGATACATGTTCAGCAAACGTTTTGCTATTTGGACACTGATATTGGGTGTATAAGAGTCCAAGTGAAACAAGTTTGGTGTTCATAATTTTCCAATATTGTGAAAATCAACAATAAACAGTGTACTTGTATGGTTGTTTTCAGAGAGAAAAAAAAAACTATATTTCTGTGTATAACAAGCTCCACATTTTGAGGAGAGGTGAAGCTTCGTACTAATAAATTACTCATCGTCTGTTTCGAGTTTAACAACACTTTTTATCTTTCTTACACATAAGTGGTGACTTTATACTTGGGATTTATATTTTTATACATTGATGTATTTTTGTACATTTTTCTCTCTTCCAACATGTTCTTGAGTAACATGTTTGTTTCTGTACCAACAAACAAGGGAATTGTACAAGTTCGTTTTCATTTATTTATCAATAAATTGATAACAAACTTCAGAGTCATTAATGGAGAACCTTCCATTGTTTAGCTCAGAGGAAGGTTCATTAATGAGGCTATTGAGCTTTCTCTTCACTTGGACACAGATCCCAAATCTTAGTCCATGAATGACCCCACAAACATAATGGCCATAATTCATTTCGCGTTCTCAAATGTGGGAACGAAAGAAAGAGAAATGTTCCAAGCTACTTCATTTTATAAAAGCAATAGGATTCCAATTTCTATTGAATACGTGTCTTTAATTACCAATACTAGAATGAAAAACCAACTCCGACATGAAGATAAAGAAAGCATATTTCTAGTGGTATCTAATATTTTTTTTCTTTCTAATTGCCAAACTAAACGAATGTAACGTGGTCTAAAAATAATATTCATGTTGATTTCAATGAGCACTAGCGATTATTCTTATTTCTTAAATAAATGTATTTACGCATGTATAAAGAATGGTGATCATGAGTCATGAGTGAATAAAAACTTACTATTGAAGAATCATGTGGGATTATTTGTTAACTAGTTTTATCTTTAATAAAGATATCTCTTATTAATCTGCAATTGATTATGGTAATAAAATAAAATTGCATCCTACTATTCTTCAAAATTTATGATTCAACTACGACTATCTTTTGTCCATAATTCAATTGCGAAAAAAAGTTGCTTTCGCGAAATTAGAATTTAAAACAAACCCATAGATTATTTTTGTTATAAAATAGATAAGGTTTTAGAAACAATCAGAAACTTCTTTTTGCTTTGTTTGCTAGTTTTGGACATGAGAAAAGACTGATGATGAAAGAAATAATAAAAGAAACACGGAAGAGTAAGAATCTAAGATTGATGAAGGTTTATCATAATTTAATTAGGAAAAAACACAGACCCTAATCGAACGAAGACAAGAGTTTAGTAAAAGAAACAGACACGTGTCAATATCCGAAAACCCTTCTACTCCCATTTCACTTCACTTCTCTCTCTCTTATCAATCTCTTCATTTACTTCGCTCTCTTTCTAAAAATCCAAAAGAAGAAAGGAAAAAGAAAAAAAAGTACCAATCCTTTCTTTTCCTTTCGTTTCAAGAAGATTCCAATTCAGAAGAACAATGGCAGAGCTTCAACCACCTGATTTGGCGACGGTTCAGATCAACGGAAACGGATCGGCCGCCGCAGCGATCGCCTCCGTCTCCGGCGCCGCAATCCTCCCCGGCGCCGCCACAATCGCCGCCGGATTCCTCCCTGTGACCTCCTCCGAAACCCTAGGCACGACGAAGCGCCAGAGACGCCCTAGCGTTCGATTAGGCGATCTCGGCGGTGACCAGAGCTTCGATTCCCACTCTCGCCGCGCTCCTAAGCCATGGAGGACCAACCAGAGCCACGGCGGCGGAGGAATCGGAGGAATCTCCGTCGAGAATCGAGCGGGGAGAGAGTCCGCCACCGCCGCCGCGGCCAAAGCCTCTTCCAAGACTCGTTCCATGGTCAACTTCAACGAAACCCTAGAGTCAGAGGAGAGAGAGAGGGAGGGGAATCTGGAGGCGATGGCGATCGGAAGCTGGAGGCCCGGGACCTCCAAAGAATCTACGGTCAGAAAACGCGGCGGCGGAGGAGGATTAGCCGCCGCGAAGAGAGTCCGATCGAATTGGATCTCCTCAGCCAAGTCCGGCGACGGAGACGAGAAGTTCAGCGGCGGCGATGACGCTGACGAGAACAACGACGATGATGTCGACGGAGGAGGAGAGAACTCGGACAGTCCTGCGAACTCCATGGACGAGGAAAGGGAGAATCTCTACGCTCGGAGACAGTCGAGGATCTCCGACCGCCACAACCACCGTGACGGAGTCGACGTACTCTCTGCTCCGTCAGACACCGAAGCAAGGGAGTGGAACGGAAACGGACACGGAGAGGACGGAGTCAGGGTTTGGCTGAACGGATTGGGGCTGAGTCGATACGCTCCGGTGTTCGAAATCCACGAAGTCGACGACGAAGTTCTTCCGATGCTGACTCTGGAGGATCTCAAGGACATGGGAATCAACGCCGTCGGATCTCGGAGGAAGATGTTCTCCGCGATTCAGAAGCTCGGCAAGGGCTTCTCGTAATGTTGAACTGAAATCCACGGTAATTTCTTAGCTTTTTTTTTTTTAACTCATCAGTCACGGCAATGTAAGTGCAATGTTTGATGTTTCGGAAGAAGAAGAAAAAGAAAAAGAAAAGAAACAAATCTGTTCTTTTTTGAATCTCTGGTATAAAAAGTTTTGCAAGTTTAGTTTGTTTGATGTGAACTGTGATTGTGTTAGATTATGTGCGACGACGAGGTTGTGTTGTAATGAATGTAGTTTTTGAAGAGGAAATGAAAAAAAGAGGGAAAAAGGGAATTCAGTGGCCGTGATAATTTGAAGATTTTCTGTTCTTACTGTCTGTGATGATAGGTAGTTATTATAGTTACCAAAACGAACATAACTGCCATTGTTGGTTTTTTTCAGATAAGGCAGTTAGCTAATTAATATTATTACTCTCTTCATATTTATCTATCCACAGAAAATAAAATAAATATATATTTTGTATGAGGTCTTCTGTTTCTCGTAGCTTTTAAGTGAGTTGGCTTGGCTCTTGTATATATATATTTTTTTTGGGTATGCTTTGTTTGTCCTCTTCCTTAAAAAGAAGAGAGGATTTGAGAGTCTGTTTGTGAATGATATTCTGAGTTAGTGAGTTACTTATAATTTTCAATCGTGAAATTATCACACAAATGAAGCTTCACAGAGCTCAACCACCAATCATACATAACATACTCTTTAAGCCCTTATAATGAAGAACAACTGATAATCAAATAAAAGATTGGGAGGGATTTTGTTTCTGGTTTGAGATAGGAAGGGAAAACAGAGCAATATCCACTTTGGAGTGTGCGGCTTTTACAGTCAGTTACCAGTTTACTGATATGTGAAATTCCGTTGCCAGTTTTACCGATCAGAAATTTAACTCAAATGCCGCGAAACACTGTTGAGTATTTTATAAAATGATATAATTACAAATAATGTATTATGTGTAGTTAAAAGTGATTTTGTCTTTTTTTATTATTTCTACTCGTTTTGTTAGGTATTTTACTTATCTTCTTAAATTTTTGCATGTTGAAATGGTCCACGAGTAATCTAATTTTTTATTCTGAATCTGTACAACAATCTATTTCAAGAATATTATATTAAATTCAAAGTAACGATATTTCTTTTGTTCGTCACATATTGATAAAGTCAGGCTCCTATACGGTACTGGCTCATATTGATAAAGTAACTTTATTAGACGTTGTTTCTTAATGTAATGTAGACTGTAGACAAAATTGTAGACATTATTGTAGACTTAATTGAATACGTTGATGCTTAATGTAATATTGATTCTGAATTTTTTGATGCAGCGATATGAGAAATTTATTTGTTATTTAAGCATATTAGATCTTGAATAGGTGTTGGTCGATATGAATTTTTTAATATAATATATCAAGTGAAAATATCATGAGTTTCCATTTTAAAACAAACGGGTATCCGATTCAATCGTTGGAATTTGGCCTAAGATGAGTAGCAATTTGAAACAATGTTCCCCATTGACATTAGTCTCACTGCTCCCAAGAGTAGAAGAAAGAACAGTGAAAGAGAGAGTGATGGAGAGAATGTTGATCAAAGGATATCAACAGATTCATTAACTGAATAGTACACGTAAACTTGAGGCTTAAGTAGTACTACAGATTCTGTTACAGAAGAAATGATAGGCCGAGACTAATAACATAATAACAGCCAAGAAAACAACTAGCAAGATGACACGTGGACAGATTCTGCTACAAGTGCTTCCATCATCAGGTCGAATTTATATTGCCCAAAGTGTTCGAAAACATGTTTCCTTACCTAAACAATTCGTTGAACACCTTACCTGCAACTAGTATACCACAAACAGCTCAGTCGATTCTCACAACCTTCTCACCTCAGCCTTCTCTTGATCCTCTCCCACCCTCACCTAATCATTATCTTCAAAATTTCTTGTCCGAAAATCGTGCTCACTCACCCTTACTTGTTGAACCATTCTCACCTGTGACTCAACCTAATTTACCTGATACAGTCTCTGTGTTTCCTTCTCATTCTTCACCTAGTCCTACTCAACCTATTCTTCCTCCAATGTTTAGACCTGCCTTTGAGTCAAATCATCCAATGATCACTCGTGCCAAAGTATCCACTTTCAAACCACGTGCTCTCGCTGCCCAGCACTGCCTTCTCACTCACGTCACTGTTGCTGAACCACTGTCTACTACCAGTGCTCTTAGTGATCCTCTGTGGACTGAGGCTATGGAGTTTGAGCTCAATGCACTTCACAGCAATAATGCTCGGGAGTTAGTTCAAGCTCCTGATAATGTTCTTGTTGTGGACAACCGATGGGTGTTCAGAGTCAAGTACAAACTCGATGGAAGCATTAATCGCTACAAAGCTAGGCTCGTGGCAAAGGGCTTTCAACATACACATGGTCTCGATTATTTTGAGACTTTTAGTCCTGTGATCAAGCAACCGACGGTGCGTATTATTTTCACTTTGGCGGTATCTTATGGTTGTGATGTGCAGCAGATTGACGTTAACAATGCTTTTCTGAAAGAAACAGTTTATATGCGTCAGCCTCCTTGCTTCACTGACCAGCACAAACCTCATCACATGTGCAGGCTCATTAAGGATATCTATGGCCTTAAGCAGGCTCCGCGAGCCTGGTACGACAAGCTCAATACTTATCCTGTGTCATGGGGTTTCAAGAATAGCATGACTAACGTCTCTCTTCTATTATTCCTCTGGCAAAGTTCAACTGTATCTGTTTGTTTACGTTGACGACATTTTGATCACTGACACTCATAATTCGGAGATACAACGTGTTATTCGTGACTTGAACTCAGAATCTTCTCTCAAGTCTCTTGGCTCGCTTGGCTCGTCGAGTCATTTTCTTGGGTTTGAGTCTCACAGGGACAAACATGGCTTTTGTCTCACTCAGTCTAAGTATGCCTATGACTTGCTTGTCAAGGCAAATTTACTTGAGGCCAAACCTCAGCCCTCTACATTGATCTCTTCAAAGCCACTCATGCTCGATGATGGTTCAGTCTTACTTGAGTCTCCTACTGCCTATCGGTCCATTGTTGGTGAGCTTCAATATCTGACTCTAACGCGTCCAGACATCTCCTTTGTTCTCAATAGATTAAGTCAATACCTGTAAAGTCTGAGAGAGTCACATTGGAAAGCGTGCAAGCACGTCCTTCGCTATATTAAAGGTACATTGCACTTTGGTTTATCTTTCACTCCATCTGATCGACTAATGGTTGAAGTCTTCTCCGATGCGGACTATGCAAGTTTTCTTGACAATCGGAGATCCACCACGGGACACGTTGTGTTTTTCGGTGGCAATCTTGTGACTTGGTCTGCATGCAAGCAGAATGTCGTATCTCGTTCGAGTACGAAGTCAGAGTACCGTGCACTTGCTCCACTGAACTGGTTTGGCTTAAGTCTCTACTTGATGAACTGCACATGCCTCTTGCTTCTCCCACTTCTGTCCTATGGTGTGGCAATCTTGGAGCGGTTCTCTTGCCTCCAATCCCATGTTTTACGCTCGTACTAAACACTTCGAGGTCGATGTGCATTATATACAGGATTTGGTTCACAGCAGGGCCATTGAAGTGCGTTACGTTCCTACTGAAGAACAGCTAGCGAACATGTTCACTAAGGCTCTTCCCGAGGCTCGTTTTCCCCTCTCTGTGATCGTCTCCGTTTAGATGACTGTGTCGCAGAGCCTCGTCCAGTTCACGGGGGCGTGTGAAGAAGATTGTCCACGTGTCATCTTACTAGTTGTCTCAAGTTTACGTGTACTCATTATTATTCAGTCAATGTACTCATTATTATTCAGTCAATGAATCTGTTAATATGCTTTGATCAACATTCTCTCCATCTCTCTCTCTTTCTCTTGTCTCTTTTTTTTTTCTCTCTCTCTATTCACTTAAAGCTTATCGGAGTATATTACATGATTACTCTTATTTTTTTATTAAATATAAATGCGTGAAAGTCATAATTATGCAGAATATATATATATATATATATAAATATATATATATATATATATATATTAAAATGTTATTAAGTATAGTACGTCTACAAATATATAGTGCATTTTCAATATGATTTACGTTTGGTTAAACTTGCATTAATATCTTAGTTCAATTTAAATTTATGTTAATGATCGAAATCTAAAGAACAATCTAGTAAAAAAAAGCACTATTAATTAATTTGACACGTAAACATTTAGATAATTAACAAACGTTTAACGAAATATTGACCAGATTGAAAATGAGCTAGTAAATTTTGATCTTTCGCTAATCTTTTGTATTAAATATGTAAAGCATGATGAGAATTAGTATTAGTTGAACATTTCTAAAAAATTATTTTATTTATGTACATTATTTACTTAATAAATACTACGATTTTTTTCTTCATATTTTCCGTTGTAGTCGTGTTTGGCCCATACCATCCTCAATCTGGTCATGGAGATGACGTCCGGATACAAGCTCCTCCGACCCCGAGAAGTCCCGGCGGCCCAAACATATGAAGTTCTATATTGAAATATTATATATATATATATATATATATATATATTCATGAAATTCTTGGTATTTACCTATATATTAGTATAAAATTGGAGCATTATAGTGCCTAAGAGATATAAATTTATATAAAAGTTATGTTTTTATATTCAAAAAATTTGTTTTGTTTTATGTGTACGATTTTTGAGTAATTTCGTCCAAAATACTTTATAAACGATTTTCGCTGCTTATTTACCATTTGTTAACCAAACGAATTGACTTTAATTTTTTTTAGGCAACTTTGCTACGGGTGGGGTTTGAACTCACTGTTAAGGTGAGATTTCGTCAAATCCCTCTTAACATAAACACATGTCGTTTAGGCTCTCAAACGACAAAGTGGTTAGAAGCAAGCGGGGCCCGCAGCTGGTGACAGCAAGGCGAGAAGAAGGATTCGCCTCCGCGAGGAAGGTTTAGCCCCGAGCGAGGAAGATAGATCTTTCGCGAGGAAGATCCTTCGCGAAAGGGGGGGTCTTTCCTGCGAGGAGATCCCCTCGATGAATCTCTCCTCGTTCCACCCGCGAAGGGGTATTGCCTCAGAGAGGCATCGTCGCTGCGTAAATGGCGGGAAAGCGGAAGCGTGCTCGAGAAGACTTGGCGTCAGAGATTCAGTCGAAAGAGCGGCAATCACGGGAATTAGTAGGTAAAGGTTAGGAAGAAATTACGGGACCGGTCAGAGAGAGGCCGGGCCGAAAGAGGAAAGCCTAATGGAGGGACAGACCCGAGAGAAGGGGAGAGACAAAAAGAGGGGGGAATATAAATATGAAGAAAAAAACCACATAGAGGGGATCCCCAATCGAAACCCTAGAGAGAGATATTAATCATTACTGTTCATCATCGTCTGTATCTCTTCGACAAGCTTCCAAGGTAATAAACGAGAAAGACCGAGCTCCATATACATAAACTCAAGGATATTAACATATAATTAGACCCTCACATATTAACGACAGCTATTAATCCTTGTGGCTGAAAGAGTCTCGGCGAAAACCGACCTCTACAGTTTGGCGCCCACCGTGGGGCCCTGTCTCGGCGAAAACCGACCTCACGGCGAAAGAGGAGGGGACTCGGGGTCGACTTCGGCTTCCCTCTCGAGCTCGTCAGCCTGCGCCTGCTTCTCTTCCTCGAGCTGTCGCCATTCCGGAAGCTGGCATCGGAGCAACTCGGCCGAGTCCCCAACGAGAAGAGCTTCGATCATCGCAATGTTGGCCTGGTGCGACGCGGCGAGGCGATGAGAGTCGATTGCTGAGTCTAAGGCTTGAAGTCTAGCCGATGCCTTGTCGAGCTTTGTACGTGCTCTTTTGAAGAGGCGTAATCGGGAGTCCCGCTCTTCCTCCGACAAGGCTCGGGCCGCCGCGAGGTCACCATGGAGCCCTTCCACGACGGACATGGCCACCGCCGGCAACGACACCATTTCCGAGCTAACTGCCCCCAGGATCTCGCACACCTGGGCGAAATACTCGTCGTTCTCTTTCAACACACCCACCGTATCCAGGTGTCTCTTCTTCTCGTCGGCCAAAGTCTTCTCGCGAGCAGCCATGCTCGCACCAAGATCCTCGATCTCGCAATCCGTCTTGACTTTGAGTTCAGCGAGCTGAGCTTGGAAGGCCTTCTTCCGGGCAGCCTCATCCGCCAGCTCGGACTCGCTCGCGGTTCTGACGGTCCCGGGCCATAGACGCGCCGAGCTGCTTGCTGACCTCTTGGGATTTCTGCTTCTCACCCACCGACTCCTCCGCGGCCAACATCCGCTGATCGCGCTC
Source organism: Urtica urens (assembly GCA_958296335.1). NCBI lineage: Eukaryota > Viridiplantae > Streptophyta > Magnoliopsida > Rosales > Urticaceae > Urtica > Urtica urens. The sequence continues at coordinate 8,770,745 of OY282531.1, forward strand.
GAGGAGGATCAAATCATTCAGATAGGCAACGCTCTGGAATAGATGTCCCGTGGCGTGGAGGTACTGCTCGTACTGGCTGAGGGCCAAACCGGGCCTGAGTGCCCTGGGCGTGCAACGCGTTAATCCCTGGCACATAAACGCGGAGTATGTTTCCCAAGCCTCATCGGGAGCGTCCGCAGCAGGGATGCAGGGCGGACCATCAGTAAACCAAAGAGGAGACAAGTACGTCCCTCCTTCGGAAGGCGAGGAAAGCTCGTCGGCAGGAGCAGCCTCCGACGGCGTGGGAAGATCCGCGACGACCAGGTCCTCGGGCTCGAGGACTCTTTCCTCCGCCCCCTGCACGGCCTGGCCCACGACAGCCGAGGTCCCGGCGCGGGCGGCATCTGGCGACACCGGAGGGTCCGTGACCGCCGGCGCCTCGGCCTCGAGGGCACTCCTCCCCGGCGCCCGCACAACCGAGTCAAGGGGATCCGAGACCCTGGCGGGAGCGTCTCCCTCTTTAGGCGGCGTCACCCCCACATCTCCGGACTCCCCCGAGCAGCCGTGAGGCCGTGGGGAACCTGCGGCGACGGCCGCAACACCTGCCCCGACTGCCGCGGTCGCGATCTCGGAAGTGTCAACGGCAACCTTCACTGCGATCGCCGGCCTTTTTCGCGAGCGCGAGGAAGAGCGTCCGCCCCCTTTAACGGGGAGCCCACCCTCATCTTTGGGAGGAGGAGGTGGAGGATCTTGATTCCCCGTCGAAACGACCTCCGCCTCGCCAGAAGGGCCGGTAGCAGATGGAGAGGCTGAAGTCTGTTGTGGGGCAGGACCCTTTGGAGTCGGCACCGGCGCCTGACCCAGGGAAACACCTTCCTGAGGATTCGACGCCTCCCGCGTTCCACCAGACGAAGGAGGTACCCTAACCTTCTTAGGGGAGCGGTTACCCGTCTCGCGAGAAGGAACGGCGGCGGAGGAAGCGGCTGAAGTCTGTTTCGGGGCAGGATCCTTTGGGACCAGCAGCACCTGGCTCAAGGAGGCACCTCCCCGAGGGTTCGACGCCTCCCGAGCTCCGCCAAACGGAGGGGACACCCTAGCCCTCTTAGGGGAATGGCTGCCCCCGGGCCCATCGGAAGCACGCCCGCCGGTACTCTTCGGTTTAAGAGGAACACCGGCAGAGCCCCCATCACCGCGAGGCCTCTTCGCGGGGGACCCATCCAAGGAAGCACTCCCTCTCCGCGACAGACCACTCCCGTCAACGGCCGGGACTCCTCGGGACACCTTCCTTTTTCTCTGGTCCTGAGCCCCACATCGAGCGATCCGCGACGAGACCCCAGACGACGAAAGGCCGCCGAACCCAGAAGACGGGAGAAGATTCCGGAGATTCATCCCGGAGGGATAAGGCCATGAGAAAATCCCAGATTTCTTGACCCTAGCGATGGAGAAGTCCGAGGCCCAATCACGGTTGGGTACGGTAAGAAAGAAGCCTCCTGTGGGTCACCTCAAAACGACGAGCAGCTTCATCATCGGTACTGGGAACATACCTAAGAGGGGACTGGTCGACAAGCCACTCCCTGGGCAAATACTTGTGGAAGCACCCAAAGCTGTCCTCGTCCACTGACACGAAGAAGAACTTATCCTCCCACCTGGACTCGTTCGACGGAGTGCTGTCGATGACATGAGCAGTAACCCGGTGGGAGAGAGAATAGCGACCAATGTTCTTGGGGTTCTTGGAGAATTTGAACAGCCGCATGAGGTCCTCCAAGGTGAGATCAACGTTCGCCTCCAATGCCACAACTATGGTACAAACGAGGAGACGAATCGAGTTTGGACTCACCTGAGTGATGGGAACCAGAAAGGCACAGAAGAAAGCCACGATGAGCGACGGAATGGGAAAACAGAGCCCCGTCTTCCGAAAGAAAACTTCATACAGGGCGATGCACTCGTCCCTCGGGGCATCGGCACGCTCACCGTGGCGAGGAAGGCGAAGAGCGACCTTCGGCTCCAAGACAAATTCCTCCCCAAAACGTTCCAGGGTCTCCTCCGTCACCACCGAGGGAGGAGATCGTGTAGCAAAGATGAGACCGACGCCGTGGGTGCGAGACATAATCGATCGAAGTTTGTAGAGCGACGGAAGTTAAGCAAAAAGAGGAGGAGAAGAAGAAAGAATCTGCGTTTTCAGAGGAATCTGGTTTAAGAGGAAGTAAAACTATGACTCGAAGTAGGGTTTCCGATTTTATAGTGGGAAGAGGCGAGGCCATGTGAATCGACGCGTCTCGACCCCACGTCCTGCGAAAGGACACGTGGATGGCCAAAAAGAAACAGGAACCCAAGAGCCGTTCGAAGTGACGGGCTCTGAAAAGTCATCAACACTCAAGTATCTGCACCAGCTTTAATAAGGAGAGAGAAAATCGCGAAAACCGAGGAGACGCGCCCAAAAATAATGAGTAAACAGGTTAGTGCGAACATCACGTGCGGGGAGATCACCACCTCGAGCGACTCATTAAGGCGAGGCTTTCTTTTTCTTTTATCAAGTGTTTCCACTTGATAAAACAAAGGGGGCTGGCAGTCCCCACATCAGCATCAATGCCGCTCTTCGAAGCTGCTCGCATCGATTTGGGCCGTCCCCGCATCAACGTCAAAGTTGCTCGCGTCAATTGCAAGGGTCGTCGAAGCAGACAACCTCGAGCAGTTTTTGGGCACGGATTTCTTTTCTTTTACCAAGTGTTCCCACTTGATAAAACAAAGGGGGGCTGGCCGTCCCCACAACTTTATCAACATAAAAGTTGCTCGCATTAATTGCAAGGGTCGTCGAAGCAAACAAACTCGGGAAGTGTCAAACAGGTACGACAAGGTACGACAAGGTAATGCAATGCGAAGGGGCGAGCAGGTAATTAACCATGACCGAATGCAGAAAAAGTAAGAGACAAAACTTAAAAGAAGGACAAGAATGTTTCATTGAATCTCAATAAGTTACAAGTAGGTGGTACAAAATTACAAGCACAACAATCAGGCAACACCCTACAAAAGCCGACAAAAGCCCTACAGCAGGAAGAGAAAGAGCAAAAGTCACAAGCTATAAAAAGGCCTAAGCCGCCAAAAACGAGATCAGGCCTCGGTGGCCTCTTGCTCGTTCGGCGACCCGGGAGCAGTCGAAGGACTCCCAATGACGAGGGGTGGCGAGCGAGGAGGCGCGGTCGACGGAAGGCCGCCGGGAGACAGAGGGTGAGAATTGGGGTCGGCCGCGGCGTTCTCCTCGAGCGCCGAAACGAGGGCCTCCTCCCGGATGCGGTCCTGCTCCCACTCCAGGACTTGGGCACGGAGAAGTTCGACCGACGCCCCGGGAGGGAGTGCGTCGACCGCCCTTTGGTGAGCCTGGTAGGAGGTCGCCATGCGGTTGACCTCGACAGAATCCCCAAGAGCCCAGAAACGTGAAGAGGCTCGCTCGAGCTTACCCTTGGCCTTCTCGAAAAGGCGCAGCCGAGCTCGACGCTCCTTCTCCGCCTCGGCACGAGCCGCCTCCAGCTCATCAGCGAGTGTCCGCAAAACGCCACGAACCTGGGAGGGCAGACCCTCCTTCACGACAACAGGGGCGCCCACGACCTCGCCAATTTGTGCGAGGAGCTCATCCTGGTGGCGAGAAAGCTCCGAGGCTTCCTGATGGTGCCTCCGTTCCTCCTCCAGAAGAGCCCAGCGAGCGGAGAGTCGCCGCTCGCACTCCTCGATCTGCCGCCCCGATCGAGCTTTGAACTCCGCCAAGTCAACCTGGGCGGAAGTGCGATCCCGCTTAGCCTCGGCCAGGGCTGACTCTAGCCTCGCGATTCGCCCCCGAGATAGGCGCTCGCTGTGGAGGGAGAGATCGAGCTGCTCCCGGAGCTCTGATGTCTGATGGGAGGCGTCCATTGACTCCTCCACCATCAAGGACCTGTCGGCCTCGCGGAGGACGACATCATTCACCTGGGCAACCCCTTCGAGCAAAAAGGCCACCACCTCGGAGTACCCATCGACCTCTACGACAGAGTGACGAGTAGCGGAGGAGCCAAAGGTTCCCTTGGACAGGTCCCGGTACGTGCGTAGGGAGTACTCCCTCCAGACCCCGATGGGCGAGTCCCAACTAGGCTCACCGGGAGTGACGAGGGGAGGCGGACGAGGACCGGCCGGGGGATGGCGGCAGGGAGAAGGAGGAGGTGAAGGATGGAGAGGAGCGGAAGCAAAGGGTAGAAGAGCGGGAAGAGAGGGTGAGAAGTGAGAAGGAAGAGAAGGCGAGGAGTGAGAAGAAACGGAAGGCGAGGAGTGAGAAGAAACGAAAGAGGAGGAGTGAGAAGAAGCGGAGGATGAAAAGAGGACCTGAAGAGGAAGCGAAGAGTGAGAAGAAACGGAGGCTGAAGAAGGAGGAGAGGAAGGGCATGGGCAACCCGGCCGTCGCTGGGGAAGCTCCGGTTGAGGAGATCCTGGAGAAGCGCCAGGAGGAGCACATTGCTGCGAAGCAATGCGAACCCCCACGACACGCGGCACTATGCCGGATGTACCTTCACTCATAGCCCTCTTTGCGTTGCGGTCACTAGCACCACCTCCGACGGGTCGTCTTTCCGCAGCAATCTCGGCACGAGGCGAGGCCCCTGGGAGACCCCTCGGCGAGCAAGGAGCACGGTCATGCCTCAGCAGGAGGGGCCGCTCGGGTGAGCCCTCCTCGTCTTCAGGATCTTCCTCTTCAACTCGTGGTACCGAGCTCGCCCCTGCCATGGTCGCGTCGGGGAAAGGGCCACCGATCGCGAGCTCCGGCCCGCGAAACCCAACCGGGAAGCAGTCGGAGATAGGCGGGCCACTAATGAACTCCTCCCGGTATATTCCGAGTTCCAACAGCTGCCGAGGATCTCGGAAAAATTGCCCCCAGTCGCGACGCGTGCTTGAAAGGAGGGCCCGGCGAATTCCCCGGAAAATGGTTTCGTGGGGGTCACCTGAGCTGGGCGAGTAAACCGGGGGAGATTGGTCAGTCTCTACCCATCGCGTGGGCAATGACTCGTGGTGGTAGCCGAAGGAGCTGTTGTCGACCCTGACAAAGAAATAGCAGCTCTGCCATCTCGGCGCCTCGACAGGAGCGTTGAGGACGATCAGGTCCCGATCGTAAGGGATGAGCGTGAAACGCCCTATGTGTCTGGAAATCCGAAATGGCCTGTACAGGCGCATCAGATCCTCCAGGGCTAGGAACACCCCCTTCTCGGTAGCGATTCCCATGGTGCACAGGATGAGACGAATGGCGCTGAGATGCATCTGGCCGATGGGGATGCCGAACGCATGAAGGAAGGAAAGGAGAAGGTATGGGATTGGGAAGCGGAGCCCCGCGTCGAGGAAGAAATTCTCGTAGACGGCGACCCATCCCTCGTCCAAGGGGTCTTCCGGCTGCTCGCCGGGGTAAGAAAGGCGGACCTGACAGACGTCCCCGTCGCAACACCTCTCATGGATAACGCGGAGCCGCTCCAGGGTCATGATGGAGTGGTCAGGGCCACGTCTGAGGACGCGGCCGAGATTTGGCGAAGTTGGGATCAAGGCCATTGAGAAAGCAAGAGAGTAACGCTGGAATGAAATTCGAATAACAAGGATTAGGCGGGATACCAATTTGGGAGTACGGCAGAACGAAAGAACGCAACGTTTGAAATCCCATTCCCCCACTAAGACCCACAATTTATGGGGGGGGGGGGGGGGGGAAGGGGAGAACCAACGGTGTAAATCCGAAACGACGCAGGCGAATTGACGGATGGAATGCGAAGGGACGCTGAGCGAAATGACGTCCTGGGGAACTGTTGTACGGACAGAAGCGGGGAGAGGAGCAGTCCTACGCGGAGACAGGCACTCGAATACCCTGCCCACAAGGAGGTTCACGGGAACCAAGACCACGCGCCTAAAAAGGAGCGAGGAGAGCAGAATCGCCAGCGAGTAGTCAATCAACAGAGGGCTCGGCCCAATAAACAGGGGGCCCATCAGCAGGATCCTTAGTATTATTTTTACCAAGTGTCCACACTTGATAAAATGGGGGACTAACTGTTAAGGTGGGATTTCGTCAAATCCCTCTTAACATAAACACATGTCATTTAGGCTCTCAAACGACAAAGTGGTTAGAAGCAAGCGGGGCCCGCAGCTGGTGACAGCAAGGCGAGAAGAAGGATTCGCCTCCGCGAGGAGGGTTTAGCCCCGAGCGAGGAAGATAGATCTTTCGCGAGGAAGATCCTTCGCGAAAGGGGGGGTCTTTCCTGCGAGGAGATCCCCTCGATGAATCTCTCCTCGTTCCACCCGCGAAGGGGTATTGCCTCAGAGAGGCATCGTCGCTGCGTAAATGGCGGGAAAGCGGAAGCGTGCTCGAGAAGACTTGGCGTCAGAGAGTCAGTCGAAAGAGCGGCAATCACGAGAATTAGTAGGTAAAGGTCAGGAAGAAATTACGGGACCGGTCAGAGAGAGGCCGGGCCGAAAGAGGAAATCATAATGGAGGGACAGACCCGAGAGAAGGGGAGAGACAAAAAGAGGGTGGAATATAAATATGAAGAAAAAAACCACATAGAGGGGATCCCCAATCGAAACCCTAGAGAGATATTAATCATTACTGTTCATCATCGTCTGTATCTCTTCGACAAGCTTCCAAGCTAATAAACGAGAAAGATCGAGCTCCATATACATAAACTCAAGGATATTAACATATAATTAGACCCTCACATATTAACGACAACTATTAATCCTTGTGACTTAAAGAGTCTCGGTGAAAACCGACCTCTACACTCACGACCTCTTAACTGTGAGTAATGTGATATTACCACTAGCATATATTATCTACCACTAGATTGACATTAGTTTGAATGGTTATTTACTATATATTAATTAAAACAATTATCCTCGGACCAACTATACCATATCTTTAATAGCATGTATTCAAGAAACAACGGCTATAATTTCAAATATTTTAAAAAACATAAATAATGATTAGTAGTATCTCGAAAGCTCTAAACCAAAACTCTTCCATTACAGAACCAACCTTAAAGACACCGTCAACTACAACGTTTACGTTTTAGGTAGAGCGAGGTTGAGTCCTTGAGATTCTGAGTGTTGCTTAGTCTAGCAAGTTGTTTGAGTGAAAATGGCAATAGAGTGCTGAGGTAGTAGAGCGAGTGTTTTACTTATGAATATTTTCATAGTTCAGTGCATTAGGAAGTTTCAGAGGGTAGGGAAACACTTGAGTGATTTATACAGAGTGGGAAACACATGCTTTGGGGAGTTGGGGGAGTAGAGAGTAGTTTAGGCGAGGGATTTTGGCTAAGTGATGGAGGAGGTAAACTGGGAAGACGAAGTGGAAATGACCACAACGGTGCTAGCTAGCAACTTAAGTATCTCCAGGAGGGTAGACGGAGAAGGAAGATGTGAGGAGCTGAGCTACGAAGCAGGGAACGTATTAAACAACGCAGAATGGAACCAGGGAGTCGACAGATTTTTTGAGGTTTTTTCGTGCATGTGGAGATGCAAGAACAACTGGATTGTGAAGGAGATTAAACCTGTAATCCTTCAAATACAGTTTGACAATGCCGAGGATGCAAGAAGAGTCCTAAACAAGAGGCAATGCGAAGTGAAGAAATCAGTCTCGAGGGGATGGCGTGATATTTACTATAAGAGAAACCTCATTAAATCCCGGTCCAGAGTTTTGATATGTAATAGGAAAGATTCGTGTATTTTCATAGACTGATGGGTTCAAGACGAGTTGCTAGCTTGAAGAGATGATTTGAGTCTGAGTATGAATGATGAAGTCTACAAACTGTTCAGCCCATGTACAAGACTGTTGAACATCGATCTTCTTCAGCTCGAGTTTTCGTAGGAAATAATTGTCAAAATCCTGAACCTGAAATTGTTTCTGAGTCAGAGTGAGGATAAAAGTTTCTGGACACCCAATATGGTAGGAAATTTCAAAGTGAAATAAGCATACATAGAAATAAGAGGAGTTGCCTTTGATCCAAAAGATGAAGTATGGTAGAAAGCGTGGAAGATCAGATGCAATCAAAGATAAAAGTTGCAACTGTGGAGGTTCAGTAACCAGGCTTTCCCAACTGCGAAAAAATTAGCGCACAAAATTCCGAGAATCGATCCACTCTATCGTATTTGTTCAGGGTCATCAAAATCGACTAGCCATTTTTTTTTAATGTGATCTTGCAACTCGACTCTGGTTCATGGAGGCATAGGGACATGTATGGCATATTGAGAGTTGGGCGAGACCGATGGACAGTCTGAGTGTTTTCCTAATATGCAATGATGAGGTAAACGAAAGCTCAGGTATCAGGAAGGATACATTTATTAAGCTAGTGTTAGCTATCATTGAAGTGATCTAGAAAACTAGAAATGATATTGTATTCTGAGGTTTGGAACCAAATTTGGAAATGCTGAGGATTAAGGTCAAAGAGAAAATTGGCGATATTAATGCAAGCGAAGCCCAACTTTCATCTAGTGAAGATCAGACTATTGTTGATGAGTTGGCTTGATGGGCGGCTCCTGAGAGGGGAGTGATCAAGATGAAGTCGGATACTTTGTTTAACGAGGGTCGAGGTGCGGTGAGTTTGGTGGTGAGGGACGAAAGAGGAAAAGTTAAACTTGTGAACTTCTATAGATAATGTGATTATTGAAGGTGATTTCCAGAGCCTTTTTTCAAGTCTAAGAGACGTAGGTCCTTGCTCGGTGTGGAACTCTTGCTGAAATTCAAATCTGTTGTACAAGCTGAATATAGTTTCAATTCTTGTAGTTTTATTTGGGTTACGAGCGAGTAACAAAGAGGCAAGAGACTTGACTAATTGGGTCTGGTCTTTTAAATTTTCCGGTATGTGTACCGAAGGTGAATTTCCGCTCTTTGTGCGGGACAAGATTATTGATGAAGACATTGTCACGGGACTCTCTTTCCATTTTTTCCACCGACATGGAGTGGCGAGATTTTAACGAGTCCTTAATTTTTTTTAAAAAGCTCAAAACCCATCAATAATCTTGTCGGATCCATAATATTTCGTGACATCAAATAAGTATAGGGAAATTTCGAAAAATATGTGTCATAGTGGGGTAATATTCTGTTTATATGTGTGATGAAATTTTATTACGGAATATATGTGCCAAATAAAAAAACATCCTTAATAATATTTTGGTTAGTTAAGGCATGTTGCGGTCGGTTGTGTTATCTTGCAGAATTTAATATTAACTGCGGTATGTTGCGGTATGCTGCGGTCAAATTTGGTAAAGGGCATTTTTGTCTTTTGGCACATCGTAATAAAAATACATCACATATAGAAACATAAATATTACCCCAATATCTCACATATTTTTCGAAATTCCCGTAATTATAAATGGCAAAGACCTTTTCTCTAATAAATGTTACATATAATATGTACTTATAAAGATAACGAATTAATATATCGTCTCTCAGTTAGTATAAATTTTATTTTAAATGCTATTTATATTATATACACACGTAGAAATTTTGTCCTCAATTTTTTCACACCCTCAAACACGCACGCGTAAGCCTTTGTTTTTAATGCAAAATTTTTATCATTCTGCCATTATATCAGAATTATTTATTTCTTTCCTGAAAATAAATAATTTTTCCGTATTGTTTCCAAAAAAATATCGATCTTTATGGCAAAAGGTATTAAAAATATTATTAAATATTTCTATATGCACTTTTAGCTGCAACCATTTGGACCCCAAAATGTATTCCTATATGAACTTGAACATTGCATATGTATTCCTCAATGCTCTACAAATAATTTTTTTCCGTTACAATATTACAATTCACAATATCAAATTTTATTTTAAGGTAATTTTAAGTATTTTAAAGTTTATAGTATCTTATTTTCTCTCATAAAACCCCTTTTAGATTATAAAAAAACAACGAGAAAAAAAATCATTCCACTTATACAGCATCATAACGAAAAGAAAAGAGAATCATCAACTCTTCTCATCTATCTCATCTCAAAACATATATATATATATATATATATATATATATATATATATATATATATATATATATATATATATATATTGTTGATGTGAATATGCACGACCAACTGTCACGAAGTGTCGTCACTCCGATTACGAGATAAAAGATGAACGGGCTCAAATTCCTTATACGAATCCACCTCGGGCGAGTAAGAATGTTTAAAAATAATAATAATACGAAGTAAATAAAGAGGTTTGATTGATTGCAAGATGAATACAAGTATAATTTCGAATGATTACAAAGTGAATTTCATCTCACTCTCTATTTTATACGTGCTGTATTTAAAGGATGAATACAACGTCTCCTTTCCTTGTTTCTAGCAACATCTGTCTTGACTGACTCTTCCCCGTGCTTCCTGCTCGTTTCACCACGTTAATTGCTGACCACGTACTGCTTGTCAATTCAGTCCGTAAGAATAGCTCGGGAGAGTGGATTTCGGAGAGAAATCAGCTTGTTTGAACAAGGTCTGGATCTTGGTTGAAAGGAAGGGATTTTATGAATTACAATCGTGGTACTTCGAGTGATCAGCATGTCGTTTTATGGCATCTCGTCGTTTTTCAACATACTGTCGTTTTTTGACATGCTGTCGTTTTTTGACATACTGTTATTTTTACCTATTTTGAGGTCGTTTTAGCATTGAAATGCATAAACGGTGTCGTTTGCTGAAGGGGACGAAGTCCCGCATCAACAGTGAGCCCCCCAGTGCACTAAGTGAATGTCACTTCGTGGCCTCAGCATGTTGATGGCCAGGACGTTTTTCCGACTTCTTTTATTTCCTTAGAATAATAATTTCTATCATTCTAAAAAATAAATAGTGGATCTAATTGAGATCAGATACGTTTGGGCGGGCAAACAAAATTTGCTTTTCTCCACTTTGAATATATGCGCGGTCGAAATGGGAGGTTTGTTTGCATGTCTTGTCTGCGTGTCACTCTGCCATTGAGTTTGCGTATGACCACGGAGGAAAGCAGTTCGCTCTGCCCCAAAAAACCGGCCGATGTGACGTGCATGATGATAACTGCATCCCTGGATTGCCGAGCTTTTTTCGGACGTGATGGGACTATTAAAATCCCACTAATTCATATCAAATCAGCCATCATTGATTTGTTGGAGATCGTGTGTTTTAGACAGAGAAATCGTGGGTGAATAAGGTTTGCTTTTTTAAACCCCTTTTTTTATTTCTTCACTTATCACAACGTACTCTCGTCTCCATCTTCTCTCTATTGCTCCATTCTTTTTCGAATCTCTTCGATCATGACATCGAGCACTTTGGATTGGCGGTTGCTGGACGCGTCTCCGTCTTCCGTGCTCACGCCCGACCATCTGCGCGAGTTCCGGGGGATATACGATATCCCCGATTTCATTGAGCTTTTGGCGCCTAAGGAAGGAGAGCATCCGTTCTCGTTGAAGGAGGGGTGGACGTCGGCCTACGTGGCTTTCTTGGAGGCCTGACTGGAGCTACCGGTATCCGAGGTGGTCTTGGAGTATCTGAACCACCTCCAGCTCGCCCTGGGTCAACTCGTTCCCAACGCCTATTGCAACTTAGTTGCCTTGGGAGTGGTTGCCAGGGAGAACATATTGGTCCTTATTTCTGACGACCTGTCCCGCTTGTACCATGCCAAAGGATCCGGGAAGGCCTCTGAGAGGCATTACCTCAATGGCCGGAGTGGGAAGATCCTTCGCAACACCCCCGATGTGCGAGGTGGTTGGACGGAGAGGTTCTTTTGGTTCAGAGACAGGAGATCCAAATCAGGCATCTTTAAACCCAAGATTTTTACAGTATCAAAACATCCATTACCTGTTGATCTCGGACCTCAAGAACCAAAATATGTCTCACAAGCTCTCACTGACAAAAACTGGGAACAAGCTATGAAAATTGAATTGTCAGCGCTGCATGAAAATCAAACTTGGACATCGGTACCTGCTCCTGTTGATCACAATATAATTGGAAACAAATGGGTATACAAAGTCAAATACAAACCCAATGGACAGATTCAACGATACAAGACGCGGTTAGTTGCAAAAGGGTTCTCACAATAACTAGGGGTTGATTATTCTGAAACTTACAGCCCTGTGGTAAAACCATGCACAATAAGATAAGTTCTCCCTTTGGCAGTCTTCAAAGGCTGGGATGTGAAAAAACTAGATGTTAATAATGCGTTTCTAAATGGTCTATGAACTGAAGATGTTTTTATGGCTCAACCGGATGAGATTCGAGACTCAAGCAAACCACACCATGTGTCTAAACTACATAAAACTTTATATGGACTGAATTGGCTCTTAGGGCTTGGTTTGATAGGTTGAGGGAAGCACTAATTTCTTTGGGCTTTCAAGAAGCAAGGTCATACATTTCTTTGTTCATATTTTCCAGAAACCAAATATACATACTACTATTGGTATATGTAGATGACATATTGGTTACTGGAAAGAATGACAAAGAAATTGAGAAGCTGACTACTGACTTACATGCTCAATTTTCTTTGAAGAAGCTCGGGTCTCTACACTATTTTATGGGAATTGAAGCTGCAAGAGATGAGAGTGGTATGTACCTGTGTCAATGAATGTACATTGCTGACCTCCTTCACGAGCTCAATATAACAGGAGTTAAGCCATGTGCTAGCCGGTCAAGTTCTATCAATTGAAGGAGGAGAGACTCTGGCTGACCGCTTTGAGTATAAGAGCACGATTGGCCCAGTATGTTACCATGACGCGGCCGGATATAGCTCATGTGGTCAATAAGGTAAGCCAATTCCTTCAGGCTCTGACGTCTCTGCACTGGCTTGCCTGCAAGATAGTGCTCAGATATCTCAAAGGAATAATTTGTCAAGAATTGTATTGCAACCAACGAAGACCTTACAGCTGAATAGCTTTGCTGATGCTGACTGGGCCAGTAGTAATGACGATCGACGCTCGACGAGTGCCTAATGTGTGTTTTTCGCAGGGTGCCTCGTCTCGTGGAGCTCTCGAAAACAAAATGTTTTCGTTAGGTCAAGCATGGAGGCTGAGTACTGAGCTCTCGCTCATGGTGATGCAAAAAGTGCATGGTTCAGGTCTCTGTTCTGGGAATTGCAAATTTCAATTCCTTACACTCCGATATTCTGGTGCGATAACATCGGAGCTGTTGCGATGGCCGCCAATCTCGTGTTTTATACCAGAACGAAGCACGTCAAAATTGTTCTACATTTCGTTCGAGATATGGTGGTGAGGAAAGAGCTGGAGGTGAGATATGTGCCCACCGACGATCAAGCCGCCGATGCGTGTCGCGGTTTCTGAAGCTGAGAGACAAACTACACATCGGCGAAGATCCGTCTAGTTTGGGGGGGGGGGGTAAAGGAGTAATTGCACAGCTTCACCTCAGCACAATGCCACGTCAGCTCACTTGTCCACGTCACCTAACTGCTATTGAGTGAGTCAACAAAATCTGTTAGTAGTGAGAATTCTTGTAGCATTCTGTAGTAATCAATTGTAAATATATAATGTATCTACCCCAAATGTAAGAGATTATTCATTCAATGAAATCATACTGAGAAGATAATTTTCTCTCAATTCAACCATGAATCTCTAGATCTATATATCACGAACGTCTGCAAGTTGTTTATTCTTTCTAAAAGAACAATGATACTGATTTCGATTTTTCTGAGTATCATAGTTCTTTTCTTGATTTTCTTTGAGCTTCTCAAAATTTAAAATATCTAATTTTGATCTTTCGAGACAATACATGCAACAAAGTCCGCCAAGAGGCGGATCTTTGAATAAAAAACGCATTAATGTAAATATTATCCAATGACTTTTTTTCTAAAGACTTGTAGGGTTTAGTTTCAAATAATTATATATATAGTTTGTTATAGTCAAAAGTTTAAAATAATCATATTTTGCTCAAACAAGCATTTATTAAATCGTCATACCAAGTGAAGACTTTGGAAACGCTCATTAATGAGGTACATGTAATACCTGATCCAATGTTATTAGAGAAATTTCTCAATCTGTCACTTTTAATAAGTCAATTTCTCAAAATCAACTAAAAATAATTTATTCTCAAAATGCCAGTGCAAAAGACCAAATACCCCTAACATTAAATATTCCTTCAATTTTAATTCCTATTTCTTTCCTCTTCTTTTTACCTCTTGCAACCGGTATAGATATTTTTCTCTCGCCTTTCAAACATTTCTCTCCCGCGTGAACCTCTCTCTCTCTCTCTCTCTCTCTCTCTCTCTCTCTCTCTCTCTCTCTCTCTCTCTCTCTCTCTCTCTCTCTCTCTCTCTCTCTTCGTAGACGCAATAGGCTGATTAGATGATAATAGGGTTGCGGTGAGGGGAGATTCGAGTGCCGAAAAAGGGTACGCAGTGAAAGTGATATTCTCGTCTCGAGTGGACGACAGAATTTGTGACTGCTGCGACGGTTCCGACGAATCGCCGGAGGTGCGGTACCCGAATAGCTGTTGGGAGCAGGAAAAAGTCGCGCGCTTCAAGCTGCAAAACAAGATCTCCACTTTCAGGGACGGAGTTTCGATTCGCAACCGCCTCATTGCAGATGTCAAAGCCTCTCTGGCTCGCGATAACACCGACCTTTACTGTAGACAATATTCTAGATCCTGTTACAGTTTTGTAGACGACATTGTAGACTCTGTTACAGTTTTGTAAACGACATTGTAGACTCTGTTACAAATTTGTAGACACATTGTATATAACGCCAAGAACCTAACCTCGTCGGAGATGGAGTGGAGCTGCGTCGGAGACGTCGGATATGAAGGAGATGGAGGGGCACTGTTGTCGATATTTTCCGACAGTGTGAGTGAGCGTCTCGCGGACGTCGGACATTTTATAGCGGCGGCCCAAGGCTAACACCTCGGAGGATACATGGCGGTCGGTGACCTCGACCGGTGCCTCCGCCGGGCAGCTGGGACGACCAGTGGGGCCTCTGGACGTCCTCGGAGAGGCCTGGACGTCCTCGGAGAGGCCCGGACGCCCTCGGAGAGGCCTGGACGTCCACGGAGAGGCCTGGACGTCCACGGAGAGGCCTGGACGTCCACGGAGACGCCTGGACGTCCACGGAGAGGCCTGGACGTCCTCGGAGCGGCCTGGACGTCCTCGGAGCGGCCTGGACGTCCTCGGAGAGGCCTGGACGTCCTCGAAGAAGCTTGGACGTCCTCGGAGAGGCCTGGACGTCCTCGGAGCGGCCTGGACGTCCTCGGAGCGGCCTGGACGTCCTCGAAGCGGCCTGGACGTCCTCGGAGCGGCCTGGACGTCCTCGGAGAGGCCTGGACGTCCTCGGAGAGGCCTGGACGTCCTCGGAGAGGCCTGGACGTCCACGGAGAGGCCTGGACGTCCTCGGAGCGGCCTGGACGTCCTCGGGAGGCCTGGACGTCCTTGAAGAGGCCTGGACGTCCTCGGAGAGTGCCCTGGACGTCCTCCTGGAGGCCTGGACGTCCACCTGGCGGCCTGGAGGCCTGGACGTCCACCTAGACGTCCTGCAAGGTGGCCTGGACGTCCACCGAGGGCCTGGACGTCCTGCAGGGTGGCCTGGACGTCCACCAAGGGCCTGGACATCCTGCAAGACGGCCTGGACGTCCACCGAGGGCCTGGACGTCCTGCAAGGTGGCCTGGACGTCCACCGAGGGCCTGGACGTCCTGGCAGGTGGCCTGGACGTCCACCAAGGGCCTGGACGTCCACCAAGGGCCTGGACGTCCACCAAGGGCCTGGACGTCCTGGAAGGTGGCCTGGACGTCTACCGAGGTGGCCTGGACGTCCTCTTGCCTTCCACACGCCCAAGGAGTCTCTTGGCCGGCCCTAGAAGCTCTCCTCATCCTATAAATAGCCCCACGACCCTCACAACAAAGGTACACCAGTTTTCCCCAGTGAAAACTATACTCTCTCTCTCTTACTCTCTCTCTATCTCGGCCATACCCTCCTCGGGAAGCTGAGTCGGGAACAACTTCCCATAGGAATTGTTCCCTAAGATCCAAGGTCCGAGCGTCGAAGCGACGTTGACTCTTAAGTCTCCGTTTCCGCCCGATCTTGTCGATCCTTCCTCGTCATCCTACAAACTCCACCCACATTATACTAATGTTGAGCGTCGGAGAGGTAAACAGAGGACCCCCCTCTGTTTTCCCTTCTTAGTTCACGTCTGTTTACTCTTTTCAGATAACAGAAGGACTCGAAGACCACACGACAGCTAAGAGACGATCCGGGACACCGGATCAAACACGCTAAGGCCGAAGCGAGGGTCACTCGCCCCGAGCGGGGATCTGACCGCTTAGGTCTCTGAACGTTGTCCAAATTTCAGCGACAACATTTTGGCGCTAGAAGGAGGGGATCTTCGATCTCGAAATCCATCCAATCCACATCTCTCTATTTCGTCTCTTTTCTTATCCACTCACCGAAAATGAGTGACGTTCCGGCAGCTTCCGTAGCCGCCCGATCGAGCAATCCCATCGTTCGAGCTACTAGCTCACGGTATGAGTTTCGTCAACTCCCCCATCGAGGGACCAGGCAACAACATGGGATAAGGAGTTCAGGAAACGACACCCTCGCCCCTCGTGAGAACGAGGAAAGGCTGAGAGACGAAACTAACCGTCGCTTGACGGAGTTGTTGGCTCGACCGGGGGTGGATAAGGGTCTGCTCATGAACCTCCTCGGATACGAGGAGGGAGGCAGTTCGACCCGGGACGAAAATTATGCCGCGGATGGCATTGTCCCGGAGACGAGCACGAGTCAGACATTCACCCGCTCGCCAGCGGAAGATGCGAGCGATGCTCCATTAGTCTCGCCAGCGGAGCAACAACGGGAGACTTCGCGACGCGAAGGTTCGGGTAACCCCCGGCCGCGGGCGATGCGAGGCACTTCGCGGAGCGGGCATTCTCGACAAGCACGCCGGGCGTCCTCTCGACGGAGGAACCTCGGCGTAGATAGTCGCAGAACTCGCTGCGAAGGTCGCCCATCGACCCTCAGGCCCTCGCACTCTGCTGAGGTAGACTTGAGGACCCGCCTTAATTCGCGGCGAGATCCCCGAGAGGAGGACTTGAGGAGGAAGCTGGATGCCCGACGGGCGGCCGCCGGGGCTACCACCCTCGGGAACCCTCCTCCGAACGCCCTGGACCAAGGGTCCAATGAACGGCAAGTTCCCACGCCAGTGGGGCCAGTCGTAGGAACTGCAAATGGGCTCGAAATGATCACAATGATTCAGGGACTCCAGAATCAGATCATCGAGTTGCGAGAGGCAGGTTCCGGAGGCTCTAGGCCATATAACGGTTTGGAGGGGTCTTACTCGCCTTTCACGGCAGTAATTCTTGCGCAACCTCCCGGGGGAGGGTTCAAACTCCCCACCGTGCCTCCCTACGACGGGCGTTCCGACCCTAACTTCCACGTCCAGCACTATGAGACATGGATGACAATGCAGGGGCTGTCGGACGCAACACTCTGTCAGGCGTTCAGCCTGACACTGGTTGGAACAGGGTTTGAATGGTTCCGGAACCTGAAGCCCGGGAGCATTGGCACGTTCCGTGCCCTTAGGGAGTCTTTCCTTGCTCGATTCGCCACATTGGTGGCACAAAAGAAGTCAAAAACGCAGCTCTGGACGATCAGGCAAAAACCAGGCGAAAGCTTGCATCAATATTTGGCCCGATTCACCGAAGAGTCCCATAAAGTCGAGGACTTCGATGATCGGGACGCCATCGTCGCCATCACAGAAGGCGCCGAACCCAGCGATTTTCTAAAATCGATTGTGGGGAGAGCCCCAAGGGACATGGCTGAGCTCATGGCATGCGCTAGGACGCACATGGGGGTTGAGGATTACCTCAATAGCCGTAAGGGTGAGGGCCACGGCAACCGCCCTCGCCCGAATGACCACCCCAATGCTCGCGGGAAGCGGGGAAGAAACCATCACGCTGTCGGTGATGACCCCCCACCGAGATCGAGGAGGCCATTTGCCGATCAATTCCGGGGAGAAGCTCTCACCCCGCTCAATGCGTCGCCGGCCCGAATTTTAGCTCTTCATCGAGACAAACTCGGGTCCCCGGCACCATTGAGAAAAGGCCCTGCGACGCGGGACAAGAGCAAGTATTGCGAGTATCATCGGGATCACGGACACGTGACCTCCGAGTGCTACCAACTGAAAAGGCAGATAGAGGCCCTGATTCAAGAGGGCAAACTCAAAGAGTTCATCATGAGGGCTGCCGGGGTGACAATCCCGGAAGATCGCCCGCCGACCCAGAATAGGGCCTCGACCAAAGAGAAAGCTACAGCAGTCGCTGCCATCAGCGACGAGCCCGAGCACTCCGGGATGAACGTTGTAAGAACGATCACCGGGGGATTTGACTGTGGCGGGTCGAGTAATCAAAAGAAGAAATATCTGAGAGCAGCGACTAACGAGAGGGTTAAGAACGGCATTAACCTCACTTATGTCGCTCCCCCGCCTATCCCCTTCGAGGATATTCGTTTCACCGACGAGGAAGCCAGGCGAATCCTCCACCCGCATAACGACGCTCTCGTTATATCGGCGACTGTGGCCAACAACAAGGTTCGACGGATCTTGGTTGACAACGGCAGCGCAGTGGACATAGTGTTCAAATCGGCACTCGAGCAGATGAAGCTCGACAGAGTAAAGCTCGCCCCGACGCGAACCCCGCTCTATGGCTTTTCCGGGGAAAAGGTGTGGACGGAAGGATCGGTAGACCTTCCTATCACCTTTGGAACCCGAGGTGGCGTAGAGACGACTCGGATCGTGACATTCCTGATCGTCGACGAACCGACGGCATATAACATGATAATCGGCCGACCCACACTGGTAGGTCTCAAGGCCATCACATCGATCTATCATCTCATGATGAAATTTCCAACCGAGCGGGGAATCGCATGTGTAACGGGAGATCAAGCCATGGCGCGATCGTGTCACGTGCACGCCGCCAACAAAAAGGTCACGAAGCCTGAAGAAAAAAGAGAGGTATGTACGACATATCAACTCAATGACGAACTCCCATGCAAACCCGAGGAGGGAGGAACGTTCGGCGAGTTGGACCAACGCGACGAGATCGAGCGTCGGCGCATGGAAACTCCTGACGACCTCGTCTCGATTGTCTTGGACCCCGCAAAGCCTGACCAGGTGGTCAAAATTGGCGCACAGCTCTCCGCCGAAAGGCAGGAGTCGATGGCTTCATTCCTCAGACAACACAAAGACGTCTTTGCGTGGACACACGCGGACATGCCGGGCATTGACCCGAAGATCATGGTACATCGCTTAAACGACGACCGTAACATACCCGCAAGGGTTCAGCCTAGATGGGCGTTTAGTGGGGAAAGGTATCTTGCCATAGGAGAGGAAGTTGATAAACTCCTCGCCGCCGGTTTCATAAGAGAAGCGGAACACCCCAAGTGGGTGTCAAATGTGGTGATGGTGAAAAAACCCAACGGGAAGTGGCGCATTTGTATAGACTACAAGGATCTTAACAAAGCCTGCCCTAAGGATAGCTTCCCCCTCCCTCGGATAGAGCAACTTGTGGACGCGACAGCGGGTCACGAGCTCCTCAGCTTCATGGACGCCTATTCAGGCTATAACCAAATCCGAATGCACGAAGATGACCAAATAAAAACGACATTCGTAACAAAAAAAGGCCTGTATTGTTACAAGGTGATGCCGTTCGGCCTAAAAAATGCCGGCGCCACCTATCAACGATTGGTCAATCGAATGTTTGCCGACCAAATCGGCAAAACTATGGAGGTCTACGTGGACGATATGTTGGTAAAGAGCCGACTGGCCCCCGACCATATCCGTGACCTCCGGACCATGTTCGCAATCCTCCACAAATACGGGATGAAGCTGAACCCCAACAAATGCGCATTCGGGGTCGAGTCAGGAAAATTCCTTGGCTACATGGTAAGCAAGAGGGGGATCGAAGCCAACCCCGAGAAGATAACGGCCATCTTAGAGATGAAATCCCCGCGGAAACCCAAAGAGGTCCAAAGTTTGGCGGGACGGATCGCGGCGCTAGCCAGATTCGTTTCCAAGGTCACCGACAGGTGCCACCCGTTCTTTCAATCCCTAAAGAAGAAAGACGGGTTTGAGTGGACCGCGGAATGTGAGAGGGAATTTCGCGAGATGAAGTCATACCTCGCGACCCCCCCATTCTTGGCAAAGCCCGTCGATCACGAGGTTCTCATATTGTACCTCGCAGTGTCTGACAAGGCCACAAGCGCAGTCCTTATACAGGAAGAAGGCCAGTGTCAGCGGCCAGTATATTATGTGAGCAAGTCTCTCCTGGACGCCGAGACTCGGTATCCAGAGATCGAGAAGCTATCGTTGGCATTGATCATGAGCGCGCGAAAGCTGCGTCCGTATTTCCAAGCGCATCAGATAATGGTGCGCACCGGACATCCCATCGAGAAAGCCCTACAACGAGGCTCCTCGACGAGGATGGCAATTTGGTCGCAAGAACTAAGTGAATACGGGCTAAAATTCCAACCACGGACGGCCATCAAGGGACAAGCTCTGGCCGACTTCATAGCAGAATTCACGCTAGAAGAAATCGAGGCCGAATCGGGCGAAGCCCAGCCTCCTCCTTCAAAGAAAAGGAACGTTGGGCCGACAGGCCCAACATGGTCCCTGCACGTTGACGGTGCATCCAATGCTCGGGGGGCTGGAGCCGGAGTGGTTTTTACCAACCCCGACGGGGAAAAATTGAAATAAGCCCTCCGCTTCGAATTCAACGCCTCTAACAATGAGGCCGAATATGAGGCCCTGATAGTCGGTTTGGAGCTTGCTCACCGACTCGGGGTCGAAGACATACGCATCTTCTGCGACTCGCAGTTGATTGTGAACCAAGTGAAAGGTGAGTACATCGCCAAAGAGCCAAATATGGTCGCATACTTGGCTAAAACCCTCAAGAACCTAGAAGCGATAGCTCGGTTCGAAGTCGTGCAAATCCCTCGGGAAGAAAACATTGAGGCTGACGCTCTAGCGCGCCTCGCCTCAGGGATCGACGAGGGAGAAGATGGGGATATTCCGATCGAAGTCTTGGCTCGCCCTTACGTCTCTAGAAGCGACGTGGGGACTGTCAGTGACTCTCCGACCCCGTCATGGATGACTCCCTTGACGGAATACCTCACGAGCGGAAGAGAGCTCGAAAATCGTGAGATCGCCCGTAAGCTGAAAAGCTTGGCATCGAAATACACTATGCGTGGGGACGTGTTGTACAAACGCGGTTTTTCGATGCCACTCTTGCGCTGCCTCAGCGAAGGCGAGGCAAGGCGGGCGATGTGCGAGGTGCACGAGGGAATGTGCGGCAACCACGCCGCTGGACAGTCAATGTCCTTGAAACTCTTGCGGCTGGGTTACTTCTGGCCAACCTTGAAAAAGGATGCGCACGACTGGGCCCGCCGGTGTGACAAATGCCAAAGGTTCGCCCACGTGTCAAGAAAGCCTCCAGCACCGCTCTGCCCTATCGTCGTTCCCCGACCATTTGCCAAATGGGGAATCGACCTAATAGGGGAGCTCCCCATGGCTCCAAGACAGTTCCGATATGCAATTGTCGCAATCGATTACTTCACAAAATGGGTCGAAGCGGAACCCTTGGCAAAAATCACTGAGGCGAACACAACAAACTTCATCTGGAAGAGCATCATATGCCGCCATGGGGTTCCGGAATCCATCGTGACAGACAACGGCCGGCAATTCGATAATGCCCGTCTACGCGAGATTTGCGAGCAACTTGGGATAAGTAAGACATATTCTTCCCCAAGACACCCGCAAGCTAACGGCCAAGTGGAGGCAGTCAACCGCACGATAAAGGAGAATCTGAAGAAAAAGTTGGAGTCCCGAAAGGGTGCCTGGGCGGATGAACTGCCGTTCGTGTTATGGGCTTATCGTACCACGGCCCGGAACGCGACAGGAGAAACTCCCTTCGCCCTGACTTTTGGAGTTGAGGCGGTGGTCCCGATAGAGACCGTACTCCCCACGTTTCGCATCGAGACCTTCCAGGAAGAAGAAAACGAAAAGGCAAAACGGGCAGAGCTCGACCTAATCGACGAAAAAAGAACCGACGCACTCACCCGTCTCGCCGCCCAAAAAAGGAAGGTCGAGCGATACTACAACTCAAAGGTCAAATTGCGAAGTTTCGCAAATGGAAGCCTTGTGTTGAGAAGGGTGTTCCCCAACACCAAAGTTCAAGGGGCCGGCGTCCTGGGCCCGGCATGGGAAGGACCTTATCGGGTCCGAAAAGCTGTCCACAACGGCACTTACAAGCTCGAAAGTTTGGACGGCAAAATATTCGTCCACCCGTGGAACGCCGAACACCTGAGACAGTATTATCAATAAAGGCAGCAAATTCGCGCCCAGTTATTTCATGTAAACACAATAGATGTATTTATTCCATGTAAACACTTTTAAGCATCGAATAAAAAGCCTATTTGTGTCATCATGAATTGTTCTATAAAGCAAAAAGTTTCAAAAAAATTTGTCCGCATCCAAAGTTTCATGAAACTTGGGGGGCTAGGGAGGCTCGGTCACAACTCCAAAAGACTTGACGCCAAAACAACCCCGAACCCGAAAGAGCCAATCACAAGGAAAATCGTGAGGCGATAGCCCCACGGTCGGAGAAATCCACCAAAGTCAGTAACAAGGCCGTGACCTTGCATCTGGACGCCCATGGATCTGAGGAAAAATCAGCAAGTACCGGCTAGGTAAAAGTTGAACCCAATCCTAAGGCGGAGTATGGATACCTGTGCGATAAATGCGCGCGACGTCAGAATAGACAATTGTAAACTCGTAAAGGTACCGGCCAACGCCCGCAAGGCGAGCCGCGGGCCAACGAGTCATCAATCGCGCCAGATCCTAGGATCCCCCCAATGTCCGTAGAGCAGATTCGCAAGCCGACAGGCCATCGATGAAGGCTCACGGACAAAGCATTCCTCTCGCGATCGTTGAAAAAGCGAGAAGACGAGGAAAGCAAGCCCAAACGAGCATCCAGCGAATGCACGAGACATCCAACTCGGAGCTCGGATGTCCGCCAAGCGGCCTAACATATCCGGCAAACCGTTGGAAACAACGAAAGCCCCGGTCGCCATCAATAATGCCGGGAGTCTCTGGGACACTCCATGGATTCGCGGCCAAACGAAAGTTACGTAAAGCGACCATGCAAACATAAAAGAAAAGAACTTTCGATAAAAGAATATCCGAAAAGAGTCTGCGAAATGAAATCAAAGTGCGAAACGCTAAACAATGGCGTAGAAAGCGGCAAACAGAAAGTCACGGCCCGGGTGTTCATTCGGAGCCAAAATCAACTTGCTCCTCGTCAGCAGAACGGAGCGGCGCCAGGTGTGAGGGAGAGTTACCCACCGATGAGCGCGCGGTTTCGTCAGGGCGAGTATCCATCGGATCGCCGAACTCTGCATCGCTCCCGAGCGGCGGAAACAGCCCGTCAAAAAAGGCAAAGGTCACCTCGCGTGACCGATTCTCGGCGATCGTGGCATCTCGAACACGCACGGCGGCAGCATATCGGGCCTCCTCCAAGGCCACCTCCCAGTCTTCGTCCGATCGGGCCTTGGTGCGCTCGGAGTCGTCGATGACAGCCTGCATCTCCCGTCGCAGGGACTCGTTCTCTTGAGCGACCTTCGCACGGGCCGCCTCGCTCGCGGCTAGCTCAGCCTCGCGGAGGGCCACGACACCTTCGAGTTTCTTGCTCTCCGCCAAGAACCCGCAGGCAGATCGCTCGACTTGCTCTCGCGCCGCGCGTTCTTCCCGCAAGTCAGCCTCGGCGGCTTTCCGCCCGGCGATGGCCTCAGCCAGAGCTTCAGCCTGCCGGCGGTCTTTTCGATCGCTGACCTCCTTCGAGATCCGCTCTCGACACGCCATCTCCTCCATTATCTGCTCGACGCGCTCCTGACGCGCTAACATCTGCAAGGCAGGTAACAAGGTCAACCAAGTCCTAAATCAATAGAGGAAAAAGGGAAACATACCTTTCGGGCCTCGCGAGTGCCCTGCCAGAAGAATTCCGTGTCACTGACCACGACCAGCTCTTTGAAGCATTTTGGGGAAGAATCCGCGAGCCCTCGGGAACCTCGGTCCCTAAGTGCAGTTGCCTCCACGAGCCAAAGCGGGGCACTGCTAGCTGGTGGACCCGCCGGCGGGCCTGTCGGGCGTCGGGAACTGGAAGGTGCCTCGCTGGCAGACGAGGCGGCAGGACGTTTCCGTGGCGGGCCGTCGCCTCCTCCAGCATGGGTCGTCGGGGCAGCGCGGGTCGGCGCTCGTCTCCCCGGGCTCCTCGCCTCCACGATCTCGGGCACGTTCGGGAGAGAATCTTGAGTTCTCGCGGCCCCGCGGGAGCCCGTACCGGACAAAGCACCTGAAACGAAGGAAATATACGGTCAGAAAGCTTCAAAATCAACAAAGATAAGCACACAACCTATACCGCGAGGGACATCTTCGTCGGAACCCGAATCGAGATCACGTCGAGCCCGCCCCCGCGCTCGGGGAAGCGGGGGAACGGTGGAAACAAACCACTCCGTGGTAGCCATCATATCCGACGACTCAAAGATGGACGCTTGGCGTCGAGCGTCCGGAAATTTCCGGACAACCTTCCCAAG
The DNA here is from genome assembly GCA_958296335.1 of Urtica urens. Taxonomy (NCBI): domain Eukaryota; kingdom Viridiplantae; phylum Streptophyta; class Magnoliopsida; order Rosales; family Urticaceae; genus Urtica; species Urtica urens. The sequence continues at coordinate 8,795,307 of OY282531.1, forward strand.
CTCGGTAAGATCGGGGTCCTTCGCCGACTCGGGAATCTTGCACGGGCCAAAGTCAAGCGGAGCCGTTCCAAAGGCGGACTCGGAGACCCATACCCATTGGTATCGGAGCTTCGTCGCTTTGTTCGTCACGACACTCAACTGCTTCCGATGGTAAGCCTTGTACGACCCGACTCGCGCGGGGACCTCGGCGATGGTGAGAAACTCAAAGATCTCGTCGGCAGTCACGGCTCGCCTCTTTTCGCGGAAGTACATCATGTGACAGGCGGCGACTGCTCGGTAAAACGAGGGTGACATTTGAAGAGCGTGCCCCTCTAATCGAGAGAGGATGTCTTGTATGACCGGCTGAAACGGCAACCGGAGCCCGCCTCGAAGGCTAGCCAAGTGGACGGCGGCGAATCCCTCCCGAGGCCGAGTGGGTCGATCGGTGGAGAGAGGACGCAGCACATTGACGGTCGCAGGGATACCGTATGTGCCACGGAGCGCCCGGAACGTCCCCAACGACGGAAGTATCGGGATGTCGATCCCCTCGCAAGAAAACGACCCCGAAACGCGCGATCCTAAAACCGGGAAGGCGCTCGTCCTATCCCCCTCTTCGAGCGCCGTCAGAGGTGGGGGATGTTCCCCATCGTCGCTAGCTCGGTCGCTTCCCGAGGGCCTGCTCACGACCCGGGCGTTCCCGCGTGTCCCGGCGATGGCCCGGACGTCCTCCGCCCTCAAGACTATGGCCAGGGCGTCCCCTTGTCCCTCAACAGCGGCCCGGACGTCCTCCCGTCCTTCTACGGTGGCCCGGACGTCCTCTACCCCTAGGGCGATGGCCCGGACGTCCTCCCGTCCTCCTGCGGTGGCCTGGACATCCTCCGCCCTCGGGACAATGGCCTGGACGTCCTCCGCCCCCTGGGTGATGGCCCGGACGTCATTCGGCCCCAGAACGATGGCCTGGACGTCCTCCGCCCTCAGGGCGATGACCCGGACGTCCTCTCGCTCATTGGCGGTGGCCCGGACGTCCTCTCGCCTCCCGACGATGGCCTGGACGTCCCCTTGCTCGCTGGCAGGGGCCCGGACGTCCTCCGCACAGGCCTGGACGTCCACGCGGATCAGACCGGCCGGCGACTGTAGGCCCTCTCCTTGAGCGACGCGCGCGGGACCCTCCTTCGCCGGCAGCGACGGAGATGGGTTCGCCAAGAGATCTGGGCTCCCCCCGCGGCGGCGCACGAGCTCAGATCTGCCCCCGCTCGCCCGCGAAGCCTCCGCCATCGCCGCGAGCGACGGAGACAGATTCGCCGGAGGGTTCAGGCCCCCTCCCCCGACGCGCGCAGGCTCGATCCCGTCCTCGCGGATCCACGCCTCCGATGCTGTCCCACGGCCGGCGGCGGCTCCTTGGCTATCCGACGAGGTCGGAGGAGGAAGGCTTACCCGGAACCCTAGGCGAGACTCCCCGGCGGCGCAGATCCCGACGGCACGACCACCCTCGCCCAACGCTCGCGCCTCAAGCTCCCCGAATCTCCCGGCCAGATCCCTTCGCGCGAAGCCTTGCCCGGCGGCCACTGACCGGTCGCCATTGGTCCCCGACCCACGCCTGGCCGGCGTGGCTGCTCCGGTCGCCGATTCGCCACCTTCATGGGCGGTTTCTCCCTCGGAGGCCATCCAAGCGGTGAGCGTTTCGTCGTCAAAAAATTCGGATAGGGAAGATTCGATTCCCGTTGAGAAAGAACTCGGGAACGAGGAAGAATGAAGTTCATTGTCCTCGGGAATGGAGAAAAAGGATTCCACGAGGTCATCCAGGGACCCACCAGTGGGGGATGACGGAAGACTCATTGCAAAAATGAAAGGAAAAAATAATAAAAAAGTAAAGGAGCGTCGGAGGATATACTACCTGACCGACGTGCTCGCCTCGATCGCCTCGGTCCAAGCCCATCAGCCCGGCCTGAGTGAAAATGTCTCCGGCCTGCGCCTGGGCAGCGAGGAGAAGGCTCTGAGTTCGTCATTGATCACTCGCTCAATATCGAACTCGGGGGGCTAATGTTGTCGATATTTTCCGACAGTGTGAGTGAGCGTCTCGCGGACGTCGGACATTTTATAGCGGCGGCCCGAGGCTAACACCTCGGAGGATACATGGCGGTCGGTGACCTCGACCGGTGCCTCCGCCGGGCAGCTGGGACGACCAGTGGGGCCTCTGGACGTCCTCGGAGAGGCCTGGACGTCCTCGGAGAGGCCCGGACGCCCTCGGAGAGGTCTGGACGTCCACGGAGAGGCCTGGACGTCCTCGGAGCGGCCTGGACGTCCTCGGAGCGGCCTGGACGTCCTCGAAGAAGCTTGGACGTCCTCGGAGAGGCCTGGACGTCCTCGGAGCGGCCTGGACGTCCTCGGAGAGGCCTGGACGTCCTCGGAGCGGCCTGGACGTCCTCGGAGCGGCCTGGACGTCCTCGGAGAGGCTTGGACGTCCTCGGAGAGGCCTGGACGTCCTCGGAGCGGCCTGGACGTCCTCGGGAGGCCTGGACGTCCTCGAAGAGGCCTGGACGTCCTCGGAGAGTGCCCTGGACGTCCTCCTGGAGGCCTGGACGTCCACCTAGACGTCCTGCAAGGTGGCCTGGACGTCCTGCAGAGTGGCCTGGACGTCCACCAAGGGCCTGGACGTCCTGCAAGACGGCCTGGACGTCCACCGAGGGCCTGGACGTCCTGCAAGGTGGCCTGGACGTCCACCGAGGGCCTGGACGTCCTGGCAGGTGGCCTGGACGTCCACCAAGGGCCTGGACGTCCACCAAGGGCCTGGACGTCCTGGAAGGTGGCCTGGACGTCCACCAAGGGCCTGGACGTCCTGGAAGGTGGCCTGGACGTCCACCGAGGTGGCCTGGACGTCCTCTTGCCTTCCACACGCCCAAGGAGTCTCTTGGCCGGCCCTAGAAGCTCTCCTCATCCTATAAATAGCCCCACGACCCTCACAACAAAGGTACACCAGTTTTCCCCAGTGAAAACTATACTCTCTCTCTCTTACTCTCTCTCTATCTCGGCCATACCCTCCTCGGGAAGCTGAGTCGGGAACAACTTCCCATAGGAATTGTTCCCTAAGATCCAAGGTCCGAGCGTCGAAGCGACGTTGACTCTTAAGTCTCCGTTTCCGCCCGATCTTGTCGATCCTTCCTCGTCATCCTACAAACTCCACCCACATTATACTAATGTTGAGCGTCGGAGAGGTAAACAGAGGACCCCCCTCTGTTTTCCCTTCTTAGTTCACGTCTGTTTACTCTTTTCAGATAACAGAAGGACTCGAAGACCACACGACAGCTAAGAGACGATCCGGGACACCGGATCTGACACGCTAAGGCCGAAGCGAGGGTCACTCGCCCCGAGCGGGGATCTGACCGCTTAGGTCTCTGAACGTTGTCCAAATTTCAGCGACAACAGGCACTGCGTCGAAGACGTCTGAGATGAAGGAGTTGGAGCGGACCTTCGTCGGAGATGGAGCGGACCTTCGTCGGAGATGGACCAGAGCTGGGCCGCGTCGGAGATGGTTGAAAAAGAGTGTCGAAGGGAGGTTGAGTGTTGAAGAAGAAAGTATAGCGGAAAGAGAAGAGAGAGAAATAGAGAGAGAAGGTGATAGTGTAGGAACCGGTTGTAGGAATTATTTTTTAATTTTTTAATTTTTTTACCTAGGTGAGAAGTTGTAGGGGTAAAGGTCTTTTCATGTTCAAAAGACTAGTATTTTGGGAAGAATAATGTTTTTGGTGGATTTATGGAAAGTGGTTATAACTTAGTGGTAGATTAGACAATTCATCGTGTTATTATACCATGTATTAAAGAAACAATACAATAATGCAGTATATACATATAGTTTCAGACTAAATTTCTATTGTGATTTCCAGAGAGAGCGAGAGAGAGAGAGATGAGACTAATTTAGTTTCTTTTCATCTTCATGTACGCTGTTCTTTTATTTCATCCATCTTTTGCTGGCTAGTAAGTATTACAAACCTACATATAAGGACAATTTAATTTAAATTTATCATCCTTTTATCTCTATACTGTCAGTTTCCAATTCTATATATTCAATTATTGAAAACATCATCTATATTTCGATTTCTATATGCATTTTATATGTGCATAATTTTGAAATTAGATATAGGGCGTTTATAACGTGTCCAAAATATTTATCATGTAAATAGCAATTTTGAAGTTATAATATTTTTAGAACAATTTACTACCGTTTAGAGCTCTATTTAACCAAGTTTATTAATTTTATTTATAAAGAAATATCATTTCAATTAGGCATGTCTGCAATTTAGAAAATGCTAGTTTCTATGAAAATATGTGAAACCCCTATATTTGACTCCGTTACTTATTAAACTGACACATAATTACTCTCATTTATACTTACTACAAAGTGGAAAATAATATTAATACATGTACTTCATGCTCTTGTCATTACATTTTAAACGATTTTGTTTTTTGTATATCGGAGTGATCAAGACGGGCGCAAAGATGACGAAGCACAGATAAATTGGCAAAATATCGTTTTTTTGGCATATGCGGTAAAAAAAATTGATTTCAAGTTATAGTTTTATATTACCGAGCGATATTATCGTCAAAAATATCGTTTATTATCGTTTTCTCGCGAAAAATTACCGAGGTATAAAAACCAAAATACCACCAATTTTTTTAAAAATACCGAGACTCTCTTACCAGCAAATACCGGTGACCAAAGATGAAATTTTATGGCGATTTGGTGATTTCATGGTCGGTAACGTGATTACCAGCTAAAATTGAGGAAAGCCTTGAGATTTTATACGTTGAAGGTGATAACCGTCGAGTCGAAGAAAAATTTTTGCAACGGAAGAGACGGAAGAAGGCGTTAGCGTTCGAGCCTCTTTCGAGTTTGGATGAGTTATGGTGGTTTATTCTGTGGTCGTGATCGTCGATTTAATATTTTTATTTAATTGTTGTTTCTGATTGCAAATGGAAAATGGAAGAAGAAAGAAAAGGAGAGAGAGTATAAATCGGAACTCAGGAAAACATTTAATGGTATTGAATTATGATTTCAAGTACAAAACCACTTTAAACCCGTTCCACAACAAACCAAAATAAGTAAATATAATCTCCCTTTAATTTATTCAATTTCCAATTCATTATTATATTCTTTATTCTTTTTTTTTTGTTTGGCGTGGGAACTTTAACACAATGATGATAATTTTTTTTTGTCTCAAGTTAGGTCAACTCCAAAGCCACGGTAAAACACCAAATATGGTGCAATTTTTGCTCCAATCCCACTGCAAAAATGGCACCAAATTTAATGTTGTGAACAGTGTCACGCCAAATATGGCGTGGCACTGTTCACACGCCAAATATATATATATTTTTTTTTTAATCTTTTATATATCAAATATTATGTTTATGTATGTTTATAAAACACCAAATTCTTAAATGGATTACCAAAAACATATAAACATATAAAAACACCAAATTCTTAAATGTAATTTTATTTATTAATTTCATTTTGTTTTTGTGGATGTCATTAATTTTTATCACATAATTAAAATTGCAAATATAATAATTATTTATTAAAATACTTGTTCATAAAAAATAATAATATAATAATGATGAATAGTATTTTTGGTGTGAAATTTGATGTTGTGGTTGGAGATGAAAAAACTTTAGCACCAAATTTGGTGCTCATGGTTGGAGTTGCTCTTATAACGTTATATTTTCTTAATTAAAAATGGAGATTTATATGTATTTTTGGAATTTCATAAATATATGTGTTATATGATTTTAATCGGTATACCTTCGATAATTTGTCGGTACAATCGGTAGTCGGTAAGAATCTTTTTATAGAATACTCATCGATATACCCGTCGATATCCGGTTGTCTCTAAAAATCAAAACCTCGATAACGGTATCGGTATCGATAATTTAATCATTGGTCTAGACCAATGAAGAAAAACCATATATTAACACAAACACAGACATATATTTTATATATATATATATATATATTATATATATATATAATATGTCTGTGTTTGTGTTAATAAGTGGTCTCCTTTTGTTATTTGACTCGGCATTTTATAATAGAGTTGGTGAATATCAACTGTTGGTTATGTTAAATGCCCACAATATGTGTATATTTGTGAGTCTTAACTATATTTTTGTTGTTGTTGATAGAAAGTAGAAACAGGGTTTTCTTGGGTGATTTTATTTGAATTATGAACCTACATTTCCGTGAGAAAGATGGAATTTTCGTTAAAAGTATTCATTTGTATCATTTTTTTAGAAGAATTGATTTATTTAAGCCACCATAAATGTTCTTATTATAAAATATCCAATCTTTAACGTCTCTTAGATAAATATCCATTTAGGTTTAAGTGGCAAATTTTTGTCATGTGCATTTACAAATATACTTTTTTTATTTTTATCTTAAAATCGGAATATGAAAAATAGTCTATATTAACGTAAATTAACCGCGATTTTTGGGATTTACATGATTTTTATTCTGTTTTTAGAATTGAAATAGTCAAGTTATTAAGTCACGTTTTTTGGGGAATTCAAATTTTATTTTTAATATATTTCATTAATGTTTCGGTTATTTATAATAATTCTCGAGATTCAAATATGTCGAATATTGTCTTCAAATTATATTATGTTAATTGATTTTTCATTTTATAGTTAATATCGTATTAGTTTTGGTTAATTTTATACACTCCTAAATTCGGAATCTAAAAAATAAAATATATTTTTCCTTAATTTATTGATGTGATTACATGATTCTTGTTCTATTTTTAGAATTGAAACAGTCAACTAATCAATTCACATTAATTTGAGGGATTCAAATTTATTTTAATTATATTTTATTTTTGTTTCGGTTATTTATAATGATTCTTGAGATTTTACTTTGCTTATTTATTTTCCAATTTTATAGTTAATATTTTGTTAATTTCGGTTAATTTTGGTTAATTTGCGTCTCTGACGATAAGGTAATTGTATGTTACGAATTTCCTATTCTGTATCTTTAATTGTAGAATTTTTAATTGATATTATCTTAATTCTATTCCTTTTCCATTACATGATTATTGTTATATTTTTAGAATTGAAACAGCGAACTGACCAATTCACGTTTTTTGGGGAATTCGGATTTATTTAAAATACATTTCATTAATGTTTTCCGTTATTTATGATAATTCTTGCAAATGAAATCTGTAGAATATATTATGATAATTATATTCTCTTAATTCCTTTTCTAATTTTATAGTTGATATCGTGTTAATTTTGATTAATTTTGCACACTGCTGATAAGGTATTTGTACAGTTGAATATTTCCTGAGTTGTAACATATATTTTGGCAATTTTTATTTGATATAACACATTATTAATTGCATTCCTTTTTAATTATAATAATTAATGTGAATAATTAAAAATTCATTAAAATTCCATATTTTGTTTGAATATGAAATTTGAAAATTAGATTTTCATTTTTCAAATTCAAATATGAAAATTAAAGCATGTATATTGCTCGAAAAAATGGTTAATTTCGCTTAATGTACGTTAGTTTTTTATCGGAAATTTATCTCTTTATATTAAGAGACTAAATAAAAAAATAAAAAATATTGAATAAATATCAACCACTCAAAGAAAAACTCACCGAACCAAACAACCATGATAATGATTAAACAACCTCTCTTTCAATTACCACTCCGGAAAACCTAAATACCATCTTCAAATCTTCTTCCTTGTTCTCTTGTTCTCTTGATTATAAATATTTCATTTTCTATTCTTTTCACAGCACCATAATATAAGAAAAAAACACACAATACATCCATTCTGAAAAAGTGTTGATTTTCGTCGCCGTGATTATCCTTTCAGCAATCTCCTCCGCCGTGGCTTTTTCTTCTTCTCCGATTCAGGCCACCGCTCTTTTATCCATCCAAAACTCGTTACGAGGCCCACTTGGCTCGCTCAAGGATTGGATCGAGGTTTTCAGGCGGTGGTGCTTGTGGTCCGGAGTGACTCGGATGTTTGAGAGTAGAGAATGAGAGATTTCTTTTCTATGTTAAATGGGTTTGAGTATTCTGAATACTGAATTCGTATAAAAGATATTCTCAAAGTTAATTGTCCTGCCCAAACATAATGATTAATTTTCATAAATATTTTGAATTTTTCATAAAATTATATGTAATTGATATAATTGTTAATATAAATTTCTGAAAATTTCAAGCGTATCTAAAAAAATAAAGGGTATAAAACTACTTTTATTTTCATTAATTTATTGGTTTGGATATTACTCAAAATTGTTAATTAATTGGATATTTTACAAATTAAACATTATAGAATGATATATAACTCAATTGCCCTTTTCTTAAGAAAACATTGGCTCTATAGCCTTATAATACGTTTATGATTTGGATATACCCAAGGTTTGGTTAATGGATTGAAAATAGACACCCAGATTCGTTTACATCAGATGAACAGATCAAATTACCATTTTTTCCCTAATTTATTTTCGAAATATTGTTTTTAAAAATTGATTTCGAATTTCGGTCGAGCTGTCGAGCTGTCGACTTAAAACTTCTTTTTCGGATTTACATTTTCTTCGGTCGAGCTGTGACTTTTTTTTCCTCGCTTTTCAGTTTTTGTAAAATAAATTGAAAATGGGCGGGACATTAATTGCCTTATTTATTATTATTTTTTAATTAATTTATTACGGACGAGAAATTATTTTGGAATATATTTGTCTCTTAAATTTTGTAAACGAATTTGATCGACTATTTTCAACTTATTAATTAAAGTTTGGGTATAACCAAATTACATATAACTTTATCCATCAAAATGACCATTTTCTAATTGTTAACTATATATAATTAATCCTCGTCTTATCATGGACGCACTTATAAAAATAAATGATTCCTACTTGTAAAAGCTAATACAAAAGCTTCAATATCTCGTATTATTTTAACGTAATAATTTGTGATTTGAATTTTTCTTTTCCTTTGAACAAAGAGGTTGTTAATATTTTCATTAAACTAACAAAAGAGTCAGAATTGGTTATTTATTACAAAATTAACTACAGTTTATTCGTAGCAAATTATTGAAATCCACAAGGGTTAGGGCAAATGATTGAGGGCGTTAATGACAAGATCTAGAATATATTTCTTTACAGAAAATCATTACAAATTGCAAAGTTTTATCGATTAGGAAAAAGAATGCAAATAATACATGTTAAGTCTTTTTTTAAATATTTTTTTAGATTAACATTTACGGACGGCTGGCGCGAGCGAGCTCAATCACAAGTCGTCTGTCTCTCATTCTATATAAGTTATTATCTTTATTTGTGTTCTCATCCTTATATATGGTTGGGCCTCTTTCGTCTCTCAACGCGACACCCTTTGCTGGCCTGGACTCGCACAATGGTGACTTCTCAAATATGTGTGGTTGAGCTCCGAGAAATGCACCCTGCGCACATGAGCATTTTTCGGTGTTTTCTTGGGCGTCATTCTAATGGCTTTTCTCTTGCGTTTAGCTCCTATATGTCTTGAACTCGTGATGTGGGGTCCCGGATACTTCGGATGCGCTGACTTCTCCTATGTCATTTTATGGTGGCCCGTGACCATGTTTTACACGTGCGGGCTTGTCTGGCCATGTGATCTATGATCTTGATAGGCCAGTGACGTCTTCAAGAGCCGAGATGAAGTTGGCTACTGAGCATTTAGACTTGCTCTTTGACGGGCGCGTCCTTCGTCCTATTTTTCTTTTGTTCCATGGATGCTTTGGGGTTGGTCGGGGAGGCAAAGGCTCGAGTCCCCTCATCTCGGATTGCGCGATTTTTTTTTGGGACATGTCCTGGACAAAACTATTTTTCCTGATTCCATGTACGCTTTGAAGTCGGTAGGGGAGTCGATGGAGCGAGTCCCCTCATCTCGGGTTGCGCAAAATTCTTTGGGACATGTTTGTAGTTTGTTGTGGTGAAACTCTTTCCCTGATTTCGCGTACGCTTTGAGGTCGATCGGAAAGTCGCTGGCGCGAGTCCCTTCATCTCGGGTTGTGTAGAATTCTTTGGGACATGTTCAGAGTTTGGCGCGGAAAAATTCTGGTTCCCTGATTCTGCGTACTCTTTGAGTTTGGTCAGAGAATCGTTTGTGTGAGTCTCATAATCCCTGATCACTGGGATATCAGCTCTGCCATGGAGGTGTGTTGTTGTCCTACCAACAATGCCACTAAGTTGCAGGTTCGTTGCTGACGGCAAAGGCGTAGATTGTGTATATATCGTCGTATTAGTCTATCTCGCCCTAGTCTATAGAACCATTTGAACGTGGTGCTGGGAAGGGTGGAGCAGGATGTGCCACGCGTGGTTCTCGGATTTCTTCTCTTAACACGTTGACGATATCGGACAAGTCCTCGTTTTCACCGAGCGTGATGTTAGGCGAGAACCCAATGTTGCACTATTTTTTCCATTTGAAGCCCTTATAGCATGTGGCGCGGGGGAGACATGGTTGTACCTAAGCATTTGAGATGGCTTAATGCCTTAAAATCTCTCAACGAGCGTTGACGCGGCTCCTCAAGTATGCGTGCGGCTCTGGGCGTCCAGGCAATCTGGCGTGTTGAGGTGGTGTAAACCTCATTGCGCTCCCACCGTCGACGAGTTACATCTTCATGTTCTCGTCTTGAAAGACATTATACTCTTCATGATGTTGGGGTACCTATCTTTGTTCCCTAATGGTCATCTGCTTATGCTGACACAACCGTATGTCGTCTAACATTTCTAGGTCAAACATGTCTTGATCAGACTTCTCAGCACAATCATTTTTATCTAGGCATGTCCTTATTAAGTTCTCATCCTGGCATAGTAGGGTTGCAAGCTTAAATTTTCTTGTTCTTTGCCTCGATGGGCTTTTGAACATCGGGGTACCTGTTCTTGTTCTTGAACGATCATGCACCATGCATGTTGTTGGGGCACATGTCTTTGTTGCTAGATGGTGAGTTTCCCCTGATGGCGCTGGCGTCTACAGTCTAAAGTGTCTGGGTCATACATGTATCAATGTTCATTTTTGTCATGCTACCACCCGACGTGCTCGTCGACCTGTTCTCTTGTTGCTCGCTCTACCTGTTTTTTTGTGGTTCTGCCCCTGCTGACGCAAGCGTTCTTCGTCCGACATGTTTGGGTTAGACATGTCTAGGTCTGACATGTTTCCATGGTCATTGTCGCTGTGATGCTCTTGACCTGACCCTGTTCTTAAGGCGGTCCATTCGGTCGTCTCGTTTGATGAATTTCGAGTCGACAACATTCGGGTTGGTTGCTAGTACGACGTTCGTAGACGAGTCGGCGCTTGTTGGTGATGCTATTTGTGTTTTTTTCTGTCTCGCCTGCACTTGTGCTCGTTTATGGAGCGCGACGCTCTCAACTTGTTGTAGGATGACATTCACAATGACGGTCACATGGTATGAAGTTCGTAGACGGGTCGGCGCTTGCTACTGATGTTCTTTGTGTTTTTTTTTGTCTGTCCTGCACTTGTGCTTGTTTGTGGAGCGTTACGCTCTTAGCTTGTTGTAGAATGACATTCTCAATGACGGTCGCATGGTTCGACATTCGTAGACAGGTCGACGCTTGCTGGTACCCTGTTGTAATAAAAATATTTCGATGGATGTACAAACTTATTAAGTAGTGAAGATTTTGCTGGTAGAGAGCCCATATATGGTCATTTTAGCGCCAAAATGTTAAGTCTTTTTCTAGATTAACATTTACGGACGCGTGGCGCGAGCGAGCTCAATCACGCCTCTTCGAGTCTGTGAGACTAGTTACGAGATTTTTCTCTTATGAAGTTAATAACAAGCGAATTGGTTTCCTGAGCTCTTGAGCACTTTTATAGAGAGAAAGTAATTTGGCTTGGAAGCCGTTGAGTATGAGAAGGAGTCAATGTTTTATCTTCAAATCTAGAGAGATTGGAAGAAAGTTATTCCTCTTTTGGGTGAAGTGTTTGTAGAGTTTTTTTGAGTTTGATCCTTGTGTGTCTTTGATTCTTATCCAAGACATGCTTTTTATGGGAGAGATGCTTATGGAGAGAATTTGGTATAACTTTTCCTAGTGAGAGAATTGGATCCTTTATTGTGTTTTGATTGTGGGTATTTATAGTGGTTGACGAGTCGTTGGGGCAGGTTTGTAATTTTGCCAGGCGAATCGTCATGGGTCGTGTAATTAAATATGGCTCAAACTCGGACATGTTGGAGCTGAGACATGTTGCTCTTACATGTTAGGATGACATGTTTGGATTTGAAGTGACATGTTGGGGTTTGGAGATCCAACATGTTAGTATAACATATTAGAATGACATGTTAAAATGACATGTTAGAATGACATGTTAGGACGACATGTTAAGATTTGAAGTGACATGTTGGGGTTTGGAGATCCAACATGTTAGTATAACATGTTAGAATGACATGTTAAAATGACATGTTAGGACGACATGTTAGGATTTTATCGTGTTGGGATTTTAACATGCTCGGGCCTGTACGTGTTGGATGCTAAGCCAAGCAGAGTTTTTGGCATGGGTACGATTTGGGCTAGTTGGGCTCATTGTTCGGATTGGACCGTTATATTTCTTGATTAGAGAAATACTCAATAACAATAGACATACTGAATACTAATTGTTGATGCGGGACTTCGTCCCCTTCAGCAAACGACACCGTTTACGCATTTCGGTGCTGAAACGATCTCAAAAGAGATAAAAACAACAGCATGTCGAAAAACGACAGTACGTAGAAAAACGACAGTATGTTAAAAAATAACGACGTGCCCTAAAACGACATACTGACCACTCGAAGTACCAAATGGGCCTTAGGCCTAAGGCCCACCACGGTTTGAACTCATAAAACCTCTTCCTTTCGACCGATGGCCAGACCTTGTTTAAACGGGCTGATTTCTTTCCGAAATCCACTCTTCCCGAGCTATTCTTATGGAATGAATTGGAAAACAATACGTGGTCAGCAATACACGTGGTGAAACGAGCAGGAAGCGCGGGGAAAAAGTCAGTCAAGATAGACGTTGCTAGAAATAAGGAGAAAGACGTTGTAATCAGCCTATAAATACATCACATATAGTATAGAGGAGGGGATGAAATTCACTTTGTAATCACTCGAGATTATACTTGTATTCACTTCACGATCAATAAAAACTCTTACTTTCTTCGCATTATTACTATTTTATAAACATTCTTATTCGCCCGAAGTGGATTCGTATAAGAAATTTGAGCCCGTTCAACTTTTATCTCGTAGTCGGAGTGACGACACTTCGTGATAGTTGGTCGTGCATATTCACATCAACACTAATATGTCACGTCCAAACCCTACTAAAAGTGATAGAAATAATATTTCGGTAAAATAGTGAAAATGACATAGAACAAAAAAAACAACAAAATCAACGGACAATTTAATACAAGTGAAACGACATGAATATGATAAAACAAACAATTTATTTCAAGGTATTTAACTAAATAATAGACTGAACTGTCTCATTCTTTTGAACTTTAGGCATCTCTACTTGATTTCACATTTTTTTCCCAATCAAAATTTTTTTTTAGTGAAATAATTTATGCAAATGTGAGGTGTATAAAAAGTTACCGATCTCTTTATCCATTTGACCGAAAAAGCAACAGGTACAAGTGAAACGACATCAAATTTTATGAACGAAAAATTAACAAAAGTTCGACGAAATGACCCTATTTTATAAATATAATTTAGTTTTCTCCAACGTTTTGTAAAACTTACATAAATGGCCTTATGACTTAGGTGGCATATTAATTTACACTGTTATTTTACTGCTCTACCTTTGTATTTTTCGATAAGAAAGCTGGAAACTGTTTGAATTTTTAAATTGCTTATTTAATTTTAAGCAAAATTTTAAGACTATTCACTCTTAATTCGAATATACAGGCGGTTCCTATATTTTTTGAAGATCCTATAAAAAAAGAAAGCCAAATAACTATATCCATTTTCATGATCCACTTTATTTCCAGTAATTTCCCCAATATTCTATTTTCTTTTTTGGAATACATTAATTTTCTCTTTTTCTTACCGGATAAATAAACACCACTAAATTGAAATGAGTTTTACGACGTTAGTTGAATTTTACAACATAAATTGAGTTGAGTTTATAACGTAAATTGACTTTTACAACGTAAATTAAGTTGAGTTTACAACGTAAATTATAATGATTTATGTCCGCCACATGGCTCATCACCTCTGTCAGGCTGCAGCACAATACCACCGCGTCATAGTTTGCCGCCAGCTCTCTGGCCGTCGAGAAGAACTTGCGCGACGGAAAACAGGACCTGTACGAGATCTCGCACCCAAACGCCTCCAGTCTCTTCATCAATGTCGATCTGATGTTGCCCAGTCCACAATTCCGATTCGCTTGTCACGTCAATCAGTAAACCCACCGCGTAGTCAGCAATTACGATTTTGATTCGAATCACCGGCGTTGACCATTGCAACGCCTCTCCGGCAGCACTCTACGAGGTCGACGCGCTCGAGTCGGTGGCAAAGCTTGCGAAGATTTGAAGTGTCGCAAGAGATCTGCGTGGACGATGGTGGCGTTGTTTTCGAGCAAGGCTGTGGCGGATCTGGCATCGGGATCAGCGACGCGTTCGACTCCGGTGGCAGAGCTTGCGAAGATCTGCAGCGCTAGGAGGCGCCGCAAGAGATCTGCGTCGACGATGGTGACGTTGTTTTCGAGCAAGGGCGGTGGTGGATCTGGAATCAGGATCGGCGACGCGCTCGACTCTGGTGGGGGCGAAGATCCGCAGCGCCGGAAAGCGCCATAAGAGATCTGTGTCGACGGTGGTGGCATTGTTTCCGAGCAAGGTTGTGGGTCTGACATTGAGATCGAAGGGAGATGAGGCGGAAAATAGATTACGTAGATTTTCAAGATTTTTATGCATCATTTTCTCTTTCTATAATATTGATGGCCATTTACTTTTGGTGTTAATGGCGTGTAGATAATGGGTGACCAGACGTGGATTTAAGTAAATTAATTTTTTTCTAATTAATTTATGTTTGGGCGGGAACTATATTTTGAGCATTATTGGTATGAAAAGTTTGTAAAACAAACTGATAAATATTTACAATAGTTTTATAAAACGTTGAACAAAATCAAATTAACAAATATATACGTTAACCCAAAAATTAATCAAATACGATGTCTGTTTACTGTTGGATAACAATACGCCTTGTCTAAACCCTGCCAGAAGATACAAGAGCGCTTTAATAAGAAGAAGAAAACCGACAAGGCCGTGAATATACAAAACCAACAAGTACAACTGAAACGGTGATATATATATATATATATATGCGCAAAAGATGAAAGAGCCATAAAAACACTTTCAAAGTATGAGAAGTGCGCGCATTTTTTTTCGCACGACGGATTATTCGAATGTATTTCTTTCTTTTATGGTGGCGAGAAAGGAAGCTAAAGTTTTAAACTAAGAAAAATCAATTTGTTGTTAACGAATATTTTGATGATTAAGTCTGAATATTTCGTTTAGACTAACATGTAATACTTAGTATTGTCCTTGTTTGTACTTTGTATTAGCTGTATAAACTGATAAAATAAGTAATCAATTCCAAATGTAATAACATAACAATAAACTGAATAAGCTTTTACTAAATAGCATCGCCAGCTATTATGAGACTTTTCCAACATTAACTCTCTAAAATAAAAAAAATAAAAAACTTGGCTCCACTTTTTAATACCATGTATAAAAAATGGATTTAATCCGTAACGCGTCAATATGTAAACATATAGTTTTTTAAACTAAATTATTTCTAATGAAATTAAGTGAGATGTATACTTATTTATAGAAAGAGAGAGGTATATATCGCTCTTCTTTTTCATTCATATTTTCCTGCGCCTTAGTTACTACAATTATAAAATAAGTTTTTGAATTTTGACCATATCATTGACATTCTTAAATGTAAGATTCTTCACCACAAAAAGATTAATTTAGAAGTACCAATAAAGTAATTAAGCATGTGAATTAGGCACGAGCTTTGAAGAAATGAGAAATTTATTTTGTAAATTTAAATTTGTGCAAAATATTACAATTAGACCGACTATTGTAAAATTTATTTATGACAAAAATAGTCTCATAAAAAAATATCCAAAACTCGCCGTAATAGGTCCGAGTCATCGAACCTGGTCGGTCTCATCATCGGATAAGGTTGGAGCTCATTCAAAATTAGAAATACGTTTGTTCAAAACTGGGTCAAAATTTTATTTTTTTATATTTTTGCACAAATTGATTTAAGTTTACAAAGAAATTTCTCGAAGAAATTGATGTGTTTATATGTAGCCTCTCTAATGTCTTACACAATTTCTGTGAAATTTCTTCAATAATAGGTTAAGTCTTCTTTTACAACGTCAAACACAGAAGATTTTGTTTAAATCATATTATATACCACAACATCATGAAGACTTACACAAGTCTAATGAAATACAAATAAAAACTTGCTCCAATTTTTTATACCATGCATTATAATTAATACGTAGAATTTAATCAATAGCATGCTATATAAATACAGTCACAAACTAAATTCACGATTGCGATGAGAGAGAGAGAGAGAGAGAGAGAGAGAGAGAGAGAGAGAGAGAGAGAGAGAGAGAGAGCTTCTTGTACGGCCTCCTACTTTTTCATTCATCTTGTGCTGTTGGGTAAGCACTTAATACTATATAAACCATCAATATTATTCATATAAGTTATCGAATCTAAATTGTCCATTTTTAGTTCTATAAACATGTGTTGGAGAGGGTCTAACATATTAAAAACACCATGTCTAGATTCACTTGAAGCTGATAAGAGTATAATTACATGATTACTCTTATCTCTGATTTTATTATACATGCGTGAAAATTATAATTATACGTCAATTATCACGAGAAGTATATATATACATATTATATATGTAAATATTACTATAATTTTGATTAATTGACCATTTTCTATAAGGGTATTTTATTTTTGTACATTATTTAACTACAATATTCCTTCCATATTTACCGCAGTAGGAGTGTTTGGCCACACCATCCTCGAGCTCGACTTAAACTCTTCCAACCTGGTCATGGAGATGACGTCCAGATACAATCTCCTCCGTCCCCGATAAGCCCTGCTGGCCCAAATACATAGCTCTATACGAAATTAAATATATATATATATATATATATAAGAGAATTTTAAAATATATGTGTGATAATGGCATGAAATTCTGTTTTTAAATGTCATAAAGTTTTATTATGAAATATATGTGCAAAAAGACAAAAGATTCATTAATAAAACTTTGATCAACTGCGCTATGTTGCGGTCAATTGCGTTATCTTGCATAATTTAATATCAATTATAATATGTTGTGGTTAAGTTTTGTTAAAGATTTTTTGTTTTGTTTTTTAAAATATATATTTCGTAATAAAATTTTATCACACGTAGAAACATAATTTTATCCCATCATCGAACATATATTATGAAATTTCTCTTTATATATATATTGTAATAAATTGTCGGCTTTGTTATTCGACTGTTTATTTTCTCGAAAATGTAACATTTGATAAGTATTCATGAATTTTTTTGGTATTTATCTATGTATTACTAAAAAATCGGAACACTATAGTGCCTAAGAGATATAAATTTATATGAATTTCTGTTTTGTTTGTAAGTTTTGTTCTGTCATAGGTTAGTCATGTATTTATACTATTTACGTTGTTTCATCGTATACTTTTCACTATACATGGAGAATAATATATAAGAAAAAAGTTCCACAAATTTTCATAAATTATTACAAAATAAGTCTTTGAATGCAACAACATTTTGACATTTAGACGACACAAATACATCGTCGAACAAGCCCACACAAATGTTATGATTTAATTTTTGAATTCGTGTCTCCAACCTCGCACCTTATTGTCGATGACGACACGCACAACATCATTAGAGAGTGATACTAGTATAATTTTTGATGTAAAAATCATGGGAAGATGAACAATGAATATACTCTTGAGTTGAGTTTAATGCAAATTTCCGGAGAGTTACTGTTCTGTTTTTAAGTTGTCTAAATTGGAAATTTTTGGAGCCCAAATAAATTACCTCCTCTAACAAAAACATGTATCTAAACAGAGATTAGTTATTTAATTTTTCTATTTTAAAGTTTGGATATAATTTATTTGCACGTTTTTATGTTGGAAACTTTTGGAGCCCAATAAATGACTTCCTTTAACAAAAACATGTATCTAAATCAAGATTAGTTATTTCATTTTGCTATTATAAAGTTTGGATATAATTTATTTGCACAAATCTCCTCCGCGACAGTCATTTCGTCGAACTCAACAAACCTCCTCTTGCACAACGAAATTACTGTCGTTGATGTTGAACTTCGTCCGATTTTGAAATCACAAGAGTTTGAGCCCACAATAGGTATAAGGACTAATGATAAATACTATTCTATTGTTATTTTTATTCAGTACAATATTTGTAATAACGACATGTCATTTTCCCGAATGACCGATTGTAAGAGATATAAAACCAAACATTTTTGGTTACTTCAATAATAAGTATTTTTTTTCTCTTCAAACTCATTACTTTTTCATTCTCTCTATTCTTCAGAATCAATATAGTATTTTTCTCTTCCGCAAACACTAAATTTTTCCATTCTTGATTGAATTTTCAACAGCGTCGATCTCAATTTCGTTCTCCTAGATCCATGGCTGAAATTGAGGACTCATAGCCAAACAGTCAATCTTCGGTGAAGAATGATTATCCTCGTCCAGAAACACCTCCATTGCCGAGACCTCACCATCCTCCTCCACCTATATCTCAAACTCGAGCTCAATCGACTCCATTTTCACCGACGGAAATTCATCGACTCTAAATTTGAAGATATATCTCCATATTTCCTTCATCACTCTGACTCTACAGCTGGATCTCTTGTATCCAATGTATTAACAGGGACAAATTATATGGCCCGGAGTCGTTCGACGCTCGTGGTTCTTGAGACAAAAAAATTAGGTTTTTTACGAAACTCTTCAACGACTTCCGTCAGATCAACCAAAGATGAGTAAGATGTGGAGCAAGAACAATTCAACCATCATTTCTTTGATCATGAACACAGTTTCAAAAAGAAATCGATGCATCAATTCTTCTTGGAGGAATTGCAAGAGATGTATGAGAAGACCTTAAGGATCGATTCCAACGGAGTAATGGACCGCAAATTTTTCAGCTCAAGAAAGAATTTGTCAATCTCGCTCAAGATCACAACTCGATTGGAATCTATTTTACACGATTGAAGTCAATTCATCAAGATATTTGTGAGTTCAAACCTGAATGAATCTGCTCGTGCACGTATGGAGGAAATGTCAAAATTGCTGAATTCAATGAGTCTAATTACATTATGCAATTCTTGATAGGACTAAACGAAAGATACACATCAGCAAGAACTCAGATCTTGCATATGACTCCAATTTCACCGATTAGTTAAGTTTATGCATTACTATCTACTGATGAGACTCAATGTTAGTCGGAACTAAGATTATGGCACCTGGTGAACAAATCAATACAGTCGTGATGTCTACACGCGATGACTCAACAAAATTCAAATGCAAAGACCGACCGATGTGCACTCATTGCAAGCTCTTGGGACACACTGCAGACAAGTGTTACAAATTGCATGGATATCCACCACGATACAAGTTCAAGACCAAGGCCAACATTGTCGAAGGTGCAACCGGGAGCGGCATCACATACTTCACTGCTCCAACTGCTAAACTTTCTCAGAATATGTCAGCTGATCCTATTCATCAATTGATCAGTCATCTCTCCAGCCAACTCACAATGAACACGCCGAGCACATCCAGTAACATTATTAACATGACATCTTATCAGACATATTTGATTAATTTGGTAAATTATGTCCAGACTTTATTTCTTAATGATCATACTTGAATACTTGACTCAGGAGTTTCTAAGCATATTTGTTCTAGGAAAGATATGTTTCATGATATGCGTCTTATTTATCATTCAATTGTGATGTTTCCAAATAGAACTATGATTCAAGTAGATTTTATAGGAGCTGTTAAACTGAATGACAATTTAGTCTTGACTAACGTTTTATATGTTCCTTATTTTAAGTTCAACTTCATTTCAGTCAAAGCATTGACTAATGATTTAGATCTAACTGTTTCTTTCTCTAAGAATTGTTTCTTGATTCAGGACTCGGCATGTTTGAAGATGATTGGCAGGGGTAGAAGCACAATAGACTCGGTCACCTTAAATAAATACAATCACTTAGGCAACAATTATCTTTCAAAACTCTCCCTATAGATAATATGCCATATTTGATTTGTCCATTAGCTAAGCAACATTGCTTGACTTTTCTTTCTGAAAATGAAATCCAGAATTCTTGTTTTGATCTTATGCATTGTGACAGGAGACCTTACAAGGTTTCATCCAGATTAGGCCACATATTTTTTCTCACTTTAGTCGATAATCATTCACGTTTTTGCTAGATTTTTTTGTTAAAACATAAATTGGATGTTCATAACATAAATTCACAATTTTGTGCCTATGTTAAATATCATTTTTCAACAACAATAAAACTGTTCGGACCTAATAATGCGCACGAATTGACATTTACAAAATATTTTCAAAAATAGAAAATTATTCATCAATTTTCCTGCGTAGAAACACCTCAACATAACTCCGTTGCTACAAAGAAACATTAGCATTTTCTTAATGTTTCTAGGTCACTCTTTTTTCAAGCTAAACTTAAAATTTCTTTATGGACAGATTGTCTCCTCACTGCTACTTTCATTATAAATGGAATTGCTACTACTGTTTTATCTAATTAATGTCCATATCAAATTATTTTTAAAAAACATATAGATTATTCAAGAATGAGAGGCTTTAGATGTCTTTTTTTGCTTCGACACTTCGAGCTAACCGAACCAAATTTGAACCTAGTGCTATGAAATGTGTCTTAATCGGTCATCCACAATGTTTTAAAGGTAGTGATAAATACTATTTTATTATCGTTTTTATTCAGTACAATACTTGTAATAACGACATGTCATTTTCCCTAATGATCGATTGTAAGAGATATAAAACCAACTTTTGGTTACTTCAATAACAAGTATTTTTTTCTCTCGAAACCCATTGCTTATTCATTCTTTCTATTCTTCTGAATCAATAATAGGTGGATTGGGCCCGGGCCTGCCTGATGAATTAATCACCTCACTCAGCTCGACGCATACATTCGCGAGTTGGTCTTCAAATTAGAAAAGTGAGCTCGAAGTAAAATATCGTTATTATATCATTGAAGACCCGTTCAACTCATAATTTATGTTACGTAATTACGTTAATCTAAATGTCGAGTGTCCTCTTGAACAACGACGTGTCCGCAAGAAGATCGGAGCTTACCTAATAATCTTCGTCTTTAACTATGGGACTAGTATGACTCCAAAGGCGACGCGATATTCTTTTTCATTTTTCTTGACTTGTCTTATTTAAATTGTAATTGGGACTGTTTTAACTGTTTATACACAACATCTGCCGCTTCTCATTCTTATCCATTTTTGCTTATTTACATTATTCTTTTCTTAATTTGGATTCTTAAATCTTTAGAATTTATATTGAATGTCGTTATGGAATTCTAGGCATCACAACAAATTCGAATCGACTATTTATTTATTATCAATGATTTATTCCGACAATTACCATCGTTAAAAGTTTCACCTCGGAAAATTTTTTGTATTCGCTAACCCCTCAAATTTGAAAAATAAAGCAAAGCTACTTTGAATGGAGAAAATACAGCTTCCACGGCGTAGGATTGCACAATCGATCGAAATACTTGTGGTGCAATCCACAATGGTTGTTGATTATATATAAATACCCAGTCTTGTTGATCCAGTATTCACACATATCTTCCCAAAAAAAAAGGTTATAAAGTTTGGATGTAAATTTTTTAATCATAAAAATAAGGATGTAATGTTGGTTGTCCCGTACAAAAAAAAAAATCAACTTTAAAGAAAATACATCTAAATGATCTGACTAGTTCAAAATCATAACAGTTCAAATCATCTTCCACATATCCAGTACTTATTTCGACTATTTAAGGAAAAGTTTTATTAAACTTGTATGACAGATAGCTAATTCATATCATATGGTTATTGTTATATATTCCAATATTACTCTTATCTTATGTATACATTATCATGCATGCAGATAACTATTCTTGGTCCACGTCATGATTCATATCATCGAATCATTAAAAGCACGAGTCAACATTTTATATTAAGCTATATATGTTTTCATAGTCTTCTGGAAATAATAGTTATCTTACATTCATACTTCAGACTCTTTTAATAGGTAGTCGAGTTTCTGTTACGAGAAATTTATCAAATTGAGTACAGACTTTTTCAAATCGTCAAACGCGTACGGTATTCGAAGTCAATGATATTTTGCTCAAACAAACTGTAATAAAATCGCTACGCACAACCATTAAGACTATTCGACTCATCTTCTAATCGAATAAATACGAAATACAACTTGCTCCATTTTCGTTTTACTAATATAATAAATAAAAAACACGCTGCGTCATATTGCAATAAATACATGCAGTCTTCCTCTTCTGTGAGTAGAACCCCACAAATCACAGAGAGAGAGAGAGAGAGAGAGAGAGAGAGAGAGAGAGAGAGAGAGAGAGAGAGAGAGAGAGAGAGAGATATGAGGCTATCTTGGTTTCTCTTCAGCTTGATGTATCTCGTTCTACTATTTCATTCATCTTTTGCTATCCGGTAAGAAACAACAAAATATAATAATCTTTCTCACTATATTAGCAGCGCTCGTTTTCAAGCCTAATGTTTTGTTACATGATATCGATCATTACCCATTATTTTGAAAAATTATCATGATATTACTATTATTATTTAATTTATTATAGGAACAAAGTGGATTTATGCGCTCCACCGCCATCGCGTTCAGTTTTCGGCCGTGGAGACGACAATAAAGGAAAAGGAGAGCGAGCTCCTCCACCGCCGAGAAGGCCTACGGACCAAAACCAATGAACAAACCATTCATATGATTTGAATGTGTACCGTGTAATAATAAGTCGTGGCCTATTTCATTTCTATAATAATGGACGGTGTAAAAAAATATATTTGCATATGTATGGTTGCAAAATAATGGTATATTTAAGTCTATGAAATTACTTAGTACGAGTCCAAATACAAATAAATGGCTGCACAATTGATTAACTATTAGAATAAAACAGATTAAATCAAACAAACAAAAATTTTAACTAATATTTGAGTGAGATTTATTTATCGGAAAAAGTCTCAGATTGATTTGGTAAGTAGGTTGATGTGTTGTTTTTAAAGCATTTCCCTCTTTAAGGTGATGAGCAGGTGCTAAATATGACAGTATGAGTGCGTTAGTCCTAATCTCTCACGCGCGTCGCCGTTGTGTCAAGCTTAACTCGGGCTCGGATCTTGGCAATATGAATTTTTCTTGGACTTTCGAACTTTCAGGCCGACATTGGCTTATTTGTTTTATTATATATCACACTTTTAAAAATAAATTATTTCCACATTAATGACTAGCTTGAATGTTGATTAAATACAAGAACGTTCAAATGATTTTGAACCGAGAATTAACGCTATTAAACGAGTTTAATATTCCATAAAAGATGGACGGTTTTTGTTGCTACGATCCCCTTTTGAGCCTATAAACGGAGGACGAGAACTCTCATTCAGACACACCCAAAACACACATAAATCCTCTCTCCCCCACAACAAATTTGTTTCTTAGTTTTACAGTCCGGTAGTAGTTCGGCACAACAATTGGTGATCCATACACCTTAACAACCATATTAAATGCGGAAAGAAATTAGTTGCATTCACATTATCCAATTAATATTACTGATTGCTAATAAGATCTAGATTTACTGATTTAATTTATATATAGAAAGAAATCCAGTAACTGATACCAGCCAATTCGTTAGAACAGTTACATGAATTTGGATCTGTAACATAATGCCCCGATCTGACGCGCCCCCCGTTCGTCCTTCTTCTGACTTGAGTCTGTTTCGTCCTTTTTCTGAATTAAGTCTATTTCGTCCTTCATCTCAATTGAGTACTCGAGGATGACACCGTGTTCTTCCACCATCACCATGAACTAATCCCTTAGAGGGTGATGGTGGATCTTTTCTTAATAATTGTCATAGATTTATTCTAGTTTGCTTTGAAGTTTGATTTGATTCTTTGGCTGGTGTTTATTCTATATTTGTTCTTAATGCTCGTATATGCCTGATCATCGTATGCTTTATTTTAGGATTAGTTATTCTCTCTAGCGAGGTTTAATTAGTCGCGCGAATAAAATATATTACCGTAGTACATTCTGTGAAGTCTAGAGATAGCCACAGCTGCTAGGGAGTCGAGTGAGTGTTCCAAAACATAAAACAAGCTACGTTCGTGGCTTTGAGACCGAGAGGTAAAAGGAGTTCTTAGTCTTAGGTTGTTAATATCACTCTAGCGAGGGTTAGCGATAAAATTTACGTGAACACGATTAACATAGCCATAGGATTGATCATTCTTTGTTTCTCTAGAAATCCCGACAATATGATAGAAAAGTGAAACCACACCCTTATTCCACACATCCATCTTTCAAACGTTTTAATTAAGTTGTTTAGTAATTTAGAAATCACAACCTTCACTTTCATTCTCTCTTGATTTAAATTGCGGTATTGTTAGAATCACATTTAATTATAAATTCTCGTGGGAACGAACTGAACTTACTAACTATATTACTTGTTTAACGTGTGCACTTGCGCACGTGATTTTCGCAACAAGTTTTTGGCGCCGCTGCTGGGGATTTATTTAATTATTGTGAATCCGATTTATACTGCAATTTGAATCTGTGCTTAAACTAATACATCTACGTATTCGTGTCTCCTTTCAGGTGTATGCGAAAAGATGGACCGTCATCTATACTTCCGATCGATCTCGAAATAGAAAAGATGTGCAAAAGAAATCGGAATACAAGAAGACACATACGTCAAGAAACAGAGAGTGCAGAACAAGAGCTCCAAGAACCGATGGAAAATTTTCCAAACAACCCGCATCCAATTTCTGAGGAACCTGTCCCTGTGGAGCGACCTTTAATTGACTATATGTCACCGAACGCCGAAGGTTATCGTTCAGCCATCCGTAAACTAGCGATTACGGCGGATCAGAGCTTTCACATCAATATGGGGATTATCAACATGATTCAGCAGAATGAATTCTCAGGAGCCCCAACTGAAGATCCGAACGAGCACATTTTCAACTTCAACAAAATGTGCGACACCTTCGTCATATACTGATATGTTATATAATATTATTGGTTAAAAGTTCACTAATTTCCAACAATCTGTGACATTGTCTTTTGAAGACGGAACTTTAAATTTGAATAATGTATATTTTGTTCCTTCCTTTGGGAAAAACTTAATGTATGTAGCTCAAATTGTTGAGCAGAATTATTATTTAAAGTTGATTGATTATGGAATTCGTATTACTTTTTCCAAATCATTTGTTACTGATGCATGTATGAAGAATAGTTTATACTATCTTTATCCTACACAACATTTGTTATTAGACACTGAAATAGATAATGATCTAATTAGGGAACCAAAGAGAATCAAATCTAGTGATTCATCTGATATAATAAAATCAACACATCTCTGGCACTTAAGATTTGGTCATATTAGTCTAGATAGGATTAAGAGACTTATGAGGGATGGTCCACTCAAAGCCTCTGCAATAGGCTCATTGTCAACTTGTAATCCTGTATAGAAGCGAAAATGACCAAACGACTTTTCTCTGATAAAGGTCGAAGAGCCACTGAGTTGCTGGAACTAATACATTCTGATGTATGTTGTCCACTCAGAATTCAGGCACGGGGAAGATACAAATATTTTGTTACCTTTACCGATGAATACTAAAGATATGGATTTTTCTATTTGCTCAAACACAAATCTGAAATCTTTAACGTATTTAAGGTTTTTCGGGCTTTAGTAGAAAAGAAAACAGGCAAACAGATCAAAACCCTTCAATCTGATCGAGGTTGTGAGTACTTGTCTTAAAGAAGAAGGTATCGCTTCTAAGCTTATAGCACATGTCACACCTCAACAGAACGGAGTGTCAGGGAGAAGGAATCGAACTCTAATGGAGATGGTTAGATCAATGATGAGTTACTCATCACTTCCTAATTCCTTTTAGGGATATGCCCTCGAAATTGCCGCATATATTCTGAACCAAGTTCTGTATCAAACGGTCCCTGGTAGTCTTTATGAACGATGGACTAGGCGTGAAGCTAGTTTAAACCACACCAAAATTTGGGTTTGCCCTACACATGTGCTAAGGAAAAAGACTAGCAAGTTGGCTAGTATGTCAAAGTTGTATTCGTTGGATATCCAAAGGAAACCAAAGGTTTCACATTCTATAGTCCCGATGACGACAAAACGTTTGTTAGCACTAATGCTCGTTTCCTTGAGGAGGACTATATGAAGAATATGAAACCAAGAAAAAAAATTGTGTTTGAAGAAAGGTTGGGTGAGGAAGCTTCTACCTCATCTGTAAGAACTGTTTTTACCTCAACTGAAACGCAACCTAACAATTTAAAACCTCGTCAAGTAGTACTTCGACGTAGTGGGAGGACTTCTTAAAAACCCGACAGGTACATGTCTTATGACGATGCTCTCGTAGCCGTCGCTGACATGGATGAACCTGTTTCCTACAGCCAAGCAATGGCTTGTTCTGAGTCAAACCTTTGGTTTGATGCCATGAAAGTTGAGATGCATTCGATGTATGTCAACAAAGTCTGGAAACTTGTAGACCTACCTGAAGGGGTTAAACGTCTAGGCTGTAAGTGGATCTATAAGAAGAAAAGAGGCCAGGATGGGAACGTTGAGACGTTCAAAGTACGACTAGTAGCTAAGGGTTACACCAAAAAGGAAGGTATCAATTATGAAAAAACCTTCTCGCCATTTCCAATGCTTAAATCCATCTGCATACTTCTATCCATTGTTGCCGCTCTCGATTACGAGATCTGGAAAATGGATGTCAGGACTGCTTTTCTGAATGGAAATCTCGACGATCATATTTTCATGGCTCAACCAGACGGTTTCGAGGAAGGTTGTCAAGAAACCAAGGTTTGTGAGTTGCTTAAATCCATTTATGGATTAAAGCAAACATCTAAATCATGGAATATTAGACTCGATGAAACTGTAAAAAGCTTTGGTTTTGAATAGTTAATAGATGAACCTTGTATTTATAAGTTGATACACGAGGGCAAGGTTGTGTTTTTGGTATTGTATGTCGATGATATACTACTCATTGGTGATGATGTAGGTAAATTATCTGAGGTTAAAATCTGGTTAGTTAACCAGTTTGACATGAAGGATCTAGGGGAAGCTGCTTACATTCTAGGGATTCAGATCTTTCGAGATCGAAAGAACCGGACCTTGTCGCTCTCCAAGCATCTTATATAGATAAGGTGATGGATCAGTTTGCTATGCAAGACTCTAACAAGGGCCAAACCCCTTTTAGACATGGAGTCTCACTCTCTAAGGACCACACTTCCAAGACTGCACAAGAGATTAAGGACATGAGAAAGATTCCTTATGCTTCAACCGTAAGAAGTCTCATGTATGCTATGTTGTATACTAGACCGGATATATATTTTGTCGTTGGCGTAGTTAGCTGTTTCCAATCAAATCCTGGACCCGAGCACTGGGCTGCTGTTAAGCATGTTCTGAAGTATCTTCGGAGAACAAGTAACTTGATGCTTACATACTCAGGTACTGATCTGACTATGACGGGGTATACCAATTCCGACTTTCAGGCGGATAGGAATTCCAGGAAATCCACATCAGGATTTGTGTTCATCCCGAATGGTGGATCTGTTGTTTGGAGGAGTATCAAGCAATCTTGCATTACTGACTCCACCATGGAGGCAGAATATGTGGCTGCTTGTGAAGTATCCAAAGAGGATGTATGGCTTAAAAAACTCTTTAGTGGAGTCAGTTCACATTAAGCTAATACTCGAAAAATGTTTGTGAAATTTTGAGGCTGAGTATAGAAGCTCAAGCTTTGTTCGTTTGGATCCATAAGGTCACTATAACATGTCATTAGAGTAAGATTGTTAAACTGGAAGGTAAGTCAAAATAAGTTCAAATGTTGAACTAGACTTTTTCTCGAAAAATGTCTAAAGGGTATTTTTGTCCACATTGACATAAAATGATGTGAATGTTAGAATAAGATTTTGAATATTTTCATATGATGGAAATATAAATTATTTTCTAAAGCCGAAAAGTCGTTTGACGCATTATGAAATTATTTTCATTATTTGTGTAATTATAATTCTACAATGGGTATTTTAAGAATTGTCTTAAAAGAAATATGGAAGTATCTAGATGCCATTTCCCTAACTATAGAATTCGGCCAAGACAGATCAAAGGATGAGAGAATTCTTTGCCTTTAATTATAAAGATAATTACCCAAAATGAAAAGAGGAAATGAATTTCCTTGAGAAAGAAATAAATATGCTAAGTGAGGAAACAAATTTTCCTCTCTTGTGATAGCATATGTCCGGCCATGTTAGAAGAGAAAGGGGAGATAAAATCAAATATTGTGTCATGAATACACAATTGAAAAAGGTTATTACCCTTTCTTGATTTTCCTTATCCTATAAATAGAGCCTCACATAGAGATGTTAAAATAAGCATTCTTGCTCTTGTCTCACTCTTTTGGCCGACCCTCTCTCTCTCTCTCTAGAAAATCTCTTTTTATTTTGACACCAAAGTCCTCATTAGACTTAGGGTTAATTAGCTCTCTAGCTCATAGAATTATTCTTGAGCTGTTGTGTTTAATTATACCCACACACAAATCCTTCTAAACCTCTAAAGACTCATGTAATAGAAACCTTATGTTTCTCGAGTTCAACATTAGACATGAAGGAATAGAGCCAAGGAAGAAGATCAACCTTTCTCAAGATGCTTCATATTAAAGGTACGAGAAAGGTTTGCACTCAAGCACTTTAAATAATGTTTTTAAATTTATACATGTTCATGCATTTTTCCTAGGTTAGTAAAATTGTTTTACTTGTAAAGAAATTTTATATTATGCCATTAATATGATTAATGATAAATTTTCTTAAACCTAGACCTATTCTAACAATGGCATGGTACAAGATAGAGGCGGGTCGGAAAAGATAGGGTAACTGAGAAACATCACTGGTTTGGGGAACTAGAGTTTGTGGCACCAAACACTAGTAGAAAAGCTGGATCCCACAACCCTTAATAAGGGGTGCGGAATTTTCCCACAACCCTTATTAAGGGTTGTGGGATCCAGGGTTGTGGAATTTTCCACAACCCTTAGACATCCGGTGTGGAATGTTCATACTTTCCACACCGGATGTATATTGGTTGTGGAATATTCAACAACCAACCAATTTTCGGTTGTAGAATTCAAATTTTGTTGAACATCCGGCGCCGCGGCCACGTTATAACGGCGCCGCGGCACCATGTCCCACAACGGATCAAAACATCCGTTGTGGGAGTCGGCGCCGCGGCGCCGGTATAACGTCGCCGCAGCGCCCTTGTCCAGTGAGTGAGTCCCCTCAAAATTTATGTAATTAACTCTCATAAATCATATACTGAGGGTTGTGGAATACACTGAAATTCACAACCAATATTCTAAGGGTTGTGGAATACACTGAAATTCAGCCCTTCCCACAACCCTTAGTTATAAGGGTTGTGGGATCATGGAATCCACACCCCTTACTAATAAGGGTTGTGGAAAATCGGTTGTGGGATCCAACATTTGTAGTAGTGAAAGAGTTAACATTGGTTTGTGAATCTAGGGTTTGTGATGCGGGTAGTTCAGTGGGCGGAGTGGTGGGAAAAGGCGAGGTGGGTATGGGCTGAGGGTTGTGCAGGTGAGGTGAGGTGATACTAATGTCGGAAATAATGTCAGAGGCGGTGGGCAAAGGTGTAGTGAGGATAGGCTGAGGAGTGGGTTTCGATTCTGATACAATTGTAACAGTGGGTGGGTTTTTGTACGGGAAGAAGGACTCATCGAAGGAGACACTCTTGGCTATGTAGAGACGACCAGACTCATGCAAACACATGTAGCCCTGAATTGTGAGCCAATTTATGAGCATTATACGACCTCAAGTGAGGATAACATGTGCACCCAAATACTCTTAGCAGACCAAGGTTAAAAGGCCTGTGAAAAAACAACTTTGAATGGTGATTTGAAGTCCAGCGCTTAGCTTGGAAGCCTATTGCATAAATATTTTTGTGGCGATGGTGTTCCACCAAAACTCAAGAGGTAGGTGATTGTCAGCTAGTAATGTCAAGCCCAACTCAACTAACTGGCGGTGTTGTCTCTCAACTCGACCGTTTTGAGGATGAGTGTGCGGACACGGGTGCCGAAATTCAATGCCAAGATCAATTAAGACATGAGCAAGGGGTCTAAACACCCCGCTCCAATTAGTCTACAGACACTTGATGAAAGTGCCCAAAATTCTTTCGACCCGAGACATGAACGCACCAAAAATCTACGTAACCTCATCCTTGGTTTTAAGCGGGTATGACCAAGTCAACCTACAATGGTCGTCGACAAAAGCCAAGTAGTACATGTGACCCTCAGTTGTAGCTACCGGCGAAGGACCCCAAAGTTCTACATAAGATGTATCAAGTGGTGCCAAAGCATGATAGTTCGACCGTGGATAAACACCATGTCTCGATTTTCCAATCTTGCAGGAAGAACAAAAATTTGGACTCGATGAAATTTCATTATTTATTAAGTACAATAGAAAGGACTTTATCGCATGGATGTCCTAGACGTTTATGCCATAAATTTCTATTGAACTGAGCTACATTATTATGACTGAGATAACAAAAATTGTTGCTCCGAGTGATGTTGTTTCAGTAGTTTCACTGAGATGCTAAATATGTGGGAAGAACTGAATTCGGATCATTGGATGGCTTTGTAAAGATCATCCTTGAGCTCCCCGGTGAGAAGGACTAGCTTCGTTATCGAATTCTTAAAACAACATCCAGTGGCATAAAACTTAGAAATCAAACTATTGTCCATAGTTATTTTTGCAACACTAACCAAATTTTTAGCAATAGCAGGCACATGGAGGATAGCCTTTAAGGCCATTTTTCTCTAATTGGTTTTAATCATTGTATGACTAATGTGGGATATGGATAACGACTGACCTTTACCAGTTGTGAGATTTCCCTTTCCACTGTAGGTATCGGCCAGAGACAAGTTAGACAAGCTTGAGGAAATGCAACTGTGGTTATATTTTCACTGCCACCACAACCTCGATGTCCTCGTGCAGACCTTCCACACCCATGTTGATAACCTCTGACTCTCGACCCGTTTTCAGCAAGATTAGCTAGCATGTGACAGATCAAAGGTGAGAGAATTGTTTTGTTTATCGAGACGCGTTTCATGGTAATGGAACAAAAACCGGGCCTTAACAACATCAATGAAATCAGGACGAGCAGTGAGGATAGCCACAACCGAATTGTACTCGGATACCAACCCTCCAACCACATACAAGAGCAGTTTGTCATCGTTCATTGGTTGACCTGCGACGGCGAGACTATCGGCAACTAGTTAAATCTTCATGATGTACTCGTTGATGCTAAGAGAGCCTTTCCGAATGGTTTGAAGCTGTACTCTCAGGTGAAGTAGCCTCGCCTTGGAGCTAGTTGCGAAAGAGTTGTAGAAGACAGACCAGATCTGAGCTGCATTCAAACACCGTGACATATAAACGAGCATCGACTCTGAAATAGAGGACATCAGCCAAGACATGATTGCTTGGTTTGTTCGGACCGAAATTGAATATTATTGGTTAGATCTGGTGCCGACGACGGTGATAGTTTCTCCAGCTGCCATGGCTTCCGTCCTCGTGCTTTACTCGACCTGTAATGTCTGCGGTGGCGACGACCGAGATCCGTCGAGGAAGCCTTCAAGGTCATGTGCGCGTATCGCTGCAAGGACTTGGGATTTCCATAAAAATAATTATTTCCGGTTCAATTTAAGGGTGGTGGGTACGAGATGCGTAGCTATCAGAAAAGGGATCATGAGAAGCCATTGACGTTTTTCGGCTGCTCTGATACCAAGAGAATTTTTATAAAACCTGTGAAGCTAATAATAAAGAGAATAAAATTTATTACACCATTAATAGCAGTAATATTTTATCTAATAAATGTGTATTGTATACTGAATCATTACAGGGAGACACCTTTAAATAAGTTGTGATTAGGTCAAAATGATGAAGACGAGTACACATGTAAATGCATTACTGGACAAGTAAATAAAGAGAGAGAGAGAGGACACGTGGCGTAATACTAGTTGCCCATTTAATATGCTGAGTTGTGGTCAAGGATTAAATTACCGATACCGATACCGAGGTTCTGATTTTTAGAGATAACCGCATATCGATGGATATACCGATGGATATTCTATAAAAAGATTCTTACCGACTACCGATTATACCGACAAATTTTTGAACGTATACCGAATACCGACAGGTATACCGACAAATATCATATAAAACATATATTTATAAAATCCAAAATATACATATATTCATAATCTAAATTTCTAAATTCAAATTTAATATCAAAATTCGCAATTTCATATTTTATAATCACAATTTTGTATTCAAATTCAATATCAAAATTTACAATTCAATATTTAAAAATCATAATCTTATATTCTAAATTAAAATTAACTATTAAAATTCACAATTTCATATTTTATAATCATAATCTTATATTTTAAATTCAAATAAGATACAAAATAACAATTATATATTTCAAAATCACAACTTTATATTATAAATTCAATATCAAAATTCACAATTCTATTATCACTTTCACAACTTTAGATTATAAATTTAAAATCGAAAATCACTATTTCAAAATCCATAATAAAATTCAAATCCATAATCAAGTTCACAACTTTATATTATAAATTCAAAATCAATTATCAGTTAACAATCTTATATATAAAATCAAAAGTCACAATTCCATAATTCATAACCAATATGTAATCCACAATACATTATCAAATTCACAACTTTATATTATAAATTCAAAATCAATTACCAATTAAGAATTTTATATTCAAAATCAAAAATTACAATTCCATAATCCATAATCTAATTTTAATAATCAACTTCACAACTTTATATTATAAATTCAAAATCAATTATTAATTAAGAATCTTATATTCAAAATCAAAAATCACAATTCCGTAATAAAATTTTAATCCATAATCAAAATAAAAAAAAAAAGAAATTAAGTTTATAACACTATTGTCGGTAAGTATAAAAAATGCACTGTGGTGATTGGTAAAAATCGATAATTTGGCGATAATTTGGATTTTATAACTAATCAAATTAACTCGGTAAAAATCGGTAAATTGGCGATATTTTGGACCGGTATTATAAAACTTGAACGGTAACTCTCGTTTTTTTACCGAGAAGTTGATATTTGCGGTATACCGGCGGTATACCAGCGGTAACCGTCGGTATTTTAAACACTGGTTGTGGTACGTTCTCGCACGAGAGAATCGTCATCAAGTTCGACTTGAAGATTTTATCACTTAAGAAATTACTTAAAACTATAATTATTTTTTAAATAAAATCAAACAAAAAATGCGATAAAATCTCAGCATTTAATTAAATAGGTCTCACAAAAATTAAATAATAGAACTAAAATTTATGTTGACTTTAAGTCTCATTGAGCATTGAGCCAGCCTTTTTTTTTGAGGAATTGTTGAGCCAGCCTTGACCATCGTTCGGTGGAGTTTCGTGTTTAATCGAATATGATTTTTTTTGTGAGAGACTGTGTAACTTGCATCTAACGCGATTTGAACTTTATTTTTCTACTGTAATTGTATCTTTTTTAATTCTTTTATTGGTGTTCATATGCAAGGTTTATGTATTCAGTTGTTATACAAAATGGATTAAGAGTAATGATAAACCTGTACTTCCATCTTTGTGTACTTGGTAAGGGCTTCATTTTCAATATCATGCTTTATTGCTAATTTATTTCTTCAAATTACCTCATCTAAGATTCAATGTCTGTGAGCATGTCTCTTTCATAGGTCTGGTAAAAATAACTTTTGAATATTTTATCTAAATAATTAAAACTATAATTTGTAGCTTATTAATACATCATTTTTGTTTTAGTTTGTATTTCATTTTTATAATTTTTATATTACATTAATTTTTAATTTTAATTGTTTTTACATTCTTTTATCAAATAATTTTTTAGGAGTAAACAAATTTATAATACGATTTGTACAATCTATACACTCATTTTCATATATTTTTATACATTAACAAATATCTTACTATTATTAATTATATTGTATATAAATAATCATTATTTACAAATAGTAATCTATATTTTTCTAAATACTAAATCAACATTTTCTAACACTTGCAATTAGTTTACAACCTATTTACAAAACCAAGCCCTGCCCAACTACTGCGAGGGTATTAAAGCAACAATTTTAGATTAGTAATATAGCCCACAAAAAAAATTATATATATACTATTATTTTCAAAAGACTCAAATATTTTATGTTGATTTAGGCCTACAAAATCACTAAGCCGGGTATACGTAGAAAAGACTCCTCAATTTCTTAAAACATCAATCACAACTATAAATTTATCTTTATGATACATAATACTTTCAGATGTATTTTTAATGTCTTTGAGTTACAACAACGTCAAATCTTAAAAAGACATCTGAAGAATTTTTGTATTTTAATATTTTTGAACTTTTGGTTGCTCAAAAAGTCTCAAAATATTAAAGAGGCTTTTATATTTCTTCATTTTTCAATAATTGTTATGACATTATATTTTGGGTTAATTAGTAATATAGCTCCATAAACATATTGAAATTTTGAAATGTACAACGTTTGACGAAAGTTAGGAAAATGACCTAGTAAAATGTTTTACCATATTACGAAAACCATTTTCAATCGAAATAATAAGAGTAAAATTGAAAAGTTAAGCTGTTAATAATTGTGCTACGTAAACATTAAGGACATTTACCACAGTTTTACCAAACGTTAGATATTTCGAAATTCATATGACAAATGTTAACCATTTGGTCAATTATTTGCTATATTTCTACAGTATAACTTTGTTTCGACAAATTGAAGTCGCTTGTAAACCAAAGCGTTTTTATTCTGCACCATTGTCCAGCTAATATTCAAGGAGAAGATACAGGCACAACGACAATACATAAAATACTCATTCTTATTGACCCCGTAGAAGAAAAGGTATAAAGCTTGGATTATGATCTCTTAACCACAAAATCAAGGATGTAATGTTGGTTTTCATGTACAAAACAAAAATCAACTTTCAACAATAATAAGAGAAAACATCTACATGTTCTGTGTAGTTCAAATCATCTTCCACATATCCAGTATGTATTTCAAGTATATTTAAGGACAAGTTATTTCACGTATATCTAATGTAAAACAATACTGTTAGTGTATTATTGGCTTCGTTGCTTCGACTTAACCTTGATGTCTCGTCAGACGTTCTCATCTCTTGTGAAGACTTGTTCTCTACTTTTTCTTCTGACGCATCGTCCTTCTTTGTACCCGGTTCACTGTTCATTTCGGTGCCTTTCTCTTTTCCTCTGGTCTCTTGGGTGCTGTGGTTCTTCGTCGTATGGTGGAGTATATAAACCCTCCTTTGACCTCTCCTAGGGTTTATGCATTTTGTTTAAACGCCGCCTCAGGAAGTATAAGACGACATTGTCTTGGCTGTGCATCTGGATTGTCAAGATTAGCTTTGTGAAGGAAAAGTTTTTATGTAAGTTCATCGTTTCTTTACCTTCTGTGTTCTAAACATCTTCAAGGACGTGGTCCAATCTGAGGTGACTAAGTGAGAGGTGCTCACTCCTAGGGGGAGCCTTAGGAAGAGTTACTTTGAGAGATAGGAAGTGATAGGTCAAGGAATGTGTTATTCGCTTGTAAAATATTTGTAACTTTGCTCTTTCATTATAAAGTAATCTCAGTCACCGGGATATGTCATCCCCCAGATGTAGGAAGTTGCCGAACTGGGTTACCAACGTTCTTGTGTCTTTTACATTCTAGTACTATCTCTGTTGTCTTATTTGTCAGGAACATTGTTCACAACATCTCAACAACCCTCTTTTCATTTGGTATCAGAGCCTGAGCCCTAAATTACTGGGTTTTTGATTCTCTCTTGTTGTGTGTGTTGTGCATTCCATAATGGATACGTTTAGAGAAGGTGGATCTGTTAGTCGAGCACCTTTGCTGGATGGGCAAAACTATGCTTACTGGAAAGCGCGTATGGATGTATTCATAAAATCTATTGATCAAAAGACTTGGAAATCTGTTGTTGTGGGATGGAGTACTCCCAAAATACTTCTTGCTTATGGAGTTACTGTTGAAGAGGTTCTTGCTCTCGAGTGGTCTCCTGCTGATGATGAAGCCTATCTTTCAAACTCCAAGGCTCTGAATGCCATTTACAATGGAGTTGACAAAAATGTTTTTCGACTAATCAACACCTGCAAAAGTGCTAAGGAAGCGTGGGACATCCCCGAAACCACCTATGAAGGAACAGACAAAGTAAAAAACTCCCGCTTGCAACTTCTCACCTCCAAGTTTGAAAGTTTAAAAATGGCAGAAGATGAATCAATCAATGATTTTTATGTTCGCGTTCGAGATCTCTCAAATGAGTCTCATTCTCTGGGTGAACCCATGGGCGATGCTAAAATTGTTAAGAAGATTCTCAGGTCGCTGCCTGAGAGGTTCATAATTAAAGTCACTACCATCGATGAAGTCCACGACACTTCTTCTATGAGAGTTGATGAACTAATAGGCTCTCTTCTCACCTACGAGATGTCTCTGTCGTGCAACTCTGGTTCAAAATCTCGAAACTTGGCTCTAAATTCGACTAGCCCTGAATTCTCCACTCCCAGAAGTGATAATTCTACAAATTCCTATGAAGACTCACTGGCTCTCTTGGCAAAGAATTTTGGCAGATTTATGAAAAGGTTTGACAAGAAACCTGCCTCGTCTAGGAACTACAAGCCCAAGTCGTCTCAAAACTTCAAGCCAGGTTCGCAACCTAAGCATTTTCGTGAAGATCGTATGTCGAGTCAAACATCTAAAGGGAAAGGGATTCAATACCATGAATGTGAAGGTTTCGGGCATATCCAATCTGAATGTCCAAACTTTATTAAGTGTCAACAAAAGAGTTACAACTTCACGCTCTCAGATGATGACCAGAGCGTTGAGTATGATGATGATGATGAAAATGATGGTGGGACAAGCAACAATTTTCTTGCTTTTGTGAGTCAATGCACTTCCTCGTCTGAAGAGAATATAGAACTCTCTCTGGCCCTTTCTGGTCTAGCCGGATCAGACATTGGTAACCAATCCGGTATCTCAGTCAGCAAATGTAGTCTATCTGATGAGTTCCTGGCTCATTTTTTTGATGTGCTGTCTGCTCATCAGGATTTCAAACTCTCTAGCTCTATCTCGGTCTCTCATGAAGAAGAGGAGATCAGTGATGAGGTTCTCATTAAAGCCTACAAAACTCTGTTTGTCAAGTGGACAGATAAATCTAATGACTTTGTTATTCAGTCTTGTAAGATTGTTGAGCTTGAGCAGTCTCGTGCGGAACTTCTCGATCAACTCCAAGAACTCCAAGCTGATTCTCATGTTTCTGTCAAAGAAAGGATTTCTTCTCTTCTAGAGGAGAAAACTCATTTACTTGAAGTCATATGTGCTTTGAAGCTCGATGTGGCACGTCTCACTCAAGATGTCACTCGTCTTACTCAGTCTGTTGATGCGCATCCTGGCACTGGGATTCTGAATAATCTCCTAAGAAGTGGAAAGTGAGCTGCTGACAAAACAGGCTTAGGTTTTAAGAGGGGCTCCACTTCCCGCTCTCAACCTCAGTTTGTCCCAACTCTGGAAATACTAAATCTCAGCTCTGAGTCTTCACGCAGCACTCCGGGTGTCTCAACCACTTCTGCTAACTTGTCTACCTCAACTAGGAGAAGCAACCCTGGCCATCATAACTGGATTTGTCACTTCTGTGGAAAGAAAGGCCATATTCGCCCTTTTTGCTTCAAGCTGTATGGGCATTCTCCCTATCTCTCTGGGCAGCATTTTCCCCCGGGGGATTTTCAGCGGCCTGTACCTCGCCAGAAGATTGATCTTCCTTCCCAATGACACTTGCGAGTCAAGAATTCTCATATAGCTGCTGTTGCTTATACTTCTCTAAAGGAATCCTCTCGTGATGATTGGTATTTCGATAGTGGCTGCTCTCGCCACATGACCGGTGTCCCTGACTTTCTTGCAAATGTTCAGCCCTGCACCAAAGGAAGTGTCACTTTTGGTGGCGGATCCACAGCCTCTGTAATCGGCAAGGGCACTCTTGATATGTCAGGATGTACTTCTCTTGACAATATTCTTCTTGTGGATGGTTTAAAAGCAAATTTGATCAGCATCAGCCAACTCTGTGATAAAGATCTTACGGTTACATTCACCAAGACTGGTTGCTCGGTTCTCAATCCTGCAAACGTAGAAATCATGCATGGTACTCGCTCCTCTGATAACTACTACATATGATCTTCTTCCTCCAAGTGCCTTTTGAGTGCCACTGACACTTCCTCTCTATGGCATCGACGTCTTGGACATTTAAATGGGCGCAGTATAAGTTCTCTTATCTCTTAGGATGCGATAATTGGTCTACCTCCATCTTTCTCCTCAACTTTGGGTGTGTGTGGTGATTGCCAGATTGGAAAGCAGACTTGTGTCCCAGATAAGAAGGTTGAGTTCATCACGACCTCTTCAGTTCTTGAACTTCTTCACATGGATCTCATGGGCCTGATGCAAGTTGAAAGCATTGGTGGTAAAAGATACATTTTGGTGATTGTGGATGATTTCTCGAGATACACATGGGTTGAATTTCTCCGGGAAAAATCTGATGCTTTTAATGTCTTTCATGCTCTCCCTCTTCGTTTGTAACGTTCTCGATTTGAGAAAATTGTTCGTATCCGAACTGATCATGGTTGTGAGTTTGAAAATGTCAGTTTCTCGGATTTCTGTGTTTCTGAGGGTATATCGCATGAATTCTCCGTGCCTATCACTCCGCAATCCAATGGGATCGTTGAATGAAAGAATCGCACGATCCAGGAAATGGCTCGTGTCATGCTTCATGCGAATCACGTCTCTTATCATTTTTGGGCTGAGGCTGTCAACACAGATTGTCATATTCATAATCGTGTTTCTATTCTACCGGGGACGTCTCCCACGAATTATGAAATCTGGAGGGGGAGAAAGCCCAATGTCAAGTATTTCCACGTGTTTGGATCTGTGTGCTACATCTTGGCTGATAGAGAGCCGAAGAAGAAACTTGATCCTCGCAGTGATAAAGCATTCTTTCTGGGGTATTCTTCTACGAGTCGTGCTTACACAGTGTTTAACAACATAACTCAAGTTGTCATGGAATCTATGAATGTTAAGTTTTGTAATGAAGAGTTGTCACCGTCTGTTCCTCTAGTTGATGAAGTCTTGCTTGTTTCTCCAACCTCCCAGGTGTCGGATGTCTCACCTGTTGTCTCTAATGCCTTGTCCAACATTTCTCCTGGACATGTCATTCCTCATTCTCCTATTCCTAAACTCCTTCCACGAGGATTGCGTTGAATCATCCCATGGATGCTGTCATTGGAGACCTTCATCAAGGTATCACCACCCGAAGGAAAGACCCCGTTAATTATTTAGAACTGATTGGAAATGTCTGCTTTACGTCTCGAATTGAACCTAAATTTGTCTCTGAAGCTATCCTTGATGAGTTCTGTATGTCTGCCTCGCACTGGTCGATCTTCATCTGCTATCATGGGAGAAGTTAAGAAGAAAAGTTCGAAAAGGGGTGTTAAGAACTCTCAGAAGAACAAGTATGGCGTTCGTGTTCGGGGTCTATCTCCTAACCCTAATACGCACTTCTTGATGGAACCCTCTCTGCCTTTAAGGGTTGTCTCTTCCCCCTCTGACGAAACTCGTCAAGGTAAAATCGCTTCTACTTCCTCTGATGTCACATTACTCCCTGTTAAACTCTCTCATTCAGCGACAGATATTATTCTGGGGATTGTTGATGTTCTTGACAAGTTGTCAGACAAGGGGGATATTCCTACCTCTCAGACGAATGATGATTTCCTTAATCCTTCGCTGGATGCTATGACTGAGGAATTGCATGTTGAGCGTTCTCCACCTCCTTCGTCTTCCACAAAGTTCATCTCCGAAGAAGAGTTCTAGCGCATCATGGATGAAAGTGTTGTCGTTCCTGAGTCTGTGGAGCCCGTTCATGTCACTCTCACTGCTCCTTCTGCTGACCAGCCCTCTCGGGTTCTGATGTCTCCTTCGTCTGATTCTGAGACTCCCATTGCCTCTTTGCGGAAAAGAAAGACTCCTCACAAGAAGCCTCTGCCTAAGAAAACTGTCAAAAAGAAGGCTCGTCGTGCCTCCTCTCTTGTTGCCTTGGAGCCCAAGGAAGTCTCTCCATCTGTTGCATCCTCTCGATCTCTTGATGGCTCGGAATTTGTGGCAAATGAGGCTACACATGCTAATGAGGTCGATGGTGAGCTTCCCGTTCCAATGCAGAAGATGTTGGAAATTACTTAACGATTTAAGTAAATTATTATTAAACATAACTAATTACGTGCGGAATTAATAATAAAATCGATTATCATATTAAACTATTTAATATCTAACAACCTATTGGCATTAAAATCATAAGCATGTTAATTAACAATTTAATTCTAAACATGTTATTTCAATAAAATAAAACACTCCAAACAATCATAACAATTATATCGATTAAGAGTATTTAAGATTATCGAAACTTGCATCGTCGAGTTATAAATAACTCAGTCGAGGAATTGAAAACGAGTTCGATGCGAGAATCTTCAAACTTCTCCAATTCCGGGTTTGCAAGAGACTTCCTCGGCTCGTCAACACGGGCAGCGAAGGCAGCAAGCAGGCGCGTCCTTGGGGCTGGTCCGGGAAGCTGGCAGCAGATGGCGCGCGGTCCTCGGCAGGCTGGGAACGGGCGGCAGCGGCTGGACTCGTCCGACGCAGAAGGCAGCGGCCTTAGGAGACCCCGGAGCGGCTGAGAGGGGCAGGTACCTCTGGGCCCAGGCGGAGGAACAACGGCGACGTCGGTAGCGACCTGGGCAGAGGCAGGCTCGGCTGGATAAAGGCGGCAGGCTGCTGGGACACGCAGAGGGGGGGTCGGGCAGAGTCAGGCGCAGGTTCGCGCGGATGGGCGGAGGCAGATCGCAGGCGAAACTTCGCGACGACGCTGAGAGCTCATGGAAGCTCGGATCGGGACGCCGTTTTTTGCGTTGCGTCGGCAACGAACTGACTTAAATGGGTTCGGAGAGAGATCTGGGTTTGCAGACTCAGATTCGTCGGATTCATCGAATCTTTGGTTCGGAGGTCAGATTTCCAGAAAACGAAAATGGACCAAACAACCACAAGTTGATTCAACGATGACACAAGAAGAAAAACGAGAAGATGAGTGTGGGCTCAGATGAACGCACACGAGAAAACAAGAAACAAAATTTTTCGTCCTCTCGGGTGATAGGGTGGTCGGCCAAGAGGGAGGGGAAGAGAGAGAGAGCAACCTTAACCTAGGGTTTCCTCAAACCCTTTATTTATAGACATTGTTAATGGGCTTTCATGTGGGCTTTTGTTGAATCGATATTCAGCCCAAAACCATGTTAATGACCGGCCCGTATGTCCTACTCGTTTCTCAATTTTATTTCCCAAATTGCCTTGATTTAATTTCCAAATTCGACTTAATTTAGAACTCTCATCTATTTAATAACTCGTTATTAAATTGTTTCATGGTTATCGAATAACATAAAACAAGAAACGTT
The DNA here is from genome assembly GCA_958296335.1 of Urtica urens. Lineage (NCBI taxonomy): Eukaryota > Viridiplantae > Streptophyta > Magnoliopsida > Rosales > Urticaceae > Urtica > Urtica urens. The sequence continues at coordinate 8,837,322 of OY282531.1, forward strand.
TTATTTTCTAATATTGTTATTATGAATTCTCAAGAAAATTATTATTACAATAATAAAGTTCTTTAATTCACAAAATCAATAATTAATGAATAACACATTATTCATTAATTCGCTTGGAAAATAAATTTCTCTATACAAATCACAATTTGTATTTTATGAGTAAATCAATTTATTGCGTTCAATTAATCTCTTCTAAATGTGCATCATTGAGACCTTATGGACCTACATGAACGAAGCTTGAGAATATAGCACAGACTCAATAATTCACAAATTATTTCCGGCTTATAATTCTTAATAATGGTCGACTCCACTAAAGGACCAATATTGAAAATCTCTAAGTTCATGCGCGCATATTTTTCCGTTTGAAGTCACAGAACTTTTCTGTACTCGATCCACGGTGTACTTTACCAAAATACCCTTCGTGTGTATCAGTAAGTCCGAGGAATGTAAAATTACCGTTTTACCCCTAGATTTATTATTTCACTAACTCGTTTGTTACTTGTGAATGAGAAAAAACATAAAGTGAGACGTCAATACATGTCACATGTTTTAATCAAGGAATCTCATATTCAATGATTATCTGGCCAGATTAATTCATTCACTATCTCGTAACAAACCATAGTGTGATACAATGACTTTCATTATGTGTACACGAATTCCATATCTGTGAATCACATAATCCAACACTACAACATTATGTCACCAACCGTCGGGTCAGATGCAGCCATTACACGGCCATCGCCCATTGACAAATCAAATGACATAAAGTGTAGTATCGACTATGCACTCACCTCATGATTAAGGTAGTTATCGAAGTACCCCTCGTATGTGATCTTGGAGCTTCTGGATTAAACGGTTTTATATCGAGCTTCCATAGAATCACTAGGTCTTGTTCAATATCTTCTATAAGATATCAAGAATGAAATCATAGAGTCACAACTTTCTATATCACATGATAAGATATCATGATTCATTCAAACAATCGTTACTTAGACTCGAATGCTCAATCGGTCTTAAGATTGTGAACAAATGGTTTAAACTAGTCACAAGGGGTTATCATGTCAAATCTGTATTTAACACCCTTTTCGTTGATGACAGTTTCAGAGCGTAGCATACATACATAAACACAAACTATAGGAAAAGAAAGCTTATTTATTAATATTAATGTTTCAGCAAAATATTACAAATAATAAATAAAATGTCTAATATTCTCCTTTGTGGGCACCAATCCCAACAAACTCCCACTTGACTCAAAGGAGATACAATATCCTTTAGTTCACTATATCTCACATGAGGTGATATTTGCGCTCAATGTGTTTTGAGCGTTTGTGACTTCTTGGCTCCTTACAATTGGTTATAGCCCCACTGTTATCACAATAAAGTGTAATGGGCTCGCTTGCACTTGGAACAAATTTCAAGTACATAAGGAATTTCCTCAGCCACACAGCCTCTTTTTCAGCTTCACAAGTTGCCACATATTTGGCTTCCGTGGTCGAGTCAGCAATGCAAGATTGCTTGATACTCCTCCAGACCACATATCCACCATTCAGGGTAAACACAGACCCTAATGTGGACTTCCTGAAATCCTTGTCCGTTTGAAAATCGGAGTCGGTATATCCGGTCATATTCAGGTCACTACCTGAGTATTATAGCATGTAGTTCCTCGTCATACGATGGTACTTCAAAACATGCTTCATAGTAACCCAGTGCTAGGGTCCAGGGTTCGACTGAAACCTACTCACCACGCCTACTGCGCAACGAACATCTGGTCTAGTACAAAGCATAGCATACATGAGACTTCCGACGGCTGAGACGTATGGAACATGTCTCATGTCCTCAACCTCTTGAGGTGTCTTAGGAGACTGCTTACTTGAGAGATGCACTCCATGTCTAAAGGGTAACTGCCCTTTCTTGGAGTCTTGCATACTAAAGTGGTCCATGATCTTATCAATATAAGATGCTTGGGAAAACGCTGACTTCCGGTTCTTCCGGTCACAGAATATTCTGAATACCCAGAATGTAAGCCGTTTCTCCCAAATCCTTCATCTCAAATTGCTTTGACAGCCAGATCTTAACCTCTGATAACTTACCAACATCATTCCCAATGAGTAATATGTCATCGACTTATAGGCTTAATGCCTTCTGGTAAGTCTACAAGCTTCTAGACATTGTTTTAATACATCGAATGCATTTCAACGTTCATGGCTTCTTGCCTGAGGTTTGCTTCGGAACTCTGTTTCAATTGGGAAAAAGATATTGGATCATCATCCTCCTGATATGCAACTGCACTGAAAGTCTCTCCGACACCCATGTATCGGTCAGACTGTCGTACAGTCCTGATATTGCGATGAATCGCATGAGTCTCTCGTTCCGGGTGTGTATCTTTCACTATTGGAATAGAACTCATTCTATGCTCTGAAGTACAAGCTACTTCATCCAATAGATCCTTAAGCACAAGTCTGCTTCTCGGTACAGCATCTTTCATATAGTCTGCTTCCAGAAACCTAGCATTCGTACTAACAAATGTTTTCTGATCAGTAGAGCTATAGAAGATGCAACCTTTCGATTCTTTGGAATGTCCTATGAAGAGGCATACTTCTGAACGACCAGCCAACTTGCTAGTCTTTTGTCTCAGCACATGTTCTAGACAACCCCAGATACGGACGTGGTGTGAAATAGATTTTCTGCCACTCCATATCTTTTGTAAGGTGTTCCAGGAACCGTTTTAGACGGAACCTGGTTTAGAATGTAAGCTGCCGCTTCTAAGACGTATCCATTGAACGAATCGGGAAGTGATGAGCAACTCATCATCGATCTCACCATATCTAGTAGCGTTCGATTCCTTCTCTCTGGCACACCGTTTAATTGCGGGGTGCCAGGTGCTGTAAGCTAAGAATGAATACCTTCTTCCCTTATAAAGTCTTCGAACTCTCCACACAAATACTCTCCCCTTTGATCTGATCGAAGAGTTTTGATCTGTTTCTCTGTCTGCTTCTCGACTAAAACCTTAAACACCTTGAACATTTCGAAGGTTTCAGATTTATGTCGCATAAGGTAGACATGATTAAAACGCGAGTAGGCATCGGCGAAGGTTACAAAATACTCATAGCCTCCCCGTGCCTAGAGGTTAAATGAAACACATGCATCAGTATGTACGAGTTCCAAAAAACATACGTGGCTCTAAGACCTTTCGAAGAGAAAGGCCTCTTGGTCATCTTGCCCCCGAGACAGGATTCACAAGTGGGAAGAGTTCCCACCTGTAGAGACTTCAAGGACCATCCTCAGTCAATCTCTTTATCCTATCTAGGCCAATATGTCCAAGACGCAAGTGCCATAGATATGTGACCGTTTATGTTTCCCGAGTGAATCAGTATTCACTTCAGTTTCCAAGATTGTCGGTTCAACGGGATAAAGATAATAAATCGAATCCACACGTTGAGCTTTTGTAATAAAAGAACCATCACCAAAAATCTCAATACCATTATTGATCTTAAAGGTAAATCTCTGTTCTTCTGAATGACCAAAAAAATAAAATTCTTGCTAATGTCTGGAACATAATAAATATTATTCAATAATAAAGTATTGTTTCCAAAACTAAACTTCATGGTCTCGACAAATCTTGCTCTGATCTTCGTTCCATCTCCCCAAGTGAATCCGAACTCTCCGTCACTCAAGCTCCTGGTTTTCTCAAAACCATTCAAATTACAAACAACATGGTCAGATGCCCCGTAGTCTAAGATCCAGGGCGACACTTTGTTTGTCGTGTAATAAGCTTAGGTGACAAATATTCATGTTCGGTTGGCGTTTTTGGGCTACCTCTTAAACCTCTTAGAACCAGATGTCGAAACCTCTATGTTCAGTAACGTTGAGCTCACTTGACTTCTTCTTGTTCTTAGGGAGAAGGCCCTCGACATTTTGCAATTGTTTCATGTGCTCCTAGACTGTATAGTCGAGCTTGTTCATGGAATAGTTCAGACGGAAGCCATTAAAAGAGTCAGAGAGAGTTTTCAAGATCATATCTATTTTGGTTTCTCTATTGATCTCTGATCCAAGAATCTCCATCTCATTCATATGACCCATGATCGCAAGCATGTGGTCTGAACAAGAGTTTCTGGCTTCGTTCTACAGTTCAAGAAACTGCGAAAAACTTGCTGCCTAACCTGACGCCTATAACCTCCGAACATCTCAAGTACGTTGTACAACACTTTGTACGTTGTATCGATGTGTCTATGAGACTGCTGCAACACATTGCTCATAGATGCTAGAATATAGCACCTTGTAATCTCATCGGATCTCATCCAAGAGTTATATGCGTCTTGTCTTCCTGACTTGAGTCATAACTCGGAATAAGAGGACAAGGGACAGTGAGAACGTACTTGTGCTTTTACATCGTCAATACAATGTCGAGGTTACGTATCCAGTCTACGTAATTCTCACCCTCGAGTTTGTTTGTACTTAAAATAATTCTATGTGGGGTATTTAAAAGACATTTGCTGAAACAAATAATAAAATAAATAAATTTAGTATGTGCTACAAATGCGAACTACATGATGCATGCAACAGTCCTAATATGGTGAGGAAAGCATGTAAGCAATTCATGATATTATTAACAATAATGATTAATTACTTTTCCTAGGGGAAACCGTAATTAATCGCCTTTCATAGTCGTGACACATCACTATTTAGTTCGAACCATCCAAGAAGTCACAACTTCTAGTTCTTACTAATTACCATAAAGTTTGGTCACTTATTTTTAATGCAGGGCCTCGAGGGAGGATTACTTTAAAACATAAGTCTAAGTGTGCAACCGTTGTGTGGGCCTTTAATCAAGTCACTTTGATAACGGTTCACCTAGGGGAGACCCCGCATCATCGTTTCTCTTTGAGGCTTGGTTCGTAACAATTGGATTAACTTAATGCTTCCGAAGTACTCCCATTAAAGGGAGGGCCACGAGGGTGACTCTTAGTTCATCACACATTAAGTCAATTAAATTCACATCGGGGACCGTGGGTTGTTTCAACGATAAACAACCCTCCCACTTAGTTTTTGGAAAGAATCATATTCTATTAAAAACAGTTTACAATTTATAACTCATTATTTAATTATAAACTATATGAAAAATTCATGTTAATTTTGATGTTGGCGTTCTATCCTATATGACGTGTGACGTGCTATGCAATGAGATTAAATTAAATAAAGCATAACTAATTTAACTCATTGAATGGCCTATTTCTAAATACAACCCATAAAATAATTACATAAACTATTAAATCCTATTTAATTTTCTATTATTTCCGGTCGAGGTGCTTGATGACGCGTCATTCAGTCGATCGGATTAGCACCCACACGTTTCCATCGTGCGGCCAACTCTGATTTCCTCCCACTCAATTAGCACTCACACGTTCAATAACGTGCGGCCAAATTGAGTCTCTCGGTTTAGCTCTCACACATTCAATAACGTGCGGCCAACACCGAGTCTCCTTCGTCCCTCGTCTTTACGTCGCCGGATTACAACAATTTTATATTTTACAACTTAAACGTCCTCGAAAATTGAGGCTCACAATTTAAAAGAAAAATAAAATAAACCCGGACGTAACCGGAAACAAAATCCTAAGGCCATATCAATAAGGTTCCATCCATAAACAACCAATCATAATTTATATCATTCATAATGCAATAAACAATCATATCCAAAAACGCCAACAATCAACTAGCTAAAAAATTTTTTAGAACTAGTTAGTACTTAGATTTTAATGCCAATTATAGCTCTGATACCATTTGTTGGAAATTACTTAACGATTTAAGTAAATTATTATTAAACATAACTAATTACGTGCGGAATTAATAATAAAATCGATCTATCATATTAAACTATTTAATATCTAACAACCTATTGGCATTAAAATCATAAGCATGTTAATTAACAATTTAATTCTAAACATGTTATTTCAATAAAATAAAACACTCCAAACAATCATAACAATTATATCGATTAAGAGTATTTAAGATTATCGAAACTTACATCGTCGAGTTATAAATAACTCAGTCGAGGAATTGAAAACGAGTTCGATGCGAGAATCTTCAAGCTTCTCCAATTCCGGGTTTGCAAGAGACTTCCTCGGCTCGTCAACACGGGCAGCGAAGGCAGCAAGCAGGCGCGTCCTTGGGGCTGGTCCGGGAAGCTGGCAGCAGATGGCGCGCGGTCCTCGGCAGGCTGGGAACGGGCGGCAGCGGCTGGACTCGTCCGACGCAGAAGGCAGCGGCCTTAGGAGACCCCGGAGCGGCTGAGAGGGGCAGGTACCTCTGGGCTCAGGCGGAGGAACAACGGCGACGTCGGCAGCGACCTGGGCAGAGGCAGGCTCGGCTGGATAAAGGCGGCAGGCTGCTGGGACACGCAGAGGGGGGGTCGGGCGGAGTCAGGCGCAGGTTCGCGCGGATGGGCGGAGGCAGATCGCAGGTGAAACTTCGCGACGACGCTGAGAGCTCATGGAAGCTCGGATCGGGACGCCGTTTTTTGCGTTGCGTCGGCAACGAACTGACTTAAATGGGTTCGGAGAGAGATCTGGGTTTGCAGACTCAGATTCGTCGGATTCATCGAATCTTTGGTTCGGAGGTCAGATTTCCAGAAAACGAAAATGGACCAAACAACCACAAGTTGATTCAACGATGACACAAGAAGAAAAACGAGAAGATGAGTGTGGGCTCAGATGAACGCACACGAGAAAACAAGAAACAAAATTTTTCGTCCTCTCGGGTGATAGGGTGGTCGGCCAAGAGGGAGGGGAAGAGAGAGAGAGCAACCTTAACCTAGGGTTTCTTCAAACCCTTTATTTATAGACATTGTTAATGGGCTTTCATGTGGGCTTTTGTTGAATCGATATTCAGCCCAAAACCATGTTAATGACCGGCCCGTATGTCCTACTCGTTTCTCAATTTTATTTCCCAAATTGCCTTGATTTAATTTCCAAATTCGACTTAATTTAGAACTCTCATCTATTTAATAACTCGTTATTAAATTGTTTCATGGTTATCGAATAACATAAAACAAGAAACGTTTTATTTTCTAATATTGTTATTATGAATTCTCAAGAAAATTATTATTACAATAATAAAGTTCTTTAATTCACAAAATCAATAATTAATGAATAACACATTATTCATTAATTCGCTTGGAAAATAAATTTCTCTATACAAATCACAATTTGTATTTTATGAGTAAATCAATTTATTGCGTTCAATTAATCTCTTCTAAATGTGCATCATTGAGACCTTATGGACCTACATGAACGAAGCTTGAGAATATAGCACAGACTCAATAATTCACAAATTATTTCCGGCTTATAATTCTTAATAATGGTCGACTCCACTAAAGGACCAATATTGAAAATCTCTAAGTTCATGCGCGCATATTTTTCCGTTTGAAGTCACAGAACTTTTCTGTACTCGATCCACGGTGTACTTTACCAAAATACCCTTCGTGTGTATCAGTAAGTCCGAGGAATGTAAAATTACCGTTTTACCCCTAGATTTATTATTTCACTAACTCGTTTGTTACTTGTGAATGAGAAAAAACATAAAGTGAGACGTCAATACATGTCACATGTTTTAATCAAGGAATCTCATATTCAATGATTATCTGGCCAGATTAATTCATTCACTATCTCGTAACAAACCATAGTGTGATACAATGACTTTCATTATGTGTACACGAATTCCATATCTGTGAATCACATAATCCAACACTACAACATTATGTCACCAACCGTCGGGTCAGATGCAGCCATTACACGGCCATCGCCCATTGACAAATCAAATGACATAAAGTGTAGTATCGACTATGCACTCACCTCATGATTAAGGTAGTTATCGAAGTACCCCTCGTATGTGATCTTGGAGCTTCTGGATTAAACGGTTTTATATCGAGCTTCCATAGAATCACTAGGTCTTGTTCAATATCTTCTATAAGATATCAAGAATGAAATCATAGAGTCACAACTTTCTATATCACATGATAAGATATCATGATTCATTCAAACAATCGTTACTTAGACTCGAATGCTCAATCGGTCTTAAGATTGTGAACAAATGGTTTAAACTAGTCACAAGGGGTTATCATGTCAAATCTGTATTTAACACCCTTTTCGTTGATGACAGTTTCAGAGCGTAGCATACATACATAAACACAAACTATAGGAAAAGAAAGCTTATTTATTAATATTAATGTTTCAGCAAAATATTACAAATAATAAATAAAATGTCTAATATTCTCCTTTGTGGGCACCAATCCCAACAGAAGAAACCCAGAGCCTCTCGCCACAACATCCCTGATGTTCCTATAGATGGTGTCTCCTTTCATTCCATCACCAATGCCTTGAATTGTAAATATGTGCTACGGAGAAGCATCTCTCCCGAGTTTGTTCTGTCCTCAGAAGCTCTTCAATGCTCAGACGTGATTGCTATCGTGTCTCATGCTTGTCTGTTGAAGAATATTACTTCTGTGGGCCCCTTTCATGCTCGTTTGGTCAGAGAATTCATTGCAAATCTTCCTTCGGATATCAATACTCCTGGTTCCTCCAACTTTCATAAGGTTCATGTCCGCGGTCGATGTTTTTCGTTCTCTCCAACGGACATCGCTGTTTACCTTGAGCTCCCTCAACGTGTGATTCAGCCTCCTCTTCCGTCCAAGATTGATCTTGTTAAAGAGTTGTCGGGTGGTCGTGATCTGAAAGGATGGCCTGATCGTGGTCCATATCCGGCCTCGAAGCTGAGTTCCTAGTATTTTGTTCTCCACAAGATAGGGATCAAGAATTGGGGTCCTACCACTCGTCATACTGGTTTTTAGATGGCCTTAGCAGGTTTTATCTATCTTATAGGGACTCGGTCCCCTGTGGATGCTGCCTCTTTCTTCTTTGAGCAAATTCTTTGACACGCTGGGTCTATTGCAATCAAGCTGCCTATTGGTTTCCCCTCACTAATCTGTGGGATCCTGTTCGCTCAAGCTCCTGACATCCTCTCTCAGTCCAAGCTGGCGGAGTATAGCTCCTCTCCCGGAAAGATTGTGTTCAACTACAAACTGTTTCAGGCTCACCATGTCCCGGATTTGGCTCCGCCCCCTCCGACTAGCTATCTGCATTCTGCCTTTACAGATGAGTCTGCTCCGGTCATTCCGCCTCTCTCCTCTGAGGTTAGAACTCTTGTGGCTGTTTCCCTTTCGGATGAATTAAAGTTTCTCGATGAAGTCATTGCTACTGCCACTCTTCGCCGCCAAGAGTTGACTTCCCTACTTCGTCATGTTGTTCCCTCAACTGCCTCGACCTCCGCTCCTCCTCCGCCCTCTACCTGAGTGTTTCCGCTGTCTCTTTCTTTCTTTTATGGTCTGTAATATTCGTACTTTTATTGCTCAGTTGTTTCTCTGCTTTGCCTTTGCTGTGGCAAATAGGGGGAGTCGTTTTGGCTTGTTTGTGGTCGTCTTAAACTTTAGACTTTTCTCTTGTCGTCTGTACTTCTTGGACTATTGTTGTTTTGAATATTTCTCGCATGGTTTATTCCTCTGTCAGTCACTGTGACATGAGTTGATTATTCAATTTGTTCTTTCAAGGTTTTTGCCTCATCAAAGCCAAAGGGGGAGTTTGTTAGTGTATTATTGGCTTCGTTGCTTCGGCTCAACCTTGATGTCCCGTCAGATGTTCTCATCTCTTGTGAAGACTTGTTCTCTACTTTTTCTTCTGACGCATCGTCCTTCTTTGTACCCGGTTCACTGTTCATTTCGGCGCCTTTCTCTTTTCCTCTGGTCTCTTGGGTGTTGTGGTTCTTCGTCGTATTGTGGAGTATATAAACCCTCTTTTGACCTCTTCTAGGGTTTATGCATTTTGTTTAAACACGCCACCTCAGGAAGTATAAGACGCCATTAACTTGGCTGTGCATCTGGATTGTCAAGATTAGCTTTGTGAAGGAAAAGCTTTTCTATAAGTTCATCGTTTCTTTACCTTATGTGTTCTAAACATCTTCAAGGACGTGGTCCTATCTGAGGTGACTAAGTTAGAGGTGCTCACTCCTAGGGGAAGCCTTAGGAAGAGTTACTTTGAGAGATATGAAGTGTTAGGTTAAGGAATGTGTTATTCGCTTGTAAAACCTTTGTAACTTTACTCTTTCATTATAAAGTAATCTCAGTCACCGGGATATGTCATACCCCCAGATGTAGGCAGTTGCCGAACTGGATTACCAACGTTTTTGTGTCTTTTACATTTTAGTACTATCTCTGTTGTCTTATTTGTCAGGAACATTGTTCACAACATCTCAACAACCCTCTTTTCAAATACCATGTAAATCACATAAATTAAGACAATACAAAGCAAACAAGAACAGGTTATTCAAGTCACTTTAATTTAATCATTCACCTCCGATCGCCTAAGCATTACAATATATAAAAGCTAAGCATCTTCATTGGAATTCCTGATATTATTCTCTTCCTAGATCGCATGCTCTTTAGTCTTTTCAGTAAAGCAATCGTGTTTTGTGTTATGTCCTAAATTCAATGAATTAAAACTTTTATATTTAGTCTCGTAATTGCTATAAAAATAAGTTAAAACAGTTATTAATAAATCAACAAAACCTGCCACGTGTACTTTTCTTATTTGAGCTGAGATGATCCTGTCGGATTGATCATCAACACATGTATGAGCGATAGCTAATTCATATCATATTATTATTGTTATATATCGCTATATTACTCTCATGTATATACTCTCATGCATGCAGAGAACTATTCTTGGTCGACGTCGCGACTATTACAATCATATGATTAATAACACGAGTCAACATTTTATATTAAGTTATATAGGTTTTCGCAGCCGATGGAAAGAATATAGCTATCTTACGTTCATACTTCAAACTCGCTTAGTAAGTAGTTGAATCTCTGTAACGAGCTTTATCAAATTGAATAAAGACTTTTTCAAATCGTCAAACGCGTACGGTATTCGAAGTCAATTATATTTTGCTCAAACAAACTGCAGTAAAATCGCTACGCACAACCATTAAGACTATTCTAATCATCTTCTAATCGAATAAATACGAAATACAACTTGCTCCATTTTCGTTTTACTAATATAATAAACAAAAAACACGCTGCGTCATATTGCAATAAATACATGCAGTCTTCCTCTTCTGTGAGTAGAACCCCACAAATCACGCAGAGAGAGAGAGAGAGAGAGAGAGAGAGAGAGAGAGAGAGAGAGAGAGATGAGGCTATCTTGGTTTCTCCTCAGCTTGATGTACCTCGTTCTACTATTTCATTCATCTTTTGCTATCCGGTAAGAAACAACAAAAAAGTAATAAATAATTAGAAGAAAATGAATCATTCTCACTATATTAATAGCTCGTTTTCAAGTCTAATGTGTATAAATACACCATAAAATCATCAATAGAATAATGCACGAACCAAAAGGTAATTAGGGTATTATTAGTTACATGATATCGATTATTACTCTTTATTTTGTAATCCAAATATGAATTATATTGATATTGTTATTTGTTTAATTTTTATAGGAACAAAGTGGATTTATGCTCTCCACCACCGCCTCATAATTCATTTAGTCGAGGCCGTGAAGACGACAATAAAGGAAAGCAAGCTCCTTCTCCGCCGAGAAGACCTAATAACCGAAACCCATGAAGAACCCATTCGTATGATTCTGTAAATCATACGAGGATTGGTGTAAATACGTATATGATTTATATGTGTACGGTCTAATAAGAAGTCGTGGCCTATTTCATTTTTTCAAATAATATACGTTTCAATTATTTGTCAAATAAAAAGTTTCCAATCACATTCAGCTCTAGTTGCCGGAAAAGTAAAAAATTTAAGCTCTTTGTTTGTTTTTTATAGTGCAGTCAACAAGTAGTTAGAATTCTTTGTAATTTGCTAGAAAATGAATTCTGAATTTCCCTACGGAGGTCATTGATTTGTGATATATGGGTTTATAATATATTTACATATGTTTGTAAGCTTTTGTATGATTTCCAAATGGTATATAAATAAATTTAGATAGTGGAATACAAAAAAATGGAGTTTTAGTTTACACAAATAATCACAAAGAATATATGTCAAAGGAAAAACTAATGAAAACGGTGAAGAAATTATACTTTATATATCTAACTAACATATACATGTAACAATGTTGAAATACTGTTCATAAGAGTCAATAATAAAATCAGCACAACAGGATCACAGTGTACTACTTCAACTATGTGGTGGAAGGCGATACCTGATAAAATACCTCTCTTCAAAATTAATTCAATGAAAACAACTAAATCAATTCAAATAAGATTTACCTCTCTCTCCAAAATTTATTGAAGTATTCAAATTTTTTTTGTTGTCGATTGTTCTAAGTTCACAATACATACCTAACCGTTATGACCAATACATTTGACTGTATTCATTTGTTTAAGATTTTGGCAAAACAAATTTGAATACCTGTGCCTAAATTGGAGTTAATCTTCAATGGTCGTGTTATGCAAGATTTGAAGGGATGCGTCAATTCAATTGACGAACATGTTTTTGTGTGGTGTACTTTGTACTTCGCTCATGAAATCATAAAGGTAAAGTTCATTATTTCTCTACACACACAAACTGTTTGACAAACTGTTAGATGTGATATCCGAACCAAAAAATTATATATTGATTGACCTTTTTTTCTCCATCTTTTTTAGGTATCGGATACTAATCTATTTTTATTAAAAATAATCTAGAACTACTACATTTAAAACTAAAACACTAAAAATAAAATGACTATTAAACATATTTTTTGTAATACATTTGATAATTTTGCACTTAAATAAATTAAGTTGCAATTAGTCAAAATCTTCAATATTTTGCTCTCAATATTCTAATTTTAAATATAATTTTCCGTTGACATATAAAGTTTTTTGTTGTTCAACAATGGACAACTGTATGAACCAAGTTTTTGGCAGCACTGAGGAACCAAAAACCACGGAGTCGCGACGAGCATTATTTTTAGATGCTTGTTGGGTTTATTCCGAATATTAGAAATCTTTGTTAAGAAGACAAGCTTACGTCTTCACATCATTTCAACGTAAATCATTTTTAATGCACCCGGTTAAAATGAATTCTATTTAAATTTCCCTTCTAGCCTAAAAACATATACACGAGAGAGCTTTGTTTGTTATCATCTAACTATTCTACCCACAATATGCATTTAACGTATTAACTACTTTCGCATATTATGCACTTAAACGAAAAGTTTAATTTCTACTCCCAAAACTCACTTTTCACACACACTATTTCCACTTTGGATAAGACCTTTAAAAAATCAATCATAATCACACTATTGTCGCTCAATCGTTTATCTCAAATGTAGATAATAATAGTTACAGATTCTTCAGTTTTATGTCGTATTTCGACCAAGTCGTTTACAAAATATCCACACAAGTGTGATAAAAAACTAATATCTCATCTTTATTATCTGCTAATGACACTTGTCTTAGTTAGATCACACTGATAAATGACTTCCATGTTTGCTTGAAACACTAACTAGACGAATACACCTAACACATGTTCTCTTTCCACAAATTTTCTCCACTATATAATTTCACAGTCTTTTCCTTTAAATTTTTCACTACAACTCTTTCATAACTCATGCAGTTTCATTTTCAGAACAAATAAAAATATCAAAATTCAAAACTTCTAACTCAGAAACCATGTCTTCATCCTCTAGGTAAAATTAATTTTGTCATTAATGCATGCATAATCTTTAACTTTACCATAATTTATACATTATTTACTTGTAGTTCATCTTCGGCCAAAGATCAAGTTCAATCTATTCTGAATGTCCAGCAAACTAAGCTTATCTCGTAGTTGCAACCACGAGAAAGACTATGGACGTCAAAACTTGTTGTTTTTGAAAAACCAAGTGTCGAGATGACCACTCTCGCTAAAAAACATCAGAACTTGGTGCTGGTTGATGCAACGATACTAATTCAATAGAATATATCTATGAGATTATAATTCATTATTGTTACATAAACAAATTTTGTTCCGAATTTATATTCATGTTCATTTATCTTAACCCCCTTTATCATTAGAATTAATTTATAGTCAACATAACATGCATAGTTTCATATTATTACCATTATAAATCGATTTGATGCCATATTTATGCACTGTTTTTTTTATTGCATCATGAATATCATTATCAATTGAAATGCTTCCGATGTAAATGTATCTTACAACAATACATATGGTTATTCCTTTTCTTTACTACATAGAAGAATACATAAATGTTTTGTAAGTAAGGCAGTATAACCAAATTAATAGTTTATCCCTTTAATAAATGCAGTCGAGCCAAATTAATAGTTTAGTAGCCATCAGATTAGATAATAAAGGCAACAAATGATCGCTTCTATTTCAGAAAATGACATTATTCATTCTAATATTCACGACATGATTAATATGTTCTTATATTAACAATGCAGGACGAAAAAATAAGAGAAACTATTTTCAATGAAGATGTTGAACCACTAAAGCACACTCTCCAACAAGGGAGGACATATTTAATCTCAAACACCTTGGTGGATAAGGAGAATACAACACACCAAAAACTGGGGTATGGCCTTCATATAACACTGAAACAGGAAATCTATATTGAGGAAATCAATGAAGATAATTCGTTGTTGCTCGATGAAGTCTACCACTTCACTCATATGTCATTGTGCAATAATTACTACAAAAGCGACACAGGTAAAAGTATGTCTTTTAACACCTTATTTACTTATCTCATTAATTTCGTCTGCATAATAATTTCAAAATATATTATCAAGTACCTTAACATTTGTTTCTTCATCTGACAGATGTTGTTGGTTTAGTACTTCGTACCGCTATTAAAGAAATCAAAAATAATACTGATTACCAACAACTAACACTGATCAATTAAAGGTAACAAATAAATGAACTAATTCATTATTCTATTATGCAACTTCTCAAACTGTTATTTCCTTTTGCAGCAACGAGGTCATTCAATTATTAGTGTGGGATAACTTTGTCACAAACGAAGCAGCATCTATCTTGGTCATCATAAACATAAACTCTATCATAGTTGGCATTGTTTTGCGAGGAAGAAATTACCGTAGTACTATTACTTGCATGAATGAAATTCAGACATATACATAGTTCTTACTATACTTATATTGTCTATATTTTTTAGGAAACGTCGTTTTATCAACATGAACAACAAGTTCACTCATATTGAACAATAATTTATTAGCTGCGAAGAAATTAGAGATCTGGTATGCCTTTGGAAGTATATCTTCATTTTGAAAATCATTATGCTCTTTGTTTATCACTCTTACCCTACTTGCCACTAGTACAAAAATAGCCTTTAGATTCAACATTTTGTCGCATCTAAAGGCCAAAAGTCGCATCTAAATCGAGCTTTTGATGCGACTTAGTCGCATCCAAAGGTCTGCGCCCCAAAAGTATCTGATGCGACTAGTCGTATCTAAACGTGTACGCGCGAAAAATAAAGCAGAACACAAAAATTTGTTTCTCGACCAAGTTATTGGATGCCACAAAGTCGCATCCAAAGATTAAATAAATAAATAATTAATTATTAAAGAAATTGACGTAAATAAAAATAACACTATATCAGAAATTAATGTAATACTAAATGGACATAAGTAAAACTAAATTAAAACATGGATTTAATTTTAACATAATTCAAAGTGTTCCAAATTACAAAAAAGAAAACGTAAACATTAAACATAAACATAACAAACGTTAATATCAAAAGAAATATAAGAAACGTAAAAGTGTCATTTCTTCTTTCTAGACTTAAATTACTTTTTCATTGTCAACGATCCCCTTCCGCATTTGGTTCTTCCTCCTCTTGTCCCTTTTCCGCTCGAACGGTCTCTCTGAACCTCTACGAAACACGACGTCTGATCGTCACGTCTTGCAGTTGGCGGGGGCGTGAATTGTTCCTCTTGCGTGAGAGACGGTTGGCTCGGAGTCTGAATTTTGCTCAGAGTCATACTTTTTATTGAATGTTGGAAATATTTACAAGATATAGAATGTATAACTTCTTTTTTTGTGTTTATGTGAATTTGAGAGAAAAGAAGATGATTTTTAACACTATTAACAAAATTTTAATACAGTTTCGTTTATAATATGAATAAACCAAACCTGTAAAGTAATACAACTAAATCAACTAATAAACTAAACATATTACACAATTTCAATTAACTAAACATATTCATGCAATTCCAAACCAAACATATTCATCAATTTCAATTAACTAAACATATTTAAAGTTCTAAAAAATTAATCATTTCAATTTACTAGACATATTTAACGATTTCATAAACTAAACATATTCATCAATTTCAATTAACTAAACATATTTAAAATTCTAAAAAACTAATCATTTCAATTTACTAGACATATTTAACAATTTTATAAACTAAACATATTCATACAATTCCAAACCAATCATATTCATCAATTTCAATTAACTAAACATATTTAAAATTCTAAAAACTAATCATTTTCAATCATTTCAATTTACTAGACATATTTAACGATTTCATAAACTAAACATATTACACAAGTTCAATTAACTTAACATATTTACAGATTTTAATAAATTATTTTCAATACTTTAAACTAATTTATTAACAAAAAAATTATTTACCTTGTGTATTGTCGGGGCTGAATTAAGTTGAACGATGTTCAGATCAGAGACGACGACTACGAGCGGGGAGAGGGGCTGTGATGAACGGAGGACAACGGCGACAAACCAAAAAATCGGCGCTGTGAAATTGTATTGCAACCCGAAATACATTAATTTTAAACCAGCCAAACGATTCAATAACTAAAATGCGTAACGAGAAGGCTGCAAAACTTACACATGATATTGAGTAGCCCGATTTAACATCTTCGAAATCTAAAACTTTCAGCGAAGTCAAATACTTGAAAACCTAAATGCAAGAAGGTTCAAAACTCTACCAAATTTCATTTTCTTTTAAAAGAAAAAAAATTAAAAAAAATCATACCTGAGGGAAGCCTCGAAGCCGGAGTTGAAGTCGTCGAAGTCGCAGGCCACGTCGGAGGAAGACGACCACTTTGGAGTCGTAGGCCACGTTGAAGGGCAGTCTCCTCAACGGAATGCTCGCAGAGGCGGAGGCGGGAGGGGTGACGTGGTGCGTGGTGAGGGCTTGTGCACAGAGGGAGGGGTGAAGGTCAACAGTGGGAGAGCCGGAGGTCGGGCTAAGGTCGGCAGAGGAAGGAGGGAGGAAGGAGGAAGGAGAGAGGATGGGTGGAGGGGAGGGGTGGAGGGGAGAGGGGTGGAGGAAGGAGAGAGGGAAAGAGGGAAGGAGGGAGGGCGGAGGGAAGGAGGGAGGGTGGAGGAAGGAAGGAGGGACGGAGGGAGGAGGGCTGGAGGAAGGATTTTGGAAAAAATGGGAAGAGGAAAGAGGCAGGAGAGAGAGATTTGGGCGAAATGAGAAGAGGAAAGAGGTGAGTTGCTTTAAAGGAAACCCTAAGATATAGATGCAACATATAGTCGCATCAGATGAGACCAAAAGATGCGACTATGTCGCATTTGAAATCAATAATAAATTATATGTGCCACGTCAATTAAAATACGAGGAAGAGGGGGAAGTTTTGCCCGCCCAATTTTTTTAGACTTTTAGATACGACTAAGTCGCATCCAATACTCAAAAATAAAAAAAATGAAACTTCCACGTCATATAAACAATACGAAAGGGGGGGAAGTTTTGCCCGCCGATTTGTTTAGACTTTTAGATGCGACATAGTCGCATTTGATACTCAAAGAACACTATTGGATGCGACAAAGGTGTTACCAAGAAAAAATGAAAAATTCGCAAAATACTAAGATTAGATGCGATAAGTCGCATCCAAATGTACATTCGGATGCAACTAGTTGCATCGGAAAGTCCCCCGTAACAGAAGACCAAATTTGTAGTAGTGTGCAGGAAAACCAATAATGTAAAGACTCTGCATGATTGGTCAAACAACAACAACAAAAACCATCTACACAGCCTCTTCCCAAACCAACCAAAATTAAGATAATGAGTTTAGCTCAGTTTATTGCGCTCCGCAAAAAAGTATTACATAACCATTTAAATGTATTCACTGTTAGAATCATACTCTGGACATTTTATATAAGTTAATTATTATCATTTATCTCTGTATAATGAAGTAATCACTTGTTAATATAACATCACATATTTTGATGTTTTCAGGGTATCAAGTTTTGCATCGATTGGGTGAAAGCAAAAGTATCAGTTACAAAATAGAATCAAGACTTTTATTATAATGGTTGTAGCAACTGCAGGGAACACATATCAAAGCAAATCATTTGTTTGATTGATACCAGTGCAAAACTACAAGAAGTCATCTCATGGTAAAGGTCTTACATGTACTCATCTTAACATTGGATTCTTGATTTTCATTGTCTAAAATAACATGAGGAAATCTATAAGTTACGAATTGAAGTAACACTTACCTACGACGCAAAAGACAAGACAATTAACGCAACTTGCTTCTGACACACTGCTGAAAAGTTGTTTTCTTGCGACGTTAAAGAAGTGACGACAATTATGGAATAGGTAAAAATATCACACAGTAAAATAACTAGCCTCATATTTTATTTAAGTCATTATTTCTGAATTTAATTTCTACACTTTAGCATGCTATTTGAATTCTATAATTCCCTGCTAAAATTTAACTTTGATTACTTATTGCTTTCAACATTTGATTGATACACTTGCACCATCGTTTTAACTTATTAGCTTCTTCTTTCAGGCTATAAATTCATCTGCACTTGAGGCAATTTTCAAACTTGGACAAAAAAAAACACTATAATAGAAAGTTCAGATGCACAATACACTATCAATGAAGTGTACGATTTTCCTTAGGAAGAAATCAAAGATGGATCTCCAATAAATTTACATGAATCAAAAGCAAGCTCGAACAAGAAGCAAAAAATAGAGTAAAACCAATGGTCTACCTATGACCACGACGAGTAGTTAAAATCTCTTTTTGGAAAGTAATTGAAAGCTCTTTTTGGAAGCTCTCCACCGTCTCTAATATTTATAGATACATATAGTTGCATAGTCTCCATGACTCTTTTTGGAACCTCTTTTCTTATTTATTTAGATATGAAATATAGACTGTACAAGTTGACGCATATAATATGAAATATATTTTGTATATCTTTTATATCTCTCACGTGTGAAGCATGTTTCTATCCTAGTACATATATATATATGTATCAGCTCATAGCCCACAAAAATATCTATTATCCAGCGGCTAGCAATATTGTAAATAATATTGATAAAAACTGAAAATAATAAGCAAAGAAATAAAATATAAACTGAAAATGAAAAGATAAAAGAAAATTTGTCGATGCATACTTTTTATCATTTTTTACAAATGCGGAATAAGATGAGTAGAACACTTTTAAGATACAGCAATGACAAAACAAGTTAGTAACACTCGGTTTGACTTCAAGAAACTAAAACAAAAGTTATCGAATTATTACTCGCTAGAAATAAAGAAAAACAATTTCGAAGGAAGAGAGAAAGTATGTGTTTCAGTGTGTTTTGAATAAGAGAATTGTTGATGCGATAATCGGTCACTCAACAATCATAAATCTAAATATGTGGTTTATGATAATGTTTCATATTTATACGATGTGGGTCTCGAAAATTCGACATGGGATTGAAATAAGAACAAAATAAATAGTAATCAAACTGAAATTGAAAGAGTAATAATATAATTGTTTTATTGCGGACTCAGTAAGCTGAAACATACAAATACAAAGCTCAACTGAACAAATAAATAAAAAATTACAATGGTGTTAAGTAATAGAATGGGAGTGATTTGTTGAGCTGATTCCTTCTCCTTTTATAATTGTTGTCAATCTTCTGCCATTGATTCGGATGACTACATGGACGGTTTGAAGGAGATGGAGAAGTTACGTGATGGACTATGCGTTGAAGGAGTGCCTGAAAATCTGGAAGTTGGCCCCTTCTTGATCGTTGACTCGGCGAGTTGAGTGACTTCTTCTTGTTACGGAATGATGCTGATATTTAATTAAAAAAAAAGGTTGGGTCAAAAGTTACTTCACAAAAACTCACGGTCTTTTATATCATTTAGTGCTCTTAACTCTGACTAGTAAAACGTTCACATGATCGTTTGGATACACAGTTACCATTTTGTAATGTAATTTTCATAATAACTAAAACATTATTTATAGAATTAAAACATTTTAGAAATAAAATTTTAAAAAAAAATTATCACAAACAATCTCAACCCGGGATTTACAAGAAGAGCTCAATCTATCTAGACCAACAAATATACACTATAACATATTTACCCAACTATATTGACTTTTTATATTCACTTTATTTACACATAATAAATGTGTTCTTTGACGTAATTTCTCATTCATTATTGAAATGATTTTGGCAAAATAATACTTAATTTATTTTACACCCGTAGCAATAAATAATAAAAATACGAAAAAATTAATCAATTTCAATGAGTGGATCTTACTGTGGATCTTACTTAACTGTTAACCACAAATCACTTATACACTTTATTATAAATATTATTTTATTAACATTTCTACGACAATAGCTAACGATTTTATGCATAATATATAAATGAATTGACAAATAAATATTTAATATTATATGCGTCGAAATAAAAAATAAAAATATATAAAAGTTAATCAATTTCTATGAATGAACCTCATTCAATTGTTAATCACAAATCAAACATTCATTTTGATAATAAATACTCTTTTATTATGTTTTTTTGGTGGTACCTAGCCAATCATTCATTCATTGATGATCAAAATGAATTCATTAGTACGTAGTTTTTTAAGCTAGCGAGTCTAGCTCTCACATAGCTTTAATATTTATAGTTTAGCGATTATTTTAATACGTTAATGAAAAATATAATGCTTAGTTAAATGCAAGTGAACTCATACTACGCTTTCTAGTGAGATTATACATAATTATAGAAAATATTTCATTGCAAATAATTGACACTCAGCTAATTTAGTTACGCAAGAAGTGGTAATAGGAGTGGAATGTAGTAAAATTTGATTATGTAACAAATTGATTTATAAATATAACAAAATTTTAATTTCAACTAAACAAATTTTAACGTATTTGCTTAATAAAAAGGGATGATGAGTAATATAGGCATTTGAAACATAAAAATTGCTAAATAGGAAAAGTTTTGTAATTATTGGTTTATAGCAATAAACCGAAATAAACAGTTTATGTTGACACATATACGCTTATTCAATAATGCATAAATACAAAATTTAAAATTACAAAAAATAACAAAAAGAAATTAAAAACGGAAAATAATAAATCATAATAGAAAAAAAAATTAACCCACTAATGGCGGTTACTATTCAAATAAATAAGAATAAATGGAAAAATCTTACAAGGGTCAAAATGGATAGTTAACATTTTTGTGTTAAATAAATCGAAATAAACGCGAATAAACAGAATTTGAAATAACGTAAAAAAACCACTGACAATAATAAACCAATAAAATCGAACGATAAATTTATAAAAAACGGTTATAACTTAACCCTCCAAAAAACATAAATAAAATAATTATATTTAATAACACTAATTGCTAGAAAGAGCATTATTGTAAAACAAATTCTTTAAAGACAGCCACGTTACCTATAAATGATATATACTTAAAAAAACAAAGTATAACCAAATTACAATACCATTGTTTCCTATCTAGAGCCATTTTTTTAATAAAAACTACTAATACAGTTTCAATAACATTTATATATATAAATAAATGTTATTATGAGATATACTATATATATATATAGTACTCCTCATAATATAAAGCATAGACGAGTAAAGTCTGAAAACGTAACGTGGAACACGTAATAGTAAACTAATAATTTAAATCATCCAACTCCTTTTATACTATCATGCATGCAATTTAATAAGAGAAATTGCCCAAAATACCACTATTTATAATTGGTTTTTCCAAAATCCACTAAAATTAATTTTTTCCCAAAATACCACTACAAAAGTCTAAAATACCCCTAAAACAATTTTTTTACATTTGACTCCATATTCATATTAACCGGTTACTGTCTAATTTCTTTTTAAAAAAAATTAACTTAAAAAAGTAAAAACTACTCCACCCATAAAAAATTTAATTTTTTTTTAATTTTTTAATTTTTTCTTAATTTTTTGACCGATAGGACATTTGTGTTAGTTTTAACTTTTTAAAGAGTAATTTGTCTTTTCACATAAAATTTACTAGTATTTTGGAAGAAAACATGTTTGGGTGGATTTCGGGAAAATGAATAATAAAGGGTAGTAATTTGGGCAATTTCTCATTTAATAATCCTCTTTTGAAAGCATGCCTTCAAAAAAAAAAAAAAATTCTTATTCCTTAGACGAGAAGCTGAGAATTGTCAACGCACGCGTTTATTATTGATTAACATCCTAATTTCCTCATTCTCTATTATGCGTGTAATTTATCTTATATAATTGACTTTCTAACGATCGTTATTATAAATATTATGGTCCATAAGAGGCCAAAATTGACTCACTAAAGGCTTGATCCGGAATGTCGCGTCATTGAATATAAAATCAAATCAAAAGCTTTCTTGGCAAAGAAACTTTATACGATCGAGTCAATGCGTTCATCTAATTGTTTATATAACACTCAAAATACCAATTGCAAATCATAATGCTCTTCTATTCGGTTGCTTTCTTAATTAACTCGTCCTAATTATTGTATACTCGTCATTTAATAGGTTAAATATTCAAATGATTAGGTTGATACATTTTCTATATTATTTAACGTTCTATACTTTATTTTAACCTAAAAAAGGTTAGATACCAAATCATTTCGCCAACGTTATTTTCATAAATGTAAAAGCCATATATGATTTTAGAAAAGTTTGTATTAAATCCGTATTTCATAAATAATACAAGTCGTTTGATGTATGTCAAAATTATTTTTGGGTCAATTATCATACGTTTTATTCTCTCAAGTAAATTAATATTTTTTTTAATATGTGAGATTATTCGATTAACAAAAAATCCTGACAAAACTGTAATATTATATAATCAAGAAGCATCTCACTTACTCTCATCCAATCTTTACCCATGAATGCTTTGTCACTAGTATCAAACAATATAATACAAACATTTTGCTAGAATCACTATCTAATATAACATGTACTTTAAGCTAGAATATTTTATGTTAATGACTTAGAACCACCCACAGGAAGCCTTTTTCTCTCCGTACACTACTATTTCCGGTGACCGGTCTCCGACCACCGGATTTTTTCTTAAATCTTCTGCTCTGGTTTTGAGCTTTTCTGCTGAGCATCTAGATTCAACTCTTGAAGAAAGGATGGATGACTTATGCGGTAAATGGTCTGAAATGGGCCTTGAAGAGGAAGACGAAGACAACTTCTTAGAAGTGGCGTCGGACGTTACCGACTCTGTGAGAGTGGATCTTTCTGGCTGCTTGCTAGGACGCCTGGCGAAGCTGAAGTCCTACAACAAAAACGCTCTCATTTCGGTGATGGCCACTGTCTGGAAACCGGCTGGGAAGCTTGAAATCCGGGATCACAGCGCTAACACGATCTGCTTCAAGTTCGAACGCGAAACAGACAAGGCAAGGGTCATGAACTCAGGCCCTTGGAACTTCAATAAGCACTTGCTGGTCTTGAGAAACCCGACTCTTCCTAATGCCTCTGAGAATGACTTCAACTTCGTCGAATTTTGGGTTCAATCCATGGAATAAAACCTGAATTCAGATCCAGCAAAATGGCAGTACTCATCGGTAGAAAGATTGGCATTGTCATTAAAATCGATTCCGACAGAGAAGGTCAAATTTGCGGCGAGGTTATCAGAGCTCGCATTTCAATTGATATTAGAGCTCCTTTGAGAAGGGGCTTATTTCTAAAAATGGAGGTTGGTGTTGAGAGTACCTGGGTGAGCTTCAAATTCGAAAAACTGCCCGACTTCTGCTACGATTGTGGCCGGATTGGGCATAGCGGGGATGACTGCCAAGACAAGGCTGAGCCTCCACCTGAGAAAAAGAAATTTGGCCCTTGGCTTAGAGGTGAGGTTCCAACCAGACTCGGAGGCGGGACAAGAAGATTCAATGGCTCTGGTACTCACTTCGGAATTGGGTGGGATGTCTCGAGGGCGTCCAATAAGCCCAACAGCTCGGGTGGTCGCGATTGTACTCCCCTGGCTCATTCCCCCTCGACCCAGAGACGCGAAACCACCCCCCAGGGCCGTTCCTCGAAGTCTCCTCAGCATCCTCCGAGACAGAATGAGCCTCCCGCGACGCACCAGACGACGGCGCCGGCTGACCTCCCTCCTACAGTTTCTGCGACCAAACCAGCGGCTGACTCTTCCTCAACAAGACGGCTCGCTCCTCCTCTGCCGACAGGACGACCCACTCTGCTAGATCCTCCACTCGCGAACGCGCCGTCTTCCCCGACGAGACCACCATCAATTTCTCCGGTCGCGCACACGTCATCCTCCTCGTTGAAGCCCTCAACGGCTAGTTCTGACATTCCTCGCTCGAACTTGTGCCGTGACGCGCTCAGACCTGCAAGAAAAGGGAAACGCATCAGACCTGTCAAAAAGAGTGAACGGACCGGTCCTCTTCGTGGCTCTCCTCCTCTCGGCATACCTCCAAGCCCCCTTTCTCCTGAAGCTGTCGTGCCTCCCTCTCCTTTGGGTAATTTTGAAGACAGGACTGCCACTTGTCCTTCGAAGGGCATTAAAAGGGTTCCCCCTAACCCTAACGCCCAAGGGCCTGGCCCAAATCAATTTCCCCTATTGGGCCCTTCTTTGGGAATTACCCATCTTAGTGCTGGACAAAATTCCCATGAATTTGGGCCGGCTAAGGATCCTCATTCTTTGGGGCTGACTCTGATCTCGCCTGGGCCTATTCCAACGGGCCTTCTCACCTTGGGGACATCGGCTGATTATTTGGGCAAAAGAAAGCTTGCCCCCATAGAGGAAAATTCCACGAGTCTGGGTGCCAATGCTCTTCTATGCTGTGCTAGCCCGGATCAGACTGAGGACGGCCTTGAGAAGAGGCTCGTGAGGGGTACGAGTCGAGCTGGTAACTTGAAGAAGATGGCGCGTATTGCGAGAAGCCAGGCGTCGATAGACTTCTCTAGGTCCTATTCGACCGGACCACAGGTATGCACCCTTACCACCCCTCCTACTTACTTAATACATGATGTCTTAGGGAGTAGAGATTTAATTACCGCCTCACCTGACTTAGGACCTAGATATTTACTTTCCGCTACACTTGACCTAGGGAGTTGTGAGCCATGTTCCGGTACCCATACTTTAGAAGTTTCTAGTCCACTAGATTCGACTTCAGTAGTTTTTGATGAGAGAGCGGCGCCCCTCGAGAGCAAGGACCGCCGAACGCGATGATTGGCGTTATGTGGAACGTCCAGGGGTTGGGTAACCCCGGGACAAGGTCAGCCCTCCTTGCCCACGTCCGTGAACATAGTCTCGATTTTATATTTCTCTCGGAGACTAGACTGAGGCGAGAGGGTGCTGAGAGGGTGAGAGTGCAGTTGTGTTTCGATGGATGTATGACGGTTGATTGTCTTGGTAGGAGTGGAGGCTTGATGATGCTCTGGAAGGAGCCTGTGAGATTCCTACTCGGGACATTTTCGAGGTATCACATTGAGGGTGATCTGATTAGCGAGTCTGGTGAGAGATGGAAATTTGTGGGGATCTGTGGGGATCCTGTGAGCTCTCAGCGGAGACATACTTGGGAGCTTCTTCGACGTCTCAGGAGTTCTGTCACGGGTCCTTGGTTAGTTGGGGGCGATATGAACGAGGTTGCCTCCAACTCTGAGATTAGAGGAGGTAGAGGAAGAAGCCCAGGCCAGTTAGCAGCTTTTCATGAGATGATTTTGGATTGCGGCACCCACGACTTAGGTTTCGAGGGAGACCCCTTCACCTGGCGTAGAGGTGGTATTGAAGAGCGTCTGGACAGATGCCTGGTGAGCCACGACTGGAGCGATCTCTTCCCGTCGGCCATTGTTCGCCACCTGCGGTTTTGGAGATCGGATCATAGACCGCTTTTGCTGCTTACGGCCGGTTCTTGTGACCGTCGACGGGGTAGGAGGCCTAGGAGATTCTTCTTCGAGGAGTCTTGGATAGGAGAGCCAGAGTGCGATGAGCAGATTCGGAAAGCTTGGAGGAACGACCAGAGCGACGACATGCGACCCGGCTTAGCAGATGCTATCAGCTCGTGCAGACTGAGCCTCACCCGCTGGGGCGGTGTGAGGAACAGAGAGGTCCGAGACCAGATCGAGAAGCAAAAGAAGGTCGTCGAGCTCGCTAGTCGTCCGGGACCTGATTTCTGCATGGAGTCCTTCAGACGGGAGGAGAGACAGCTTGACGCCCTTATTGAGAGAGATGAGCAGTACTGGCGCCAGAGGAGCAGAGTGTCCTGGATGTGGTGCGGGGATAAGAACACGAAGCTCTTTCATCGCAAGGCTTCTGCTTGGAGGAAGAAGAACGTCATCAGAAGATTGGAGGACGAGCATGGCGTTTGGCACTGCGGAGACTCTGAGATTGAGAGGTTCGTCTCGAGTTACTTTGGGGACATTTTCTCTTCGGCGAGGCCCTCTCTTCAGAGCATTGAGTTAGTGACGGCTGGCATACAGCCTAGGATCTCGGCGGCGACGAACGCCGAGTTGGAGCGCCCTTTTGAGCCAGGGGAGGTGAAAAAAACGCTTTTCTCTATGGATGCGATCAAGGCTCCGGGGAGCGATGGTTTCCCTGCGATTTTCTTTCAGAGATACTGGGACATCGTTAACGATGGGGATGACGTAGCCACCATTATTGACACCGTGGTCACCCTCATCCCCAAAGTAGAGGACCCGAGACGAGTTCGTGACTTCAGATCGATCAGCCTGTGCAATGTGATCTATAAGATAGTGGCCAAGTGTTTGGTCAACCGTCTTAAGGTCGCTATGCATGACGCTATTTCTGAGTCCCAGAGCGCTTTTGTTGGAGGTAGACTGATCTTTGACAATGTCATGGTTGGGTTCGAGCCTCTCCACACGATGAAGCGGAAACGCTTTGGAAATGGAAATTGTGCAGCTCTCAAACTCGATATGGCGAAGGCATTCGACAGGGTCGAATGGGTCTACTTGGAGTCGATGATGTTGAGACTGGGGTACAGCACGCAGTGGGTGCACCTTATCATGAGATGCGTTACCTCAGTCAGATTTGCTTTCAACATCAACGGCTCCACCCGAGGTAGTGTGACTCCCTTTAGAGGCCTCCGCCAGGGGGACCCTCTCTCTCCCTTCTTATTCCTCTTTTGCTCTTAGGGCCTCTCGGGCCTCTTTCGAGCGAGCGAGGATGCTGGAGAGATTTCTGGAGTTCGATTCCGGGATCTTCACGTGTCTCACCTTCTTTTTGCGGATGATAGCATGGTATTCTGCGGTGCGAGACCAGACGAGTGTGAGAGAGTCACTGACATTTTACGGACTTATTCTGAGGCCTCGGGCCAGTTGGTGAACTTTCAAAAGTCCGATGTTTGTTTTGGTATGGATGTGAGTCAGGATGAGGGGGAGGCCTTAGCCCAGATCCTTGGTGTTAGGAGGACTGAGTGCCACGAGCGATACTTGGGTCTCCCCGCGTTTACTGGTCGAAGTTCGACGGAGCTTTTTGGGTTCGTGAGAGACCGTGTTTGGGATAAAATCAAGAGTTGGAACGGTCTCTCCCTTTCGCAGGCTGGCAGAGAGGTTCTCATTAAGTCCGTCCTCCAGTCGATCCCCAGCTACGTGGCCTCTTGCCATAGGATTCCCCAGCGTTTGATTAGAGAAATTCACTCGGCGATTGCCAGATTTTGGTGGGGGGGGGGGGGGGGGTGGCACGGCGACTAGGAAGATCCACTGGTGCAAGTGGAAGGCTCTCACGAGACACAAGTCAGAGGGTGGTTTGGGCTTCAGAGACCTGGAGAAGTCCAACCAGGCCCTGCTTGCTAAGAGTGTATGGAGACTCCTCAGGAGACCTGAGAGTCTTGTTGGACGAGTTTACAGACAGAGCTACTTCCCTGACGGGGATATTATGACGGCTCGTCCTGGCTCTTTTTGCTCTTCCATTTGGCGCAGTCTCCTCTGGGTTCGTGAGATTATTCAGTCCGGTTTGAGATGGGGGATTGGGGACGGCGAATCGGTCCTGGTCATGGGCAATAGTTGGGTTCCCAGAGACAGACCTGCCACTTGGGTCGATCCCCCATGGATTCCTCCTGGCATGCGGGTTGCCGAGCTTATGAGATTCGACGGTAGCTGGAATGTTGATATTATTACAGCGATGTTCGGTGAGGAGGACGCCACGGAGATCTTGAGCATCCCGTGTGGGGGAGAGGGTATCCCCGATGTGCGTTGTTGGCACTTTACTGAGGACGGAAAATACTTCGTCAAGAGCGGGTACCGCGTTGCGATGATGAGAGCCAGCACTCCGACCGCCTGTTCTTCTGATCCATCGGAGATGGAGAGATGGTGGTCTAAGTTCTGGAAGCTGGGAGTTCCTCCCAAGGTGAAACTCTTCTGTTGGAGAGTCTGTTCAGGCCAGATCCCGGTCAGAGCAGTCTTAGCCAAGAAGAGGATCACCTCCGACGACAGTTGCCCTGTCTGTCGGGAGGCGAGAGAGACAGTTTTTCATGCGATATGGGGTTGCAGGTGGAGCAGACGGGTTTGGAAGGAGGCGGGCTTTGGTCACATCCTTCCACCCTTCAGAGACGGCGATGCTTTCGACGCTATTATCAGAGCGACATTTGTCCTTGAGGTTCGTTTCCATGAGATTTTCGCTACTATTATTTGGGAACTTTGGAACCACAGGAACAATGTCCTCGCCGGGAGATCCTCTTGGAGCCAGCCTCAGCTTGTCCAATGGACGGTGAGCTTTCTCGAGGAGTACAGAGCGGCTACGATTGGAGATACCCAGACGAGCACGAGGGTGACTTCGACCCCCAGATGGACCCCCCCCCCCCCCCCCCCAAGGGACGGGACCCTCTCGATTAATGTTGACGCGGCTCTAGCTCGCGACCGTGGAGGATTCGGTGTTGGTTGTATTGTTCGAGACCACACCGGAGAAGTGATCGCCTCGTGTACGCTTTTCCTGGCTAGGGGGTTCCCCCCAGCTTGCGGCAGCGTATGCTGTCCTCCGTGGCATAGAGCTAGTTCGCAGCGTCAGCGGCAGGAGAGCGGAGATCCAGTCTGACTGCTTGGGGGTGGTGAGGATGATTGATGAGGGCGAGATGTCTGCGACAGAGCTTGGGACGATCTTGCACCGCATCTTCAGAGAGGCGAGGGAGCTCGAGGAGTTCAGTATTAGACATATCTATCGTCATTGTAATGTTGCAGCTCATAACTTTGGGCGCTATGCGGTTTACCATCACTCGTCTTCGACCTGGTTGGGTTTAGTCCCGCCATGCTCGGAGGAGGCCATTAGAGCCGATGATCGCGAGCTGAGGTCCCGCACGGACACTTAGGCCTTTGTTGATTGAGTTTACTTGCGTTTACATTTCTTTATTTCCGTTGGTTTCGTTCTATTCATATCTTGTAACCACGGTTTTCCTCCGTCATATGTGAGGGCTTTTATGATATTTCGTGGCACCGATCACGCTTTAAAAAAAAAAAAAAAAAAGCGTAGAATATTTTATAGTAATAACATGCAATTTTACGTTCCACTTTATCGCAATTCACAACTACACGTAACGAGCACTGATATTCATGTGAACATAGACCCAACGACGACCATAAATAGCCAAAAGATATGTATTTTATGAAGAAAAAAAAATTTACGGATATTATTTTAGATAATTATAAGGGCCTAGGAGCTAGTGGTACCAAAACTCACTGAGACACTCACAGCCCAATCATTGGCGACAAAGAAAACAAGCATATGTCCATAAACAGACTGAACTATCTTTCAGACCCACAAATCCAACGGTCACAAACTAGGCTGTGACATTCCCCGGCCATCACCGGGCAGTGAGTGTAACAAAACAACAGAAGAGGGTTTTTAGAACTTTCGCTGTCCTACCTGTCACTTATAAGAGAAAAAGGACGTATAATTAGAGATATGTGGGTCCCACATTTATTAAGTACTATTATTGAACAATATGTACACACCTCTGAGTCTGTCTCTCTCTGCTTCTTTCTTCCGGGCTCAATTTCCCAACTTTTTCTCTACACCGATTCGCACGTGCCTCGGTATGTTCGTGCTTTACACGTGCAAAGATTTTGGTCAAAACTTATAAAGAAAAAGAAGAATCATTATTGAGTTGATGTGGTAGTTGATAAATTGCTTTTATTAATTTTTCACCTAATTACTCAGGTGATCACTGAAATTACAGTTACACAAATTGAGTAATTTTTAGAAGTAATTCTTGAGATTTGATTAAAATTTAGTAATTTTAATTTTGTATTTATTAGCAGGGAAATAAAGAGGAAGAAACGTAAAATGCAAAGTGGAGTAAGCGAGGGAAACACGCTCTGGTGCTTCGCGCGTGATTCAATGCCACGTCATCACTATCTCTCTCTTTCTCTCTCTGTGACAACATTTTCATTTCCTCATTATTTCTTTCTTCAATACGTTAAAACACTCTCAAGGTCTGCTTTTCCTTTATTTCTTTCTTTCTTTCTCTCTCGTCTTTTTTTCCTTTTCGCTCTCTTTCCGATTGTACTTTCTGTTAAGAGAAAAAAGGAAAGGAAAGAAAAGAGGAAAGGGTTAAGGAATCGAAAGCCATGAAAGTTTCGGAGGAAGATAACTTAATCGGAGTCTCGAATCGGCTCTTGGCGTCGCTCTACTCGGAGATTGCTTCGGTCCAGACCTTCAAAGCGAAGTGGAGTCTGGTCAAGTCCAAGCTCGACGAAATACGATCTCAGCTCGCCGAGTTCTCCGAGTCTTCGAGCTCCGAGGTACTTCTGAACCCTATCTCCTTCGACCTGGTCTCTGTCCTAGTAGACGTACTCAGAGACGCCGTCTCCCTCGCCGGAAAGTGCCAGAGCTTGAGCTTCGTCGAAGGGAAGCTCAGGACGCAGAGTGAGATCGACTCTGTTATAGCGAGGCTTGACCGCGCCGCGAGGGACGGAGAGATTCTGATCCGGAGCGGGATTCTCAGCGACGCGGCGGTTTCCTCGTCGGCGTCGCGGCGAGAGGCGGCGAGGTCTGAATCGAGAAGCTTGGTGACTCGGCTTCAGATCGGAGCTCCGGAGGCGAAATCCTCCGCCATGGACGCCCTACTTCGAGTCCTAGGCGAGGACGACAAGAACGTCGTGATCGCCGTCGCACAGGGAGTGGTTCCGGCGGTGGTCCGGACCTTAGACTCGCCAGGATCGTCGCCGGAGATGAAGGAGAAGGCCGTAGCGGCGATCGCTAGGGTTTCGATCGTCGAGAGCGGAAAACAAGTCCTCATCGCAGAAGGCTTGCCTTTACTAAACCACCTACTTAGGGTTTTGGACTCCGGAAGCGGATTCAGCAAGGAAAAATCCTGTATCGCTCTCCAATCCCTAACATTTTCCCGCGAAAATGCCAGAGCAATCGGATCCAGAGGCGGAATTTTATCTCTGCTAGAGATTTGCCGCTCCGGAACTCCCGGCTCTCAGGCCTCAGCCGCCGGGGTCCTCCGAAACCTCGCCGCATTTCCAGAGACCAAAGAAAACTTCGTCGAAGAAAACGCCATTGTAGTCCTCCTAGCCTTAGCGAGCTCAGGAACCGCCATGGCACAGGAAAATTCAGTGGCATGCCTCTGCAACCTAATCACCGACGACGAAACTCTCAAGCTCTCCGTAATCAAAGAGAACGGAATCGAATGCCTGAAGAATTTCTGGGACTCGTCACCGTCCCCGAACAGCCTTGAAGTCGCCGTCGAGCTTCTCGGCAACCTCGCAACGATCTCTCATGTGGCCGAGGATCTCATCTCCCACGGATTCATCCCCAGAATCTCCGCGGCTCTGACCAGCAACGTGATGGGAGCGAGAATCTCGGCGGCCAAAGCTGCCTTCGAGATCGGAGGCTCAAGGGCGAGGAAGGAGATTGGAGAGAGCGGCTGCGTCGGAGCTCTGACGAAGATGCTCGACGGAAAAGCCGCGGAGGAGAAAGAAGCTGCTGCGAAGGCTCTGTCGGCGCTGATGCAGTTTGCCGGAAACAGGAAAGTTCTCCGGCAAGACGAGAAGGGGATCGCGAGCCTGGTCCAGCTTCTGGACCCGGCGAGCTCCTCCGACAAGAAGTATGCCGTGGCCGTTTTGACGGCGGTTTCTCAGTCGAAGAAGTGCCGGAGAGAGATGATCGCCGCTGGAGCCGGGCCGTACTTGCAGAGGCTCGTTGAGAAGAACGTCGAGGGCTCGAAGAAGCTCCTGGACTGCCTCAAGCGAGGAAAATTATGGGGAGTTTTCGGAAGAGCTTGATTGGATTTGGTAATTTTGTTTGTATAATGTTTGTTTGATTTCTGAAGATTTTTTTTGTTCATATAATTGCTTTGATATTTGTTGTGGTAGGGAAAATTTGATGTTAGAAGTTTGGTTATGTGCAGAGAGATATGTGTATTTTTCTTTTAGGGTATGGTCACCTAACTGTTCTATTGAATTTTCTAACTAGCATTTTATTTTTCTTCTCAATATAAACTACTAAATAGAAACACACACTGCTCTGTTTGAATAATACTTGTTTCTTTTTTGTTTGTTCTTTCTTTTTCCTTTAGCAAAATTTTGGGTTCTTTTGTTCTCGCAGTAGAGAAATTGATATAAGAAGCACAGAGAATTGTATTGACTTGTATCAGAAACTACTATTATCTTTGTATTTAGTCCAATTCAAGATAAAGAAAATGCCTTCAAAAGCTGATCAAGTGAGAATGGTGTCTTGAATCTTGATATAAACAATAATGGCTTGAAGCTAGTTGTGAGTAGAGAATTATTTAAGAGTAAATACGATACA
The DNA here is from genome assembly GCA_958296335.1 of Urtica urens. Classification (NCBI taxonomy): domain Eukaryota; kingdom Viridiplantae; phylum Streptophyta; class Magnoliopsida; order Rosales; family Urticaceae; genus Urtica; species Urtica urens. The sequence goes on from OY282531.1 coordinate 8,870,373, forward strand.
ATCCCTAACTAATTTGGTGGTTGTAACTTGAAATTATACCAAGCAATGCACATATCTCTAGGCAGTTATGGACCCAAAACCACGTGCATAAACAGTCCTCAATTAGCACCTTTTTTCTTCTTTTTGGTTTGTTTTCCTACTTGATGTCGATGGAATAGTTCAAAGAAAATGATGTTCATTGGAACACAGATGACACTGATGAACACGCTATTTTCTAGTTTCATATGACATAGCTCACCACTATAAGGTAAACAAAAAACAATATACATTTTTTATTGTAAAATACAATTTTATTTATTTTGAACAAAAACTAAACTATCTACGTTTTCTAACTATGACAATTTATACCCTCACATTTTAATTATAAATAAATATGTGAACAAATAACCCATTTACGGAATTTGTCTTGCAAAGATATATGAATCCTCGTTAGGGTATGAGAAATTCTGAAACTCAAACACATACGCAACACAATCGAATTTATCTGATTCAGCCTAGGATATTGGAAGGAAGGAAGGAATTTATTCCATGCGTGCGGAAATTTCTCTTCCGCAAAATTATTCCTTCCGCCTACCGTCCGTGCGGAATCTGTCGCCGGACGGAAGAGAAATTTTCGCCGGAAATCCTTCCTTCCGTTCGTTCGTGTAGATTTTTCAAAATAAAAAAAAAATGGATTAAATGGTATATTTGAAGGAGTTAAATGTAAGAAATTTGAAACTAAGTTAATATTATGAAATGTTATCAATATTGATCGCTGAAAATTTATTACAAAATCTTAAGATTGAAACGTTATGAAATTGTAGAACTTTTAAAGAGATTTTATAAACTTAAGAGAATTTGTAGAGAAATTATAGAGAGAAATTGTTGAAATTGTAAATAGAAATTCGGATGAGTTTATGAGATTGGTTTGTATTTATTGATAAAATTTTGGATGGGGTTAAAATATAATGACAGACAATTATTTTCATCCATTGAATTGGAAACCGGTCAAAATATCAACCCCCAAAATTCTGCTCCGTCACGAACAAATAATTTTTTTTTCTATCGGTATTAATTTCTTCCGAGTCCACCGCATGCATTCTTTCCTTCTGCATTGTGCAACGGAAGACTTCCTTCCGCATTCTGCCGCGTGTCAACGGAAGGAAGCTTCCTTCCGTTCTTCTGTTGTCCGTGAAGCCAGGCTGAATCCAGATTCAGTCAAAATGACCAAATCCCGCCTTCTGCACTAGTTTGTTTCCGAGGTTACAATAAATTTCCGATCAAGAACAATATATCAGTAAATCCAATCTCTCTTACCCTATTCTATAAGATGCCTGCCTTTGATATCAAGGCATAACAACAATTTATTAAGATTCCTAACAAACAGAATCTAATAGTTTCTAACTAGTTATTACAACTTACTCTTGTCTAAGCTAAGCACTAGTCTGAAAGCAATACTTCACAAAATAAACGTATAAATTGTAGTACAAAGTATAAATTTGCTTAAGAAATTTCTACCAATAAAAGTGAGGTATTGTATATCAAAACAAGAAAAGAAAAAAGAAGTAACTCTATATGCTACCTAAGTTTGTTGGTTTCATTTATCTTCTTATCTGTGATCATATATGTGTACATATAACATAGAGAGAAGAGAAAGAATTGGATAAAACCATGTGGATTGTTGCTGAGCATGTGCTTTTGTTCCTTAGCCTTTCCCTAAATTTGCAATTCTCTCTGTTGGCTTGGCTTCTACCGACACACATAAACGGACCTACTTGTTTTGCCCTCCTAAATTGGTATTAAAAGAAATCAAGTAATTAGTCAAAATAAATATAAAAAATGTGTACATAGTCAATATTTTTGTTAATTAGTTGTTAATACTCAATCAGTTTATCAGTTTACGTGACATCAAATTTCCGTAAACTTTTTACTTATTTATCCTTTAAATTTTAGTCATTAAAAAGTTGTAAACAGATTAAGCAATCAATTATCAACAATTTACAAAATTTGAGCTAAATATTAAATTCATATAATTTGAAAGGCTAATATTACAATTACCAAAAGAAAAAACTATATATACATATATATATATTATTATATAAATGTGTGTGTTGTATGATTGTGAAGTGTGTACAATAATAAGTCTCTCTCTCCTTTGGCATTAGACAAAGTTGGACTTTCTTGGAAGGTTAGACTTAACTACCTTTGGAAATTTAAAGAGCTTTGTAGCATTTTTTTTTTTTTGTTTTGTTTTTTTTTTAGTTTAGTTTACAAATTGTCAATTTCGTTGGTGTTAAAGTCCAAATGACAGGTCAGAGATTAAGGATTTGGTAGTCCTTTTCTTTTTTTGTTTCTTTTCTGTATCATTCTTTATTCTTCTGTAGAATCTGATAATTTTTAATGGGATTGTTCTTTGGCAGAGAGGCATAAGAGTTCATGAAAGCGTGTTATGAATCATTTTTCTTCAATGATAATACGGTATTATTTATACCCCACTGCCACGAGGTCGTAATAAATCGTTGGGGATACATTTTTTTTTTTTTTGGTTTGTCTGATATGATTTGGAATATGAATACAAAGTGTAAATTTGATTCTGATGACAGCTTCACAAAAAATATTTACAGCAAAATGCAACGAAAAATGAGCTAACTACTTGTCGTGATATGCTATTGATATTGTTTAGAAATAAGTTATTAGAATCCTTAAAGACACTTTCGAGCAACATTTTCCTAAAACGACAACGACAAGATTTTCAACAAACGACAAGGTTCTGAATAACAGTGAAACGACAAATATAGGCCAAACGACATGAATAAAATAAACAACGTCTTATTTTCAAACAGATAATGGAAAGAACCAAGGAAGTTTGGAAAATGATAAAAACAAGTTTTAACTATAGAAAAAATATGTAAGCAAAGAGTTACCACTAGTCTCGTCTTTTCTAACTTAATTTACCGAATATCTCATTAACTATAAGTATTTTTTTATACTATTTTCCTTCTTTACAGTTTTATTCGACTTTAATTTATTTATTTACATGTCAAGGGTTTCATTTATAATAAGAGCAAAAATAGTATAAACTTTTAAAAAAAATATAGATATTTATGAAGGATTTGACCTAATCCTGGCCCTACCGGGACGGTAGGTAACCGGGAGTCCTGTCCCGATAGGGAAAAAAGCGGTATCGGGAGTCCCGCATGATCGGGGCGGTACCGGGACTCCCGGGTATTTTTTCAAACGAGAGGTCCTCCCGGTAATTTATAAAAAAAAAAATTGGGCCCCCCCCCCCTCTTCTCTCATTTTTCCACACCACTCTCTCAATCTCCCAAACTCTCTCAATTCCTCACTAGCTCGTTTTTTATGGCGTTCTAAAATCGAAGAGGGGGGGGGGGGGGGGGGGGAGAAATTCTCAAGATCTACCGATGCATCGGTTTGAAGAAAATTGGTTGCACCATTCACAAATGCCGAATACACTTAGGATCCTAACTATATTCCCGGTACAAATCCAAATGTTATCTACTCCCAACAGTTCAATATAAACACAAAAGCCGGATACATCTTTCATATGCCGCCTCCTCCACCATATGTCGATATCGCTTTTGAAGCGTTTCAACAATATGAACAAGAAATTCAAAATTCCCAAAATCCAAATGTCGATGAAGAAGGTAACTACGAAGTTAAGTTACCATTTAATTTTTGGAATGAATTCTGTTTTAAATTTTGCCAAAATTTGAAAAAAATTTTGTTAATTATTTTTAAATATGGAAGTTTAATTAATTTGATATAAGATCTTACAATTTTGGTTGATGTACTCCGATTTTTTTTAATTGAATAGCAATTGTACCTAGTGATAAATTTATATTAATTATCTAGCTGAATATTCTCAAACGTCATTCCATATATAATTTTTTATGTTTCAATCAATTTATAATAGAAAGGATCAGTGCGGTGTTTCAAGGCAGACGACACAATAACGAAAAATGACACAACTCTAAAAAACGACACATAAATTAATAAATTTGCATAAGGAAGAATGACATTAACTGGTTTTTTTATTCTATTAGTAATTTTTAAACAAACAATTTAATATCTAAAAGGGTATTTGTGATTAATCGAATAACGATTTATGTGGAAATCTGTTTGCAGTGACAATGAACAATACAGAAATGAACATACACACAGTTTACACAGGTTCGATCATAAACGATCTCCTCTTGCTTTGCTCCACTATGCCTTTTAATTACACACTCAGTTACAAGATGATATGAAACTCTTCCTGATAATTTTTTATAACCAATTCCCCGCCTCTCCAATTCTCTCGTGTTTCCTTGTGATGACTGCAAAGTGTTTTTCTCCCAATCCCTCAAAATAACCGAATTGACTTTATAAGCTAGTCGTAGAGTTGTCTTTTATATCACCAAGATCTCTAACTGTCTTTAGCTTTTACAATAACCACTTAACTAACTCACAACTTATTATACCCGAACAAGAACATTGGAATCTATTTCACAATCTCCACCTCGATTACATGATGTTCTTTTTAAACATGTGATGACCTTCTCTACTTTATTTATTTATTCATTCTTCACCAACCGAATTAGTTCACAGCAATGATAGAACTTGTTGCTTGAAACTGCTTTGGTTAGCATATCTGCAGGATTGTCTTCTATGCCTATCTTCAAGACTTTGACTGCACCTTCACTGATTACATCACGAACAAAGTGTAGTCAAACGTCGATATGTTTCGATCGTTCATGAAAACCTTGATGCTTTGATAAATGAATGGCCCATTGACTATCGCAAAAAACGGTTAGACTTGACTGTTCATAACCTAACTCTGCGATTACTACCTTTAACCACAGAGTCTCCTTAACAGCCTTTGTTACTGCTATGAACTATGCCTCTGTCACCACTGACTGTAAGCACGCCTTCCAGCTAATCGATGTACCATATGCAGTAAATGTATAACCTGTTTGTAACTTCCTTGTGTCTAAACTCCCAGCATAATCCGAATCTACGTATCCAACTATCATCTCAGATTTTGTCTCAGCTCCATCATAAACTAAACCTTTATTCAGTGAGCCCTTTGTTGGAATAGGTCTAGGGTTAAGAAAACTTATTATAAATCATATTAATGGAGGAATATAAAATTTCTTTACAAGTAAAACAATTTTACTAACTCGGCCAAGTGCATGAACATGTATCAATTAAAAACATTATTTAAAGTGCATGAATTCTAACTTTTCTTGTACCTTTAATTTAGAGGAGTCTTGAGAAAGGTTGATATTCTTTTGCTCGTTACCTTCACACCTAAACGTGAACTCGAGAAACCTGAGGTTTCTATTACATGAGTCTTTAGAGGTTTAGAAGGATTTGTGTGTGGACACAGTTAAACACAATAACTCAAGAACAAGTCTATGAGCTAAAGAGCTAATTTAGTCTAAGTCTAATGAGGACTTAGGTGCCAAAATAAAAAGGAATTTTCTAGAGAGAGAGAGAGAGATGGGGTCGGCCAAGAGAGAGAGCACAAGAGCAAGAATGCTTATTTTCACATCTCTATGTGAAGCTCTATTCATAGGAGAAGGAAAATCAAGAAAGGGTAATAACCCATTTCAATTGTGCATTCTTGACACAATATTTGATTTTCTCTCCTCTTCTCCCTTGTACATAGCCGACCAACATATACGCTTTAGTGATCGAAATTTTTTCCTTCCTTAACATTTTTATTTCCTTCTCAAGGAAATTAATTTCATCTTTTATTTTTGGGTAATTATCTTTATATTTAAAGGCAAATAGTTCTCTCCTCCTTGATGTATCTTGGCCGAACTCTACACTAGGGAAGGGCATCTAGATGCTTCCTTATTTATTTTAAAACAATTCTTAAAATACACATTGTAGAATTAATATTGCATAAATAATGAAATTAATTTCATAATACCTCAAATGACTTCTCGGCTTTATAAACTAATTTATATTTCCATCATATGAAAATATTCAAAATCATATTTTGACATCAAGATGTAAATAAATAATCTTCTTGTGGGCATCTCTGCCAACAAACTCCCACTTGACTCAAAGAAGATGAAAGTAATCCTTCAAGACTAATCCGTCTCGATGTAGGTCAAAGACCTTGTTGGATAGAGCCTTGGTGAAAGGATCTGCAATGTTGTCTACCGTTGAGATCTTCTTCACCTCCACATATCTGCGCTGCATGATCTCTCTAATCAAATGGTATTTCCTCTCGATATGTTTAGAGCGCTTATGGCTTATAGGTTCCTTTGAGTTAGCAACAGCCCCACTATTATCACAATAAAGTGTCATGACTCGTTGACATTTGGAACGAATTCCAAATACTTAAGGAATTTTCAAAGCCATACAACCTCTTTGGATGCTTCACAAGCAGCCACAAATTAGGCTTCCATCGTGGAGTCAACAATGAAAGATTGCTTGATACTCCTCCAAACAACAGATCCACCATTCAGGATGAATACAGTTGCTAAAGTGGATTTCCAGGAATCTTTATCCGCCTGTAAGTCAGAATCAGTATACCCCGTCATAGTCAGGTTAGTGCCTGAATATGTAAGCATCAAGTACCTAGTTTTCCGAAGATACTTAAGGACATGCTTAACAGCAACCCAATGCTCAGGTCCAGGATTTGATTGGAAATGGCTAACTACGTCAACGGCGAAACATATATACGGTCTAGTGCACACCATATCATACATGAGACTTCCTATGGCTGAAGCATAGGGAATCTTTCTCATGTCCTCAATCTCTTGTGCAGTCTTGGAGAATGGTCCTTAGAGAGTGAGACTCCATGTCTAAAGGGGTTTTGGCCCTTCTTGGAGTTTTAAATAGCGAAGCAATCCATCACCTTATCTATATAAGATGCTTGGGAGAGCGAGAGGGTCCGGTTCTTTCAATCTCGAAAGATCTGAATCCCTAGAATGTACGCAGCTTCCCCTAGATCCTTCATATCAAACTGCTTAGCTAACCAGATTTTAACCTCATATAATTTAACTACATCATTACCAGTGAGTAGTATATCATCGATATACAATACCAGAAACATAACCTTGCCCTCGTGTATCAACTTATAAACACAAGGTTCATCTATTGACTGTTCAAAACCACAATTTTTTACAGTTTAATCGAATCTAATATTCCATGATCAAGATGTTTGCTTTAATCCATAAATGGATTTAAGCAACTCACAGACCTTGGTTTCTTGAGCACCTTCCACGAAACCATCTGGTTGAGCTATGAAAATGCGCTCGTCAAGATTGTCATTCACAAAAGCAGTCTTGACATCTATTTGCTAGATCTCGCAATCGAGAGCGCCAACTATGGATAGAAGTATGCGAATGGATTTAAGCATTGCGACAGGCGAGAAGATTTCTTCATAATCGATACCTTCCTTTTAAGTGTAACGCTTAGTCACTAGTAGCGTTTTGAACGTCTCAACGTTCCCATCCATACTTATTTTCTTCTTATAGATCCACTTACACCCTACAGGTTTAACTCCTTCAGGTAGGTCTACAAGTTTCTAGACTTTGTTAACATACATCGAATGCATCTCAACTTTCATGGCATCAAGCCAAAGTTTTGACGCAGAACCAGCCATTGTTTGGCTGTAGGAAATAGGGTCATCCATGTCAACGACGGGTACGAGAGCATCGCCATCAGACATGTACATGTCGGGTTTTTCAGAAGCCCTCCCACTACGTCGAAGTACTACTTGATGAGGTTCTGAATTGTTAGGTTGCGTTTCAGTTGGGGTAAGAACAGTTCTTACAGATGAGGTAGAAGCATTCTCACCAACTTTTCTTCAAGCACAATTTTTCTTATAGGTTTCTCCTCCTCAAGAAAACGAGCATTAGTGCTGATAAACGTTGTGTCATCCTCGGGATTATAGAATGTGAAACCTTTGGTTTCCTTTGGATATCCAATGAACACACATAATTCTGACATACTAGCCAACTTGCTAGTCTTTTTCCTTAGCACATGTGCAGAGAAACCCCAAATTTTGATGTGGCTTAAACTAACTTTACGCCTATCCATCGTTCATAAGGAGTACCATGGACCGTTTTAAACGGAACTTGGCTCAAAATGTATGTTGCAGTTTTGAGGGAATATCCCTAAAAGGAATTAAGGAGTGATGAATAACTCATCATTGATCTAACCATCTCCATTAGAGTTTGATTCCTTCTCTCTGACACTCCGTTCTGTTGAGGTGTGCCAGGTGCTGCAAGCTGAGAAGCGATATCTTCTTCTTTAAGAAAGTCATCGAACTCTTTAGACAAGTACTCACCTGCTCGATCGAATTGAAGGGTTTTGATCTATTTGTCAGTTTTCTTTTCAACTAAAGCCCAAAAAACCTTAAATACGTTAAAGGTCCCGGATTTGTGTTTGAGCAAATAGACACATCTATATCTTGAGTAATCATCAGTAAAAGTAACGAAGTATTCGTATCCTCCCCATGCCTAAATTCTGAGTTGACCACATACATCAAAATGTATTAGTTCTAGAACTCAGTGGCTCTTCGAACTTTATCAGAGAAAGGTCGCTTGGTCATTTTTCCTTCTATATACAGGATTCACAAGTCGGCAGTGAGCCTATTACAAAGCCTTTGAGTGGACCATCCCTCACAAGTCTCTTAATCCTATTTAGACTAATATGACCAAGTCTTAAGTGCCAAAGATGTGTTGATTTTATTAGATAAGATGAATCATTAAGTTTGATCCTCTTTGGTTCCCTAATTAAATCGTTATCTATTTCAATGTCTAACAGCAAAGGTTGTGTAGGATAAAGAGAGTATAAATCGTTCTTCATACATGCATCTGTGACAAATGAATTGGAAAAAGAAATTCAAATTCCATTATCAATAAACTTTAAATAATAATTATGCTCAACAATTTGAGCTACAAATATTAAGTTTTTCCTAAAGGAAAGAACAAAATACATATTATTCAAATTTAAAGTTTTATCTTCAAAAGACAATGTCACGGATCTCACAGCCTTAGCAGACACCAAGCTCCCATCACCCCTCTAGAAACAGAAGTCACCATTCTCTAAGCTTTTGTTTTTCATGAACCCATTCAAGGAATAACAATTTTGGTTAGTAGCAGTGGAGTCAAGAATCCACAATGATACATTATCAGCTACTAAACAAGCTTCGGTAATCAGTATAATACATTTCCCTTTAGTCTTGAGGTAGGCCGAACAGTTTCTATGCCAGAGCCTTTCAGCGGTGTGAATCTTCTTCATTAGCTTGGTAACAATGTACCTTGGCTTATTGATGAAGTAGTTCAGCTTGAAAGTATCGAAAGATTCAGGGAGAGTTTCCAAGATCATATCTATTTTGGTTTCTCTATCAATCTCATAATGGATTTCCATTTTATTGAGATAACTTATGATCAACATTATATGTTCTCTAACGGGAGTCCTAGCTTTCATACGACAGTTCACAAACTGTCGAACCGCTTGTTATCTAGCCTGACGCCCTTGCCCTCTAAACATCTGATATAGATTCAAGAGCATGCTATAGGCTGAATCAGAATCACGATGTTGTTGTTTCAACATAACGTTCATCGATACTAAAATATAGCACCTCGCAATCTCATCAGATCGGATCCAGGCTACTAGGGCGTCTTTGTCCTCTTGAGTCGAATCATTATTCGTTTCAGGAAGACATGAGGTGGTGATTACCCATTTGTGCTTCTCCATAGTAAGGACGATGTCTAGGTTACATTTCTAATTTATGTAGATCCGTTCCAGTTTATTCGAGAAAATGATTATTGAGAAAGTGTTTTAGAGACGTATTGTTGATTGTTGAAACAATTAATGATTAGTCTTTTGTTTAGAATTTTAAGTTTAATATTGAACATAATAAATCCAAAGTTGTTATGAACAAAATGAAAATTTACTCATTCGAGGGAAGGCTGCAAAGTGTCGCCTTTAATAAGTAAATGACACATCATTTTTATGCATAGTCATGATGTCAATAGATCAATGCTTTGACTAGCCACCTTATAAAGAAGTTTGATTACTCAAAACTTTTCACAGGGCCTCGAGGGAGAATTACTAGAGTTTGAGTCTAATTGTGTAACCAACCACTTAGTTCAACAAGATCTACTTTGAAAAAAATCCGCCGAGGGGAGATGTCTCATCGTTTCACTTTTGAACGTAGCTTTAAAAGCAATGTTAAGAGCAATGCATCTTTGAGTACTCTCATTAAAGAGAGGGTCACGAGAGTGACTCTAAGTCTGGCGACATATGCACTTAACATTAGTGTTGGGGATCGTGGGTTGCAAACAATAAGTACCACCCTCCCACTTAGTTTTTGGAATAAGGCACATCTTCTCTTGTACGCTTGGAAACATGTTTCAATGAGTAAAGAGAGATAGAGTGGATCACTAGAAAATAGAACCCTAAAATTAATATTTGTGAGGGGAGAGCAGTTTTAATGCACTAAGGCACAAGAAACATACTCGGATCTTTTTGTCTATTAATTTTAATTTTCTTAAGGAAAGTGTGTGAGATTAATAAATCATCACTTTTGCACTTAAAAGTTTTTGAGATTCAAAATCTCATAAAACTAATTTCTTCATCTTCATGATATCTTCCTTCAATACATCTTCATAGTGGTTGCGTGAACGTCGAAAAGCCACGATAGCATCAAGAAGAGGGGAAGAAGGTAGGAGTCGCAAATCCGGATTCAAAATCCTGGACTCGCGGACTGCCATACACTTCGGACTTAAAAGGTCATAAATGACACATACGGTATCTGATTTAGCGAAAAAAAAATTATATTGGATAGCTAACTTCCGTACCTTTAATTTGGTTTAAGAATCACTAATTTTCAAGTTCCGAGCAAAGAGTTATGCCCGTTTTACTGAGCTATAATAACTTGTCTAAAAATTGAAAAACAATTAAAAGGTACGTCGGATCTAGGCGTATTGAGAAAGAGGTTTATTGAAACATTTTATTTATATGTTTTGATTTCAATTGTGTCTTATATTAACATGTTAATAGTTTACATAAAATAAAAACAACCAATATTTTATCAAATATTCAATAACAAATATAAACTAGAAGTGCAAAAAACTAGTTTAAACTATGTACACAAATTTTAAACTTGTCAAAAAAGTGATTTGGAGTACACTAAACATAAAATAAATTAAAAACAGTTTTTAATGTATTTATATAGCATATTTAACAAGTGGAAAATCAACACAAACTTAATTTTAGTGGTCGAACCAAAAAATTAAAATTGTGTAAGATCTAGTTTTTGAAAAAATCATTATTAGAGTAAATTTTTTAATACAATTTTCTTATAATGATTTTAAATAACATGTACATGTTTATAATTTGACTATAGTTATGATACCATTTGTTGGAATAGGTATAGGGTTAACAAAAATTATCATTAATCATATTGTGGCGGAATATAAAGTTTCTTTACAAGTAAAACAGTTTTACTAACCTAGGCCAAGTGCATGAACATGTATTAATTAAAAACATTATTTAAAGTGCATGAATACTAACCTTTCTTGTACCTTTAATTTAGAGGGGCCTTGAGAACGATTAATCTTCTCTTACTCGTTATCTTCACACCTAAACGTGAACTCGAGAAACCTAAAGTTTCTATTACATGAGTCGTTCGAGGTTTAGAAGGATTAGTGTGTGGGGACAGTTAAACACAATAATACAAGAACTAGTCTATGAGCTAAAGAGTTAATTTAGCCTAAGTCTAATGAGAACATAGGTACCAAAATAAAAATGGATTTTCTAGAGAGAGAGAGGAGGGGTCGGCCAAGAGAGAGAGCACAAGAGCAAGAATGATTATTTTCACATCTATATGTGAGACTCTATTTATAGGAGAAGAAAAATCAAGAAAGCGTAATAACCCTTTTCAATTGTGCATTCATGACACAATATTTGATTTTTCTCCTCTTCTCCCTTGTACATGGCCGGCCAACATATATGCTTTTGGGTAATTATCTTTATAATTAAAGGCAAATAGTTCTCTCCTCCTTGATGTATCTTGGCTGAACTCTACATTAGGGAAGGGCATCTAGATGCTTCCTTATTTCTTTTAAGACAATACTTAAAGTACCCATTGTAGAATTAATATTGCACAAATAATGAAATTAATTTCATAATGCTTCAAATAACTTCTCGGCTTTAGAAACTAATTTATATTTTCATCATATGAAAATATTCAAAATCAAATTTTGACATTCACATCATTTTATGTCCATATGGACAAAAATACCCTTTAGACATTTTCCGAGAAAAAGTCTAGTTTAACACTTGAACTTATTTTGACTTAACTTCTAGTTTAACAATCCTACTCTAATGACCTGTGATAGTGACCGTATGGATCCAAATGAATAAAGTTGAGCTTCTATACTCGGACTCAAAAGTTCACAAACCTTTTTCGAGTATTAGCTTAATGTCAACTGATTCCACGAAAGAGTTGACACTGAGAATCTCTCGGTTCAACTGAATTTATTTTCTACTCCAATTCAACTTAATTATATTGAGTGGATCCATTGATGTTATCTATGTTTACCCTTCATGAATATCATCAACTAGATGGGATTTATAAAATTAACGTTTTATATTTCTAGGTTTTATTTCCTCAACTCCGTTGTTACTTGTGAATTAGTTAGAAACAATGTATTGACGAGGAGCTAACAAGTCGCATTGTTTCATCCAAATAAAGTCGCTACTTAATTTTGGGTATTGCGTGGTTCATTTATTCACAATCCAAGTAATAAAGCATGAGGTGATATACATTGCATTTCAGCAATCTTGTTCATGAATTTCATATCTATGAGAACTTCACAAAACTGGTTCATGACATCTTCTTAACGGATCTAGAATTTTACTTTCTTAAATGAGAATATTAAAGCTATGAAATGACATGTCTCATTTCAGGATTTAGGTAAGTACGATGCAATTCATACATAGTGACCTTGAGACATAATATCAAAGCAATTCATACATAGTGACCTTGAGACAGAAGAGGTTAAATGGTTTGTTCTTACATTGTCTCTAAAGGTGCAATGGTCAATTCAGTATCTTCGGAAGATACACTGGAAGAACTATAGAGTTCCTAACTCTCTATGCCTCGTAACCATACATCATCGATTCTTCCAACAATTATACTTGGATCAATAGTCCATTGATCTTTAGATTGCGAGTAATTCATTTTAACCAAACCATAAAGAGTTTGTTCACGAAAATCTACATTTGTCTCTCCATACATTGTCAGGTTTGATTAAGGACTATAATATAATTTAATATCATAAATCTTCAAACGAAAAAGGAATGAATGAACGTTTCAACTTTTATTAATTTAATCAGCAATTACAATAAGGACTTATAAAGATGGTCATTTCTGCCAAGACCCTTGACATATCTCAACACCCATTTCACTGCTTGCCAATGGTCATTTCCAGGATTAGCCATAAACCAATCAATTACACTTACAGCGTGTGCAAGATCTGATCTTGTGTAGACCATAACATACATTAAACATACAACTGCATATGCATAAGAAACATAGTTCATATACTCCATGTCTTCTTCAGTCTTTGGTTGTTGACTCGTACTAAGCTTTAAATGCCCTGCGAGTGGTGTTAGGACAGTCTTTGTATTCTTCATTCCAAATCTACCTATCACATTTGCTAAATATTGTGTTTGACTGAAGACAACTTCATGTTGACTCTGTCTCTTGCTATCTCAATCCCAAAAATCTTCAGAAAGGGTCCAATAACCTGCATCTCGAACTTTCAGTTGTGTTTTTAATCTGTCAATCTCCTGCCTTTCTCTGCAAGCAATGAACATGTTATCCATATAAAAGAAGTAAGTAAATCATATTACCTCTTGTGGATTGCTTGTTGTATACATACCGATCGTAAGTTGATCTGTTAAAGTCTTGTTCAAGCATAAATTCGTCAAATTTCTTATACCACTGTCTTGGCGATTTCTTTAGAGCGTAGAGTGATTTTACAGTAAACAAACTTTATTTTCACTATCTCCAACTGTGAAACCCTCAGGCTGCCTCATATAAATCCCCTCTTCTAGTTCTCCATGTAGAAATGTTGTTTTTACATCCAATTGCTCGAGCTCCAAATCCATTTCAGAAACCAATGCCCAAATGATCTGAATGGATCTATGATTTACTACTGGTGAATAGATTTCGTTAAAATCTATTCCTTCTTGTTGTTTAAATCCCTTTGCAACTAATCTTGCTTTAAACTTTGGTAACTAAAATCCTGGTATCTCATCATTTCGTTTGAAAACCCGCTTCGAATCGTCTAGCCTTTTATCATTTGGCTTGTCGACCAAAACCCATGTTTTGTTTTTATCCAAAGATTTTATCTCATCCTTCATTCCGTCAATCGATTTGACACAATCTTGAGATTTTATTGCCTCCTTGTATGATCTCGGTTCTATGTCTTCTATTTTTTCTGCAACATTAAAGGCAAACGTAACCAAATCCTCAAAGCCATACCTGATTGGTGCTTTTTCGATTCTCCTATACCTGTCTCTAACCAGGTTATAGTCTTCATCCTCATGTGGTAGACTTCCATCTATAATGATGTTGCAGGGGATTCTTTTGACTTGTCTATCTCAAGCTCCACCTCAACCCTAATAGCTTCAGTTTGATTTTATGTGCTTTGACTTTTGGAGTTCACTTTGAATGGAAATTCATTCTCATTGAAAGTCACATCTCGACTGATAATAGACTTCTTATGTCCTGCTTCTAGGCACCAGACTTTGTAACCCTTTACTCCTTCAGTATGTAAATAAACAATCTTCTTGTGGGCATCTCTGCCAACATCCACATATCTGAATGTATGTAATCCAAAAATCTTTGAGTCTTGTGAGTTGATCTTGTGAACTTGACTCTCGTTGATTTCCCGAGAACAGAGTTCTCACATAATTTGATTCTGCCAACTTGATCTTTTCCAAAGCAACCTTTCTTGGCCAATTTCGAGAAGCCAATATCACTTACATGACCTAACCTTAAATGCCATAGTATTTTCTTGTCCTTCTGAGATTCCGTGAGACAAGCTGAGTTGACTATTTTGATGCCGATCATTGTGTAGAGACCATTTGATAAGAACCCTTTCATTATAACAAAGGAGCCTTTCATGACTTTGATCGAGCTTTTTTCTGATTTCCAAGAGTAACCAAGCTTGTCTAACCATCCTAAAGAAATTAGGTTTCTTTTAAGCTCTGGTACGTATCTGACTTCTGTGACAAGTCTTTTCTGTCATCGAACATCTTAAATCTGACAGACCCTTTTCGTTCGACTTTACACGCCTTGTCATTTCCTAGAAGCACTTTGTCGGTATGAGGTTGTAAATCTTCAAACCATGATCTGTTTGGAGTCATATGAAACGAGCATCCACTGTCCATTATTTAGTCTGAATTTTTGTTCCTGTCTGTGACCAGCAACACCTCAGCACTTTCATAGCCTCCTTCAGAACTTTCATAGCCTTGAGTAGCTACTGATGCCTGAGCGCGTGTGTCTTCATTTCCCGTGTTCTTTCTTTCTGGGCAGTCTTTCTTGAAATGCCCCTCCTTGTGGCGGTTGAAACATTTGAAAATTTTGTTTTCTTTATTGCCATGATTTTCTCTGTCTGGGGTCTTCGATCTGTTCTTAGAAGAATTCTTACCTTTCTTGAAATCTCTTTTGTCTGACCTGCCTCTCACCAGTAATCCTTCTGCGATCTCTAAGGCTTGGTTTTCAATAGCTTTTGATTTCAGTGCAGCGAGAACTTCTTCGAGACTCAGACTCTCTCTCGCGTACTTCATCGTCTCGACGAATTTTTTGTAATTCTTTGGTAGAGAGTTTGGAATCATGACTGCTTGATCTTCATCTTCCACCTTGACTCCAATGTTCTCAAGATCGGTAATTATCTTGGCAAAATCATCTAGGTACTCTTCTACATATTTATCGTCGCTGGTAGAGAATCCAAACAATCGGCCCTTCAAGAAAATCATGTTAGTCAAAGTCTTTGTCATATACAGACTCTCGAGTTTTAGTCAAATTCCCGCGGCAATCTTTTCTTTTGTTACTTCCCTCATAACTTTGTCTCTAGATGCAGAACTAAAGTGTTGTAGGCAAGTTCTTGCAAACCTTCTTTCTCTGGTGCTGTCATTGTACTCAGTAGATCTGATTCCTTTGATAATGTCTTAACGACTTTCATCTGAACCAAGATCGCTCTCATTCTCTGTCTCCATAGCGCGAAATCTCCTCTGCCATTGAACCTTTCAATTTCTACTTTCGCGAAACCCATTCTTGCAACATTTTGGCTCTGATACCGATTGTGCATAATCGAATAATGATTTCTGCGAAAAAATGTTGCAGTGACAAGGAACAATACAGAGAGCACACGCACAGTTTACCCAGGTTCGATTATAAACGATCTACTCATGCTTTGTCTTCACTATGTCTTTTAATTACACACTCAGTTACAAGATGATAAGAAACTTTTCCTGAAAATTGTTTATAACTAATTCTCACCCTCTCAAATTGTCTCGTGTTTCCTTGTGATGACAACAAATTCTTTTTCTCCCAATCCCTCAAAATAACCGAATTGTCTAAAAACTCTATAATCTATTTGTAGAGTTGCCTTTTATATCACCAAGGTCTCTAACTATTTCTAGCTTTTTAATAACCACTTAACTAACTCACAGCTTATTACACCCGAACAAGATTATTGGAATCTATTTCACAGTATTAATCTAGCAATAAATATAAAATAAGACAACTTTATCCAAATCTAAAATCTCTTGGCATATAAAGCAATGCTAAAATTAACGGCACAACAACAAAAAAAAACGACATCCAACTATCATAAAGTTGCATATTCCACAGGTCATAATAATGTTATCTCGGCATTTACATTTAAATTTTCAAAGAAAATAAAAAATGTTGTTGTCATTATTTGTTGGGTGTTTTTATTTCAAAGAAAGTCAATATCCATGTCTCTAAATTCTAATTTCCAACTCATGAGCACACTTAAAAGTGGCCTGTCGTCATAAAATTTGTTTTTGGCACCATCTTTATTTAATTAGTTCTCCTACGTCTCTTCCCATATCAAACAAATAGTTGTTAGCTAATTCAACACATCACACTCACATCCTATTCATCTTTTGCCTTTCATTTTATTTGATTAAATTTAAATATATTTTCGCAAATAAACCAACCTTGTTATACAATAACAAAATTACCATATATTACACAAAAGTGCCAATAAAAAACAAGAAGACATATTGCTAAAGCACGTTCAAACTTAGAACATAGTAAGGACTCATTATCTTGAATTTGTTTGGCCCTAAATATTACACATGAAATTGAAAACTAGCAAACCAAAACTAATTATTTTTCTTCTAAACTTAAATTTGCCTAGCTTTATTTGCCGAAAGTATGGTTAGGACGAGATATATGACAACGGCAAGGTATGAAAAGGTGACGGAAGTCGCGTTTTTCTTGCAATAGTAATGAAAGTTGTCGCAAATTGCCACCCAACCCGAGTGGCTATTACCATATTGCCCTACGTATCCTATCGCCGTCGCAGCCGAACATCCCGACAATAGCATGACTAATGCAAACTGCAAAAAACAATAAAATGAAATAATATCATTTTCTTGTTCATTGTATGGCTAATTTGGTTATATCATCGAAAAAGGGTAGTATCATTACTTTCATTGTTTTTATAAAAAAAATTCTTGATTTGTCTCATTATTGTAAATATAAGAATAAACAATTATTTGACTTATATGGTACTAAATTGATTAATTTATATATTCTTGCATGGTAGGAGAAAAAAAACAAGAAACATAAATTTTTAAAAATGAAAACGTTACCATATCGTGGAGGAACATGATGAAGAAACTGGCAGGGATGAAGAAGTAGCGACGGAAAAAGAAGAGGATAAACGTAGTCACGATAGAGAAGGCGCAAACAACTGCGTTCGCAAAAGCAAAATACCTATACCACAAATCAAAATCAAAATTAAAAATTATTCATATACTTATTCTTTTGGTATCATATTAAATTATGTTTGGAAGTTTACTTGAAGGCCGGGGAATAGGTATATCGAGCATCAAAAGTTATGCCGACGATCTCTATCGATTGCTTGGCCGTGATGACAATCCAAGTCGCAGCTAATGTGGCCGCGATGGCCAAAATTCTGAGGCAAATTTGGGCCGCGAAGATAAGATCGTGTTTTGTTTTTTGTTTTGGGGATGGATTTTCGTTGAATTTTGCGTCGGGATTCGGCATTGCAAGAAGATCTTCGAGAGAGAAATTTGAAAAATATAGGAAAGGTAGTAATGAGAGAAGAAGAGAAAGAAAAGGTGTGAGAGTATGTGAGAAATGTGAAGTTGTGAATGGCATTTATATAGAGAAAGAAAAGGAAAGAGCGAGAGAGAGAGTCTTTTTGTTTGAGTGTGGTTACACTACAAAAAACATGGTTTGGGAAAGAAGAAAAAAGAAGATATTCCTACTTTATTATATTTTGGATTTATCGATTTCTTTTATTTATTATAAATTAATAAATAATAGCTTTTAGACGAGTTTCGTTCTAGAGAAGTGTGATCCAGTGAATAAATTTGACATATTGGTGTATATATTGAAAATTTTGGCGTCGTTTTCAGGTATTATATGTGCATTTTAGCAACCATTCATTTAAAACCCGGATTGGATTTTACTAAGTTAATGGCACTTAAACAATACTCAATGTATTAATGAAATTATAATCCAAGTCTTTATTGAGCTCTGATTTTTTATTGAGTGAAATACTCTATAGTCTATACTAGTATGAATATTGGATTTTGATTCATTAATGTGTCGTATACTCTATATTATTATTATTATTTTGCAAGATATTATTTGGCACTAGTCGGGCAAAACCTGCTTCAATTACACGTATAGCTTATGCCTTATTTATTATGATAAGATTGGTAACGGATTTTATTAATTCGTCGAGTGAAATAGTGTTTTGACAAGTAGAAAAATTATGCCTTAAAGAAAGTAGTAATAATAATATAAAAAAACAAATATTCATCAATTCAGCGTGTCAATTTCCAAGTGTAAACTTACATGCATGGAACCCTTTTAATAATTTATGTATTTTTACTTTTTTTCGTGAAGAATATAAAAAATTAATAATTGAATAATCAAGTTTCTAAAGGAATTGCCTATACTCACTTTTGCTTTGGATAGCCAAACTATGACAAAGAACTTTTTCACAACGTAGGTCGAATCCATGTAGTTATATCCCTACAATTATTTTTTGGGTTGAACATGATAGATTAGAAGAGAAATTAAAGGTTTAGTTTCAATTCAAAGCCATGCAAGTGAAGAAGATAGGTTGACACGACAAGTTTTCACATTAAATAATTGTTTTCGTCACTTTTGGAAGTTAGAAACGTGTGGTTAGTTCTCTTGGTTTTATTAATGCCAACATAAATTAAAGAGCTAAATATTAATGCACGCTCTTATTTGCCTGATATTTTGCTCATTTATAATATATATATATATATATATATATATATATATATATATATAACATTAACTATGAGGAGTGTATCGTAGACATTATATATGTAGATATATAATATATATGCATTGTTGATGTACAAAAGTTTTTATACTAATATTTTTTTTTTTTTGCTGAGCCGAACAGAATAACACTAACCAATGAAAATTTTAGTCCAAACTTTCACTAAAATAGATTAATTTATCCTAGAGAAAATCTTATTTGAGCCTTACTAATCGAGTAAGAGAACTTTAGCATCAAAATATATATGCTTGGACGATTCTAAACAAACCTTTCCTTAAATACAAATGTCGATCTTGGATTTTGTCGATTCTATTATTTACTTACGTGATCGCATTTTTGTAACATTCCAAGTATTTACTTAAATACTCCATTCATAAACAAAATTTTGTCAAGTAATCCATAACATTACAAATTAGAAAATAGTCAAATTTTCGTTACTTTTTTGTGGTCTTGTTCCATGCGATAAATGTAATATAGTTTTGAAAATTTATTTTTCAAAATTTAAATGTTTTTTTTATCGATTCAACAAATATTAACTAACTTTCAAATTTTAAAATATTATATTCTAAAACCGACTAAATAAAAAATAGACGAGAGTATTTTAGATTGTTTTAGACTTTTGTGCGGGTAAATTATTTGGACTAATTATTTACAAAAAATTAACAAAAATATACATTTTTCAATCCACCTAACTAGTTATTAACTATAAAATTCATTTTTAAATGTTATAGTAATTCATATCTTTTTAAACTAAATTATGCTTTAACTAATATATTTTTATTGATTTTTTGCATGTTAATTAAATCAAACCTTTTCATCAAATTTTCGTAGCCTCACTCTATTTTACACTTTTACTTTTTCATAAGAGTTATCTTTTCTAAGGCCTTTCATAAGAGTTATCAATCAACCAATAAAGTCTTTTAACCTTATTTGCTAAGTTCACATTTGATTTGGTCTCTTTATTCGTCCTGTTCTACCATTATTGCGATGTCAACTTCATGGTGACGTAAATAGATAATAATAAAATCCATGCATATGTTGTTGATTCTACAGAAAAACACAAAAAAAATCACAACACAATTAAGTTTGATTTGTTTTTGGAGCCCAAGAAACACGTATGATAATCCAATAATATAGACTAAAGTAGGACGCTGAATTAATATTTGATTTATTTTTTAACCACTGAATTGATGTGGGATATTCGTAGCTGAAAACACTACTTAAAATGGGATTTGTGAAATTGGGCTAGGACTGTTTTTTGCATATGCTAATCATAGTTCAATTGTCCAAATCGTTTTTAATTTGATTCAATGCAAATCTACTTTTGGAAATCACATTGGAATAAGAAAGCGGTAAAGACATGGGTCACTTTCGGATGCTAAATATAGTTTGATATATTAATTAAAAGGGATTTTTAGTTATGTATTCTAATGCTAGATTTACCAATTCTAGATATTTAACCGTAGATATAGTTTCATATAGAGAGAATCCTAATCCAACTTTTACTTGGAAAAGAAAATTAGATTAGGTTTAAGCAATAATTGCATAGCTTGAGCATGATTTTTGATCTTCCATTTAAGATTTGTGGTCTTTAAGCAAATACTATGCGACGTGTCATACTACATTTTAACTTCATATATAATAAAACAATGTAGAGCCATAAAAAAAATTTGGGGTTCGAACTCACGATTTCTCAACTGAAAATCATGTGATATTATCAGCAGTTTATCTTAACTACCACCGTGGAACTGTGAAATATTCAACATATTAATTGCTGTGTATTATATATGTAAAATTTACGTTACAATTTATTTTTTAAATACAATTTCTCGTTGGTTTACTATTTTTCAATGAATATTAAGTATTTCTTTTATTAAATTTATAACTCATGCGAGGCGATTAATTTTTTATGAATAAAAAAAGATAGTTTTTGATGTTCCATTTGTTTACCATTCTTCATAAATTTATTTAAGGAAAGCTTGTGGGAAGAATATTTTGTATTATTATATATGTGAAATTTACATTACAATGTTTTTATTACAATCTTTTTGGTTTACTCTTTTTTCAATGAATATTTAAGTGATTTTTCTTATTAAAATCAGAAATCATGCAAGGGCCATTAATTTTTATATACAAAATAGTTTTTGATGTTCCATTTGTATATATTATTTATAAATGTATTTAAGGCAAGTTTGTGGGAAGAATATTATGTGATTTTCACATCCTATAAGATAGAAAAACACGCAATGGGATTGATGACATTGAATCAATGTTTTTTATTCAATAAAAGTAAGGCAGACTAAAACATCTATAAACTGCAGAGTTTGATTCTCCTTCTTATGTCAATCCAACATTTTTTCTGAGTATTAAGTTTCTTGTATTTTTTTTTTAAATGTATATGTCTTAATACGAATATTTGTTTACTCATCTGGGTGATAATAATTACCATAGACCCACCTGATTAGGATTTAATTCCACACTGAATCTAGGGAAGTTTTGGATGAAGATGGTACCAAAAAAAATTGACATATTTACCGGTTCCAAATGTATAAATTCCAAATATGGCCAACTCTCTAAATAGGGATGGAAGAGGAGGATTTTTAGGATTAAGTTGGTTGAAAAGGTCTAACTCACAAAACATGGTAGATGAGTGAATGAATAACAAGAGGAAGTGTTACATAAATCAAAGTGATTATAATAGTATTTATGAAATTAAATTTGAAAAGTCAACATGGAGTGAAATTTCTAAGCGAAAAAAAAAAAAAACAGGCCTGACGTCCATTTGTTATCTACCCAGCTCAACAAATCTAAGGGCCTGTCAGCATCCTTAATAAAATATAATAAAACGGGAAATTACAAAAAATATATTTTAGTTAGTTTTTAAGTTAGCTATTTTTAATTCCCTTTAAAAAATCAAATGATAAATTATTATTTCTTAAATTGTAAACAGTATATAAAGTTAATAAAACATCAAACACCATACAGATTTTAAACCTTTTACGAATTAATAGAAAACGGTAAGCATGCTAAATTAAATATACTTAAAGTATATAAAGATAAATTGATTGCTTTTCGATGTTTATATAAATACTCATCACGTAATAATGTGTTGTTATTTGATCAATCGATTTTACTGCTAATAGTCAAGGTCGTGAAATTAAGGTTGAGTCGTGAAATTCAAACCACAAAATATTTAAAATCACGAAATATTTTAGAACACGGTAAAAAATAAATTAAGGTTGAGTCTTGAAATTCAAACCACGAAATATTTTAAAACACGGTACAAAATAAATAATTCTATGTAAGATAAAAAAAAATACCCAACAACTAGACACAGCGGGTACTCTGAAATTGAAAAGATCGTCTCAGGTTACTTTTGTGGCATTTTCTCTTCGGCGAGGCCTTCTTCGCAAAGCTTTGAGTTAGTGACTGCAGGCGTCCAACCTAGGATCTTGGAGGCTTTGAACGTCGAGTTAGAGCGCTCTTTTAAGCCAGGAGAGGTGAAAAATGCAATTTTCTTGATGGATGCGATCAAGGCCCCAGAGAGCGACGGCTTTTGCACGATTTTTTACCAAAGATATTGAGACGTAGTTGGCGAGTCGGTTCTGAAGACATACCTTAGGATTCTTAATGACGGGGATGAGGTGGTCACCATTAATGACAATGTGGTCATCCTCATCCCCAAAGTAGGGGACCCGAGACGAGTCAACGATTTCAGACCGATTAACCTGTGCAATGTGATCTATAAGATAGTGGCAAAGTGCTTGATCAATTGTCTTATGATCACTATGCATGATGTTATTTCTTAGTCCCAGAGCGTGTTTGTAGGAGGTAGACTGATGTTCGATAATTTCATGGTTGATTTCGAGGCTCTCCACACGATGAAGCGGAAACGCTTCAGAAATGAAAAGTGTGCGACTCTCAAACTTGACATGGCGAAAGCATTCGTCAGATCAGTTGAGTGAGTCTACTTGGAGTCGATGATGTTGAGACGGTGATACAACACGCTGTGGGTGCACCTTATCATAATATGCATTATTTCAGTCAGGTTTGCTTTCAACATCAATGGCTCCACCCAAGACAGTGTGACTCCTTTCAGAGGCCTCCGCCAGGGGGATCCACTCTTCCCCTTTCTATTCATCTTTTGCTCTGAGGCTCTCTTGAGCCTCTTTCGACCGAGCGAGGATGCTGGATGGATTTCGGGTGTCTGCTTCTAGGAACTTCACGTGCCTCACCTCATTTTCTCGAATAGCATTGTATTTTGTCGAGCGATACCTGACAAGTGCGAGAGGGTCACAGACATTATACGGACTGATTCTGAGGCCTCGGGTAAGATGTTGAACTTTTAAAAGTCCGATGTCTGTTTCGGTACGGATGTTAGAGATGAGGATGACAAGGCTTTGGATCAAACTCTTGGACTCAGGAGGACAGAGTACCACGAGCGTTACTTGGGACTTCCACTATTTACTGGTCGAAGGATGACAAAGTATTTGGGTTTGTGAGAGACCGGATTTGGAAAAAAATTAAGAGTTGGAGCGGTCTCTCCCTCTCGCAGCCTGGCAGAGAGGTTCTCATTAAGTCCATCCTTTAGTTGATTCCCAGTTACGCGGCCTCGTGCCACAAGATCTCGCTATGTTTGATTAGGGACATCCCCTCGGCGAATGCCAAATTCTTGTGGGGGTGGCACGGCGACGAGGAAGATCCACAGGTGTAAGTAGGAGGATCTCACGATTCATAAGTCAGACGGCGGCGGAATGGCCTTCAGAGATCTAGATAAGTCCAACCAGGCCCTTCTGATAAAGAGTGTCCAGAAGTTTCTCAGGAGACCGGATAGCCTGGTAGGACGGGTCTTTAGTCAGAGTTACTTCCCCGATAGAGATATCATGACGGCTCTTCCAGACAGGTGGAGCTCATCCATTTGGCGCAGTCTCCTTTGGGGTCAAGAGATCATTCAGCCTGGTTCAAGATGGCAAATTGGAGATGAGGAGTCTGTATTGGTCATGGGCGACAGTTAGGTTCCTAGGGGCAAACCAGCCACCTGTATTGATTCCCCTTGGATTCCCCCCAATATCGAGTAGCTAGGCTTATGAGATTCGACGGTAGTTGGGACGTCGATCTTGTTACTACTATGTTTGGAGAGGAGAACGATGCGGTGATCTTGAGCATCTCGTATGTCGGTGAGGGTATCTTGGACGTGCGTCGCTGGCACTACACTGAGTACGGAGAGTACTCCTTCAAGAGCGGTTACCGCGTTGCGATGGAGAGAACCAGGACTCCGACCGCTAGCTCTTCAGATCCTACGATGTTGGAGAGGTGCTGGACGAAGTTCTGACAGCTGAGAGTTTCTCCTAAGGTGAAACTCCTCTGTTGGCGAGTCTGTTTAGGTCAGATTCTGGCCAGAGTAGTCTTAGCTAAGAAGATGATCACTTCTGACGACAGTTGCCTTGTCTGTCAAAAAGCGAGAGTGATAGTTTTACACGCGATTTGGGATTGCAAGTGGAGCAGGTGAGTCTGGAAGGAGGCGGGCTCTGACCACATCATTCCCCCTTTCAGAGATGGTGACGCGTTTGACGCTATCCTCAGAGCGATATATATCCTAGAGGTTTGTTCCCACGATCTATTCATTTATATTATTTGGGAACTTTGAAACCACAAAAACAATGTCTTAACCGGGAGACCAGGATGGAGTCAGCCTCAACTAGTCTAGTATACGGTGAGCTTCTTCGAGGAGTACAGAGCAGCTACGGCTGGGAAGACTTAGACGAGCACGAGGGTGACTACGTGTTGGTGATTGATTCACCTTAGTAACCATATTAAATGGGGAATATCATTAATTGCACTCACAATAATCAATTAATGATAATGAGTGCTAAACAAGATCTAGATTTATTAATTTAATTTAATTATGAAAGTAATTTAGCAACCATTAATATAAGGGGCGATTAGAACACTTAAATTATTTTGTCTCAGCTACAGAATGCTCCAATTCAAAGCTCGTTTCGTCTTCAAGTTTTCACAACTCCTTCGTATGATTTAGTACTCGATGATGACACCGTAGTCTTCTGAAACGTAATCTTCGAGACAAATAAGAAAGACGAGTGGGCACAGACGATATCTCACTTAGACCTCGAAATTAGATTGTTTTAGGATCTCGGTCCTATTATTTATGATTGGAATTTAGCAATTCCCGGGGATAGGGGAGGAAATAATTGGCTAGAGAGAGAGAGAGTTGGCCGAAAAAATTCTATGAAGAGTGTAATGAATTTTCATCTTCCCTTCTATCCTATTTATAGCATTGATAGCGAGATAACTCTTGAGAGATTTTCTCTCCTTTCGGCTGAGATATTCTCTCCTTATAGAGATATTCTTTCATTTGGATTTAATATGTGTCATTAGATCGCAACAATGAATTTAAACTCTCTCTCATCCATCAGATCAATTTCTATGGAAGAGATTTTCTCTCATCGAAAAGAAATTCAGGAAGAGATTGGGGGAGGCATAATCGGCCACCCTTAGCATAACCTTTGGGGATTTTCGGCCAAGTCTCTCCCTAGCTCATCCCTTGAGTTTTCAAGGCCGGTTTGGTTAAAATCCAATTAATTATTTATTTAGTTGATCCAACAATAGATAAACAATTATGCTATAAACATTTATTTAATTCTACGAATACCCATTTTCCAGATTTAATGTTGTCGATCACCATTACAGCAAGTGAGACTAAATAGTGATTAAACACTATTATACGAAAGTTCTTATCCACCTTTGTCATAGCCGAATCGGGGACTATGAACCTAGTAGTAGAAGCTTAACAAACCCGACGAAAAAGACGATATAGTCTTATCTCTTTTTCATCGATTCGTCTAGTCTTTATCAATACTCCACCGTGTAATCAAAGACTGAACCCTTCTTTAATACTAGAATTATATTTACTCATCGTGACGAGTGTCCACTGATATAGCCAGTTCGTGATCAAGATCCTCCAGGTTCAACCCGTGCCAAGAGAAGTCAATTTATTATGCTATACTTCTCTTGATACATATCAATCTTAAGTATCGTTGCTTCTCCAGCGAAAGATTCTTTCGAACGTTAACTTACTTCAAAAGTTTGCGCAAGCAATCGATTCAGGAATCAATCTTTAGGTGAGTGAACATTGACCTCCTTTCAAGAAGGCTGGATTCCGTGTCTGTAGATCATTTTCCACTCGAATCATGCTCTGAGAAAACTTCCCATAGAAGACTCCTAAGACATAAGTAGTAATTAGCATGGATAGCCTTTTAGCGAAACAGTCAAAGAGCTTAGAGACATGATTCAGTGTCCGTTACCACTTCGGAATTTAGATCGAGTCTCATTGTGATCATCATAGTGGCCTCGGTTAGTGCGTTGTAACGGTCCTTAAACGACACATCTACCCCAAGGCATGTCCAAGTCGTACACTTACCACAAGTGTAGAATGTTTCCACATAGTGATTAGCCTTCACTCATGTGTTCCACATATGTGACTTTCGATATAGCTTCCCATACCTATATCAGACATCGACCTCGTTTTATCTCACCGCCCGAAGTCAGGTGCCCAGCACGTGACTCAGTTTAATACGTAGGCTATGGAATGATGAATGTTCTATAAATCTTAATATATAAAACAATAACCATTTCAATTCGAATAATTTATAAATGTCAAATTTTATTTTATTAATAATGTCCACGAGAATTTACATAAGTATCTTCTCAAGCAGGCAAGAATTACTAACACTACGACCCCAAGATGGACCCCCAAGGGACAAGACCATCTCGATTAACATTGACGTGGCACTAGCTTGCGACAGTGGATGCTTTGGTGTAGTTGTATTGTTCGAGACCACACCGGAGATTTGATCGCCTCTCATACGCTTTTCTGAACTAGGGGGTTCTCCCCCTAACTTGCTTAAGCGTATGCTGTCTTACGTGGCATAGAGCTAGTTTGCAGCGTCGGTGGTAAGAAAGCGGAGATCCAGTATGAAAGCTTGGGAGTGGTGAGGATGATCGACGAGGGCGTGAGGCCTGCAACATAGCTTGGGACTATCTTGCACCGCATCTTCAGAGAGGTGAGGGAGCTTGAGGTTTTTAGCATTATGCATATTTATCGTCTTTGTAATGTTGCAGCGCATAATCTAGCGCGTTATGAAGTTAACCACCAATTGTTTTTCGACCTGGCTGAGTTTAGTCCCGCCGTGTTTTGAGGAGGCAATTAGAGCCTATAATCGCACGTTGAGGTCCCGCGCGGTCACCTAGGGCCCCTGTTGATTGAGTCTTTTGTGTTTTTGTTTCTTTTATTATTATTGGTTCTGTCTTATTCTATCCTCATAACCACGATTTTCTTCCGCCATATGCGAGAATTTTTATGATATTTCGTGTTACCGACCACGCTTCCTAAAAAAAATTATATCTGAAGTTTGAGTACATCCTTATATGTTTCATATATGTTTGGCTCGATTTTGGAGTCACCGTATTTAGACCGTTAAATCTAAAACCAAACCGATTCTTTAAACTAAATCGAATTTTATTTTATTTTATGTGCTAAATAATATTGGTTTTGGAACTAGTTTGGTCTTCGGTAGAACAAAATTTAATTTAAAATGGGAAGTTTCCGAAATGCCATAGTATTTTTCATATTTATGAAGAAAAAAAATTGCAGTTTCTCACTAATTATTTTTAACAAAAATTGCTCTAAATAACACTAGGAAACAATGATACTATTATTTGGCCATATTTTTTTTAGTAAGTAGCCTTTTTTATGTGACGTGGCAGTTTTTTAAGATTTTGTTTTACGATATTGCCCTTTCAGTATAATTGACATTATTTAAATATCATTGTTTACTAACAAATTTTTTTGTGGCATTTAAGTTAAAATCGGTTTTTATCTAATAATTATTTATTTTACTCCGAATAATGAGGAAATTTGTTTTGTGGATATTATTTGCGTTAATTGCAGTTTTTATTATAGATTTATCGTTGATTTTTAAACTTAAAAGTGTCAGTGAGTTTTTTTTACGCTTTTCAAATGTTAATAACTGTTTATTCGCGTTCGTTTCATATTAAATTTATCAGTAATCGCATGTAGTGGGCGGTAGTGGGGTCGTTTTTTTTTGTTTTTTTTTCAATTTATTTTGCCGCTTATTTTAGTAGTAGTCTAGTCTCTAAAATTGATTTATATCGATTTATTTCTATTAACAAATTTTTACAAATCATTTTTTATTTAGTAATTTCATGTTTCAAAAGGCTATATTACTAGTTATCCCGTTTTTGAACTATCTACACATTCATTTTTTTTTTCATTTTCATCCCAATTTTTTAATTACTCTCAATTAATTAATAAAATTATTCAAAATCCAACATTTCATCTTCTCTCGAATAATTTTTTTTATATAAACTAACCGGGACTAGTTAAAGGTTATTGATGAAAATGTTAAAAAAAATATTACTTAAAAGTTTTTTTAGTGGTAAACTAGGAATACATTGTTTAAAGAAAAATGGGAAAACACATCAAAAGAGCTGACAATATGGAATCTATTAAAATTATTTGATAAACTCCGAGATAATCCGTAAAAAATGAGATAACATTAAACATGAAGCTCGTTGTTTTCTATTGTCTTGTAGAAGTGACATTCCACGAACGCATAAAAAGGTGCAAGATAACTTACCAATATCAATGCTATTTTGACGAAATTAGTAATTTTAATTACTTATAAAATAAGAATTTTAAGTTATATACCCATAAAAAATATTTATTAATTTTAAAATATTTAACGTTTTGTAAATTTTGTGTAAATCTTCACATCAAATTGTTTACATCATTGTTGCGAAAATCGCGCGCGCGCACGCACACGTCGAACAAGTAATACAGATAATAAGTTCAGTTCGTTCTCACGAGGATTTATAATTAGATGTGAATCGAGGTCGACTACAATTTAAATCAAGAGAAAATGTAATGTGAATAGGATAACTTCTGAAATATTAAACAATTAAATTAAAACGTTTAAAGATGGATGCGGGCGACAAGGGTGTGGTTTCACTTTTCTATCCTATTGTCGGGATTTCTAGAGAAACGAAGAATGATAAATCCTATAGCTATGCTAATCGTGTTCACGTGAATTTTATCGCTAACCCTCGCTAGAGTGATATTAACGACCTAAGACTAAAAACTCCGTTCACCTCTCGGTCTCAAGGCAACGAACCTAGCTTGCTTTATGTTTTGGAACACTCACTTAACTCCCTAGCAGCTGTGGCTATCTCTAGACTTCACAAAATGTACTACGGTACTCTATTTTATTCGCACGACTAATTAAACATCGCTAGAGAGAATAACTAATCCTAAAATCAAGCATACGATGATCAGGCATATACGAGCATTAAGAACAAAAATAGAATAAACACCATTCAAAGAATCAAATCAAACTTCAAAGCAAACTAGAATAAATCCATGATAATTATCAAGAAGAGATCCACCACTACCCTCTAAGGGATTAGTTCATGGTGATGGTGGAAGAACTAGAAAATAAACAAAAACAATGATCCATAAATAAACAAAGCATAATGAATAAATAGAGTTTCAGGGGGAAGGGAGAAAGAAAAACTAAATATGAAGTTGCAGGCTCGTCACAACCTCCAGAACGTCTCCGGTCTTCTTCTCTGTTCACCCCCGGCTCCTCTGTGGTGTTTTCTCTTTCTCCAAACTAAAACCAACCAAGAATCACTTCTAAATGACTTCCATTAGGTTATAAAGTCGAGCTCCTCAACATTCTACAGATCTGGCCTTCAAAAACTGATCCAACGGCTTAAAATCGAAGTCCACGGGTCAACTTAAACTGTTGTCGGAGCCCCATCGCGTCGCGGTGGATTCCATCGCGTCGCTATGGTCTTTCGTAGCGTCGCGGTGGACCTCATCGCGTCGCGGTGGGCATTCTGGAGGTGTGCGCGCTGCTTCATTTTTTATCCCATATCTTGAGCTCTAGGTATCGGAATTGAGATCCGTAAAAGTTCCGGAATCCTTGCGATCGCCCCGTCATCCTATGATGCTCTATTTCCCTTTCTCTTTTGCATCTATAATGCTCATTTTCTCATTTTTGCATCTCATAGATCTTTGCGCACCTGAATGTCCTGAAAACTTCACACAAACTACAAAAACTATCAAAATACTTGAGAATAAACATCGATTTTTCGCTTAAGTTCATTATTTAGACTATTTTCGCTCGAAATTGAAAATATTTACAAAACTGCAAGATAAGTATAATTTGGATCAAATATTCGTGTAAACAAAATTGAAGGGTTATTTAAAAAAAATGTTGACTATATTGAAAACATTAAACATAAAAATAAGTAAAGAGCCAAATTTTTTTTATAAAATGTTGTAATTTATTTCAAATGATAAATTATTATTTTTCTTATTAATTAAATTGTAAACAGTAAATAAAAGTTAATAAAACATCAGACATACAGATTTAGAACCTTCTACGAATAAAAAAATTAAGCATGTTAAATTAAATAAATGAAATATAAGTTAAAATATTTAAAGGTAAATTGATTGCTTTTCGATGCCTATATAAATACTCCTCAGATAATGACGTATTGTTATTTGATGAATTGATTTTTCTATTATTAGTCGAGGTCAAAGCAGAGCTGATAAATAAGGTTTACCTGTCTTCGAATACAAACAACAATTTTTTTTTAAACACTGTAAAAAT
Organism: Urtica urens; assembly: GCA_958296335.1. Classification (NCBI taxonomy): domain Eukaryota; kingdom Viridiplantae; phylum Streptophyta; class Magnoliopsida; order Rosales; family Urticaceae; genus Urtica; species Urtica urens. The sequence goes on from OY282531.1 coordinate 8,901,664, forward strand.
ATAAATAATCAAAAAATTGGCTTTACGCTCACTCCAAACATTGTCTATTTGCATATACCAACGTTTTGTAAATAAGTCGTAAATATCCAACGTTTTGTAAAGTAACATTGTCTATTTTCATCTGATTATTTACAACTTGTTTACAAAACGTTAGGTATATCCAAATTGACTATAATTTAGTTGGGCATATACGAAAATTACTATAAATAATACTATGTCAATTTAGATAAAACCACCCAACATGTTTTAGATATGTTTGGTTTGGTTTTGGAGTCGCCGTATTCACACGGTTAAATCCGCCTAAACTAAATCAATTTTTTTATTTTATATGGTACGAAGTTTTGGTTTTGGAACTAGTTTGGTCATTTCTATAACTAAATTTTATTTTATTTAGATACAATTTTAAATTTAAGAACTTTTATTAAAATGAGAAGTTGTCCAAAATATCATCTTTCTATGTTTTTCTTCATTTTCCTTAAAATTTGATTTATATTTTCAATTTGCCACTAAATTTTTTAAAAAAAAGACTATTTACCCTTTATTTAATTTATTAACAATTTCGTTCCAATCTTTAATTACTCTCAATTAATTACTAAAAAAAGAAAAATATTAATCAAAATTCAGCCTTTCATCTTCGTTCTGAATTACTTTTAAAAAAAAATTATAAATGAACAGGAACTAATTAAGGATTGTGGTGAAAATGTAAATAAATAAAAAAATTAAATCAAATGGTCTTTTTAAGTTTTTTAGTGATAAGCTAGGAAAAAACATTTTTTACTAAACTTATGTGCTATTTTTGAACAATTTCTTTATTGGACTTACTTGATAAATTTAGAGATAATCCGTGGAAGGATATAACTTTAATACACAACGGCGAAATGAGATAACATTAAACAGGAATGTTGTTATTTTCTATTGTCTCTTGACTTTCGAAGAAGAACGCAAAAAAAAGTGCAAGATAACTTACTAATTCCAATACAATTTTGGCAAAATTTATACACCAAGACACAAAACAAACCCAACATAAAATCGGAAATACGATTATTGTCAACAAAATAGAAGCTAGAGCACCAGAGAATATGCTAATCTTGCTCATAACGTCGTGATTCGGATAATTCTGAAACAAAATTTCACATGCTATTAACGTCGTTGTCGTTTTTGTCGTCGTTTTTGCGGATGAAAAAACATAAGCTAGTAAAACCACAAAAAAGTGGGCAATATTCGAGTGTGTGTGTCAAAAGGAGACAAACTTTTTGACTGAAACTCCACTTGGATAAACGCACACAATACACTGATTACAAACACTATGATTCCGTTAAACGACATTGATTTTCTTGTCGTATTCCGTTGCACGTATTTCAGCTTCAATTCATTATATGACCTGATAAAATATGTGTATAATATAAATAATTATCAATATATTTAGCTTCAGAACTGCAAATGAAAGATTGAGAGTAGTAGAGAACTTCAAAACACCATCAAATCTCTAGTGAGTAATTGGAGTAAAAAAATAAATAAATAAACTGATGTTGAAGGATATTCATACTTACCATACTTTGCGTTAAAGGACTCGAGTTTCATAAGATATAGTTTATATCTTAAAAAATATGCATGTATTCTTATACTAGGATAAAAATGTGCTTTGCACGTGGGACATATAAAAAATATAGAGATTTAGTTGATACGTGGATGAATGTTATTGGATACCTTATGAACAGTGTTTCAACCATTGTGACATATATATATTAGTTAGATATAAATGTATTACACAAAATAAGAAACGAATCTCAAAATCTGAGTGTTGATCTCGACCGTTGGATATACGGTGAGAATCGACATCAATATTACAAAGGGCAACTCATTTAAGAGCTGCCCCTGCCGAACATTTAAGTCATCTCTAATAAAGAAAACCATCTGCTTAGAAATATATATAACTTGGGTTTGATAACGACATAAATCCTTGATGATGTGCCGAAATGGTATTATTGTAATTACGCGGGTCGACAAGAAACAATTGAATTTCATTGGCTAAAGACTAAGAAAAATATTTTAACTCATCATTTAGAAAATACTTTAGAATGTACTTTTTCGAAGTCCGCCAAAAATAAACTCTTACAGCCAAAATACTTAATTAAAAAAAACGAAATTCCACAACTATCATATTTGAAGGACTCTATATGAGTTTGTCAATTTGAACATGACTCACGTTATGTTGTACATGACACATGATCCGGGTTTTGTTTTAAAACAATTTGTTTCCAGTTTTAATCCATGTACAACACATGATCCGGGTTTTGTTTTAAAACAATTTGTTTCCAATTTTAATCCAACCAACTTTCTGATCCATTACACTAATCTTCTAATTAAAAAAAATTACGTAAATCAAATCCGAGAAATGAGGCGGCGAGCATTAACGCCATTTTATTTATTGGGTTTGAATATTTCGAAGAGAGAAACAATTGAAGAGAGACATGCAAAACTAAAAGATCAACCCAATGCTCTGAACACGTTGCCGAGACCAAAAAAATGTTCAAAAAGTGTGATTGTCATCATAAAAAATTATGATTGTCGTAGTTCTGTTGAAAGATTGACGACATCGTAAAGGGCATAGGAATTTACAGGTACAATACTCTTAATCGTTTTATTTATGTTCATTTTGGTTGTGTTCTTGAAGTTTTACTTATTTTAGTGTCATTTTTTTCTATTTTTTGTGGGTCGATATCTCTTCTTGATGGTTTTCTGAATTTTTTGTTTGGTTGTGATATTGGTATTTTAAGGGTATCGTCGATACAATATTTTAAGGTTGTTCCATAGAGACTTTGAGTATTGAATTTTTTTGGAAAGTTTTTTCGGCTATGGTATTTTTTTTTCAGGATTTGTTCTTATTAATCATTCAAGTTTAACATAAATAATCTTGTTTTGTATTTCAAGTAAAGATATTTTTTTCGTCGGTAAATACAAATAAAATTTCATATTGAATGTTCTTATTTTTGTTCTTCATTAACCTCTATTTTGATTAGTTTCAGGTGTAGAATATTGGTAATCGACCGATTTTAAAGTTATTGGACTACAAATGACTCCATCAACAACTTCAAACGGATTTACATTAACGTTGACATGTAAAAACGCATTCCATTTACATTGCAAATTACAATTTAAAATGTAAAAGGCATATTTCAATTTACAATAATTTACAGTAATTTAATTAAATGTTGAACAATCTACATCGATGAAGAAAATGGACAATGAAGCATATTTATTTTATTTTCAAATTAAACAAAAATAAAAAGAATTAAATGGACGGATAACTCATTAATAAGTTAATTTTCGAGAATTAGAGACTTAAAATATGTTTTCCTTTAAACATGTTTGATCTTAAACAATAAATGGGATGTTTATGGTATAAGAAAATTTGAAGAGATATAAGAAAGAGAAACAATTGGTCGGCTAAATTAATTTTCAGAAATACATTATTGATCTTTGAGAATGCCTACGTATATGTTTGAGAGAAAGTTAATTAATGGCCGAAAAATTAACGTGATAAGATAAATAATTATTTTCCAAATTTATAAGATATTACATTATAATAGGAACCACTAATTACTAATAATTTTAACCGATAAAAGTTTGAATTCATTTGGATATTATATTCAAATTTTTGACACGAAATTGAAAATAACAATTCAAATTTCAAATAATAAGCTAAAAAAAATAGAAGGAGATTCATGTAAAATAATTATGTAAATTTGAATCGACATGCAAGCACAGCGCTATTTACAAAAGTTTTACGAAATGTTTACCATTTTCAAATTAGGGTAGTTAACGTCGAAAGATCCGCCGAATTTTTGTATTTGAAGACATATTTTCAAACCTTCCCTAACTATCTTCTGATTTTATAAAATGAACATGTAGACGTGCAAGGAAGAAAAGTTAAATCAGATTGTGACTAATACAATATGTTAAGTAAAATAAAAATCTGAAAAAAATTGTCTGATAAACAAACTAATGAGTTATTAGATGGTTCAAATTTGATTAGAAGTTACTAAGTTAATTTCCAGTATTAATATTTGCAGCCAAGGAGAAATGTTACTTGAATTTAAACAATATAACTGAAGCTTGAGCCGATTAGCCAATTTAGACTCTTGGTCTCTCCGCTTAGTTCCCATGTCGTTTACTCCTTGAGGTTTCGATGGGGAAAACAATATATATTATATATAAAGAAATATCAAAATTAGATGCATTAACTAAAAATATTTAAATATTTATTATTTTTATTTAAATTTGGTATTATTATTATTTAGTTCAATTCTTAGTATTATCTAATAAATAAATTTAATTTAGAAAATTTTCTTTTGATATTGATAGATATTTCCATTTTTTTCTCTCTTAAAATAACTCACACTTCAATATAAAATCATACTAAAAATAAGATCGATTTCGAGAAAAAAGAAGATGAGACACAAGTGACTAATGAGATGGAGACAATCTAGTCCATATTTGGTTATACGGTATCAAAAAGTCGTTTTATTATTTAAAGACATATAAGACAAAACGTAAAAATATCTTATTTCTGATTAGCGTAAAAATCGAATCAAACAAGAAAAGTTTGACTTGTGAAACCAATTTGTATTTTTTAAATTAAATCGGAAAAAACAAAAAAGTTTAACTGAAAGTAGTGTTAAAAAAATTAATTGTTAGAAGTAAGTTGTCGATTCAATTATTATTAAAATAGCTCAATCAACAACTTCAAATGACTCCAATTATTATCTTTTCAATTATTATTATTAAAATGAAACCATCAACAATTTTTTTAACCTTTTTTTTATAAATCGGAAGAACCAAAAAAGTTTAACTGAAAGTAGTGTTAAAAAAATTAATATTTAGAAGTAAATTATCTTTTCAATTATTATTTTTTAATAATCAACGACAAAAAATAATTTATAATAAAATACAAAAAGAAAAGATAGAGTTAGAAGGAGTTCAGGAAATTTCTCAAATATAAATAACCTCAAAAGTCACCTTTTTTCAAGTCCATATAAACGAAAACAAAGAATGGAAGGTGATCTGAGAGGACAAGCCGAGATATGGGAGTTAATGTTGAGCCACGCGAACTCCATGGCTCTGAAATGCGCCGTGGAGCTTGGCATTCCCGACATCATCCAAAACTCCGGCCACGGCGACCCCATCCCTCTCTCCCACATAGCCTCTCAGATCTCATGCCGAAATTACCCCTCGCCGGAATCCACCGCCATGCTCCGCCGGGTCATGAATCTCCTCGTCCGCCGCAACGTCTTCTCCGCCGAACCTCCCCGCCGCGGCGGCGGAGAGACCCTCTACGGCCTCACGCCCTCCTCCACGTGGCTCCTCACCACGTCATCATCAGGGCTGGGCCCGATGGTGCTGCTTCAGACGCACGAGGCGATGGTGGCGTCGTGGGGCCGCCTGAGCGAGCGCGTGAGGGAAGGAGGAGGAGACGGCGCGTCGGGGTTTAAGAGGGTAAACGGCGTTGACTTTTACGAGGACGATGGGGAGTTTGCGGCGGTGGTGAGGCGAGGGTTCGGGTGCACGGCAGGGGTGGTGGCGGCGGCGGCGGTGGAGGGGTTTGGGAGGGTCAACGGCGATGACTTGTACGAGGGAGTTGGGTCGGTGGTGGACGTGGGAGGAGGGACAGGTGGCACTTTGGCGGAGATCGTGAAGAAGTATCCGAGGTTGAAAGGCGTCAACTTTGATCTCCCTCCAGTCGTCGCCGCCGCGCCGGAGTATCCCGGAGTGCGCCATGTCGGTGGTGACATGTTCCACGGTGTGCCTCAAGCCGATGTTTTTTTCCTCAAAGTGAGTTTCATCATCAGATTAATTGCTGTATGAGTTATATATGAATAATCCTCAAGTCATTGAATATGTCTAAAAACGTATATCTATACAAGAATTTTATGACGTTAAGAATGATAAATATATAAGAAAAATTATACAATTATTTTCAGGAAAAATAGCCAACTCATTTAAAACATATACTATGCTTCAAAAGCATATACCTAACTCATTTAAAGTACATACGTAAATGTATATAATTTAAGAGCTTTATTTATGTTTTAAAAAATTATCAAACTATTAGGGTCGGAGTGGAAAGAAATTGAAATTCCTTTACATTTTTTTAGATTGTTTGGATTTAGAAAACAAAAGAGAAAAATTTTAAGATGAAAAATAAGAGAAAAAGTGTATAACTAAAAATCGAATTTTATTTTTCTCTGAAAATGTGATGGAAAACAAAAAAACTTCTTATTTCACACATGTGGAAGATTTTCATTTTCCATCCACACACTTTGTGTACAAAAAATATATAATTATAAATATATCTTTTTATTATAGATGGATACATAAATGTAAGAGAAATTATTTTATACACAAAAATTTAAAAAAATATACTATTTTTCTTAAAAATAAATATTATAAAAATAAATAAATAAAAGAAAAAATATCTTATTCACCATTTATAAAAAAAATTAAAAGTAAAATATGAAAATAAATAAAAAAATTATAAAAAAATAAAAATTCATAAAAAAAAATAAAAAAGTAAAAAAAAATTTAAAAAATAAAAAAATCCATAAAAATAAAAAAATTATAGTAAATAAAAAAAATTAAAAAATAAAAAATAAAAAAATATTAAAAAATAAAATAAAAATTCATAAAAAAATTTAAAAAATATTCAAAACAAATTAAAAATTAAAAAAAATTAAAAAGAAATTCATAAAAAATAAAAAGATATGCGAATACAAATAGAACCTCTTGATTCGAGCCGCTTCTGGAGTTTTTAACTGAAAAAATCACTGTTTGGAATACGGATGAGATCGGAAAGGCCCTGTCTATGGATAACATACATCTATCCTTAAATAAAATTCATAAAAAAATAAAAAATTAAAAATATAAATAATTTTTCATTGTGTTTTCCATCTTGATATTTTTAGAATAGCCAAATAAAAACGGGAAAATAGCTGAGATTTTCATTTTTTTCCTTTCCATTTTTCACCATTCCAAACATAACTTATACTTTTGATTTTCTCATACATTCTCTTTTTCGTTTTCATTTTCCTTTAAATTTTCATTTTCTCTCGCATTTTTTGGGTTGCAAACAGACTCTTATAGTCTACATGAATTTTTTATTTCTCCATCTCATGTTTCCATTGCATCGCCCAAACATACCCATAATTTAATCGGAAAAAGCTATTTTCAATTTAGAGACTCTAGATCTTTGAATCATACAAATTAAAAACTAAAATAACATAATGGTCACATTTTCCTTTTGTATCCAAATTCATGCCTTTTTATATTTTATAAAAAAGAAACAAATTAAAATGATATATAAGCCTATAAATATCAAAATAAGCAATAAACTAATAACTTACACCGCAAGAAACACTGTATCAAACGGTTCATAATCCTCAATACCTTCCTACATGATTTTAATGTTACTTTTTTTTTTTGTAATTTTGTGATAGTGGGTGTTGCATAATTGGAGTGACGAAGATTGCTTGAAGATCTTGAAGAACTGTCGAAAGGTAATAATATCGAAAAAAACTGGGAAACTGATAATAGTTGAAATAGTTTTGGAAGACGAAGGCAAAAATAACAACGATGATGAAACGTTGTTTGGCGAAACGGCGTTGATCTTAGATTTGGCGATGATCGCTTACCACTCCGGCGGAAAAGAGAGAACGGCAAAGCAATGGAAAGAATTACTGACACGTGGCGGTTTCTGTCTGCACAGAATCATCAATATTCCGGCCTTGCCTTCCATTATTGAAGCCTTCCCTAAGTGACCGTTTTATATATCACATAATGCTTAGAAAAGACTAAACACATATTATTGACATTTGGCTAATGCAGTCGTTTTTTCTGTAATAAATATTGTAGCTTATATAAAAAAAAATCGCATCTTTTATATATATTGGGTTATAAGAAGTATTATACTATAATTTATCTCTCTTTATTACATATCTTATTTCGACCTAAACTTGGCCTACTTATAGTGCAATGATAGAGAGAAGAGTTTCGTATTGAAAAAAATTTAGCTACTGAAAGCGAGTTTTGTTTGCCTAATCATCATTTCAAAGGTAAAGGAATAGTAATTACAACTATTTTTTTTACGACGAAGCTTCATTGAAAGAGATATCAGAGGAATCGAGAGTATATTTACAAAAATTCCTATATGATATAAAAGCAAATGAGGAAATATTTTGATTGTGCTAGTTTCTTTCATTATTTACTAAGCTGTGTAGAGGTCGATTTGCATCGGACTCTAAACAGTCACAAGGATTAACAAGAACAATTTAAGTGAATAATGACCAGATGAGTGTGTTAATATCCTTGAGCTTTTATTTGTGAGGACTCGGTCTCTTTCGTTTATTAGCTTGGAAGCTTATGGAAAAATAGAGCAAAAATGTGTATATTGAATGTATAGTGACGGCTGATAAGTTTTCGAACCCCTTTCATGAGGTTCTTACCCTCCTATTTATACTCTCGTCCTCCTCTCTTCTTCTCTTTAAGGTTTCCTCTTTTGCACCATCTTTCTTCTGACTCATTCCCATACTTTTTCCCGAGATTTCCTAACTAATCTCATGATTGTCGCATCCTCTTTGTAACCGCTCTCTGACGCCCGTCCTTGGTCGGTGGCTATCGCTGACACCTTGTCCCCTTGGTGACAGACGCTTGCTCGGGGTACTACATCTTTGGGCGGGAATTCCTCGGGATAATTACCTCATGCGGTGGACTTCCTCGTCACAGTATTCTCCTCGTCTCGCGACCTGTTTGCTCTTCGAGGCGATGAAGTGGGAGGTCGCGGATTGTCCCTTGCTGATCGGTCGGTAACCCTCCGTGGGGCCCCTTTTACCTCTCCTCCCTTCCTCGCCTCACGCGCTTAAGTGACACGTGAGGTGTTAAGTGGGATTCGGCCGACTCCTACCTTAACAGTTAATCCCCCATTTTATCAAGTGTAATACTTGGTAAAATAAAAGGCAAGAGACACTCCTCGAATACCCTCGGGATGTGAAACCCCTATTTAATTATCACTCGCTCTTGGCTCATTTCCTGTTACCCTATCTGGCGCGTCTCCCTCGAGTTTCATGAACCTCCTGACTTCATTTAAGACTTCAGAGACTACTCGAATATTTCTCCTGACCCTTCCCCCTTTTACGCTTCTCCAGAGACAGCTGTCTATCGTGAACGTCTTTTCGCCAGACCTCTTTACATCTCGACCGTTGGTTTCCGAGACCGTTGATTCGATGGCGTCGTTTCGGATTCGGACCGTTAGATCCACTTGGCTTTCCTCTTATAAAATGAGAGTCTCGGTAGAGGAGCCCTTTTTTCTTCTAATGCCACTCTCCTTTTTCTTCATCATCTCTCCAAACCCTAGAATTCTCCTCTCTCTGTTTGCGATTTCTCCTTTTGTCTCTCCCCTTTGAGACCAAGATCCCAATGGCTCATGAGCACCCCAGACCGACTCCCGGCCGCTTCTTCGAGACGGACTCGCCGCGCTCTGTCATGACCCCGGCCCGCCTCAACACCATCAGGGAAGAGTATTGCGACGGCGACGTCTGTCGTGCTCGTCTTCCCGCTCCCGGCGAACTCGCGGATGGTCTTCTCGAGGAAGGCTAGGTCCCCATCTACGAGGCTTTCTTTTGGGAGGTGGGGCTCCGCTTCCCCATTCCATACCTCCTCCTTGCCTTTCTCCAGGCGTTCGAAGTGCCCATTGCGCAGATGCAACCTAGCGTCATCCGCCTCTTGCTCTGCACCATGGCCTCGCCGCCGAGCAAAGGCTTTCCCTCACCTTGGAGGACTTGATGCGCCTCTACAGGCCCTCGCAGGACGGCCGCAACGCGGGCCGCTTCTTCCTGGCCAGCGCTACCGAGCTCCGATCGTCCTCAACGTTCCCTCGGTCGAGTCTGGGTGGGAGCATTCCTACTTCTTCGTCAAGGTCGATGCTCGCTTCTTCGGCTAGCGATACAGATCGCTGCCGACGCGCTGGGTTGAGGCGGACCGGTTGCTTCCCCGCTACAGGCCGAACGACATCACTTTGTAGCAGTAAGTTCCCCGCTCGCTGATGAAGGCGGTCTTCTCTTCGTCATCCGGGTGCATCCTTATTTGATGATATCCCGAATAGGCGTCCATGAAGCTGAGGAGTTCGTACCCCTGGGTGGCTTCGACGAGGCGGTCGATGTGCGGCATAGGGAAGCTGTCCTTCGGGTAAGCCTTGTTGAGATCGGTGAAGTCCATGCAGACTCGCCACTTCCCGTTCTTCTTCTTGACGACGACGGTGTTTGCCAACCATTGGGGGTACTTAACCTCCCTGATGGTGCCCATCGAGAGCAGTTTGTCGACCTCCTCGTTGATTACCCTATTCCTATCCGGCGCCATCTTCCTCCTTTTCTGTACGACGGGCCGATGGCTCGGGCCGGTGTTGAGGCGATGGGCGATCACCGACGGATCCACGCCCGCCATGTCCCCGTGAGTCCAGGCGAAACTCTTCTGATTCTCCCTGAGGAAGGTTATTAGCCTGACTCTGACTTCCGGGTCGAGCTCCGCTCCTATGCTGGTCGTTCCAATTGGGTCGGACTTGTCGATACAGACCTGCTCGACCGCCTCGACCTGCGGTCCTCGCCCTCCTTTTTCGGTCACCCGCTCCTCGAAAGTCTCGGTTGCCGACGTCTCGAGGATCGGGCATGCGGGCCCCTTTTCCTCCTGTCCTCGCGGACCGCTCTTCGCCCCTTCCTCCGTCCTGGTTGGGACGCTCGATGTTAGCTGCTATAAATCGGCAGCCTCTTCCTCGCTCACCTCCGCTGGCGTCTTCTCTCCGTGCACCTGTCGGTGGTGCATCATGTAACAGACACGGTACGCGTCTTTGTCTCCCCGTATCTCCTCAACTGTCCCCGCTTCTCCGGGAAACTTAATGCACTGGTGATAGGTGGAGGGCACGGCCCTCATTGAGTGGATCCATGGTCTCCCCAAGATCACGTTAAAGTGCGAGGGAACGTCCAGGACCATGAATTCCACCATCCTCTGGACCCCCCTCGCTCGGACCGGGAGGTGGACCGTGCCCAACGAGATGGCCACGTCTCCGTTGAACCCGGAGACCTTTCGCCGTCGCCCCCCGATCTCTAGACCTTCGATTTTCATCTTCTCGAGGCATTCGTAGAAAATGACGTCGACCGCGCTCCCGTTGTCGACGAGAACTCGATACACATCAGCGTTGCCGATCTCGAGCACGAGAACCAGGGCGTCGCCGTGCATCTCCGCGCATTCTCCGCTCTCGACAAACTCGATCTTCGCATGGGAGCAGATCGCTACCACATCCCCGCGGTTATGCTCCTTCCCTCGACGTTGGAAGGCCTTGATACTGTTGACAGAGTCGCCGCACAGACGTGATCCGCCCATGATCACCTCTATCCTTGCCCTTGTCTCTGGTCTTTCTTCCGCGACTCGCTCCACTACTTGCCTTTCGGCGGTTGGGTTTCTTCCTGCTCCGTCTTGGCCGCCCTCGGCGGCCCGCGCTTGATCCCCTTGTGGCCTCTGCCACGTTCGGTTTTCATTCCTCCATGGTTCGCGATGGCTAGGGACTAAATCCCTCAGCTCCCCTCGCGCGTACCTCTTCTGAAGCTCGCGGTTCAGCATGGCGCACTCCTCGATGGCATTCCCGCTCATGTTGTGGAACTCGTAGAACTTGCTCGAGTCTTTTGGCCAGGGTTTCCTTTCAAAAACTCCTCACCTCCTGAGGGTCCTCCTCGCCCCTCGATGCAACCTCTTCGCCCTCAAAAGAATCCTCCTCGACTCGCCGTGAAGCCTCCTCGATGAAGACTCCTCGGCTCGTCCAAGAAACCTCCTCGCTGTCGGGCACCCTCGGCGGAGTCTCTTCTTTCCTCCACCTGCTAAACCCCTCTTTTCAGGATCTCGCGGCCTCGTCGCCCTCCAGGAACTCCTCAGTCATCTCCCCGCGTCCTCGTTGCTTGGGCCTCAGCTCCGTCTCGGTGGTCTCTCCTCTCGGGAAGCTTTCCTCTCCCGGCCCCCTCGTGAATCCTCATCAACACGGTCTCCTCCTCCTCGATTTCCATGAAAATCGAGGCCTGATGAAGGGCGTCCTCGATTGTCGAGGGTCGCATCTTCGCCAGCTCTAGGCGAAAAGGGGAGGTGTAGAATAGGCTGTTCTTCAACGCTTGGACCGCGATCATCCCGTCAAAGTTCGAGATCCTGACCATGACTGCCTTGAACCTCTCGATGTAATGGCGGAGTATCTCTCCTTTCTCCTGGGCTAAGTTCCACAACGTACATTGAGAGGTGATGCAGAAAAGCGGCGACGAGATCGTCGGAGTCGTTGATGGACTCCGATGGGAGCTTGGCGAACCAGTCGCTCGCCGGACCCTGCAGACTCTCGACGAAGAGGCGGCAGAGGATGGCCTATACCCTCTCCGTCTCCCCAGTTATGCGCTCCGTCACAATTCGGGACGACTTCACGTGGGTGTTCGGGTCCGAGGTTCCTTTGTACGGCGTAATCTTGACCTTCGGGAGCTCTCCCAGCTCCACGCCGCGGATCCTCGGCGAGAAAGGGGTGGCTCTCGCCTCTCTGACCATTCGATCGATCTCTGGCGCCGAGCTCGTCGCCTGGTGCACCTGAGACGCCACCTGCCCCACCCTGGACTCGATGCCCGATGACAACTCCTTCACCATCCTCCTTACTTCTTCTGCCATGAGCGGTGTCAAGACGGGATGGGCGTTTGTGGCCGCTGCCGGACCTTCCTCCTCCGCCGTTGATGGCGTGAGCACGGTGGTCTGAAAAAGATTCCTGTGGACCGGGGCTCCCGGCGCCGTCCATCCTTCCAGCCCTCCGCTGGTCATGAACCGGTCCAGGCGGACCGCGAGTCCCCTGTTTATTTCGGCCTGCTCCTCGACCCTCCTGTTGGCTTCTTGCGCCGTCGCCAAGGCGTCGGCCAACTGCTGCTGGAGCAGTCCGGCCTCCACGACCTCCTCTTGACTCCCTCCTCTGCTAGTGTCGTCGTTCGCCATATTACTCAGGTTTCGAAAGCTTCATGGCTGTGAGATAGAAAAAGACTGGGCTCCACGGTGGGCGCCAAACTGTAGAGGTCGATTTGCACCGGACTCTAAACAGTCACAAGGATTAACAAGAGCAATTTAAGTGAATAATGGCCGGATGAGTGTGTTAATATCCTTAAGTTTTTATTTGTGAGGACTCGGTCTCTTTCGTTTATTAGCTTGGAAGCTTATGGAAAAATAGAGCAAAAATGTGTATATTGAATGTATAGTGACGGCTGATAAGTTTTCGAACCCCTTTCATGAGGTTCTTACCCTCCTATTTATACTCTCGTCCTCCTCTCTTCTTCTCTTTAGGGTTTCCTCTTTTGGACCATCTTTCTTCTGACCCATTCTCATACTTTTTCCCAAGATTTCCTAACTAATCCCGTGATTATCGCCTCCTTTTTGTAACCACTCCCTGACGCCCGTCCTTGGTCGGTGGCTATCGCTGACACCTTGTCCCCTTGGTGACAGATGCCTGCTCGGGGTATACTATATCTTTGGGAGGGACTTGTTGGAATTTAGTTAAAAATTAACCTAATTAATTATGAAACATATCTATATATGGCGGAAATTCATAATTCAGTTTAACATATTAAAAAAGTTTTTAACATATTCATAACCATGTCATTAAATCTAAACTAGCATGTCAACAAAATTTATGAACATATCAATAAATTCATTTAAGCATGCAAACGAACAATCTAAATAAATATAATCATTTTACAATACTATATCATTCAGATCCAATTCGTTTAAGAGACACTTACATAGGGTTTGGATCTGCGAGAGCAAGTCTCGGTGTACGTCCAAGTGATCGGCCGTTCCTCTACACCACGCGCGTCAAGGAGATCCTCAAATCCGTCGTGCCTTCATTCCTCCAAAAGTGGCCGGCCCTGGTGAGAGAAAAATCACTCAAACAACCACAAGTTGAGTCAATGATAATACTCAAGGGATTTTAGGAGACAAAGAGGGTGGGCTCTTTCGTGGGAACAAGGGAAGAAGGGGAAACTCAAATAAAAGGAAGGGCTGCCGGGAAACAGTTTTCCTCTCTCTCTTTCTCTCTTAATTTCGGGCAAAACCTCTCAAGCACAAGGGGGGAGAGGTTTGGCTGACTGTTGGTCGAAATTAGGCTAGGGTTAACAAAGAGAAAACCTCCTTTTATATCAGAGAGAATGGGCTTAAGTTAGGTCAAAATCCAGTTAAGACCCATTAGTCAAACTTAAGCCCAAAACTCCTTTTAATGAGTTTAAACAATTTTTCCAGCCCATAAAACACCTATTATGGCCGGCCATATTGTCCTAATTATCTCCCAAATTTATTTGATTTATTTCTAAAATAATATTTAATTAATTTAGAACATCTCATTTATTTAATGACAAGTCATTAATTATTTTCACACTATTCAATGTAGTACGAAACGAGAAAATATTTATTTTCATCTTTTATTTATTTGAATCATCAAATTATATTATTATCAATATAATAACATAATATGATTCGTGAAATAAATGTAATAATAAATAACCAGTTATTTATTTAATTACTCAGAAAATAATTTTCTTAGCGTAAATCACAATTTACGTTGAATGAGAAAATCAATCATTTCTTGTTCACCAAAATCTCGTCCGAGAGTCTATCATTGAGACCTTATGGACCCACATGAACGAAGCTTTAGAATAAAGCTCGGACACAAAAGTTCACAAACTTTTTCCGGCTTTTAATTCTTAATATTAGTCGATTCCACTAAAGGACCAATATTGAACATCTCTAAGTTCATATGCGTTTATATTTCCGTTTGATGTGACAAAACTATTCTTCACACGGTCCACGGTGTATTTTACGATATTACCCGTTGTGTGTATCATTAACTTAGAGGAATGTAAAATTACCGTTTTACCCCTGAGTTATTATTTCACCAAGTCCTCTGTTATTTGTGAACGAGAAAAACATAAAGTGAAATGTCTCAACATGTCACATGTTTTATTTCAAAGAATTCTTTATTCGATGAATACCAGGCCTGGTTTATTCGCTCACACTCTCATAACAGAGCATGGTGTGATACTAATGCCTTAGCATTGTTTCAACACAAATTACATATCTGTGAATCACATGTTTCAACGAAACAGTATTATGACACCAACCGTCGGGTCAATGAAACTTTATTTAGCCATTGTCCATTGACAAATCAAATGTCATAAAGTGTTACAAGAATACATGTACTCACTTCAGGATTTAGGTAATTACTAAAATACCCCTCGTATGTGAGTTTGATGTTTCGAGTGATTAAACGGTTTTATCTCGAACTTCAAAACTTCACTGGTCTTGTTCAATATCTTCATTAAGATATCAAGAATAAATTACAGAGTCACAACTCTCCATATCACAAGATAAGATATCGTTTAATTCATTCTAACAATCATTACTAGGAATCAATTGCCCAATCGATCTTTAGATTGCGAACTATTATTTAAACTAGTCATAAAAAGGTATCTTGTCAAGTCTGTACTTAGCACTTCTTTCGTTGATGACAGTTTCAGAGCGTAGACATAAATGCGTAAACACAATCTTAAATAAGAATGGATATTCAATCTTTATTTAATTTCAAAGCAAAACAAATACAAAAGTATTTAATATCAAAAATCTCCTTTGTGGGCATAAATGCCAACAGGACTTCCTCGGGATAATTACCTCATGCGGTGGACTTCCTCGCCACAGTATTCTCCTCGTCTCGCGACCTGTTCGCTCTTCTAGGCGATGAAGTGGGCGGTCGCGGATTGTTCCTTGCTGATCGGTCGATAACCCTCCGTGGGGCCCCTTTTTTACCTCTCCTCCCTTCCTCGCCTCACGCGCTTTGACACGTGAGGTGTTAAGTGAAATTCAGCCGAATCCTACCTTAACAAGCTGTAACTGATTTTTTTTATCAAATAACTAAATTCAAAGCTGAAGATAATATATTTTCCTATTTGAGATCATCCATGTCCCAAGAGCTTAGCAATATTTTTTGAATTGAAAATGAGTTCTAAAACTAACTTGAATGAAAATGAATTCTTAAACTAAAAACCAAAACCAAATAGGTGTCGGATAACACATAAATAAATATATGATCTTTCATTTCCTTTGCTTTAAAGATAGATTCTGGATGAAAAGATCATCGAGATACATACAATTATTTACAGTTAAATCAACCGATCGCGAGAAGGAGAACCGAATGTACATATATATTTACAGCAGAACCGAAAGTTTCTTCGAGGGAGGAAGAAAACAATCCGAGCAATTCTTCTAGTCGCCTATGTCAAAGTATTTCGGATCCGTAGGAAAATGATATTCTACGTGCAACTGCAAAAGTTAGAGCAGATTCACATTTTTAAATTGCAAAACAAAGCCCAACACCAAATTTCACTGATAAGACGATTATACATAAGGTCTTTTAAGTGGATTGAGAAACCCTACATTTTCTTAACAAATTTTGTGTAAATAGTCTAAGTCAAATACTTTACACACAGTCTGAAATAAGTCAAAGCAGTCCCCCCATTTTTTTTCAACCAAATTTAAAATTTAATATTTTGAAAACAGATTAAAGTCATTTTTTTTGGCTGAAAAGCTAAACAAAAATTCAAAGAAAGAAAACACTAAAATATATTTCATATAACGCGTGAAGAAAAAGGGAAAACAAGTAACAACTACTTACGAAGTTAGTGCTACACAATCAATTTGGCTATTTACAAAAAACTTAACTAAAGTTTGGTTATATCCCAATTCGTGATGTTTTGGTGGCTTATTTGGCTAAATTATTGTAAAAATATAAATATATATATATATATATATATATATATATATATATATATGTTCTTACCTTGCCCTCGTCGGAATCCGAATGGCGTTGAGGGAAAACGGCTCTGAGGTCGTTGCACAAGTAGAATCGGCGTTCTCCGTCGTTACTTGAGGGCGAAGATAACGGGTCGGACTTGCATCTCTGTAGAGATCTCAAGCTCTTCTTCGGAAACGGGCAAGAGAATCGAACATGGAGAGCGTATCGGAGAACCCCAGCTCCGGTCCCATTTCCGGTCACCGGCGAAGAGGGTAAATTCAGCTTTTGCCGTAAAAAAGTCTGTTTTATATTCAATAAAAATCAACTATTGCAAGCCTGAATCGAACAAGCACTGCGAATGAACTTTTATTTTTACTCTTTCCCAGACGTACCTTAGTACCGGCTGGCATGTCGGTCAAATCGTAGTTGCAGATAAATGTGTGAATCGGAGTCCTTTCTGGATTAGTCAGGACCTATTAAGTACAGGAAATTTCGTAAATTGCCCAAGATTTTGCACTTCTTTTTAGTATAGTTTCAGCTTGTTTTCGAAAAAAAATTAACTTAAATGGTATTTTGCAAAAACATCAAGTTTATAAGTGCTCTTTTTAGCATTACATTATGAAAAGTTCTATTAAAATTAATTGATTACCAAAATTAACAAGTTTTTAAGTTTTTTGCAAACCAGCCCAATTGATTATAGCTTCGTACTTTAGCTATTTCGCAGATCCATTAAAGACAAGGGATTTCTTACCAATTGTATGCGACCTTTGACGGGGACTCGAAGGCGAGTGTTTTCGGTTTGGGATTTGTTGAAGCTGAGGCTCTTCTTCATCGACTTGGCCTTGCTTTTGGACTCCGAATCACCAGCGAGGTCGATCGATGCGAAATAGAGCAAATAGTTGTCCCCGTCCACGCTCGTCACCGAAAATGGAAGCTTCTGAGTCTGCGGCGAGAAACTCCCTCCCGTGATGCTCAGAACACCCAAGAATCCATCAATCCTCTGTCAACCAAAAACTCAAATTTCATCAATTTCATAGTGCCGTTTTCTATCAGCCGAAAATGTAATATTGAAAAGAGAAATTTCATTTTGTAAGGTTAATAGTATGCAAAATATCAGAGCTGGATCCCTTATGTCCAGAATATCCGAATTCAGACTTTTGACTCAATTTCGGACCAGAATGTCCAATTTCGGACTCAATATAGAAAGTCATCGGATTTCATCGTATTCGAATGATATTCATAGTATTGAGTTCATCGGATTTGGATGAAATTCACCCGTATTCGGATTAACTTTATCCGAATTCACCCGTATTCGGATGAATTCGGATGAAAGGCATTTTTAGTACAAAATTGGGTCAAAAGTCCAATTTCGGATATTTTGGACATAAGACGTCCATCTTTGATATTTTGCATACTGTTAAGTCTGCAGAATGAAATATCTCTACTGAAAATGGGACGAGTAGTTTCACCGACCTGGCTGAGAGCTGTGGACAACAACCGGCCAGACAAAAGAGACTCTTCGAACGAACCAACCAAGGACCTTCTCACAGACATCCCGTTCTGAGCCCGGACCGATCTCAGACCCTGAAAAATACGATGCTCGAGAGAAGACGAGAACGACCCTGCGATGCTAGCATCCAAGGATCGCTCTACGTCCTTAAGAGTAATTTCCTCATCACCCTCCTCGTTTCCCGTTCCTCTCCGAGCCTTCCGACCGAGCGGAGAAAGAGATATCGGAGACGAAGAAAACGGGAGCGTCTTCTTTGGAACGAAGATTCCGTCGAAAGGCCCGTCGCAGAAGAAGAAACCGTCGCTTTCGCAGCGAGAGATCTTCTCGTCCTCTTCGTGATTCGCAAATGGGTCTCGGAGAGGAATCGGGGACGGGATTCTGGTTCTGACGAGGGGCTTGGGTTTCTCCGGGCCCGGGAGCGGGGAATCAAAGCCCACGATGATCCTCGAGGCGGGTGGGCCGTTCGATCGATTCTCCTCCGGTGGATCGGACGCTCCGAAGGAGAAGAGAGGGAAATCAGACGCAGCTCGGTTTCCGAGATTGAGACCGCTCAGATCGCAAGCGTTCGTTGTTCTCGTTGATGCTTCGTCTAAATTGGGGATTTGAGGCAAACCCATTTTCGGAAATATCCTCCTAAACTTCTTTAATCTAATTCACCAATTCTGGATTTCCAGTTTCTTTTTTCTCAGAAGAATACAGTTTCAATCAGGAATCAGAACCGAGAAACGCGAAAACATCTCAGCTTTTTTTTTGGAGGTTTTGACTCTCTCCTGGAAAATTACAATGATGATCCTGGAAAAATTGAAATTCAGACAGTAATTCAAGTTTCATGATCAATTGCAAGCAACATTATGATCAAGAATTATCACTAAATGAAGATCAAAGACATGATTTAAGCGTAAACTTGCCTTGAACGAATAGAATCATGAGAAAATAATGAAGATCAATCGAAAGACCTAGAATCCGCAAGTGAAGAACGTTCGAGGCCTACTATGACTTTCGACAAACACGGAAATTTAGGAACTCGGTTCCTTTTACAATAAGATAATATTGACGAAATGAAACTATATTTAAGAGGATAATTATATTTATCTGAAATTGAGGAGATAAAGCCGAGAGACCCAAAAGCTCAAAAACAAGTTTCAGATAATGAAATAAAAACGCAACCGATATTGTGGGTCCATCGCGATTTGTGTGTATAAAAATCGAAACTGAGAAGATAAACTAAAAAATATATATACAAAAGAGAGATATAAAGTGAAAACTAACCAAAAAAAATCTCAGTAATCGAAAAAGCCTTCTTTCCTCTTCTTCTTTTTCTTCTCTTTCATTTCCAGTCCCTTCCTTCCTTGTGTTCTTCTATTTGCGCGTACTTGAAATTCCATGCGTTCTGTTTTTCTTCTCTCTTGTTTTTTTTTGTCGTTTCTCTTTGAAACTATTAACTCTTCCTATTTGTCAATGTCGTTTGTGTATTGTACTGTTAGGTTACTACATTATTATAAATTTATCATTAAAAAAAGATATGATATACTTTGCTTTATACTTTATTGTACGCCTCCCAAATTATGATAAAAAATTCAATGAAAAATAATACTTTGTGGGTCATCTTTACGTTACCAAGAAATTCTCTATATCTCTCTCTTGAAGGTCTACACTGAGACATATACATATACATATACATATATATATATAATTTAATCGTAAACTGTGTACTGGTGAAGCTTCCGAGGATAGTAATAGTTCTTTAAATGTATCTTTTACGAGCTTCGTTTTTATATTTATTTCAAAGATTGATGAAAAACTTCTTTGGAATAAAATTATCGCTTTCATGAAAAGACGACGTGTCAATAATTCGTTGGCTTGAAGAAAGGATACGTGTCGTGTCGAAGGATATGCTTTTATGACAAATGTTGGTTAACGATTTGTGTGTAATTACTATTCACTCATCAAAATTAAATAAATTTAATAGAAATACCATAATATATCCAATGGGTTCCGTCAAATGTAATATGCTGAGATATTTTAGTCAACTTTATTGTGTATATAGTATATATTACTAATTTATCTCTTAAAGCAAGTTTGCAATCCATAAGCGTCTAATCCAACTTAGGCGTTCATTTAGTAGAAACAAATAACATAGTGCCAAACTATCAATTACAGTTGAAGTATTCCGATAATATATACACGGCTTTTGTGATTTTTTTTTTCAAAAGTAACCAATTTATGAAGAGAAATTTGAAGTTATAGCTAAACTATCAATGTATTAAAAATGTTTGATTGAGGGTAATAAGATCTCTTTTCCCAAAAACTTTCTTTATTAGTTGTCATTTCATTATTTTTCCAATCATAAATTTTGGTTGCGTCTCCTTGCAAAATAACGTGTTTAATTTGCTCAATTTTTTGAGCTTTATTCTTCAAGTCGATATGATCAGAAAATCAAGAAGCACAAAAAAAGAAGCAAAAATGTTCGATCTTCTCATATTTTTTTCATCGGATCGATATAGTCAGGAAGTCAGAAAACACACAAGAAAATCAAAATGATATTAAAGCATCACACCGTCAAATTTGATTTAAAAAAAAAATATACCACTCACTTAAAATCTAATAATTAGAGGCGAGAAATCGTCAGAGGTTAATTAAATTGTAGCAAATATTAGTTGAAATTTTGTAAGATGTAGGAGCCATTGCTCATTTGTATATTAAGTTCAAGGTTTTCTAGGTTTATAGTCATATGAAAACCCTGACATTTTGTAAAACTTAACAATAGCTTCAGAAAGTTACTGAATAATGGTATTTCAGAAAAATTCTCTAATAACTTTCCTTACCTCTAGGAACGGAGTGCTTTAGTCATATTAACACACCAAAGCAAAATACGAGTGGAACAGAAAATAAAGCGACGAGTGAAGAAAGATCCATTTCATTCCACGTTCATCCCCCAGACACATATACGTCTACATATAGAGCGAGAGAGCTAGAGAGAGAGAGAGAGAGAGAGAGAGAGAGAGGGAGGGAGAAATGGTGGACTTTGGTCGAGTACAGAAAGAGCTCCACGAATGTAGCAGAGACGCCGAGTCTTCTGGAATCCGCGTCGCTCCGAAGTCCGATTCCAGTCTCGCTCGACTCGTCGGAACCATCCCCGGACCGATCGGCACACCTTACGAGGGCGGTACTTTCCAGATCGACATCAATTTGCCCGGTCAGCCTCCGATTCCACTCTCTCTCTCAGTTCTTTCTAGGGTTTCGATGATGTTTCATTGCACATGGAATCGAATGTGCTTGATTTACGTGTAATTCGATTCCGTTTTCTAGGGTTTAATCAATGCTGTATGGAATAGTTTATATGTTCCTATTGATTTCCGTTTCAAATTGGTCCCGTTTTATCCAATATACTGTTAGGGAATTGAACTTGAACAAGAAAACGAGTAGTGAGATTTTGTGACGTTACTGGTTTCTTGTCTTCTTGATTTAGATATTAACAGCTTTCATTGTTGTGGCTCTTTTGGAACTTGGATTGTGTATCTGATGAAAATTAGAACATTTCCTTATAGTCTTCAAAGCTGTAATTAGATGGGTTTTGTGTGTGTGTGCTAAATCCTGTGATTCCTTTTGCAGATGGATACCCATTTGAGCCTCCCAAAATGAAATTTGCCACCAAAGTTTGGTATGAATCGCTTCTATTTATTATTTACCTGTTGCTGATTCGGAAATCGACTAAATTAGGATCTTAAAAAAGTTATCGGACTTTCAAGATTACTCATATTTGTTAACGTTTGAAAGGTGTTTGTTTGTTGATACTTGAATATTATCTTCCCTCTTTTGGTTTGTTTTCTTGTGGCGAAAGGCACCCGAATATCAGCAGCCAAAGCGGAGCTATCTGCCTCGATGTCTTGAAGGATCAATGGAGCCCAGCTCTCACTTTGAAGACCGCTCTTCTTTCTGTTCAAGCATTGCTTTCTGCTCCACAGCCCGATGATCCTCAAGACGCTGTGGTCGCACAACAGGTCTCGATCTTCTCAATTTCTCTCTCTCTCTCTCTCTCTCTCTATATATATATATATATATATATATATACACTATACAAAAAATTGGGTGATTAATCCACACAACGAGATTTGGTTTTATCCAACGTGTTGTAATTTTGCTGTAAATGGATAGCGAGCTTACCTAGCATACTTATTTTGAAGTTTTTGTACGGAATTGCCGTTTTCGTTAATGGAATGAGCGAGAAATCAAATTAGGTAATAAATTGATCCCAAAAAAGCTGTAAATGGATTGAGGTGGCCATTTACAAATAATTTACCAAACATGGGCTATATCCAAAATTATGGTAGTTTATATGGCTAATAATTACATTAACCCTATAATAAACTCTCACACATGCAAACATTAATTTTCTGTTTCGTTTTGTTTTTCTGTTGTTGTTTGACATTTCAGTATCTTAGAGACTACCAAACCTTTGTGGGCACTGCCCGATACTGGACAGAGAGTTTTGCCAAGACTTCGACCCTCGGGATCGAAGAGAAGGTGTGTTCTAGACGTGATTTGTAACAGAAACTCAGACATTGTTTAACTCGAACTACGTTAAATATATTTAAAGTAACCCGCTAAGAAAATTTGTTGTCTTTTTATGTTGCGTTGCAGGTGAAAAAGTTTGTAGAGATGGGATTCCCAGAAGTCGAGGCGAGGAATACTTTGGAATTAGTTGGCGGAGATGAGAACTTGGCCCTTGAAAAGCTTTGCTCCGGCTAAAGCGTAAGACTACGAGTCACGGCTTCTTTTCAACGATATGACCCATTATATCCCACATTTCCAACGCCTGGGAAATATACTAACTCGAGTGGTTAATAATCAAATCTAATACATACATATATAGTATAAGTCTTCTTTTTTTTCCTTTCAGAAACTTCTCTGTATTGAAGTCTATTGTTGACATGATATGGCTTCCATGGAATTGTCACCCCTAGTGTTTTTAATTCAATATGGAAAATTGGAAATGCCATCCATTTGTCAATTTTTGTAGTTTGGCAAAACAAAAACAAAATGTTCTGACAAGGTACTGAATGTTCCAATCCATGCAAAGAGAAATGTCACTGTTGGGAATTGAATCCATGAGCTACTCAGATTATCTGTCCTTTTATGATTTATATCTGCAAAAAGCTGTTTGTTTCATATTCATTTCAGATTTTAGTGAGCAGAATATTGTAGGTGAAAACTCATAGAAGAATGTGAACTGAGAAAATACACAATATATTCACTTTCATTTGATGCATAGCATTTCGATACAAGCTAGTACTAGAGGTACAAGTCTTTACAAGATATATATTTATTACATTGACATTGCAGCGAAGAAGAAGAATAATAGTGTTTTTTAAGAGCAATGATAAATAGTGACCCTTCTCGGCTGAGGAGGTTGACACAAAACGAAGAAAGCCATTGCTAAAAGCAGACCCACGAGCAGCCCTGCGAGAACGCTCTCCTCCGATCCCGAGCAGCATAAAAATCCCATCTTTTGAATGCCTTCTCTGAGCCAACAATATAGAGAAGAAGAGAGCTTTTTTTCGAACTTGTAGCCACAAAGAGAGAGAGATAAATCAATTATTGCCGAGAGGGGTTTGGCTTGTAACCACAACGAAATACAATGCCTCCAAAATTGCTTTTGATTGCAAAAGCAATTTGTGGCTCACTCTTTACCTTGTGAGCTTTTTCTACTTGTGGCCACACAACAAACTCTAATGGCACCAAATTAAGAGCTCTTCAGTTCTCACTGGTCTATAAACGCTATTACTTTAACAGTTGATTGATACAAGGGGATTTTAAAATGGATTAATGACATTATTAGTCGTATAAACTATATAAATTTTGAATATAGCCTATATTTGATATATTATTTAAAAATGACCGGCTCAAACTATCTACAAAAAATTTAGACTAATTTAGTCCAAAAATTTACAATAAATTAACACAAGTGGAAATGACAAACCAATACAAAAATTTGAAAATAAATATGTCACGCTTGCTATTTGCGACAAAAATAAAACGTTTGAATTACGTTGATTAGTTACTCCATTATAATTTAATTTTATTGGTAAAGGGCGTTTAAAGTGACACGTGTATAAAACGGGACCTGTTAGGTAAAAATAAAGATAAAGCATAATTTTATGGTATTATTATCAACGTATTTGATTTATCATTTTCTTAATAAGCATTGACCATCGAAGTAGACTTGGTGAAAAGAAAGTTTTACTTTTTCTCAAAAAAAAAAAAAAAAAAAAGTTTTACTTTCTTGTTTCTTTCTTTCAAAAGCTAAAGAAAGAAAGCTAGTTTCAACTTTCAAGTAATCATGTTATTCCCTATTCCTATTGTACCTAATATTTTTACATCAACTTTTTAGTAATTGGACACTTTTGGTTGAAGGAAAGTGAAGTGCGGTAATAACCAATCAAATGACTGCATGGAGAAAAAGCTGTATGTTATTATTACTACTTTTAATGTCATGGAATGGCATTCTTTTCTATACTGTTATATTATAAACAAAAAATATATTATATTATTTCATGCCACCTATAGATCTATTAAGAGCATTTAAAATTGGTGTAATTTTTACACAAAATAAGCACTGTTCCACTATGTAACAATATTCACTAAATTTGATATTACATGATCAATTGTAAAAATAATAAATTTGGCATAGAGATATATTAAAATAATATGTTTTTTAATCAAAAGTTTTATATCTTGGTTAATCAAAGTTTAATCAGTATATTTTAAATGTTAAGGCTTTGCGCATATTTTAATTAACTTTTTAAATATCAATTAAGCTAATAATGGCAAAAAGTTATGAATATAGATGAAATAAGCAGGTGATTAATCATATATCAAACTAAATTAAGTCAATAACCAAAAAATATTATTACAAATACTATTGCTACAAAAGTCTTAACATAATAAAAAAAATGTATATTATTACTACAAAAAAAAATATGTTTATTTAGCACTACATCATCTAATGATTTCTCGCAATTTTTGTGATAAATATTTAGAAAGACTACAGAAGTAGATTTCATGGTTGTAGTGTAATGGCGAAGAAAAAGAGAAGTAGGTTTTGGTGGGAAATAATAAATCATGAGACGCAGCAAAGCCAAAATGAACCAAAACGACTTCATTTTAAATTTAAATATAAATATTGTTTCTAATATTTTTAAAGTAACATATATTGTTTATATTACAAAAAGTTGATCTTTTTGTTAACAAAATATATATTTTTCGGTAATTCATCCGGAAACAACAAATCCCTTTTAATTCTAAAATATTTTACTTACCATTGCTTGTACTACGCTAGAGCTAGTATTGGAATTACTATAATATATTAGTTGTTAGTTAGTTATTTACTTATCATAGTTATACATTGTTAAGTCTGTTACATAAATACTATAAATAGTAATCAGTACTTTGTAACTCATTCATTAAATAATCAATACAATCAAAGTTATTCAAAACTCTTCCTCAATTCCTTCTCTCATATCATGATATGGTACAGAGCTCAAATTGCGTGAACACCTAAATCGCAAATTCACACAATTCATTTTCCAAGAATTTAAATTCTTCTTAATTCATCATCACCACCTCATCATCAATTTCATATGTATTCAAACTCATTCGCAATCTTCAATGGAAAAAGAAACAGAATCAACATAGAATGTGGAAACGATGAAGATCAAAGAAAAACTTCGAATTCTTGACATTGGAAATCCACTAAACAGAATCCGGGAATAGTCCTCGTCACTAATCTACTCACATGCGACAACTATCATTCATGGGTCAGATCGATGATGATGACGATTGGAGTCAAGAATAAAGAAGGATTCATCAATGGATCGATTCAACAACCGACGATGAAGGATAAAAAATTGTTAATTTTTGGAAGAAGAACAACAAGATCTTATGTTCTTGTATTATTAGCTCGGCCTCGAAAGAAATTGGATCTTCGATCACTTTCAGCGATTCAGTGGCACATGTTTAGAATGAATTGACAGAGAGATTCTCATAGTCCAGTCGTACAAGAATCTTCGAGCTTCGTAGAGAATTGGCAAATTTCAGCCAAGAAAGCAAATCCATACCAGGCTACTACACCAAAGTCAAAACCATTTGGGATGAACTCAATACCTTCATACCAAAATGCTCATGTGAATGCAAGTGTGGAGGACACAAAGAGGAGACTCAATTCGTGAATGAAGAATATGTCATGGCTTTCCTCGTGGGTCTTGACGATACATACAAGCAACTTCGAATTCAAATCCTCTCAATGGAGCCATTCTCTGCCATCAACAAAGCATTCGCAATCATTACTCAAGAAGAGAAACAACAATCTGTTTCTGAGCACAATCATTCACATGACAACAATGCCTTGGCTATGACGGTCAAAGATTACTCGGCATCAATAAAATTCAAGAAGGATCATTGTTGATGTCAGAATCAACAATCACTTTAAATGAATAGGATTTAATAAAGTTTTAATTTGTAATGGGGTTCAGGAAGATGTCGTAGATAGTATGAGCTAAATAACAGTAATAAAAGAATAAGAAGATCGTAATCACAGCTTTATTGACAAACGACGAAATTACAAACATATATCGGTATTAGCAAGATAAAAACCAAATTGAATGAGAGTTGGGATAATAATATTTGTGTATGATAATGAAAGGTAAGATGCCGAATTCTCTCTGAGAGAATGTATTTATAACTGAAGACGAAGCTGAAATCACGGAGGATCGTGCTGGCCGATATCGTCGTTGATTTGCTCTTCAAGTGCCACGTCGTCTATCCGTTAGATTTGAATTACTTTGGTCTTCGTCAACGATCCAATCTTCAAGGTTGGATCCAGGATCTTTGGCATGTCACGGGGTCGACTGTTGCTGCGTTACTTCGCTGATTCATCAGATCGGTTAATCGTAAGATTAACAGGTCTTTGATGAATAAAGGAATTGTTTGTTGCGCCGAGTCCAATAGATTGGCCAGTTGAGATGAGCCTTGACCGCAATAAGACTTCGGCAACTTGTGTATTGGGCCTCATGGGCTCAATACGACAAAGTTTTTGAAGGGGTTAATTTCCCCATAATCAGCCCCCAGTGTTTCTTTATATGGTGAAATATAAATATACACTTTTAAAAGTTGAGGTGATGTTTGAAATTGGTCAACGTCATTGAATCAGTTACGAATTAGTCGCTTGATCTTCGAAATTGATAGGACATGTGTCGAATCTTTGATGCGTCGGCGAATGAATTTGAAGAGACGTGACTCTTCGAATTGGTTACGATTTTCAAGGAACACGAAATCATTCAGATATGATTTCGAGGGGTCGACTTCGAGAAATGGGTTTACAACTTTTCATTATAAAGTAGCCGAAAGGTCACTTCCATTTTTTATATATCAAGAAGAAGGTAAAAGGTACGCATTTCATTCTCACCTTCTATTTTCTTTCAATTTCTGTCTCATGATCTCGTACCTAAATTTTCCTAAGAACTTAGAAAACTCGTCCGTTCGACTTGTTTTTTACACGATTATCTATCAGTTCGGTCTTTAGAAACTTAAGAACTTCTGTCAGTTTGCTAGTACCGAGGTCAATCATTTCTTAAGTTAAGAAACCCAAAAGAATGACTAGGGAATTGGAATCGAGTACGTCGGCGGCGGAAGGTGAGACGGAGGCTCAATTCCTCCAACCCACGAAGTCACCGCCTACGATTTATATGTTTTTAAGAAACTCTATGATATTCCCCAGAGGTAGATCTCATCTTTCCTCCGAAGGGAGCCATAGCCAATACTATTATAGATGGTAATACAAAGTATTCTTTAACAGGTGTGGACTCCGGTTCCCGATTCCTAGGCTCCATCTTCAATACTTGGATGTAATGAAGATAGCCTTTCCCCAGATAGGACCGAACTTTCTTCGTACTATGATCGGTCTCATCGAGGTGGCTAAGGAGAAAGAGGTCAAACTCTCAGTGATGGATCTACTCTGTTTATATGTCGTTAAGGATAATTCTAAACACTAACCAAAGACTTTCTACCTTAGCAAGGAAGTAGGCCGAGGCGTTATCGACAAGCTTCGTGGAAAGAATAATTTCTAGGGATCCTATTAGTTTTTCTCACTTCGGTCTGTATATTAGATTAGCCTTCAGAGGAATTTGTTTTCGGAACCGATCTAACTTCCTCTTTTTTAGGAAGAAAAAGGCTCCTGCCAAATCGTCCGAGTTTGAAAGCAGGCTTACTCTACTTCGGTCTTCGAACAAACTGAATTGGACTGATTTCACCAGACCTTGATTTCGAGCTTCCGGACTCTAGCCATCCAAGAAAGTCCTGCAACCAGAAGGTCGGTAACACTCATTTTTTATATTTTTTTTTATGTACCCCCCTCTTTTTTCTGAGTTTGTTCTTTTCAGAACAAGGGGATGAAAACATGTCTTTCTCTAAACAACTTACAGCTCGTCAAAAGAGGGATTTGAAGAAGGCAGCCGAGGCTAGTCCTAGGGTGACGATTGTTGGCAAAGATGCCCACAAGAAAATTATTTATTTACATATTGATGTAATATATAAATCTTTATAAACTCCTTATTGTAATTTGCTGATTAAATTAATAAAAGTTAAAACGTTCAGTCATTCCTTTTTGGTTTGATTGAAGATTTAAGATATTCAATAGTCTTATAGTCCTTAGTCAAACCTAACAATGTATGAAGAGACAAATGTATATTTGCGTGAACAAACTCTTCATGGTTTCGTTGAAACGATATATTCACAATCTAAAGATCAACGGACTATTGATCCCAGTATGATTGTTGGAAGAATCTATGATGTCTGGTTACGAGGCATAGAGAGTTAGGAACTCTATAGTTCTTCCAGTGTATCTTTCGAAGATACTGAATTGACCAGTGCACCTTTAGAGACAATGGAAGAACAAACCATTTAACTTTTATCTCTCTTTACAGCTGGAAACGTGTTTCCAAACGTACAAGAGATGATGTGCTTTTTCCAAAAATTAAGTGGGAGGGTTGCACTTATTGTTTGCAACCCAGGATCCCCTTATTTTCCAAAAATTAAGTGGGAGGGTTGTACTTATTGTTCGCAACCCACGACCCCAACACTAATGTGAATTACATATGTCGCCGGACTAAGAGTCACCATCGTGACCATCTTAAAAATGAGAGTACTCATAGACGCATTGCTCCTAACATTGCTTTTATAGCTACGTTCAAAAGTGAAACGATGAGACAAGGCCTCCCCTCGGCGGATTGTTTTCAAAGTAGATCTTGTTGAACTAAGTGGTTGGTTACACACTTAGACTCAAACTCTAGTAATCCTCCCTCGAGGCCCTGCGAAAAGTTTTGAGTGATCAAACTTCTTTATAAGGTGGCTAGTCAAAGCATTGATGTATTGACATCATGACTATGCATTAATGATGTGTCATTTACTTATGAAAGGCGACTTTTTGCGGCCTTCCCTCGAATGAATAAAATTTTCATTTTGTTCATAACACCTTTGGATTTATTCAGTTCAAATATTAAACTTAAAATCCTAAACAAAAAGATTAATCATAAATTGTTTCAACTTTCAGCAACATGTCTCTTAACCCCCTCTCTACTACCCTTTCCTCGAATAAACTGGAAGGTGATAACTACGTAGATTGAAAACTTAACCTAGACATCGTCCTTACCGTGGACAAGCACAAATGGGTACACTCACCACCCCATGTCCTCCTGAAACGAATGATGATTCGACTCAAGAGGACAAGGATGCCATTTCGGCCTGGCTCAGATCCGATGAGATTGCGAGATGCTATATTTTAGCATCGATGAATCTATAATTAAACTAAAAAGGAATGAATGAACGTTTTAACAGCCCCACTATTATCACAATAAAGTGTCATGGGCTCGTTGACATTAGGAACGACTTCCAAATACTTAAGGAATTTTTAAGCCATACAGCCTCTTTGGATGCTTCACAAGCAGCCACATATTATGCTTCCATGGTGGAGTCAGCAATGCAAGATTGCTTAATACTCCTCCAAACTACGGATCAAGCATTCATGATAAACACAGATCCTGAAGTGGATTTCCTGGAATCCTTATCCGCCTGAAAGTCGGATTCGGTATACCCCGTCATAGTCAGGTCAATACCTGAATATGTAAGCATCAAGTTCCTAGTTCTCCGTAGATACTTAAGAACATGCTTAATAGAAACCCAGTGCGCGGGTCCAGGATTTGATTGAAAACGGCTAACTACACCAACGGCGAAACATATATCCGGTCTAGTGCACAACATAGCATACATGAGATTTCCTACGGCTGAAGCATAGGGAATCTTTCTCATGTCCTCAATCTCTTGTGCGGTCTTGGGAGACTGGTCCTTAGAGAGTGAGACTTCATGTCTAAAGGGATTTAGGCCCTTCTTGGAGTTTTGCATAGCGAAGCGATCCAACACCTTATCTATATAAGATGCCTGGGAGAGCAACATGGTTCCGGTTCTTTCGATCTCAAAAGATCTAAATCCCCAGAATGTACGCAGCTTCCCTAGATCCTTCATATCAAACTGCTTAGCTAACCAGATTTTAACCTCAGATAATTTGCCTACATCATTATCAATGAGTAGTATATCATCGACATACAATACCAGAAACACAACCTTGCCCTCGTGTATCAACTTATAGACACAAGGTTCATTTATTGACTGTTCAAAACCGAAGCCTTTTATAGTTTTATCGAATCAAATATTCCATGATCTAGATGCTTGCTTTAATCCATAAATGGATTTAAGAAATTCACAAACCTTGTTCTCTTGATCACTTTCAACGAAACCGTCTGGTTGAGCCATGTAAATGCGCTCGTCAAGATTGCCATTCAGAAAAGCAGTCTTGATATCCATCTGCCAGATCTCATAATCGAGAGCGGCAGCTATGGATAGAAGTATACGGATGGATTTAAGCATTGCGACTGGCAAGAAGGTTTCTTCATAATTGATACCTTCCTTTTGGGTATAACCCTTAGCCACTAGTCGCGCTTTGAACGTTTCAACGTTCCCATCCTAAACTCTTTTCTTCTTATAGACCCACTTACACCCTATAGGTTTAACCCCTTCAGGTAGGTCTACAAGTTTCCAGACTTTGTTGACATACATCGAATGCATCTCAACTTTCATGGCATCAAGCCAAAGGTTTGATTCAGAACCAGCCATTGCTTGGCTGTAGGAAACAAGGTCATCCATGTCAGCGACGACTACGGGAGTATCGCCATAAGACATGTACTTGTCAGGTTTTTCAAAAATCCTCCGACTACGTCGAAGTACTACTTGACGAGATTTTGAATTGTTAGGTTGTGTTTCAGTTGGGGTAAGAATAGTTATTACAGATGTGGTAGAAGCATCCTCACCCAACTTTTGTTCAAGCACAATTTTGCTTCTAGGTTTCGTATTCTTCATATAGTCCTCCTCAAGGAAACGAGCATCAGTGCTGACAAACGTTTTGTCGTCCTCGAGACTATAGAATGTGAAACCTTTGGTTTCCTTTAAATATCCAACGAACACGCATAATTCTGACCTACTAGCCAATTTTCTAGTCTTTTACCTTAGCACATGTGCAGGGCAACCCCAAATTCTAATGTGGCTTAAACTAGTTTTACGCTCAGTCCATCGTTCATAAGGAGTACCAGGGACCGTCTTAGACGAAACTTGGTTCAGAATATATGCGGCAGTTTCGAGGGCATATCCCCAAAAGGAATTAGGGAGTGAAGAGTAACTCATCATTGATCTAACCATATCCATCAAAGTTCGATTCATTCTCTCCGACACTCCGTTTTGTTGAGGTGTGCCAGGTGCTGTAAGCTGAGAAGCGATATCTTCTTCTTTAAGAAAATCATCGAACTCTTCAGACAAGTACTCACCACCTCGATCAGATCGAAGGGTTTTGATCTGTTTGACAGTTTGCTTTTCCACTGAAGCCCGAAAAACCTTAAATATGTTAAAGGTTTCAAATTTGTGTTTGAGCAAATAGACAAATTCATATCTTGAGTTAACATCGGTAAAGGTAACGAAGTATTCGTATTCTCCTCGTGCCTGAATTCTGAGCAGACCACATACATCAGAATGTATTAGTTCCAGCAGCTCAGTGGCTCTTCGACCTTTATCTGAGAAAGGCCGTTTGGTCATTTTTCCTTCTATACAGGATTCACAAGTCGCAGTGAGCCTATTGCAGAGGCTTTGAGTGGTCCGTCCCTACCAAGTCTCTTAATCCTATCTAGACTAATATGACCAAGTCTTAAGTGCCAGAGATGTGTTGATTTTATTAGATCAGAGGAGTCATTAAGTTTGATCATCTAGGGTTCCCTAATTAGATCATTATCTATTTCAGTGTCTAATAGCAAAGGTTGTGTAGAATAAAGATAGTATAAACCATTCTTTAAACATGCATCAGTGACAAATGAATTCGAAGAAGTAATACGAATTCCATTATCAATAAACATTAAATAATAATTTTGCTCAACAATTTGAGCTACATATATTAAGTTTTTCCCAAAGGAAGGAACATAATACACATTATTCAAATTTAAAGTTCTGTCTTCGAAAGACAGTGTCACGGATCCCACAGCTTTAGCAGACACCAAGCTCTCATTACCCCACTTGAAACAGAAATCGCCATCCTCTAAGCTTTTGCTTTTCCTGAACCCATTCAAGGAACAACAAATTTGGTTAGTAGCAGTGGAGTCAAGAATCCAAAATGATACATTATCAGCTACAAAACAAGCTTCGGTAATCAGTACAATACCTTTCCCTTTAACCTTAAGGTAGGTAGGACAGTTTCTATGCTAGAGTCCCTCAGCGGTGTGAATCTCCTTCATCAGCTCGGTAACAATTTACCCTAGCTTATTGATGGAGTAGTTCAGCTTGAAAGTATTGAAAGATTCAGGGGAGAGTTTTTAAGATCATATCTATTTTGATTTCTCTATTAATCTCAGATCAAAGATTTCTATTTCATTGAGATAATTTATGATCAATATCACGTGCTCTCTAACAAGAGTCTAGCTTTCATACGATAGTTTACAAACTGTCGAACCGCTTGTTATCTAGTGTGACGCCTTTTCCCTTCAAACATCTCATAGAGATTGAAGAGCATGGTTTAGGCTGAACTAATATCACGATGATGTTGTTGCAACATATTGTTCATTGACACTAAAACATAGCATCTCACAATCTCATCTGATTGGATTCAGGCCGCTAGGGCGTCCTTGTCTTCTTGAGTCGAATCATGATTCGTTTAAAAAAGACATGGGGTGGTGAGTACCTAGTTGTGCTTGTCCTTCGTAAGGATGATGTCTAGGTTACGTTTCTAATCTACGTAGTTTTTCCGTTCCAGTTAATTTGAGGAAAGGATGATTGAGATAGTGTTTAGAGACATGTTGCTGATTGTTGAAACAATTTATGATTTGTCATTTGTTTAAGATTTTAAGTTTGAGTTTAGACAAGAAAAATTAAAAGGTGTTATGAACAAAATGACACTTTACTCCTTCGAGGGAAGGCCGCAAAGAGTCACCTTTCATAAGTAAATGACACATCATTAATGCATAGTCATGATGTCAAGACATCAGGGTTTGACTAGACACCTTATAAAAAAAAGTTTGATCACTCAAAACTTTTCGCAGGGCCTCGAGGGAGGATTACTAGAGTTTGAGTCTAAGTGTGTAACCAACCACTTAGTTCAACAAGAACGACTTTGAAAACATTCCGCCGAGGGGAGGCCTTGTCTTATCATTTCACTTTTGAACGTAGCTATAAAAGCAATGTTAGGAGCAATGCGTCTATGAGTACTCTCATTTAAGAGAGGGTCACAAGGGTGACTCTTAGTACGGTGACATATGCACTTCATATTCGTGTTGGGGATCGCGGGTTGCAAACAATAAGTACAACCCTCCCACTTAGTTTTTAGAAAATAAAGGGATCCTAAGTTGCAAACAATAAGTGCAACCCTCCCACTTAATTTTTGGAAAAAGGCACGTCTACTCTTGTACGTATAGGAAACTTGTTTCCATTAGTAAAAAGAGATAGAGTGGATTACTAGAAAAAAGAACCCTAAAATCGATATTTGTGAACGGAGAGCAGTGTTAATGCACTAAGGCACAAGGAAAATACTCGGATCTTTTTGTCTATTAATTTATTTTTCCTTAGGAAAGTGTGTGAGATTAATAAATCATCACTTTTGCACTTGAAAGTTTTTTAGATTAAAATCTCATAAAAATATTATCTTCATCTTCATGTCATCTTCCTTCAAGGCGTCTTCAGCGCGAGAACATCGAAAAACCACGATAGCATTAAGAAGAGGGGAGGAAGCTTGGAGTCGCAAAATCCGGATTAAAAATCCTGGACTCGCGGACTGTCGTACACCTCGGATTTAAAAGGTCATAAATGACACATCCGGTATCTGATTGAGCTGAAACCAATTGCATTGGATAGCTAACTTCCGTACCTTTAATTTGGTTCAAGAACCACTAATTTTCAAGATCCGAGCAAACGGTTATGACTGTTTTACTGAGCCATAACAATTTGTCCAGAATTTGAAAAACAATTTAAAGATACGTCGGATCTAGGTGTAAAGAGAAAGAGGTTTATTGAAACATTTTAATTGTATGTTTTGATTTCAATTGTGTGTTATATTAACATGTTAATAATTAAGCACAATATAAAATAAACAACATAATATAAAACATTCAATAACAAATTTAAACTAGAAGTGCGGTAAACTAGTTTAAACTATGTACACAAATTTTCAAACTTGTTAAAAAATTGATTTTGAGTATGCTAAACATAAAATAATTAAAAAATATTTTTAATGTATTTATATAACATATTTAACAAGTGGAAAATCAACACAAAATTAATTTTAAAGGTCGTACCAAAAAATTAAAATTTTGTAAGATCTAGTTTTTGAAAAACCATTATTCAAGCAATTTTAGAAAACAATTTTCTTATAATGATTTTTAAATTACATGTACATGCTTAACTTTGACCACAGCTCTGATACCATTTGTTCGAATAGGTCTAGGGTTAAGAAAAATTTATCATTAATCGTATTAATGGCGAAATATAAAAATTTCTTTTACTAGTAAAACAATATTTACTAACCTAGATAAAGTGCATATACATGCTATAAATTAAAAACATTATTTAATCTGCTTGAATACTAACCTTTCTTGTGTCTTCAAACTTGAAGCGTCTTGAGAAAGGTGGATCTTCTTCCTTGGCTCGATTCCTTCACGTCTAGTCTTGAACTTGAGAAACCTAAGATTTCTTTAAAAGAGTCTATAGAGGTTTAAAAGGATTTGTGTATGGGCACAATTAAACAATGTGAACCAAAAACGATTCTTGGATCATAAGCTAATTTTAGATCAATTGAGGATCTAGGTGCCAAAATAAAAGAAGTATTTTGAGAGAGAGAGAGAGAGAGAGAGAGAGAAGAGGGTCGGCCACAATATTGTATTCATGACAATATTTGATTTTCCCTTCCCCTTTCTCTCTTAGGATGGCCGGCCATACACCTCAAGCAAGGAGGAAATTTGTTTCCTCACTTAGCTTATTTATTTCATTCTCAAGGAAATTCATTTCCCTTTTCCTTTTGGGTAATTTTCCTTATAATTAAAGGGAAATAAAACTCTCCTCTTGATGCACTCTTTGGCCAAAATTCTACCTAGGGGGGAGCTTCTAGATGCTTCCTTATTTCTTTTAAGACAATTCTTAAATTGTAGAATTATAATTGCACAAATAACGAAATTAAGTTCATAATGCCTTAAACGACTTTTAGGCTTTAGAAAATAGTTTATATTTTCATCATATGAAAATATTCAAAATCTTATTTTGACATTCACATTATTTTATGTCCATGTGGACAAGAATACCCTTTAGACATTTTCTGACACTTGAACTTATTTTGACTCAGCTTCTAGTACAATCCGACTCTAATGACCCGTAATAGTGACCTTATGGATCCAAATGAACAAATCTTGAGCTTCTATACTCGGACTCAAAAGTTCACAAACCTTTTGCGAGTATTAGCTTAATGTCAACTGACTCCAGTAAAGAGTCCACACTGAGAATCTCTCGGTTCAAATGAATTTATTTTCTACTCAAATTCAACTTAATTATATTGAGCGGATCCGTTGAATGTTATCTATGTTTACCCTTCACTACTACAAAAATTGGATCCCACAACGCTTCTTAACCATTGTAGAAATTGTTGGGATTGGTGCCCACAAAGGAGAATATTAGACATTTTATTTATTATTTGTAATATTTTGCTGAAACATTAATATTAATAAATAAGCATTCTTTTCCTATTGTTTGTGTTTATGTATGTATGCTACGCTCTGAAACTGTCTTCAACGAAAAAAATATTAAATACAGATTTGACATGATAACCCCTTGTGACTAGTTTAAACCATTTGTTCGCAATCTTAAGACCGATTGAGCATTCGAGTCTAAGTAACGATTGTTTGAATGAATCATGATATCTTATCATGTGATATAGAAAGTTGTGACTCTAGGATTTCATTCTTGATATCTTATAGAAGATATTGAACAAGACCTAGTGATTCTATGGAAGCTCGATATAAAACCGTTTAATCCAGAAGCTCCAAGATCACATACGAGGGGTACTTCGATAACTACCTTAATCCTGAGTTGAGTGCATAGTCGATACTACACTTTATGTCATTTGATTTGTCAATGGGCGATGGCCGTGTAATGGCTGCATCCGACCCGACGGTTGGTGACATAATGTTGTAGTGTTGGATTATGTGATTCACAGATATGGAATTCGTGTACACGTAATGAAAGTCATTGTATCACACTATGCTTTGTTACGAGATAGTGAATGAATTAATCTGGCCAGATAATCATTGAATATGAGATTCATTGATTAAAACATGTGACACGTATTGACGTCTCACTTTATGTTTTTTCTCATTCACAGGTAACAAAGGAGTTAGTGAAATAATAACTCTAGGGGTAAAACAGTAATTTTACATTCCCCGGACTTACTGATACACACGAAGGGTATTTTAGTAAAGTACACCGTGGATCGAGTACAGAAAGGTTCGGTGACTTCAAACGGAAAAATAAGCGCGCATGAACTTAGAGATTTTCAATATTGGTCCTTTAGTGGAGTCGACCATTATTAAGAATTATAAGCCGGAAATAATTTGTGAATTATTGAGTCCGTGCTTAATTCTCAAGATTCGTTCATGTGGGTCCAAAAGGTCTCAATGATGCACATGTAGAAGAGATTAGTTGAGCGCAATAAATTGATTTACTCATTAAATACAAATTGTGATTTGTATAGAGAAACTTACTTTCCAAGCGAATTAATGAATAATGTGTTATTCATTAATGAATTAAAGAACTTTATTATTATTGTGAAAATAATTTTCTTGAGAATTCATAATAACAACATTAGAAAATAAATTTTTTCTCGTTTTATGTTATTCGATAACCATGAAACAATTTAATAACAAGTTATTAAATAGATGAGAGTTCTAAATCAAATCGAATTTGGGAATTAAATCAAGGCAATTTGGGAAACAAAATTGAGAGACGAGAGTGGGACATAGGGGTCGGCCATTAACATGGTTTTGGGCTGAATATTGATTCAACAAAAGCCTACATGAGAGCCCCTTAATAAAGCCTATAAATAATGGGTTTGTGGAAACCCTAAAAAAAGCTTTCCTCATTATTTTTAGGCTGAAAAGTCAGCCCCCTCTCTCTCCCTCTTGGCCCACCATACCCACACCAAGGATGACGAAATTTTGTCTTCGTTTTTCCTTCATATGCGTTCATCCGAGCCCACACTCATCTTCTCGTTTTTCTTTTTGTGTCGTCGTTGAATCAATTTGTGGTTGTTTGGTCTATTTTCATTAAAATTTATTTTTCTGGAAATCTTACCTCCGAACCAAAGATTTGATGAATCTAACGAAACCGAGTCCGGAAACCCTGAACTCTTTTCGAACCTATTTAAGTCAGTTCATTGGCGATGCAACGCAAAAAATGGCGTCCCGATCCGAGTTTCCAAGAGCTCTCAGCGTCGTCGCGAAGTTTCGCCTGCGATCTGCCTCCGCCCGTCCGCGCGTATCTGCGCCTGACAACGACTTAACAGCATCTCCGCGCCTCGCTGCCTTTCGCCCAACCTCCCAGTGATGCCACCAACGAGCCCAGGTCCGAGCCAAGCCTCCTCTGTGACGCTGCCCAGACTCGCGCCATTGCTGCCACTATTCCCGCGCCCGCTGCTGCGCCTTGGGGCTGCTCCGCGCCTCGCTGCCTCCAGCTGCCATCAAGCGCCGCCCAAGCCCGGTTCTAGGAGCTGACACCAAGGAGTCCAACCCCTGATCTTCTTCGACGTAGTGACGTGACGGGGAGCCTTGCTTTCCGGAATTGGAGAAGCTTGAAGATTCTCGCATCGAACTCGTTTTCAAATTCTCGACCGAGTTATTTATAACTCGACGATGTAAGTTTCGATAACCTTAATACTCTTAATTAATATAATTGTTGTATGATTGTTTGGAGTGTTTGATTTTATCGAAATAACATGTTTAGAATTAATCGTTGATTAACATATTCATAGATTAGAATTAAATTGTTGATTAACATTCTTTTGATTTTAATGCCAATAGGTTGTTAGATATTAAATAGTTTAATATGTTATATCATTTTTATTATTAATTCCGCACGTTATTAGTTATGTTTAATAATAATATACTTAAATCGTTAAGTAATTTTGAACAAATGGTATCAGAGCTGTAATTGGCATTAAAATCTAAGTTTTAACTAGTTTTAAAATTTGTTTTAGCTAGTTGGTTGTTGGCGTTTTTGGATATGATTGTTTATTGCATTATGAATGTTATAAATTATGATTGGTTGTTTATGGATGGAACCTTATTGATATGGCCTTAGGATTTTGTTTCCGGTTACGTCCGGGTTTATTTTATTTTTCTTTTAAATTGTGAGCCTCAATTTTCGAGGACGTTTAAGTTGTAAAATATAAAATTGTTGTAATCCGGCGACATAAAGACGAGGGACGAAGGAGACTCGGTGTTGGCCGCACGTTATTGAATGTGTGAGAGCTAAACCGAGAGACTCAATTTGGCCGCACGTTATTGAACGTGTGAGTGCTAATTGAGTGGGACGAAATCGGAGTTGGCCGCACGATGGAAACGTGTGGGTGCTA
This sequence comes from Urtica urens, assembly GCA_958296335.1. Lineage (NCBI taxonomy): Eukaryota > Viridiplantae > Streptophyta > Magnoliopsida > Rosales > Urticaceae > Urtica > Urtica urens. Next base: position 8,941,306 of record OY282531.1, read on the forward strand.
ATCCGATCGACCGAATGACGCGTCATCAAGCACCTCGACCGGAAATAATAGAAAATTAAATAGGATTTAATAGTTTATGTAATTATTTTATGGGTTGTATTTAGAAAAAGGTCATTCAATGAGTTAACTTATTTATGCTTTATTTAATTTAATCTCATTGCATAGCACATCACACGTCATATAGGATAGAACGTCAACATCAAAATTAACATGAATTTGTCATATAGTTTATAATTAAATAATGAGTTATAAATTGTTAACTTTTTTTAATAGAATATGATTTTTTCCAAAAACTAAGTGGGAGGGTTATTTATCGTTGAAACAACCCACGGTCCCCGATGTGAATTTAATTGACTTAATGTGTGATAAACTAAGAGTCACCCTCGTGGCCCTCCCTTTAATGGGAGTACTTCGGAAGCATTAAGTTAATCAAATTGTTACGAACTAAGCCTTAAAGAGAAACGATGATGCGGGGTCTCCACTAGGTGAACCGTTATCAAAGTGACTTGATTAAAGGCCCACACGTCGGTTGCACACTTAGACTTATATTTTAAAGTAATCCTCCCTCGAGGCCCTGCATTAAAAATAAGTGACCAAAGTTTATGGTAATTAGTAAGAACTAGAAGTTGTGACTTCTTGGATGGTTCGAACTAAATAGTGATGTGTCACGACTATGAAAGGCGATTGTTAAGGTGGGATTTCGTCAAATCCCTCTTAACCAAAACGCATGTCGTTTCAACTATCAAACGACGAAGTGGCTGGAAGCGAGCGGGTCCCACATCTGGCAACAGCTATTCGAGGAGGGAAGAATCGCACCCGCGAGGGAGGTTTGGCCCCGAGCGAGGGGGATGGATCTTTCGCGAGGAAGATCCCTCGCGAAGAAAGCTTTCCTGTGAGGAAGATCCTCTCGGTGGATCCCTCCTCGCTCCACCTGCGAGGAGGGATATCACCCCAAAGGGGGATCGTCGCTGTGTAAATGGCGGGAAAACGGAAGCGTGCTCGAGAAAACTTGGTGTCAGAGAGTCAGTCGAAAGAACGGCAATCACGGAAATTAGTTGGTAAAGATCAGGAAGAAATAATGGGACCGGTCAGAGGGAAGCCGGGCCGAAAGAGGAAACCCTAATGGAGAGACGGACTCGGAAGAGGGGAGAGATATAAATATCAATGTAGAAAACCACAAGGGAGATCGAAATCCCCGAGTTGAAACCCTAGGGAAAGAGAGAGAATTTATCTATTACTGTTCATCATCATCTGTATTTCTTCGATAAGCTTCCAAGCTAATAAACGAGAAAGACCGAGCTCCATATATAAACTCAAGGATAATTAACATAAAACGAGAACCCCCACGTGTAAACGATAACCATTTAATCCTTGTGACTGAAAGAGCCTCGATGAAAACCGACCTCTACAGTTTGGCGCCCACCGTGGGGCCCTGTCTTTTTCTATCTCACAGCCAGGAAGCTCACGAAGACTAAAGATATGGCGAACAACGACAGCAGCGCAGGAGGAAGCCAGGAGGAGATGGCGGAGGAAGGAGTGCTACGGCAGCAACTGGCCGAAGCTCTAGCGACGGCGCAAGAAGCTAACAGGAGAGCCGAGGAGCAAGCCGAGCTGAATAGGGAGCTCGCGGTCCGCCTGGACCAGTTCATGACTAACGGAGGGATAGGAGGATGGACGGCGCCCGGAGCCCCAGTCCACAGGAATCTCTTCCAGACCACCGTACTCACACCGTCTACAGCGGAAGAAGAGGACCCGGCAGCAGCTGTGAATGCTCGCCCCGCCCTGAACCCCCTTAAGATAGAAGAGGTAAAAAAGATGGTGAAAGAGTTATCTTCAGGAATGGAGTCCAGGATGGGACAGGTTGCGTCTAGGGTGCACCAGGCGACGAGTTCGGCACCGGAGATCGACCGGATGGTCAGAGAGGCGAGAGCCACTCCTTTCTCGTCAAAGATCCGAGGGGTAGAGTTGGGAGAGCTCCCAAAGGTCAAAATCACCCCATACAAAGGGACCTCGGACCCAAACACTCACGTGAAGTCATTCCGCATCGTGACGGAGCGCATCAACGGAGAGACGGAGAAGGTGGAAGCCATCCTCTGCCGCCTGTTCGTGGAGAGTCTGAAAGGGCCAGCCAGCGACTGGTTCGCCAAGTTACCTTCGGAGTCCATCGACGACTCCGACGACCTCGTTGCGGCGTTCCTACGCCACTACTCAATGTACGTGCAGAGCGACACAACGATCACGACATTGTGGAACCTCGCTCAGGAAAGGGGAGAGACGCTCCGCCACTACATCGAACGGTTCAAAGCCGTCATGGTCCGGATATCGAACCTGGATGGGCTGATCGCGATCCAGGCTCTGAAGAACGGCTTGTTCTACACCTCCCCTTTTCGGCCGGAGCTGGCAAAGATGCGCCCCTCGACGATCGAGGACGCTCTCCACCGGGCTTCGATCTTTATGGAGATTGAGGAGGAGGAGGCGGCGCTGAAGAAGATCCACGAGGGAGGTGGAAGAGGAAAGCACCCAGAGAGGAGGGAGCACCGAGACGAGGCTGAAGCCCGAACTGCGACAGAACGGCGAGACAGCTGGGGAGCTCCAGGTGAGCGAAGAGGTCGCGAGGCTCCAAGAAAAGGGGTCTATCAAGTAGAAGAAAGGAGAGAGCCTGCTGAGAGAGAGCTGCCGCGAGGGGACTTCTCGAGCGAGCCGAGGGGAGGCCAGCGAGGAGGCTTCGTCTCGACCCGAGGAGGATTCTCTGGCGGTCGAGGAGGCCACATCGAAGGGGGAAGAGGATCCTCGGGAGGACGAGGAAGTTTCGAAAGGAAGCCTTGGCCTAAAGACGCGAGCAAGTTTTGCGATTTTCACAACATGAGCGGTCACGCCACCGATGAGTGCGCCATGCTAAATCGCGAACTCTAGAGGTGGTATGCACGGGGAGAGTTGCGGGATCTGACCCCGAGCCACCGCGAGCCGTGGAGAAACGATAACCGAACGTGGCGAAGGCCGCAAGGTGCCCAGGCGCGAGGCGGCGAAGGGGCTCCTGATGAGGCAAGGAGGGACCCGACCGCGGGAAGGCAGGCAGCGGACCGGGCCGCAGAAGACAGGCCGGTGACAAGGGCCAGGATCGAAGTAATCATGGGGGGGGTCGCGATTGTGCGGCGACTCTGTGAACAGCATCAAAGCCTTCCAACGTCGGGAGAAGGAGCACAACCGCGGAGATCCGATGGCGATCGGGCCCCAGGCGAAAATTGAATTCATCGAAATCGGGGAATGCGCGGAGATGCACGACGACGCCCTGGTTCTCATGCTCGAGATCGGCAACACAGATGTCTGCCGGGTCCTCGTCGACAACGGAAGCGCCGTCGACGTCATCTTCTATGATTGCCTCGAGATGATGAAGATTGAAGGCCTGGAGATCGGAGGGCGACGACAGAAGGTCTCGGGATTCAACGGGGACGTAGCTATCTCCCTGGGTACGGTCCATCTCCCAGTCCGCGCAAAGGGAGTGCAGAGGATGGTCGAGTTCATGGTCCTTGACGTGCCTTCGCACTTCAACGTGATCATGGGAAGACCCTGGATCCACTCGATGAGGGCCGTGCCCTCCACTTACCACCAATGCATCAAGTTTCCCGGGGAGGCCGGGACGATAGAAGAAATACGGGGCGACAGGGACGCCTACCGCGTTTGCTACATGATGCACCACTGCCAAGTGCAGGGGGAGAAGACATCGGCGGAGGTAAGCGAGGAGGAAGCTGCCGATTTGTAGCAGCTAGCCTCTCCCCTGCCAAACAAGGGAGGCGAGGTGCCGGGGAGCAGCTCGCAAGAGAACGGAGGGAAGAGTCCGAGGATACTGCCCCTCGAATCGTCAGCGACGGAGGGGCTCGAGGAACGAGGGGAAAATAGAGAGCGGCCAGGGCCACAAGTCGAGGCAGTCGAACAAGTCTGCATCGATGAATCCGACCCGACGAGGACGACCAACATAGGGGCGGAGCTCGATCCCGAGATCAAAGCCAGATTGATAGCATTCTTGAAAGAGAATCGGAAGAGCTTCGCTTGGACCCACGAGGACATGCAGGGGGTGGACCCGTCCATGATCGCCCACCGTCTCAACACCGACCCGAACCACCGTCCCGTCATCCAGAAAACAAGGAAGACGGCTCCGGACAGGAATAGGTTGATTAACGAGGAGGTCGATAAACTGCTCTCCATGGGCACCATCAGGGAAGTGAAATACCCCGAGTGGTTGGCTAACACGGTCGTCGTCAAAAAGAAGAACGGGAAGTGGCGAGTCTATGTGGACTTCACGGAACTCAACAAAGCTTGCCCGAAGGACAGCTTCCCTATGCCGCATATCGACCGCCTCGTCGAGGCCACTCAGGGATACGAGCTCCTCAGCTTCATGGACGCGTACTCGGGATACCACCAGATAAGGATGCATCCGGATGACGAAGAGAAGACCGCTTTCATCAGCGAGCGGGGAACGTACTGCTACAGGGTGATGCCGTTTGGTTTGAAGAACGCCGGCGCAACCTACCAGAGGCTGGTAACCAAGATGTTCCACGAACAGATTGGGAAAAGCATGGAGGTGTATATCGACGATATGGTCGTCAAAACGATGAAGGCGGAAAGGCACATCGAACATCTGGCGGAATGCTTTGAGATCCTAAACCGGCACCAAATGAGGCTAAATCCCTCCAAATGTACTTTCGGCATTTCCTCCGGGAGGTTCTTGGGTCACATGTTCACCCGGCGAGGGATCGAGGCGGACCCCGAGCAGATCGAGGCGATCAGGAGCATGTCATCTCCGCGCAATCGACGAGAGGTTCAGAGGCTGACAGGGAGGATCGCCGCCCTAGGCCGTTTCATCTCGAGGAAGGCCGATAGAACACTCGTCTTCTATGAGTTGCTAAAGAAGAACAAGAAATTTGAGTGGACCGACTAGTACGAGAAGGCTTTCCAAGCTCTGAAGGCGTACCTCTCGACGCCCCCAGTGATGACAAAGCCGAATCCGGGAGAGACACTGTACCTGTACGTCGCTGTCTCGGGCCAGGCAATCAGCCAAGTACTGGTGCGGGAAGATGAAGGAGAGCAGAAGCCGGTGGCCTACATCAGTCGGAAGCTCCTCGACGCGGAAACAAGGTACCCGCTAGTGGAGAAGCTGGCCCTGGCAGTCTACGATGCTTCGGAGAGGCTTAGGTTTCACTTCCAGGGGCATCCCATCGTCGTTATGACCGATAGACCGTTGGGCACCATCATCCACGGTCCAAACCAATCGGGGCGGATCACGAAGTGGTCGATCAAGCTCGGAGCATACGACATTGCGTACAGACTCCGAACGAGTCTCAAATCTCAAGTCCTCGCGGACTTCCTGATCGAGCTACCGAGAGAACCTCTCAATCTGAGCAATGAGGATGGGACTTGGAAGCTGCACGTGGACGGATCTTCCACCGCGCAAGGGGCAGGCGCCGGCGTCAGACTCACTTCGCCCATGGGAGAGGTCGTCGAGAAGGCATGCCGCCTAGCCTACCGGGCCACGAACAACGAGGCCGAGTACGAAGCCCTCCTCTTAGGCTTGAATTCTTCCCTCGCGATCGGCGTGAAGAACGTCAGCGTCTTCTCGGACTCCCAGCTAGTAGTCAAGCAAGTCAGCGGCGAATATGAGAGAAGCGACGAGAGGATGGAGGCTTACGCGGCGCTTGTGGATTCACTCTCTGGGAAGTTCGAATACTTCAACTTGACACAGGTGACGCGAGGAGACAACACCCACGCCGATGCGCTAGCAGGGTTGGGCTCGACAACGGAGGTAGGCGAGCTCCGATCCATTACGGTGGAGACAGTCGAGAGGCCAAGTATAAAAAGGGAAGAAGGCCCTGCGAAGAAAAAGCCTCGAGGCGTGGGCGGGGAGCAGGACAAGTCCTCCGAAGAGCTCAGCATCCACGAGCTCGTGAGCGGAGAGCCAGAGGATGACGAGCGAGGAGTGGTGGAGGACGACGATGAGGAAGACTGGCGGACGCCCATCAAGAGGTATATCCAGGAGGGAGTCGTGCCAGATGACCGCCAGGAAGCGAGGAAAATCAAGGCCAAGAGCGCGAGGTACGCTATAATCAGGCAGAAGCTTTACCTGAAAAGCTTCACCTGGCCCTACCTCAGATGCCTCGGCAAGAAAGAGGCCGACTACGTGACGAGAGAGATTCACAGCGGGGAGTGCGGGAACCATGCCGGGGGAAGATCCCTGCTGAGGAAGGCCAAGCGCCAGGGTTTCTTTTGGAGCACAATGGTGGCAGACTGCGCCGACCATGCCTAGAGATGCGAGAAGTGCCAGCGACACGCCCCGGCTATAAATTGCCCGGCCGAAGAGCTGTCCACGGTGATTGTCCCGTATCCTTTCATGAAGTGGTCTATGGACATCGTCGGTCCAATGCCCGTAAGCACGCGACAGATGAGGTTCATGTTGGTGGTCACGGATTTCTTCACCGAGTGGGCGGAAGCGGAAGCATACGCCAACATCAAGGACTCTGACGTGGAAGGGTTCGTGTGGAAGAACATCTTTACGCGCTTCGGACTGCCAAGGGAGATCATCGCCGACAACGGTTCGCAGTTCATCTCGAAGAGGTTCATAAATTTCTGTGCGCACTGGGGGTGAAGCTGCACACGTCGACACCAAGATACCCCCAGGGCAACGGAAACGCCGAAGCGGTCAATCGGACGATAACCGACAACATCAAAAAGAGGCTCGACGCCAAGAAGGGACTCTGGGCTGACGAGCTCCCTGGTGTCCTCTGGGCTTATCGGACAACTCCACACTCGGCTATCGGCCAAACTCCTTTCTCTTTGTCTTACGGTGTAGAAGCGGTCATACTAGTGGAAATGGGAATTCCGAGTCTTCGCCGACTGCTGGCTCCAGGGGACGAAGAAGCCAACGGACAAGGGCTGCTCGACCAGCTCGACCATGTCGACGAGCGGCGCGAGCAGGCAAGCATTCACGTCGCTAACTACCAGAACGCCGTCGCTCGCTACTACAACAAGCAGATACGCCCGAGGAGCTTTCGGATCGGGGAGATGGTCCTTCTACGAGTCTTCCAGAACACAGCCGAGGCCAACGCCGGGAAACTGGGGCAAAGTTGGGAAGGGCCATACAGAGTCACTGGCGTCGTCCGACCAGGGGTCTACGAGCTCGAGAACACCGAAGGCGCCAAGGTGATGAGGAGCTGGAACGTGAAGCACCTAAAGAAATTCTACTAAGGAAGAGACCGTCTTTTGTTTCCCATAACCTTACCATAATCCCTGTAAGCATCCTAACATTTCTATCAAATTTCTTTTACGGGGACCCGACCCCTTTTATTCGGGAACACTGTTATGGTTGCGTTGCATCATATATATATATACATGTCGGTCGAGGATTCGAAACATAAGAGGCGAGAGTGCCCACAATAAAAGAGGCGAGAGTGCCCAAAAGTTACTCAAGGCATACATCGCCTATTAAAGCCTCCCAGCGAGCAAACAAAGCCTCCCAGTGAGCAAATAAAGTCTCCCAGCGAGCAAATTAAAAGACTCCATAGCGAGCATAAAAGAGGCGAGAGTGCCCACAATAAAAGAGGCGAGAGTTCCCAAAAGTTACTCAAGGCATACATCGCCTATTAAAGCCTCCCAGCGAGCAAACAAAGCCTCCCAGTAGCAAATAAAGCCTCCCAGCGAGCAAATTAAAAGACTCCATAGCGAGCATAAAAGAGGCGAGAGTGCCCACAATAAAAGAGGCGAGAGTGCCCAAAAGTTACTCAAGGCATACATCGCCTATTAAAGCCTCCCAGCGAGCAAACAAAGCCTCCCAGTGAGCAAATAAAGCCTCCCAGCGAGCAAATTAAAAGACTCCATAGCGAGCATAAAAGAGGCGAGAGTGCCCACAATAAAAGAGGCGAGAGTGCCCAAAAGTTACTCAAGGCATACATCGCCTATTAAAGCCTCCCAGCGAGCAAACAAAGCCTCCCAGTGAGCAAATAAAGCCTCCCAGCGAGCAAATTAAAAGACTCCATAGCGAGCATAAAAGAGGCGAGAGTGCCCACAATAAAAGAGGCGAGAGTGCCCAAAATTTACTCAAGGCATACATCGCCTATTAAAGCCTCCCAGCGAGCAAACAAAGCCTCCCAGTGAGCAAATAAAGCCTCCCAGTGAGCAAATAAAGCCTCCCAGCGAGCAAATTAAAAGACTCCACAGCGAGCATAAAAGAGGCGAGAGTGCCCACAATAAAAGAGGCGAGAGTGCCCAAAAGTTACTCAAGGCATACATCGCCTATCAAAGCCTCCCAGTGAGCAAATAAAGCCTCCCAGCGAGCAAACAAAGCCTCCCAGCGAGCAAATTAAAAGACTCCACAGCGAGCATTAAAGAGGCGAGAGTGCCCAAAAATCACCTAAGGCATACATTGCCGGTGAAAGTCTCCTAGCGAGCACTATCAAAATGCTCCCAAGCGAGCAGAACATATAAAATGAATTACACAGGAACGGCTAAGGTCAACCCAGAAGGCAAGCAAGGAACTAGAACATCCTACCGCGTCTGCCAGACCTTTTGGTGGTACAGCCCCATGTAAGTTCATGAATTTTTCCAAAAGGAAATATCATTTAATCGACTCTATCCAAATTGAAGAAAATGACACCCAGCCAACAGGTTCATACGCAGTCACAAAAATATAAACAAATCCGCAGAGGAGGAAAATAAATTATTATTACAGACAAGAGGTTTATATCCTTTGACCATAAAAGAAAGTAGTTGCGAAAGAAAAGGGGACTACGCTCCTGGAGATGCGGGTTGGGCGCCCTCTGCCGGAGCAGGATTGCACGGCGAAAGAGGGGGAGACTCGGGATCAACCTCAGCCTCCCTCTCGAGCTCGTCAGCCTCCACCTGCTTCTCTTCCTCGAGCTGCTGCCATTCCGGAAGCTGGCATCAGAGCAGTTCGGCCGAGGCCCCGATGGGAAGAGCGTTGATCATCGCGATGTTGGCTTGATGCGACGCGGCGAGGCGATGAGAGTCGATTTCCGAGTCTAAGGCCTGAAGTCTAGCCGATGCCTTGTCGAGCTTTGCGCGTGCTCTTTCGTAGACGCAAAGTCGGGCGCTCCGCTCTTCCTCCGACAAGGCTCGGGCCGCCGCGAGGTCGCCACGAAGCCCCTCCACGACGGACTTGGCCGCCGCCGGCAGCAACGCCCTTTCCGAGCCGACCGCCCCCAGGATCTCACACGCCTGGGTAAAATGCTCGTCGTACTCTTTCAACACGCCCATCGTGTCCAGATGTCTCTTCTTCTCGTCGGCCAAAGCCTCCTCGCATACGGCCAAGCTCGCGCCTAGATCCTCGATCTCTCTATCCGTCTTGACTTTGAGTTCAGCAAGCTGAGCTTGGAAGGCCTCCTTCCGGGCAGCCTCGTCCGCCAACTCGGCCTCAACCTGCTTAACTCGCTAGCGGCTCTTACGAGCGTGGACCATAGACGCGCCGAGTTGCTCGCTGACCTCTTGAGTCTTCTGCTTTTCGCTCACAGACTCCTCCGCGGCCAACATCCGCTGATCGCGCTCAAGAAGGATCAAATCGTTCAGATACGCAACGCTCTGAAACAGGTGCCCCATAGCGTGGAGGTACTGCTCGTACTGGCTGAGGGCCAAACCAGGCCTGCGCGTCCCAGGCGCGCAGCGCGTCAGTCCCTGGCACATGAATGCGGAATACGTTTCCCACACACCGTCGGGAGCGTCCGCAACAGGGACGCAGGGTGGAGCACCAGTAAACCGAAGAGGGGACAAGTACGCCCCTCTTTCGGAAGGCGAGGAGAGTTCGTCCGCAGGGGAGCCCCCCGACGTCGAGGGAAGATTCGCGATGATCAGATCCCCAGGCTCGAGAATTCTCTCCTCCACCCCCTGCACGGCTTGCTCCACGACAGCCGGAGTCCCAGCGCGGGCGACATCTGGCGACGCTGGAGGACCTGCGACCGCCGGCGCATCGGCCTCAAGGGTAATTCCCTCCGACTCCAGCACAGCAGAGTCCAGGGGATCCGAGACTTTGGCGGGAACATCTCCCTCTTTAGATAACGCCGCCTCTGCACCTCCAGGCTCCTCCAGGCGACCACGAGGCAGTGGGGAACCTGCGGCGACGACCGTAGCATCTGCCCCAACCGCCGCGGTCACAACTTTGGCGGTATCGATGGCAACCTTCACCGCGACAGCCGGCCTTTTTCGCGAACGCGATGAAGAACGTCCGCCCCCAACACCCCCTTTCACGGGGAGCCCACACTCAGCTTTGGGAGAGGTGGAAGGTCGCAGATTTCCGACGCAACAACCCCCGCCTCGCTAGGAAGATCGGCAGCGGACGGAGCGGCCACAATCTGTTGCGCGGCAGGACCTGTTGGGGTCGGCATCGGCGCCTGACCCGAGGGAACCCTATCCTGAGGATTCGACGCATCCCGCATTCCACTAGATGACGAAGGCGCCCTAACCTACCTCAGGGAACGGTTACCCGCCTCCCGAGAAGGAACGACAGCGGAAGAAACGGCCAAAGTCTGCTTCGGAGGAGGACTCTTTGGGATCGGCGACAGCACTCGGCTCAAGGAAGTACCTTCCCGAGGGATCGATGCCTCCCGCACTCCGCCAGCCGAGGAGGATACCCTAGCCCTCTTGGGAGAACAGCCATCCCCGGGCCCATCGGAAGCACGCCCGCTGGAGGCCCTGGCTCTAAGAGAGGCACCAGATGAATCCCCATCACCGCGATGCCTCTTCGCCGGGGACTCGTCCGAGAAAACGTTCCCTCTCCGCGACGGACCGCTCCCTTCGACGGTCGAAACTCCCTGGGACACCTTCCTTTTTCGCTGATCTTGAGTTCCACCGCGAGCAGCCCGCGACGAAACCCCGGACGACGAGAGGCCGCCGAACCCAGAGGCCAGAATAAGATCCCGGAGATTCATCCCGGAGGGATAAGGCCATGAGAAAATCCCGGACTTCTTGACCCTAGCGTTGGAGAAGTCTGCAGTCCAATTACGATTGGGCACGGCGAGGAGCTTCCTGTGGATCACCTCAAAGCGTTGAGCAGCTTCGTCACCAGTGCTCGGAACATACCTGAGAGGGGACTGGTCGACAAGCCACTCCCTGGGCAAATACTTGTGGAAGCACCCGAAGCTGTCCTCGTCCACTGACACAAAGAAGAACTTATCCTCCCACCCGGACTCGTTCGACGGAGTGCCGTCGATGACGTGGCCAGCAACCCGGTGGGAGAGGGAGTAGCGAACAACGTTCTTGGGGTTCTTGGAGAATTTGAACAGCCGCATGAGGTCCTCCAGGGTGAGGTCAACATTCGCCTCTAAGGCCACAACTATGGTACAGACAAGAAGACGGATCGAGTTCGGACTCACCTGGGTGATGGGCACCAGAAAGGCACAAAAGAAAGCCACGATGAGCAGAATGGGAAGGCAGAGCCCCGTCTTCCGAAAGAAAACTTTGTACAGGGCGACGCACTCGTCCCTCGGAGCGTCGGCGCGCTCACCGTGGTGAGGAAGTCGAAGAGCGACCTTCGGCTCCAGGACAAACTCCTCCCGAAAAATTTCCAGAGTCTCCTTCGTCATCGTCGAAGGAGGAGATCGGGTAGTGAAGATGGGACCGACGCCATGGGTGCAAGACATAATCGACCGAACCTACAGAGCAACGGATGTTGAGCGGAAAAAGGAAAAGGGAAAAGAACGTATCTGCGTTTTCGGAGGTATCTGGTTTGAACGAAAGCAAAACTATACCCCAAAATAGGGTTTCCAACTTTATAATGGGCGAGGCTAGATGAATCGACGCATCTCGACCCCACGTCCTGCGAAGGGACACGTGGATCGATAAAAGGAACAGGAGCCCAGGAGCCGTTCGAAGTGACGGGCTCTTAAAGGTCACTCACACTCAAGTACCTGCACCAACTTTAATTAGGAGAGAGGAAATCGCGAAAACCGAGGAGACGCACCCAAACGTAATAAATAAGCGGTTTAATGCGGCTTTTCTCTTTTCTTTTATCAACAGTTTCCACTCGATAAAACAAAGGGGGCTGGCAGTCCCCACGTCAGCATCGATGCCGCCCTCCAAAGCTGCTCGCATCAATGTGGTTGTCCTCGCATTAGCGTCGAGGCTGCTCGCACCAAGCGCAAGGACCGTCGAGGCAGACAACTTCGAGCAATTGTTGGGCACGATTTTTCTTTCTTTCACCAAGCGTTTCCACTTGATTAAAGAAAGGGGGGCTGGCCATCCCCACAACTTTAACGACATAAATGTTGCCTGCCTCGATGGCAAGGGTCGACGAATCAATGGCAAGGGTCGACGAAGCAAACAAACTCGGAAAGTGTCAAACAGGTACGACTGTGATGCAATGCAAAAAGGCGAGCAGGTAATTAACCGTGACCGAATGCAGAAGAAGTAAGAGACAAGACTTTAAAGAAGGATAGATTGTTTTTCATTCAATCTCAATAAGTTACAAGTAGGTGATATAAATTACAAACACAGCGATCAAGTAAACCCCTACAGCTGGAAGAAAAAGAACAAAGTTACAAGCTGCAAAAGGCCTAAGCCACCAAAGACGAGATCAGGCCTCGGTGACCTCTGGCTCGTTCGACGACCCGGGAGCAGCCGAAGGACTCCCAACGGCGACGGGTGGCGAGCAAGGAGGCGCAGTCGACGGAGGGCCGCCGGGAGATAGAGGAGGAGAATTGGGGTCGACCGCGATCCTCTCCTCGAGCGCTGAAACGAGGGCCTCTTCCCGGAGGCGGTCCTGCTCCCACTCCGGGACTTGGGCACGGAGAAGTTCGACCGACGCCCCGAGGGGAAGCGCGTCGACCGCCCTTTGGCGAGCCTGGTAGGAGGCCGCCATGCGGTTGGCCTCAACAGAACCCCCGAGAGCTTTGAAGCGCAAGGAAGCTCGCTCGAGCTTGCCTTTGGCCTCCTCGAAGAGACGCAGCCGATCTCGACGCTCCCTCTCTGCCTCGACACGAGCCGCCTCCAGCTCATCGGCAAGTGTCCGCAAGGCGCCTCGAACCTGGGAGGACAGACCCTCCTTCGCGACGACAGAGACGCCCACGGCCTCGCCAATTCGTGCGAGGAGCTCACCCTGATGGCGATAAAGCTCCAAAGCTTCCTGATGGCGCCTCCATTCCTCCTCTAGAAGAGCCCTGCGAGCGGAGAGTCGCCGCTCGAACTCCTCGATCTTCCGCCCCGATCGAGCCTTGAACTCCACTAAATCGACCTGGGCGGAGACGCGGTCCCGCTTCTCCTCGGCCAAGGCCGACTCGAGCCTCGCGATCTCCCCCCGAGATAGGCGCTCGCTGTGGCGAGAGAGCTCGAGCTGCTCCGGAGCTCCGATGTCTGATGGGAGGCGCCCATAGACTCCTCCACCATCGAAGATCTATCGGCCTCGCGGAGGATGACTTCATTCACCCGAGCAACCCCGTCGAGCAAAAAGGCCACCGCCTCGGAATACCCATCAACCTCTGCGATAGAGTGACGAGTAGCAGAGGAGCCGGAGGTCCCCTTGGATAGGTCCCGGTACGTGCGCAGGGAGTACTCCCTCCACGTCTCGATGGGCGAGTCCCAGCTAGGCTCACCGGGGGTGACGATGGGAGGCGGACGAGGTCCGGCCGGAGGATGGCGGCAAGGAGAAGGAGGAGGTGAAGAGTGGAGAGGAGCGGAAGCAAAGGACAAAAGAGTGGGGGGAGGAGGTGAGAAGTGAGAAGGAAGAGAAGGCGAGGAGTGAGAAGAAACGGAAGGTGAGGAGTGAGAAGAAACGGGAGGAGAAGAGTGAGAAGAAACAGAAGCGGAGGATGAGAAGAGGACCTGAAGAGGAAGCGAAGGAGGAGAAGGAGCGGATGGATGAGGAGATCCTGAAAAAGCACCAGGAGGATCACATTGCCGCGAAGCAATACGAACCCCCATGGCACGCGGTGCTGTGCCGGATACACCCCCGCTCCTAGCCCCCTTCGCGGCACGGCCACCAGCATCGCTTGCGACCGGGCGTTTCCCCGCTGCAATCTCGGCACGACGCGAGACCCCTGGAAGAACCCTCGGCGAGCGAGGGGTATGGTTACGCCTCAGCAAGAGAGGCCGCTCGGGCGAGCCCCCCTCGTCTTCAGAATCTTCCGCTTCAACTCGCGGTGCCGAGCTAGCCCCGGCCAGGATCGCGTCGGGGGAAGGGCCTTCAATCGCGAGCTCCGGTCTGCGAAACTCAGCCGGGAAGCATTCGGGGATGGATGGACCACTAATGTACTCCTCTCGGTATATTCCGAGCTCCGACACCCGCCGGGGCTCTCGGAAAAATTTCCGCCAGTCGCGACGCGTACTCGAAAGGAGGATTCGACGGACTCCCCGGAAAACGGCCTCGTTAGGGTCACCTGAGCTGGGTGAATAGATCGGGAGGGACTGGTCAATCTCTACCCATCGCGTGGGCAGTGACTCGTGGTGGTAGCCGAAAGAGCTGTGGTCGACCCTGACAAAGAAATAGCAGCTCTGCCACCCCGGCATCTCGATAGGAGCGTTGAGGACGATCAGGTCCCGATCGTAAGGGATAAGCGTGAAACGCCCTATGTCCCTGGAAATCCGAAATGGCCTGTACAGGCGCATCAAATCCTCCAGAGTCAGGAACACCCCCTTTTCGGCAGCGATTCCCATGGTGCACAGGATGAGACGGATGGCACTGAGGTGCATCTGGCCGATGGGGATGCCGAATGCGCGGAGGAAGGAAAGGAGAAGGTACGGGATCGGGAAACGGAGCCCCGCGTCGAGGAAGAAGCCCTCGTAGACGGCAACCCATCCCTCGTCCAAAGGATCTTCCGGCTGCTCACCAGGGTACGGAAGGCGGACCTGACAGACATCCCCGTCACAACACTCCTCCTGGATGACGCGGAGCCGCTCCCGGGTCATGATGGAATGTCCAGGGCCGCGTCGGAGGACGTGGCTGAGATTTGGGGAGGTCGGGATCAAGGCCATTGAGAAGGCAAGAGAGTAGCGGCGGAACGAAAATTCGAATAGAAGAGATTAGGCGGGATGCCAATTTGAGGGTTTTGCGGAACAAAACATAAATGCGACATTTGAAACCCCATTCCCCGCTAAGACCCACGATTTATAGGGGGAAAAAGAAAGATCTAACGGTGGAGATTCGAAGTGACACAGGCGAATCGACGGATGGAATGCGAAGGGACGCTGAGCGATAAGACGGCCTGGGGAACTGATGTACGGACAGAAGCGGGGAGGGGAGCAGTCCTACGCGTAGATAGGCACTCAAGTACCCTGCCCGCAGGGCGGTTCACAAGAACCAAGGCCACGCGCCTAAAAGGAAGCGAGGAGGGCAGAAGCGCCAGCGAGTAGTCAATCGACGAAAGGCCCGGCCCAACAAGCGGGGGCCCATCATCGGCGTCCGTTGCATTATTTTACCAAGTTTCCACACTTGATAAAATGGGGGACTAACTGTTAAGGTGGGATTTCGTCAAATTCCTCTTAACCAAAACGCATGTCGTTTCAACTATCAAACGACGAAGTGGCTGGAAGCGAGCGGGTCCCACATCTGGCAACAGCTATGCGAGGAGGGAAGACCCGCACCCGCGAGGGAGGTTTGGCCCCGAGCGAGGGGGATGGATCTTTCGCGAGGAAGATCCCTCGCGAAGAAGGCTTTCCTGCGAGGAAGATCCTCTCGGTGGATCCCTCCTCGCTCCACCTGCGAGGAGGGATATCACCCCAAAGGGGGATCGTCGCTGTGTAAATGGCGGGAAAACGGAAGCGTGCTCGAGAAAACTTGGTGTCAGAGAGTCAGTCGAAAGAACGGAAATCACGAAAATTAGTTGGTAAAGATCAGGAAGAAATCATGGGACCGGTCAGAGGGAAGCCGGGCCGAAAGAGGAAACCCTAATGGAGAGACGGACTCGGAAGAGGGGAGAGATATAAATATCAATGTAGAAAACCACAAGGGGGATCGGAATCCCCGAGTTGAAACCCTAGGGAAAGAGAGAGAATTTATCTATTACTGTTCATCATCATTTGTATTTCTTCGATAAGCTTCCAAGCTAATAAACGAGAAAGACCGAGCTCTATATATATAAACTCAAGGATAATTATCATAAAACGAGAACCCCCACGTGTAAACGATAACCATTTAATCCTTGTGACTGAAAGAGCCTCGGTGAAAACCGACCTCTACAGCGATTAATTACGATTTCCCCTAGGAAAAGTAATTAATCATTATTGTTCATAATATCATGAATTGCTTACATGCTTTCCTCACCATATTAGGACTGTTGCATGCATCATGTAGTTCGCATTTGTAGCACATACTAAATTTATTTATTTTATTATTTGTTTCAGCAAATGTCTTTTAAATACCCCACATAGAATTATTTTAAGTACAAACAAACTCGAGGGTGAGAATTACGTAGACTGGAAACGTAACCTCGACATTGTATTGACGATGTAAAAGCACAAGTACGTTCTCACTGTCCCCTGTCCTCCTATTCCGAGTTATGACTCGAGTCAGGAAGACAATACACATATAACTCTTGGATGAGATCCGATGAGATTACAAGGTGCTATATTCTAGCATCTATGAGCAATGTGTTGCAGCAGTCTCATAGACACATCGATACAACGTACAAAGTGTTGTACAACGTACTTGAGATGTTTGGAGGTTATAGGCGTCAGGCTAGGCAGCAAGCTTTCCGCAGTTTCTTGAACTGTAGAACGAAGCCAGAAACTCTTGTTCAGACCACATGCTTGCGATCATGGGTCCTATGAATGAGATGGAGATTCTTGGATCAGAGATCAATAGAGACACCAAAATAGCTATGATCTTCAAAACTCTCTCTGACTCTTTTAATGACTTCCGTCTGAACTATTCCATGAACAAGCTCGACTATACAGTCTAGGAGCACATGAAACAGTTGCAGACTGCCGAGGGTCTTCTCCCTAAGAACAAGAAGAAGTCAAGTGAGCTCAACATTACTGAACATAGAGGCCTCGACATCTGGTTCTAAGAGGTTTAAGAAGAAGCCCAAAAACGCCAACCAAACAAGAATATTTGTCACCTAAGCTTATTACACGACAAACAAAGTGTCGCCCAGGATCTTAGCTCGCGGGGCATCTGACCATGTTGTTTGTAATTTGAATGGTTTTGAGAAAACTAGGAGATTGAGTGACGGAGAGTTCGGATTCACTTGGGGAGATGGAACAAAGATCAGAGCAAGATTTGTCGAGACCATGAAGTTTAGTTTTGGAAACAATACTTTATTATTGAATAATATTTATTATGTTCCAAACATTAGAAGGAATTTTATTTCTTTTGGCTATTCAGAAGAACAGAGATTTACCTTGAAGATCAATAATGGTATTGAGATTTTTGGTGATGGTTCTTTTATTACAAAAGCTCAACGTGTGGATTTGATTTATTATCTTTATCCTGTTGAACCGACAATCTTAGAAACCGAATTGAATACTGATTCACTCGGGAAACATAAACGATCACATATCTATGACACTTGCGTCTTGGACATATTGGCCTAGATAGGATAAAGAGATTGACTGAGGATGGTCCTTAAAGTCTCTACAGGTCGGAACTCTTCCCACTTGTGAATCCTGTCTCGAGGGCACGATGACCAAGAGGCCTTTCTCTTCGAAAGGTCTTAGAGCCACGTATGTTTTTTGGTACTCGTACATAATGATGCATGTGTTTCATTTAACCTCTAGGCACGGGGAGGCTATGAGTATTTTGTAACCTTCGCCCATGACTACTCGCGTTTTGGTTATGTCTACCTTATACGACATAAGTCTGAAACCTTTGAAATGTTCAAGGTGTTTAAGGTTTTAGTCGAGAAGCAGACAGAGAAACAGATCAAAACTCTTCGATCAGATCGAATGGAAGAGTATTTGTTTGGAGAGGTCGAAGACTTTCTTAGGGAAGAAGGTATTCATTCTCAGCCTACAGTACCTAGCACCCCGCAGCTAAACGGTGTGTCAGAGAGAAGGAATCGAACTTTACTAGATATGGTGAGATCGATGATGAGTTGCTTATCACTTCCCGATTCGTTCTAAGGATACGTCTTAGAAGCGGCAGCTTACATTCTGAACCAGGTTCCGTCTAAAACGGTTCCTGGAACACCTTACAAAATATATGGAGTGGCAGAAAATCTGTTTTACACCACGTCCGTATCTGGGGTTGTCTAGCACATGTACTGAGACAAAAGACTAGCAAGTTGTCTAGTCGTTCAGAAGTATGCCTCTTCATAGGACATTCCAAATAATCGAAAGGTTGCATCTTCTGTAGCTCTACTGATCAGAAAACATTTGTTAGTACGAATGCTAGGTTTCTGGAAGCAAACTATATGAAAGATGTTGTACCCAGAAGCAGACTTGTGCTTAAGGATCTATTGGATGAAGTAGCTTGTACTTCAGAGAATAGAACGAGTTCTATTCCAATAGTGGAAGATACACACTCGGAACGAGAGACTCCTGCGATTCGTCGCAATATCAGGACTGTACGACAGCCTGACCGATACATGGGTGTCGGAGAGACTTTCACTGCAGTTGCATATCAGGAGGATGATGATCCGATATCTTTTTCCCAATTGAAATAGAGTTCCGAAGCAAACCTATGGCAAGAAGCCATGAACGTTGAAATGCATTCGATGTATTACAACAATGTCTGGAAGCTTGTAGACTTACCAGAAGGCATTAACCCTATAAGTCGATGACATATTACTCATTGGGAATGATGTTGGTAAGTTATCAGAGGTTAAGATATGGTTGTCAAAGCAATTTGAGATGAAGGATTTGGGAGAAACGACTTACATTCTGGCTATTCAGAATATTCCGTGACCAAAAGAACCGGAAGTCAGCGTTTTCCCAAGCATCTTATATTGATAAGATCAGGGATCACTTCAGTATGCAAGACTCCAAGAATATACAGTTACCCTTTAGACATGGAGTGCATCTCTCAAGTAAGCAGTCTCCTAAGACACCTCAAGAGGTTAAGGACATTAGACATGTTCTGTACGTCTCAGCCGTCGGAAGTCTCATGTATGCTATGCTTTGTACTAGACATTATATTTGCTGCGCAGTAGGCGTGGTGAGTAGGTTTCAATCGAACCCTGGACCCTAGCACTGGGTTAATGTGAATCATGTTTTGAAGTACCATCATATGACGAGGAACTACATGCTATAATACTCAAGTAATGACCTGAATATGACGGTATATACCGACTCCGATTTTCAAACGGACAAGGATTTCAGGAAGTCCACATTAGGGTCTGTGTTTACCCTGAATAGTGGATCTGTGGTCTGGAGGAGTATCAAGTAATCTTGCATTGCTGACTCGGCCATGGAAGCCAAATATGTGGCAGCTTGTGAAGCTGAAAAAGAGGCTGTGTGGCTGAGGAAATTCCTTATGTACTTGGAATTTGTTCCAAGTGCAAGCGAGCCCATTACACTTTATTTTGATAACAGTGGGGCTCTAACCAATTGTAAGGAGCCAAGAAGTCACAAGCGCTTAAAACACATTGAGCGCAAATATCACCTCGTGCGAGATATTGTGAACTAAAGGATATTGTATCTCCTTTGAGTCAAGTGGGAGTTTATTGGGATTGGTGCCCACAAAGGAGAATATTAGACATTTTATTTATTATTTGTAATATTTTGCTGAAACATTAATATTAATAAATAAGTATTCTTTTCCTATAATTTGTGTTTATGTATGTATGCTACGCTCTGAAACTGTCATCAACGAAAAGAGTGTTAAATACATATTTGACATGATAACCCCTTGACTAGTTTAAACCATTTGTTCGCAATCTTAAGACCGATTGAGCATTCGAGTCTAAGTAACGATTGTTTGAATGAATCATGATATCTTATCATGTGATATAGAAAGTTGTGACTCTATGATTTCATTCTTGATATCTTATAGAAGATATTGAACAAGACCTAGTGATTCTATGGAAGCTCGATATAAAACCGTTTAATCCAGAAGCTCCAAGATCACATACGAGGGGTACTTCGATAACTACCTTAATCCTGAGGTGAGTGCATAGTCGATACTACACTTTATGTCATTTGATTTGTCAATGGG
Organism: Urtica urens; assembly: GCA_958296335.1. Taxonomy (NCBI): domain Eukaryota; kingdom Viridiplantae; phylum Streptophyta; class Magnoliopsida; order Rosales; family Urticaceae; genus Urtica; species Urtica urens. The sequence continues at coordinate 8,961,386 of OY282531.1, forward strand.
CGATGGCCGTGTAATGGCTGCATCCGACCCGACGGTTGGTGACATAATGTTGTAGTGTTGGATTATGTGATTCACATATATGGAATTCGTGTACACATAATGAAAGTCATTGTATCACACTATGCTTTGTTACGAGATAGTGAATGAATTAATCTGGCCAGATAATCATTGAATATGAGATTCCTTGATTAAAACATGTGACACGTATTGACGTCTCACTTTATGTTTTTTCTCATTCACAGGTAACAAAGGAGTTAGTGAAATAATAACTCTAGGGGTAAAACGGTAATTTTACATTCCCCGGACTTACTGATACACACGAAGGGTATTTTAGTAAAGTACACCGTGGATCGAGTACAGAAAGGTTCTGTGACTTCAAACAGAAAAATAAGCGCGCATGAACTTAGAGATTTTCAATATTGGTCCTTTAGTGGAGTCGACCATTATTAAGAATTATAAGCCGGAAATAATTTGTGAATTATTGAGTCCGTGCTTAATTCTCAAGCTTCGTTCATGTGGGTCCATAAGGTCTCAATGATGCACATGTAGAAGAGATTAGTTGAGCGCAATAAATTGATTTACTCATTAAATACAAATTGTGATTTGTATAGAGAAACTTACTTTCCAAGCGAATTAATGAATAATGTGTTATTCATTAATGAATTAAAGAACTTTATTATTATTGTGAAAATAATTTTCTTGAGAATTCACAATAACAACATTAGAAAATAAATTTTTTCTCGTTTTATGTTATTCGATAACCATGAAACAATTTAATAACAAGTTATTAAATAGATGAGAGTTCTAAATTAAATCGAATTTGGGAATTAAATCAAGGCAATTTGGGAAAAAAAATTGAGAGACGAGAGTGGGACATAGGGGTCGGCAATTAACATGGTTTTGGGCTGAATATTGATTCAACAAAAGCCTACATGAGAGCCCCTTAATAAAGCCTATAAATAATGGGTTTGTGGAAACCCTAAAAAAATATTTCCTCATTATTTTTAGGCTGAAATGTCAGCCCCCTCTCTCTCCCTCTTGGCCGACCATACCCACACCAAGGATGACGAAATTTTGTTTTCGTTTTTCCTTCATATGCGTTCATCCGAGCCCACACTCATCTTCTCATTTTTCTTTTTGTGTCGTCGTTGAATCAACTTGTGGTTGTTTAGTCTATTTTCATTAAAATTTATTTTTCGGGAAATCTTACCTCCGAACCAAAGATTTGATGAATCTGAAGAAACCGAGTCCGGAAACCCTGAACTCTTTTCGAACCTATTTAAGTCAGTTCATTGCCGACGCAACGCAAAAAACGGCGTCCCGATCCGAGTTTCCAAGAGCTCTCGGCGTCGTCGCGAAGTTTCGCCTGCGATCTGCCTCCGCCCGTCCGCGCGCATCTGCGCCCGACAGCGACTTAACAGCATCTCCGCGCCTCGCTGCCTTTCGCCCAACCTCCCAGTGATGCCACCAACGAGCCCAGGTCCGAGCCAAGCCTCCTCCGTGACGCTGCCCAGACTCGCGCCTTTGCTGCCTCTGTTCCCGCGCCCGCTGCTGTGCCTTGGGGCTGCTCCGCGCCTCGCTGCCTCCAGCTGCCATCAAGCGCCGCCCAAGCCCGGTTCTAGGAGCTGACACCGAGGAGTCCAACCCCTGCTCTTCTTCGACGTAGTGACGTGACGGGGAGCCTTGCTTTCCGGAATTGGAGAAGCTTGAAGATTCTCGCATCAAACTCGTTTTCAAATCCTCGACCGAGTTATTTATAACTCGACGATGTAAGTTTCGATAACCTTAATACTCTTAATTAATATAATTGTTGTATGATTGTTTGGAGTGTTTGATTTTATCGAAATAACATGTTTAGAATTAATCGTTGATTAACATGTTCATAGATTAGAATTAAATTGTTGATTAACATGATTATGATTTTAATGCCAATAGGTTGTTAGATATTAAATAGTTTAATATGCTAGATCGTTTTTATTATTAATTCCGCACGTAATTAGTTATGTTTAATAATAATCTACTTAAATCGTTAAATAATTTCGAACAAAAATCTTCCACAATGGTTATTAACCGTTGTGGAATCCAACATTGTAGAAGCTCCCACAACGCTTAGCTAACCGTTGTGGGAGCTTTGATGTCCCACAACGGTTTGCTAAGCGTTGTGGGAGCTTTGATGTCCCACAACGGTTAGCTAAGCGTTGTGGGAGATTTTATGTTCCACAACGCATAATATCCGTTGTGGGAAACTTGTACCGTGAAAAATTTCTTGCAGCAGCCATGTACAATATTCGCTGGGGCGAGATTTCCCACAACGGATATTTCAAGCGTTGTAGGAAATCTCGCCGCAGCAGAGATTGTACATGGCTGCAGCGAGAATTTTTTCACGGTCGCTTCAAACTGCTTCAATCTCGCTGCGGCGAGAGTTTCTACAACGGATATTTTAAGCGTTGTGGGACTAAAAATTAAATTTTCACAAATTTCGCCGCAACGAGGGATTAATCTCGCTGCGGCGACGATGTCAACAAATTTACCAAAATCTGCTAAATCCGAATTCACAAAAACTAGTGAATGCACAATTGCGAATATACCTGATAAACCAAATCGTAACATTTAAAATATAATATTTACATCCAAAAATCAAAATCTATCCACAAATAATCTAATCATCACATTCTATAAACGTTTGAATATAAGTTACTCATTTTTCTCTCACTCTCTCTAAATCTTCCGGCGTATATGATTTCCTACTTAGTAATTTTGTTATACCTCCTACAAATATATCACGCATATACGATAACACAAAATACCCGCATTCTGTGTTTTCGTATTGCCTCGCAGCAATGAATTGATTGGTTCTAATAAGAATGAATAGAGAGTGTTTTTTTCTTTACCTCGAATGGCGTGAACCGCATGCGGGGAGACCCGCACGTACGGTTTTTAGGGTGGCCATGAACAGTTGCTTATGGAGTGGCCAAATAAGACTTCGCCGATCTTATTACTAAAGAGTCAATTTGAACAATTATAACTTTGCCGCTCAAACCGCAGCAGGGAATGCTATTCGGACAGTAGTGGATCAAGGTATGCAACGAGCAGAAGTCATGATATAAAATCAGATTGAGATCGAATAGAGATAACGGACGAAGAAGTTTATATCGCACGAAGATAATCTTATCACGAATTCATAGATTGTGAGTTGTATCAATTGGTTTTGACTCGTTCAATCCATGCACCCACCGTATAGAGATAACGAAGAAGAACTAATCCTTTCAAGCCTTGAAACGACCTTTTCCTTTTTTTATTTTTACTATTGAAAAAATAAAGTAATTAAGGATGGATACCAATAATAGCAGTGTTTTGGTCTCCTAAGGATACATATGTATCCAGAATTTGAAAAATGAATTGATGCGTGTACTAAAAAAATAAAAGCACTGAAATGAAAGAAATTAAACAAAGAACTGGATCGACCAGATCATACATTTAAAAAGCCAAGATAAAAGTAGGTTGATAACAATTCAACGGCACAACAGGGGAGTCCAGCCAAATTTTGAATCAACTCTAATAAACTACGAAAAATATATTGAAAATTTTTATACGATATCAAAGCTGAAAAAAGAAAAAAAAAAAGAATATTGATTTTTCAACCACTCAGCCATCTCTCCGAAAGATAATTTATATTTTATTTTTTTTGTCCAATGAATGGAACATATTGATATAGTTCATATCTTTTTTATGAATCTAAAAATCGAAAGTTTCCTTTTCGGAGTTTCAACAATAAAACATTCCAACGAATCCAGTTCTTACAGATAAATGCTCAATACCCAAGTAGGCTTACAAATTTTATTTTGCTTAAGTTCTTTCTGGGCCGTCTCAGACCTTCCAATTCCGCTTTCTTTTTACCCCAAAAAAGCGAGACCTTTTTTTTTATACAGGATTTTCTTCTTACTAATAGAATTTAGCCTCTGTTTTTCATTAGATCTATAATCTTCTTATGTCCAAAGAAATATTTCCACCAACCTCGTTGGCCACTCAACGAACCCACCAATGGCATCTTCAACGGTGATGGCTTCTTCGGTAGGAATTGGAAATTTCGCTTTTTTAACCAACACTCCTAAAACACTTACTCGTATATTTTCTTCCTCCGTTGGTGTAAAGTGAATTATAGCTCCAATCTTGTACGCCCGTCCGTTCGCAACATGAATGACACCGGTATTCGAAACATCGTCAATAAATAGACGACATTCGACGTTTTCTTCCGAACTTGGAGTTACCGGCGTGGTCGGATTCAATGAGTTACTAACACGAACACTATTTTCCTTATTAACCACTTGGAGATTTCCTTCGTCTTGAAGAATATCCATGCACACATCATCGTATTCTACAAAATAATAAACATTCATAACGCTATACATAAACATCTAATTAATATATACTAATAACAATACCAAATAACATACCTAAATTCCCGGTTGGTATAATTGGGATTTCATCGTTGACCATCTCTTTGTCGAGATTGGGTATCTTTTCACTTCGTATCTCGTCGACATTCATATTTTCTTTCACATGCTCATGACTACGCTCCTTCACATTATCACAACTAGACATATACTCATTCAAATTCATGCCTTCATTTCCTCCTAATTTCGCCATGACTAATTGTGTAAGCATATTTAATTGTTGTTGCATCTTTTTCTCATCTTCGCTCGAACTTGGTGGGACATAATACTTGAATCGCGTAGAGTGCTTCGATTGACCGCATTGGCGAGATGTTCCCAAGGCTTCTTGTAATATATTTTTTCCGTTTTTCGGTCTCCAAGACCCTTCTGTTGCTTGTTGCGATAACAATTGCTATACACGTATTATTGTTAGTTAACAATATAATAGTAATAGTACAAAATATATATAAGACTTACAATTTTTTCCGCCATTTCTTTGGCGTCATTGTCCTTGAATGTTGTCACGTCTTTCTTCCGCGAGTCAATCCACAATTCCTCTTTTGTAGCCCATACTCCCATTTCATTATACTACAATAATACAATCGATTAATAAAAGAATTAAGTAATATGAAGTAAATATAAAGTAAATAAATTTAACCTTTTATTGATCGAGTTTTCGATATCCATTTTGGCTGGTTCGCGATTTGTATTTTATTTTTGAGATATTTGATTTTCCACTATCCGATGATTGTTTGAATACTTCGGTTTTTCTGTACTCCACAAACTTAATCCAATCTTCTTCGGTAATACTTGTGAAGAATTTCAATACACAAGTCGGTCTCTTTAAAACGCTAGGCTCGTTGATTTTGTCTTTGACTAGATCATGATACAACTCATGACGAAACAACCTTGCCGCTTCTCCAACTCTCATAAGACAATCGTGTTTCCATTCAATTTTAATGTCAAATCCTTCTTGTATTTCATTCCAAATACGCTCTTTTATTTGATTGTTCTCTTTTAACCTCCAATCGCGCATCGAAATAGGAACATGCTCTCTAGCTAACACACCAAAATAACTCAACAATTCATCTCCCTCTTTACCTATTGGTTGACCTTTTTCATCAAATGATACTGGTATCTTTCTACTTAGAGTTTTGACCTTATTAACTCGACTCATAAGAGTATTTCTTCGTTTTCCGGATTCCTCAAAATCTACCGATAAGAGTCTTTTAACTTTCTTAAGGCTATTATCGCTAGTACTAGTGGTAGTAGACGACATCGAACCTGGTAAAACACAAATTAAAACGCACAAATTCAAATATCACTAACATTAACATTCTAATTAAAAAACAAAAGAAAACATACCTTAGGAAGTCTGGAGAGAGCGTGGAGGGAAGAGGGCGGAGGGAAGAAGCCGGAGAGAGAGGGGGAGGGAAAAGGGCGGAGGGTGAGAGGGATAGGGCGGAGGGCGGAGGGTAAGAGGGAGAGGGCAGAGGGAGAGGGCGGGGGAGAGGGCGAGGGGAGAAGGCGGGATAGGGAAAGGGCGAGAGGGAGAGGGCGAGAGAGAGAGGGCGAGGGCGGAGGGTGAGAGGGAGAGGGCGGAGAGTGAGAGGGAGAGGGCGGGGAGAGAGGGCGGGAGGGCGAGGGGCGAAGGGTGAGAGGGAGGAGACGGAAGGAGAGGGTGAGGAGGGATGTGAGGGCGGAGGGAGAGGGCGGGAGAGAGGGAGAAGAGGAGAAGGCGAGAGAGGGAGAGAATGAGGAGAAAGATAGAAAAAATATGTTTTAGGTCGAAATTTTTGGGCGAGAACTGAAAATTTCGGAAAATTTTTTATTTTAAACGCTCCCACAACGCTTAAATACATTTGTTGTGGGATCTCGCTGCGGCAGAGTACAATATTCGCTGCAGCGAGTTCCCACAACGGATGTATTTAAGCATTGTGAGAGCAACCTCGCCGCAACATGACTTCTACACTGCTGCGGTGGAATTCTTTCAAGGATTTCTTATGCTCTCGGGAACTTTTCAGCCGCAGCGGTGTAGAAATCATGCTGCGGCGAGAAGCTCTCGCTGCAGCCACACTTTCACATGGCCGCCGCGAGAATTTCATCCAAAAAAAGTTGCTCTCGGGTGAATTTCCGCCACAGCGGTGTAGGTTTTAATTTTTTTTAACTTCCTGGACCTTTTTCTCCGCAGCTACGTACAAAATAGGCCGCAGCAAAGACACCTCACTGCAGCGAAAGCTTGACGTCGCTGCGGCGAAATATGAGTCCACAACGTTTATATAAAACGTTGTAAAAGATTTCTCCGCAGCGGTTTGATTAACATGCTGCGGCGAGAATTTTCGAGACTATATAAACTCTTTAATTTTACTATTTTTTACAATTGTTCTATTTCGAAAATCATTACAAAACCCTATTCGTCCGGATCTGTATCATTCCCTCAACTAGATCTCGTGTATACGTTTAAAACTTGTAAGTATTTCTTAGTATTGATCTCAATTTTGTGTTGGTTTATATTATAAGCTAATTAGGGCTGTATATTTTTCATGAAGATCTTAATATTATTCGAAGATGAGGAATAGGATGTGGGAGAATAGATTAAGTGAGATATATGAAAAATGTGTGGATGAATTTTGTGATTTTGCTAGAGAAAATATGAAGGATGAGTCAATTCGTTGTCCTTGTGTGCAATGTGGAAATCATAGACATTTTCCAATTAAGGCTGTTCGAAACCATTTGTTTGCATATGGAATAATGATTTCGTATCAAATATGGTTTTACCATGGTGAGGTTTTTCGATCTACAACGACACACAAAATCGATGTTGACGAAGATGATGTTGATGATATGTGTGGAATGATGAATGATTTGGAGGATGATTTTGTTGAGCGGCCGGAATTATTTGAGTCTATGATGAATGATGCAGAAACACCGTTGTACGAAGGGTGTACAAAATTTTCAAAATTATCATTTTTAGTAACTTTATTTCATTTGAAGGCGTCGGATGGTTGGACAAACACAAACTTTACATTATTGATGCAAACGCTTAAAGATGCATTTCCGAAGGACAATAAAGTGCCTTTGAGTATGTATGAGGCAAAAAAAACTTTGGGCACATTAGGCATGAAGTACGAGAAATTTCATGCGTGTCCAAATGATTGTGTTTTATATAGGAATGAGAATGAAGATCTTGATCAATGTCCGACATGTGGCGAGTCAAGGTGGAAGAAGGGTAAAATTCCTCGTTACGGGGTTAAAGGAGTCCCAATTAATTTACAATTTAATTATTAATTTCATCTTTATAATTTTTGTATTGATTAAATTTATTGCAGTCATTATGGTACATTCCTCCAATGTCGTGGTTTAGACGATTGTTTACTAATGTCATACATGCGAAAAACATGGTTTGGCACTCCGAAAAGCGTATCGATGATGGTATGTTGAGACATACTACTGACACTGCACAATGGAAATCCTTTGATTTAGAGTATAAGGATTTCAGTCTTGATCCTCGAAATTTGCGTCTTGGTTTAGCGTCTGATGGCATGAATCTGTTCAACATGATGAGTAGTAAATACAGTGTGTGGCCGATTATCCTTGTGAACTACAATCTCCCTCCAAAGTTGTGCATGAAGAGAAAGTATTTGATGTTAACGCTATTGATATCGGGACCGAGCCAACAGGTAATGATATTGATGTGTATTTAGCACCATTGTATGATGACTTGAATATGCTATGGGAGAAAGGATTTGAAGTCAAAGACGCTTACTATGGAGATTCGTTCAATTTAAGAGCAATGTTGATGTGGACTATTAACGATTTTCCGGCTTATGGAAACTTATCAGGATACTCAGTGAAATGCTCGATTGGTTGTCCGATTTGCATAAAAGAGACATTTTCCATTCGGTTGAAGCATGGAAAAAAGACAGCTTTTCTTGGTCATCGACGATTTTTACCAACAAATCACCCGTATAGACGATTGAAACGGGCATTTGATGGAAAAATAGAAGAACGACTTCCTCCTAAGATTTTGTCTGGTGAAGATGTCTACGAAATGGTTAAGAACGTCAATGAAGTGCTTGAGAAACGAAAGCGGAATGCTTGCAGTAAAGAGTCGTTCAAAGATAATCCTTGGAAGAAAAAATCAATTTTCTACAACCTCCCGTATTGGAAGACGCACTATGTTCGACATTGTTTGGATGTTATGCACATTGAAAAAAATGTTTGCGAATCGATCATTGGTACGCTTCTCGATGATCCAAATAAATCAAAAGATGGAATAAAAGCTAGAATGGATCTCAAGGAGATGAATATTAGGAGCATTTTGCATCCTCAAGAGGGAGGAAAAAAAACAAAATTACCACCGGCTAAATACACTCTAGATCGGAATGAGAAGAAGAAGTTGTGCAAATGGTTCGCATCTATCAAGGTACCCGACGGTCATTCTTCAAACTATAAGAGATTTGTATCTTTAAAAGATTCGAGACTCATTGGGATGAAAACTCACGATTGTCATGTGTTACTCCAACAAATGTTACCTCTCGCTTTGCGTGGTATATTGTCAAATGATGTGAGATTTGCAATATCCAAGGTATGTGTATTCTTCAACTCGATATGCTCAAAGGTTATCGATCCCGTTCGTTTGGATTACATGCAATCAGAGTTAGTGAAAACTTTGGGTATGCTAGAAAAGTTCTTCCCACCTTCGTTTTTTGACATCATGGTTCACTTAACCGTTCATTTGGTACGTGAAGTGAAATTATGAGGGCCTGTGTTTTTGAGGTGGATGTATCCAATCGAGCGTTACATGAAAGTATTGAAGAGTTATGTTAAGAACTACAATAGACCGGAAGGGAGCATAGTGGAAAATTACATAGCAGAAGAGTCTGTTGAGTTTTGTTCTGAATATTTAACTAAAGCAAACGAAATTGGCGTGCCCAAAAATTTGAGTTTTGAATCAAAATCCTTATCTACAGGTATCTTTTATTGGTTACACTTTATGTTTAGTTTAATCCATAAAATAAGTTTATGTAACCAAGATTTTTATGTATAGGTATTTATTCTAGCGTCGATCGCAAAGAATGGGAACGAGCCTCTCTTCACGTGTTACACAACGCTTCCGACATCACGCCATTTGTGGATATTCATATTAATGAATTGAGGGTGAATGATCCAAAGAAAGCATGAAATGAAAAATGGTTACAAGGTGAGCACAACCGTTCGTTTCAAAACTGGCTAGGAAAACGAATATTTGAGGAGTCGGGACATTCTTTTACATTGAGTAAACTATCAAGCGGGCCTTCTTCAATGATTACCAGGTACACTGCGTGGTCTGTTAATGGATTTATATTTTATACAAGAGATAGAGATAACAAGCATCCCGTTCAAAACTCTAGTGTTACATTCTATGCCGAGGCATTGCATGTTTCGTCGGCAAAGGATAAGAATCCAAAGGAAGGTTTTATGAATTACTACATATACATTGAAGACATATGGGAACTTGATTATTGTGGATCACGGGTCCTATTATTCAAGTGCAAATGGACAAATAATTATCACGTTAAAGTTGACAAGGACGGAGTTACCATTGTCGACTTTAGACGAACCAGTTATGAGAATGATTCATTTATGTTGGCCTCACAAGCAAATCAAGTCTTCTATGTTTCGGATCCTGTCAATCCGGAGTTATCATTAGTGGTTCATATGAAAGCAAGAAATATTGATGAAGAGGAAGATGAAGACATGACTAGTATTCCTTCTTTTACATACGGATTACCACCTGTCGACAAAGAGATTGATAATTTTGATGATGATGATGTTTCTCATTTACTTCGTAGGGATATTGATGCTACTTTTGTTTGAATAATGTATCAATATAATTTATAATTCAAAAGTTTTATTTTGATTTTTAGGGATTTTTGTTGCGGAGATCGCCGCAGCCATGCGTAAACTCAGCTGCAGCGTAGAAATTTTTTTTGCTCTCGGGAACATTTACGCCGCAGTGGTGTAGAAACTCGGCTGCAGCGAGACTATTCCGCTGCATCCGAGTTTCTACACCGCTGCGGCGAAATTTTTGTCAAGATTTTTTTTGCTCTCGGGAACATTTCAGCCGCAGCGGTGTGGAAACTGGGCTTCAGCGGAACAATCTCGCTGTAGTCGAGTTTCTACACCGCTGCGGCGGAAATGTTCCCGAGAGAAAAAAATTTATTTCAAAATGTCGCCGCAGCGGTGTAGAAACCCGGTTGCAGCGAGACTGTTCCGCTGCAGCTGAGTTTCTTCACCGCTGCGGCGGGATGAGTTTCTTAAATTTTTTTTGCTCTCGGGAACTTTTCCGCCGCAACGATGACGAAATTGGGCTGCAGCGGAACTGTCTCGCTGCAGCCGATTTTTCACATCGCTGCAGCGGAACAATTCTTTCAATTTTTTTTTTGCTTTCGGGAACTTTTCCGCTGCAGCGGTGAAGAAACATATTGTAGTGGAGACCTTACGTCGCAGCCTATTTTCGACATCGCTGCAGCGGGATTCCAAAAAAAAATCCAAACATATCACTTATAAGTAAATTAAACACATCAATATAGAAATATCACTTAAAGTAAGTCTTAACATAAAACATAATATAAGTTTCAACATAAAACATAAAAACATTATAACACAATCGTTCAACTAGTCTTAACATAAAACATAAAACCATTAATCTTCATTCGTCGTTGTTGTTGTTTTCTGGTTGTGGTGGAGGCGCCAGATATGGTGGTGGCATATATTCCGGCCACTTCGGTGGTGGGTGCGGCCATGAGGAATACTGTGGATAAGGTGGAAATTGTATCTGGTTCTCTTGGTTGATATCCCAACGAGCGTAAAGAGTGTTCAGTTGGTCGATATGATTATGACCGTATTCCGACTGTTGGATCGCAAACTGTTGAAGGCATTGAGAAATGCCGATGTTGAAGTGCATGCCGTGTGCAAGGTAGTCAATGGTACGAGGATCGATTACCTGAGGTGCTGGTAGTTGCAACATGGGAGAGTTTGGTGGTGGTGCCGCTTCCTCTTCCTCCTCCTGCTCTTCTTGTTGTTCCTCTCGAATTTTGTAGCGATCGATGGTTGAATCCTTGATGGGACCCATACAAGGCTTGATAACTCTTCGAATGACCTACCTCCGCATTGAGGCAAAGAGCGGTGATGATGGACGGATATGGTAGCCCGTGTCGTTCGTTAGCGTAGTCGATGTTTTTCATCCAATTGTAGATGAATCGACCTGCGCTAATAGTGTAGCCTTTGAGGATGCAGTACAGAAGTTGGAGATGATCCTCTCCCAAAGTCGTGAAATGCTTGATCGGAAAAAGGCGAGCACAAATAAAGTAAATCCAAGCTTTGGCTAACCTGGTGATGTTTGTCAATAAATTATGTAAATAATATATGACTAAATTATTAAAAACATGCTAACATATGCCTAAATTTTATAATAAGATGTAAATAATATATTAAAACACATTTTACATATTAATTAACATATGCTAACCTGGTGAGTTGTGAACGCTTGAGTACACGTTTTCCTTTGTTGGTAATCCAAGTCTCTCCCGGAATGCACAATGTTGCTGTCATTTTTTCGTAGTTGCATTTTCACAACAAACGACGATACTCCTCCATCTCAAAATCCATGTCGGGTGTCTCGAGCAAATCGCTGATGGCTTCGATGTTGAAGTTGACTTGTCTACCCCTGACCATCACAATATCTTCTTCGGCATCCTTTAGGTTGGCGTAGAACTCGTACACCATAGTCAAGTTTGCTTCGTTCTCAAGTTTGCGACAAAATTTGTCCCATTCAAGACCTTGAATGGTGTTGTAGATGAGTGCTCCGATGTCGGTGTTTCGCGAAACTTGAAATCCTCGCTCAAGGATTACACTACGCCCCATGAGAATGTCGTAGCGAAGCTCGGCATCCTTACTCGAAAATATTTGGTCGTTGTAGTCGACCTCAGGTGCGGCTTGACGAGGACGCTTAGCTTTTCCGTTTTGCTTAGAAGCGCTAGCCTCCTTGGAAGGGCCAACACCCGAGGCTTTTTTCGTATTAACCATTTTCACCTACACAAACAAAATAAATCAATTTATACATCACAATCGCATAAACAAGATTCAATAACAATCGCACAAACATGTAAGTTTGCTTTCAAAATTTTGAAAAAACCGAGAGAATGCAAAATTTTGAATCCCGCCGCAGCGGGAGTCAAAATCACGCTGCAGCCGTGCATAAATCACGCTGCAGCCATGCCAAAATTAATTTCTCTTTGCAAATCTCGCCGGAGCCTCAAAACCCAAACACCTCAACGATTAAATCTAGGTTCTAAACTATCAACCTAACCAATTTCAAACCTAGATTCGAGTTATAACGTGAAAGAAATTCAAAATCCAAAAATTTGAACCAAAATGGAACTTACTTATTTACTTGGGCGGCGGGGAGGAGGCGAGGAGAGAGGAGGAGGGCGGAACTTGGGCGGTGAGGACGGGAGGAGGGCGAACTCGGGCGAAGAGGAGCGGGGAGGAGGGCAAACTCGGGCGGCGGAGAAAAGGCGAGATCTCGCGGCGGCGGGAAGAGGCGAGAACATGCGGCGGCGGGGAGAAGGCGAGATTAATCGGCGGCGGGGAGATGCAGAAAATCGCCAGAGAGGGTCGGAATTGGGAGAAGTGGAAGAAATGAATGAAAGAAAAGAAAATCAAGATTTTATACCTGAGAATAGGGTAAATCGCGATTTCTCGCCGCAACGAGGATTATTCACCGCTGCAACGAGAATAGTTCTGGCAAAAAAAAAAACTCAAAAAACTCTCGCTGCAGTGAGACTTAGGCACCGCTGCAGCGAGAATTTCCCACAACGCTTGTATTAATCGTTGTGGGAACATCTCGCTGTAGCGAGATTTTTTTTCGCCCCACTCCCACAACGCTTACCCTAAGCGTTGTGGGAACTTCTCGCTGCAGCGAGATTTGTACGTAGCTGCGGCGAGAATCCCACAACGGATCCATTAAGCGTTGTAGAAGAGTTCTTTTCAACCAATTTTCCACAATGGTTAGGTTAAACGTTGTGGGAACATCTCGCTGCGGCCTGATTTGTACTTCGCTGCGGCATGATTCCCACAACGGATACAAGTAAGCGTTGTGGGAGAATTGTTATCCGCCAATTTTCCACAATTGTTAGCTTAAGCGTTGTGGATAAACGTCGTGGGAGATCGGTCTTCCCGCAATGGTTAATGACAAACTTTGTGGGATCTCTGGTTCCCACAACGCTTATTCTTAAGCGTTGTGGTAACTCCATTTCCCACAACACTTATTATAAGCGTTAAGGGAGACCCATTGTGGGATCCAACATTTGTAGTAGTGCTTCATGAATATCATCAACTAGATGAGATTTATAAAATTACCAATTTACCCTTCTAGTTGTTATTTCCTCAACTCCTTTAGTACTTGTGAATAAGTTAGAAACAATGTATTGACGAGGAGCTAACAAGTCACATTGTTTCATCCAAATAAAGTCGATACTTAATTTTGGGTATTGCGCAGTTCATTTATTCTCAATCCAAGTAATAAAGCATGAGGTGATATATATTGCATCTAAGCAATCTTGTACATGAATTCCATATCGATGAGAACTTCACAAAGTTGGTTCATGACATCTTCACAACTTATTATCTCACCAATTGGCCTAGTCTAGATCACGTAAAGGATCTGAAATTTGACTTTATCAAATGAGAGTATTAATGCTATGAAATGACATGTCTCATTCCAGGATTTAGGTAAGCATGATTCAATTCATACATAGTGACCTTGAGACAGAAGAGGTTAAATGGTTTGTTCTTCCATTGTCTCTAAAGGTGCACTGGTCAATTCAATATCTTCGAAAGATACACTGGAAGAACTATAGAGTTCTTAACTCTCTATGCCTCGTAACCAGACATCATAGATTCTTCCAACAATCATACTGGGATCAATAGTCCGTTGATCTTTAGATTGCGAATATATCGTTTTAGTCAAACCATGAAGAGTTTGTTCACGCAAATCTACATTTGTCTCTTCATACATTGTTAGGTTTGATTAATGACTATTAGACTATTGAATATCATAATTCTTCAATTAAACTAAAAAGGAATGAATGAACGTTTCAACTTTTATTAATTTAATCAGCAAATTACAATAAGGACTTTATAAAGATTTATACATTACATCAATATGTAAATAAACAATCTTCTTGTGGGCATCTCTGCCAACAGAAGTTACTTAGGAAGGGACCGAGGTTCCTTCGAAGGAGAGGAATGAGGTTGATGTTCCCCTTCCGGAGGCTGAGCCATCGATGAAGAAAAAGAAGGCGGCCAAAAAGGGGCCGTAAAAAGAAAGTAATCGAGGTCGACGATCTTTCAAACGAGGACGAGCGGGGCAAGGGGAAAGCCCCTAAGGACCTTAAAAAAAGGAAGAAGTGGATCAGGGGGTCCACTTCGAATTCCTCTCATTTGAAAGATCGAAGACAAGTGCACCCGGGTCGGGAGTACGAAAGTACGAGATCAATTTTAATTACAAGAGCGACCAGCCTCTCTCTTCTGACCAGTTCAGATCGACCGGATTTCTTTGCAAGCTAGCTGGTCCTTTGTTCGAGGACAAGAGAGTATCCGACCTGAGGGAGGCTGATTGGTTCATAAGGATGGCTAGACATTTAGTCGAGGTAAAAATTCTAACCAAAGTTTTTTTTTACTGATGATTATTTTTATTTGTAGATGACTGCTAACATCGTCACTAGACGAAGCTTTATGAAGATCGGATGGACGCGGCCGACGAGAAGATTGGAAAAATTTCCACCGTCTAGGTCGGGGCGGACACTTTTCAAAGCAAGATCGAAGAATTTCAGACAAGGATCGAAGGTCTGACGGCCAATTTGCATGCTCGCAAAGTGGTCGAGAAGAAATTGAGGAAGGCGGTGGAGGATGCCAACACAAGGAGCCTCATGTTAGAGTTCGACCTGGTCTCTTACAAGGACAAAGTGCGACATTTTTGATCAGGCACTCCACAAATCTTAAACCGAGCGAGATCAGCTTCGTGCCAACAACGCTGAACTTTCAAAATTTCACGATCGCCACATCGAAGCGTTGAAGGATGTGAACGTCGAGGTCGAAGCACTTACGCATTCGAGGAGGGTCGAGCTTGACCGAGCTGTTCACTGAGCCAAGAAGGAGACTTCTTCGAAGTACAAAGTCTTGATTGCTCAGTTCAAACTCCGGAAAGAGAAGATGGATGCTCTTCTGGAGCGGGTTGCCGATCTCGAACAATTATGCGGTAATAAAGAATTGATCGAGGAAATTCTCAATGGCAAACAATTTGATTGGGCTGAGGAGCTGGTGAAAGTCTCGAGAGACTTCGAAGAGTACGAACAGGGGATCGAAGAGATTCCTGAAATTGACGAGGTCCCCATGAATCCGTACTCGGATGACTCTCCTTTCGGCGGTTTGGTGCCTACGATCAATGAAGTTCAAGAGGCCAAGGTCTTCGAGCAAATGGCTGAAGGAGAGGGGAACAATCAGAACCCGATGTCCGTGTCGCAACCTGAGGTCAAGGAACCTCAGCAGATAGAAGGTTAAACGTTTATCCTTCAAGCGATTTTTTACTTTTTTTTTGCTTTTTTGTGTCTGTCATCCGAACATTACTTTGGCATCTCGTTTTGTCTAGGTAGGCCGACGTGGTTTTCCAAAGCTGGATGGTGGATTTCGTTATTTCCCTTTATTTGAACAACACCGGGCCCAACTTGTTAAGGGTAATTTCTGGTTATTGTTTTGAAACACTTGGGCTTGGAAGACTCTTTTTGTTTTATGAATGGATGCATGTTTCTATATTTCGCAATGATTGTTTTATTCAGTAATTAACTTCTACCGAACCGAACCGAATCCTTGCAATATAAAGTTGGATTAGGGAAATTTTTCTAAGTAAAAATTGACAATAACTTGCAACTTTGGTTTAGAAAAATTTACAATGAAATTTAAAAGCATTCGTCTTTTGAACGACATGCGAGGTGATTATGACATCGTTTTAGAGTATTAATAGACATTAAGATTTTAATAGGGCTATTCGACTTCGTCCGTCGTTTTTCCCATAAGTTTAGTTCACATGTGGTTTGTTTGAGATGGAATTATATCGATCTAATGGTCGTTTCATTTCTCTCTCTCTCTTGGATAGGTGAAGTCGATCAGTAGATGGCTTTCGTGGGGAGTATCGAACTCTTCGTTAAGGCCGTTAGGTATTTGTATTTAAATTCACTCGTATGCTGGTGATGACGAGGTCATTATGAATACGAGCTCCGAAGCTCGGTATGGCTCGGGATTCGTCTTCGAAGCCATACTGCAGGATGAGCCTATTTAGGGTATGGTTCGGTATTCGATATTGAGACCAAAAAGGGTTCATTTTGGAGGGGGGACTGAGTTCGTTGCCGAACTGACTACATACCCTAACAAGAGGGATCAAGTCAATCGTATTTCTAATCGTGAAGTATTAGCAGTAATATTTTTTTATGTTGATTATGTTCCACGCCCTCAAAAAATTGGAATTCCTTCCATAGTTTCGAGATTGTGGACGCCGGGTTGGACGACCTGGGTAATCCTGTAAGGGCCTTCCCAATTTGCGCCGAGCTTACCGGCGTTGAACTCAACGGTGTTTTGGAAAAAAATTCTTAAGACTAAGTCTCCAACATTGAATTTTTCGCGAATTGACGTTCTTATTATAGAATTTCACTATAGATTGTTTGTATGGGGCTAGTCTAACCAAGGCTTGCTCTCACATTTCTTCTAAGAAATCTAGCGATAGGAAGGGGTAATTATCATTTCTTGTATTTCTTTCTCCTATAAATAGAGTCTCATATTGAGATGTGAAAATAAGTTTTTGGTCTTACTCTCTCTCATTCTAGCCAACCATGCCTCTCTCTCTCTCTAAAATACTCTTTTATTTTGGCACCTAGATCCTCACTTGATCTAGAGTATTAGTTTATGATCCAAAACTTGTTCTTGGTTCATATTGTTTAATAGTGCCCACTCACTAAACTCTTCAAATACTCGAAGACTCTAGTGGTAGAAACTTTCGTGGTTGCTCGAGAATCCAAAGACGAGAAGCAGTGAGGGGAGACGTAGGATCTTCATACGAGAAGAGTCTCCAAGATCAAGCAACAAAAAAAGTACTAAGTATTTTTCATATTTATTATATGTTTTAAACAACATGGTAATGCACTTTGTCTAGGTAGTAAAATAGTTTTACACGTGTTCAAAACAAATTTTTATATTCCGTCATATATGATATGATAATTAATTGTTAAATCTTAGATCGATTCCAACAAAAGTTTCAACCAAGGGCACAAAAATGTGCCTTCATTGGTCATCCTCTGGGTGTCAAAGGATACAAATTTCTTAACCTCGACACTCATGCTATTTTTATATTCAGGAATGTGATATTCCATGAACATATATAACCCTTTTCATTCCATATCTGATTCAAATTTTCAAATTGACAATTTTCCAGAATTTGTTGTGCCCAAATTTCATGTCTCTCCAACCATGGATTACACAGATTCTGTGCCTACTCCTGCAACCTCATCTATTGTGCAGGATCATAGTCAATCAACACATATGCAGGATGATGATCATTCTTCACACTCAAATCTTTCTCTTCACGATATTCTTGGTGATTCACAACAAGAAACAAAGAAGAACCTCCTTCAATTAAACATGATGACACCATTCAGGACAACATCAACAATCCAACATCAGCAAGAAGGTCTTCCAGGCTTTCTTCTCACCTTCAAGATTTTCATTGTGCACTTGCCAATGAAACACAGACTTGCATTACTTCACCCCCACTCTATCACTTCTGGTTGATGCTATAATAACCTTTCTCCTAATTTAAGAAAAATACATTTTAGCAATTTCAATAAAAGGTGAACCACAATACTATCATCAACCTTCCAAATTCTCTCTTTGAAAATATGTTATGAAAGAGGAATTGGATGCTATGGTTCAAAGTAATATATGGTCAATAGTGTCATTACTAGTTGATAAACACTCTACAGGTTGTAGATGGATTTTTAAAAATAAATTTCATGCTAATGGTGACTTTGTTGGCAGGGATGCCCACAAGAAGATTGTTTATTTACATATTGATGTAATATATAAATCTTTATAAAGTCCTTATTGTAATTTGCTGATTAAATAAATAAAAGTTAAAACGTTCATTCATTCCTTTTTAGTTTGATTGAAGATATATGATATTCAATAATCTTATAGTCCTTAATCAAACCTAACAATGTATGAAGAGACAAATGTATATTTGCGTGAACAAACTCTTCATGGTTTGACTAAAACGATATATTCGCAATCTAAAGATCAACGGACTATTTATCCCAGTATGATTGTTGGAAGAATTTATGATGTCTGGCTACGAGGCATAGAGAGTTAGGAACTCTATAGTTCTTCCAGTGTATCTTTCGAAGATACTGAATTGACCAGTGCGGCTTTAGAGACAATAGAAGAACAAACCATTTATCATCTTCTATCTCAAGGTCACTATGTATGAACCGCATCATGCTTACCTAAATCCTGAAATGATACATATCATTTCATAGCATTAATAATCTCATTTGAGAAAGTCAAATTCTAGATCCATTACATGATCTAGACAAGGTCTATTGGTGAGGTATTAAGTTATGAAGATGTCATGAACCAACTTTGTGAAGTTCTCATAGATATGAAATTCATGTACAAGATTGCTGAGATGCAATATATATCACCTCATTACTTGGATTGTGAATAAATGAACTGCGCAATATCCAAAATTAAGTAGCAATTTTATTTGGATGAAACAATGTGACTTGTTAGCTCCTCGTCAATACATTGTTTCTAACTTATTCACAAGTACTAAAGGAGTTGAGGGAATAACAACTAGAAGGGTAAAATGGTAATTTTATAAATCCCAACTAGTTGATGATATTCATGAAGGGTAAATATAGATAACATTCAATGGATCCGCTCAATATAATTAAGTTTAATTTGAGTAGAAAATAAATTCATTTGAACCGAGAGATTCTCAGTGTTAACTCTTTAGTGGAGTCAGTTGACAATAAGCTAATACTCGCAAAAGGTTTGTGAACTTTTGAGTCTGAGTATAGAAGCTCAAGCTTTGTTCATTTGGATCCATAAGGTCACTATTACAAGTCATTAGAGTAGGATTGTTAAACTAGAAGCTGAGTCAAAATAAGTTCAAGTGTCGGAAAATGTCTAAAGGGTATTCTTGTCCACATGAACATAGAATGATGTGAATGTCAAAATAAGATTTTGAATATTTTCATATTTATAACCGAAAAGTCGTTTAAGGCATTATGAAATTAATTTCGTTATTTGTGCAATTATAATTCTACAATGGGTATTTTAAGAATTGTCTTAAAAGAAATAAGGAAGCATCTAGAAGCTCCCCCTAGGTAGAATTTTGGCTAAAGAGTGCATCAAGAGGAGAGTTTTATTTCTCTTTAAGTATAAGGATAATTACCCAAAAGGAAAAGGGAAATGAATTTCCTTGAGAAGGAAATAAATAAGCTAAGTGAGGAAACAAATTTCCTCCTTGCTTGAGGTGTATGGCCGGCCATCCTAAGAGAGAAAGGGGAAGGGAAAATCAAATATTGTGTCATGAATACATTATTCTTTCATAAATGAATAATTGATCTTTATAGATTTTTCCTTCTCCTATAAATAGAGTCTCACATAGAGATGTGAAAGGTGAAACTTTTGCCTTAATCTCATTTGCTCTTGGCCGACTTTTCTCTCTCTCTCTCTATAAAATACTTCTTTTATTTTGGCACCTAAGTCCTCATTAGACTTAGGCTTAAGTAGCTCTCTAGCTCATAGACTTATTCTTGAGCTATTGTGTTTAATTGTGCCCACACACAAATCATTCTAAATCTCTATAGACTCTTGTAATAGAAATCTTAGGTTTCTCAAGTTCAAGACTAGACGTGAAGGAATCAAGCAAAGGAAGAAGATTTACCTTTCCCAAGACGCTTCAAGATCAAGCTACAAAAAATGTTAGTATTTAAGTATATTAAATAATATTTTTAATTTATAACATGTATATGCACTTTGTTTAGGTTAGTAAAAATTGTTTTACTAGTAAAAATAAATAAATTATATTCCGCCATTAATGTGTTAATGATAAATTTTTGTTAACCCTAACCCTATTTCCATTTTTAATCTATTATTATGTAACATTCAATCTGGTGGAATTTCATTATCATATATTGCACCATATTATATATTTATTCTAAATTTCCATCCGAGTTTTTCAACACATATTAACACGTCAATTTCTTGCATTACTTGGACTGTTGATTTCCCATTCAAATTCCTCCACTCACGAGAGCTTTGCAAAAATAACTATCATGACAAAACACATATCTAGACCAAATAGATGATGTTGTTTTTAAGACAATAATTTTCCAATTTTATCATCCCAAACAAATATTATTTTTTGTACGGCCTCCTATAAACCTTCAAATATGAGCAATCTCATATTTTAAATTTTTTTTAAAAATAGAATAATTAACCAATATAAACATAAAAAAAAAAATCGAGGCCAAAATTTTGTAAAATTCATTGATCAAAAAATTTAATTTAAAATTTATTTGTGTAATAACGTATTAAATTTATATATTTGTCCAAACAAAATTCGTCATATATATATATATCATATTTTATATCGTTAACTAATACTGGCTAACCTGAAAAAAACATAAAAAAAAATTAATGTGCGAATTTGGATTGACCAAATATTTTATTAAGTTATTGTAAATAACCAACGTACGTGCGTAGCAGATTTATTTCAAAATTTTCTTATCATTTTATCTTTTTTTATTTTTGAAATGAACAAAAAAATATATTCTAACTAAATTTATCCAGAAAAATTATAAAGGATTTAGTATGATCATATACCAATATTTTATGAAACGAGGATTATATATAAAAAAAACTATATAATTTACCTGCTTAGTAATTAGACTAGTAGACCGTCTAAGCACGTTGCATCCTATAGTTTTGCCAATTGGCAACATTGTGGTTATGGGTAGTCTCCAATAGATATATTTATTTTATGTCCACAAATATATATATATATATATATATACCTGTGTATGGACAGAATTAATTTTCAATATATTATGGGGAGCTTTGAAATTTGGGTTGTTTTGTTTTGCTTGTGATTATTATCATATATCATAATATAGTCCTGAAAATAATGTGAGACAATGTCTGCCAATTTTTATTATTTAGATATAAAAAATGGTGCAAAACGACAATGCATGGATAGTAGTGGTTGGTGAGAGGAATTAAGAATCTGGGTCTGAATTTTTCTTTGCTATTCAATTTTTGAAATAACAAATTCGTCATTTGTTGCTTTTGACTATAAACTTCAAACAAAGCTTATCTCTTCTTTCTTTGCAGTAATAAATGCAAACCATCATAATGTCTCTTTTTTTTATTAGGCTTTGGCGTGGTAGCTATAATAACTTCATTTCAATTTTTTATTTTTATTTTCAGATAATACATAAAAATATATTTTAAAATAACCTCATCACGGGAAGAAAATAAAATTGGATTGACAACAACAGAACATGTGTTACGACCAGAAGAATTGACTAATCAACTTCAAATTGTATAGTACTGATTTCTTGGTACATAAACTACAATCATGAACAAAAAATTATAATACAAAAGATTTTCAGTTGGAGTCCAACAAATTAATATGGGACTACATTTATTCTTACCTCATCCATTGTAGAAAAAAAAAACACTAATACGAAAATAGAATATTTGGCAGATTTTTTTTCTTTTGGAATTGGAATCTTTTTAGGATTTCATTGCACAACCGTGGTCAATTTAGTCAATGGAACATGGTTTGGGACTAGTGATACAAAAATAGAAAAAATAATTGTGTATATAAAATACACACTAATTCCAGGGATCTCCTAATTTAATAATATGGACTCTAATAAAACGGTTTTTAGACTTTTACGTCAAAAAAAAAGTATACAAAAAAGAAGTCTCGCTTTGCTTTGACATTTTTATCAGACGATCTCTTTCATTACGTCAGACGTCGTCTTCTTGGATTTATTTAATTTCTTAAATATAATATTTGTTTTCTTCCAAATAGTCGTTTCTATTTTTCCCTGCCAATGCCACCTCATAGCTCAGGGTGGCTTTTCCGTAATTAAACAGAGTATCGTGTCCGAAGATTGAAAAGTAGAGACAAGTATAAGAATTATAACTCGTTCATGAAACTATCTCTCACCCCCAGTGAAGCTCGTGTAAGCTCTTTCCTTGAATCCCTCTCTCTCTCTCTCTCTCTCTCTCTCTCTCTCTCTCTCTCTCTCTCTCTCTTCTTACTCCGGTTAATATCGCCGCAGATATCACTGTGACGGAGTTACGTTTCGCTTCGCGTTTCAGAGTTCAAACAGAGAGGACGGAACGCGTTTCGGAGAGAAAGTTTCGTCTCCGATGCGTTGCTACCGGTGAGCAATGGGCTGCATTTTCGGCGTCGCGTCTCGCGCCAGCGAAGATCGCCAGCGATCCTCCGTGGAAACCACGCGCCGCCGCAGAAAGCCGGAGCGACGTCGCTCCTGCGGCGCAGAAGTCCGAAATGAAGATTCCGCGCAGGCGGCGACGGAGAAGCAGGTGATTAGACGCCGTACCACTGGAGATTTCACGGCGATCGAGCGACGGAAACCTAAATCGGACGTTTTCGTGTCGAATGAGGACGGTTGGCCGTCGTGGCTTTTGGCCGCCGCCGGCGACGCCATTGGAGGTTGGACTCCTCGGCGAGCTAACAGCTTCGAGCGATTAGCAAAGGTAAAATCGCTTTTCTCTTCCACTCTCTAAATCGCTCAATCTCTGTGCCTTAATGGCTTTTCGTACGATTGTTTTTCTTGTATGCTCAGATTGGCCAGGGGACTTATAGTAATGTGTACAAAGCTAGGGATTTGATTACCAATAAAATAGTGGCGTTAAAGAAGGTTAGGTTTGATAATTTGGAGCCAGAGAGTGTGAAATTCATGGCGCGAGAGATTCTAGTTCTGAGGACACTCGATCACCCCAATGTGCTGAAGCTCGAAGGATTAGCTACCTCGAGAATGTCTTGCAGTCTCTACTTAGTCTTCGAGTACATGGAACACGATCTAGCCGGGCTTGCCGCTCGCTCCGGCGTCAAGTTCACTGAGCCTCAGGTAGTTGAAAATTTTCACTTCTTTTTTCTACTTCTAGATTATATGCAATTTACGATTGTGTTATGCATTCGTGTTTAGGTTCCGGAACAAGCTAATGCCATTTTGTTCGTTTGGCCTTTTGGCTTTTTATTTGGGTTTGATGTTACTTAAAGACCTTCCTAAGATATGTGATTGGGACCCATACAACAGTTCTTTTCAAACTCTACTCCAAAATTATATTGCTATGCTTTTTAACAATAGGTGAAAAGAAAACCAACTTTTGTAAAAATGTTCTGCGATGTTTTGTTCTTCTTACCATTACAATCCCTTCCTTAGAGTTTAATCTGTGCTTTTCGGGTATGAGTCAGGTAAAGTGCTACATGAAGCAATTGCTTTCGGGGCTGGAACATTGCCACAACAATGGAGTTCTGCATCGCGATATAAAGGGCTCGAATCTGCTGATCAATGACCAAGGGGTGTTGAAGATAGCGGATTTCGGCCTGGCTACTTTCTACGACCCCAATCAGAGGCAAGCGATGACGAGTCGAGTGGTCACTCTTTGGTACCGACCTCCCGAGCTGCTTCTCGGAGCCACCATCTATGGTGTTGGTATTGACCTCTGGAGCGCTGGCTGTATCTTGGCCGAGTTACTTGCTGGGAAGCCAATCATGCCGGGTCGGACAGAGGTACTCCTTTTTCTTGTCATACAATTAAAAAAAATTTAGCCAAGTAATATTAGCCACCAAAATGTCAGGAATTGAAAAACACCCAACTTTCTGTTAATTGTTTGTAAATATTCACTCAAACATCACGAATTGAGAAATAAATTTTTTTTCTAAAATCGGCCAAAAAAAACAGGCGGAAGTGCTTTGGTTATTCTAAACGGTGTGTGTAAACCATCGGGGCTGACTATTTACACAAGATTGCGAAAGTTGAGATATTCTCCGACCCACTTAATTTCGGTGACTATTAACCACAAAGACCCAAATTTAGTCAAGTAAACCACCAAAACATCACAAAGTGGGAAAGTTTCGTTAATTTGTAAATAGACAGACTGATTATGTGGCATCAACTTTTTGTTTAAATTGAATTTTTTGTTTAGCAAAATAGACACTTAGGAGCTAATTCTAAAAAAATGTTTACTTGACTTAAATACAAGCAAGTTAGCCATTGTGAAAATAATTATTGACACCTGGTACTTGCACATATTTAGCTATATTGCGAAGCTATTAGTTTCAATTGGCTATTTAGCTAAAAAATCCTTTTATATTTATGAATATTATTATCTTTGTTTCCGTATGTTTGTTGCTTGTGAATCATTTGAACTTGATGGACTATGTACCTGGTTTGTCACTTGTTTGCAGTGTTTTAATAAATATCGCTTCATTCTAAAGTAACTGAAAAATCCAACTCTTTTTAATATATGTATGCATGGTATTGGTCCACTTTCTTTAAATAAAAGATTGAATCACTTGGTCTATCTCTGTTCTTTGCATTATGATTCATGAATGAGTTTGTAGCTACAGGGTGTCCTTTAGGTTGCTTGCATTTAAGTCGAAGTCAATAAGCTTGTGTTTTTACTTTTTAGGCATTACAAGTCAAACCCTTTCTTCTGATCATTCTGGAGGCTTTTGCACGCCTAAGAAAAAAAATACAGTTCTGAAAAAGACAAATAGAACGAAAACACAGCAGGCACAGTTATTATTCTTCCATTCTGGTGGGCCAATTAGTAACTGACAGATTTAGTTAGACCCTGAGAGTTCTTCTCTTTTATAGTTATAATCTTGGCATGAGAAACTTCTGAAATAAATTATTTGTCCTGAAAAAAAGGTTGAACAACTTCACAAGATATTCAAATTGTGTGGCTCGCCATCCGAGGAGTACTGGAAGAAGTACAAGTTGCCAAATGCAATGCTTTTCAAGCCACAGCAGCCATATAAACGCTCCGTGGCTGAAACGTTCAAGGATTTTCCCCGTTGCTCTAGACCTCTCATCGAATCTCTTCTCTCGGTAGAACCCGATGGACGAGGCACCGCCACCGCGGCTCTACAAAGCGAAGTGAGTATATATATACTTCTTCCTTTGCGGATTACATTGTTTTATATTGACACACGAGATGCTAATTTTTTTAACACGTTCTTTCCTTCTTTACTGAGAAATTGTTAGCCTATACTATTAGCATTATTATTATATTATTTATGTAAGGTTATTATAGTCTTTTCCTCTTTCATTTGTATTAGAGTTATATACCCTTAGTATTCCTCTTATTATTACTACGTAATATTATTCTCTTTCTCCTGAATCTTCAAAGATATCGAGTAATTAATTTTTTGTTTTTTACTGGACGTGGGTTCAGTTCTTTACCTCGGAGCCTCATCCTTGTGATCCATCAAGTCTGCCTAAATACCCACCCAGCAAAGAGTTGGATGTCAAAATACGCGAAGAAGAAGCGAGAAGGTTTTTCTTTTCTTTTCTAGTTATCACGATCTTAATAAGTCGCCGAAAACTAAAAGATTTCTCTTTTTTTTCATCCAGGCAAAGGGGTCTAAGCGGGAAAGGTTGTGCTTACGACGGTGCCAAAAAAGTCAAAGTTCGTGACCGTGCTGGTCGGGCGATTCCGGCTCCAGAAGCTAATGCAGAGAATCAAGCAAACTTAGATGTATGCTCTCTCTCTCTCAAGTTAATCTCTATTTCTGGGTTATTCTAATTATTAGTCATCTAAAACTAGTGTTATTGAATTTTGATAATAGTCAACGTTTTTGTAAATGTCTAGTAAATAGCTAGACCAATCTGTTTACAAGATTATTTGGACCAATTTATGCCGAAATTAGGTCCCCGATCATTTCACCACCGAAGAGGGCAATCCAGTACAAAATTTTATGTAAATGATTGCCACATAAGAAGTTTGGCTATTTACAACATATTTACAAGACATTTGCTATTTCCAAATCTCTAATGTTTATGTTGGCACAAACAAATCTCCAAATTATTTGTTATTTGGTCCAACATACTTATGATTACACAAATGACATGTTTTATCATACAACTCCGAAACTGAGTACTATATTTCCACCGAAACCCTAAAAACAACTGATCTCCAGCCAAGAAAACAGACTTTATTCACATTTACCCAATCTTTTCAGAGGTGGAGACTTGCGGCGCAAGCAAACACGAAGAGCAAGAGCGAGAAATTCCCGCCACCGCACCAAGACGGAGCGGTGGGTCATCAACAAGAGGCTTCTTACAAAGGCCCTTTATCATTCGGGGACTCGGATTCATCCTTCGGATCGGCCATTTTCAATCCGAAGTCTTCTTCGGGGGCGACCGGAGGAACTTCTTTGAGGAATAAATCCAGCACAGAGGATCCTCGTTCCGCTCCTTCCCACAGGTTCATCCGTGGATTCAAACCTTCCTCCGTCTTGTCCACAAATTTATTTCTCAAGGGTAAATAAGGTCATTAAAAAAATCATCTGGGAGTTTTTCTTTTCTGGAGGGTCTGAATAATAGGGGGGATAAGATTATTTTAAAAAAATTCCCTTTAGCCATAGCCCTTAATTGATTTATCAGGATGCTGTCGTTTTTTTAAATTGGATTAACTCTTCTTGTACTTTGTACGTACGGCTATGATTGATTGATTTTTGGTGTATAAAAAGAATCCATGTGATGGGAAGATTAGCTCGGACTCGGTGTATATTCGTGTATTAATGGAGTCCCACTTTTGTGTACTTTTTCTTAAATGGATCCAAATCTATTGACGTCTTTCACGGTAAAATAAATAGTATTTAGAAACGAGCTACTTGAAGCGTCAAAATTGTAATTTATTTAACGTTTATAGTATTTTTGTAAAATAGTTAAAAGTCGATAATTTACCCAGCATTTACCAATTGTGTACGAAATAAAAGCACGAAACAAATACAGAAGAAAATAAGAAAGAGAGAGATCAACTAATAATTTCGATTGATAAAATAAAACACGGGGAGATTCAATCAACGATCAATTGATATATATAGAAGAAGAAAAACAATGTATATATAAAAAGAAGAAACATTAAGTAAAGTTAGAAATGTTAATTCCTTAAATATTAACAAATACAATGAGATGATCACATATATATATTCATGATCCAATGAAAGGATGACAAGTACATGTAATTGCTAATCGACTTCTTAAGAGAATAAGAACATTATCTTAGTCAACGGCTTGGTCTGTTTTCTTGGGAATAAGAGATGCACTTTCATTACTTGGATGATAACACGATTTAACGTTCAAAAATTGCTTCATCGCCACTGGTCCTTTTCGTATCGCTCTCGATATTTTCTTTCTGTTCATATTTCCCGGCCTTTTTGTCATCTTTGTTGTCTTTGTCTCTTGATCATGCTACAAAAAGTTCGATTGTAATCTCATTTAATGAATTTTTTTTATAAAAAAATTCATTATTACGTACCTCTTCTTTGGCAGCCAAGCCATTAGCTTCGAGTGCTATAATGCTATCAACACTGCTTTCTCTACTTGATCTCTTTTGAGTTTCTAGATCAACATTATCATTAATCTCTTCTTTAGTATTAGCATCCTTGTTATTACCTGCAGTGCATTTGCAAGCATTAATGACAAAAATTTGAAATATCTTAAAGAAAAGTATATTGTGTGATAAATCGATAACATGCATTTTTTTGTCGCCCATTAAATTTGCGCGACATAAATTTATAAATATATTTCGATATCAAATAAAGACTCACATGTTATCTTATGTGTTTCATCTTTTTGATCTTCCAATGACTCGAGGTAATACACCCTGAAACTCGGTGACCCAGCACATATGTTTCTTTCCTTGTCGCCCTCTTCTTCTATTTCTTCATCTTTCTTTACTTGTTGTTCTTTTTCTGTTTCCTTTTCATTTTTGGGTTCCACAACTTCTTTTGCTTTCTCATATGATTCGCCAACATTTTCCTTTTTGGGTTCCCCATCTTCTGTCGCTTTCTCATATGATTCGCCAACATTTTCCTTTTTGGGTTCCCCAACTTCTGTGGCTTTCTCATCTGGTTCACCAACATTTTCCTTTTCGGGTTCACCAATTTCTTTCGCTTTCTCATTTGGTTCACCAACATTTTCCTTTTCGGGTTCTCCAACTTCTTTCGCATTCTCATTTGGTTCACCAGCAATTTTCTTTTCGAGTTCCCCAACTTCTTTCACTTTCTCATTTGATACACCAATATTTTCCTTTTTGGGTTCCAGAACTTCATTCCCTTTCTCACTTGGTTCCCCATTACCATTGCCATCATTTGATTTCTTATTTTGTTCCTCATCTTTTGCTTCTTCGTCTTCTTTGCTCTCAATCTTCTCCTCAACCTCCTCTTTCCCGTGATCACGATCATCATTTTCTACGCGTTCGTTCATGGCTTTCAAAAAAGATGATGTACTCTCGCGATTGTGATCATGATCATGATCATCGCCTATAGAGGATGGTATTGATGGGCGAGCCAACGCCTCGTTCTCTTGACTTTCGTTCAAAAGTTCCTTCTTTGACGGCGTTGACTCTCTAGCAGCACGGCTTCTTCGCCTTCGAATCTCCTCAATTTTGCGCCGAAAAAGGGGACTGAGTTTCGGAGGAATTGCTAGTATATCCGTGTGGACAATCTTTGAGTTTTGACACCCCATTTTTTTTGGGTGGGGACAAGAATGAGGATAAAATAAAGGAGAATTAACCTATGGTGGATAGGAATATCAATGCTTTGTTTTCTTGGTTTTGTTTGTTACACTTGGGAAAAATTCAAGGGGTTCTTTAATGATTCTTTCAGCTTGGAATTTTTGGCCAAGAGAAACAACCCCTGAAACCTTCTTTCAAGACTCGAATGGTTTACGTTGGTTATTTTAATTTGTTTGAAAGCTGTAGTTAATTTTTAATTTTATTTTTTTGCCAACAAAGTAATTAGCTATTTTTTGTTGTTTAATTGTTCTAATTATAACTATATATGCATTTGGCCATATTTTTCGGTCGTTGGTCAACAAGTACAGCCCTTGAAAGAGAATATCGCGTATGTTGGCTATTTCTGTCAAATAATTAAATTGGGCCTAAAATAATTCAATTGGGCCTAAAATAATTTAATTGGGCCTAAAGCCCATTTAACATTTTTTTAATTTTGGGCTTTCATAAGCTGTTTGTTTTGCTTACATGAGTTAGGGTTTCTCAGCTAAGAACTCTCTCTTCTCTCCCTCTCTCTTTCTCTCTGTTCTTTGCGTTTTCTCTCTCGGTGTTGGCTCTGCGTTTTCACACACCAAGGTTTGGTTTAATCTGTGTTTATTCTCGGATGTGTTTTGATACTTCGAAATCTGATCTGGAAATACTGACTAACTAGTCGCCATTGACCAGTTTCTGCGTCGTCTTAATTCGGTGTTTTTAGTGCATATTATCCATTGACGGAGAAGAACATTCCTGAGTTTATATGATTTTATTTAGATCATGTAATTTTCTGCACAGTTTTTTTGAAGTAACCATTTGTCTGGTTTGATCTGGAGTAATTTTTTTTTCTAAAAGACTGCGTCAAGGCTATTTTTGATGTCAGTCTTAATAGATAATAGATTGTAAAATGAATTTGAGGATTATCTTAATTTTTATTGAGATATTGACTGCAAAAGTGTTATTGACTTAGGTTTTTTTTACTGAATGCCATTGCTAAGGCTGTGTTGAGTGTCGCCTTTCTGTTTTTCTCTGTTATGTTTAATTAATTCATCGACTGCTTATTATTAATCAATTGAGTCTGTATATGATGTACTCTTTTGTACTATTTCATTTTGATGCACTCAGGTTATAAAACATTGTTTTAGTTTGTACTTCGTTATTATTATAGTGAATTTTGAACTTGTAATCTTGATTAGTAATGTAGAGTAAACTAGTTGATAGCTACGCTTTCTTTTCACCCTTAATTTATATTTGATAAATCTCAATTTTACCATATATGTGTGCTCTAGAAGTTTGAGTTGAATTTGTCTTTTATAGTTTAGTTAATCCATGTGTTTGACCAGTAAATTTTTCACTTCAAACTTTATTCTTATTTGTCACTAGCTAAAAAACTCGAACTTTTAACTTTAGATTTGTGAAGATGTATACCACAAAGAAAAAGATCCACAAGGATAACGATGCCGAGCCCACAGAGTTTGAGGAGACGGTTGCCCAGGTTAGCCTCATTCTTTGGTACATATGTTAAATTTCATCCATCTTAAGTTATTTCTCTAAGAGTTATATTATGTTCTTTGTCCCTTGCAGAACCTCTTTGATTTGGAGAACACCAACCAGGAACTTAAGAGTGACCTGAAGGATCTCTACATCAACTCCGCAACGTAAAAAACCGTTTTCATTTCCTCTTTTTCTCCGTTACGTGGTATTTTTAATTAAGTTTAGCTAATTAATTTATTATGTTGTTTTGGTATTTTACAGACAAATGGACGTCGCTGGAAACCGCAAGGCTGTCGTGATCCACGTCCCGTACAGACTGAGGAAGGCTTTCCGCAAGATTCACCTGAGGCTCGTCCGCGAGTTGGAGAAGAAATTCAGCGGCAAGGTAAAATTGCTTCTCTGCTAAAGAAACCAATAGAAACCAAAAGAAGGGTTTTTTAATTGTGGTGCTGGTGGTAAAAATACCTGATGTTTTTACTATAATTGACATGTACATGCTGAAGCTTTAATAGCAGTGGGTAAAATACCTAGCCGAGGTTTTGTTGGCACTGTCCACTTTTCCTTCATTAAGTTTTTTTTCTTCAACGTGGACAGCTCATATTTAAGTGTCAATAATTGTAAAGATTGGGTATTTTAAGAGAAACCAAGAGAATGGTTTTCTTTACTTAGTCTTGAAAAATGTTATTTTTTTTATCTTTCAGGATGTGGTGTTCATCGCTACCCGTAGGATTGTGAGGCCGCCGAAGAAGGGCTCAGCAGTCCAGCGCCCCCGCACCAGAACCCTTACTGCTGTTCACGATGCCATTCTCGAGGATATCGTTTTCCCGGCTGAGATTGTCGGAAAGCGTTGCAGATACACCCTTGATGGCTCCAAGATCAGCAAGGTAAGTCCATAACTATTTTGTATTACCTGTATCACATTCCCAGAAAAGGATATTTCTAGGTTATAGTGTGCAAAATTGATCTGGTAGTAGAGTCAATGACTTAGTTCTACTTAATACACGATATGGACTGGTTTAATGTTATAATGAATATTATATGATGATTAATGTTTTGTTCTGATCAGCAGGGTGGTCCGTTACTATTCGGTCATAATTTTAAAATTTAAATCAATCTGTCGCAGCACCAGAGAATCTGCTAACCAGTCTAGTAGAATTTACAACTAGAACAAATCTGCTGATAGTCAAGTTTATATATCGGTTTATTGGCAAGATTGGTCGAGTCCATGATTTGAATGGAATTACAGTTAAAGTGATTATATCAATCAAGATTTCGTTGTATCTTATTGCTATGTTGTTGAACCAACTAAATTACTTACAACTATACAATTATCTTTGCACGTAATTTCATTGTCTTGTTGTTCATTGGTTTTGTGGTATTCATTTTGTGTTAATCAGATTTTCTTGGATCCGAAGGAACGTAACAACACCGAGTACAAGTTGGAGACTTTGTCCGGAGTTTACAGGAAGCTTACCGGGAAAGATGTTGTGTTCGAGTACCCCATCACAGAGGCTTAAGTTGCATTTCATAATCTTTAGATGAAAATGTTTTTTTTTCTTTTAAAATGCTGTTTCTTGTGTTAGAGTTTTCAATTATTGCAGGCACTCTTTGGAAATTTTGACTTCATATTGGTGCTTTTAGACAGTGAAATTGTATTATTTTTGGAGTAAAACTTGCATCTATTTATTTCTATCGTTGGAGATCCTGTTATGAGAAAGTATGTTTACGATGTCTAAGCACATAATCTATGGATTCTTTTTGCTTACAAACCTAAATTTAATTTAACGAGTAATTAAAAATATACGTAAGTTAACAAACACAGTGAAAATTACTTCAGTCAAAAGTTAAACTTAAAGCATACATTTCTCTTTATATACATACCTTAATATTACCTAAAAGATTATGACATTTTAGAACATTTACCAAACCAAAACAAAAAGCCCACGTCTTTATTTTGTCGCCGTGAAACCTCAACATGCATGCATCTTGGTGCCTTCTCTTAATCTTAATATATAAAATGCTCGATTCAAAGCGATGAAGCCTTTGGTCTCGCTTTTTGCTTTTTCTGACTTTGATCATATCGTGCTATGCTTCTATCTTCTTTGAAAACGATCAGAACCTTTTAGACTAAAGATTCCTGTGTGTTATTTATATTTGATATATTAAGGAACTAACGAGTATATATAATAGTTAGCCATATTCAACCTCCGGATCACGTCACATGTATGTAAGAGTTCACTCCGATCTTATGAGTTTTAACTTTCTTATCTAAAGTATGCTATTGACTTAAATAGAACTACGTACATGGACTATACAGTTGAATCTGAGTCGTAATAGTGTCTTATCATAATTATTCTTCACATTTTAGATTTGGCATAAAATTAGTCATTTCCGTTAATAAATGGAAGTTTCATGTGTCTCGCATTTGAAACAGCTTACAATTAAAAAAGAAAAACGGATATATATTCCTTCACCTGCAAGCAAATAAATTTATATTTTGGATTAAAGAAAGAGTGATATTTAATTAATTAACTTTTTTCAATATTTTTTTTATTGTTGCAAAGCCTTTACGTTCGAGGAGCGGGACGATTTCGTCCATTTCATTTGACGAGGAACTAGTTTCGACAAAAAAGCCAAAAGGTTATAGATTAATTTTTACATGCATGTGCATTTAAATAAAACTCGTAATTAGTTAATAATAATAAATAAAAAACAAGGTAACGTTCTCCAACATTCCCTGATCTTCATAAGTACGTAACATAAAATAGCAGTTTTTTGTGGTTTAATTCAATACCTATTATAAGATACAAAACCACGTCGAACATTGACCGAAGCATGCTATTAATAATTCAATGTCTTAAATAAGAATAAAATAGACATCTCAAAAATCTGGATAACCATTATTGTTCTCTTCATCACGTCTTCCATAACTACTCGAAGAAACCTCGTTAAACGAACTAGAACTCGACGAAGAACAAGGCGACAATGGATCAAACATCCTAGGCTGATAATAACTATTATTCATCCCGAAATCTCCCACACCATTATTGTTCATGTCACCCTCCCAATTCTGCTCGATATTCTCATCCCCATTGTTGTAGTAATTATTTACAATCTTTGTACTTTTTTCCTTCAAAAATATTCGGGAAAGGACCCAATTAATCTCAGCTTGGTCTTGTGAAGCCTGCCCATGTATAACAAAAACATACATAAAATTAATCAAAATTCCAAATAAATAAATTAGAAAAAACACTAGTTACATATATATATATACATATATAAGTATATTGACTTACATGTTGAGGTGTCTCTACATTATTATTGTTGATGATATGAAGAGTATACTCATGCATGAACCAACGAGTCCTATTCCCTTGTGGAGGCTTTCCTCTATAGAAGACAAGAGTCTTTCTTGTTCCCACAATGCTCTTCTCCATTGAAGACAAGATCTTCTTATCCGATCCCGTCGCTTTCCAATACCCCGACCCCATTTTTCGGTTCGCCCTACTTGACGACCCGTTTCGATTATTCTTCACTTCCTTGTTGCTGAAAAAATACCTGTCTTCTTCCATATCACCTATAAAAAGTAGAAAAATCATTATAATTAAGTGAATTTATAGTGAAATATGTGGCCTGAAGTGAATTACTATATATATATATATACATATAAATATGTGTTTTTTATATACTTTGTCCCATCGATCAAATGTAAAATAGTCATGTCGGATTAGACACCACAATCATAATATGTACGAGAAATTGCTCAAAATATCGTATTTTAAAAAAATTGTTTTCTTCTCCATTTGTCACAAAAATAGTTGAAGAAATGATTCACCATTGATTATATTTTAATATTTTCAGCCATCCTCCTTATTTCTCCCATTTTATTAAAAAAAATTGTGTTCAATACCCAATTTAAAACTCATCTTCTCTACCAACTCAATATATTTTTTTTTTGGAGAAACCTTGCATGCATGCATTAACGTAAAATGAGTACAGAACCTGAAAATGGCAAGTCCCAAGGATCATATTTGGAGAGATTGATCTCTGGAATGATGTCCGAAGAAGATGGCAAAGGACATGAAAATGTTTTGCATCGGAGGTATTGAAACACGAGCTCTTCCTCCGTCGGTTGAAATCTGAAACCCGGAGGTAGTTTGATCACTCCATGGCTGTTCCTCGCAAAGTTAAACTTGTTCATGCTTGAAGAAAGTCGAAGGATTATACTCTAATTAGAGAAAATAAATCTTAATATTACTTTCTCAAACTTGAGAGATACCAAACATTGAACTTCCTCAGTATTAATAAACCACTGCTCGTCATGGGATAGCTTCGCTTTAACCAACAAATGCTAATGGTGACCTGGAAAGAATTTTGCTTTTTAGGTTAGGTATATAGTACTATATCTCTATATATATTATAGTACTCAATATATATATATTCAATTAACCATGACATCACACTTGGTACAACTCTACTTAGGAAAATTAACTGCTTTAATAGTATATCTAATTTAGAAGACTTAACATGAATCAGAATATGCTACAAAATGATCATAGGCTGTTACTATTCTTGTTGGGCGAATCAATATGCAACAAATTAATTGTTGGATGAAATTTATTTCGGAGGGGCTGATTTGTAAGAAGTTTAAGGTAAACATAAGTGAAAAAGTAAATTTTGGGATCAATTGTAAAATAAGTTTTAGGGGCGATTTAAGTCTCTATGTGTATGTTGCTATTTCTGTACTGGTAACATGATACTATTTTTTTTAGCGTAATTGTAATTGCAAGTATCACGTGATTTCACCTAAAAATGAATGAGATGGTTTTCGCTCTCTATTAGAAAATGTAAATAGCACAACTAATTAATTACCCATCCTTACAAAATAATTATGAAGGTAATTAGCCATGAACATGACTACTTAATTTGAGAATAAGAGATTGATCGAGCTACTAAGCAAACTAAAAGTTTTGGGAATAATTGCATTAAGGGAAGTTATTATCTAACAAGAGGTTTTTCCATATTTTATCATATATGCATGAGGGTTATTTTCAGTTGTATATCATATTAGATTTGTTTATAAAGTAAAAAAAAAAGAGACTATCATGTCTATAATTTCCTTCTAGACTTTCTCTATCATAAATTTTAGTTAAACGGAAGTTATATTGATTTTTTAAGGTTCTTTTCAATGAATGTATATTACAGATTTTCCAAATAAATGTACTTCCTGAATGGTAAGTTAAGAAACGAGAAAAATGATCTTAAATTTGTTCCAATGCAAGTCAATATTCGACGTAAAAATATGGCACCGTACACATACTAAATGAATATAATTAAAGCGTGCAAAAAAGAAAGGAACACTTTCGTTGTTCTTTTTTATACCACCATTCATGGAAATGACTCCGCTAAGTTTCTTAAGAAGCTTAAACTACGAATAAAATAATTTGAATCCTCCGACACATCAAGAATAGATAAATGAATAATTTAAACAAAGCTAACCTGAATCTTTGTTCATGTGCTTTAATCTACAGTCCACATAAGTTTTTTCTGTCTTTAGGAAATATTTGCTTTTGGCGCATAATTAATTTAGGAACTAAGTATTTACTTTCGACGAATATATGGTACATGACTCGGAAAGTATGCCTAGCCACACTTTCAAAAAAAAAATTATGCTTTAATATGATATTTTCTCTTTCAATGAGGTATATATCATAAAAAGGCTATAACTTTTTAAAGGTAAAGTCAACAATCGGATTGGTACTTTTCTTCATTGCTAAGATCTAGCTTTAATTTTCAACTTCTTCTTGCTCCTCTTTCAATATATTTTTGAGTAATTTTAGTTACCAGCTATATAAGCATATTATATATTTGACATAACTATATTTGCTAAACATTTAGCAAATAGTCAAGATAAATATATTACAATAATATTTAGATTAATATAGTCCAAAATTTAAAATGCACAAAACATCTGTAAACAAAAAACAATTCGGTACATTAATTTTTTATAAACGACTGCCACATAAATATATTGAATATTTATAACATATTTACGGGAAGTTAGCTATTTCTGAATTTCTTATGTTTACGTGATTAAAAAGATAAATTTTGTATAGAATTATTTGAATTTTCAAGCAGGAATGTGGGCCAATAATAAAGATCCTTTGCCACTAGTAGAAAGTAGTCCTCATTTTTTTTCGAATTGAACTTTAAAAGCTTCAAACAACAGTAACGAAATAATAAATATATTTTTGGAAGCTATAATAAAAGACCATTTAGCTTTGAAATCTCCAAAGTCTTTATGTTTTATTTTTACACATGGGAATCTCATTTGCATACCTCCTTTTAAAAATCTTTGAAGTTTTTTTTTGCTTCTTATATAGATAAACCTCTTGAGAAGAGAACACATATATAAATTATGTAAAGAACAAAATCATGTCAACATTGCAACAACTTTTAATATTAGTGATTTTTGAGATATAAAGCTCTTATTGTGCGTGCTTACTTTTTTTTTTTCATTTCCGAATTTGAATGAAGGACTAGACTCATGATTATGGACAAAATGAAAAGTTAAGGTTTGATCATACGAATAGAAATCGAACCAATAAGAAATAGTTTGATCTCGGGCATATCACATGCCAAAAACTTTGACCCTAATATTTGCCTTTTAGAATTAAATATCATTTTTTTTACTTATTTATTAATGATATCTCTCATATGGTAAAGTTGATAGATGCTTAATGAACAAGAAAGTTTGTGAATAATGTGCTTCTACTATTTTAGACATCTCACTTGAGTCCTCTGTCCGATTTAAATGTACAATTTAATGTTCATCCTTTATTTTCTTATAATGTGCTTTATTGCGACTGAGAGTGCAGTGATGGGTCCATCACATAAGGCACATAATTTGATATTTTTTCGTCCATTATCTTCTTTCAAGTCTAGACATGTCTCTCGTAATTAGAAGATAATAATAATTTTAGTCCTTTTATGACAAGGAATGACCAGATTATTAAGATATTCGAAATTGCATATAATTAATTTTCCAAATAACATATCCCTATATAAATACCTCATGTTTTTTAAATCACATTTCCTGAGTACCTCAAGAGCTATTTCGGAATAAAAATGTCAGATCACACTTATTAACAGGGGATAATAAGTTATATAGACATTTCAAACTTAACCATTGCTAAATAGTCAAATTTCTGAAAAAATTAGTTTATAATCATAAACGAAAATAAACCGCTTATAATGACAATATTACCCCTAAATAAAAAAGTGTAATTCGAAAATTTAAATTCGAAAACAAAGATCAACCGATATTAATACCCACTACCAAAAAAAAAATCAGCCCCACTACCGGCGGTTATTTATAGAAATAGGCGGTTATTTATAGAAATAGGCGGTTATTTATAGAAATAGGCAGTTACTACCGGCGGTTATTTATAAAAATAGGCGGTTATTAAATACAGAATATATAAATATGAAAAAACGGTTTTGTTATAAAAAATAGTGTTATTAATTACGAAAAAAATAATGTTTTGAACAGGGCACTATTGGAAGTAAAATAAATAAAAAAATTACACGTCATTTTTTTTGGCTATATCTTTAAAGATGCAAAACGTATGGTTAAATTGCAATAACATTGTTTGCAAGTGTTATTTAGTCCAATTTTTCTATTAACAATTACAAAAATCACATCCCTTCTATTTGTTTTAGAGTCTCCAAAAGAAACTCGGTTTTTTTTTGGCGAAAACGAACATTTAAGATAAAGCATTAGAAAAAGCGTTTGTACAATTCTAGGAGTTAATAACTGCTCTATTTCATAAATATGTTTAATTTTCCAAAAAGATAAAATTAGAAGTAGTGAAATGAGAGATGTTTTTTTTTCAAAAGACAGAGAGAAGTGCAATTATCAAACTACTCTTATACTTTATGTTTATTTACTAATTTATATAAATTAATATTAAATACATAAATAATATTATACAATCAAAACACAAAAAAATTATTTTTCTCTTTCTTTGACCCCACAAACATCAAATCAATCTTTTCTCTAACATATTCTAATATTTTTATTATCTTTCATCTTTTTACCAAAATAATTATTATATTTATTATTTTCACCACTCATCCATCTTTTTCAATAATAATTATTTTTCTCATTTTATTTCTTATTTCGTTTTTTAGCAATTATCTTTTTATTATTTGAAAAAAATTAATTTAAAAAAAATCATGACTAGTTATTAATGAAATATTTACACATGGTGTAACTAATTCACAAATATGTAACTAATTTGATTTTATGTGTAATTAATGCTAATATATATGTAATTAATTTGATAGTAATGTAACTAATTTGATTTTTATGTATCTAAACTTGTTTTAATGTAATTAATTAATCAATTGGTGGACAACTATCACATATTCCTCCTATTATACACACATTCCTCCTCTTTATGTTATTAAACTAGTTTTTTTTATGTAACTAGTGTGTTAGTAATTGATATTTAAGAATAGATGATTGGACATAACTATGATTCCATCGTGTTCCTTCTTTTCTTTATCTTCTTTCTTATCATCGTCTTCCTTCTTTTTCTCATCGTGTTTCTTGTCTTCGTATGCCTTCTTTTACTCATCTTCTTTATTATTCTTTTCCTCTTCTTCCTCTTATCACTACTCTCCTCGTCGCTATCATCGTCGTGTGTCTCACCGCTCGAAAAATCATCATCCGATGATTCTTCTACTTTCTCTTTCTGTTTGTTGGGGTTGCCTTGTGCAAACGTTCGTCCTCTTCTTCGTTCAACTCTCCTTCGCAGCCTTGTATACCCCAAACGTATTAGATATACATACCAGACCGTGTTAGGCTGGTGGGTTGCAAAATAGTTATAAAAACTAAATTAAGTGTCACATATTACATACTAAACAAAAAAACTCTTCGTTCCTCGTTGTCTGAGTAAAGACATGAATTTGAGTTCTTGATCTTGGTTACAGAATAGGAATGAATCTATATAACGCCACTAATAATGAAAAATTTCACACTAACATCGAATAGTTCAACACTAATATAATTAGTTACTTAAAATTCCAAATAGTTCAATACTAAAACTTTTTAGGTACATAAACGTGGGATTCTTCGGATTGGTGGGGGTAGACTGGGTCGAGCGTTCGGCCTCTTCTTCGTGAAGGTTCTCGTTCGCAGTATTTTGGACCATCAACGTGTTGATGGTCTCAATAACGTGTTGATTAGTTACATATATCTCATTGAATAGATACGTGTAAATTTGATTAGTTACATACATATTACTTAATAGTTACTATTAAATCTGATTAGTTACATACATTTTACTGAATAGTTACGTTTAAATCTGAATAGTTACAAATATATTACTAAATACCTACATTTAAATCTAATTACTTACATATATTGCACAAAATAGTTATGTTTAAATATGAAAAGATTGTAAGCGATTGAAAAAAATGATTTGTGAAGACTTAGCTGTTGGCGGTTGGAACTACCAACAGTATCTCTTCTGTGACATCGGCGATCTAGAGAGCTTTCTGACGATGCCAGAGTCGAGAACGCATCACCGACCGGAATCTTCCGCGGTAGCAAGGAAAGCCTTAGACGGTGAGTTCGAGAAGCTCGGTGGCTCGGACGATGTCGAAGACGTTGCAGTCTATTCAAACCTGTGTATAAATCTAATTAGTTACATTCAAACATGTGTTTAGTTACATATAAATCTACTTAGTTACATATAAATCTAAATAGTTACATTCAAACTAGTTTGTTTATGTAACTAATTTGGCTTTTTGTGTAACTAGATCTATTTTGTGTGTAATTAATTTGATTTTGTATGTGACTAAGTTTTGTGTGTAAGTAATTTTTTTTGTATGTAATTAATTAATTTTTTGTGTAACTAAAGTCAGTTTTAATGTTACTAATCTATCTTTTAATGTAACTAATTTGGTTTTTATGTAACTAAACTTCTTCAACTTCTTCTCATATACTTATTTAATCCATTAAATATCTCATAATCTTCCTCTTGTAAACACATTCCTCATTTTTATGTTATGAAATTAGTTTTTTTTTATATGTAACTAATGTGTTAGTTATTGATATTTTGGAATAGAGGATTGGATATAAGTAGGACTCTTTCGTGTTCTTTCTCTTTTTTTTTATCTTATTTCTTCTCGTCGTCTTTCTTGTCACATATTTAGTAACTGTCAAGTACCAAATTTGTATTGAATGATGAAACTAAACAATTTATTATTTTTGTTTGTAGGCGGAGTTTAAGGCAACATGCACGTCATGGCCAGAGCAAGAACTGCATATCATCCCCTCGCAGATTGAGACGCCCGATGGTTCTCCCATTAGACTTTTTGCCGGTGTTGTCGCTCCAAATTCCTCTCCAAAAATTGAGGTAAACCTACATGAAATATGTAAGTAATAAGATTCAAACGTAACTAATCTGTTAGATATACTATAACTAATACAATTTAATAAGAACCAATCAGTAATATTATGTAACTACTCAGATTTAATAGAAACTAATCAGTAATTTGATATAACTAATCAGATATAATAGGAACTGATCAGTAAGAATTTAGCTACAACATTTATGAAATATTTACACATGGTGTAACTAATTCACAAACTATGTAACTGAATTTGATTTTATATGTAACATATTGAGTTTTGTGTGTAAGTAATTCGGTTTTATGTGTAATTTATATGTAACTAATTCGGTTTTGTGTGTAACTAATTCGATTTTGTATGTAACTAATTCGATTTTTATGTAACTACTGTTGATATTTATGTAACTAATCTATTTTTTAATGTAACTAAATTAGTTTTTATGTAATTAATTAACGACTTGGTGTACAAATATCTCATATTCCTCCTCTCATACACATATTCCTCCTCTTTCATGTTATTAAACTAGTTTTTCATGTAACTAGTGTATTAGTAATTGGTATTTAAGAATAGAGGATTGGACATAAGTAGGACCTTATCGTGTTCCTTCTTTTCCTTATCTTCTTTCTTCTTATTGTCTTTCTTGTCATCGTCTTCCTTCATTTCCTCATTGTGTTATTTTTTGTCTATGTTTGGCTTATTTTGCTCATCTTCTTTATCATTCTTATCCTCTTCTTCCTCTTATCACTAATCTCGTCGTCGCTATCATCGTCGTGGATCTTACCGCTCGAAGAATCATCATCCGATGATTCTTCTACTTCCTCTTTCTATTTGTTCGGGTTGCTTTGGGCCGACGTTCGTCCTCTTCTTCGTGCAGCGTCTCCTTTGCAGCCTTGTGTACTAAAAACGTGTTAGTTGTCTCGATGACGTGGTTAATGTCCTTTGAAAACATATAAATCTAATTAGTTACATACCGAAACATGTTAATTACATTCAAACATGTGTTTAGTTACATATAAATCTAATTAGTTCCATATAAATTTAATTAGTTACATACAAATCTAATTAGTTACATATCAAACTAATTGGTTACATTCAAATATGTGTTTTATTACATATAAATCTAAGTAGTCACATTTAAATTGTGCACCCACTTTCACCCTTTAAAATAGAGGCTATGACTATTGAGTAGTTACTACTGCTATTCTTTGTCATGCTATAATTTTTTCTGGTCCACCAAGCAATACACATATAAATGAGAGAGAGAGAGAGAGAGAGAGAGAGAGAGAGAGAGAGAGAGAGAGAGAGAGAGAGAGAGAGAGAGAGAGAGAGAGAGAGAGAGAGAGAGAGAGAGAGAGAGAGAGAGAGAGAGAGAGAGAGAGAGAGAGAGAGAGAGAGGTAACTAATCAGATTTACACGTAATTCATTGGATCAATATGTGTAAGTAATCAGATATAAAAGTAACTTTTCAGTCAAAGTTATGTAACTAATCGAAAATAAAGGTAACTATTAAATACACTTATATAACTAATCAGATATAAAGGTAACTATTCAGTCAAAGTTATGTAAATAATTGGAAATAAAGGTAACTATTCAGTAAACGTATATAACTAATCAAATATAAAAGTAACTATTCTTTCAAAGTTATGTAACTAATCGGAAATAAATGTAACTATTCAGTCATATGAATCTACTTAGTTACATATTAATCTAACTAGTTACATGCAAAATTGTGTTTAATTACATATAAACCTAATTAGTTACATTTAAACTTATGTTTAGTTACATA
The DNA here is from genome assembly GCA_958296335.1 of Urtica urens. Classification (NCBI taxonomy): domain Eukaryota; kingdom Viridiplantae; phylum Streptophyta; class Magnoliopsida; order Rosales; family Urticaceae; genus Urtica; species Urtica urens. The sequence continues at coordinate 9,004,446 of OY282531.1, forward strand.
TAAATTTAATTAGTTACACTCAAAACTAAGTTTAGTTATAAAAATCTAATCAGTTACATATAAATCGATTTTGTATGTAACTAATTTGATTTATTATGTACCAAATTTGTATTGAAGGATGAAACTAAACTGTTTACTATTTCTGTTTGTAGGCAGAGTTTAAGCCAACTTGCAATTCATGTGTTTAGTTACATTATTTACATTTAAACATGCGTTTTATTACATAGAAATCTAATTATTTACGTATAAATCTAATTAATTATATTCAAATATATGTTTAGTTACATACAGATCTAATTAGTTACATATAAATCTAATTAATTACATTCAAATTTGTGTTTAGTTACATATATAAATCTAATTGGTCAAAATATTGAACTTTCAATTTCATTTGTTCTTTTAGTGGAGGTAGTCGGTACGTGAGCCTCAGATACCCTTTTGGAATGATGGACTTGATTATGTTCGGGCGACACCACAAAGCCATAGTGGAATGATGGTCAATCTCATCCACAATTTCATTTCGTCTTTGTAGGATATGTAACTAATCAGTAAAAGGTATGTAACTATTAAGTAATTACGTGTGCAATTAATCAGATTTAAACGTAACTTATTGGATCAATATGTGTAACTAATCAGATATAAAAGTAACTAATCATATAATAAGGTAACTATACAGTCAAAATTATATAACTAATTGAAAATAAAGGTAACTATTAAGTAAACGTATTCAGTAAACGTATGTAACTAGTCAGATATAAAGGTAATTATTCAGTCAAAATTATATAATAATCGTGTTTAAAGAAGTTGATATTATTTTTGTTTGGAATTATTACGATCTATAAAAAGAGGTTTTTTTGCTTTATTCTGTAAAACAAAATTAAAATATGCTGCTTTCAAAAGCCGATGATATTTGGTAAATTATTAAATGATTTCAAAAACTATTTTACATTTTTCATTGTTACCATCAACACTTCTACTTAACGAAAAAAAGAATAGATAATTGAGAGAAAAATATATTCTTATATTGATTAAAATAGCGAGACTCGGAAATGAGTTCATACTTATACTACAAGTAAGCTGTTCAAAAAATAATATAACCAGTTTTAATCGCCTAACTGTTTTAATAATGGGTTAATATATAAACTAATTATATTAATTAACTCCGATACTCTCATACTCAAGATGTACTAAAAATATTTTTGAGGGTCATCTTGGACATAATGTTACTAAAGACCGGAGCCGGCAAAGCCTTTGTGAAGATGTCCGCAAGCTGATCATGTGTACTCACCGGTAGAAGCTTAATATTGTCTCTTTGTACATGATCCCTCACGAAATACGAATCAATCTCGATGTGTTTCGTGCGTTCATGGAACAGGAGATTAGATGCTATATACACCGCAACCTGGTTATCACAAAACAAAACAATATGCTTTGTTTATGAGATCAGAAAGTCTCTGATTAACTGCTGAAGTCATAAGAATTCACGTATCGTTGTAGCAAGGCACTCTATATTATGCTTCTGCCAATGATCTCGACACTGTAAGTTATTTTTTTTACTTCCAAGTAATCATAGAGCTTCCAATAAAAACACAAAAATCCAGCCACCGAACGTTGTGTGTCAGAGAAATTTGCCCATTTTGCATCTTAATATTCTTGCATAACAATTAAACTTGATGCATAATAGAAAAGTCCTTGTCCATACGTTCCCTTTAAGTATCTTAAAAGATTATGTGCTACCCGTAAATGTAAATTGTAGGACTCTTTTAAAATTTTACTTCAAACATGAACATCAAATGTAATATCTGGACGTGAGATATTTAAGTAAATTAGTCGACCATCAAACATTTATAGTGTGTAAAATCCGAAAATAAAGTACCATGTGAAATTGTTAAAGAAACTTTAGGATTCATTGGTGCAAATGCCGGTTTTGAATATAAAAAATTATAATCTTCTAACAATTGTATATTGTCGTTGATTCATAATAATAATACCTATAGCAGATCTAGCAATCTCAATGCCTAAAAAAACTTCAAAAGACCTGTCTCTTAACTTAAATTTTGAATGTAATTTTTCTTAACATAAGTGACTGTATCCATAATATGGTCCTGCCACTATAACGTCATCCACATAGAGTAAAATATCAATGTATTATTGATCACTACCACGATGAAACAAAGAATAATCAGATTTGGATTAAATAAAACCAAAAGATAATATTGCATTTGCAAAACTAATATTTTCCATTGGCGAGGGGTCCGTTTCAATCCATATACAGATTTATGCAATTCACAAAAACATTTAGACTTAGATTGTAGATGATCCCCCTTATTCGTATAACCTAATGGTTACTCCATGTAAACCTCTTCCAATAAATCCCCATTAAAAAAACATTGTTAATGTCCAATTGTGCCAAAAACCATTTATTAGAATAAGATAAAGCTAATAAAACTTTGACTGTGGTGAGTTTAGCCAACGATGAAAATGTGTCAACAAAATCTATGTTCTTTATTTATAGCTTTAATCCATTCAGAAAATTTATATGCTTAATGCTAATATTGAGGCAAGAAATGATCATAAATTTGAATTGTATAATTTCTAAAGTTCTCACTTATTCTCTCATAACGACAAGAAATTCAAATATGATGTAGAGTTGGAAATTATACACCCGATAATGAATTGAGAAAATTGCAACGATAGCTTTTTAGCTTTGTTGGTGGATGTCTTCCTCTATTAGATCTTTTTATAATTGGTGAGTCCACATTAACAACATGTTTTGATGTGCATTCGTGGTCAGGTGGCTAACTTGCTGCAAATTCATGTGATGCATGTTCCACTATTGGTGTTTTAGGTAAGTAATCCACATGTTGACTCAATTGGTGATTTGTATTTGCCAATGCCACAAAAATTTATCCAGTGCTAATCTCAGGTTTGTCATGAATGATTTTTGGGACAGTATCGGGAGCCAGTCTTATAGAACTCAGATTGTTCTGCAACATGGAGGTTAGGCATAGGAAAAATAATATTTGGAAAAGGATCTACCATATCAAAATTTTCTTTTATGTTATGAAAAGGAAAAACATTTTCATGAAACATAACATCTTTTGAAATAAAAGTGTCCCTATTTTGTAAATCAAGCAACTTATAAACTTTTCACACTTAGTGGATATCCAAAAAAATACATTTTCTTACAGGTGGTTGGAACTTTGTTCGATGAGCTTGGAGTGTTGAGCCAAAAGTCAAACATCTAAAAGCTTTCATTCCTGTATAGTATACATTTGTCTTATATAATAGCACATAAGGACATTTAGTTTTCAATTATGGAATTGGTGTGCGATTGATCAAATGGACAACCGTGAGTATACATTCATACCAATGATTTTTATGAATTTGAGATTGAAAATATAGACTTCTAACTACATTTAAAATATATTAATGTTTTCTTTCAAAGACTGATTATTGAGAAGTTTCTCCACAAGAAAATTGATGTAGAACACCTAATTTTTCAAAAGGAATACAAAAATAAACTCTTTTGTATTATCTGATCTAAATTTCAGAAAATTGTGTTGATACCATAGAACAAAACTTAGGTATAAGTTTGTGAACATCAGATTTATTTTTCATTAAGAAAATCCAACAAAACCTAGTATAATCATCAACTAAGGTAAGAAAAAAAATATGAAACCCGAATGTGAAGTTAGAGAATAAGGACCCATATGTCACAATGTATAAGATCAAAGACACTTTTGTGACATGTAATTATAAGAATGAAAAGCTAATCTACGTTGTTTAGCAAGTAGACAAATGAAACAAGGTAAATATTTATTACAAGACTTATATGACAATTTATCTTGAAAAAGTTCTAATCTCTTATAGGAAAGGTGTCCAAGTTGATTGTGTTTGATTTCTGATGTGAGTAGATTTGCATGAATCTATGCATCTCCTTGTAAAACATAAAATCCTTGTAGCAGGTCAACATTACGAATCAAGGTCCTCGTCTTGACTTCCTGTATTTCACAAGAGTTATGTGAGAATTTGACATTTATATTAGAACATGATGTTAGATGACTTACATATATTAAATTGAATGTGAAATCTAGAACTCGTAGAACATTTTTTAGTATTAGATTCTTGTTAATGTAGATATCATCATGAGAAGAAACTGGAATAACGGTGTGATTTGGTGATGTTATTGTAGAGTTCTAAGAGACTTTAAACTCAAAAACCGTGATTATATGCACAAATATGACAAGTTACACATGACGCTATAATCCAGTTTTTTTTATATAGAATTAGAAATACAACATGAGCTGTTTAAAAACAGCTAAAAATTGTGCCAAATGATGTCATTGATGTTTGTATGACCTTCGGTTTGGATTGGTCGTGCCAATATTGTGTGGAGAGCATGTTGATCATTTTGTGAATTTGATCGGTGGTGAAGTTCCCTTGTGTTGTGTCTTTCCCTTTAGCTTTGACTTCTTGAAAACTTGGAGATACGCCATAGATATTAGCTTGAGTCTTGGTCGAGCTTGTACCCGGTGTGATATCTATGAAGTTTGTAGCACTTGTCAGCTATGTGTTCTATCATTGTGGTTATCACAACGAAGAGACCTTAGTTTTCTCATTATGATAAATCATCAAAAAAACCTTATTGATTGAGGGAAGTGGATCAATAAGGATGATCTGGTCACGAGCTGCTTTGAACGAATCATTAAGACCAATCAAGAATTTCATAGCGTAATGGTCCTTCTGATGAAAATTCATTAGTTTCTTCGATCCTTCATGTGCACTCGTTTATTGGTCTGTAATTCCATAATTCTCCCTCACAAGGTTTTCAATTTTGTGTAATAAACACTTACATACATTTGTTCTTGATTGAGGTCCATGATTTATCGTATGATTTCAAAGACACGAGAACCATTTTTTTGCTCATAGCTATCTTTTAGGTATTTCCATACGTCCACAGTCGAGTCCCCATAAGTTGCAGTCGATGCGATTTATTTTTGTGCATGATGTTGCGATATTTTATAATGAAACACGCAAGTGTACGTATCGAACAAGTTATATAGTGACAAAATACGAGTGTCGAACCCACAGAGACCTACTATGCTAACAATTTTTTTAATCTGTCGCAAATTAATTTTAAGATGATTTTGATTTGAGATATGAACTAATACAAACTACACTATTGAATTTTAATAAATGACAATTAAACGATTAAAACAAGATTTAAGAATATACAAAAAGCAAGGGACACGATTTCACTAGGTATCTACAAATCTAGGAATTTCCAAGTAAGAATATTCAAACATTCCTATGCATGCTATCTCATTCTTTCACAAATATTCGCTAGCCTCTCCGGAGTGATCTAGTGAACCTACGCAAATGTCGGATTAATTATCTTCTCGGCCTTAAATCATATTAACGCACTTACGAGCATTAAAAACAAGAACTCTAACAGTTTCATAATTTCTAAATCGTCAAGCAACTTAAAAAATTACGATGAGTGAAACGGAGCACGAATGTTAATTCTCTCTCAAGTAACTAAACATTCCAATTAATCAATTCTAAAGGTGATCAGTCTCAAGAACGCATTAAACACAATTTCACACAAGCACTCACTTTTATGGAACAATTTTTGCAAATCTAACCCATCCAAACCTAACTAATACCTAACCCGGCTACATCGTAGTCCCTCTAAAACCTAGCCGTTAGTGGCGTTCATGAACATGCTGATGACAATTAACACAATTAAAATCAACAAAACTAGAAGAGAATAAAGAAACGAACTCATAATCGAAGAGTAATATGAATTCACAAACAAACGTAGTTCAAAAGTAATAAAAAGTGGAGGGAAAAAGAATGAAAAACTATTGATGGAGTTCCGGCGCCTGAAGTTGTCAATTCTGGCGAATTCCTTCTCTCCACGGCGATAGCTCTCCAATAAGTTGAATACCCCTCTTGGGAAAATCTGGGCGCTCAAAATTGCATCCAACGGCTTAGGTTAAGTCAAACTTCAACTTTGAATGCGTCAGGAATAACACCTCGCGGCGCGACATCATCTCCACGCAGCGCGACCCACCATATCAGGCATCCTCGCGGTGCGACCTCCAGCGCGAGGAGACTCTGTACCAAAATCTTGCTCGTGAAAATATGTATCTTCTGGGACCTCGCGGCGCAACATGACCGCGACATCCAGCGCGAGGAGACTCCGAAGTCTTTGTTTTTCGTCTAATGTCATTTTCTTTGTGATTCGCTCCAATTCGCTTCCATTTCGTCCAAAAGTTATTCGATCACGCTCTTTGACCTGTTTCGACCTGAAACACACTATGAACACATTTACGCCATTAAAAAAACTCGAGAACAAGTGCAATCTAAGCCAAATGAGGGCAAATTTTTACGTAAAATACGCACTCATCACATGAATTGAGAATTCAGGTGGTGACGATGTTGTTGTTGCACATCCAAGGATCAAGAAATTTTAGGTATTGTGCCATTGATGAAGCATGCTTTCTCTTGATTTGTAGGGCCATTCGCATCGAACAACTGCAAGAATGGTGCTTGTCTCCATTTATTAGCTCTTATACCAAGATCATACTTGGTGAATCCATGTGATACAGAAAAAATGGGTCAACTGACACTGTAGCAGTGGCGTTGGTCGTACTGTTGTTGGTTCGAATCGCAGATCAAATCATTAAGAGATCTTCGCTCGAATCTCCATCCGTCACCATTGTTACTTACGGGAGGTACGAATTTGAAAAGGAGATTTAGGTATTTGAATCAAGAAATGAGAATTTTCCAGAAGCTCCGTTTGAATTCAATTCAGTTATGGTATGATATTATGTTAGAATCAAAACTCCTACTGAATGAAAAGAGAAGAGAGAATTGAGAGGAAAATATATTCTTGTATTGATTCAAGTGGTGAGACTCAAAAAACGAGCTCATACTTTTGCTACAAGAAATCTATTTTTAACTGCGTTTTAATAACATATTAATATATAAACTAATTACATTAATTAACTCTAATAGTCATACGTGCTCTTAGAATTTTGATTAAAAGTTAACCAAACAGTTCAAAAAAGTTAAAACGTCAAAATAGAAGGGCTAACAACAAGCTAAATAAAGAGTGTCATTATAAGAAAACGATTTGAAAATAGGGTAACTGCGTAATATCCACGTACATAGTGGAGAAGGGGCATTTAGCGGGCCTGAGACATGGGCCAAAGTGAATAACAAGGTCCATTAAAGAGTCCAGCCTCTCTTTCCATTCTCTCTCCTCCCCAAAATGCGATGCTTTGATACATTTCATGGCTGTGTTCTAATTCTAAACTCTAAAGTCGTCTTCTTTCTAGGGTTTTAGGAGGCGTCTTCTCCAAAGTTACAGAGCATTAACCGCCATGGACGCTTCAGCACTAAACAACCCTGAGCTGCTCAATTTCATCAACGTAAGCACTCGAAATCGCTCTCTTCCTCTATTCGCGGAGTTGAATTTCTGTCGCTCTTCATTTAGTTTAGCTTATACGCTGTGAAATAGCCTTGTTAAGATATGAATTCACGGTCTGTCAACTGAAATTTGATTCATTGTGAAGTTTAATTAGTTTTGCGATCATTCTGATTTGAGTTTTATATAACATATATATACATAAAGCTACGATTGATGAATTTAGGTTTCCTACTTTTTGGGATCAAATTAATGGGCTATTCTTTGACAGTAACTGTGATGAACTTTTTCCAATTGCATAAATATTTGGACTTTCTCAGTGCCGATTGTTATAGGATGAAAACGAAAGTTTATCACTGTTTAGAAATAATTTGAATGTTGTGTTTATGTGCGTGTAATAATGTCTGAACAATAACAGAGCATGTGGTTTTTCCGGTGGTGATGTTTTTATTTTGCAGCAAGAAAAGGAGAGAGCGATGGTGAACGAAATGGTGGCAAAGCTTACTACGGTGTGCTGGGACAAGTGCATCACCGGAGCTCCGGGGAGCAAATTCAGCTCCGGCGAACAGTCATGCCTTACAAACTGTGCTCGCCGATATTTGGACATGAGTGGCCTCATCATGAAGCGCTTCCAAAACATGCAGTGAAAACTTCTCTAGATGTGTCTATTTTTCACAACTTGAAATCAAACTATTCATTGTGAAACATTTTACATTTTGATGCCTTTTCTGTCATTTTGCCGAGTGTTGTTGCTTCTATAACAAGTTTCAAGAACATAATAGATAAATTGTTGGAACCCATATTATGGCACACACAAATTTGATTGCTAAAGAATTAACTGCTCCAAAAAATAAAGAGCATGTCTTACGAACAACAAAGCTCCCACCTTTTTAGTAACCCCAGGTTTTTCATGACTGATTGATCTCTCCCAAACACCTCTATCAACTCAAACTTTACACATCATCGTAAATAGTTTCACTCTTTCTTTTCCACATTTTTCTTTTGCCCAATTAGAAACTTTTGACTATACATTTTCGCGACCTCGCGTGGGAGGCGAATTCTCGGCCTCTTCTTCAGTGACCCGCCTCGAATCCCCAACTCCGGCGGCGGCGAGAGCGAGAATCTCCGGCGAGATGTTCAAGCTCCCGCTTCTCCTCCCCCAGCTAGACCTTCTCGAGTACAACACATTGCTCCTCTCGGAGCCGCTCTCCGTCGGAAGATTCCGGCTCAAATCCGGCGAAACATCTCCGGCCTCGTTCGGGCCTTGTTCCTTGTCTGCACTGCTCGGGCGATCCTCGAAATCTGGGCCGGGGCCCGCGTTCTCGTCCCAGACGACTTTCCTTCCCATTTCGATGTCTCCCCCGCCGAAGGCTTTGTCCATCACGGGACTCACGAACCCGCCTCCGACGATTCGGGGCATCACGGAAGGGTCTTTCGGTACTTTCTTCCTGAAGTCGTTCTTCGAAGGTGGGATTGCGCTGCAGAACGTCTCGAAGAAGTTGCGCAGCACGCCTATGTTGTACGGGTTGGCTCGCCGTTCGTATCTATATCTGAAGTTCTCATAAGTCGACTGCAAAAGTAAAGTTAACTTTTTTTCAGTGCACATAGTCCATAAACTGTTCCAAGTGAGATTTGTCTTCAATGAATTTATTTACTTTATAAAAGGATCTTATTCATCTAAATTGTTACCCTTAAGACCATAAATCAAACAAAAATTAGACTAACTGCTTACGTGGCATCTAAATCTTGACTACTTTTTACATGTAAATAATCTGTAACTGCTATTTTCGACATTTGGTGAGGCTAAATAGATTGGGCCGGATATTTATGCATTATTTAATAAACATTGGCTATCTTCAAATCTTATATGCTTTATATGGCTAGTATCTACAATTACTCTAAATCAAGTTAAATACCTCTGAAAATCTTTTTAGTAATTAAATTTGTTTAGCTGTTTAAGTGTTGAAATTCATAAAAGTTTTTTTTTTTACAATTATACTACAAAATCAATAATTTGAGGATAATTGGACCCAATCTTGATTCAGCATAAAGGTTGAATTTTGAGTTGTTAGATTTCTTAAGGGTGTTAGGTACCTGGTTTGTACCGATGAGGTATAAGTGGAAGAAGGTAAGGCCTCCGACAAACCAGAACGATATGAAACTGTAAACAATGAGCACAATGGAAGCCGGAGTCTTGACCATGGCTTTCCAGATCGATACATATTCATTTTCGGAAATCCTCCGTATGTAGACCCAGCTGAACCCGTGTATGAATAGACAGAGTACCGTGGCGCATGAGATGAACATGAAGAAGAATCGGTAGTTTCGCTGCAACACGAAACACAAAAGACTTCGAAGATTAAACTCGAGGTGAGAAATGGTAGCTCCAAAACTATGCTATTGTACTGATAAATAAAATTGAGTGAAAATCGATCTTGTAAAGTACAGATTGAGGTGGAAATGAAATAGATTCCCCTCTTTGAACGTGTGCTAAGAAAATTTGAAGGCTATGAAACATTTGTTATTGGTTTTTCTTAATATTTTTATGAAGAAAATGAAACCCAGATTTTAGTCAATCAATTCCCAACAAGTTTCTGTTCATTTTTGTATGTTAAAACCTCCTCAACCCGAACGAGCCATAAAAAAATAATTGAAGTTTTCATTTTCGAAAACCAGGAAATTTTCCATGCTCCAAACAACAGGGCTTAGGGACGAAATAAAAAAACCAAAAATGAGAAGGTTTTTCTTACGAGTCCAATACACTGACCAACCCATGGGCAGTGATGATCGAACTTCTGAACGCAGTTATTGCAAATCGAGCAGTGAGAACAGCGAGGAGGCCTGTAAAGCATGCATGTATCGCAGTACTTGATCTTCACTGAGATTCCATTGACCATCACGTCTTTGACTCTCGGAAGCCGAATCGTCGGAGTTTGACCGGCTCCGACATCAGCGCTTCCCTCATAGTCCTCCGGCTCCGGCGGGTGAGCATTACGGGGAACTATTCCGGGGTCTCTTCCAGAAGTCAATAGAAGAAGGATCAAATCCTGCAAGGGAAAAAAAAGAAACAGTGAGTTTCGAAAACTCAACTCGTCTCTTTTAGCCTCCCGCAGATGATAATCTCTACAGTACCAATGATTCTATTATCACACATCTACTAAATAATGATTATCATACAAAAAATTAAAATTGGGTCTTTAGCCAACATAAACATAAGAAACTTGAGAATGGCCAACATTTTATAAATATGTAATAAATAGCCATCGTGCTTACATGTCAATCATTTACAAGAGATCATGGATCAGATTGCCCTTTCCGATTTGAGTAATTTTAAGAGTTATTCGGACTAAATTGTTCCACATAATCCTGTAAACAGATTGACCTGGATATTTACTACACATTTACCAAACGTTGGCTATTATCAAATCAAAATACTACTAGTTTATATGGCTAGTAACTAGAATAACCCATTATTATAAGTACCAAAAAACTTACGATGACTGCTAAGGCAATAACAGCGATCATGATGGAAATTCCCGAGTCATTTGGGAATTCGTCGATCAATTTGCTTGCCACGAAGACACAGAAGACTACCACAGGAGCTGTTATGAGGACAATGGTTAACATGATCGACCTAGCATCGGGTCCGAATATAAGCCTTCCACCACAAAGAAAGACCTGAAAATCTCGAAATAGTGAATTTCTTGAGTTTGATTGTATTAACTATTACCGTTTGGGGGAAATAAAATTGGGTGAATAAATATGTATTCTCAATCAAGAGCTTAAAGTGATATCTGTCAATAAAATAAGACAATCGACTACAATACACTTAAAAAGGATTCAGAAACGGTTAAAGTTAGACAAGAGAAGTGATTGTCAATCTTATACTCTAGATTATAGCAAATCAGTTCAGCTTATCAAACTTGACTTCTTTAACAAAAACAACTCCACCATGAAATGTTCACAAAGATTACTGAGTGTAAATTCAGTTATACAGCCACAAATACACTATTGAAAAATTTGAAACCTCGAACCCTAGAAATAAAAGAAATTAGAATCTTAATTAAGCAAAAAAACAATACAAAGCAAAGAAGCTTCATCGCTATCTTTAGCATCCTAAATCCACATCCAATTTTCACTTACCAGCACCAAAAATAAAAAAAAACTAATTAAATAAATAATTCAGTCATTAACTGAATTCCCAAATCCAAAGTAAAATAAAAATTGTCTCGAAGTTTTTCGCGAAGATCCATACGAATCAACATAAACCAGCACGGCGATTCCCAAATTCAGATGAGAAAACCGACCTAAAAGTAATCACCGTGCCTCAATTATGCAATAAACCCACACAACAACAAACAACAACAACAAGAACCAGAATAAAGCGATTCGAAAACTGAAACAGAGTTTAAGATTTTCAGAAGGCTTACATTACTTCCTTTCCAGGCCTTGTAAGTTCTGAGCAACGCCGCTCCGTCGCCGGAAACTCCAGCGGCGGACTCCGATGCCCGAGGAGGATGCTGACGTGGCGCAGCATTCATTCTCTCTTTTTCTCTCTCTCTCCACTCTCTAGAAATGAAAAAAAAGGTCTTAAAGGAAAAAAAAGTCAAATAGTGCCAAAACCTCTTTGTAAAGAGAAAGAAAGAGAGAGAAAGTGGACTTTTGCTGTAAATTTCTGTTGTTGTTGTCCACATGGGCCAGAATCGGTTATTTTGGCCCAATACCAATTCTTTTTAATATTTTATTCCTCATATATCTTTGTAGAAGTTTCAGTTCTCGTAATTCAATTAATTTCTAATGCGATTAGTCTTCGTAATCATTTATAGATGCGTGTAACAGTAATACAATACAAAAAACTATTTTGATTTTTTCGTAGACGTAGTTGACTCGCACAACTCTATTGGAGACACGGTGTCAAAGTTGAAGACAAAATTGCTTGATGACGTGACAATAATTAATCGGTTTTGAAACATCTCAATTACCAACAAACCAAATCAATGTGTTTGCCAATAAATAAACTTTTATTCTCATTTGGCTGGATTATTTTTATATATTAATATATATGTTACCCAAAACATTTTACGTCATGTTACATGTGATATAGGATATTCTACTATTTTGAAATTCGGACAACATGAATGAAATAATTTCTATTTGATTTATTTATGGTTCCGACACGGTCAGTTAGGCAGGCGAATTTGACTGATAATTTAATATTGGCTGAGTCTTCTCACTCTGTCTCGTAGGATGTTTCAGTGACGTGTCAGCATCGTTGTGGTCAGATCTATTTTCTTTTGTCTTTTAGGAATAGATCTCTTTGTCTCTGGGCTTTTAGGATTGCTGGGCTATTGTGGATCGTAAATTTGGCCCACTAAGAACTCTTAGCCGCTTTAAAAGGTGAATTTTTTTTTTTATGAACTTTAGGATCCATCATTTGTCCTTCTATCTAAAAATGAATTTTTAGATCAAAGTGGACAATAATATTTTTATTACTTAATTTTCTAAAAGAAATTAAAAGATTTATTTGAATATTTGATCATTAGCAGGTTGTTTTTGCATAATTTTCTTGTTAAAACTTATAAAATATTGTTCGTATGGTTGGTTAGCAATATATATGTTAAAATAAAGTTAAATTTGGTTAAATTAAAGTCGATTTTGAGTTTTAAAAAATGATGATCACTTTTAATGTCATCGTACAAATTATGAAAATTTTAAATTTCATCATACTTATGATACCGTATGTTACCATACGATACGACATAAAAAAAAAAAAAAAAATACATTTTAGATTTCGCTTATTTTAAAAGCGATGTTTAAAGTGTCTTCTACGGTGGTGTACGATAGTTTCGTTCGCTAACTAAATTTTTTTATTTCTAATATTTCGTCGAGCTAATGACTTCGAACACGTGTTTTCGAGGAGGTCGCCACGTTGCATGTCGTTGTTGAGGTCGAGATCTCGTCTTCGTCCACGATCCGATTCCTTCGGTGAGATTGACTGCGTGGAATCGTGACTTCGTTCATGATGCGATTCTTTCGGCGAGATTGACTGTATCAAGGCTAAGCTAGAGGAGCTATCGGATGATGAAGAGAAGCCAGTTGCCAGCTCAGCTTAGAGTGTGAAGAAGTCGATTATGATTTTGTTAGAAAAGTTGTTATGAAATTATGTCCATGTTCATTGTATCTGAGTTAATATATAAGTTAGCTCTTGTATTCATTGTTTCTTGATGAAAACGATCTGAATCACATTGATCAGATTATCAAATCATCTTTCTCTCATTCTCTCTCTATATTTCCGCATCTTAACTTGGTATCAGAGAAGCGTCAATTCGAGTGAAGAAAACACTTCTTCTCCTTCATCAGCCCAGGAAAGTCGCGATCAGAGAGCGACAATGGTGAACTCCAGATTTGCCTCAACTCTCAATACAATTGTGTGTGTGAAGCTCGATAGAGAGAATTATTCAGTTTAAAGATCTCAAGTCCTTTCTGCAATAATTAGACATAATTTTCAAGAATTTATCTACTCAAATCAAGCCCCATCGCCAGAAATCACAGAGATCCTCGGAGCCATTGGATTTTCAATCAGGATCGCCAATCCAGAGTATCAAACATGGATTAGAAAAGATCAATTTATTCTTAGTTGGCTTCTATCCTCGCTAACAAAAACGATTCTCCGATCTATTACAAGGATTCAAACATCTCGAGAGCTTTGGAAAACACTTGAAGATTTATTCGTTGTGAGACCGAAAGCGAGATTAATGCCTCTGAAATTAAAATTACAAACAACAAAGAAAGGTTCACTTTCTGTTTCAGAATATTTTGTTAAAATGGAAGGTAGATTCACTATTTCTTGTTGGTAGCTCGATTGATGATGAGGAATTGATAATGGCTATACGTATGGGACTTCCGTCTGAGTTTGAGACAATTGTTGGTCTGGTCACGTTTAGACTACAAAACTGTGAAGGCACTAACTCACAGGTTTCAATTTGAGAGATTTTGTCAATGGCGTTATCTCAAGAAACAAGGCTTGAGCAAATGGCAGTCAATGTTGACAATCAGGTGCATTCAACGATGGTGTATCACACAGAAACTCGTGGACGCAAAAGGTCAAGAGGTCCTGGACGAGGTAGATTTGGTGGAGCAAGAGGCTTCACTACTACAAAAGATACTTTTAGAAGCGACAAGGTGAATTAGAAGCGACTAGTCGCTTCTAATTAGAAGCGACTTTTGACAATTAGAAGCGACTAGTCGCTTCTAACTTCAATACCCCGATTTTTACAAAATGATCAATATTTTGACAATTAGAAGCGACTAGTCGCTTCTAATAGTCAAAATTATTGGCTCGGGGCATTAGAAGCGACTAGTCGCTTCTAATGCCCCAAAATTTTGGCTCCAAATTTTCTCCGCCAAAAATTTCGGTAAGTATAGAAATTGGGGCATTAGAAGCGACTAGTCGCTTCTAATGCCCCAAAATTTTGGCTCCAAATTTTCTCCGCCAAAAATTTTGCTAAGTATAGAAATTGGGGTATTGTATGGATCAAAACCTACATGTAAAATATGTAGCAAACAAGGACACACTGTGATAGCTTGCTGGTATTGTATGGATGAGTCATACCAGTCCAACTCCGGCCAAAATCAGTCCACTCCACCTGCACAATAACAAGTCAAGAATGAGTCATACCTTGCCGTTTAAACTGTCAAATTGCAAAGCTTCGAGACCTCTGCAGTTGATCCATACTGATGTGTGGGGACCATCACCTGTAGAATTGGTTGAAGGCTACAAATACTATGTACACTTTAAAGATGATATTTCGAGATTTAGCTGGATATATCCGATGAGAGTTAAGTCAGAAGTGTGCCAAATCTTCAAAAGCTTTCAAAAGTATGTTAAAAAATAATTGAATGCAAGTATTTGTGGTGTACAGTGTGACTGGGGAGGCGAGTACATGTTGTTAGATAATTACTTCTCGCAGCAAGGAATATCTATGCGAAATTCATGCCCCCTGTGTTCATGGTCAGAACGGCCGTGCAGAGAGGAAACACAGACATGTGGTGGAACTAGGCTTGTCAATCTTAGCACAAGCTCATTTACCTCTGCATCATTGGTGGGATTCTTTTGGCACAATTGTGTTTACAATCAATACCTTACCCAGTCAAGTACTTGAAAACATGAGTCCATTTGAGGTTATGCATAAAAAGAAGCCAGATTACTATTTTTTGAAAACTTTTGGCTGGTGCTGTATACCCTCATATGAGGCCATATAACTCGAGCGAAATAGAGTTTTATTCATCAAAATATCTTTTTGTAGGATATAATCCTTTACACAAAAGATATAGATGCGTACACCATACATGACAAATTTATATAACTAAAAATGCAATTTTGATGAGACTGAGTTCCCATACGCTCAGTTATTCGTGGCAAGGGTTGATGAATAGAGTGACCCAATGATTATATTCATACCTCACGCAAACCTGTACCTCTCAGATAAAGCCAATGAGCCACAAAACAACAAAACCCCTACTTGCCAGAAAAAGCCAATGAGCCACAAAACAACAAAACACCACCAAACGCATTATCCAACACCATTCACAGAGATTCATCTTCCAATGAACCACCCATATGTCCAAATAAAAGCATTTCTCCATCTCCCAATAAATCACTCATATACCCAGATAAAAGCATTTCTCCATCTCCTGATAAATCACACATACATCAAGAAAACACCACCCCCCAAGAAAATTCACATGCCTTACCGTCCATCCTGTCTCATGTGGTCCCAACAAATATAATACCATCAGATAATGTTTCCCCCCTATGCCAACCCTCTCTAGCCAAATTCTTAATATCTCTCTCCACCCAATGCAGACGAGGTCAAAGTCTGCCATAACCAAGCCAAAAGTGTTCACTGTATCAAAACATCCTCTAGCCATTTTACCGGGCCCACGTGAGCCAGACACAGTACATCAAGCATTGGCAGATGCGGGATGGATAAAAGCCATGAAAACTGAGCTCAAAGCATTGTATGAGAACAAGACTTGGTCGTTAGTACCGCCTCTTGTAGCTCAGAAAGTGATTGGTAACCAATGGGTCTACAAGGTAAAATACTTACCCACAGGTGAAGTGCAACGTTTCAAAGCCAGACTTGTGGCAAAGGGGTATTCTCAAACACCCGGTGTTGATTTTTCTGAGACATATAGTCCAGTGGTCAAACCATGTATTGTGACGCTAGTCATTACCTTAGCGGTCTATAAAGGTTGCGATATAAAGCAATTAGATGTTAATAATGCTTTCCTCAATGCCATTTTAACTGATGAGGTATACATGGCTCAGCCATATGGTTTTAAAGATTCCAGCAAACCGAATTATGTATGCAGATTACATAAAGCCATCTATTGACTTAACAAGGCCATAGAGCTTGGTTTGAGAGACTGCGATCAGCTCTGTTGCAATGGGGATTCAGGGAATCTCAGTCAGACATTTATCTTTTTGTTTTTATCAAGAGTAATGTCTATATTCTACTACTTGTTTACGTAGATGATATTTTGGTTACTGGAAATAATGACAGGGGCATAGCCAAATTGACAGCTGACCTACATAACCAATTTGCGCTTAAACAACTCAGGTCGCTGTATTATGTTCTGGGAATTGAGGCGACTAGAGACAGAGGTGGGATGTATCTAGCTCAGTCAAAATATATTGCAGATTTTCTTCAGCGACTTAACATGATAGGTGCAAAGCCTTGTTCGAGTCCTGCTGGGCCGGGTCAAAATTTGTCCAAGACTGATGGCGTGCCACTGGATGGTCCGTTTGAATATAGAAGCACGATCAGGGCTCTTCAACATGTGACTATGACACGTCCTTACATTGCTCATATTGTTAATTAGCTGAGTCAGTTTTTGCAATCTCCGTCAACAGTGCATTGGCTTGCGTATAAAAGAGTCTTGCAGTATCTCAAAGGTACTATAACCCATGGCTTAACTTTTTGAACGGAGTCTTCGTTGCGTCTAACTGATTTTGCCGATGCGTATTGTGTGTTTTTGCTAATTGTCTCATCTGGTGGAGCTCTCGCAAGCAGGCTGTAGTGGCAAGGTCGAGTATCGAGGCTGAGTATCGAGCTCTTGCACACGTCGCTATGGAGATGGCTTGGCTGAGATCTCTGTTGCGTGAACTGCAAGTTTCAACTTTACAGCCGCCTGTGGTGTGGTGTGATAACATAGGGGCTGCAGCCATGGCACTTAATCTGCTGTTCCACGCTCGTACAAAACATTTTGAGATTGATCTGCACTTTGTGCGCGATATGGTTATGCAAAATGAGCTGGAGATTCGATTTCTGTGACACGATTTCTTCGACTCAAGGAAAAACTCCACGTTCATTCTTCACCGTGCTGTTTGAGGGGGGTATCAAGGCTAAGCTAGATGAGCTACCAGATGATGAAGAGAAGCCGATTGCCAGCTAAGCTTAGAGTGTGAAGAAGTCGGTTCTGATTTTGTTAGAAAAGTTGTTATGAAATTGTGTCCATGTTCATTGTATCTGCGTTAATATATAAGTTAACTCTTGTATTCATTGTTGCTTAAAAACGATCTGAATCATATTGATCACATTATCAAATCATATTTCTCTCATTATCTCTCTATATTTTCGCATCTTAACTTTGACTGAGTGAGTTGAAGACTTTAAATGTTGGGATTATTCATGGACAATGGCCTGTTCGGTAAGAACTTTAAGATCTTGGGCTTATCTTAGGCCCAATATATTTATATCCGATTTTATCCCCACAATCAGCCTCTAGTATTTTTAATATTGTATAATATTAAGGATACTTTTTAAAGACGAAATGACTATGGCGGAGGATATTTGAAATAATGAATATTTATTTTTTGAATTTTTAGATGTGCGAGAAATGAAAAAAAAGGAGCGGGATAATGACGTGTCTGGCCTTATCTTTCCACATGTCGAGATTGATGATTGTCGAAGTCAAAAGGTCGGAGGAGGTTAGAATTCTCAGCGACATTCTAGGTGAATCGCAATGACATATCATGTGCTCGATCATTCATATCGCGCGATGAAATAATTTCCAAGTAACTTCATTTCATTCTCTCTCGCTCTTCTTTCTCTCTTTAACGTTTGCTTTTGTTCTTAGTTCGCTTAGTCGAAGTCTTTACTTTTCATGATCATCTCGACTAGATCGATTATTCATTTGTCGTTGGTAAGCTTTTATGGAATTGATCGAATTACCACAGTACTTCGATACTCCTATGACAAAGTCCACCCAATGTTTAATCAAGGCCGGGGCCTAGTCAGGCTCTCCTTCTCATTTGTCGGGACGAGATTGCTTAGGCAATGTGTAACCTTTGTTGTGAGGTATGATTTTTCTTTCCAGGAGGGGGTCTCATATCGAGATCTTTCAGTTCGCCGCTGGTGTATTCCTCTACGAGAACTTTTTGCATAGTTTCACAGTTTAGTGTGACATGCCCAATGCTTTTGTGGAATTCACAGTAGGCTTTGGGATCTCGGGTCCATTTCTTGCCCTGAAATCCTAGTTTCTTGACTTTGTCACCTATGGAGAAATCAAAACCGGGGGAGCATTGCCTCGAGTTCCAAGGGGCGCATTGTGTCTCTTCAAAGGTCCAGTAGATTTTGCATCGTTGTCTTTTCAAAAATTGTGTCCGGACGTTGCCCAAATATTAGTCTGGATAGTTTGGACCTTTTTCAAAGTAAATATTTTAGAAGGCGAACTGATTTCTTCTTTGGCTCTAGCAAGAATAGCATCTCGATGTATGGCGTCTTCGATCGTGAGTGGTCTGTTAACGGTCATTTCTAACCAGAATCTCGAATCGTGCCATAGACCATTTTGTCAGGCGGTCGGGGTGGAATCCCCATCGACGTTGGGGATCTTAGCCAACACTTTCTTAAATCAGATCATGAAATCTTTTAGGGACTCCGATTATTTCTGTTGTATGCTCCACATGTCGGCCATGACCAGTTCATCATTACGAACATGGAATAATGTTTCAAGAAGGCAACAGATAATGCAAAGACGTTGTTTATCGAGTTTGTTTTCAACCTCGAGAATCATTCCAAGGCTGCTCTTGAGAGACTTTTTTCAAAGAGCTGGCAATGACATGCATCTCGTTCCCAGTCTCTCAGTTTAGCTCGACCCATTGTAATCTTGGAGGACATTAGAAATGCTTTCTGATTAGAGGTTCCACTATATCTCGACAGTTTGGCATTACCGACTGATAAACGCGTTTTAGACGTTATTATTAGGCGATCTTAAATGGAAATTCGATGCGAGTCCTTATGTGTTTTTGATAGTTTTCGTAGTGTGGGTTGTTTTTGTCGCAGATTATGCTAGGAGAGCGGATTTGGAGCACAAGAGCGATTTGGAGCGAAAAAAGTAGAAAAAAACAAGTTTAAAGAAGATTCAGCGCTGGGCACCTGAGTGCCCATCGCGATGCGATCATGCTGGTCGCGTCGCGATGGATGCTGGTCGCGTCGCGATGGCCTCATCAGGAAATGGAAAACTTCCCAAATTGCACGATTTTGGCCCAGTGAATCCGATTTCAAGAGTCAGGGTTGCACCAAAAGAGCAGTTTTGTCTATAAAAGCAAGAGAGCAGCCACAAGAAAGAAACTCCCTTTTTGCTGAACTTTTAGAGAGAGAAACTGCGCGTAAGAACTGTAGACATTTGAGAAGGACCACAAAGACGCAACGAGGCCACAACGAGACTGCGGCAACCACGACCACACTAGTTTTCTTCTTTCCTTCCCTTTGCACTTAATTGTTTATTTTTAGTAGTTTGTTATCATGAATTCTTATGTGTTTATGTTTTTATTTTCTTCCACCATCACCATGAACTAACTCGATAGATGGGGATGGTGGATCTTCTCTTGAATTTTTTTATGACTTGATATTGAATTAGAGTTTGATTTGTTCCAATTATGCGTTTTTGCTTAGCTTATTTTTAATGCTTACATGAAATTGATCACTTTTTGTATGTTGTTTGAATTAATCAATTACTCTAGCGAGATTTGATAAATTAAGCACTAGGTCAACAAAGCTTGAATTACTGCGTTGACTAGAGATAGCCGTAGAATTTAGGGATTCATTATGTGTTCTTGTTCAGATTGAAAATTAGGATTTTAGTCTTGAAACCGAGAGGTAAAATTTAATTATGATTTAGGTTGTTAATATCACTCTAGCGAGGGTTAGCAATATTTATTTATGAACACGAATATTGCATAACAGAACAGTGAATTAAACTCGAAGTCAAACAAGTTTTGTAACGGAAGAATAGAAAAGTGAAACCTCACCCTTGCTCCCAACATCCATCTTTTAAACGTTTTTAATAAGTTGTTTAGTGATTAGAAAAACCACAACCTTTCACTTTCATTCTCTCTAGATTAAGGTTATAGTAACAATTAGAATGACATTTAATTATAAATCATCGTGGGAACTAACCGAACTTACTATCTATATTACTTGTTCGACGTGTGCACTTGCGCGCACAATTTTTGCAACACTGGCGTCCCCGATGAAGATGTCGGTAATGTTTTTAGCGAAGAGAGTTCGGCCGGTGTCTGCCACCAGGGGATCGATGTCGAGGGTCGAGCTCGTCGCGTGATAGAATTTAGAATGAACAACCTCAAACTTTGCTTCCATCGTCTCCTTGAATTTTTGGAACTCATTTGAGTTAGGGCTTGCTTCTCGCGGTAAAACGCTTCTTATGTGCAGACGAGCAAAGTCATTGCTTGGGTCACATCCGGTAAGATCCTATTCGGGTTAGCTTGGATGATTCCTTGGGGTATCCCTGTTGGAATAGGTCTAAATAAAATTTATCATTAACAGGTTGATGGAAGAATATAAAAATTTCTTTACAAATAAAACTATTTTACTAACCTAAGCAAAGTGCATGAATATCTAATTATTTAAAAAGCATTATCTTATTATTATTTACTTGGTACTAACTTTTCTTGTAGTTTGATGTTTGAGAAGTCTTAGGAAAGATTGAACGTCTCGTCTCGCTCCAAGCTTTGTCTCCACAAAATGCTCTTCTCCTTCGCACCTAATCGTGAACTCGAGTAACCTAAGGTTTCTATTATAAGAGTCTATAGAGTGTTTGAAGGATTTGTGTGTGAAACACAATAACTCAAGAAAAATTCAATGAGCTAAAGAGCTAATTTAGACCTAGGTGCCAAAATGAAAGAGATATTTTAGAGAGAGAGATAGAGGAGTTGTCGGCCAAAACTAGAGAGAACATGAGCTAAAGACTTATTTTCATATCTCAATATGAGCCTCTATTTATAGGAGAATGAAATACAAGAAATGGTAATTACCCTTTCCTATTATGTGTTCATGACACAATATTTGATTTCCTCTCCTCTTTCTCTATGCATTTGGATGGCCATAGTATTGCATTAGTGAGGTAAATATGTTTCCTCACTTAGCACATTTGTTTCGTTCTCAAAGAAATTTATTTCCTCTTTTCATTTTTGGCAATTATCGTCATAATTCAAGGCAAATGAATTTCGAGATCTAATTTCCTTCTCTCATTTATGTTGGCCGAATTCTTCATGCATGGGAGGAGCATCTAGATACTTCTATATTTCTTTCTAAGACAATTCTAAAGTACCTACTGTAAAATTAATAAGCACAAATAATGAAATTAATTTCATAATGCCTCACACGACTTCTCGGCTTTAGAAAATAATTTATATTTCGATCATATAAAAATATTCAAAATATTATTTTGACATTCACATCATTTTTTGTCCATGTGGAAAAAAATACCCTTCAAACATTTTCTGGGAAAAACGTCTAGTTCAACACTTTAACTTATTTTGATTTAGCTTCTAGTTTGACAATCCTACTCTAATGACTTGTAATAGTGACCTTATGGATCCAAATGAACAAAACTTGAGGTACTATAATTTGACTCAAAATTTCACAAACAGTTTCTAAGTATTAGCTTAATTTCAACTGACTCCACTAAAGAGTGGATGGTGAGAATCTATCGGTTCAAATAAATTTATTTTCTATTCAAATTCATTTTATTTTCCGAGAAAAAGTCTAGTTCAATGCTTGAACTTATTTTGACTTAGCTTCTAGGTTAACAATCCTACTCTAATGACCTGTATAGTGACCTTATGGATCCAAATGAACAAAACATTAGCTACTATACTTGGACTCAAAAGTTCACAAACTTTCCCGAGTATTAGCTTAATGTCGACTGACTCCACTAAAGAGTTGACACTGAGAATCTCTCGGTTCAAATAAATTTATTTTCTACTCAAATTCATCTTAATTTTATTGAGTGGATCCATTGAATGTCATCTATGATTACCCTTCATGAATATCATCAACTAGATGAGATTTATAAAATTACCATTTTACCCTTCTAGTTGTTATCTTCTCAACTCCGTTGTTACTTATGAATAAGTTAGAAACAATGTATTGACTATGAGCTAACAAGTCACATTGTTTCATCTAAATAAAGTCATTACTTAATTTAGATACCGCGCGGTTCATTTATTCAAAATCCAAGTAATAAGGCATGAGGTTATATACATTGCATTTCAACAATCTTGTACATGAATTTCATATTTATGTGAATTTCACAAAGCTAGTTCATGACATCTTCATAACTCAATATCTCACCAATTAGTCTAGTCTAGATCACATAGTGGACCTAGAATTTGACTTTTTCAAATGAGAATATGTAAGCTATGAAATGATATGTCTCATTTCAAGATTTAAGTAAGCACGATGCAATTCATACATAGTGACTTTGAGACAGAAGATGTTAAATGGTTTGTTCTTACATTCTCTTTGAAGGTGCACTAGTAAATTCAGTATCGTAGGAAGATACACATGAATAACTATAGATTTCTCAACTCTCTATGCCTCGTAAGCAGACATCATAGATTCTTCCAATAATCATACTAGGATCAATAGGGACTATATTTCATTTTACGCAAACCATGAAGAGTTTATTCTCGCAAATCTACATTTGACTCTTCATATGTTTTTGGGTTTGATTAAGGACTATAAGACTATTGAATATATAAAGCTTCAAACAAACTAAAACCGTATGAATGAAAGTTTCAACGTTTATTAATTTAATCAGCAAATTACAATAAGGACCCATGAGAGATTTATATTACATCGATATGTAAATAAATAATCTTCTTGTGGGCATCTTTGCTAACAATCCCTCAGACAAGGAGTGGCGGCAGTTCAGTCAGGTTTGTTTGGGAGGATTCCCCAGGCTGGAAGATCGGGTAAGAATCATGTCATGTCCGAGGATCCATTCGAAGAAGTGTAGACGAGTTCCAGAGGTAAGAGCTCGAGTCTGGTACGCAGTCGGGGTGTGTATCGAATTTTTTTGGGTCGTTTCACCATCTCCAAACCAAGGTCCGGAGGCTGATGATTATGTTGTAATCAGTCTTTTGTGTCGAGCTATGATAGTCTCGTGTGACTGAAATTGATGTTCGATTATTTTTTATAGCTTGTCTACGATCTCTCGGATTTCCGGGTGGATTTTCTCCACGACTTCGACCGGAGACTGAGGAGAAGAAATAATAATGGAAGCGATATTACACAGCGAAGTTGATTTTACCAATTGTTTTCCAATGGCTGTGTCAAATTGTGATGTCAGATTTCATTTTCAATAATCACAAACAAATATTTGATGACTTGTATGATTTAAATTATATATATGGATCTCGATAAAATGTCGTAAATAATAATTCGTATACTTATGACGAAATGTAAAAGAAATGGCTCGAATATAATTTTTTTTCAATATGATCGAACTCAAATAAGCGAGCTAAACAAGACACATAAGAGTAGCAAAGTGATAGTAATCAAAGTAAAAGTCAGATAAAAATTGAATGCGTGTCTTTAGCTAACTAAACTCTATTATTTCTAATTTTTCGTCAAGCTAATGATTTCAAACATTTGTTGCCGAGATTTTGGAGGAGGTCGCCATGTCGCATGTCATTGTTGAGGTTGAGATCTTCGTCCATGATATGCTTCCTTTGGCGAGTTTGACGGCATGGAATAACGATTTCGTCCACGATCCAATTCTTTTTGCGAGATTGAGTGTCGTGAGTTGAAGACTTTGACTTCATTACTTCGGATGTGAGGCTTGTTCATGGATAATGGCATGCTTGGTAAAAAGTTTAAGATCTTTAGCTTATCTCAGGCTCAATATATTTATGTTCGCTTTTATATCCCCACATGTGTTCATCATTTTTTAAGCTCAAAACTCAAATACGGCTTATAATTAACTAAAATTAACTCGATTTAACATATATGTTGATAATAATCACTATACGAACAACACTTAATAAGTTTTAACAAGAAAATCACGCAAAAATAATTTGTTAAATCTCTTAATTTTTTTTAAAACTAAGTATTTTGTCTATAAAAGCAATTTTTTTTCCGGTTTTAGACCTAAAGTTCATTTTTACACATTTTTAATAAGATGAGTCTAATTTAAATATTCACATGTTTTTGGATCTAGAAAATGAAAAATTTCTTAATAAGTGTGACCATTGAAACTAAATTTACCAATCTAACCTCATTTCATAACAATTTCCGCCAAAGTGTGACCATTATAAACAATTGACCGTACTACTCTCATTTCATTACCAATTTCACCAAAGTGTGACTATTAAACAATAATTGACCAAATTACTATCATTTCATAACCAACTTCACCAAAATTATAATTTAGATAATGTTACTAATAAAAGGAGAAGAAAGAATGTCTTAAATTTACTTTATTTTTCTCTTCGTCTCGCCTAAACCACGATTTGTTGACATATAAACATATGTAGACAATTAACACAATTTATTAACATATGTAAATCAATAATTGACATAATTTTTTGAAATAAATGAATCAACAAATGACACATTTGAAAGTTTGGTAATTTGTTAACATAGATAGAGATCAACAACAAATGACATGATTTACTAATATACATATGTTAATAAGTGACAATATTAACATAAATGTAAAGCCTTGGGCACAATTTATTACTACATATGTTAACTATCAACATGATTTAGTGACATAAAACTTCATAAACACACGTATCAAGAGACACAAGTGTTAATTTGTTCACACGAATTTGCTAACATTTTATGATAATTAGATGTTATAACATTTTAACAACTATGAACTCACAAAATTGATTAATAAGTAAAGCTTTGGGAACTAACCCGAACCGTGAAATAAGGACTAGAAAATCTGTATTTAAATCAAATGACAAAAGGAAGAGAATTGACATGCTATAAGAAAATCAAGATTTTTAGACCAAATCTTCTTTACATTTATCTTTCTTTTCTCTGTTCGAGTATTAAAAATAAATATTCTTGAAATGTCAAGTAACTTTATATCTATGAACCACAAGTTTACGTGGTAATTGAATACTATTGTGATAATAACACATAATTATTAATTAGGAGGGAACAAAATTGCATTAAAAAAACACAAGCTTACTATGAGTTAATATGAATAATCATAACTAATAAGTAATCCACAAACATAATTTATTTCACGAGCTTTAAGTCAATGACTAGTATATATAGTATAGAAGGAACAAATAAATCAAGTGAAGAGGCAGCTTTAATGCCGCAGCTATTAATACAATCATCAAATCAAATGAGAGAGCATTTCTGAGTTTCTATGTATTATTCAATTAAGGTCGTTTTTATCTCTCTGTCGTCTTATAGTCTTTTCTTGTCTATCACAAACAACAGACGACAAGTGACATGTGTCTTTATCTCACTGATATAATAGTCTTTGTATCAAGTAATGGTTTCAGTTATTCGTTTTTCTCATCCCAAACATTAGCTCTCGTTCATCATCATCTTCTTCTTATTCGATTATTTAACGTCTCACTTCTCTGAATCATCGAGCTCTTGAATTCAATAACGATATATATACTCACAAGCTTAAATCAAACACGCATAACTGAGGAAGTCGGAAAATAATACTAGTGCCTTTTTCTTTTAATTTTTTTTATAATTTAAGGTCAAAACTCGTCTCTTAGTAATTTCAGTATTCAAAGAAAACTGAAGATAACAAAAAGATTAGATATTTGAAGTCCTTCCTGTCGATAAATAATGAATCCCACATACATGTCAGTCTTCATTCAATATTATTGATTTTAATTTCGAAAAAAGAGGTCCTACCGGGAGTCGAACCCAGGTCGCTGGATTCAAAGTCCAGAGTGCTAACCACTACACCATAGAACCAAACCAAGTTGCCGTTACAACATTGAATTCAAATTTAAAAGTGATCAAACTCTTGTAAACCGCAATCCATAATCGTGTAATAAAATTTATCTAGAAAGGTAAGTGATTATTTGGAGTAAAAATAAGAGAAATAACTTACATGAATTATCATTCTGATATTAAATTCTCTTTAAAATAATAGTTTACTTTCTTATTTAGCCATATATAATTAATATTAATCGGACGAATGGAGAAAAGTGTTTCGTGTGTCTATATAAATTAACTTTGAGTTTTTTATGTATATTAAAAAAACTATTAACTTTGACCAAATCTCTATGAAACTGGATATATTAAAAGTCACCGAAAATATTAAAATATTAAACTAATTGAAGTACAATTAATCACAATTGGAGAAATACAAATAAAACAAGAGATAAACTATGAGTTAGAAGTTTAGATTCAATGATAGAATTTTCTCTAATCTATAATTTGCATTCAATGGTCAATAACGTGACTTGTTCACTCAAATATAGGCTTATAAGTTCTTTTTTACTCTTACCTAACAATATTTGGTTACAACTCTATTGTTATTTCCCTTGTTATTAGTTTATAAGATGTTTCTAACAATATGATTAAAGTCGGGTGTCTTTTTCAGTTATGTTTTTCTTAAAAAAAAAAGAGACTTAATAGAAGTTCGATATAAAAGAATATTTTTTAGTCTCATTTTTACCCTTATTCCTTAAATTTGAAATAAGAGATATTGTATATAGTATCCCTATATAAATCTGTCATTTTGATTATGGTCGTAAAATTACTATGTCCGGCATTTTGGTTTACAACATTTCACTTCCAATTTTACCCAAAAGACGGTCTCTCTCATTAAACAAACCGTCTAATTAATATAAATAAATTACCTAAATCAAATCTGGGAAATGAGGAGAGCATTAATGTCATTTCGTTTATTGAGTTTGAATATTTCGAAGAGAGAAACTATCAAAGAGACGCATGCAAAAATAAAAAAGTCAATCCGCTACTTTGAAAATTTCTATGAGGCCAGAAAAAGATTCAAAAACCGCGATTCTCATTATTAAAAATCATCATGGTCATGGTTGTGTTGAAAATTTGATGATAACGTAAATGGCATATGAATTTACAAGTACAATAATCTTAAATTCGCTGCTTTTTGTTGTGTTCTTGAGGTTTTACGGATTCGAGGGTCATATTTGTTCTATATTTTCTATGTTTTTAGATGTTCTTGATGTTCTATATTTCTTATTTTTGCATTTTGTATTTATGTCTTTCGAATTTCCTTCTTTCTTAGTATTCAACAGTAATTTCGATAAGATTGTCGCTAATTAAATGTTAATCTTATTTTTAAGAGTATAAGCCTACCTCATAGTTTGACACTTGTCTCTTTTTATATTGTTACTTTTTTTATTTATTTTTTATGGAAAATAAATTAAGTAACCGTATGTTAGTTATTGTAATTTGTAACATATCTAATTCTCCTCGGGTGAATCTACACGGAAACATAATTTAAGAATTTTGTGTCCTGATTACTACTGTTTCAAGCTTCAAATCCGCCAAAACAAACCATCAATTTTATTATACGCTGGTCGTTTCTTCCAACAAAACATAGTCGACATGTATGTTAAAACTGTGACAAGTCGTTTACATTTCTTGCGAAAAATCAACAACACATTCGGGCTGATTTATACCATGGCCTTGTTGACGTGGTTCAATTGGGCTGCACAAAGGGCCGAGATTGGAAGATGCAATACTCTTCCTGGGTCATTCATTGGTGGTCCAAGAGATATGCAACGACGCTATCTCGACGCAATGGCTTTGGTACAAAATTTTGGAAAGCCGGATATTTTCTTTACCATCACATGTAATCCAAATTGGCCAGAAATACAACAACAACTAAAGCCTTTTGAAGTGGCTCAAAACATACCTGACATAACGTCTCGGATTTTCAGAGGAAAGCTAGAACGACTAAAGAAATACATTATCAAGGAAAAGCTTTTCTTTTATCCTAGTTGCTGCATATGTTTACGTTGTTGAGTTTCAAAAAAGGGGTTTACCACATGCTCACTTCTTGATCATTCTAAAGGCAGGTTCTAAGGTATACCGTACTGAGCAGATAGATCGCTTTGTTTGTGAAGAGATACCACTTCAACACGAGCAACCTTATCTAAATTCACTTGTTCTCAAGCACATGATGCATGGTCCATGTGGCCATTTGAACTCCAATTTTTTTTGTATGAAGAATGGAGTGTGCAAAAATCATTACCCGAGACCATTTCCCAAATCTTCTAAATTTGGCGAAGACTCTTATCCTCTTCACAAACTCTCTTCAAACGGACCAAGTAAATGTTAGAAGACAAGAGCTCGATAATAGATGAGTTGTACCTTATAAGCCATTGCTACTAGCAAATTTTGATTGCCATCTAAATATCGAGGTTTGCTCAACCATTAAAGCAGGAAAATACTTATGCAAATACGTGTATAAAGGACACGATCGTGTAGCATTCTCGATCGAAAATAATGATGATGCAAACGACGTTGACGAAATCAAACAATTTCAACAAGCAAGATGGTTTCTCCACCAGAAGCTGCTTGGAGAATTTTCAAGTTTCACCTTAACAAAATGTTTCGGCAGGTGTTGCCACTTCAAGTTCATTTACCAGGGAAGCAACATGTACTGCATACAAATATTTGGTAACAACTTAAACAAATTTAAATTATTATAATAACACTTTCCTATATGTTTTAGGTTACTTTTAGAGAAAATGCTGATATTGAAGATGTTTTATCAGTCGCACCATTATGCAAAACTATGCTCATTAAATTCTTAAACTTGAACAAAGTTGACCAAGAAGCAAAGAAGCTATTGTATAAGCAGATACCCGAATATTTTTGTCTAGAACAAAGGGTAAAAAATTTGGGTAAAAAGGAAAAAAACAACTTGTTATCGGCCGAATGGTTTCTGTGGGCCCAGCTGAAGGGGAGCGATATTATTTTTTATTTCTATTATCTCATTGAAATGGTCCTACCTCTTTTGAAGACTTACGAAGTTGTAATGCTATTGTTGCTGATATTTTTAGAGACGCATGATTAGCTCGTGGTCTTTTGCAATCTAACGATCATTACAGAATCTGCTTTGAGGAAGCCACATTTTACGGGATCCCATCGCTGCTACGTGGAGTTTTTGTTATTTTATTGGTATATTGTGATCTTGAAAATCCATCTTCGATTTGGTCAAGGTTTAAGCAAGATATGATAACTGATTTTACCAACAAATGCCTATCATCCATCAATGCAGAACGTTCGGCTCTTAAGGAAAGAGTACATGCTCGAGATACTTGGAATTTTTTTTAATGATTATTCGATCGCAACGTCATTTTTCAGTGCAAACATCCATGAAATTGATGCTAAAATTATCGACGATGAACGACAAATTCTGATTTCATTGACAGACATTCATTATGCAAATTTGTGAACAAAGAATAATATATGAACAAGTTTTGAGATATGTAGATCAAAAATCTTTGGCAACTATTTTCGTAGACGGACCCGGTGGAACTAAAAAAAGTTTTCTCTATTGTGCTTTACTTGCTACTATTAGAAATTGTGGTTTAATTGTATTGGCGGTTGCTTCGTCTGCTGTAGCGGCCATATATTGCTAGGAGGATGAACGGCTCATTTCTGTTTCAAAATTCCTTTGGAAATTACGGAATCGATGCAGTGTAGTGCGAGTAAACAATTGGGTTGGCAAATTTACTGCATCTCGCAACACTTATCATTTGGGATGAAGCTCCTTTGACCCATCGTTATTCTATTGAAGCCGTTGATAGAGTACTGCAAGACTTAAACGCTTCCTCAGTGCCATTTGGTGGAAAAATTGTTGTCGTTGGAGGCAATTTTCGGCAAGTTTTGTCAGTAGTACTGCAGGGAAACGCTGCTGATGTTTCTAATGCGTCGCTTGTCAATTCTTATCTTTGGACCTCTTTTCAAAAACACAAACTTCACCACAACGAACGAGAAAGTGCTGATACAGTACTTTCAAAATATTTGCTCGAAATTGGAAATGGTAAGGGATGCATTAATAATGAAGATTTTATACAAATACCCAGTGATATGCTTATTCCGTTTATTAACGAGCAGAGATCACTACTTGTGCTCATCAATCAGGTATTTTAAAGATTTATTTCGTTGTAATATTTTGAAACTGAGAATGTGAAACTAGGGATTAATTAGCATACTAAATATTGTCGTTAGATTTTCCCAAACTTGTCTGACGTGGATACTCATTCATCCCATGATTTGAATAACGTAATTAGTACGCCAAATAACGATTATGTTGATGCTATTATGGGTATGACGATAGATTTATTCTCAAGTAACAAAGACGTCTTACCGTTTATCGTTATCAAAATTTAATTTTGATAACTCCAATTTAATAAATATTATGATTTTTTTGTAGGTGATATTCAAATTTATTACAGTTTTGACGATTGCATTGATGGAACCGAACAAACTTTTCAGAGTGAATTCTTAAGCATGTTAACACCGAATGGCATTCCTCCCCATCGACTAGTTTTTTAAAAATTTCCCTATCATATTTTTGAGGAATTTAAATGCCGCAAAAGGATTATGACACGGTACAAGACTCGTCTGTTGACTCTCCCCACATTATTGAACCATAGATCTCGTGCGACCAACTCAGAGGGAAACAAGTTTATCTTCCAAGGATTCCATTTTTACCCTTGGAGACACAACAAAAAATCCATTTGCGTTTAAGGGAACCCAATTTCCTATTCGATTGTGTTTTGCGATGATCATTAATAAAGCACAAGGTCAAACGTTTGATTACGTTGGAGTATACTTGCCTCAACCAGTTTTCTCGCAAGGCCAACTTTATGTTGCGCTGCCATGGGCATAGACGCAAATTCTGTCAAAGTGTTAATAACTTTAGAATCCAAAAACGGTGATTTTACCTACACAAAAATATCATGTTTCACAACGTTCTGAAGTTGGACGAATGTTTTTAAGACAGTCAATTTCAGGTCTTACGGTCTTGGAAGCTCAACGACTGAATTTACAAAGTTCTAAACGTTTGTTCGTTCACGTCTTTTCTTTTAAACATATTTGATTTTAATGACAAATTTGTATTTCAATCCTATATTTGAACAAACAGGATAAAGCCGATCGGTACGGAAAAGAAAGAAGTCCATGAGTGGCGTCGAAGTTACGATGTTCCTCCGCCTATCTTAAAGGGGTTTGAGATTGCCTTTACCCGCGGCCAATTCAGTAATGTCTTCGAACATATTAATAGTTCAATCTAATTCCTAATCCATCTTAAAATTAAGCTGAAACGGTCGTTTCTCTTCGTGCTCTATGACAACCGTCGCTTCAAATTTCCACAACAATTTCGAAATTTAATTTTGATAATATTTTCCTTCCTTTTGATTTCAGGTTTCGCAATGATTCGATTTATTCATTTCGCAAAAATTTCATTACCGCTATAGTTTAAACTTCAAATCTTCCTATTAAAGAAACAATATAAGACTTAGGTTAAAATAAATCTGAATGACGTGACAACACATTCAAGTTAGTAAAACAATATTTGAGTTTTTTTATTATTCTTTCGGAAAGATCCGTGTAAGGCATCAGAATTATTCTTAAAAATGTACCACTTACCCTAAAAAATTATAATTTTCTCATTAATATTTTAGTAGATTTATTTGCAAAAAAATGAATTGTTAAAAAATAATTTCTTGAAAAGTATTTATTTTTTCATCTCATTTTTACTAATAAAGTAATAAAAACCTTTTTTTTTTGTAAATTATGGAAAAAAATTCATTAATAATGGTGATAGATTAATAATTTCTTTGTATAACATTTATTTTAAAGCAATTCGAAATTCATGATATTCGTTGTATATAATATATTGCCTCTTTTATTTTTTCACATATTAATGTGTTATCGTCTGAGTTACCAATAAACTGTATTGTCTATCTTACAACATTTATTATAATATATATTTTTTACGTGTAAATCTGAAGATATGTCATGTACACGCAATAAGAATTATGTCAACCCAATTTTCGTACGAAATTAAACTTTATCAAAAAGTAAATGTATACTTGAAGAACAACTGAATTCCATTTAATTAAGTTCATTTTAATGAGCAACGACAATTCATTTTGGAGCTGCTGGTATTCCATATAAAAATTACGTTTATAAATATGAATTAGATGACTCCTAAAATAGAGTACAAAATATAGGTCTGTTTGGTAAAGCTTTTGGAGCCTGTTTTTAATTTTTGATAAAAGTTAAATTATTTTTTTGTGGTTAAAATAAGCTTTTAAAAAATATTTCAAAAACACTTTTAAAACAAAGAGAAGTAACGTAAATTCAAATTGCTTTAAAAGGTGCATTTCTTAACTATTAACATATAAAATAACACTCATTTTTCATTTACTAAATTACTCTGATAATCTCATATATTTCTCGTATTGTTGACATTGTTTGAATTATTTTTTTAACGCCGTGGACAGGTTTCATTAATAGTTAAAGTAGACTCTTGAGTCATTAGTTTTATAATCATAGAATAAACATTATACCAATCCATTATTCTATACATTGTATATTCTAAGACATAACACAATTATCAAATTTATTTAGTTATTCCTAGAGATGTTTATCTCGTGGTTAAGAGAATTAGTTTTAAAGTTTACTATAACAAATATTATAGCCCCTCCAAGAAAAAAAAACGTAAATAATAAATTTCTCATCTATGTTCTTACTCTATAGGTTGCGTGTAGAATTTATTTTGACAGATGGTTCAGAAAAAGTGGAAGCAACAAGTTTCGGTTATACTGCTGAAAAAATATTATCCTGCAAGGCCGCCCAAATATCAGACATTATTAAGCATGTATTAAATACACGTACTTGTACAAAATGCTTATTTAAAAATTGTAGATATTAATAGTTTAGAAAATTTAATAGCAACGGGGTTCACAAAAATCTCTAGTGAAACCACTATTCAAACCCAAAGAAGTAATAACAAAAGCGTAGTACGTTCCAGACGCGAAAAATCAAAATTCAAGATAGCACAACACCAATGCACAGTTAGCTTAGTTTACAAGCTCATCGATCTTAAATTCAACGATGACAAAGTACTGGAAAATATTGTTGATGATCTATTCTTTGCAGCATCCACCTCTAACAAAAAAATCAAGACTTGATTAAAATCTTTTTTATTTTATTTTATCAAAAGATTGAACACTTTCATTTCTACCTCTCATGGTTTATTGTTACATTTTTATTTTTGTGTTTTTTGAAATGTTATGAAAAGCATGAGTTCTAATTATTTATTCATTATCATGATATTTGATTTTTATATCTATAAATTATTGTATAAAAATTTAGAAATTAAGAATATTGTGAGTTATAGTTTTCAAACAAAATTTCGAGTTTTGATTAAAGTAGAATATCAAGAATGTGAAAATCATCAAAATGATGTACGCAAAAAAAAACTATAATACGCACACACGTGTTGCTAACTAGTATATATATGTATGGTCGCCGAAATGTTACTGGTTTGGATGAACTTTGAACGAAGAACATAAGATCCCAGGAGAAAAGCTTTTTATTTGGAAGAGATGAAGTGAGACAATAGTTAGTGACAAAGTCTTTTCAAGAGTACTATTATTACTATTATTAAATTTTATGCGAAGTGCTCTGTGTGAGTTAGAGAGAGGAAGTGCGAAGATCAGAAAGAAAGTGCAAAACCAGAGAGAGAGAGTGTGTGGAGTTCCTGCAAATTCCACATAAATAAATAGTAAGGGTTTTCTTTTCAGTCGATTATAGGTAATAAATTAAAATCTCTGGGAAACACAAGAGGGCCGAGTGAGAGATTGATCCTATTAACATAGGGATCACGAGTGAGGAAACACAGAGGGCGAGGGACGAAAAGGAACTAGGGGAAGAGGAAGACGAAGAATAATTAATAATAACAACATCATTTCTGGCAAACAGACTCAAAATAATCGACATCGACGATTTAGATGGAGACGGTGAGTTTCGGTTTCTGTTGGGAGGAAAAATTATATTAGACTACACGCTCACTACACAGAGAGTCAAAGAAGTACTAGCAAGAGTATGGGAGTGCAATAAGAGATGGAATGTGACAGAAGTTAAGGCTGGGTTTTGGAAATTCTGATTTGAATATAGATGAGACATGAACCGGGTGCTATGTGGAAGACCATGGACTCTGAAATCAAATCAATTGATTCTAGTACAGTGGCCACTAAACAGGATAATTGATGAATTGGATTTTTCCAAAACCCCTATATGGGTGTCACTGATGGGATTGCCTCCGGGATACCTGAACGTAGACGCAGCCAATACATTAGCACCGATGATTGGATCTTAGATGGAGACGTCATCCGTTAGGGGAAGCACCCTGAAGATGAAAGTAGAAATTTACATCCAATAGACGATTTTTCCGGACTTCATGTTGAACATAGAACAATTGAAATCCTTATGGATTGGATGTAAATATGGGAATTTAGGGAAAATATGCTAAAAATGCGGCAAGTGGGCCATGATGAAGACAAATGTTCTCGAAAGGAATGGGCGACGATAATGACAAATGAATATCTGAAAGTGAAGATGTATGGAAAATGGATTCATGAGGATTGTCAGATTCAATTGGCATTCAAAGCAGCAGGTTTGACGACGGGAGAAAAGTCGAACTCCACATAGAGATGCATCCGAATCAACCTGGAATTGTTCCATAGTAACACAAGGACTACGTCGGCTAGGAGGGAGTGAATGAGAGTAGACAATCCACATGTCAAGCAACAGTCGATGATGTCGTAGAGTTTGCGTAAACACGAAGTAAGCATTATTATAAATTCAGAGGAAGGAGTAGGAATGGACATAGAAAATCAAATTCTTCACCGAGGGGTTTTTTCAGAATAAGAACGAGTAGGAGGAAGAGAAAGTGAGGCAACAGATCAAAATATCAACGACAGTGGAATGCTGACGCAACATGAGAAGAAGGGGACAGAAGGCGGTGCACAACTAATCCAAAACGACTTAAAGTCCAATACTGGGTGACATAGTCCACACTGAAAGCCAAGTAGCCCAACCAAGTGACATAATGGCAGCACCCTACTAGGACCAGTAATCAAAGATGGAAAAAGCCTAAGAAAACATGACTACACAATGTGGACTGATGCTCAGTATGGCAGAAAAAGATAAAAGACACAAGCGTAAAATGATGGATTTGAATCACAGTCAAAAGCAACAAACAAAAAAGAAAATTGGAGAACAGATAAATGAAAGGGAACAAGAAAGCAAAGTGAAAAACCTAACTTCCAAAGTCTTATTTACATTCGCACCAGGGAGAGGGGATGAACGAGTAATGACCTCGGTATCACATGGGAAAAAAAACATCACGGCGAGGAAAATGACGACATAGGGCGAGACGCGAACATCAACAGAAAAGAAGGAACAAAGAGAAGAAGGAACAACTGTAACGACCGAAGAGGCAGGTCTCACCACGCCCCTGACGACGCAATGTTAGTCCTTGCATGGAACTGCCGTGGTCTCAATCGAGACTCGGCATACGAAGCTCTCCGGGGGCTCGTGAGACGTCAAAACCCAGATTTTTTTATTTTTATTTGAAACAAAGATGAGCTATGGAAGATGCAAGAGTGGGGAAGAAAATATGGATACTGGGGATGTGAAGGGATTTCGGCGGAAGGATTGGCAGGAGGTATTTGCGTATGGTGGCGGAGAGGAGTAAGATTAGATATATGGAAGATTACTAGAAATATGATATGGACGGTGGTGCGAGGGCATAAACAACAATGCGTCTGGAATTTGTTTGGAATATATGGTCCCCCGGGGTGCAGTGAAAAAAAAATTATGGGATCTG
The DNA here is from genome assembly GCA_958296335.1 of Urtica urens. Taxonomy (NCBI): domain Eukaryota; kingdom Viridiplantae; phylum Streptophyta; class Magnoliopsida; order Rosales; family Urticaceae; genus Urtica; species Urtica urens. The sequence goes on from OY282531.1 coordinate 9,041,089, forward strand.
ATGGAGACGACTGTGACCAACACGACGAGAGCATGGCTCATGGTAGGCGATTTCAATATTATAATGAACCAAACAAATAAAATGGGGGAAAAAGGGTGACGTGGTCGATGAGAAATTTGCTACGAAACTTCTTACAACACCCAAGTGAACTGGAAGTATTTGAATCAACATCGAAATTCACATGGTCCAATAAAAGATCGGGGACGAATCGAATTCGGGTGAAATTAGACAGGGAAGTTGCTTCATTCGACTGGATGTTGTGATTTCATAATGTGGGATGTAAAATTTTATCTCCGGTAGGATCGGATCACAGTGCATTAATGAAAAATTTATTTCAAAAGAAAAAAAAGGTCAAAAACCTTTCCGATTCTAAGAAGCATGGGCGGACAATCATTGAGAAATGTTGGGGGCTAGAATATGGATTGTCAGCTTCAGCGTCATTAATATAAAAAACTGCAAAAAAGTGGGAAAACAATTACAGAGGTGGCAAGGACATTTGTGGCAACACTCTCACGGACACAAAACAAAACTGGAGGCAGAGTTAAATCAAATTCATAATCTGGGATGCAATATGTCGTCTGCGGATCGGGAGTTAGACTCATTGCTCGAAAGAAAATTGGGAAATATATAAACGAAATTTTTTTGGAATTATTCACAAAATCTCACTCAGATGCTCCGAAAGACTTGTAAGGATTGATTTCTCCATAGGTCACACTGCCAGAGAATGAGAACTTGAGTTCGATTCCAACTGTGGAGGAAATTAAAACCACTATATGGAATATGCCAAGGCTAAAAGCCCCGGGTCCAGATAGTCTGCAAGGAGCTTTCTACGTCAAATTTTGGGATGTGGTGGGACATGATTTATGCAATTTTGTTCAGGAATTCTTTCGACGCAATGGATTAGATCCACATATTTGCTTTGCGCACGTGTTAATCATCCCCAAAATTGAAGCAGCGGAGGAATTCGATAACTTCCGACCAATCTCATTATGGAACTTTAGCTACAAAATCATCACAAAAATTTTGACAGTAAGATTTAACAAGATTTTACCAAGGATCATATTTCCTTTTCAATCAGCGTTCATCCCGGGACGTTGGATAGCGAAAAATTCAATTTTGGCAAAGGAGGTTATGGATAAGATGCGGAGAGCAAAAACCAAGAAGGGGTGGGTCGGCGTCAAACTCGACATGAGTAAGGCATATGATTGATTGGATTGGTCATTCATATTTTAAAGTTCTGAAGAACTTTGGCTTCTCGAAGAAAGTAAGAAAATTAGTTCAACACTGCATTTGCTCTGCAAATTCCGCAATTTTTCTTAATAGAAGCCCATTAGGCACATTGAAACTTGAGCGAGGGTTTTGCCAAGGAGATCCACTATCACCTACACTATTTGTTTTGGCTTCAGAAATACTCAGCCGCATACTTCAGCGTCAGGAGAGAAAAAATGCGTTTCATGGAATAAAAATTGGAAGGTCGACAAACTCCATCTCACATCTCTTGTTTGCAGACGATGTCATGTTCTTCTGCCGAGCAAATCCTGCTGAAACATCAGCTTTAGGGGAATGTATTAAAAAATATAACGACTGGTCGGGACAAAAGGTAAACTTCAAGAAATCTGGTTTAATTTTTTCAAAGAATTGTTACGCGCAAGCCAAACAGGAGGTAAACAGCAGCTCGGTTTGACGGAGTGTGGAACAGACATTTTTCATCTGGGTCTTCTGCTCCTAGTAAATAGAAAACATGGGGAAAGCTACAAATTCATTAAGCAAAGGGTACAAGACCGACTGGAAGGTTGAATGACACAGTCGATTTCGAAGGCAGGACGCCCGACTTTGATCAGATCAGTGATACAAACAATCCCCAATTATGTGATGTCTACAACAAACCTTCCAAAAGGATTTTGTAAAGCTTTGGATAAAATGGCACGTAAATTCTGGTGGAAGGGAACCTCACATAGCAACATATTTTTAGCGACTGTGAAATGCCAGACATTGTGCAAACTAAAGGAATTTGGAGGTTTCGGATTTAAACATTTTGAAGAAATAAATGAGGCCCTTCTTGGGAAATTGGGATGGATGATAGCGGAAAAAGCCAACTCGTTATGGGTAAGACAGTTATTGGAGAGAAGTATTACAGATCAACGAAATTATTCGACGTACATCCAAAATCATATCACTCAGTGATTTGGAGAGACATTTTGTCAACTCAACAAAAGGTAAAGGAAAACACATGCTATATTGTGGGCGACAGAAAAGATATAAAGATTCACACTTACGACTGGGTATACCCTCGTCCGGAAGCACCCATGCTATAACACAACTCGGAAGCTGAGCCTACAGTCGATTGTCTGATGCACGAGGGCCAAAGAAGATGGAACACGGAAGCCATAAAGCAGCGTTGTGGAGAAGATTGGTTAATGCCAGTGCTGAAGACAGGGATTATAAAAGCAAGGGATGATGAACTGGTATGGAAACTGACTGCTATAGGAAAATATAACATGAAGTCATATGTCCAGCACAAGGAGAAAGAACAATTCTGTGAAATCGAACTTTGGACTCGTCCTTGGAGATTAAAAATACATGACAGAGGGAAAATTTCTTGTGGAGAATAGTAGTACAATGTTTCAACACCAACTCTTGTTTTATTCCAACGAAGTTTGGCTACTGACGACATATGCGTTATATGTGGGATCGAGCGGGAAACAATGGCGCATCCTTTTTTTCAGATGTGACATTGCAATTCAGTTATGGTTAATTGCTGGTGGAGGTCGAACATGGGATTTTGACACAGATACAGGAGGAGAACAACTGCTAGACTCGTTATCGTCATTGAACATGACATGCAATTCGCAAGGTGGAAATCAAAATGAATTGATTATGAGAAGCTGGTTGATAACAGAAGAAATATGGAATACCAGAAATCTACTCATTTTCCAAAGCACTACTCCGAACGTACAGATCTCGATGATAAAGATTCAAAGAAACGTCTATGAACATCTTCAAGCTGGAGCGTCGCCAACGCCAAACCAGGATCATTACACTATGTCTTCAAAATTGGAGGCTCCACCGGAGAATTGGGTGAACGTTAATATAGATGGGCCGTATTCTTCTCAGATGACATCGGCGGGAATCATTGGAACAGACCACTACGGGCAACCACAATGGATTTGGAGATGCAAGACCAGTGCGGAATCAGCGGCAGAGGCGGAGATGAAAGCTATTATACTAGGAATGGATCTGGCTCTGTTCATGGGGAACAATAATATTATTATTGAAGACGATAATCTGGGTATCATGACATCTGGTGAGAACAAGGCTAGCTCTCCAATCTGACCATTAGTCCCTACGTTCTAGGAGATCTGTAATAAGGCGGCGAACATTGGTTTTCATGGTATTAAGTTCAAATGGGTCCCTCGTAGACTGAACTCGGTGGCTCATGAACTCGTCCAGTGGGCAAAGGTATCAACATAATTTTGGGATACTCCGATCCGTATTCGGAGACAATGCGTATTGAATATATATGAAGACTTCTCCGGTTTCTCTTTTTTTCCGTGACTCCCTTACTGGGATTTTCAGGGAGAAGAGGAGTGAGGAGTCTGGTAATTTTTAAAAAAATCTACTATATATAAATATATATATATATATATATATATATATATATATATATATATATATATATATACACCAAGAACTCTCAACTATTTGTTCCGTAGCTTATTAGATATAAGTTAAATCATACGTTGCACATAGTGGATATTGCTTCCATTGAAAAAGGCATTTAAATCCAATCATGCATATGGCTAGACGTCACGAATCTGTAAATTCTATTAAGAAAAAAAAAAACATAATATATAAAAAAGTTAATAAGATAAGAGCTGCTAGGTAATGGAGAGAGCTTTTGGTATTAATGATTAGCATGGTGTCATTGTGAGTGTGGAACATCCGAATACCACAAGCAATATTCCGATAACTTTTATCAACCAATTATAAATAAAATAATTGAATAATTTCTTATTGCATGCATACATACGTACATATTCTTTATTCCTTAAATTGATATGCAATTTGCAACATTATCATGCTTTTCTACGCCACAACAATATGGACCACGTTTAGTCACTTAATGATTGTCTTTCTATCCAAAATTCCAGCAATCAAAGATTCAGTGATCTCACAATATTTAGAGATACAAATATAAAAAGAGCGAACCCTAATAATTCGTAGGACAAAAAGAAATATAATGTTATAGCAGTTGAAAGCTCTTCAATTTTGGGAGCTATATTATTTTTTTGAGGTTGATCAAGCTTTTCTATATCTCATTTAAAGATAGCGATGCTAATTATTATTGGGGTATGGGCCATTGACCATTATTATTTATAAATGTATTAAATTAGAAGGTATGAATTATGACATATTGTTATATCTAAAAAAGTGAATTGAATTAGTGATCAAATTATTATGCATAAAAAGTAAGAGTCACAAAAAGATTGGAAACAATCATATTTATTTGTATGTTTCATTGTAATTAAGTTTCACATTTTATGGTAATAATGAAGTAGATTGTTTAGGGTGGAACGAATTTCATTGGTTTATTACATGTATCTCTCATGAGCACGTAAGAAGTTCATTAGTCATTAACTTGGTGAGTTGGCATAAATATATTACGACGGCATTAATTTGAGATATATAAACGTCTAATACAGAAGTACCATTTGTGATCGTTCTGGCAGTGTCAAATTCTCTATTGACTTTTGAAAGGTAGAAAGTTATGCATTTTTTAAGTTATTAATAGCATAAATTATAATACTTTCTTTTTTTAAAAATATCATACTACTAATAAACGACATAATTAGTAAACAATAGCTTATTTAGCAACTTTTATGTAAGTGGAAAAATTTATTTTATATTTATAAAATATTGATAAAACTAAAATCGTTTACACCATTTCAGAAATTGCTTTTTATTATTAATCCCAAAATAACTGGGAGATACAATATTTTATTAGGGTTGGGGAACTAAATATTACTACTAAAAGACATAAGTATTTACCATGTTTTAATTGTTCATTTATTACTATCTTTTTGGTTTGAGGATAATGATCAATATATCTCTTCTACACACATCTCTCACTTTCTTTTGCAATCTTTTATATACGTCACAAAATGTGATTCATTGGTCAAGGACGTAGTACTTTTTCATCTTTATATTTCATTCACATTTCATTCAGCCCATATATGTCATCCACAGTACACAAAAGAAGATATATCAAATTCAAAGAGGAAACAATTATCAAGTTGAGAGGCCTATAATTTCAAAATCTTGTCGATCATATGCGTATAGATAATAATTCACCAACATTTATTATCCTTCATTATTCTCCTTGAACACTTGCATATGATATTATCAGCACGGGGAACACTTGCATATCCAACTCTTCATGCAAAGAGTTTTAATAAATGCTTAGTGGAAACTATTTAAAAATGCGTTCCAAATATTTCAAGTGATCTTTAATATATTCGTTTGTTTATATATGAGCTCAATGATAATGGACGTATATTAATTAGTGGGCATTCATTATCATATAGTTATTTTATATACGTTTACTGTAATTTTTTATATACTAATACGCATGATATATGTAGTGGTCGCTAATTAATTAATTAATTAATGTGTAATATATTTTCTCAAGCTGAAATGCAAATTATTGTCTCTCCGTTATCCTCTAGAACTGTTGGTCGATCTTAGCAACAAGTCTAGTCATCACTCAGTGATATGATCAAAACATATATGTAAACATTTTATTAGAACAACGTATAAAGAGCTTCAAAACCTAATAGCTATCCATGTTCAGTTAATTGTTCATCTAGCTAGTAAGATAAAATTACAAAAAGAACATTTCAGTCGTGTCACAACTTGTTTCTTACTTTTTTAATATAACTTTAGGATATATATAAGAAGCCTAGGGGGTCTATGACCCTCTAAGCACTTTATGTTATGTTATTTATACAGTATTTTTTGACTATTTAGATTAAAATTATATGTTATTTACCTTACATATATGAATTTTTGAAAGTTACTAAAATGATAATACTTTACACTATGTTACTATTCTATGCCGGTCTCATTAAAAACCTAAACATTACTCTTGAGATTTTGGTCAAATTCGTTGCAATAAAAGTACGACCATATATCATATATGTCTTGTCTTTAACTTTACTTTAAAGAAATGCGTGGGTCGTTCTAATAAAGGAAGAAATGTTAGCAATATTTGGATTAGTACTGCATGCATGCACGATGGACCGCAATGATTAAATGGTGAGTCAAACATTAGATTCCAGTAATTTGAGACTAAATTATTTTTCATATTGGATTTGGCTGCTATCATATATGCCATATGGTGTACCGTTATGGCGTTTGACCATCTTATGTGCTATATATGTTGCAATATAAAACTGTTCACGTAAACAGCTTTGCGGTATGCCATATAAAGAATTAAATTAAGTAGATAAGTATATATGATTTTACATTAATACCTCTAGAAAAATTAAATGTTGAGTACCATGAGAGCATAAATTCTAATCAAAGTATCAGACGAGTTGAAGCATGTTCAAAAATATAAAAAATTGACTTTTATATATTGGTCAAAATTTCGAAAACTGGAACAAAGTAGCTAGTAAATATGATATCCATACTAAAATTTAAAAATCTTAATTGTAAATATGCTGTTATGTGACTCTATAGAGGGGTAGCCAGGTATATGATATATTTGGACTAAGTATGTTAAGTTGTAGCTTAATTAGTTGATAATTAAAAATATCAAAATTAAGATAAAGGCATGCGCTACACTTCATCAAGAATATTTAATAGCTTATTTGAAATAGTTTCTTTGTTGATATGCATGTATACTAGTATTTCTTGATTTTAAACGTGTTCCGTACACCAAAAACTCAAAATGCACCTAGCTGAATTATTGGTCAACTTGGGAATTCATCAATTAATTATAGAATATTAGAAATAATTGATATTGACACTTTTGCTTCTTGTAATCCTTAGAGTCTCTTTATACATATATCCTTATTATTTGCAGCATTAGATCTTTAACCGCTTAGAATAGCAGCCCTAATTCATGCATGTGAAGTATTTGAGAAATATTAGCCTTTAGTTATTTAGGAGCTACAAGCTAAGATTCGTGAAGGAATTGCGTATTATCAACTTCAAACCAAGCAAAAAAAGGCAAATTTTGAGATGTCTGCACGTAAAAATCAATCAATCAATCAATCAAAATGGTGATATCATCAAAGGTATCATACTTTCATTGCATGTCATTTTCACGAGGAAGAAGATTCAAAATTTTCTTTATAAGAGAAAATAAAAACATGGTCACACAGTATCACATACGATACACCAGTAATTAGCTACAGACCAAGGTTTATATGTAATTTTATTTTTTATTTTATTGACCTTTCCACCATTAATCGTTTTCGACATTATAATAATATCGTGTAAATCAAATCAGACAAAGGAAAAGAACGGCTACTTTTTATTCTCTTTTTTTGCTTGGATATAAAACATTCCATGCAGAGAGGTTGATTGGGGTTTTTTACAGGTGGCAAAAAGAGCTTCTGAATTATAGACTTTTTTTTTCTTTCTCAGAACATTTTTTTCTCAAAAATAATTATAGACTGTTTAACGCTTGATCGGTACACATGGCGTCTCCGCGTCGACTCCATTATCACTTCTCTTTTCCACGTCGCATTTATACATGCAAATATAATCACGTAAATAAATATGCAGAGCTTCTAAGATGTATGGCTAAAATGAGCGGAGAACAAAACTGTTATATAATGTTTTGTTAATTTCAAACCATTTCATGAATCGTACGAGGGAGATAAAAGACGAATTAGAAAAAAGTAAATGTACATTAATCATGAACGAGGGCATCAACTTTCTTTTATATATATATTTAATTATCTGAATATAAATTATATATTGAAATTTGAAATATATATCCTCCTATATTTATGGATTATAATCGATTTTATTAAATAAGGGTTTATGCGACCATTAGATATTATTTTTATATCAAACATATTATCTTTCTGATTTTTTATTCATCGTAGTGGGTCTCTTTATATTGGACTATTTGACTATAACAACAAAACAAATTTAAGAACCACCCCCACTCACATTAAAAACGAGTCATAATAAAACAAAAGTAATTAGATTATATTTTATGCACGAGCTAATTATTTGTAGTGCGCTTTGATCAATAATTTTTTATATTGCTTTATTTTTTATTTTATGATATCAATCTAACAGAAATTTCGGAAAACATGACAACGTGTTTAATCTCTACCATAAATTAAAAAACGTAAGAAATATAACTCGTTACACAAACGTAAGAAATTTATTGCAGCGCACTAAGGTGTGTGCGCGAAGACAATTAAAAACATAGGTTTTTTTTTTACAAAAAATAAAGTGACTCTATAATCCATATTAATTATAATAATTTGATAATATTCAATAATTTGTAAACCATTAGTAAATAGTCATTTTTTATTACGTGACATTAGTTTATACTGTCGTCTAAATAATTTATAATTAATATTTTGTAAAAATAGTTAATTGGCTATTTAGTTTACACTAATAAAAAATGAGTATGACTAAAATTGCACTAGTTTATTTGATTTTATATTAAAATTACTCTCTCTTTTTTAAATTAATTTGGCCTCGAAATGTTCTACGGTAACTTTATGAGATTCCATGTACACGCAGGTTACGAGAGGAGGGTAATTTTTTCAAATGAATGCACAAAAGAACGAGTACACATAAGTTTCCAGGCTCAGTCACTAGCCATCAAAATGAGGATGGTAATAAGGACGATTAGAAATTATAAAAAATTGCTCGCAGTTCTTTTTTTATTTTATAAGAAAATTATTTTAAATACTTTTACAAGTACAATTTTACAATGTAATTTATTAAAAATTAGTTTCTCTGTTTTTATTCGATTAACTTAATTTATTATTGATTTAAGTCTTCACAATCATACATTTCAAACAGTTTTCACATATTCGAAATATTAAATTGAATTTTGTTTTATAATGAATAAGTAACTCGCAAATTAACAGTGGACATTCATTGCTCGTATTGTTTATTGACGATCCTGTCAACGTGTACTTGAGTCGTAGAACAAAAAAAAAAGATGTGCATAATAACCTAAAAACAGTTTGGCCAGTTACTTACTTAAGTTAACAATCAATACAATCAGTTTATTATATAACTTAACAAACAAATTCACTGAAATTATAATCTAACCTAATTTTTAATTCAGTCTGTCAATTAAAAAATTAATGTAACAACGTCAATAACTTAGTTGACAAAAAATACACGGCAAAATCATAACTTCACTTAATTTTAATTTAAAAAGTTAATGAATTAATTAAGCTAACATTAAATTAATTAATTAAATTATACATATAGATAGTTAAAGCAAATCGACACGCGAATTCGATGCAACAACTCGTCTGAGTTAATTGATTAAATAATTTAGTTTGGTTTAAAAACAACTACCAATAAAGCGGTATAATACAAACTTTGTCAAAGACAAAGTCGATTGTGTTGGTAGAGTTGACTTAGAACCGTACAAATGCCGATGATCACCGAAGAGTGACAATGACCGAATACGAATGGCGATGACATGTGATGATCGGAGACGAATGACGACGAGTTGCAACAATTGAAGGTAAGCGATGATGACATGCAATTAATATGCGCCAACGAGCGAGCGGAAATGACGTGAATCAGTCCGAGTAAATACTTGATTTTGCAAAATAATTATTATATGAGCCTTGCTCATTAATAAGTGAAAATTGGCGAGATTCAAACAAAAAGTAAGTCCAAATTAAAATTCACATTGGCGCAGATGAAGTTTAGAAAATTAAAAAATGATCATTAAGAGTTGCAACTCTGATGTTTTTTATTATGTTTGTACAGCCGTCAACTGATGCGGCTCGTTTAAATTAGTGCGTCACACAAATGATACACTTCATTATTGACTCCATCTTGCAACTGAAATCTAGTTTCCCACAATTCTTTCATCTCTTCAACAACGGCCTACAAAAACACTCCCATATTTTTTTTCTTCTGATGAACTCTTCTAAATTGTTGGCTTCAGGTACTGTAGTTAACTTCATGCACAACCACGACGAAAAATTATACTCAACGAGTTCCATCAATCACGTGTTGTACGCTAAACTCATTTCTCCGAATAAATTAAACTCATCAAAAGATTTCCCCCAAGCTGAAAATTCCACGACTTTGGGGAAAATTGGATATATCTAGTTTAGGTTATTTCACGTAATCACATCAGCAAAATGTCGCATACCGCTCTCTTCAATGACACGTTCTCTATCATGTTAGTGCTTTTCAAACAATATATGTTGACATGCACATAACTTTTTCAATCAGTCTAAACACAAAATGTCGCACTATCTTTTGTGATATTTTCTTTTTCTCAAGAATCTTCCACCTACTCTCGCTGCAAATCGTGTTGGAATTTATTTAACGATTAAACATTATTAATTATCAAATATGACATGTGAGTGTTATATGCAATGAGTTCAATAAATTTAAATATCAAATATGTAAAATTATTTAACTTATCAATAGGCCCATTTCTATTAATACAACCCTTGTAAATATTTAATGAAAATTAAAATAATCTTCATCTTTGAATGACGCGTCATCGGATGTCTCGGGTTAGCCCCCACACGTTCTCCAACGTGCGGCCAATCCCGAGGTGCTTCCTCCTTATCTCATCGTCGTCGAATTACAATAATAAATTACAAATTTAAATGTCCTCGCAAATTGAGGCTCACAATTTAAATAAATTAAAATCCGGGACGATAACCGGAATAAAAACATCCTAGGGCCATATCGAATAAGGATCCATTCATAACACAAGCGCACACATTAAACATTCATAATGCAATCATATAAAAACGCCAACACCAACTAGTCAAACAAATTTCCAAACTAGTCATTAAATCCAAATTTTAATGCCTTTTACTAGCTCTGATACCATTTGTTGGAATTTATTTAACGATTAAACATTATTAATTATAATACACATCCTATGTGGTGGAAAATTATAATTAGATCTAATATATTAAAACTAATTTTAATATATTTAACAACCTAAGGCATTAAAATTTATTAAACAATTATAAACAATTTATAATTCACAAGCTCAATCAAATAAATTAAACTAATAATTTATATAACAATTATATAATTTATATTTAATTATTTAATTGAGAAAATACTTACGTAAAAGGTTGTAAACAACCTCGACGTTGCTAGCTATCGTCGGAATGCCACGTCACGCCCAAATCTCGAGAAAACCCTCGCCGGATTGCCTGGGAACGTCTTCGCCGGACTGGGAATGGTCACCGGAATGCACACCTGCTGGGAGCCTCGCCGGACTGGAGTTCTTCGCCTGACAGGGAGCTCGCCGGATTGGAGAGCCTCGCCGGACTAGGCACTCGCCGGATGGGAGACAGACGCTGCACGGGAACACGCCTGACAGGGAGGTCGCCGGACTGGAGACCCTCGCCGGATGGGAGATCTCTGGGACGCCTCGCCTGATAGCCTCGCCGGATTGGACTCGCCGGACTGGAGCGCCTCGCTGGAATCCCTTCGCCTGACAGGGAACCTCGCCGGATTGGATTTGCCTCGCCGGATTGGACCTGTCTCGCCGGATTGGACCCGCCTAACTGATACGCCTCGCCGGAATGGATCTGCCTCGCCGGATTGGAGCACTGGAGGCTGGGAGGTCGCCGGAATGCGCGGAAAACGTCGTCCTAGGGATGTTTTAGAGGGCTGAAACCTTTTCAAAACAATTTTAAAAACTCTAAAACAATTTTCTAATTCATTCAAACACCACAAGTGATGAATCAACAATATTACACAAGAAAAATATTGAGATCAAGAGTGTGGGCTCTTAAGAACGATTAGGAAACAAAGATGGAAGAATGAAAAACTGTTTTTCTTTTCTTTTGTTTGGGGATTTCGGCCGAGAAACACACAAGGGGGAGAGAGAGTGTGTGCCGAAATTTAACTAGGGTTAGGGTTGGTGATTAGGGTTTCTTAGCCTTATTTATACAGGTTATAAATGGGCTTAAACTGGGTCAAACCCATGACTCTATTCACTTAAGGAATTCGGCCAAAACCTCTCCCCTTACTCGTCCTCATCTTTGAATTTTGTTCCTAAATATATTTGATTTAATTTCTAAAATTAATTTAGAACTCTCATTATTATTTAATGACACATCATTAAATATATTTCATAGTTATCGAATAAGTACGAAATGAGAAATAATTTATTTTCTTCTTTTAACATATTTAATCACTCGAGAATGTCATCATCAATATGATAACATCTTGTGATTCAATAAACAATATAAATAACTAGTTATTTATCGAGTTTCAAGAAAATAACTTTCTCAGTATAAATCACAATTTATACTTAATGAGTAAATCAACTTTTCCAGTTCTTTTAATCTCTTCCAAGTGTCTATCATTGAGACCTCATGGACCCACATGAGCGAAGCTTTAGAATAAAGATCGGACACAAAAGTTCACAAACTTTTTCCGTCTTTTAATTCTTAATATTGGTCGATTCCACTAAAGGACCAATATTGACAATCTCTCTGTTCATGTGCGTATCTTTTATGTTTGATGTGATGAAACACTTTCTCACACGATCCACAGAGTATTTTACGATATTACCCTTCATGTGTATCAGTAACTGAGGGGAATGTAAGATTACTGTTTTACCCCTCGAGTTATTATTTCACTAACTCCTTTGTTATTTGTGAATGAGAAAAACATAAAGTGAGATGTCTTTACATGTCACATGTTTTAATCAAAGAATGAACTCATTCAATGAATACCTGGCCAGGTTTATTCATTCACACTCTCATAACAAAGCATAGTGTGATACTAATGCATTTGCATCGTTGTTACATGAATTCCATATCTATGAATCATGTAACCCAACATTACATCCTTGTGACACCAACAGTCGGGTCAGATGCAACTAAAAATTAGTCATTGCCCATTGACGAATCAAATGTCACAAAGTGCAATTCAATTACACATTCACTTCAGGATTAAGGTAAGTATCATAATACTCCTTTAGTTGTGAACTTGAAGCCTCGAGTGAGTAAACAGTTTTGTCTCGAGCTTCTAAGTGTCACTGGTCTTGTTCAGTATCTTCTATAAGATACCAAGTATGAATCATAGAGTCACAACTCTCTATATCACAAGATGAGAAATCATGATTCATGCTAACAATCAATAATAAGATTCGATTGCTCTATCGATCTTTAGATTGCGAACAAATGTTTCAAACTTGTCATAAGGGGTTAACTTGTCAAGTCTGTACTTAACACCATTTTCGTTGATGACAGTTTCAGAGCATAGCTTAAACATAACTACACCCAATATTAAAAAGAATGAACATTTATTAATATCAATATTTCAGCAAAACATAAATACACAAAGTATCTCAATATCTAATATCTCCTTTGTGGGCACCAATCCCAACAAATCGGACACACACCAATTTTTTCGAGATGTTTTTGAACAAGACATATTCACTGTCGCAAACATCGATCTCACCCTATCTCGAAGTGCTTCAACTTTACCTTTGCCTCGTAGTGCTCATGTGAAATTCGGTTACCAATTGGATGCGACTTTGTTATCTGTTGAAATTTTTAATTGAAGAGAGAAACTATATTTATTATGGTTGAGTTTTTGTTGGAAATGGGAGAGATTAAGACTTTAAGTAAAAATAATCTAGGGATAGCAACACATGCAATTTATCGCATAAAAAAAATAGCAATTGCGATTAGTCGCATCTAAAAATTATATAAATACGAGTAGTAGCATTCGAAAATAATTAAAACAATTTGAGGAAGACTAATCTCACTTCATCAAGCAGCGTACTCTGTACCACATAAAAAGGAATATGTATCCCGTTTTAAATTTGAAATTTTGAATACGACTAATCCCATATTTAATTAATGTACGATTGTTTTATTGGATGCGACATTACATATTTGGATGTGATGTAATTATATTGTATAAATAGTGATTCGAGCCGATATTCCAGTTTGAGTGTGCACAACGGGTTGACCACGGCGCAAACCAATTTTTATTTTAATATATTAATTTGTTTTGTAGCTGCAGTAATCTTAATCATATATATACTAATATCAAATTTCTAGGCTTTTATATAGCTGATTTGATGGTCTCTATTACTTACTATGCATATGGCCAAATTATATGATACCATATTATTTAACTCATCTGGCCAGTTAATAATACAACACTTATTTAAATTCAAATAATTCTAAGAGTCATATGACATCATGCAATTTTATATATAAATGTGACTATATTTAGCATAGAAATCACATATATTTAAATTTATTCAGTACAAAAATTACAGATCTAAATTCTGAGAATTTTATATTAATCTATATGTGTGTCAAGAGTAAGAATAGTTAATTAGAATGATAAGTGACTTTATTTAACGCACCATAACAGGTTCTTATGTAAAGAATTGATAAAAAGACAATTACGACGAAATTTCGTGGTGTGGTGGACTTTGGCCTGTCACGGAATCTCTTATTAATTTTTATGTATTAACATAACACAAATTAAACAAATATTATATATATATATATATATGTATGTGTGGTTTAAGAGCAGCTATAATCACACAAGGAATCCAGTATCTCAGTTAAGCTCTACGAAGCAACATATGTACAGTATACAAATCTCAAGTCTTAACAATGATAATGTATAAATATAGTGTGTGTTTTAGTACACAATATTAAATTACTCTCAAAGTTCATGGAAAAGTATAGTTCAAAGTTCGTAGTAGTGGAATAGTACCCTTTAACCTTTCACTAGTATGAAATAATATAAATATAAGATAACATATCTATACTTTCTACGTCTAGTTCGTACCACGGCACGTGTAATGTCATACGACAAGTCTCTTGATGGTTGTTCCTATCACCTAAACTGCCTTTTAGTTCTATTGAAAAGCTATTTAATTTTTATTTGAAAACCCTAACCATCTTAATCGAGCTAGTTTTATTGTATTTGGTAAATTAATTTTCTAATTGAAGTAACTTCTTTTTATCTTCACTTAAATTGCAAAATTCATGATAAAGCTAAATTATTACTCATATAGTGAAAAAAAAATCTATTTAAATTGTAGAAAGAAACTGAAGATAGCTTTATAAATAAGTGTGAAATTCTCACCACAAATTTTTTATAAGAAATTGTGTTAGATGTAGCTGAAATTCTAAAAGTAAAAAGTATGTAATTTTTAAAAGTAAGTAAATATGTCCCCAGATTATTTTTTAATTTAGACGTTGGTCCCCAAAATTCAGTTTACAACATTTCTCAAGGCACTATTGAAGCTCTTATAATAATAAATAAAAATTATCCTTAAAACGCAAATAAATAAGACACAACATTTGTGCTCAAAAGTCATCGGTAAATACCTTATAAAATTCTTAAGTAAATAATTATGGTTAAACATATATCACAATTTTCTTTACAATGTTAATAGAATCAATACACTATTATTTCTTTTGACCCGCTTTCATTTGATAAAATTTATATCGGACTCACTTTTTTTAAAATTCTATATATTCTTAAAATAAAAAATCCTAGTACTAAATCAATAAAGAGTTGGAATGTAAGAGAGAGCAATTTGTTTTTCGATATCTATTGCCATGCAAAAGTTTATTTTCTCATAAAAAATAAATAAATAACGGATAGAACGACTATTACAAACCCGTACGGAAATATCTTACACCTTCTAATTAAACGACAAGATTAGTCATGAGAAAATGTTAATATGATGGAATTTATACAGTACTAAATTGTAAAGACTAATCATGTGTGAATCTATTCTCTCATCAACACATCGAATCATAATTTACGAGGGAGACCCTTTTATCAAATCTTATCGTCCACATTGGTGGACCTTATTCAACTCTCCACCTACCACTTTAGAGCCCCATCTATATCTATACTATACTAAAAATCGAGCCACTAAAATAAATCAATACAAAAAAAAAAAAAACAATTTAACAAGATATATATTAAAAACCCCAACTTTATTTTTCTGACTAGCCAAACACCTGAAACAGTGACAAATAAAAATACACTTACGAAGCTAGCACACAATGATATAAATATAATATATATGTATGTATTTTTAAAGAGTATTATATGAATCGGTAGATTCATGTAATTGTCATTAGATCAAGTAAGGACACCTGTGATATTTCGATATTTATTGGAGTTTTGAAATTGAAAGTCCCTGGCTTCTTCACGCGTGACGGGTCAAAACGCTTTATCTCAAGATAGAACGCAATACATATTTTTTTAATTCAGCAAGCGAAACCCAATAGAGAAGGAAAGCAGGATTAGAAAAATTATTAAATATAAAATATATAAAATTATAAAGGAATGCCCGTTTAAATGGAAATAGTGCATGTTGATCATACAGATCCTTATATATTTATATGTTACACGCGTCAAGATGTGAAGTTAAAACAAGCAAACCGATATTTTCTGTAATGAGCAACATTACTTGATTTATACATAATTGGTACGGTTCGAGTTATTAATGAATATTCAAATAATATATATTTACACACACGTATATTATTATTATAATACCCTAAACTGCCAAGTGGTATGCCAAGTAAAAACGGCTAAAATACATGAGAAAAATGACGAAACTATAAAAAAGCAAGTGAATGAGGGTTTTGTCACGTGAAAATGGACATTGGAAGTACTTAAATAACGCTAGTAATATGTGTAATCTGTAACGTAAACAATAACCCTAGCACGGCACACATTATAAAATTATTATTTCAAAATGAAGAAGCTAAAGCGTTGGTGGTGATGAGGTGGCATATTTGGGTGCATGGTCTTAGTGTACTACGGCCAGCTAATTCGTCAAATCCACAATAATTTAATACTTTTTACATTACAATTTATTGTCTTTCCATGCAAACCCGTATGAGCTATGCTCATATATGGAGAATTATATATAGTTTTACGATATGCTCTTTCCCACTATAAATACCAAGCGCTTCTTCATTCTTAGTTCGTGGCATGGAATAGAGAAGGCTTTAAACACTAAAACCCTTCTAAATCCACCTCTTCAATTTTGTTTGAGAGAGAGAGAGAGAGAGAAAAAAAAAAAAAAGAGAAGTACAGATTCATCACAACAAGCAAAAAAATGGCACACCTCGCAGTTTTCATCTTTGGCCTTCTAGGTATGTTTACATTGATTATTACCATTAAAATCTCTCTCTCTCTCTCTCTCTCTCTCTCTCTCTCTCTATCTCTCTTACTTAAATATAATTTGTATAAATTTGTGAAATTAGAGACTAACTATTTTTGTATTTTCTTCACTTGTTATTCTTAGGGAACATCGCTTCCTTCATTGTTTTTCTGGCCCCAGTGTAAGTCCTCTTGTCATATATCTCTATATCCATACTTATAATATCACCATCCTTATCTATAATTAATGTTTGTGTGTATATATGTGTACGTATAGGCCAACGTTCTACAGGGTGTACAAGAAGAAATCGACGGAAGGGTTTCAATCGGTACCGTACGTGGTTGCACTATTCAGTGCAACGATGTGGCTTTTCTACGCAACTCTGAAGCCAGATTTGATCCTTTTGATCACTATCAACTCCTTTGGCTGTGTCATTGAAACCATCTACATTGGAATGTTCCTCGCTTACGCCCCAAAGCAAGTTAGGGTACGTACGTCTTTAATGATAGTACTAAATTATACTAATATGCACGTGCATGTCTCGTATAATTGTTTAGAAATTAACAAAATCTGGATTATGTTTCAGATGGTCACATTCAAGCTGCTTCTATTGGTGAACTGTGGTGGGTTTTGCTTGATTCTCTTGCTCTCCCACTTCTTGCCGAAAGAAATCCGACCAATCGTTCTCGGGTGGATGTGCACGAGTTTTGCAGTCAGCGTTTTCGCCGCTCCTTTGAGCATCATCGTAAGAAAAAAAAATTGATTATTTTTTCCTATATGGAAGTTAAGACATGTAATTTAACATGTGCAAGTATATTTGGCTTTTTTTTTGTAGAGGGTTGTGATACGCACAAAAAGCGTGGAGTTCATGCCGTTTTCTCTATCTTTTTTCCTCACAATCAGCGCCGTTACGTGGCTCCTATATGGCCTTGCTTTGAAGGATTTGTGCGTCGCGGTAAGTGAGACCAATGTTACTAATTAAATAGATATTATATTTTAGTAACAACAATACAAATATTTATCATAGTAGCAATTTAACTCTTTGTGCTTTATAAATTAACGAGTTTAATATATTGTTTTAAAAAGGGGACAAGAACAACGTTAAACCTTTTTTTCAATCTAGAAAAGAACAAATATTTTGTAATGTTCTTAAAATAGTTCATCTCAATCCATGTTATGGTCATCAAAAGGACTTATGATTATGTAACGCGACTCCCACTACCTGGTGCATTAATTATTATACTACACTAAAATATGCACGTATATATCTACGGTCTGTAATTAGCGTTGATAATTTGTTTAACATAATATTTTGATTGAAAAAGTGTAATTAGAAGCAGATACGTGTACCCTCTAATTATTAAGCTTGATTGATTACTCTTCTTTTTCTAATATATATCTCGAACTACAATGATTGAAATAGGGATCACATAGGTGGAATTTGAATCCGCAATGTCAATATGCTTTATGTATATAGTATATACCTTAATACTTTAGCCCATATATTGCTAAAATAGAATACCTAATAACTCATCTCTCCACTATAATAATACTTTAAATGTTTATGTTGCACCCAAACAAAGTACTCAACAAAATATCTCAAGGCACATATTAGTTTATAAATATATTTTATTGATTACGTTCAAGAAATTTAAATAAAAAAGACATGAAGTGACCTAAATATAATGGATCAACTTTAAAAAAAATTAGATAACATATTTTATTCTTTATAAGGATTATTCGTTTTGAATATAGTACGTTGCCTCTCCTTTTAAATAATAATTGTGAGCATAATATCTAATAATTATATATATTTCTCCTTTTACAGATTCCAAACGTCCTAGGGTTGGTCTTCGGCGTACTTCAGATGGTACTCTATTTTGTGTACAAAAACAAAAACCCCGTTAACCTAATCGAGGACCAAAAGGTTCCGGCCGAACAAATCAAATCCGACGTTGAGAAATCACGAGACTCTGTTGTCTTGGCCGAGGTACAAGTGATTAGCACCGGGGCTACTAAAAATGAGGACGGCGAAGAACATAACAAACGAATCAACGATGAACAATTCGCTCGACCGATTCAATCGCCTCATTGCGTCATCAACATGGAATCCCCCACGGTGATCAACCCAATTCCGGCGGTGAAATGCGGTGCTTGATTAATTAATTAACCTTAATTAATTAATTAAGTCTCATGCGATTACTTTCACTTTTTTTTCCTTTTCCTTGTACGCTGTTTGGCTTGTTTACTTATGATTTAGTCTCTCTCTATGATCACTCTCTCTCATTTTCTTTAGGGTTTCACTATCACTATACTATGTAGAGGATGGTGTACATATGGTTGTACTTAAAATTTGTGCAGTCTTTTTCTAAACTACTTTGTTTGTGTCACGCCATGCATATATGGTATATAGTGACTAGTGAGTCCAAAGTAGTCGTGGAAAACTGTACTAATTATCTGATGTAATTTGCTTTCATAATGAATAATATGTGTCTTGTGTGCTTTTGTAAAACCTAGTTGTAATTTTCATTCAAACTATTATCTATCTGCAAAAAGGTTTAAATTTTGTACGACTTGTTACTTTTCTTTTCGGTTCCCATATTATTAAGGTCAGCAACATTAATCCCACCAAATTATGCTACTTTAGTACGTACCTGAAACTACATAGCAAATTGCAATCAATATTATATATATTGTTTCACTCGAATGTAAATAACGACAGAGAATCTCTTGAGTGACACAAAGATCTCCAAGATTTAAAGATCTCTATTTTGGAAATATATGTAATCACATAATATGGTGTTTAAATCAAAACTACTTTTATATTCTTACTGAATAAAATTATGTTATATTTGTATTTGAATTAATACTACTTTCACATATTATCACTTACACTTCTACGTGTATATACATCGTACACGATGATAAATTATTTTATATCGGAATATACATCTTTTTAATTTAGAAATCTGAAGATCAATTTGGCTCAACGTTCTCAAGTAAAAATTAGAAAAAAAAAAAAAAAAATCTGGATAGCTATAGTCCACACCGTTCGTTTCACCTTTTGACTATAATTTGGTATCAACCATTCGTTTCAACTTTTTTTCTTCCCTTAAAGGAAAAGTCATCTAAAGTCATAACTTTTGTTGACTGAATAACTATGCGTATAGCAAATTAGACAATAAATAGTTTGCAACATCTAACATAATGGCGAGATTAGAAGTGGAAAGCTGGTACTTGATTATATAAAAATATATTAATACATTTAATATATATTTTAAATACATATTTTTTTAAATAAATATATTGAGTGATATTTATGTAAAAGTAACTTACCACTGAGTGTACGCATGTATGATATTCTATAATGTACCACTACTACAAAGAAAATGCTTCCGTACTCGCTAATAATGAAGCTTTGTCAACGAATTAAAAGATGTGGTTACGTATGTACAAGTATATTTAGCTTCTAATATATACATACCTACACTATACCTACATCGTAGGTAGATTAACTCAAAAGGAGATATATGGTGGTTTTTGTATGGCAACTTATAAGATTAATCCATTGAAATATTGCTTGCGTAAGAGAAATCAGCACCCGACAGTGGGTAAAAAGTTAAAGCAATACTAGGAAGAAAGTAATATTATTCAAGGAAACATTCTTTAGCAATAGTTCTTTGGACACATATAAAGCATAACGTGAACATTGTAGTTTAATAAACAAAAATTGCATGAAACATTTATATCTTTTTTCATTCTTTTTTTTTGTTTGTTTAGTAAATATTCATTTATAATGATGTCGCTGCTATTAATTGGTGTTAATAAGTTACGTTTTTAGTTAATATATATAGATTTATTTTAATTAATGACTATTAACCAATTTTTTCAAAACTTTTGAATATTTAACAATTAATATGTTTCAAATTATTATATTGCTACTTATCTTTTTAATAAACTAAACGAACCATTTATATTCCTAGTGAATCCTGAATATGTTACCTTGCTAAAGTTCTTATGGTTGCACCACTCCTAAAATTATGGAATATTATTCTTCCAAATGGACCATGTTCTTCAATTATTTGACCTCATTGAATTAGTTTGCCACTTTTATGGGTGTAGGAAAATAATTTACTATTTTTTAATAAATAATTGTGTTATTGTAAAGAGGCCATTTTTTAATAAATAATTATGTTATTATAAAGAGGTTTTATACTAGAAACCATGTAACAAATTGGCTTTCATATCATCTACACATGGAAGAATTACAAAACAAAGTCGAGCTGAACACTAGGAAAAAATATGTTTCAAATGCGACGAGAGTTCCATTTGAAAGCTCAATTGTTACATCAAATAGTACTATAAGATGTGACAATATATGAGATATACCGTCGCATCCAATACTTCATATAAAAAAGTTATAGATGCTACATGTCAAATATGAAAGTTCAGACGTTTATATGTGACAATTTTGATGCATCAAAATTAGTCGCATATGAACAATTTTTGCACGGTTAGTTGCTTTCGGATGCGACATGCCCCACATTCATGCCAAATTTTTTTGGATACGACTAGAGCATCCAAACGTATTCCTTTCAAAATTTTGCGACCTAATTTTTTTTTGTACGGAGTTATAGCGCGCGACTATTGTATCTTAAAGCAAATTTTGTAATAGTGTAAATCTTATTGCAATTGAACTTTTAATCGTATATATGAAATTTTTGCCTCGTCACTCAAAACACGTCATCAACAACGAAATAAGACGATTAGAGTTAGTTGGAGTGAGTCCCAAGTGGTTACATAGGCCTTTTTAGCTATGTATTTGTGGTTATATAAGCACATAGCATAATTAGTTGAGAAATAAGTCCATTATGTTCATTTATTATCAAAAGAAAACGTGGGAGTTGGTGATTAAGTTTGTTTTTTGTGTTTTAAAGATCAAGAAGATGGTCTTGATCTTAGAAAACAGAAACACCAAAAGAATTTCGGAAATTTGACTTGTCAATTGTAGCTAAAATCAACATATTGATCTAATAATCGTGTTTTGTAAGTTTATTGAAGATAGAGAATCATGAAATAGAACTATCTTAGGTCGGACTTAAATTATGACCTTTTTCATAGCAGGAACCAATAATAAGTGAAGTGTGAAAACGTGTGTACACTGTTTATATAATGTTTCTTATGGTGTAACTGACAATTAGGCAAACTTTATGAAAATAGTTTTGAAGTAAAACAACACATATAGAGTTGGTAACGCAGTTTGGATCTTGCCTACATCTGGGGAATTAACTATCCCGGTGAAAAAGTATATTATAATGTCGGAACAACAAAATTACAAAGGGTTTACAAAGGGAATCTTTACTTCTTAAACCTAACACTTTCTTTCCGAAATATCACTCGACCTAGGGACTCTCACTCACTTTTTCACCTCAACGCCTACAGTGTTGTGAGTTGTAGTTTACACAAAAGGAATGAAGTAATTGCAGTTACAGTTTAGCTCTCCTTCAAGAAGCTAAAACCTTACGATGGCGCCTGTAGACAGAAAATCATTCTCAAGATACTCGGCGCATGTAGTAAAAATGTGCTTAACCCTAGCAAAGTGAAGACAAGGGTTATATACTAACCAGAAAGGGCAAATACTCTTTGCCCCAAAGAACACAACTGGAAAAGAAGTACCACTAAATGAACAATAGAGTAGGTACTTTGGCGTCAGACGAGGAAAGACAAAGTATGAAGAGAAGTTTTCTGACCAAGTTAGAGACACCATGACGAACATCAAGATTTGCGAATCAAGCAGGCCAAAACAAATACTAACAAACTCCCCTTTTGGGTTTGAGGTGGCAAATCCTGAGACGAGAGAAACTCCACAACCAGACCATGACAATCAAACAAGTTCAGAGTTAATACAATAAAATAGAGAAAAATAAAATAAACCAAGTTCAGAGTTAATACAAAGCACACACTACTCTCTCTATATGCCTCACAAAGGCAATGGAGGGAATAAAAAGAGTCAAAGAAGAAAATAAAGTGTTTCTCATTACAAACGAAACAACAACAAAAATAACTTGGTAATGTTTAAGAGGATGAAGGAGGAGATGCAGAAAAGGACGCATGCGCTGGAACAATAGCTTTATACGTTGTTTGGCATGAAAGATTTGGGAGGGATGGATTAAGATAAAGGGAATTGGAAGGATGGATTGTATTAATTTGTTGTTTGGTATTAAAGAAGGAAAGAAAGTGAGAGGTATAGGGATGGATTTGTGGCCCACCAAAAATGTTCTCCTCCGATTTTGGACGGATTGAAAAATTGGAGAGCAATATTTTTTATAAAAATACAACACTAACCTTTGGTATGTATTCTATCTCTTTTTTCTTTCCTTTTTTTTTATATATATGAAATTTATGTGTATTCTAGTCTATTTTTATCCTTCTACTTTTGTTGTTGGTTATTAAATACATTGATCTCCATTTTTTTGTGTATTTTTTTTCATCACCAATTTATGACTTGCAATATCACCGAAGTTTATAAAATTCATTCTTTTTATCTTTTGTCATGATCAAATAATTGTTTGCTCAAACAAAACTTTGAATATTTTTATGACTTTTTTTATCGATTTTTTTAAATAACTTTGTGTGGTTGGGTATTACAACTTATGTGCTATATAATTATAAATTATTTTTTCTATTTAGATGGATGAACTCAACAAATGATTGGGACATAAAGTCCAAGAGATGATAATTTAGGAGAAAATTTGTGAAAAATAATTAGTAGATGTCTATATTGCTCTAGTTCAGAAGTTTATTTTTCTTGTTAAGAGTAATATATTAATAGCTAAAATGTTAATATTTTGAACGTAAAAAAAAGTATCAGAGGTTGTAATATTTATAATCATTGTAAGACAATTACTAAATACTTTATAATATATGAAATTTTGAATTTGATAAATAAATATATATATATATAATATAGTTTTTTACGATATATCATAGATAGTTATCCAGTTAAATAATTACATGCATATTAATTTTTATAATATAAATAAATTGTGTTAATTAAATATCAATTTGATAATATATAGGGATGTTATTGTAAGTTAGTATTATAAAAATGAATCACACCCTTATATTATTTATAACAAACACACATGAGGATGAATATTAATCTTTCCACTCACCATACCAATCAAATTTTTAAAAAGTTACAATCCATTCATTTCATTTCCTTTCTTTTCCATCTTAAACAATTCATCCACCCATTTTTCCATCGCTCGTACCAAACAAATCTTTAAGAAGATAAGCAACCTCTTTTCGGCGAGACGTAGCGAAAATAATGACCCCATCAAAATATTTGAACTCATCCATCAAAGTAACAGCCACCAAAGAATGAGTCTCTAAAGAAAAGGAGGAACTGTAGGACTATTATTCCCATGGAAGAGACGTTAAGGATACCTAGGAGTTGGAGGACGAATAATGTCTGGGACGTGATGAGGTTGGAAAAGTTTGTAGTTGAATGAGATTTTCGCGGGGGCCTTGCTGCACTCAAGTAACTCAGAAGTTGATAGGAGGTCGGGAACTTGTCGGAGGAGAGTTCGACATATCTTTGATGGGAAACTAATCAGGAGCTTGATCGCTCCAGAGCCGGCGTGGCGAAGGGTCTGTTGGAAGAACAAAGTAGCAGCATCCACAGGATAACCAATACCCACTTTGTGATGAGCTCTCGAGCACCAATTTTTTATTCCAAACTTGTGCATAATGGAATATTTGGAACTGAGCTTGGAAGTTGGGTAAGGGCCACGATCGGGCCAACCTTTCAGTTCTCTGCCACCAGAGAGCTCCTTCACCAGATCGACTTTTGAAGGAAGAGGGTCTTTGGAGATAACCAAAGGCAAATCCAAAAGGCTTGCGATATCCTTAGGGGAGAAGGAGAAACTTTTACCTTGAACATGGACCTTATGAAAATTTGCAAACGAAGGATCTGCTCGAATCGATCTAGGATTTAACAATTAATTATCATATCATATATGGAGGAATATAAAAAATTATTTTTAACATGTGTAAATGTATTTTACTACTTAGAAAAAGTGTATGAACATGTTGTTAATTAAAACATATAATAAATATGAAAAAGACTTATAACATCTTTCTTGTTGCTTGATCTTGGATTCCCTTCTTGGATGAATATCATTCTCCTTATCTCGCTGCCTTTCATCTTTGGATTCTCGAGCAACCACAAAAGTTTCTACCACTAACTTTCTTCGAGCGTTTCAAGAGTTTAGTGAGTGGGCACTATTATACAATATGAACCAAGAACAATTCATGGATCATAAGCTAATTTTCTAGATCAAGTGATGATCTAGGTTCCAAACTAGAACAGTATTTTAGAGAGAGATGGTCGGCTAGAAGAGAGAGAGCATGACCAAAAAGTTTATTTATAGGAAAAGGAAATATAAGAAAGAGTAATTACCATTTCCTATTGTGTATTCATGACACAATATTTGATTTCCTCCTCCCTTTCTCTTCCATATGGTCGGTCACTCTATGTTATAAGTGAGGGAAATTTGTTTCCTCACTTAGCACATTTGTTTTCTTCTAAAAAAAATTGATTTCCTATTTTCTTTTGGGAAATTATCAATAGAGGAATTCCCCAAAGTACCACCTTTTATTTTTTATTTTCCCAAAATACACCCAAACATATTTTGTTTTCCAAAATACAAGTAAATTTCATGTGAAAAGACGAATACCCTTTAAAAAAATAAAACTAACACAAATGCCCTACACTATACCAAAGGCCAAAATAATTAAGAAAAAAATTAAAAATTTAGGCTTGGAGAAATTTTTACCTTTTAAAGTTTATTTTTTTTTAAGAATAAATAAATAATAACCGGTTAATATGGATATGGAATAAAATGTACAAAAATTGTTCTAGGGATATTTTAGACTTTTGTATTAATATTTTGGGAAAAAATTAATTTTAGTAGATTTTGGGCAAACCAATTACAAATGGTGGTACTTTGGGCAATTTATCTTATCAATATGCAATAAAGTACCAAATAAAAAGAGATATTTATCTATCTCCCTTGATGTAATATGGCCGGCCATATGAGTGTCTACACACATATTTACTTCCTAATTTGTTCACAACAAAATAAGGAAAAACGTTCACATTATTGCCCATATAATAACATGTCACAAAATTAAATTCACTAAGCATGAAAACTATTTTAATTCACTAACATGTCACAAAATACCCTTTACACCATTTTCGAGAAATACGTCTAGTTCAACAATTGAACTTATTTTGACTTACCTTCTAGTTTAACAAATTCAACTCTAATGACTTGTGATATTGACCTCATGGACCCAAATGAACAAAAATTTAACTAGGACTCTTGGACTCAAAGCTCATAAACTTTTCCAAGTCTAGTTTGATTTCAACTGACTCCACTAAAGAGTTGACACTGAAAATCTTTCGGTTCAAATGAATATATTTTTCTACTAAAAAATATACTTATTTGTGATGAGTGAATCCACTGAATATTATCGAATGATTATCCTTCATGAATATCATCAACTAGATGAGATTTATAAAATTACAATTTTACCCTTCTAGTTGTTATTTCCTCAACTCGTTTAATATTTGTGAATAAGTTAGAAACGATGTATTGACGAGGAGCTAACAAGTCACAACGTTTCATCCAAAAGAATCTTTTATTCTATTTGGACACCGACCGGTACATTTATTCACAATCCAAGTAATAAAGCATGAGGTGATATACATTGCATTTCAGCAATCTTGTACATGAATTTCATATCTATGAGAATTTCACAAAGTATACTCATGTCAACTTCACAACCCAATACATCACCAATAGAGCGCATCTAGTTCACAAACTTGGATGTAGAGTGTAACTTTCTCAAATGAATATATTGAAATTATGAATTGACATGTCTCATTTCAGGATAAAGGTAAGCACGATGCAATTCATACATAGTGAACTTGAGATAGAAGAGGTTAAATGGTTTGTTCTGACGTTGTCTCATAAGGTGCACTGGTCAATTCAGTATCTTCGGAAGATACACTGGAAGAACTATAGAGTTCCTAACTTTCTATGCCTCGTAACCAGACATCATAAATTCTTCTAGTAATCATACTAGGATCAATAGTCCGTTGATCTTTAGATTGTTAATATTTCGTTTTAAGAAAACCATGAAGAGTTTGTTCACGCAAATCTACATTTGTCTCTTTATACGTTGTTAGGTTTGATTAAGGACTATAAATGTTGATGATTGATGCACCTTAACAACCATATTAAATGCGTAAAATCATTAATTGCACTCACAATAGTCAATTAATAAATATGATTGCTAACAAGATCTAGATTTATTAATTTAATTCAATTAGGAAAGAAAATATACAACCGATACTACATAATTATTTTATAGAAAATTTAAGGGATTGGAATCAGCTACAGAATGCCTTAATCCAACGCAAGCTCCGTTTTGTCCTTATTCTGAATCAACTCTATTTTTTCCTTCCTCTAAATATAGTACTCGGCGATGACATAGTAGTCTTCCAAAATGTAATATCTGAGGTGAATAAGAAAGATGAGTGGGCACAATCGATATCTCACTTAGATCTCGACACCAGATTGTTTCGGGATCTCGCTCTTATTATTTAAGATTGGAATCAGCAATTACGGGGAATAGGGGAAAGAATATAACCGGCCAAGAGAGAGAGCGAGAGTTGGCCAAAATTATCAAACCAAAATAAGTGAATTTTCGTCTTCCCTTTGATCCCTATATATAGCATTGGTAGGGAGATAACCTCTGAGAGATTTTCTCTCCTTTCTGTTGAGATATTCTCTCATTTCTAGAGATATTCTCTCCTTCTAGAAATATTTTCTCCTTTGTATTTAATCAGGGCCATTAGATGTCAACAGTGAATCTAAACTCTCTTTCATCCATCAAATCAATATCTAAGGGGAATTTCGACCACCCTAGTGCCAAGGCCCAACCCAATAATTTCCAAAGCCCGCCTACGTAAATTCCATTTAATTATTTATTTATTTGATCCAACAATAAATAAATAATTATGCTATAAACATTTCTCTAATTATGCGAATGCCCGTTTTCCAGAATTAATGATGTCAATCACCATTGTAACAAGTGAGATTAAATAATGAACAACATTATTATTCGAAAGTTCTTATCCGCCTTTATCAGAGCTGAATTGGGGACTATGGACCTAGTAGTAGAAGCTTAACGAACATGACGAAAAATACAATACAGTCCTATCTCATTTTCATCGATTTTCCTACTCTTTATCAATACTCCACCGTGTAATCAAACACGGAACCCTTCTTTAATACTAGAATTATAATTACTCATTGTGACAAAGATCCTCCAGGTTCAACCCGTGCCAAGAGAAGGCATTTCTTATGTTATACTTCTCTTGATACATATCAGCCCTAAGCATTGTTGCTTCTTTAGTGAAAGATTATTTCAAACGTTAACATACTTCAAAAGTGCGCACAATCAATCGGTTCTGGAATCAACCCTTAGGTGAGTGAACATTGACCTCCTTTCAGGGAGGCTTGATTCCGTGTCTGTAAATCGGTTCTCACTCGGATCATGCTCTGAGAAGACTTCCAAGAGAAGACTCCCAAGACATAAGTTATGATTAGCATTAATAGCCTTTTAGCGAATGAGTTAAAGAGCTCAGAAATATGATTCAATTTCCATGAGCACTTCAAGATTTAGATCAAGTCTCACTGTGACCATCTTTGTGGCATCAGTAAGTGCGTCATAACTGTCCTTAAACGACGCATCTACCCCAAGGCATGTCCAGGTCAAACACTTACCACAAGTGTAGAATGCTCCCACGTAGTGATCAGCCTTCACTCATGAGTTCCACATATGTGACTTTCGATATAGCTTTCCAAGCGTATATCAATCATCGACCTTGTTTTCGCACACCGCCTGAAATCAGGTGCCCATAACATGACTAAGTTTAATATGGAAGCTATGGAAGATAGCTGTTATTGATTCTGATTAATTATTTAGAACTCAACCCACTAATCATATAATGCTTATATAGTAATCTAATTATCGAATTGAGTAATTATTCAGTCGTCATCTTCAAGTGGGCAATATTCTAAACAGTTTCAGCATTTTGCATGGAGGACATCTCGTCAAAAGTAGCAAAGAGGCTGGATTAAAAGAATTACCTTCTCTCATATTTTCCAACGGAGGAGAGGCGCTGAGAGAGGGACGGGTAGATACCCTTTTTCCAAAACCCTTTTTTACCTTCTCGTTACAATGGAGAGATGACTACGGCATATTTGTTAACGCACAAACTCTTTTCCCTCTAGATTTCTCCGGAACTTCCTTTTATTCTGACCCTGTATCTGTTTGTTCGAGTAGGAGCAACTGAATTTTTCTTGTTGAGCTTACTTTCTCTTTCATCTTTTTGGCTGTGGGAAGAGACGAAGAAGTTCCTATAATGGTGGTTACCATCTCCATAAGGGAAGGAAATAAAAGGTTTAAGAAAGAGGTTTGATGAGAGAGAGAGAGAGAGATGTCCAAGGAGATATTTCGAAAAAGAATCTGCCACAGCAGCCGTTCCCAATTTTGAAAAGTGAAACCGAATCGACGTTCAGCCGATGGAAGGAAAGGAAAACGCACTGTTTTGAAGAACCAAAATGAATTTGAAAAACATGTGGCCCAAACCAAGATCTCGCGAGGGGCCCAACATTAATTTTTATAATTCAAAAAGACACGCTCCCCGACCATCCCTTAACTTTTCAAACTGAATAATGTCGAGAAGCTTAATGAAGATTGTTGGAATAGGTCTAGGGTTAAAAAAAATTATCATTAATCATATTAATGGCGGAATATAAAATTTCTTTACAAGTAAATAATTTTACTAACCTAGGCAAAGTGCATGAACATGTTATAAAGTAAAAACATATTTAAACTACTTGAATACTAACCTTTCTTGAACCTTTAAATTGAAGCGTCTTGAGAAAGGTGGATCTTCTTCCTTAGCTCGATTCCTTCACGTCTAGTCTTGAACTTGAGAAACCTAAGATTTTTATTACAAGAGTTTAAAGAGTGTTTGAAGGATTTGTGTGTGGGCACAATTAAACAATATGAACCAAGAAAAGTTCTTGGATCATAAGTTAATTCTATAGATCAAGTGAGGATCTAGGTTCCAAAATTAAAAGAAGTATTTGAGAGAGAGAGGAGAGGGTCGGCCAAAAATACAAGAAAGGGCAAGAAAAAAGCTTCTTCTAACATATGTATGTGAGGCTCTATTTATAGGAGTAGGAAAATTAAGAAAGGGTAATTACCTTTTCCTATTGTACATTCATGACACAATATTTGATTTTCTCTCATCTTCCTCTAATATATGGCTGGCCATTCTATGCTATTTGTGGTGAAAATTTGTTTCCTCACTTGGCACATTTGTTTCCTTCTCAAAGAAATTCATTTCCTCTTTTCCTTTTGGGTAATTATCTTTATAATTAAAAGCAAAATAATTTCTAGAAATCATTTCCTTCTCTCTATGATGCTAGGCCGAAATTCTACCTAGGGGGAGCTTGTAGATGTTTCCTTATTTATTTTAAGACAATTCTTAAAATACCCATTGTAGAATTAATATTGCACAAGTAATGAAATTAATATCATAATGTCTCAAACAACTTCTCGGCTTTAGAAACTAATTCATATTTCCATCATATGAAAATATTCAAAATCTTATTTTGATATTCACATCTTTTTATGTCCATGTGGACAAAAATACCCTTTAGACATTTTCCGAGAAAAAGTTTAGTTCAACTCCTGAACTTATTTTGACTTAGTTTCTAGTTTAGCAATCATACTCTAATGACCTGAGCTTCTATACTCGAACTCAAAAGTTCACAAACTTTTTCTGAGTATTAGCTTAATGTCTACTGACTCCACTAAAGAGTTGACACTAAGAATCTCTCGGTTCAAATGAATTTATTTTCTACTCAAATTAAACTTAATTATATTGAGCAGATCCATTGAATGTTATCTATGGTGACCCTTCATGAATATCATCAATTCATGAATATCATCAACTAGATGAGATTTATAAAATTATTATTTTACCTTTCTAGTTATTATTTCCTCAACTCCTTTGTTACTTGTGAATAAGTTAGAAACAATGTACTGACGAGGAGCTAACAAGTCACAGTGTTTCATCCAAATAAAGTCGCTACTTAATTTTGTTTATTCATAATCCAAATAATAAAGTATGATATGATATGTCTAGTTTGCTGGCAGTAAGTTAGAGCAGACTCCCAATCATACTCTTGTAAATCTTGGAGTCAACTGGCTCAGACAAATCTTCCTTGGTAAGCTTGACGAGGAGGGGGAGAGAGGAGAGAATTTTTCGAAATTTGTGGGGAAATGGGAGAGGGAAGGGGAGGCTCGGGTGCTTTAAAGACCTAGAAGAATTAGAAGCAACGTTAGAAGCAACTTCTAATGTCCTTAGAAATCAAAACTACGGCGTTTCGGTAGGTAAGGACATTAGAAGAAAAAATATCGCTTCTAATATCCCTAGAAGTGAGATTTTGGCGGAAGGGTTTTGGAGCCAAACAATTTGGGCATTACAAGCTACATCGTCGCTTTTAATGTCGCTTCTACTGCCCAAATTTCTATACTTAGTGAAAATTTGGCGGAGAAATTTTGGAGCCAAAATTTGGGCATTAGAAGCGATTAGTTACTTTTAATGCCCGAATTTATATACTTAGTAAAAATTTGGGGGAGAAATTTTGGAGCCAAATAATTTGGGCATTAGCTAATGCCCAAACATACTGAAATAATTGGCAGGGAAAGAGCGAGCCAACAATTTTGGCCTTTAGAAGCGACTAGTCGTTTCTAATATTCGATTCGAACCATTAGAAGCGACTAGTCGCTTCTAAAAGTCAAAAAATTCATTTTTTTGGAAAATTCGGGGTGTTTACGTTAGAAGCGACTAGTCGCTTCTAATTCCCCATGTATACTTTTTTGTAGTAGTGATGAGTCCTTTGGTTTCCCCGATTCTAAACCAAACTTCTTCACAAGATCATGAGCATAGAAACCCAAAAATAAGGAGAGTTCTCCCACTGTACTCATTCTAAACTATGGGTGCATCTTCTCAGTGAAGTCTTTGATGAGAGTATGAGATATGCCACCAAACACTATGTCGTCTATGTATATTTGAGCAAACATCATATCAGTGCAAAATCTCTTTATGAATAAGGTTGATCTTTAATACCACAGTTATACCCTTGTGATGAAAAGTAAACATCAAAGCTCTCGTACCATGCTCTAGGGGCTTGCTTTAAGCCATAAAGAGCTTTATTCAATTTGAAGATATTATCCGAATACTTGGGATCGATGAAACCTTTGGGTTGCTCTACAAACACTTCTTCATTGATGACTCCGACGAACGCGTTATTGACATCCATCTGAAAGATCTTGAATTATTTGAGACATGCACTACAAAGAAGCAGACAAATAGCTTCAAGATGAGCAACTGGGGCAAAAGTTTCGTCGAAGTGAAAATCTTCGATTTGAGAGTATCCTTGAGCAACCAGACTGGCTTTGTTTCTTATGACATTTCTCTTTGCATCGTACTTATCTTTAAAAATCCAGTTGGTACCAATCACAATTGCAGAAGGTCTTGGTTCTAATTCCCAAACATCATTTCTTTCAAATTGGGAGAGTTCCTTCTGCATCGTGTAGACCAATAATTCATCCATAATGGCTTTAGACACATTTTCTGGTTCAAATCTAGATTTAAAGTAAAAAAAATTCAATCAGTTCCAGATAGTTTACTAGATCCCTTCTTCTAGTTATAAAACCTTAACTAAGATCGTCAATGACAACATCGATTGGATGATTTAAAGAAATCCTGCTAGAAGGGGCTTTTGGAGCATGATAATTTTGTTTTTCATATTCAACAGAAGTGGTAGACTCAGTGTTAGTGACATGAGTAGGAACAAAAGGTGATGGAGAGTCAGGAACAAACATGATAGCCTCATCATATGGGGATGATGGAATGAGATCTTCATCATCATTGAACACCACATTCATAGCTTCCATCACTAGGTGAGTCCTTTTATTGAAGGCTCTGAAGGCCCGACTATTTGATGAGTAGCCAAGAAAGAAACCTTCATCCCTCTTGGAATCAAGTTTCTTCTTCGGATCTCGATCAGCCAGAATATAACAAGTACTCACAAATACATGAAAATACTTGATTGGTTTTCTCACACTCCATATTTCATAATTTGTGGACGAGGTACCCGGAAAAATGGAGACACGATTGTGGATATGACATGCGGTATTCACAGCCTCAGCCAAGAACGTGTAAGAACTATTTTTGGCATGAAGCATCACATGGGCCATCTCTTGAATAGTACAATTCTTTAGCTCCATAATGCATTTCAACTAAGGGGTGATGGGGGCTGAGAATTCATGAGAGATGCCGCTGGAGGAACAAAATTGGAGACTTTACTGTTCTCAAATTCGCGATCATAATCAGTGCGGATCCTTACAATTTTTTATGATGCCATAACTCGAGATCGTTGAGTTTTAAAGCCAAAGAAGCAAAGGTGACATCCTAATTTCGTAAAAGTGACTATAAGATCTTGATCACATAGTTGACTTATGATGATCAAATTTTCTTTCAAACCATCGACAAGTAAAAATGTTATCAAGGGCTAGACGATCATAGACATTTAATTTTCCACGACCAACAACAGAACTAGTCGAACCACCACCAAAGGTAACACTGCCTTTAGAGTAGAGTTGCACATTGTCTAGGAAATCATAAACTCCAATCATATGCCTGGAACAACCACTGTCGAAATACCAATCTTTCCTTGAGGTGGCTTTCTTTGAGGTGGCTTTCAGAAAGGTCTGGGCAACACAAGAGTTTGACCATGCTTAATTATCCACTCTTGAACAAATCGATGACCTGAAGAGGAAAGATCAACCTTTTGCCTAGGGACATATCTTTAAAACTTCCTGGAGGGAATCTTTGTTTGATTAAGAAATGAGTCATTCCAAAATGCTTGAAGCAAAAAGGACGAATGTGCCTAATCTTTCCATAAAAAAATGAAGGATCCGTGTTTAAAACCATTTGATCTGAATCCAAGAGTGGAGATGCCTTTGTAAGAGTGATTGACATATGTGGGAACATGATAGGATCTGAAATTCGAAGGGCTTTTGACAGGCTTTACATGAGACCTTGAGACAGGGACTTGATAAACAGACGATGGAACAAATACAGTCCTGGAGGGATGCTTTGCGAAGAAGCAAACCCAACCCCCATCAATCAGAACTTGACTTTCTTCTCTTCATCAGAGTATTCAACAAGTCAGATGGTGTAGTTCAACATATTTTGAAAGTCTGGCGACTTCCAAGGTTAAGGCAAGAGACTTCTGATTTCAACCCACCAATGACTTTGAGGAGATAAGTTTTTCATAAAGAAGAGAAGAGATTCATTCCTTGACTGAGAGAGGAGAGTCACCTTGAAGTTCTTGAATCTATTCAATGAGGTCAACCTGATTTTCTCCACATAAACTACTTTATCATATACACCACAAAAGCATTCGAATCATCTGCCCACTTGACAAGTAAGGTTTTGCAAGCTTCGATTAGAACCTCGTCACTAAGTTCATCCTTATCTTAGGAATCCTTTGAGGATCCAGACTGTAAAAGTTTAAAACCAGGCTAGGACATGATGATGTTATAGACATGGGCAAGAAATTTACCGGACATATCATCAGTGTTAGCATACTTGAAAGACTCTTTATGAGATTATTCTGTAAGAGCCAGGGGGAAGTCCCTAATTCTCTTCTGATTCTCCACTGAGTTAGTAACAAAATCAAGAAAGTTGTTGTTGGTGTGACTGACATCTTCATCAGCATCACTAGACTGATCACTGTAATCTTCATCAGAGAGAGTCATAGAATAATTTTTCTGTTGGCGACGGGCAAAGTTAGGGCACTCAGCTTCAATGTGTCCATAGCCTTCGCATTCATGACATTTATACATTTCCCCTTTGATCTCTAGTTAGACATTCTTTCTTCTTTTTCCCTTCGAGGATGAGTCACAGGGTTGTAACCCTGAGAGAACCTTGGTTGTTAAAAGAGTTGATGTTGATATTCATGGGCTTCTTGTCAAATTTCTTCATAAATCTGCCAAAATTCTTAGCCATCATAACCAGAGATTCTTCATAGGACTATGTTGAGTCATCACCTCTGGAACCCGAGAAGTCTGAGCCAGTAGTCGGTAGAGCAACACCAGAAATCTTCTTTTTTGGAGTGGGAGGACAAATACTCTTGTGGATTGTCATGAACGTCATCAATGATGATGACCTTTATTCTGAATTGTTGGGATTTATGCCCACAACGGAGATATAAGATATTAAATACATTTTTGTATTCTTTTTGCTGAAAGTTAAATAAAAATAAATTTTCATTCTTACTTAAAATTGTGTTTGTGCATGTGTGTCTACGCCCCAAAAATGTCATCAACGAAATAAGTGCTAAGTACATAATTGACAAGATACCTTCTTATGACCGAATTAAATAACAGTTCGCAATCTGAAGATCGATTGGGCAACCGTATCTGAGTAATGATTGTTTGAATAAACTAACGATATATTATCTTGTGATATAGAGAGTTGTGACTCTATAATTTATTCTTCATGTCTTGATGAAGACATTGAACAAGACTTATGATAGTTTGAAGTTCGAGATAAAACCGTTTAATCACTCGAAACTTCAAAATCACATACGAGGGATATTTTGGTAATTACCTAAATTCTGAAATGAATACATATTTTCTTGGAACACTTTATGACATTTGATTAGTCAATGAGCAATGTCTAAATGAAGTTTCATTGACCCGACGATTAGTGTCATAATACTATTTCGTTGAATTATGTGATTCATAGATATGGAATTTGTGTTGCACGAATGCTAAGGCATTAGTATCACACCATGGTTTATTCTGAGAGTGTGAGCGAATAAACTGGGCTAGCTATTCAATTAATAAAACATTCATTGAATAAAACATGTGACATGTTAAGACATCACACTTTATGTATTTCTCGTTCACAAATAACAAAAGAGTTGGTGAAATAATAACTCATGGGTAAAACGGTAAGTTTACATTCCTCTGAGTTAATGATACACACAAAGGGAAATATCGTAAAATACAACGTGGACCGTGTAAAAATAGTTTTATCACATCAAACGAAAATATAAACGTATATTAACTTAGATAGTTTCAATATTAGTCCTTTAGTGTAATCGACTAATATTAAGAATTAAAAGTCGGAAAAATTTTGTAAAATTTTTTGTCTGAACTTTATTCTAAATCTTCATTCATGTGGGTCAATAAGCTCTCAATGATAGACTCTCAGACGATATTTTAGTGAACAAGAATCAGTTAATTTTCTCATTGAATGTAAATAGTTATTTACACTATGAATATTATTTTCTTCACAATTAAATAAATAATTTGTTATTTATAATTACATTTATTTAATGAATCATATTGTATAACTATATTGATTATAATACAATTTTTGGATACAAATAAATAAAAGATGAAAATAAATATTTTCTCGTTCCGTACTTGTTTCCATATTATGAATATGATTAATGATATGTCATTAAATCAATGAGATATTCTGATTTAATTAAATATTATTTTAGAAATAAATCAAATAAATTTGGAGTTTAAGATTAATAATATGACCGGTCATTTCTATAGATATATGGGCTGGATTATTATTTAATCTCATGTAAAGACGTAATGGGCTTAAGTTTGACTAATATTCATTAGATTTTGATCTAACTTAAACCCATCATCCCTGATATAAAAAGAGGCTTTCTCTCTTAAAACCCTAACCCTAATCAGCCGAGAATCTCCTCTCCCCTGCTTGAGAGTTTTGGCCGACCATCGTAGAGAGAGAAAGAGAGGAAATTCGTTTCTCGGCAGCCTTCTTTGAGTTTATCCTTCTTCATTTGTTCACAGAAGAGCCCACCCTCTTGATCTCCCAAAATTCCCAGAGATATATCATTGACTCCATTATGATTTTTTGAGTGAATCTTGGTACATAGGTTGTTAGTGTGCATGATTTGTTTTGTTTGCATGTTTAGAAATTTATTGACATGTTAGGTTGTTTTTAATGCCATTGTTTTAGAATATATTACGAAATAAGTTTCACATACTAGGATATAAATTATGAATTTCCGTCATATTTAGATATGTTTCATAATTTAATAGGTTAATCATTAACCAATTTCCAATAAATGGTATCATAGCTAAAATTCGCATTAAAAATTATTTTTTGACTAGTTAGGTGTTGGCATTTTTGTATGATTGAATGTTGCATAATGAATGTATGTGATTGTGTTTTGTGAATTGATCTTTTTCTATAGGGCCCTAGGATTGTTTCCAGTTATCGTCCCGGTTTTTAATTTTGAATTTCAAATTGTGAGCCTCAATTTGCGAGGACGCTTTAAATTGTAACTGTAAAAATTGTAATTCGGGAGCGAGAAGATTAGAAGAAAAGAGGCAGCACATCGGGCTTGGCCGTGCGTTGTAGAACATGTGGGGGCTGACCCAATTCAATCCGATGACACGTGGAGGCAGCACATCGGCCTTACAAGCAAAGAAGAATAAATCGTTTATTTTCTTTGTAAATTTCCTTATGGATTGTATTTTTATAATTGGACCATTAGATCAGTTAAATTTTATTTTATTTTATTTATTTAATCTCATTGCATTTCATGTCACATGTCATATAGGATAGAATGCCAACACCTTAAAAATTATGTCATCCATCATAGTAGTTTAAGTTTATAAAAGAAGTTATAAAATGGAAACTCAATGCAAACAAAAATATGGTTTTGCAAAAACGAAGTGGGAGGGTTGTTTGTCGTTGAAGCAACCCAAAGTTCCCAACATAAATTTAATTAAAGTTGTCTGTGATGAACTAAGAGTCACCCATCGTGGCCCTCCCTTGGGAGTACTTCGGAATCACTTCATTAATTAAATTGTTAATAAACTAAGCCTTAAAGAGGAACGACAAAGCTGGGTCTCCCCTAGGAGAACCGTTATCAAAGTGACTTGGATAAAAGCTCATATGTCGGTTGCGTTAAAAATAAGTGACCAAAGTTTATGGTAATTAGTGAGAACTAGAAGTTGTGACTTCTTGGATTGTTCAAACTAAATAGTGATGTGTCACGACTATGAAAGGCGATTATTACGGTTTCCCCTACGAAAAGTAATTAATTATTCATGTTCATAATACCATGAATTATTTATCGCTTTCACACTATATTAGGATTGTTCATGCATTATAATTCAAATTGTAGCACATGCTAAATTTATTGATTTTATTTGTTTTCAGCAAAATGTATTTTAACTCATTTCAAATTATTTTGAGTTCGAACAAACTCGAGGGTGAGAATTACGTTGATTGGAAACGTAACCTTGACATCGTGCTCTTGGTGGAAAGGCACAAATATGTTCTCACAGCCCCATGTACTGAGGCTCCAAGTGCTGACTCAAGCAAACAAGACAAGGACGCTTATGAGGCGTGGATGAGATCATATGAGATTGCTAGATGCTACATTATGGCATCTATGAGCAATGTGTTGCAGAAATATCACTGAGACATACCCACATCATATGAGATTCTCTAAGATCTCTACGAGATGTTTGGGTGTCATGGGCAGCAGGCAAGGCACAAAGCTATCCGCAATTTCATGAATTGTCGCATGAAGCCAGTAACTCCAGTTTAGGATCACATGCTATTGATCATGGGATACCCAAACGACATGGAAATTCTCGGATCCAAGATCGATGGACTCACCAAGATCGACATGATCTTGGAGACTCTGACGGGCTCATTCGATAGCTTCCGTCTGAACTACTCCATGAAAAATCTCGATTATTCTGTAACCGAGCTCATGAATGAGTTGTAGACTGCCGATGGACTTATCCGAAGAACAAGAAGAGGAACGGTGAATTCAATGTTAATGAACATAGGGCTTCCATCTCTGGTTCTAAGAAGGTGAAGATAGGTCCTAAAAATGCCAACCGAATGAGTCATGTTACTCAAGCGTGTTACATCACAAATAAATATTCACCCTGGATATTAGACTCGGGGCTTCTGACCATATTGTGTGTAGCTTGAATGATTTCAGGCAAACCAGATGCTTAGTTAACAGAGAGTTCACGTTCAACAGGGAAATGGAACGAATGTCGGAGCAAATAAGTCGGGACCTTGAAGCTTAAATTTGGGAACAAAAGTTTATTATTTAATCATGTTTATTACGTTCTGGATTTTAGTAAGAACCTTGTTTCTTTTGGTCGTTTAAAAGAACAATTTCTCAAGTTTGAAATTAGTAATGGTATTGAAATTTATCTTCATGATTCATTTATCACTAAAGCTCATCGTGTTGATTCAATATATTATATGTATCCTAATGAGCCGACTATCTCAGACACCAAAGTGAATGATGATTCTCTAAGGAAATGTAACGGGTTTCATAGTGATGAAATCGATGACACATATCTATGGAACTTATGTCTTGGACATATTAGCCTCGAAAGGATTAAGAGATTGGCAAATGATGGTCCTTTGAAATCTCTAAGAGTGGGATCCAAGACCACATGTGAATCTTGTCTTGAGGGCAAGATGAACAAGAGACTTTTCTCTTCGAAAGGTCTAAGAGCCACACAAGTATTTGAACTCGTACATAGTGATGTATGTGGGCCGATCAACATCCAGGTAAGAGGAGGCTACAAATACTTCGTAACCTTCACAGATGACTTCTTACGGTTTGGTTATGTTTTCCTAATTGAGAAAAAAATCCAATACCTTTGAAATGTTCAAAGAGTATTGGGCTTTGTTGAAAAGTATACGTAGAAACAAATGAAAACCCTTCGATCAGATCAAGGGGGAGAGTACTTGTCCGGAGAGTTTGAAGATCTTCTTAGAGAAGAAGGCATTCATTCTCAGCTTACAACATCTGGCACCCTACAGCAAAACGATGTGTCGCAAAGAATGAATCAAACTTTGTTAGATATGGTGAGGTCAATGATGAGTTACTCCTCCCTTCCTAATTAGTTTCGGGGATACGCCTTAGAAACGGCAGCTTACATTATGAACCAACTTATATTGTGAATCTGTAATTTATTCTTGATGTCTTGATGAAGACATTGAACAAGACATGTGACAATTTGAAGTTCGAGATAAAACCGTTTAATCACTCGAAACTTCAAAATCACATACGAGTAGTATTTTGGTAATTACCTAAATCCTGAAGTGAATACATATTTTCTTGTAGCACTATATGACATTTGATTAGTCAATGGACAATGTCTAAATGAATTTTCATTGACCCGACGATTGGTGTCATAATACTGTTTTGTTGAATTATGTGATTTATAGATACTGAATTTATGTTGCAAGAATGCTAAGGATTAGTACCACACTATGATTTGTTATGAGAGTGTGAGCGAATTAACCAAGCCTGATATTCAACGAAAAAAACATTCATTGAATAAAACATGTAACATGTTAAGACATCTCTCTTTATGTTTTTTCTCGACAAAGGAGTTGGTGAAATAATAACATAAGAGTAAAACGGTAATTTTACATTCCTCTTAGTTAATGATACACACAAAGGGTAATATCGTAAAATACACCGTGGACCGTGTGAAGAATAGTTTTATCACATCAAACGAAAATATAAATTTATATGAATTAAGGGAGTTTTAATATTAGTCCTTTAGTGGAATCAGCTAATATTAATAATTAAAAGTTGGGAAAAGTTTGTGAACTTTTGTGCCCGAATTTTATTCTAAAGTTTCATTCATGTGGATCCTAAAAGGTCTCATTGATAGACTCTCGGACGAGATTTTAGTGAACAAGAATCAGTTGATTTTCTCATTGAATGTAAATAGTGATTTACACTGTGAAAATTATTTTCTTCGCAATTAAATAAATAATTGATTATTTATAATTACATTTATATAATGAATCATATTGTATAATTATATTGACAATAATACAATTTTAGGATTCAAATAAATAAAAGAGGAAAATAACTTGAATTAATGATATGGCCGGCAATATATATGGATATATGGGTTGGAATATTATTTAATCTCATTTAAAAAAATTTAATGGCCTTAAGTTTGACTAACGAGCCATTATTGGATTTTGACCTAACTTAAACTTGTCCTCACTATATAAAAGGAGGATTTCTCTCTTAAAACCCTAACCCTAATCAGCCGAGAATCCCCTCTCCCCTGCTTGAGAGTTTTGGCCGATCATCCTAGAGAGAGAAAGAGAGAAAATTCGTTTCCCGGTAGCCTTTTTTGAGTTTCTCCTTATTCCTTTGTTCACAGAAAGAGCCCACCCTCTTGATATCCCAAAATTTCAAGAGATATATCATTGACTCCATTGTAGCTTGTTCTCGGCCAAGGAGAATTTTTCGTGCGTGCGCCAAGGCGGCTCCGGTTCCAGCAGCTCTCGGTAATTTCAAGGACTGTGACGCAGATCTGTCCCGAAGCCAAAATCATGCGCATATTCCACCTCTTAGGCGCGCACTTGTGTATCTCTCGGCCAAGGGCTGGACGTGCATTCCGGGATCGAATTTCGCAGACGGAAGAACGACTCGTGAAATTTTCGATGACAACTGTAAGTTTCCTTCTAACGAATTGGATCAGCAATCTATAATTTTTATAGGGTTGTTAGTGTTCATGATTTGTGTTGTTGACATGTTTAGAAATTTATTGACATCTTAGGTTGTTTTTAATGCCCTGGTTTTAGAATATGTTACGAAATGAGTTTCACATATTAATATTGAAATTATGAATTTCTGCCAAATTTAGATATGTTTCTTAATTTAATAGGTTAATCTTTAACCAATTTTCAACTGAATCTCTCAAGAAGGGATCTGAGAATTTTCTTCATAATTTTTACATCTGACACTAGTTAAAATTAGACTCATTCGAAAGATCCCAAATTCTAACGTAGAACTCGTTGATGGATTCATCCATGGACATCTTCAAGATTTTGAACTTAGATGTGAGTAGTTGAAGACGAGTGTTCTTTACATTGCCAGTACCTTCATAGGTAGTTTCAAGTATATCCCAAGCCTCTTTTGCACTCTTGCATGTATTAATTAGTTGTAAAACATTCTTTTCATCTCCATTGTAAATTGCATTCAACGCCTTGAAATTTGAGAGTACATATTCATCATCAGCTGGAGTCCACTCAACTTCCGAAACATTTTCAAGAGTTACACCATTAACTAGGAAGCGTTTGGGAACACACCAGCCCAAAACAACAGATTTACATGTTTTTTATCAATGAATTTTATGAAAGCTCTCATCCTTGCTTTCCAATAGGCATAGTTCTCATCATCAAGTAGGGGAAATCTGCTCACGGAGCCACCTTTCCTAAATGTATCCATACTCTGATACGAATTGAACAGATAGATCGTTTTTACCCAGTAGATTAGGGTCCCTGCTCTGATACGAATTGAACACGTGTTTACACGATTTATATAATGTTTCTTATAATGTTACTGACATTTAGGTAAACTTTATGAAAACAACTTATAAGTAAAACAGCACACACATAATTGGTAACCCATTTCGGTTCTTTCCTACATCTAGGGAGATATATATCCTCGTGAAAGAGTATACTATAATGTCGGAACAACAAAGTTATAAAGGGTTTAAAGGGGAATCATTACTTCCTAAACCTAACACTTTCTTTCCGAAGTATCACTCGACCTAAGGCTCCCCCTAAGTGTGAGACTCACTCCCTTTTTCACCTCTACACCTATAGTGTTATGAGTTGTAGTTTACGCAGAAGGAATGAAGTAAATGCACTTACAGTTTAGCTCTCCTTCAAGAAGCGAAAACCTTCCAA
Source organism: Urtica urens (assembly GCA_958296335.1). Classification (NCBI taxonomy): domain Eukaryota; kingdom Viridiplantae; phylum Streptophyta; class Magnoliopsida; order Rosales; family Urticaceae; genus Urtica; species Urtica urens. The sequence goes on from OY282531.1 coordinate 9,084,465, forward strand.
TGGCGCGTGTAGAGAGAAAGTTCTTCTCAAGAGATATTCGCGCGGGTAGTAAAAAAATGTGTTTAACCCTAGTAAAGCGAAGATAAGAGTTATATACTACCCAGGAAGGGCGAATACTCTTTAACCCGAAGAACACAACTGGCAAAGAGGTAGCGCCAAATGAACAGTGGAGTAGGTACTTTGGCGTCAGACGAGGAAAAACAAAGTACGAAGAGAAATTCTCTTACCAAGTAAGAGACACCATGACGAACATCAAGATTTGGCGAAGCAAACAAGCCAACACAACCACTAAAAAAGTGTATCATGTACTTGGCACAAACAGCATAAAATAACTTCATGCGAAAGTTATTTCAAGAAAATTCTTGTTTTATCTAGTTTTTATTATTTAAATAAGAGGGTTATTTGCCTTTTTATTATAGCGACATATTATTATACGTGATTAATCGCATTTATAGGTTTACAATATTTATGCAGCTTACGCTATTACTAAAATTTCTCGCATATTGTCTAAATATACACGATTTTAGGTTTTTAGACGTGTATGTTTTCATGTCTAATGTTTCTTTTTTTAACAATTTCTATAAATTTTTATATAAGTGCATGTTTATTATGTGAATTTCGAACAATCATCATAATGAATAAATTATTGTGAGGGAAAGCTATAATGGTTTCAAAATAAATGATCTTAAACCAACAAATGTATAGTTTTCAAAAATCATCTCTTTAATATATTGGTTGAGGAAACTATAGGTCGTGTTCATGAACATGCTTCCGAAATCTAGGTTTCAGTTTTTTTGAAACGATATAGTATAGGAGAGTAAATTAAAAACAATCAAAATTCCCTTGAAATTCAATTAATTTGTTTCATGTGTAAACCATTGCTTTGTTTTCATATCAACATTGTTGAAGTTCTTCTTATCATCTCAAGTCGTCATATTAGTTCGTCTATATTGAAGTAAAATTAATCAGCTCAACTCGTCAGATCAGTTCGTCTAGGCTGAAGTAGAGCTTGTCAACTCATGTCGTCATATCAATACTCCAGCTCTCTTACTCCTCGGGGTTCTCTTTTTTTTATCTTTACGAAATTCCTGAGTCCCAATGCATCTTAAAAGTTGGACTTTAACTCATTGAAATATGTGTTTTCTCTTTCAAAAGTTGTTTATAGTTTCAATATAAAATATAATTATTTATTCTCTCATCTTCTTATATAAATAAAGCCTCCCTCTCATAATAAATAATTAAGTAGAATTCAATCATCATATTATTGGAAGTTTTTCATTTTTTTTAATTTATCTTTCGAATTCTACAAATGTCTTGGGAAATATTATCTCAAATCTGATCAATTGAATATTAAAGTCAGATTTTAAAATAATTGAAGTTGATTGGTTTGTCTAGTTAATAAAACTAATAAAGACATACATAGTTCTCAAGGTTGATAATATATGTTAATTGTATGTTAAAATAAATTTGAAATAGACTGATTGAAGAGAAATATTAAGATCATGTTTACTTGAATTTAAATGATCTTAGTCTACAAAAATATCAATTATAGATCACCATAAGATTGCTATAAGCTTATTCTTCTTTTTGGGTTCAACCATGCGATATAGTTGGTTATATTCGTTCCCACACATTAGCGGAGGTATTATTGGGACTTTAAAACTGTAAAGTGTTTTTAAAATGGAAAACCTTGCCTGAATAGTGAAAGTGAATAAAAGCGAGAATCTTTTAGAAGTAATCATATTCTCTTGTTATCTTAATTTGTATACTTATTTCTGTTATTATCGATTCTAAAGTAAGTTGACGAATGAAAAACCGCTTATGTTTTAAGGATAAGTTAACATCATGAGTTTTATTTATTTCCAAATCAGGGATTTTTTTTTATTTATCCCCGGCTATAACAAGTTTACAAAATTCTAGAGCTTCGGCTTGTTTTACAGAAATTAGAACAGCAATATGGCATTTTTGGTAATACCTACAACAATTTTCCAAGTAATCTTCACCGTTTTATATTAGCAATGCTCTCTCTCTCTCTCTCTCTCTCTCTCTCTCTCTCTCTCTCTCTCTCTCTCTCTCTCTCTCTCTCTCTCTCTCTCTCTCTCTCTCTCTCTCTCTCTCTCTCTCTCTCTCTATATATATATATATATATATATATATATATATACATATAATGATGAGATTATTATCAAATTGATTATAGAGAAATTTTCCAAATTACCAATAAGTTGATTTTCTTAAAATAGATTAAACTTGACTGTTTTTCAAATATCAGTACAAAACACCAAAATATCTCTAAAACAATTTTTTTACATTTTATTTAATATTCATATTAACCGGTTACTGTCTATTTTTTCTTAAAAAATAAAACTGAAAAAGCTAAAAACTTTTTCACCCCTAAAAAAATTTAATTTTTTTAATTTTCTATTTTTTTTTAGTTTTTTTGGCCGGTAGTTGTGTTAATTTTATTTTTTTAAAAGATATTTCGTTTTTTCATGTAAAATTTACTTGTATTTTGAGAAAATATATGTTTTGGTGAATTTTGGAAAAAATCAACAATAAAAAAGTGGTATTTAGGCAATTATTTTCCGAAATTGTATGATTAGATAAAGGAAGTTAAATACTTCCTTGTCTAACATTTATAATATAACACGATATTTCTATCAAGTTGGTATATTAATTAGTATTACTCACATCCAATTCCTGATGTTTATAGCGTTTTGCACCATTGGCGACATAGTTTAGTTATTTAAACTAGAAAAAATGTGAATTAAATGTTAACATATATTCATGAAAACCCTGTCTCCGTACCAAGAAGACATGTGAAAACGCTAGAAAAGTTTAGTTATATTAACAGGCGAATACATGTGAAATTTAAAAGATTGTCTGCTATTTCTAATTTTACTTTTTGTAGCCCAAACGCAGAGCCGACTTTTGGCATAGGCGGACTAAGCTCAGGCCTAGGGCCCCCCACTAGAACTACACTGAAAGAAACCCAAAAATTTTAAATAATTGTTTTAAAAGAAATATATGGTGATAAAAGAACTCTAAATTGTTCATAGACCTAGAGAGCCCACAATGAGTTCGGGCCGACCTGCCCCAAACATATATGATTTTATTTTACTTTTCCAATTGAAAACAATCCTTACGTTCATCCCCCTTATTATTTATTTAATTTTTACATATACCCCTTGAGGTTAAACGTTCACTAGTAGAATGATTGACATACATGAACATTTACATACATATAAACATAACACACATGTACATAATACACACACATATATATATACATATACATTATGTGAGTGTTGTACGCCTCAAATATCATGCAAGCAAGCATGACAAACGTATCACTAAAAATGGAAATACACGCAAAACCACGCGCCTTAAAGATGTGCATATACGCAAAATATACGTAGACGAATTTGGAATACAGCGCAGGGTAGTATTAACCAAAGAGCGTTTGGCATGGCGGCGATTGGTCAACACCAAAAGTTGTGTTTCATTTTTGGAAAAAAAGAATATGTTCCATCTTGAATATCCTTTAGATAAAATATCCACCGTTGGATCGATTTTCTTTATGGCCCAATTGACCCTCTCTGAGAAATCCGGTATGAGCTAGTAGTTTCATCAAGTGCGATTACACATCAAAAAGGATCCCTCTCAGCTTCTTAGTGGGAGCCTGAAGGTACGTATTGAGAACAAGAGGGTGAAAAAATATCTAGTAAATTAACCTCATTTGGATCAGGAATCCCTGCAAATTACTGAGGAAGTGCTTTTTTTCAATTTGGAAGTATATGAATGCGTGTATACTGTATATCCCATTGTATATCTTTTTTATTCTTATTCCAATATCCAACTGAATCTTTGTTGTAGAATAAATATAAAAATCACTATAGCATTAACAAAGTAAGTGTGTACTTAGAGACGATGCCAAGAATCTAGATTAAAGGGGGTTAATTTGCAAAAATAGTAAATTGAAGGGACTAATTTATAAATTATGAAAGGAAAAATGTAAAATAACAATCAAAGTGAATCTTAGTTGTGGAGTGAAATAACAAACGATATATCGTTAACAAAGTAAGCGTGAGGATGCCAATAATCTACACTAAACGGGGTTAATTTGCAAAAAAAAATTGAAGGAACTAATTCATAAATTATGAAACTGAAGAAATGTAAAATAACAATCAGAGTGAATCTTAGTTGTGAGGTAAAATAGCAACCAATATATAATTTACAAAGTAAGCGTGTACTTAGAGACAGACGATGCCAAGAATCTAGACTAAAGGGGGTTAATTTGCAAAAATAAGAAATTGAAGGTACTAATTTATAAATTTTGAAAGTGAAAAAATGCAAAATAAATAAAAAACGAACGAAAAGTGCAAAAGAAAATTTTGATGGGGACTAGCCCACTCTGAGATAGTACTGAATCCGTGCGTGCGTGTACCATTTGTCCATTGGTCGAAAAAGATATTGTGGTTTGATTTAATTACTTGCTAAGTGCTAATAGCGATGTTTCGTGTGTATATGTATATGAATATCAATACTTTTTCTGTTAGAATTCACCTGGACATAAAATATGGGTTATATTGTAATGGAGTTAGCGATGAAGATCTTTGTAGGATTTAGTTAGGTAAAAGAGTGTCAAACAGATATAGGAATGTTCCAAGACCAATAATATAGATATGATGATAATAGTGAGTAAAATAATGACGAATAAGTAAATCCAAATTAAAGTATGAATACTCTAGCTCTCAAGACTCGAGTGCCAAAATAATTAATTTCATAAAATTATATGCACAAGTAAATTTTTCTTTGGAATGACGCAAGCATCCTCTTATATATAGTCTGAACATGTCGATGAGTCGGAAGTACTAGTGGGCCGGTTCTTGATTCACAAGAGCATTAAGTTCGTTGAAAAATTCGTTGCTGAGAAGGCGAAGATTTCGCTTAGCATGCCTCGAAGTCATTTCATATTGATGGTATCGCATTTGAACAAAAAAGACTAATGACATCAAAATCAATTGATCCTAAAACGTATGAATGATCGAGTAAAATCTAGTATGCGCTTGTAATTCATTTGAAGCAGAGCTCGTTTCTACTAAATTATAGACCTATCATTAGACAACAACAGCTTTAAGATGTGACAAAAGTCACATCTCATAGTCTCAATGTCGCATATGATATATAGTATAATCAAATGCGACAATAGATGCAATGGCGTCACATCTGAAAATTTGTATTTGAAAGTCTCAGATCCAACATGTTGCATCTGAAAGCCCAAAAATTTATATGCGACATGTTGCACCTACAGTCGTATTTGTACAAAAATAATCGTGCGATTATTGGTTTTGTCGAAACTAATAGTAATAAGAAAAAGAACCAGCTGCGTCGATTAAAAGAGAAAGAATGAGAAATTTTGGCCCGAGATTTTTGGATGCAATATATCGTATCTGAAAGTCTTAATATACTGAAATTTTGTTTCCGATTTTCACACTTATGTGCGATATGTTGCATCCAAAAATCTATATAAGTGTTCGACATGTCGGATTCGAAGTCTTTTATATCATAAAGTTAATTTTATGACGGTGTATCCCGAATCACATAAATTAATATCATTCTTTCATTTCATTTGCAAAACTCATCTATAATTTCTTAATGTTTATCATAAAATCACTAATTATTGATACACAAATATATATAGGCGATATCCACTTGACTTAAACACATCATCTATGACTGATGAAAGTTACATTCCATTTTTTTAAGAACATAGAGTTAAGTAACATAAAATATTTTATTAGAAGATGTAGTTCCTTGCGCAAACAACGATGTCTCATAATTAACATCCCCAAATGGTTAATTATTAATATTTGAGCTAGTTATAACTATATATATAAATAGTGCATAAGTGATCTTGGGATTGGACATTAGATGTAGTAAAATTATCAGGTATTTATCTAGATAATTCATGTCTAAGAGAACAACAAAGCTGAAGCTTCCACGTTATTATTTTTTTAAATATTTATTTTGGCTTATAAGGAAGTTGCATGGAGATGAATAATTGGTTGTAAACCCTTAAGAATCTACCACTTGGTGGATGCCAAATCAGAAAGATTGATTTTTTCTGTGGGACCTTCAAGAATGCAATGTGATTGTACCTTGGAACGGAATGGTATTATAACAAACTACGGCTCAAAGTTGGTAAATTGGTATTTTGCTTTCGAAATGAACGCATTAACCCAATAAGGATACATATGCAACAGGGATGAAAAATAAAACTTTTTGGATCAAGTTAATAAAAGAAAAAAACAACTGGAAAGTAAGTATTGTCCCAAGGGCTACATTCATTCTTTTGCATTATTTTTAATGCAAGTTGGACTGAGTTCGATGTTCTCTCATCCCTATATAAACGCATTGCTCATTTGCTAATGACTTCACCAAAGCTTAAGTGATTTACAAGCGTATAACCGAGAGATATATACCTATATTACTCTTATAGCTTAATATTTAGTGAATTTGAGTTTTCAAACTCCAAACTCATTAGATATGGAAGGTCACCACTCCCTCACTTTCGCTTTTGGCCTCCTAGGTATTGTTCATTCAGCCATGCGCACACACACACAGATATATATATATATATCATATAGAAAACATTGCTAAAAGCTCAAGCCAAGAAAAAGAGTACATATTACATGGTCATAAACCAAAGAAAAAACTTCTTACGTACTTCAGATGATACTAATGCATGTTGCACTACATGCAACCAAACAAATTTATTTACCTGTGAACTAATTTGTTTTCTCTCTTGTTTCATTACTCTTCTTGTGAATCAGGTAACATCGTCTCATTCATGGTGTTCCTCGCTCCAATGTAAGCATATACTACAAATATATACACATATATGTATATGTAGCTGAAATTGTTTCAGTACTAAATTTCGTATGATATATAATATACAGTCCAACATTTCACAAGATTTACAAGAAGAAAACAGCTGAAGGATTTCAATCTCTGCCTTATGTGGTTGGACTTCTGAGCTGTTTGCTGTGGATATACTATGCATTGCTCAAGAAAGACGCTCTTCTTCTCATCACTATCAACTCAGTTGGTTGTGTCATTGAAACCATCTACATTGTCTTGTTCATCTTTTACGCTCCCAAGAAATCTAGGGTATTGAAACCCCACCGACCCTTACAAACTATTATTATATCTTATATCAAACACTAATTAATGAAGCTCATTATATTATTATGTTTAATAATAATAACAATAATAATAAATGCAGATGGACACCGTGAAGCTCGTCCTAATCTTGAACGTTTTCGGGTACGGATTGATGCTCGGGTTGACCATGTTCCTAGCCAAAGCCGAGAAGCGTCTACAAGCCGTTGGATGGATTTGCCTAATTTTCAATCTTAGCGTTTTCGCTTCGCCTCTTTTCGTCATGGTAATAATCATTTTACAATCTCTCATTAGGGGTTTTCATTATTCTATTTTATTATATTTTGAAACTTATTACATGGGATAATTTCTCTAAATCAATATCCGCAGAGCAAAGTGATCAAAACTAAGAGTGTGGAGTTCATGCCATTCCCTTTGTCATTCTTCCTAACTTTGGGCGCCGTCATGTGGTTCTTTTATGGTCTCATGCTCAAGGACTACAATATTGCCGTGAGTGAAATAATCCAAAATAGACAATTCACATATTTTTTTCACTCATTATATTGACTTTCTTTCTCAACTTCTTTTGTCCCATTTTTAGTTCCCCAACATTTTAGGATTTATCTTCGGCATAGTTCAGATGGCCCTTTACATGATCTACAAGAACGCGAAGAAAACGATTCTCCAAGAGCCGAAGATTCAAGAGCTAACGGAACATGTGATCGATGTTGTGAAGATCGGCTCATTCGTTTGTCCATCGGAAATCAGCGCAGTTGTTGTGACGCCGATCATCGCGGTTCATGAGAATGTCGAGGAAATCAAGAAAGATGGTTCTACTCAAGTTTGACCTAAAGCTTATGAGAAGGGACATACATATAAATATATATTAATGTTATTTATGTTGCCGTGTAATTTGCATGTACTTAATTTAACAAACGTTCCAACTAGGTCTAGTTATGTCCCTTCTCTTATTAATTATGGTTTCAATTTCTAAGGTGATATGGCTTTGCACGTGACAGCCCTTAATGTATCTGTACTTGTTGTATCGTCATATTCTCTTTCATGATTTTATATACCTTCCATTGAAATTCTTAAGTTAGCCATGTTTATTAGTTATTCTGCTATTTGTATCTACATATATTAGTAATCACCAGTGAATTACTATACTAAGACAAAGTGTGATATTGAATAATTGCCCATCAATATAGATACACACACGCATATATAATATACATATATATTTATATAAGAATTTCTATTGTTATCTTGTTAAATATAATATGCAACTAAAACTCTATAATTATATCACAAGTTATTTGAGGGAAGTAAAAATGGAAAAATGAAATTAGACCGAAATCATGCCCTAAAGAAGGAAAAATAAAGTTGTTTATAATTATAACTCAAACTTAGAAAGGCAGGACATATATTCACTAAATAATTAGAGTTATATCCATGAGTGCTTAATAAAGTTACGTGGTCCTCTATATATTTTAGTTTAAGATGGCCACTAAAAAAGTTTGTTCTTTTTTTCCTTTTTTAAACATTTGTTAACATCTATTTTAGTTTCTTAAGCGTATCGTCCAAACATAGGATTACAAGAAAAGAACAAAGAAAAATTGTCGGGAATGAGCTGCTTCGCAATTTAAGGTAGAAATTCCAACAACAAATAAATCATTATACACATATATGAGATCATATATATTAGATATAATCTACTTGGTGGGGTACTTATTCATGGTTTCTTTATTAGCTATTTTCGTAGTGATCTTTTTAGTTATCGGAAGATATTTAGACTGGAATTGTGCAAAAGGTTCAGACCCCAAAATACTAAATCTTTCGGAATCCAAATAGTGGAGAATCTCACTTCTCATGGCTTACTTTCCTGTAGTGTCAAATGACTAGAAATATTGAATGAATAAAAAAAGTAAATAATCAATAATAAAAATTATGCTACTTATAATTATTAATACTATATATGTGATAAAAAAATTGCGATGTAAATAGAATTTATTGTCTGTGTTTAATGGACGAAGGATTCTATATTAGATGGCTCACATGTAGAAAAAGGTTTGAGGAGGCTAATTTGTAAATATTTAGGATAAACTTTTCTAGAAAAATTAAATTAAATTGGGCAAAAAGAAAGAGAGTTATAGCACCTCTGAGCAGTATGGCTTAGTGCATGTGTGGATGTATAAACATATATCAAATATTTTTTTTGTGTGAACATATATCAAACAAATATTAATTATATTGTTCATAGCAACCGTATTTCTTTTTTGGGTACCATATAACTACCTTATTCTTATGGATGCTTATTATTACATTGCATTGTAACACAGTTAATAATTGATGTTTACTACCCTGGCGGCAATTTGTCAGGAAAATTAATTGTATCAAATAACTAATAATTGATGCTTATTATTTCATTGCATTTGTAACAAACAAATAGCAAGCTTATAAGGTATGTACATTTATATGTATTGGTATTGGTATCATGATTCATGACTCACCACTCTTGGGCATATATATATTGGACCAGGTACATTGTTTGTCTCGTCTTTGAAAAATAAATAAAACTATCAGACTTAATGTCGAGAATCTTGAATTAATAGCGACGTCTAGCTTAGAAAAAGAAGTCCTTTTAAAACTGCAACAAGATGACGATATTATATTAAAAGTAGTATTTACGTACAAAAAACTTTAAATGATCTCCAACAAAGTGTCGCTACAGAGTCCAAGAATTTCTCCTGAGCACATTGGCTTTCATTAATTAATCATATTACCCCCTAAAAGAGAGTACGAGAATTATATACATATATTTATGAACTAATAAAGTGACTATATATATAGCTTTATCATGACCGGCCATCCTAGATCGTATGTCAAACATAAATTATTTTGTCGTACTCCACTCATAATATTACGTTTCAAGGGTTCAAGTCTTTTTCTATAAGTGTTCCATTAAAATTAAATTATAAACTCAATCGATTCGATGAGGCATATAACGACACAAGTATCGTCATGATATACGTGATTAAATATGTATAGTTAATTACTTAATTACAATCGCGTTGGATTTCCACAGTGCGTCAGAATTCTCCTGAATCGAAGGCTCTTCTTAGAATCTTAGGGTAGGCCTTGAAAATATAATTGTTTAATATTTAGTCACTACGTACGCTTTGGGATTGCGAGTCGTTTTGAAGTTATCATTTCGAAATTTATGGAAGAAAACCAAAACCCTAGTTAGGGCTCATAAATAAGCTTTCGGCCACATGATTCCACAAATCCAAAAAAAGAATATTTGTTGCACGTTACGAGTAACGACAATGACCATTACATACTGTCGACTCTTTTTTTAATTTTATTTTCATATGTGTTATATATAATTTTCTTGCGTCGGAATTCTATAGTACATAATTAAATATATACATATATAGAGTTTTTTTTTTTGCTGACTACAAGCCTAATAGATATACGTACTGAAAGAGAAGCATTATTTCTGCGGTGGCTACAATTTCCAAAACAGTTTATTTTTTAGGAGACATTAGCCTTTGGATTTGAAATTTATATATATTCAATATATATATTGAATATTGAATATTTTTATTTACTTGTGTTGACTGAGTTAATAAGGAAAGTTAGAAAAAAGTTTAACGCTAGTAAATAATTGTCTTGATAAATTTGTTAAGCTTTCCAATATATTAGCTTTGCGTGGTGTTTATATACTGAAGTAAGAAATTATTCCTTCTATTTCTGTGCGAGACATCACTATTATTGCGCTTTTGGACATTTAAGCCCTATAGCGTTTAGCGAAAGTGATGTTAATTTATGCAATACAATTACAAGTTGAATTATAAACCCTAAATGTGCCTTCTTTTACCCAACTTCTTCACTAAAAGCAATTTTGTGTGCTCATTTTGAGCTATTATTAACAACTAGCAATGCTCAAAGATTTGAAACTTAAACATCTAAGCTTTTTTATTACTTCAGAAATTTCAATCAATCCTAAACTAGTGTTTTACATTGGTAAATTATTGATCAAACCAATTTCTCATTCTGATATATTCCTCTATTTTTATTTAGTCTTATTGAAAACATTTCCTAGTTACAGTCAAGCGTGTGAACCGTGTTTATTTGTTAAGTATAGTCAAAGGAATAAAAAAAATGTGAAACAAACTTTTAGCACTAATTGTTCAAGAAATAGGAAATTTTATTTCGTCTTATTCACAATATAAAAAATTATGGTACCATCAGGACTTCCTAATAAACTTTTCATTATGTTCAATAGTCCAAGTTCATTTTGGAAGATATGATGACATTTAAATAATTCTTATAATACACGTTCCGGCATAAAATTGATATAAACATAGTATAGTACTCAAAATTGAGTATTTTATAAGTTGTTTTGATAACATTATTGAATAAATGTGGTAGATGAATCGAACACTTGTCTCATTTGAGTCCCATAAGACAATTTCGTACGTTAACCATAAAACATTCTCTATTTCTCATTAATTATTAATTATTTCACAAATCATTGATTTCTTAAAGAAAAACGTTAACTAAAATATTAGTGTGATGAGAGTGACGAGACAGCATAAGAAAAAGGTGGTCAAAATATGCCTATACTATTGCTATACAAGCTATATAGCTAATATGTATGGAATATATGTAATAACTTTGTGTGTACGGACTTTAATATGAGTCTGAGCCTAAGTCAAAGCCTAAGCTAAGGACTTTCTTAAGTAGCTAGAGCCCACAAAACAGTGCCTAATTGTGGTGATTAACTTTTCAATTCAATGAAGATGATGCAATAATCCACTCACTACTTGATCCTCTATCTCTTCTATAGTAGCTTTTGCTTGCTTGATGCCAGTTTTCAGGCACAATAACTTTTTTTATGATTATTATCATTTTCTTTTAAAAAGAGAGATAGGGGAAGATAAATAAAAAAACCCACCATGAAATCACTGCCTTTTTAACTGCTTTTTTGGGTTGTGAATATACTTCAACCTTGCACGTTAAGTACTACTTATTTGAGAGTCTTTATGGAGGCTATTTGCTTTGTGATATGGGACAACTTGAATTCGAAAGGGAAATTTTTGTAAACATTTTAGTCAAACACACACTTTGCTATAAAAAAAATATTTTTCATTTACAACTTTGTTAGAACTCTCAATCTATTTTACTCAACTCGCTTTTCTCTGGAAAACAATACCAACGAAAGAATCATAACCAAAATTATCATTGAGTCACCTAATGAACAAATAGGCCGGACTTTTAATTTATGCACTACGAGTTTCTTTTTTCTACATTAGGTATTAATTTATTTATTTAATTATGATATATTTAGTTAAATTATATTGTTTAATAAGTAAGATTCTTGTTATTAGAGAATGATTAAGTTGTAAATTATACTTATTTATATATAGGTCCTTCTCATGAATAAAGATATATTTCAACCAAATTAAATTTAATCTCTCTCAATTATGGGATTAAGATTAGAGAAAGACTCAAGACTATTTATTAATCACGGCTCGGGATCCAAATTATGGACTGTATCACTGACTATTCTTATTTTCACTTAAAGAAATCTAACTAATCACTAAAAGATCAAATTTATGTACTACTTTCTTTTCTTTAAGTTCTACGTACAATCAAATGTTTTGACACATCCTAGATGTAGAACATATTGAATATCATACTTCTTTCACTTAAACAGAATTTGATTTGACAACTCTTTCCGAAAACAACGAATGCAAATTAAATAAATCATCGGGATAATCTTCGCAACCTGGTGATCGTCGTAATAAAAGAGATATTTGGCGCTAAACATTTGATTGTTTGGAGGGAACATCGTAAAGTTGTTCACGGCAAATAAAATATTCAGCCAAAGAACTAATTATTACCACAAAATATTTTGCCGTTACATATTCCTTAAGATCAAACAGCACTACTTTGTAAAAGGAACTGAAATTTTTGGAGCAATATAATCTACTCCTAAAATTAGGCTTAAAAGGCAGATAGATGACTCGAGAGATTTAACAGGAACAAAAATATTTCATTTAAAATCTCAAACTATTTTCATGAGTAACAGTATACATTAAGGTCTTAAAAACATATTCCAACCATTTCAAGGACAGAAATACATTTTCTTTCTACTCAAAAAGTCCTACATAAAAAATGGTTACAGAAATACAATCTTGATTCAACACTTTAAGCCAAATTCGGAGATCAGAAAATGATGTATGAGATTCAAATTATATGAATAAAAAAAAAATTAAAAAAAAATGTTTAGGTTAATGTAGACCAATCGGGAAATGGGCACTCATAAGTCCAACCTGGGCCTGAGTACTTGACACAGTGCAGCCACAAACCCTCTTCATCAGCATCATATCTGCAACACAATGATCTTCTCTGGATCAATTTCTTTGTTTATTATTAATTCACATCATCAACAAATTTTGACAAAGATCAGATTACGGCAAGTTTTGAGGATTATCTTCTTACCCATAGGGACCCAAGTTTGGACAGTTGGTACACATGGGATCGATGTTGAAATCATTAACGAACCCTTCTTTGCTCTCGAAAGAGCCATTTCGCGAAGATCGATCTGAACTAGCAGCAGCTCTATCGGCGCTGAATCCTTCAATGCCTTCTTTGGAAAGATAAAGCAAATCATTGGCAATGGGATGGCCCGTGAATTGCAAATGGACTCGTATCTACATATAAGACAAAATAGCGCAGTTCCAAGAAAACGTTGAAAGAAAGAGGACGACATCTTGACGCGTATAATGCAATAAAAGAAGGGTTTTTGTGGTTAATAGCCACTCGAAAATAAGCAGATTGAGAAATTGCCCACCTTTTGTCAAATGATTAATACACAAAAAAAAAATCTAAAATAACCAAAAGTACCACCTATTTTTTCAGCCAATTTTAGAATTTAAAATTTCAAACATTTTAATGCAGATTGAAGTCAATATTTGCTGAACCGCTAAAAAAAAAATTTCAATTTTTTTTGAAAAAAAAAACTCTCAAATATATTTCATATACCGCATGGAACAAAAGTGCAAACAAGTAACAAAAACTCACAAATTTGACGCCACGATAATCAGTTTGACTATTTACAAAAAGAATAACGGAAGGTTGGTTGTTTCCCAATTCCTGATGTTTTGGTGGTTTTCTTGGCTAAATATTTCATAAAAGAATCAAACAAAGTTCTTACTTGATGTGTTCGACCCGTGACTGGTTCGCACAAGACAATGCTATGAACCCCGTCGGTGTTCATTCTAGTGAATTTAGTAACCGAAGCCTTGCCTTTTATCACTGCATCACTGCTGGAATTATCTCCCACCTGTAAACGATGAGTTCGGAATTCCATTTAAAATTAAATTTTATTAAGAAAACATAAAAAGATTCTCGGTTAAAACAATGTACCTCGACAGTGCTTCTTTGTTCTCGACCATCATGTTCTATGTTCGCATTTACAATTATCTGCATGTGGGAAAAAAGCATTCATATGTTTAAGTCATCCATATCGTACTCTTTTTTTGTAGAGATCAACGAATTAGTATTCCTTTTTACATTTCAGAGAACTTATGAGTGTTGACCCGGTAATATTTCCGTGTTTTTTTTTAAAATGAGAAGTATAGATCTATATTTATAAACATACCTCTTTCTCAGGGAAAACCCCAAGGACTTTAGCTACATACTGCTTATGCACTTTCCCCGCCATAATCTATAAGAACAATATTTCTTTCAAATTTTACGGGGGATTTTACATAATTCTTAAGAAAAACGTGTAAGAACCGGAAAAGGAATCACGGTCTGTATTTTAGAGACGTGTAATAGGAAATGATTACTCAACGAATAAGGGCTATTTTATCTCGTACTTTCCTTTCTATTTTCTTGTCTCGTATATATGAGTTATTCAAACAATACCAAGGAAAAATTATGATTCATTAGCTTCATTCTCAATTTATTCGCAAAACATATGTGCTCCGATATTATATCATACTAGTTGATATTTCAACTGAAGATATATGTCTGGAATAAATGGAAGAATTACAGCTCAAAAGGCTCACTAACCTGTTGCCGAAAAACGTTGGCTTGCTTAGCATTTCTCGCCAAAATAAGGAGTCCCGAGACCAATCGATCCAATCGATGAATCGCTGATTTCCATGGTCAAGGGAAAATAGTCAAACCTTACGGAGAAACATATTAACTAACACGGCTTATTCGAATTTATTCTCATAAGCGGGTTTTTTTTTCTTTTTTTGTTTGGATACGAAATATGGGAGCCAAATCATGCTCCGCTTCGAGAATTCCCAAAACAGTGTTCTTCCGATATTGACCACACGGATGCACCTAAAAAAATTAATTTTCTAACATAAGTTCAAAAAGAAATTCGAGAAATAAATTTCGAATTAGACTCACCGGAACTGAAGCTGGTTTGCAAATAGTGAGGACATTAGAGTCTTTCTCAAGAATCGTGATTCCCAAATCCAAAACGGGAGGTTCATGCCTGAAACCCTTATGATATATCAATCTCTAATTAACTCAAATCAATTATTTTTTTTGTCCTCTTAATTTCTTAGTCAAAGCAACACAAACATTCAATTAACCTGTGTAAGAAATGTGTGATCTTTTCAGACGATTTGACGATGTAAGAAACCGGAACAGTCTTTCCTTCCACTTGAATTCTCCCACATTTCACTGCGTTGACCTAAACTCAAAAGCTCAAACCTTTTTCACCCCCGCAATAAATAAATAAAATAAAATAAAAATTGAGAATAACGTGAAAAGAAGTCCTCTCTTTACATAGTATTCATGATTTCTTCCTTTAAATTCGTCGGTAAACAGATCAACAATGGTCTTCCCAGCCCAACGATTCTTAACCTAAGAAAAAAAACAAAAATATAGCAAACTCAGTGTTCTCTATTTAGCCTAATCACTGAAATCATAAATTGGAATCTATAGGAATTTGAAATTATTACATACGTGAGCGATGAACTCGAAGTAGTACGGTCTTACGTATCTCCTTCCTGCACATTTCCCGCCAATATGGATTTTTTTCCGTTATGTGTCTCTTTTATTTTTCAGAGGAAGAAAAAATGAAAAAAAATACAAAATAAAAGAGAGAGAGAGAGAGAGAGAGAGAGAGAGAGAGAGAGAGAGAGATACTGAATTTACCGTTTAGAAAAATGTAATCTTGTTTTTGGGGTCCTTGTTTATCGGGTGGGTTCAATGAGGTTTTCCATACAACCTCCATTTTCTTCTTCGCCCCTTCTTATTTTCTGCTCTCTCTCTCTCTTCAATTTTATCTTCCTCAACACGTAGTCCAACGACATGTCGTTTGATATGCTTTTTTATATATATCCAAAACGACGTGCCATCCAGGGTTTTTTTTCTTTTGAAAGTTGGAGATTTAAATTAATTCAAACGTGTGTCACTGACCTTCGTATGAGCCAATTTTTGATATATGGTTAAACCTGGCCTATCGGTAGGGAAGCGGGACGGGACTCCCAATCCCGGTTTAGAGCGGGCCGGGAGCTAACCGGGAGGCGGTATTTGCCGCCTCCAGGTTTTAATAAAAATAAAATTATATTTAGTTAAGGGATTTTTAAATAATATTGGTTAAGGATATATTTGTAATATTTTATGAAAAGTAGGTGAAAATAAAAACGAAAAAAGTACCACTTGCATATGTTGAAGTTTGAAGAATTATCCCGGACAAGAGCCGGAATATCCCTTCGTGATAATGCTAATTAACATCTAAGTACTAAGGTTGATGTTAGAAAAGTTATAATCAAAATCATCGATAAATCAAACATCTTAAACGTTTCTTTGTGCTCGGTGCCTATGTAGAAGCCAATCTTTTCAGCACGTTAATGCTTCCACCATCTCCGGCCGCACGTTATATCTCCTTTCGTCAATGATCTGTCCCGCACTACTGAAAGCTGCCTCCGATGACACTGTTGAAACATGAATAGTGAGGATGTCTTGCGCCACGGTTACTAACACCAGAAATCTTCTTGAGTTTTATCTCCACCACGTCAGTAGGTCTAACCCTTCATCGTCTAGTTTGACTCACTCGTTTTTGTCGTACTCCATTATCTCAGGATGCTGGTGTGTGTCCATTCCCACCGGCTGACTTGACCCGGCTTCTTGTTGTGACCGAGGAGATAGACTATACGCTGGAGCGTTGATGAAGACGTTCTGGAATTGATTGTTGCGTCTGGTACTGCAGGAGGAGTTTCGCTTGGTAGACCTCGAAAAGAGTGTAAAAGGTTCCACGATTCTGGAAAAATCAAGTGCATAGTAATCTTGATCGACAAAATAACGTCTCATATACTTGAGAAATTTCTTTAATCCTATTATTTTACACCTACAATCTAGAAATACTGCAAAACCGTATAACAAATGAACCTTCCCAGCCCCCCAGTACTTTATAAATTTTGATTCCATTGCTTAAATACTTTCATGAAAAATTGGTTCTTGTCTATATTTGTCTAAAAGAACCACAATGGCAGTCATAATATGCAAACCAAGAAAAGAAGTAGGAGTGTAAACTGCAGATAAATAACAAATTTATTTATTTAAAAAATGTCTAAAAATGAAACAAACGACTCAGCCCTAATGTCATAATCAGTAAGAGAGTCATCTCCTAGTTTGTTGTTGATATAAGCTACAAAAACATCTATGTAGCCTACGGATAAAAAGTTGGTTAACATTAAAAGAGTTGAATTTTACCTAATTTTGTTATCTAAATGAAAGGTGCGGTCTTCTAGTCCGTTGTGCCTAAAACGTCTTTTAAGTTCGTCTACTCTACTTGTTGAAATATTTACCCAGTTAATGTAAGTTCTAATTTTATTTATTGACAGGCCATAACTAGCTGAACCGGTTTGAACTATTAAGTTTATTATATGCGTAGCACAACGTTGGTGTATAAGAGAATCGTTAGTTTGTAGTTTTTTCCTTTAAATCTCTAATCATTGCATTGTTACTTGTTGCGTTATCTAAAGTTACCGAAATGATTCTACGAGTTAAACATCATTCCTCTAGTACGCCAACCATTATCTCTAGAATGTTTTTACTAGTGTGCGAGCCTTGTATTCTCTTAAACGCTATAATATGTTTGTTTAAGTTCCACTCATCATCTATGTTATGAACTATAACCCTCATGTAATCCATTTTAGCTTGACCCGTCCATATATCCGATGTTAAGGCTATACTATACCTACCGCTAGATATTATTGATTTTAGTTTTTTTTTTCATTTAGAAATTATTTTAGAATATCGGCACGTAAAACTTTTCTAGATATGATTTGAATGTTTAGAATTATAGAACTAATAAAACTAACAAATCCATGAGACTCTATATGATGAAAAGATTGATTGGTTGAAACAAAGTATTCTACTAATTCTTTTCTAAATTTAAGTGGGTCGATATAACTTACAGAACTTTAACAGGCTCCTGTTCGATCGTCCGTGCAGTATTTGTTGTAACTCCACAAGAGAAACGTCCCGACACGATCGTTGTGCGCGCTGAATATCTTTCCGCAAGCGTAGCATTTTCCCAAATTTTCTCCGTTGTGGATGATTTTTTCGAACCACGTCCAAACTTGAGACCTAGGTTTCCGTCCAGTTGATGGCTGTTGTTGTCGTTGTCGTCGTTAGCGTCGTTGTTCCGTCTCTTCCCGTTGTTGACGTTATCGATGACGAGGAACGGAGACCGAAGGTGAACTCCGACTTTGACTACGTTGGGGCAGTGCCGGTATCTCTTGGGGTTCCTCGTCATATTCTTCCTCGTTTGGATCTTGGGTTTCATCATCATCTACTTCGACATGTTCTTCAAAGTTTTGGATTTTGGGAGTCATGGATTTCTTGTTCGCATTCTTGAAAAACTTAAAAGGCGATATCGGCGTCGGATTAAGGTGGTGGACTATGAGGGATGTAATCGCCTTCGGTTTGAAAATTTGGACTTTGGGAGTGGATAACATTTGGAATGGTAGATGGAATATAATTGGGATCGTATGTGTATTCGGGATTTTGGGAGTGGTATAACCAATTTTGCTCGAAATTGGTCATCGGGATATCTTGAGAGCCACTTCCCCGACTATCCCGACCTCTTCGATTTTGGGATGCCATGAGTTTTAGAGTGAAATTATAAGTGAGATTGTGGGATTGAGCGTGAGTGAGTAATGAAAATAAAAGGGGGTATTTATATGAAAAATTAAAGCAGGGGAAAAAAATTTAAAAATTGTTTTTCTAGCCGTTGCAGTCCAACGGTTATATCCCCAACGACTTTTTTTTTTACCGTCGGATTTAACATCCGACGGTCCTGAATTTTCGTTTATTACTTTTTTTAAGTACCAGTAGGTACCGAGACTCCTGCCTCCCGGTCCCCACTACCGGTATTCTACCTCCCAATTTCGGTCTTAAAACCGAGACCCCCGCCTCCCGCTTTTTTGCCTACCGGGACGGACCTCTCGGTACCGCCCCTCCCAGTAGGCCAGGTTTATATACGACCTTCCGTTTTAATATAATACTTAATTTTCTTTCTATTTATATTTTTGGTGCTATTTTACTCAAATACCCTTTTTAAAATGAGACAAATTTTATAAATCTTTTAAATTAGAGAACCAAATGCCAAAGACAAATTTTCCAAACAGATCTAAAAGGAAGGAACGCACAAAAAATCAAGCGCGCAAATATTTCATTCGGTCAGATTCCATCATTACGGTAAAAAACGTCTTCCTCATCCGCCATCGCAGTCATCATATTCTTTCTCTTTCGCCGCCGCGACTAGTTGGATTTTGCAGTTGAATCAGTTAAATTTTACAGTTGGACTCATTTTATATGCTTATATCATACTTGACAGGCTTGGATATTTATAAAATATAAACGGTTGGACTAGTGGTTCATGCTAACTAAACGGAAAGACATGTAACGTATTTGTAAATTATCATCCGTAAGAATAGTTAGATTTGCTAAGCCAGCAGTTGCAGCATTCGAATATTTCTATTTAAGACATAAGAAGAAAGTTTAATTAAAAATTATATTTAGTTGTATCCGTTGGACATGCTAACTATAACAATAGGATATTAGAGCATTCGTAAATTATCATTTGTTAAATCAGTTGGATCTGCTAACATAGCAGTAGAACCAGTCGAGTATTTCTATTTAAGACACACACAAATTATTATAAAGTATATCCAGTTGTATCAGTGGACGTGCTAACTTTAACAATAGGACCAATAGGACATTTGTCAATATCATTTGTAGTACTAGTTGGATCTGCCACAATAACAATAGAACCAATCGAGTGTTTTATTTAAGACATCATAATAAAATTTAGTTATAAAGTATATTCGGTTGTATCAATTGGACGTGCTAACTATAGAAGTAGGATTAGTCGGATATTTAATAAATAAGGTTTGGGCTAAAAGTATAATTAAATATATTCAGTTGGATAAGTTGTAAGTGCAAACTTTTGCAGTAGGATCAGTCGTCTATTTATAATTTATAAATTGTTTCATTAGTCGTATTAAGTTTATAACTAGTCGGATATTTTTAAATTTAATATAATATGACGAGTCAAATATGTTAATATTTGTAGACGTTTTCAACTTATTAAATTAAACAATATTTGAATTAGACTCGTTTTGTATTTACAAATTAAATATATGTAAATTTAAACTAGTTGGGTATTTAAAAAACTAATCTAGAGCATTTATTTTGTCATATTAATAAACTATATGCAATAGTTGAATATTATATATTATACATTCAATATTCATACGAAAATAACGTATGAATGAAAGATTAACATATTATTCACGATTAGCATTGGGTGATATCAGAAGTTGCTGTTATGATTGTTAAAGTGGATATCCTTGTAGTTTGAGTAAGAAAAGTCTTATTTTTATTAAAAATGTATTATTTTATGTGGTTCTTATGTTTTTAAAAATTATAAATAATTATATATGATATAAATCAATAGTTTCATTTAACTATGGGTACCATTCAAACTAGTGTGATCAGTTGAACATTAGAAAATTTCAAATTCATAACTTTTTTATCAATATGAAGATTTTTTGATACCCGATCGGGTACACATGTAATTGTCGCACACACTTCCTCTTTGAGTAATATACTCTTAATATTTTCATTTTTTGAGAACCCTCCATATGAACTTTCATCTTTTTTTTTCAACTCTTTGTTGTATAGAAAATAAATGACAACCTTGACTATTAGACTTATAAAAATTGAACGGAGTTATATAAAAAGAATTGCATCATCTAAAATAATTAGTTCAAATTCACATAATAAAACAATTCATAATATGATGATTTCATAGCTCACATTCATCTAACATAATTTTAAAAAATTTACTAGTTAGTAAACATATTAAAATGTTCATTTTTCATCATCTTCTCACTCATTCGACTGGTTCAACGGGTTCGGTTGGTCCAACCGATCCAACTGCAACAGTTTCAGGCGAACCAGTTGATTAGAGGTTTCCTGATAAGCGATGGAGGTCGCCGAAGAAGCGACATTGGTGAAACCGTGAAAGTGAGGAGAAGTGACGGTTGCTGTTTTTAAAAATAATTATATTAACTTATTAAAAAGGGTATTAAAGGAATATTATAAGTTTCATTTAAAGAGGATGTCTTGAATTCAAAATTTGTCAAGAGAAATTCATTGATTAAAAGAAAATGTATTTTAAGGTTAATTACCAAAAAGATCATTTTCCATACCACCTCCATTTTCTTCTTCGTCCCTTCGTATTTTATGCTCTCTCTCTCTCTCTCTCTCTCTCTCTCTCTCTCTCTCTCTCTCTCTCTCTCTCTCTCTCTCTCTTCAATTTTATCTTCCTCAACACGTAGTCCAACGATATGTCGTTTGATATGCTTTTTTTTATATATCCAAAACGACATGCCGTCCAGGTTTTTTTTTTTCTTTTGAAATTTGGAGATTTAAATTAAGTCAAACGTGTGTATGCTATCGTAGCATTTACACAAGAGGGAAATTGAACCGTTGAGAATTATGGAACATGTTATTGATGTTGTAAATTTTGAGTATTCGATGGTTATGGTAAGTCGAGTGGTGCATTCATGTCAATGGAAGATCACTAAAGTCATTCAAAAGTCTTGAAAACTTCGAGTATGATAGTTGACTTGTGAACGACCAGTCTCAAATCTATGACGCAATGCCAAAATATTGACAATTTTTGGAGAAAAGCATATTGAGTCTTGAAGATGGTGGCATAAGATGGATTCGAGACGATTGATTCAGAGGTGATTTTGTTGATAATGTAACGAATATTTATGCAAATAGTCTTTGAAGATTTAGTGGATGAGTGGACTTCCCGATTATGAGGATAATGTAAATAAGAGTGGTTGATATATTTTACTTCTGATCATTTATCACAAAAAATCTCTAAAAAAATCAGAGCGAGAAAATTGCCAAAAAAATCTCGATGTGGTTGGAATAAAAAACAGATAGTCGCTGATGTGCGCGACTTTATAAGGTAACATTTTGAAGAATACTTTTGGGATCTCATTAAGTTAAAAAGATCACATTAAGATATTATTAGTGGCGTCTTTGTATGTCTTTTCCTATTTGTTTTTACAAAAAAATTGATTATTTACCTACTAAACTCTATAATATTTTGTATATACCTAATGTTTTGTAAATAATTGGTAAAATATCCAGCCCAATGTGTTTACACGAATTTGATGTCCATATTAACTCATAATTATTTTTCCTCAAATACAAAACTCATAATTATTTCATATTTTGGTTATTCATTTTGAGCTAAAATGGTCTCAAAAATTTTATAAACACATTGGACTGAGTATTTATTAACAATTTACAAAATGTTAAGTATTTCAAAATCCATAAACGTTTATATGAGTATATAATTTAATTACCCTTTTTCTTATTTCGAGAGTACTTTTATCTTTGAGAATCTTTGCCTGCTCTATGAAGCCAGAATTGAGAGTTTGAAAACTTTACATAAGGATCTTTGTTTCTCTGCCCGATCATGCTACGCATGAGGGAGGGAATTGAAGTTGGATAAAAATCTCACATCTGTTGTGTGTGTGAATAAGCATGTGTTTATATATTGTTTGATACTCTTCACTTAACAACAATTGGTTTTGAGTTGAAATTCAACACGGATAATGGTGCATCGCAAGCTTAGGCTACAAAAATGCCACAACAAACTCATCCTAAAAGAGCTATTTACTCTACTACATCCCATATCAACTAGTTATTGAATTATTTCGGATGGTGCAAAGAATAGTTACAGAAACAGTCATCTAAGAAAATGAACAAAAAATAATAAAAGATGTTAAGGTCGGATTTCGTCAAATTCCTCTTCACACCATTTGTGTCGTTTTCCTCCCCAAACGACATGGATGAAGAAGTCTGCCCCGGGGGAGTCTCGTCCTGAAGAAGTCTTGCCCCGAGGAAGTCTCGTCCGAGGAAGTCTTGCCCCAAGGAAGGTTTGTCTCAAGGAAGTCTCGTCCCGAGGAGGGAGGTCGCTGCGAGGAGAGCTCGTCACTGGAAGTCCACGTGGCAGCGACATAGTTTAAATGGGAATTAGAGTCAGCGAGTCAGACGGAATGCAAAAATCACGGGATTAGTTAGCAAATCTCGGAGGATATCTCGGGCTTTCGTCAGAAAAGTGATGAGGCAAATGAGGAAACCCTAACAGAGGGAGGAGAAACCCTAGCGAATGATTCGGGAAAGAAAAAAAATGCTATAAATATCAATGTAAGACCTCATAGAAGGGGGTTGAGAAAAGATTGGCCGTCATAACATAAAAAGCTCATACTTTTGATATATTTTGTAACTCCTAAAGCTTCCAAACTAATAAGCGAAAGAGACCGAGCCTCATAACACATAAACTCAAGGATATTAGCAAACTCAACACGTTATTATCTATTATTTATCGCTTATCTAATCCTTGTGACTGTTTAGACATTCGGTGAAAATCTACTTCTACAAAAGACACAAAAATTTGGTAAATATAAACAGCCTATTAATGAAGACATGATACGTCCGATGGTGAAAAACAATTCATTCTAAGAGCAAAAAAATAATTCATTCTAAGAGGAAGTGGAATGCACCTCTAAAGCAGAGACAAGGATAAGTAATGGTTTAATGTTGAACAATAGGTGAATAGTGAGTCTCCAAATATACCCTTCTTTATAAGACTTACTAACAAATCTAATTTATAACTACAATTTAATATTGTATATTTATTATACTTTATCAATAAATTAGTGTATTCCAAACAAAATTTCAAGGTACAATAAATAAAAACCAAACTACGCAGACTTATCTGACTTATTATCTGACAAATGTAGTACAAATAAAGAAGAATTGGACTAATGAAACCAATTTATTCAATCATAATTTCTCATATTTTGTTCAATTTTTTTGAAAATAAGTTATTACTTCTTTTATTTTCATACATATTATTAAAAACATATACGTCTTTCAACTAATATGAACAAAATTTATTTTGTTAGGTGAACTTATAATATATATAAATAATAATTGGTATATTGTAAAATATTATAGTGGGAGAAAATATATTTAAGATATTATTTGAAAAAAAATGTAAAATATAGATGGAATGCAGATAAAATATTGTTCGCTAACTTAAATGTAAGATAGATATGAAATGTGAAGATGAAATTTGTTGACGCATTCTCAAATAGTCATCTCTTTTCGATCCTCGGTATATCACCTCTTTTGTTGACTAAGTTAGAGAAACTATCCAAAATATCACCTATTTTTCATGTTTTTTTTCCTCATTTCTTTTCAAAATTAAATTTTCAATTTACCACTAAAAATACTTTAAAATACCATATACTCCTTAATATTAATATATATATATATACATATTAACATTTTCATCTTTTTAACATTTTAATTTAAATTATTAATTAAAAAACTATTCAGAAAAAAAGATAAAAAGTCGGATTTTGAATAGTTTTTATTTATTTATTTAGTAATTTAGTGTAATTAAAGATCATGATAAAATGGTAACATAATAAGTGCGTTTGGTTTAGTTTATTTTGGCCAACTTTCACTTTTTCTAAAAATTAAATCATATTTAGACGTTTGGTAAAATAATTTTTTTTTTAAGTGAAAAATAATTTTTATATTTTTTAAATAAGAAATCAAAAATTAGAATTTATAACTTTTGAAAAGTTTATCTTTTGATTTCATTTATATTTTCTCTCTCATTATTTTATTTTCATCTACACTAATTTTGATTATCGATTATCTCTATATTATTTTATCATATAATTTTTTTGACATCACCGAAATTTATAATATATTTTGTGCAATAAATAGACACTCACTTAAATATATTTATATTTTGTATGTACCAAAAATATTTTTTTGTTATTATTAGTTATATTTTATATAAATAATTAATATTTTTAAATATAAATTTATATTTTACAAACACTAAGTCAATTTTTACTAAAACCTACAGCTATTTTATAAAAGTTTACAAAAACACTCATTTGCTTTTTTAAACAGCAATTTTTCTTAAAAATAATTCTAAAATCATTTTTTTTGAAGCAAAGCTACGCCAAAATGAAAAAGTTATGATGTTATCATATAAAAAAAAAGCTGTAAACTGGAAGAAATTAATTTATAAAGAAAATTAACAGAAAGAACACTTTTGAGAAATTTCTCTTTTTAACTTATTTGGTTTTGGAAGCCATTTCAGCTCAGATCGACCCAGAAATCAGAAGCTCATTAAATCGTATTAATTTCATAACTTCTCATGAAGTTCTAACAGCTAAATACGAAGTGCATTCACGAATGTAACACTTCCATAACTTCAATAAATTATGTCTTTTTCCCTCCCCAAAAAATTATGTCTTTTTTTTCAACGACGAGGACGTCACTAATGCTGGCACACCAAAAACGACGTCATTTTAAAGCGGTTGGCATTTCGCTCATCACTTTACTTCTCTCTCTCTTTCTCTCACCTCTCTTTTCTTCTCTCAGTTCACCAACAATCGCACCGACTTTAGAGAGAGAAAGCCATCTATCGCAAGAGATTCGTTCGTCAAATCACGCCAAGGTCTGATTCTCAATTTCCGTAGATTTTCATCTTTAAATTTTGTGACAATCAGCCTTTTTTATTTTGATTGTTCCATCGAAGCTCGCGGTTTTTTATATAATCTACGAACTCGTTGTTGATTTGGTGTAATTCGTCGACTAATTGTTTATCTTTTCTTTGTGTTTGTGAAATTAGGTTTGATCGGAATTCCTCGGACCGAAAATTTCGCAGAGAAAGGTCAAATTACTCCTGAAAAGGTCAGATTTCAATTTCTCATCTCCAATTCAATCTTTTTTCTGTTCAATTTTGTGTTGAATTTGTGAATATAGATATACTGATGACGTTTTCCCTTTTATATTAACTTCTTTTTTGTGTGGAAATTCAGACTGTTTGATCTGTGTATTGATGAGCGTGTTCCTAAGTTCGAGCAATTAGTGAAGAGAAGGTTCAGTTTTTGTTGAACTCGAACGAATTACCGATGCCGGAGGAGGATTTGGTCGATATCAAGTTCAGGCTTTACGATGGCTCCGATATCGGACCGTTCCGATACTCATCGGCTTCAACAGTTGATGTTCTTAAGCAAAGAGTAGTCACAGACTGGCCAAAAGGTTTGCAAAGCTAAATACTTGTGAGGATTTTTAGGAATTATATGAGTTTGGTCGATGTATTTTTAGGCGTCGTTGGATTTCTAGTTTGCAGTTAATTTTCTGTTTTTAGTCTGATTGAGTTTTGCTTTAGTGAATCAGCTTTGTGATAAATTTTCTTGAAATGAACTTGGATTTCTTGTCAAACAAACCTTATTTGCCTGTTTAGCTGATAATAGCAAACACTTTTTACTGTTAATGGGATGCCATCTATATTAAGAGGTTCAAGGAAAAAAAAAGTGGGGATTAATTTGAATTAGCAATTGTCAGAGACAGAGTTTCTATCTCAGGAAAAAAACGGTATAATTGGGAAATGTTCTAATTTGTAGCTGTTTTTTGCTTCTTTTTGTTATGGGCTGTCTTTTTAGGGAAAACAATTATACCGAAGGCTGCGAATGAAGTGAAACTGATTAGCTCAGGGAAGATATTGGAAAACAACAAGACTGTAGGTCAGTGTAAATTGCCCTTCGGAGACTCATCCGGGGCCGGAGTTCTAATAATGCACGTCGTTGTACAGCCATCTCCGGTGAAAACTAAATCCGGTAAGAAAATTTAACGGAATTTTGCTAATAATTAATGGAAGCTTTATGGACGAATTCCGAAACTGATAATTGGGTTTTTCATTTTATTCAACAGAGAAGAAGGTTGATGATACACCGAGGAAAGTGGTGTGCTCTTGTTCGATTATGTGAAGTATAAAAGTGGGTATAGTCTCAAAAGAGTTCAATATTTGGCAACTGAATAAGTGTATTCCCCCCCCCCCCCCCCCCCCCCCCCCCCCCCCCCGATTGATTGCTCGCTTGCCCGTGTTGTGTCGAAATCAGTGTCCTGTGTTGTTCATGTGTTACAAAGTGAAAGCTGATGATGAGTTTGTTCATAGATAGCCAAGTGTTCTTCTTGATGGCTCTTTGCAGATTATTTCCTCCACCGGTGTTACATAAATTTCCTCATCATTTGTTTGCCTTCACTTTTTCTTTCTTTCTGTTTCCCGCGTCTCAGTAATCTTTTCTTGTTATATAGATAGACCTAAAATGTTCTGTTTCAACCAAGCAATCTGTATAGAGAGCTCATTATTGTAAAGATCCACAATTCAAATTTGAAGACATCATGTTTTGTGCTTATAATGACTTTCACCTTGGGGTTTGATGTACTTGTAACCAATATATATATATATATATATATAGAAGTGAACTAAATTTCTCTTACATTCTTCGTTACTTATTATTAATAAACACACAGCATGATTTCAGAGTTCATACAAATACACTCAGAAAAAAACCCTAAAAATTTCCCGGCTAATACAAGAAAATAAAATCCACACCTACGAAAAATTGAAAACTAAATCCTGCTCAAAACCCTTTCTGCAGCGGCGATGGTGTTCTTGATATCCTCAGAAGTGTGAGCCAAGCTCGTAAACCCGGCCTCGAACTGCGAAGGAGCCAAATACACTCCTTCCTCCAACATTCCGCGGTGGAATCTTCCAAACTTCTCGGAATCGCTCTTCTTTGCGTCTGAGAAATTACGAACCGGACCCTCGGTGAAGAAGAACCCGAACATCCCTCCGATATGGCCTCCACACATGGCGTGCCCCGTCTTCTTCGCGACTTCCAACAGCCCTTTCACGAGCTCTCCGGTGACCTCGTCTAGGTGCTCGTAACTGCCGGCCTCTTTCAGTCGGCGGAGCGTGTGAATTCCGGCGGTCATGGCCAAAGGGTTCCCGCTCAAAGTCCCCGCCTGATAAACCGGCCCTGCCGGAGCCACCATCTCCATGATCTCCCTTCGGCCACCGTACGCCCCCACCGGAAGTCCCCCTCCGATGATCTTCCCCAAAGTCGTCAAGTCGGGCTTCATCCCAAACCTCTCTTGGGCCCCGCCGTACGCCAGACGAAACCCGGTCATGACCTCGTCGAATATCAGAAGCGCCCCATCGTCCTCCGTGAGCTTCCGGATTCCGGAGAGAAACTCTGGCGAGGGCGGGATGAAGCCCGAGTTCCCCACCACGGGCTCGAGGATGACTCCGGCGATCTCGCCCTTGTTTGACCGGAAAAGCGCCTCCACCGCTTCGAGGTCGTTGTAAGGGGCGGTGAGGGTGTCCGAGGTGGCGGCTTTTGGGACTCCCGGAGAGTCGGGGAGGCCGAGAGTGGCCACGCCGGACCCAGCTTGGACCAGGAAAGGGTCAGCATGGCCATGGTAGCAACCCTCGAACTTCACGATCTTCGGTCTTCCGGTGAAGGCTCGGGTCAGGCGGAGAACTCCCATGCAAGCCTCGGTCCCCGAGTTCACGAAACGGACCATCTCGATGCTTGGGACCGCTTCGATCACCATCTTTGCCAGCACGTTCTCGAGGAGACACGGGGCGCCAAAGCTCGTCCCTTTCTTCATCGTTTCCGCTAGTGCAGCGAGTACCTGCGAATAATGCATAGTGATGGATTGAGCAAGAAAGTGAATTTTTTTGTCCAAGAACTAGAGAGCACCAAGAAGAAAGATTCAATCTTACTATTGTCTAAGCATTACCCATAATTCTGCTAAAATGTAATAATGTTAAACAAATATATAAAATCCTTGGGATCTCTTGCTCCCCAAAGAAATATTCGAAAATCGGAGTTCGAGATCGTGGAACAATGCATAGTGATGGACCAAGCAAGAAAGTTAAAAAAATCCAAAAACCTAGAGATCCACACATTCCCAATTATCTATCGAGAGAAGAAGGAAAGATTCAATCTTTCTATTGTCTAAGCATGACACCATAATTCTGCTACGATTATCATCTTTCCCAACGAAACTAGGAAGACATATCCGAGACCGCGGAAAGCAAAGCAAGTTAGAGATATAATAATAACGAAAAAGACAAACCTCATCGTCGGCGTGGCCAATGATAGCGGGTCCCCAAGATCCGACATAGTCAACGTAATCGTTTCCATCAATGTCTTTCATGTGCGAACCCTTCACCGAATCGATGATGATTGGCTGTCCTCCCACTGATTTGAACGCCCGCACCGGCGAGTTCACACCTCCCGGCATCAACTCCTGAACATATCACATTTTCATATCACACACACACATATATATGTGTATAAATATAGTGTCCTTGTATCTTATAGTCACTCGAAGCGAGTAAATTGGGAAATTGCTCCCTTTTTGTTAATTTTGTGTAAATTGTTAGTCCAAGTGATTTACACACACAAAAAGTCTAAAATAATCGAAAACAAAAGCAGCCTCGCCTATGTTGTTTTTCAACCGATTTTAGAATGTTAATCTCAAAATTTTGAAAATAGATAGGAGTAAATATTTTGCTCAACCGCTAAACAAAAAATTCAAATTCTGACAAACTCATATATACTTCAAGTAACAAAAACTCACCAATTTGACGTCAACTAATCAGTTTGGCTATTTATAAGAAAAATAACGAGAGTTTGTTTATTTTTCATGTTTTGGTAGCTTCTTTGGCTAAATTTATATATATATAATATATACACAAATATAGATACACAAAGTTCAACAGGGTCGTTTCAGTGAGGCACACAAGAGATTAAAGAGAGAAGGTTTTTCAAGTCACATTGTCTTTCCAATTGTCCAAGCTCTGTGTCTTTCGGTTGTTCGGCTATTCGAATCAGAACTACCCTTTGAATTTTATTATCAAAACAAGAAATTAAGAGAGAATAGAAAAAGGGTTGGGTGAATTTGGGTTAAATACCTTGGCGGCGTTGAAAGCCTCTTCGGACTTTTTGAGAGTGAAATTCTTCTGCTTCTGGTCGAGCGAGACGGCCATTCTGACGCAGCAGAGACGCCGAGACGATGCCGATGATCGGGAATTGGGTCTCCGACTTGGCTTCACCGTCGAACACGAAACTCCGACGCTCACTATCGACGCACTTGAGCTCGCCATTCTCCCTCTCTCTCTCTCTCTGGGTTATGGAAAGGAAGTCAGAGAAGATAAAGTTTGAGTCTACAAAGACGACCTTAGATTTGTGCCTTCTCTCTAAATCCTAACTTCACAACAAGACACCGCAATTTCACACACAACCGGTTCGGTTCGGTTCGGTTCAGCTTGGGTCGGGTAATTTTTTATTATTATTTCAAGGATATGATAGCTTATTCAATTCAATTTTAAAGGACAAACTGCATTTTTTTTCCTGAATACCATGAATTAGTGGACAACTCATGATTACGTAGGTGTTAGTTGAAAATAAACAAACATTTTATATCATTCATCTAATTTTTATTTATCCAAGAATCATTCAAACCGAAAATAAAGAACATAAAAAAAAACGACACATAAATTTATCGTGATTCGGTCAAATCGACTTACATGCACGTTAAGCTTCGTCTGAATAGTTCAATATGTACTATCAAAAATTAAATACTCACTCTATCTTTACGAAGTTCACACTCTCAACAATATACAACATCTATGGGGACAAAAGAGATAATGAAATTCGAGTTCGAATGAAGTGACGATTCTCACTATATATGTAAAATATTTAGATATTGCCAAAGACCGTTAAACCAGTGAAGAATCAAAGGCTCAGATTAGAAGCGACTTAATGTATCGTTTATAGTCATAATAAATTATCTAAGTGAGTTAATCTAAAACACACCGATAAGTTTATTAGCTATTGATAAAGGATCATTGGACTTCAATCCAATATTATGAAGGTTCGGTTTACATCATTATCTTGGAAATCAATTTATATAATTTATATTTCTTATCATAATTTAGTCATTTAAATAGAGTCCAACTCCAAAAATGCTAGTATCAGTGTAACATGTATCGTAGAGCTAGCTGACTTATAAATGACACGTCCTTTTGAAAGTTTTTGAGCAAAATAAAAAGAATCAATATTATGACTAAGTTTGTCAATAAATATTTTATTTTCTAAAGACAATTTCATTATGAGTCGGGATCAAACTCACAATCTCATGAAAGCTACTAAACTATCCTACTTATTACTTGTCAATAATAATTAATATACGTGTTTATCTATTATAAAATTATCAATAAATATATAAAGACACTTTTAAAATAAAACGTTGCAAGCAAAATTTGCCAAAAAAGCATGTATTGAATTTTGCTAAATAAATAATACTTTTTAGGAGCACATTGCAACGAGGGAGAGAGTTGGCATATCTCGAGTCTGATTCCGTCGTATATTGGGCCGATAATAATATAAAAGCCCAATACGGATCTTAAGCTTATGTATCTGAATGTATTTAGAAAGGCAAAAATGACTTGCAACAAATCCTAGAACATAATTAGGGTTCAAAGTTCGAACATAATTATATTTAGCCTTTATTTCCTTTCCTTTTCGTCTCAGCAAATGAATTAGGGTTCAACTTGCAGCTTTAGAAATTGGGGTATTATTTAAGATATAAGTAGCAATATAGGACTTTGAAACATACTAAGTTATATAGCCAAACGTTTGGAAAAAATTGATTAATATCCATTAATCAAAATAAATTTGTATATCAACTAAAAATATAACTCAGTAACACAAACTACTAGCAGCCACGTCAATCTGTTATTTACTAAACAAACAACAATATTAATGTTTCATTTGGTTATTTAAAGCAATTTTTGATTATTTAATGGCAAGTTAAAAAATAAAATCAATTGTAATTTATGAGTTTTACGAAATAGTTAAAGGTTTTACTAAACTGAGAAAAGTAGCAAACAAATTCAAAAGTGTGCAAATATTAAGTATCAATAATCTTTACCTTGTAATTAAATTTAGGAAGTGGTTGCTAATTTAATTAAAACCTCAAAAAATTATTAACCAAGGTGTCTATCAAATATTTTTTGACACATACGAATTTGGTTATTTTATAATAATTAGTTTCAAATGTAAAATTTAAAATACTCACTTTTGAATATATTTTATTAATTTGATTCTAAGTTCCAGATTAATTCTTTGAAAACCGCATGATCCTTTTGAAGTGTACAGTACAAGTGTAAATTGACAGAAGGATCATGTGGTTTTCAAAGAATTAATCTGTAACTTAGAATCAAATTAAAAATTTATATTCAAAAGTGAGTAGTACAAGTTGTACTGTTTCTATACAGAACCAATTCCTAATTCTTTGCTGACCCTTTTCTAGATATATATTATAAATATAAATTATCTTAAAAGCCAAAAAAAAAAAACACTCTGAACTTTACCAGATCAATATAGACAAGACAAACTCTCTGGCTGAGAGATATTATATTATTATTATTATTATTATTAATGTAGAGTAAAACGAACGAGCAAAATACTCGCAGAACAAAACTTACATCCATTAGAGAACATAAATGAAAAAGAATAACCATATAACACACTTTACTATATTGTAGTCAGATTTACAAGTATAGAACCCAACCCCAAAATATAAAGCAAAAAAGCAGAACCATCCAAATTTTTTTTTTAAAAAAAGCTAACCCACCCCAGAAGAAAAATGAGATAATAATCCTGCTTTGGGTGCTTTATATGAATTTGTAATTAAAAAAAAGAAGAAAAAATTGTGATTTATTATAAGTCTCTAACAGTGAACTGAAGAGACGGAGAGAGGGAACTGAAAGGTGGTGGTGTAGACAAAGTGGATGAGCTGGCCGTGTTGCATGGGTTGACCGTCGTTGACCAGACAGTCGTCGTAGGCGAGGCGTCTGAAGAGCTTGGGGTTGACGAGGTTGTTGGAGCTGAACTTGCCGCACTTCATGTGGATGTTGGAAATGTTGCACCCGGTGAAACAGAGGTTCATTATCTCCACCGTGAACGACGGAATTCCCTTCTGAAACGACACCGTTGGACCCTGGTTTATCATGACGTCACCCTTCGCGCACTTCGCCGAGTACTCTCCGCGATTCCTCTCCGGCTCCGCCACTGTCAAATAAATTCATATTAAATCATTTCTTTATTTATTACCTCGTCATGATTCATGAACATGTGGGTTTTTTAAACCGAGTAATTATGTCTAATTTCTAGTCAAGTTCACATCATATCATTGTAATAGACACTGATTAAACATGGAAAGGGGATATTTTACTAATGATGTTATAATACAAATATAAAAGAAAACGTCATAAATAAATTA
This sequence comes from Urtica urens, assembly GCA_958296335.1. NCBI lineage: Eukaryota > Viridiplantae > Streptophyta > Magnoliopsida > Rosales > Urticaceae > Urtica > Urtica urens. The sequence goes on from OY282531.1 coordinate 9,118,446, forward strand.
TGTGTATTATCAGACAAAAACAAAACATACTTTTGGAATGCGATTCACAAGAGAGAGAGAGAGAGAGAGAGAGAATTACTCGACAAATAGTTAATGCAAAAGCTAATACGAGGCCATGACTCACCGTGTGCTTTTTGCTTTCCATTCCCTATTAACTATTATCTCTAGAATAGATTATGCGTTTACTATCTATCACCCACATTTAATATAAAAGAGTTTGAAATTGGGAAAGGTTAGGAATTCATTTAATTACAAAAACAATTTTATTGTTGTTTCCAAAAGGCCATGAGATGAGAGAGAGCCTCTTTCTCTTGAAAACCAAAACATTGTTTGAAACCCAAAAAAAGGCAAGCGAGATTATGTCTAAAAAATATTCAGAGCACTGCGTGACTAAATGCAAACAAACCTACCTAAATTGCCAATACAAAAAACACTATTCAAGATCACCCTATAAAAATAAATCAAACATATTATGGATATAGCATTTAGGATTAACAATACATATATATATATATCTATATGTATAGATAGTGAGTGGGGTCCACATTTGAGCAGCAATTGGGAAGTGGGCGTGCAAATCTGACCAAAAAGAAAAACCGTACAACACGTCCGAGGCCAAGAACATTGCAATTCACAGACCTTCGTTACCAAACAATTAACGCCAAAAAATATAAAGTTGGGTTCAAATAAAGTTGGTCGCTCAAACGAGCCATACAATTCTCTCGTAGCATAAAAGCAACAGTAAATAAATAGCAATGATAAAAAAAATATGTAATACTATTGCCTGTTATTTTCCTTAAAAATATATATATAAATATATAACACAATATTTATCTATAAATAAAGTACATTAAAAATTGGGTTAAAACAAGTTGAGAAATAAAAAAAATCAGAGATAGAAACTGTTTCGTACCAAAATCGAGAAGCTTGCGGTGAGTTTCAGAGTTCGTCTCCACTGAGGAACTGCTTTCATTGTTAAATCCTGGAAAAAAATAATGAAAAGAGATATTGCTTTTTGTTTAGTTTTTCTAGTATCTATTACAGTGATCAATAAATAAAGAGATCATGAAAAAGAAAACACGGATATAGCTGGTATTAATTAATTAATTAATTTTACCTGAGAAATACGAAACAAATGTTAGTGTTCCGATGACGAACACCGAGATAGGCAAAAATACAGCGACTCGGCGACTCAGTTCCATTGCTGAGCGAGCTCGATGTGAAAGAAGTGCGACTCGGTGAGAGCTAGACCTGTTTCCAGAGAGAGAGAGATTTTTCAGAAATATTTCTAGACAGAGAAATAGATATATGCATGGTGGAATTGTGTATCGGAAAATAGAAATAATAAAAAAAGATAATCCATCAATCAATCAACGAACAAAATAGCCGTCGATTCACACAGACACAACCAAATAATGAAAAGGAAGAAAAACTAGTTAGGGTTTATAGGTCTCTCTCACTAGACTAGACTCTCACTTCACAGTAAAGGAGATCTTCGAAAATAAGCATAGAATGATGATTTTACCAGAAAAAAAGAAGAGAAAAACCACAATTGAAGCAGCTCTCAGAAGAAGAAAAAAGAAAACTAAATCACTTCGTTTCGAGAATCGCGAAAAAACGAAGAATAAATAAGAAGACCAGTTTCCTAAAACGGGAAGAGAGAGAAATGTTTGATCGAAGAAAGTCATGGCAGCGAGATTTACTGCTTAAGCTCAGCGATAAGGAAAACAAAAAGAAATGAGAGAGAGAGTCAGGTAAATACAGTACGACTGTTTGTACGTGATCAGTACTGTGTGTAACACAAACACGATGACTCAATTTTTTTTCCTTCACCAGAGAAATAAAGGAATTCACGGTTCAGAGGAGAGATCGTTCGTTTTACCACCACCACTACCAGAGAATCATAACAAACACGGATAAGAATTCCAAAAAAAAAAACAGACGGAATTTCTAAATTTGACGAAACAAACACCAAACACAGTGGAGCAAATTAAGCGCATTTTATTATTCGCTATTCAATAATATACATGTATACGTAATTATATACACGTGTATATCCACATCTGTAAGAGAGATAGTTTGTACCTTAAGAATTATTTGCAGAGAATAATAAGGGTTTGATTTTGGTTTGATGTTTGATCTGTGTTTCGTGGGAGAGTATATTTATAGTTTTTTTTTGTATGTGTTGTTTTTGGGTTTCGGTGTTAAAAAGGAATGTAACTTTTTGATTTTGTGGATTTTTTTGTGCGAGTTAATTAATCAAGGTGTGGTTAATATGCACGTGTGGTGTGGTGTGGGTATTTAACCATAGTGATAATGATGTTTATTTTTTATTTTAAAACAAATATATGTTTCCAGTTTATTTTCAGAATTTTATTCGTCGTTTCTTCGAGAATATAAAATATATATGGATTGTATTAAATAGAGACTTGCCCAACCCTATACTTCACTTTGATTCTCCCTCAATTTAAGTTATCCATTCCTTATTGGTACATGAAATAAAAATGGATCTTAAATTACTTGGAATGTGATTAACAAAGCATTTGTAAAAATAAAAGTGCAAAAAATAAAAACAGCAACTACAGAGAGGGAAATAATAAACCAGGTCCAGATATGATTTTTATACTATCAATATTTGTTTTTGCCATGTTTTGCTAAATATATAATAGCCTTCAAAATTAATACTTAATAAGAAAATTGTTAAATATTTTTCAAGATACATTTGCAATAAATAAAATTATAAACATGACTACGTAGATGCTCATTAATAAAGGAGTATTCGATATTACAATTACTATAATCGTAACATTCAGTAAAAAGTAGTCGAATCTGCATATCATAGTACTCTTTTAGAATTAACAACGAAAAAAAGAGAAATAAGTCCAATTTTTCTATCTTAGAAATAGCTTTATTCAGATCTAAAATTCAAGTTTTTATGTTAAAATATATTATTTTAAAGTTCAGCTTTTTTTTTTGTTGTAATTTTATGTAGTTTATGATTAATCGCAGTTAATCAAATATTCTATAAACAAATAAATTTGTACTTGCTTGTTAAGTCAAACTTACATAATTAAGCGATTAATCGGTTAAATTTAATCATTTTAAACGATTCATTTATTCTTTAACTATGATATACAAATACAATCTGAACGCCTTCATGTTTTCATATTTTATGTTATGCAAGTTAAGCGCATCCACACTTTGGGACCATTGTTTGATTTGTATAAATACCTACTTACTATACATAATTATAAAACTATGTATAATTGATAACCGAAACTGCGTATCTTATACCCAAATTACAGAAATTGATTAACAATTAAATATAAGGACAGAAAGAGTTAATATGTAAATGACATTTTAATTATAGTTTAGTGCTACATATGTATGACAACTGTGTATAAAATATAAAAATGATATGATTGGAAATCTCAAAATGAGCTATTAATGTAGTCACGGGAACTCCAATGAAAAGGCGACTTTGCTTGAACTATATATTAAATGACCGCATGTAATATCGTATCGTTCTATAGAAGAATCGTCAGAATTTTCCCTTTGAGATATTTTTATATTATTCATCAACTAGTTGAATTGCATATATTTATGGATCTTAGGCAAATATTATGAATACAGTGTGAAACATTGATCAAAGTGATTTCTCGTCGTTTGTATGACAGTGCAATGATTTCTTCTTCGTTTACGGTTATTATATCATTGATGAAATGATTTCAAGGTCTATTTTTTTTGGTAATTATAGAAGGAAAAAAAATTATTGAGCTGATCCATAGCCCCTAAATAAAAGCCAAAATTTATGCACATTATGCGAAGTAATAGTAAGTGTCTCTCACACTCTCACTCTCACTCTCTATGTCACGTCTCTCTTTTTATGTCAATAGTATAAAATAAGGATATTAGTTATAAGAAATATCACTATAAATATCTATGATCACGAATCTTCCACTTAAAAAAAGGTGAAAATTTGGTTTATGTAAAAAACTATTAACCGAAATTACTAATACTAAATTGAGAATGAAGCTGATTTGCAAGCAAAGGCGTGGTTGGCCCGTGAAGTTTTAACAAAAAGGGTATTTTTTCTTTCTTTATTTTTATCCAAAAACAATATATTATTTTCATATTTACACCCATAATGAATATAATTTCTTACACTCTTAATTTTTGTTTTTATATTAATGTTCTTATTAATTGTGAGTTCAAATTCTCAAGAAAGTCCATTTACTAGCTTATAATAGACAAAAAAAATAAACAAAAGCAATATCCAAATTCCGATACTTTCTTGACTCCTTTTCCCTCCAAGGCATATGTCTCCTTCATTGAATTGAGGCTTTTCCCTTTCAGGATGTTTCCACGTATCCCATAAATTGTTCTGCAGGTTCAAACTTAACATTTTTTTAATAATCCATTTATTATTCTTTTTCTCTTTCAACATTCGTTGTGTTTTTCTTTTTTTATAATATTATTTCTAAGTGGGAGTTAGAGACATTTGACAATATAGTCAACTTGTATTGTCTGGCCTCTAACTTAGCGAGAAAGACCAGACAAAGAAAGAGCAAACTCGTTGTAAATGCACTTTCCCTAAGAGTTCACTTTGTGACACTGTCTTTGGCCATTATTTTCACACAACTTCTGGTAAATAAATAAATTCCTATGTTACAGTGAAACCAGAAGCTTCACTGGCCAATTCTTTATGGGTCCCAAATATCTATCTCATCGAAAACAGCTAATCAATTCTGGCTATAGAAAGTGAAATCAAATCAAAGTCATAAATGATCAAAGAAATGAAACAATAAGAGAAAATTCATTCTAGTAACCAACTAAATACAGAAGATAGTACAGCTCATTAGTCATTTACAAAATAGAGAGAAGGTTGGGATTTACATTATATGAACAATCCATTATTGTACTTACTAAAACAAAATAAAAAGGCAAAAAGAACCCTACTTAAAGCCTCTCAGGTTTTTAAATCATTCTAATGGCACGTGATTATTTTAGCAGAGACTACCCGGGAAAATTATATGGTTCTTATAGTAACCGTACTTAAAATAACTAACTGACCTACTTCTAAATGATTAGGAATCCCAAACACCCGATTTTTTTTAACCGAAAAAAATCTCCCAAAACTCGGATTCCATAGAGTTTCATTAACAATTACTGGGTCGAACGTGGATAAACCAGAAAATTAGGCTCGCCTGTTAGATGACTTTGATCTTTCCAAAGCTCTTATCTTCTCACGCAACTCCTCGATCATAGTAGATGCCGCCTAGAAAGAGGAATTTTTTCTTATTAAAAAAAAGGTGAAAAAATGTCTAAAATAATTAAAAAGAACATGTCCAAAATAAATTATGTTCTTTGGAATGATTTGAAACCTGTAGTTTGTTTCTCAGATTTAACTCCCCAGAGTCTCGTCGATCTCTTTCCTCTGAGATGATCTCAATGAGCTTGTCCTGTTCCTCATTCAGTTCTGAGATCTTTTGGTGTGCTTCTTCAAGCTGATGAGATTAAAACATTAATAGATTAAATAATTTGATCCCCAGAAAAGAAAAACTTTGACTATTTAAAACAAAAGCAATGTAGATGATTTCTCAAAGTATGGTCTCTTAAAGATGAGTCTCAAGTCCTCTTATTTTCGCTGACTTTGAAAGATACATAAAGGTAAAGAAAGGTACAAACTTGAGCTCCAAGTAACTTGCACTTGTCTTTTTCAGCCTGTAGTTCTTTCACCAAATCGGCCAAAAGTTGTCCTTCCGATTTCTTCAACCTACAAACAGAAAAATTAAGATGTGTATACATTTAGCAACTTAAAACTTTTTGTTTGAAAAAATTTACCTCTCATCTTCTTTTCCCGTACCAGAAGAGACATGTCTACTGGTTTCACGGCATGGTTTGAAACTGCTTCTGTTTGATTTTTGCTTGGCGGGTATTGGAGTGTCAACATCATCATCATCATCATCATCGTCATCATCGCTAATGTTCTGTGCACGACTTGGTTTCCCCAAGATCACAGGGGTAAACTTCATTCCGCTTCCAACTCCGTTAGATTCGTACCGTGCATATCCACTTGCTGGTGAAGATTTCTCCGAACTCTGTCCTTGATGCTTCTGAGGATAAGTCGATTGGCTTTTGCTCGAGATTTGGGTCGGCGTTTTGTAGCTTGTCTTCGTACCACTCTTCTTGGCGGAACTCGAGGGAAGATAATCCGGAGAAGCTTCTACACAATTCCGAAGAAATGTAAACATACAGAACGTTAGAGCTAATACCAACAAAAAATCAATTCCAAAGCTAGAAGAGGAAACCATACCTCTGTCGGAACCGTTAGAAACTTTCTGTCTTGGAGCATAGCCAATTTGATGACATTTAGATCTCCTAAATATAGTAGCCATTAGTAATCAGGCGGTTAAAGGGTAATTGTAATTAATAGTCTTTCAAACTATATGTGTTTTGTATTTAGCTCAGGTTTTGTAAATCGTTGGTAAATAGCCGGCTCAATCCGTTTACAACTTTCCAATGACCAAAATCGAAAGGCAAACAGATAACAAATTTACGAAGATTTGATGCAACATAAGCCGGTTGGCTATTGACAATCAATTAACAAAAACGTTGGGGCTATATCCAAATTACTTAAGGTTTACATTTGCTAATTACCTATTTTTTTTGTTAAAATGAACATCCAACATTAGACATAAAATTGTTAAGAGAAAAAAGTGGGAAATAAAGGGTTCTAACCAGTAATTTTTTTGCATCTGTACCAATCGTGCCTCAAGTCTTGCAAGGGCCGTTGTACGCTCAAATCCTTGCTTATCATGGGCCGGTTCAACAAAGTTTGCTTCCAACACACCTGCATTTGAAAATTAATAGGATCAAGAACTGAAATTTAGTTAATATTTGAAATCTACACGAGTTAAATCCGAAAAACCACCTATAACTCCACGACCGTCACTTCCAGAAGCATTCCAAAGTCTCCAAAATGGCTGCAACAGATATCAATAAATAGAAAGCAATGTTAGTTGTCACATAAAGTTTCGGTAGTCTACATATAGTAATAATAATGCTAATAACAATACAATTACACTTGACGGTAATTTTAGAGCTAAATAAATACCTTAATCAGTCGGTTCTTATGATACACATTAAATCCTTGAACATCGATATGGAATTTTGCATCTTTCACAAACCCAATGGTAACTTCAGCGCTCATCTGATTATAAACAAAATGCTGAATCATAATCATATCAAATGTGAGGAAATATTTTCAAGTCAAATAACATGCAGAAGATTACGCTTATGTCTTTAGGTATCCCATCAGCACCAGGTTGTGGTCTATATTTAACCATCTCAGAATTCATCATATCATTAACTATGTTGTGGTGCTCAACGTCCTTTCCTCGAAGAATAACTCGGAAGCACGGAGGAAGTCTTAGATAAAGTATCGAAGCATAACTCTGGAAGTAGGAGCGTAAAATAGAAAATAAGATTAGATGATGACGCACGCGCAATAATACGAGGAAAGTGGATTGTCATTATAGCTGTGATCAATGGATTTACCCTCATTGAGTGTCGGTAAGTCAAGAAGTGTCGTGAATTAGGGTACTTTTGAGCCATTTGTATATTCTTTTCGTCTCGATTGACCCCTCTAATTTGAATATCCTGAAATATGATAAATCAAGCATAATTGTAACAAATAATAGTTAAATCTACAAAAAAAAACACTATTGAGTACAGCTGCTCTACTGTACCTGTGGATCACTATCAAAATCAAGCTCCAAAAGCCCTTGATCATCTTCCCACAAATTGTATATTATTATCCGTGTTCCATGATCTTTCATCGTGCTAAACTGCAGGTAGGTAAAACAATTTAAACAGGGATTACAGACAATAGCAAGAATCTTCTACTACCTAGATGGTTATTTTGTTTTCATATTTTACAGAAAATATACTTCATCAGAATCACATGTCTAAATCACCTGGTGAAGAAGCTCGGATTCACTTGCGAACGGAGACCATTGAACTACAGTTTCCAAGTTTTTGTTCCAGTCGCCCAGAGAACTTCGAATTATCTTCCTCCATTCTCCTCCTCCACTTTCATAGTCAAGCTAACGGTTTAAATCATGCAAGAAATACAATTATACTTATCAATAAAGACATAAGTTAACAGTAAGCATAAATTGTAATCCAAAACATGTCAATGTCCAATTCTAAAGAAATTGAGAATCGGGATTATTGCACGTTCATAAACTATGATGCCTTAGTTTCATTACCATGGGAACTACAATGTCTTCCTTTCCGGTGCTCCTTAGAAATGTATAGGATAGTAGTCCGATACTCCGAGTTGGGCTGCTGAAAACAATATTGACATGTCAAGTTTAGTCCTAAACATTAAACCAGACAAGCAAAGATAATTAACACGTTTCAAAAATAAGGTTCGCTGATATAACTCTAGCCTCATTAGATCACACATACTCATCAATAAAAAGCAATAGCCCGAGTCCATCAAACTTTTAAAATACAAGATCAGGCATATGTGGAGAAAATTAGTTTTAAGTACTAGAAAATTTAAACATACGCATGAACAGGAATGAGGGAACAATAATTTCAGCTCGTGAGTAAACAGTGAATTAAAGAAAGAAAATTTCAGAAGTACAAACCCTTTTCCATCCATTCCCTCACAGCGTGAAAACACAATAACATCTGCTCCAAGTCTCATGGTACTAGTTTTAAAACCATTTCCATCTGCATAGACCATAAGAAAATCAATCATCTACAAGGGAAAAGATAACTAAGATATAAAATAAAAACTACTTGGCATAACAAAATACTATACATTGCCCAATGGTGTGTGCCATTTTGCTTTTTGCAGAATACCCAAGTGACATGCAATGACGCATCTTATCGGGATTCATCCCACCACCATCGTCTGCAATATAAAATCGAAACGCATTATACACGTCAAAAGCCGTGAAGACATAATCTGAAGATAAAGCGGTAAACCCACCTTCAATCAGCAACATCCTGCTTGCATCCTTTTTATTTACAGCCATGTCTATATTAACAAAAGTAGCGCCATTGCAGATCTGATTTGAAATAACACTTTAGTATCATTACAAGAATTCTAAAAATGGAAATCTACTAGTATAGCGTTCTCGTATGTTTCGAGGATACCTCATCCAATGCGTTGTCAATTAGCTCAGCAAAAGCTGCATAAATCAATAAAACGAGAAATTAGCGTAAGATGCATATCTTTTCCGACTACATATTTCCGTGTTGTTATACTTGCCTCCAAGAGCCCATTTATGACTGGTTGCGTTTGAATGGAGAAATTTTGGATGAACCCTAACATGGTCGATCCCACCTACAATTTTGAATGGAAACCACCAAATAGGCAATCAGATTGTAGAAGCACCCCAGTGAATGATTTTTTGCACACACTTCATCTTCAGGAAACCTAAAGTTTCATTTCTTATAGCTCGACAAGGAACATACAAATAAATGCCAAAGACATGGGAAAACAAATCCAACAGCCACAAAGCTAAGGAAATTATCATCTTAAACATTGAATTTCATCGAAAGTCATCGGAAGTCGTCAGAATTTATCGGAGTTCATCTGAAATTACCTTAATCATCTCGAATCTTTCAATTTCATCCAAATTCATCGGAAATTATCCGAATTCCTCGAAAATCAACGGAAACAAAACTTCAAATCATTGTAAATCATCATGCACAACTATGAATCTAACTAGATTTCATCTTAACTCATCAGAAAAAAATATCAAATCCTATATCTTAAATTTTCATAATCGATCAGAATCATCTACTAATCACTCATCATTATTAAAACTATCTTACAACAATTCAAACATTAATATCGATATTTCTTCACCTTTTAGATCTAGAAAATGAAATCTATCTTGGAAAACTACACACCATTATAGTACTGTCAGTTTTAAGAACTACCCAGCTTGATCAAATGATATCAGGTAAACACTCTTTCAATTTTTCTGTATACTTATTCTTTTTGCTTCGAAGATTCTTGATTGGACACAATCTAAACATAACATAAAGAAGCCTTTTTTATTAGTAAAAATCAACTTAATTTTTAACCATCCAAGTTAAAAGAATCTCAAGAACTATCTCTTCGGAAATATTTTTTTAACTGCAACTCTTCTTATCTAGCTTCTTATTTCGGTTCGTCGTCATAACTTGGAATCAAGCATGCCATGTAATTCAAATCTATAACTTCTTACTTAATCAATTCTTCAGCTCCCAATCTACTTCATGAGTCAAAACACTTAATAATCCGCCTTTCATTTTCAATACAACTCTTTTGATCATCAACGCTTCAGTCTCAATCTCAAACTCACTATAACTATAACTTTTCTTCCAAATTATCACCAACCCTTCATCATGATGTAACAATAAACATAATTAACAATGATCGAACTTTCTTTCCTAATTCCACAACACAATTATCGGAAATCAGACAGAACAATCAACATTACCTGAAGAAGGCTCCCAATTTCCACACGGAGCGCCTTCGTAATCTCCGGCCTTCCAAAACTGTTTGCTTCCTTGTGTCACCGGCGCGACCGTCATCAATGGCGCCGGAGGAACGAAAACTCCGAGCGGAAAAACAGCTTCGGCATCGATGGCACTCAGCTTGCGCTTCTTGCTCGCTCCGCCGGAATCGGAATCAGAATCGGAATCGGAGTCCGAATCGTCGCTGCTGCTACAGATATCGATTACCGACGGAAACTCAACCTTTGGTTGTTGAGACTGTTCGCTGTCGCTTCGTGCCCTAAATTGGCTCGATGAAGCCTCTTCGGGTTCTTTCTTCACCAGAGTCGCCATTGCTGAAACCGGGGCAATACGGTGAAGTTGCACTATCAATTTTGGTTACGAAAAGTCTCGAATATATTTCGAAATTTCGGTTTTGAAAACCGATTTTTGCATGTGAAAAAGAACCGAATGTTATTTACATATGAGAAGCGACTTTCCAGGGGCCCAAAATCTATGAAAGATTTTTTGGAAAAAAATATAAGAAGATTGTTCTTTTGGGGACTTTTTATTTTTGGTGTTTGGTTTATCAAAATTGATTTGATGGATGGATCTTAGATCTAGCAAAAACCTATCATTCTAGAATTAAAAAGAGATATGAAGAAGGAGATGACATGTTTTTCCTGAATAATTATATGAGAAATTGTTTAAAGTTAAAGTATCATCATTATTTGGTTTTATTTTTTTAAGTGTATTTTTTCTTTTCACATTAAATTTACTTATATTTTGGTAAAACAAACATGTTTGGGTGTATTTTGAAAAAATAAAAAGAATAAAAAGTGGTACTTTGTGCAATTCTCCTAATTATATTTGTTAACGCTTTTTGGGCTTGTTTTAGATTTTTTATATAATTTAATATTTCTTTTGAAGGCAAACAAATCAAAACATCTATTCAAAACTAAAATCCGAATGTGAGCGTTTCGAACACAAATTTCTCGAAACACCCACAAATCGAGTTTCTTAGACCTTCAAGCCTATTTATAAACTTCATGAGCTTAGTGTTTAGGTCTTTAGGAATCTAAGAAAACTAACGGAATGAAAATTGCTTACTTGAAGTAAGACTTCCGAACATAAAATTCTAAAAAATTAGAAAGGACTTTTGATCTTAGAACACAAACTGTCCATAATCAGTTCGTTATCACCTTAGATTTAAATGCAAGATAGGTTTGTGAACTTAACCAACATGACCGCCATGTTAACAGCATGTAGCTCCGCCTCTTCCGCTGACAGCAACGACTTTGCTTCTCCAAATCCAGCTCTGCGAGAAGTCTCTATTCCGCGCCACCACTCCATCTGCTGCTCTCCATTCTTAGAAAATCGCATAAACCTGGATCTTCCACTCCCATGAATCATCTTTTTGACAATTCCCTAGCATCCACAGACCTTGTCTCTATCTGCGTCTCGGAATTGGTTTGGCAGTGCTCCTGGATTGCCTCTCTAATTCTGATGATACTTGATGTAACACCGTCTCTGATGGTTTTCCGAAACGTAAATCGTTTCTCCAACTCCAGACTTGTTCGATTATCACGCAACATTGTATCACAATTTCATCCATTTTCCCTGTTTATTTGCCTTTTCATTAGCCCTGATTATCTGCGTGATTTCTCCCACACCTCCTAACTCTCGATCTTCTCGCCATCTAAAACCACCGCCCTCAATAAACCACAATAGCCTGAGGGGAGCTCAGGAAAAAATCATGTACGCCGAACGCATCAAGAAATCTCCATCGCTTGTACATGTCCACATAAGCTTATTTGTCGCCAATACCTGAATATATTTTGTTTTCAAGATTGAACCTGCTAGCGTCACTCCAACATTTCTTATAATCTTGTCTTTGTACCATTTCCTTCGATTATCCACCATAAATTCATTGAGTTTCAGATCTGGGTCAAGAATCTCCGCTCTCTCAGGTTACAGAAGAGACTTAAAACCTCACGGGTCCTTGAAGGCTTCAATACTCCCTGGTCCCACCAGAAAACACGAATTCTCTTTTATCACCTCTTTGTAGCTCGGAATCTCTTTCCGAACCATAAGCTCTTCCTAGACTCGTAGCACCAAGGAACGCTGAGTTAGGGAAGTACCTCTCCTTGAAAACTTTGACCAAATGGCGATCCTGGTTAGAAGCCAAATGTCATCCTAACTTAGTCATCATATATGCGTTAACGTCCTCAAATTTTCAGAACCCCAGGCCACCGTGGCTCACTAGTTTGCACAACTCGTCCCATTTTTAAAAAACAAAGGACCATGAGTGCTAGTCCCCGTCCAACATAACTTTCTTGAAATCCTATCTAAGAGAAGTATTTTCAAAGAGAGGGGTTCGGCCAAGTTGAGAGAGAGAGCAAGAATGAAGGTTTTAAAAAACTAGTTTTCACATCTCTATGTGAGGCTCTATTTATAGGAGAAACAAAAATTTATAAAGGTCAATTATGCATTCATGAAAGAATAATGCATTCATGACACAATATTTGATTTTCTCTTCCCCTTTATCTCTTAGTTTGGCCGGCCATATACCTCAAGCAAGGAGGAAATTTGTTTCCTCACTTAACTTATTTATTTTCTTCTCAAGGAAATTCATTTCCTCTTTTCCTTTTGGGTAATTATCCTTATAATTAAAGGGAAATGAAACTCTCCTCTTGATGCATTATCTTGGCCGAACTTCTACCTACGGGGGGAATTTAGATGCTTCTTTATTTCTTTTAAGACAATTCTTAAAATACCCATTGTAGAATTATAATTGCACAAATAACGAATTTAATTTCATAATGCCTTAAACAACTTTTCGGCTTTATAAAATAATTTATATTTTCATCATATGAAAATATTCAAAATCCTATTTTGACATTCACATCATTTTATGTCCATGTGGACAAAAATACTATTTAGACATTTTCCGAGAAAAAGTGTCTAATTCAACATTTGAACTTACTTTGACTTATCTTTCAGTTTAACAATCCTACTCAAATGACCTGTAAAAGTGACCTTATGGATCCAAATGAACAAAGCTTGAGCTTCTATACTCGGACTCAAAAGTTCACAAACCTTTTTCGAGTATTAGGTTAATGTCAACTGACTCCACTAAAGAGTTGACACTGAGAATCTCTCGGTTCAAATGAATTTATTTTCTACTCAAATTCAACTTAATTATATTGAGCGGATCCATTGAATGTTATCTATGTTTACCCTTCATGAATATCATCAACTAATTGGGATTTATAAAATTAACATTTTACCCTTCTAGTTGTTATTTCCTCAACTCATTTGTTACTTGTGAATAAGTTAGAAACAATGTATTGACGAGGAGCTAACAAGTCACATTGTTTCATCCAAATAAAGTCGCTACTTAAATTTGGACACAGCGCAGTTCATTTATTCAAAATCCAAGTAATAAAGCATGAGGTGATATATATTGCATCTCAGCAATCGAGTACATGAATTCCATATCTATGAGAACTTCACAAAACTGGTTCATGACCTCTTCATAACTTAATATCTCACCAATAGGCCTTGTCTTGATCACGTAATGGATCTAGAATTTGACTTTCTCAAATGAGATTATTAATGCTATGAAATGACATGTCTCATTTCAAGATTTAGGTAAGTATGATTCGATTCATACATAGTGACCTTGAGATTGAAGACGTTAAATGGTTTGTTCTTCTATTGTCTCAAAAGGTGCACTGGTCAATTAAGTATCTTCGAAAGATACACTGGAAGAACTATAGAGTTCCTAACTCTATATGCCTCGTAACCAGACATCATAGATTCTTCCAACAATCATACTGGGGTCAATAGTCCGTTGATCTTTAGATTGCAAATATATCGTTTTAGTCAAACCATGAAGAGTTTGTTCACGCAAATCTACATTTGTCTCTTCATACATTGTTAGGTTTGATTAAGGACTATAAGACTATTGAATATCATAAATCTTCAATCAAACTAAAAAGGAATGAATGAACGTTTCAAATTTTATTGATTTAATCAGCAAATTACAATAAGGACTTTATAAAGAGTTATATATTACATCCATATGTAAATAAACAATCTTCTTGTGGGCATCTCTGCCAACATATGTGTCGTTTAAAATACCGTTACGACGCACTACTGACGCCACTGTGATGGTCAGAATGGAAATTGATCTAAATTCTGAAGTGGTCACGGACACTGAATCATGTCTTGAGTTCTTTGACTCATTCGCTAAAAGGCTATTCATGCTAATCACAACTTATATGTTGGGAGTCTTCTCTTGGAAGTTTTCTCATAGAATGATTCGAGTGGGAAGTGATTTGCAGATACGGAATCCAGCTTCCCTGGAAAGAGGTCAATGTTCACTCACCTAAGGGTTGATTCCAGAACCGATTGATTTTGCGCACTTTCAAAGTAAGTTTTAGTTCGAAATTATCTTTCGTTGGGGAAGAAGCGATGCTTAGGGCTGATATGTATCAAGAGAAGTATAACGGAATAAATTGACTTCTCTTGGAACAGGTTGAACCTGGAGGATCTTGATCACGAACTGACCATATCAGTGGACACTCGTCACGATGAGTAAATATAATTCTAGTATTAAAGAAGGGTTTACTCTTTGATTACACGATGGAGTGACGAATCGATGAAAAGGAGATAGGACTATATCGTCTTTTTCGTTGGTTTCATTAACCTTTTACTACTAGGTTCATAGTCCCCGATTCGACTTTCATAAAGGCGGATAAGAACTTTTGAATAATATTGTTTAATAACTATTTAATCTCACTTGCTGTAATGGTACCATTGACATCATTAATTATGGAAAACGAGTATTCACAGAATTAAATAAGTGTTTATAGCATAATTGGATTTTAAGCAAACGAGCCTTGAAAATTTAAGGGATGAGCTAGGGAGAGGCTTGGCCGAAAATCCCCTAGGTTATGCCTTAGGAGTGGCCGATTATACCTCCCCCAATCTCTCCCTAAATTTCTCTCTGATGAGAGAAAATCTCTTCCATAGATATTGATCTTAAGGATGAGAGAGAGTTTAGATTCACTGTTGAGATCTAATGGCCCAGATTAAATTCAAAGGAGATCATATCTCTAGAAGGAGAGAATATGTCAAGAAGGAGAGAATATCTCAACCGAAAGGAGAGAAAATCTCTCATGGGTTATCTCCCTACCAATGCTATAAATAGGGACAGAACGGAAGAGAAAAATTAATTCCAATCTTCATAAAAAAATCGACCAACTCTCTTCTCTCTATTGGCTGATTATTTCATCCCCCTATTCCTGGGAATTGCTGAATTCCAATCCTATATAATAGGAGTGAGATCCCGAAACAATCTGGTTTTGAGATCTAAGTGAGATATCGTATGTGCCCACTCATCTTTCTTATTCCTCTTGGAGATTACGTTTCGGAAGACTACGGTGTCATCATCGAGTACTAAATCAGACGAAGGAGTTGTGAAATCTTGAAGACAGAACGAGCATTGGATTGAAGCATTCTGTAGCTGAGCCAAAATCCATGTAAGTGTTCTGATCGCCTCTTATATTAGTGGTTGCTGAATTGCTTCCATAATTAATTTAAATTAATAAATTTAGATGTTGTCTAGTAATCATTATCATTAATTGGCTATTGTGAGTGCAATTAATGATATTCCTCATTTAATATGATTACTAAGGTGAATCAATCACCAATAGAAGAAAGTTTGATCCCGAGAGTGATGAGGGCATGTTTGTTGGATATTCTAGAAACAGTGCTGGTTTTCGTGTCTACAACTTGAGGTCTAAAAGTATCATGGAATCTGTGAATGTGGTTTTCAATGACACCATTAATATATACATGCCTAATGAAGATAATGGTTTTAATCCCAGTAAGTCAAGTTGTTAGACAAGATGTCTCATCAACTATCTCTGACATTACGGCTTAAAGTTACTCCAATCGTGAAGAAGCTTCAGCTAATATTGCGTTGTCATCTGAACCCACAGAAACTGAGTCTTTAAATGAGGAAAATTGTGAGTTGATTCCCTCTACAAGAATACAAAAGAATCATCCGATTGATGGTGTGATTGGTGATGTAAATGACATTATGCAGACACAAAGGAAGACTCATGTGAATTATCGAGAAATGATCAATAATATTTGTTTTGTTTCAAAGATTGAACCAGAAATGTCAATGAAGCTGTTCATGATGAGTTCTGGATGAATGATATGCAAGAAGAACTCGTTCAGTTTCAGAGAAAGTCAGTATGGGATCTGGTTCCTGAACCCGATAAGGTTAATGTGATAGGAACAAAGTGGATTTTCAAAAATAAGTCTGATGAACACGGCAATGTTACTCGAAACAAAGTCAGACTTGTGGCTCAAGGATATTCAAAAGTAGAAGGGGTTGATTTTGATGAAACCTTCACTCTTGTTGCACGCCTAGAAGCCATACGTTTGGTTCTTGGAATTTTATGTCATTTCAGATTCAAATTATTCCAAATGGATGTTAAACGTGCATTTTTAATGGACATATGAATGAAGAAGTATATGTTGCATAGCCTAAGGAGTTCATCCATCCACATTTTCCACAGCATGTCTACAAACTCATAAAAGCTCTCCATGGTCTTAAACAGGCTCCATGTGAATGGTATGAGCGCTTGACTGAATTTATTGTTCTTGAATGGTACAATAGAGGGGGAGTTGACAAGCTCATGATCGCTCAGATTTACTTTGATGATATTGTTTTCGGAGGAATGTCTCACAACATGGTTCAACAGTTTGTGGAAAAAATGAAGAGTGAATTTGAAATGAGTATGGTTGGTGAGCTAAATCTATTTCTTGGGTTCCAAATTAAATAGATGGATGATGGAATCTTTGTGTCTCAAAGTAAATATGCCACCGACATTATCAAACTTTTTGGTCTTGAGAAATCTTCCCACAAGAGAACTCCAGCTGTTACACAAACCAAATAATTATGCTATAAACATTTAGTTAATTTTACAAATACTCTTTTTCAAGAATTAATGTTGTCAATCACCATTACAGCAAGTGAGATTAAATAATGAACATTATTATTCGAAAGTTCTTATCCGTCTTTATTAGAGTCGAATCGGGGACTATGAATTTAGTAGTAGAAGCTTAACAAACTCGACGAATAAGACGATACAGTCCTATCTCTTTTTCATCGATTCGTATAGTCTTTATCAATACTCCACCGTGTAATCTAAGAATGAACCCTTCTTTGATACTAGAATTATATTTACTCATCGTGACGAGTGCCCAACGCGTGCCAAGAGAATTCAATTTTTCTGTTATACTTCTCTTGATACATATCAGCCCTAAGCATTGTTGCTTCCCCAGCGAAATATTTTTTTAAATGTTAACTTTCTCTGAAAGTTCTAGAAATCTGTCAGTTCAGGAATAAACCCTTAAGTGATTGAACATTAACCTTATTTTAGGAAGGCCGGATTCTGTGTCTTTAAATCACTTCCCACTCGATTATGTGTCTTAAGTGAGAAAACTCTCAAGATATATGTTGTGATTAGCATGGATAGCCTTTTAGCGAATGAGTTAAAGAGATCATAAACATGTTCCAGTGTCCATGACCACTTCTGCGTTAGAATTTGATTTTCTCTCTTAGTTTAAACTAATTGTCATTCACAGATAGCAAAAAGTGGAGCGGCTTTGTGGGCAAAGGAATGCGGTGGCGAACAAGATGAAAGGGAAGCTCAAGACATCAGAGCGTCAAGAGATTATTGAAAAAGGTATATTTGGAAAATTCAATGTTCTTAATTCTACATTCCAACTTCTTTTTTCTATTTGTTTGAATACCTTTTTGTTGAACTTTTTTCACTTTGAGGCAAGAATCTGTTAGTAGATAATTTTTTTTCTTCGCCATATTTTATGCCACAAGGGATTGTGAGTACAGAGATTGCATATCATGTCTAATTATACATTTTTATTCTTTGTTAGGACATTTTTCTTTGGCGACACATCCTCAAATAGAGACCCGAAAGCATATACAAACGTATATATATGTGCCATGTTCGATTTCTATTTAAAAAAAGAGTCCAGCTTGGAATCAACCCTTAGGTGAGTGAACACCGGGTTCGGCTATCCAGCTTAGCCGAGGCCGATTATGTTATGGTCGGAGCCTTACTCATGGTATTAACCTTCTTTCAGGAAGGCCGGATTTCGTGTCTGTAAATCACTTCTCACTTGAATGATGCTCTGAGAAAATTCCCAAGACATATATTGTGATTAACATGGATAGCCTTTAGGGAATGAGTTAAAGAGCTCAGAAACATGTTCCATTGTCCATGACCACTTCAAGATTTAGATCAAGTCTCACTGTTACGATCATAGTGACCTTGGTTAGTGCGTCGTAACGGTCCTTCAAGGACAGATCTACCTCAAAGTTTTTTGAGGTCGTACACTTACCACAAGTGTAGAATGCTCCCACATGATGATCAACTTTCACCCATGTATTCCAGATATATGACTTTTGATATAGCTTTCCAGACGTATATCAGTCATCGACCTTGTTTTAGCACACCGCCTAAACTCAGGTGCCCAACACGTGACTCAGTTTAATATGACGAATATGAAAAATAGTTATTATTGATTCTAATTATTTATTTAGAACTCATCCCACTAATAATATAATGCTTATATAGTAATCTAATTATTGAATTCAGTAATTATTCATACGTTATCTTCAAGTGGGCAATATTCTTAACAAAACAAAGAAGCCGTAAGAGAGAAGAATATCATAAACAGAAGCTCCAATACCAATTTGGACCTAGTGCTTGAGCTGTATGACAAAATGCTCTATCTTCAAAAGGTCTAAGCATCTTTTTTTATCATCATCTAAAATGTGATATATAGTATCAGCGTTAGACTTTTATTTTCTCTCTTGGTTTAATCTAATTATCACTGACAGATATCAGAAAGTGGAACAGCTTCGCGGGGAAAGGAATGCGGTGGCGAACAAGATGAAAGGGAATCACAAGCCATCGAAGCGTCAAGAGATTATTGAAAAAGGTATATTTGAGAATTCAATGTTCTTAATTCTACATTGCCACTTGTTTTTTCTATTTATTTGAATATTTTGTTGTTGAACCTTTTTCACTTAAAGGCAAGAATCTGTTAGAAGATAATTTTTTTCTGTTGGCAGAGATGCCCACAAGAAGATTATATGTTTACATATTGATGTAATATAAATCTTTATAAGTCCTTATTGTAAATTACTAATTAAATCAATAAAATTTGAAACGTTCATTCATTACTTTTTCGTTTGTTTGAAGATTTATGATATTAAATAGTCTTATAGTCCTTAATCAAACCTAACAATGTATGAAGAGACAAATGTAGATTTGCGTGAACAAACTTTTCATGGTTTGGTTAAAAATGAAATATTCGCAATCTAAAGATCAACGGACTATTGATCCTAGTATGATTGTTGGAAGAATATATGATGTTTGGTTACAAGGTATAGAGAGTTAGGAACTCTATAGTTCTTCCAATGTATCTTTCAAAAATACTGAATTGACCAGTGCACTTTTAGAGACAATGTAAGAACAAACCATTTAACCTCTTTTGTCTCAAGGTCACTATGTATGAATTGCATCATGCTTACCTAAATCCCGATATGAGACATGTCATTTCATAGTTTTAGTATTCTCATTTAAGAAAGTCAAATTATAGATCCATTAAGTGATCTAGACTAGATTAATTGGTGAGATATTAAGTCATAAAGATGTCATGAACCAGTTTTGTGAAGTTCTCATAGATATGGAATTCATGTACAAGATTGTTGAAATGCAATGTATATCACTTCATGTATTATAACTTGGATTGTGAATAAAGGAACCGCGCGGTATCCAAAATTAAGTAGCGACTTTATTTGGATGAAACAATGTGACTTGTTAGCTCCTCGTCAATACAATGTTTCCAACTTATTCACAAGTAACAAAAGAGTTGAGGAAATAACAACTAGATGTGTAAAATGATAATTTTATAAATCTCATCTAGTTGATGATATTCATGAAGGATAAACATAGAAAACATTCAATGGATCCACTCAATATAATTAAGTTTAATTTGAGTAAAAAACAAGTTCATTTGAACCGAGAGATTCTCAGAGTCAACTCTTTAGTAGAGTCTATTGACATTAAACTAATACTCGGAAAAGGTTTGTGGACTTTTGAGTCCGGGTATAGAAGCTCAAGCTTCGTTCATTTGGATCCATAAGGTCACTATTACAGGTCATTAGAGTAGGATTGTTAAACTAGAAGTTAAGTCAAAATAAGTTCAAGTGTTGAACAAGACTTTTTCTCGGAAAATATCTAAAGAGTATTTTTTTTCCACATGGATATAAATTGATGTGAATGTCAAAATACGATTTTGAGTATTTTCAAATGATGAAAATATAAATTATTTTCTAAAGCCAAAAAGTCGTTTGAGGCATATGAAATTAATTTCATTATTTGTGCAATATTAATTCTACAATGGGTGTTTTAAGAATTGTCTTAAAAGAAATAAGGAAACATCTAGATGCCCTTCCCTAGTGTAGAGTTCGGCCAACATGCATCAAAGAGGAGAAAATTATTTGCCTTTAATTATAAAGATAATTATTCAAAAGAAAAAGAGGAAATGAATTTCCTTGAGAATGAAACAAATAAACTAAGTGAAGAAACAAATTTTCCTCCTCTTGAGCTTGGGATGGCCGGCCATATTAGAAGAGAAAGGGGAGAGAAAATTCAATATCGGGTCATGAATGCATTTTTGTATCATGAATGCATAATTTACCTTTATATATTTTTCTTCTCTTATAGATAGAGGTTCACATAAAGATGTGAAAATAAGTTTTTTGCTCTCATTTTTCCTCTCTCTTGGCCGTCCAAAATTATCTCTCTCTCTCAAAGTACTTTGTTTATTTTGGCACCTAAGTCCTCATTAGACTTAAGCTTAATTAGCTCTCTAACTCATAAACTTATTCTTCAGCTAATTATAATTAGTAGTCTTTCAAACTATGAGTTTTGTATTTAGCTCAGATTTTGTAAATCGTTGGTAAATAGCCGGTTCAATCCGTCTACAACTTTCCAATGACCAAAATCGAAAGGGCAAACAGGTTAAAAATTTGAGAAAATTTGATGCCACATAAGCCTAGCTATTAACAATCAATTGAAAAAAACGTTGGCTGCATCCTAATTACTTAAGGTTTACATTGGCTAAATACTTATTTTTTTTCTTAAAATAAACATGCAACATTAGAAAAAAAATTGGTAGAGAAAAAAAAGTGGGACATAAAAGGGTTCTAAGCAGTAATTTTTTTGCATCTGTACCCTTCGTGCCTCAAGTCTTGCAAGGGCCGTTGTACGCTCCAAATCCTTGCTTATCATGGGCCGGTCCAACAAAGTTTGCTTCCAACACGCCTGCACATGAAAATTACGAGGATCAGGAACTAAAATTCAGTTAATATTTGAAATCTACGCGAATTGAATCCAAAAAACCACTTATAACTCCACGACCATCACTTCCAGAAGCATCCCAAAGTCTTCAAAATGGCTGCAACAGATATCAATAAATAGAAAGCAAAGTTTGTTGTCATAAAGTTTCTGTAGTCTACATATAGTAATAATAATGCTAATAACAATACAATTACGCTTGACGGTAATTTAGAGTTTAATATATACCTTAATTAGTCGGTTCTTATGATACACATTAAATCCTTGAACATCGATATGGAATTTTGTATCTTTCACAAACCCAATGGTAACTCCATCGCTCATCTGATTAGAAATGAAATGCTGAATCATAATCAAATCAAATGTGAGGAAATATTTTCAAGCCAAATAACATGCAGAAGATTACGCTTATGTCTTTAGGTATCCCATCATCACCATATTGTGGTCTATATTTAACCATCTCAGAATTCATCATATCATTAACTATGTCTTGGTGCTCAACGTCCTTTCCTCGGAAAATAACTTGGAAGCATGCAGGAAGTCTTAGATAAAGTATTGAGACATAACTCTGGAATTATGAGCGTAAAATAGAAAAATAAGATTTAGATGATGACACATCGCGCAATAATATGAGGAAAGTGGATTGTCATATACCCTCATTGAGTGTGGTAAGTCAATGAGTGTCGTGAATTAGGGTACTTTTGAGCCATTTGTATATTCTTTTCGTCTCGATTGACCCCTCTAATTTGAATATCCTGAAATATGATAAATCAAGCATAATTATAACAAATAATAGTTAAATCTACGAACACAACAAAAACACAAATTGTATATTATTATCCGTGTTTCATGATCTTTCATCGTGCTAAACTGCAGGTAGATAAAATAATTTAAACCAGGAACATGAATTACAGACAATAGCAAGAATCTTCTACTACTCGGATGGTTAGTTTGTTTTCCTATTTTACAGAAAATATGCTTCATCAGAATCATATGTCTCAGTCACCTAGTGACGAAGCTCAAATTCACTAGCGAACAGAGACCATTGAACTACAGTTTTCAAGTTTCTGTTCCACTCGCCCAGAGAACTTCTAATTATCTTCCTCCATTCTCCTCATCCGCTTTCGTAGTCAAGCTAACAGTTTAAATCATGCAAGAAATACAATTATACTTATCAATAAAGACATCAGTTAACAGTAAGCATAAATTTTAATCCAAAATATGTTAATGTCCAATTCTAAAGAAATTGAGAATCGGGATTATTGCACATCATAAACTATGATGCCTTAGTTTCATTACCATGGGAACTACAATATCTTCCTTTCCGGTGCTCCTTAGAAATGTATAGGATAGTAGTCCGATGCTCCGAATTGAGCTGAAACAATATTGACATGTCAAGATTAGTTCAAAACATTAAACCAGACAAGCAAAGATAATTAACACGTTTCAAAAATAAGGTTCGCCAATATAACTCTAACCTCATTAGATCACACATACTCATCAATAAAAGCAATAGTCCGAGTCCATCACACTTTAAAAATACAATATCAGACACATGTGGAGAAAAATAGTTTTAAGTACTAGAAAATTTAAACATAAGCATGAGCAGAAATGAGAGAACAATAATTTCAGCTCACGAGTAAACAATGAATTAAAGAAAGAAAATTTCAGAAGTTCAAACCCTTTTCCATCCATTCCCTCACAACGTGAAAACACAATAACATCTGCTCTAAGTCTCATGGTACTAGTTTTAAATCTATTTCCATCTGCATAGACCATAAGAAAATCAATCAACTACGAGGGGAAATATAATTAAGATATAAAATAAAAGTGCCATTCAGTATTAGTTAAAATTAATTTTAATATATAATTTTAATCTTTTTCGTATATTTTATATTTATATCAAACAAATAAATATATAAATAATAATAATTTTTCTAATTATACTATCAACATTTGAAAAAATTATAATCCAACCATTATTTTCCATTTCATTTAAACAATACATGCATGTTTATTTTTTCCTACCAAACAAAGTAACGCTAGACTGTTGGACTAAAAAACGTAAATAAAAAATTAAATAAAATCATTTTCGTTATCAGCCAAAAATTCTCATTTATAGGGTTAAGACCATCTCCAACCCAAAACTCAAATTTGGGTTAACCTTTTACCAGATTTGATGCAGCTACAATATTTTCACTTCAACCCACAACATCAAATCTTACCCAAAAAAATATATTTTCTTTTTATACTTTTCAATGTTACTTTATATTAATTTCATATTAACCCTTCTATTAATATGTTATGTGAATATTAATATTATTAAAAATTAATTTATTTTTATATATCAACAATATTAAATTAACTTATATTTATATTAAATATTTTTATATTAAAATATAAAAAGTTAACTAACAAAAATAAATATTATTTTGAATACCATTAATAAATAAAAAAATATTACATAAACATTACAAATATTGATACTCGTTACTCGTTTCCATTAGTTAAAAAAAGTATTACATAAAATATTACATATACATTATAAATTATGCATGCTTTTATATTTTTTTTCTAGTTATATGGTGTACGTTGTAATTTTAATTTTTATGTATTGTATTTGTGTAACTATTAATATAATTGATATTTATTTAATTTAGTTGTATTGTTTTAATCTATGTTATGTATTATTATCAATGTCATATTATTTATTCTCTTTTCTCATTAATAATATGTATTTTTGTATAAATTTTTTAAATTTTTGGTCTAAATTACATATTAATATTTTTGTGGGTGAATTTGTAATTAAAAATAGTTTATCACCAAATTTAGGTGATGAATAGTTGGACCCCAAATTTGGATAGATACTATTTATTCTACCCAAATATTTATGTAAATATTTGGGGTGGGTTGGAGCTATCTCACACCAAATATGTCTCATCTCCACCCAATTTAAGGATGTGTTGGAGATGGTCTAAGCACGTTAGGTTTTCTATGTTACCCTATGAAATCTCGTAAAAACATGAAATTTGTAGATTTAGATTAATTTTAATTCTTTTAATTCAAAAAATAGGAAAAATTTAATATTTAACCACGATGTATCAAAATGATGATATGACATTTAACTATGTATTGCAATAAAATACTTACGAGAATCTCCTATGCTCCTTGCTCGTGACAATTTTGGATTTTCGATCATATTATTCGTTATGTACAATCGACTTTAATATTCAAACTGTTTTGTAGATAAATAAAATAAAAAATTAGCTCTTTATCCAGTTTTATGTTTACTGTTTTCAAAATACCAAATGTTTTGTAAAATTTTTGTAAATATTTACTCAATTTTGTTTACACGAATTTTGAGTTCAAACTACTCTCATCTTGTAGGTTTGTAAATAATTTTAAATTCGGATCAAAATTGTCCAAATAATTTTGTAAACAATTTGAATAAGTATTTTAAAATTAGTAAACGTTTTGATGAATGTATGAGCCAATTCTTCAAATATCAAGAAAACTAATAAGAACCATTCTAAATAGAAAGATCAAAAAACACAATTAAATCTCGCTATTTGAATGTACACGACAATTGACAATCTTCAGAGTGTTTGAAATCCCAGTGTTGACACAAGTTTTACGAGCTGTTTTTTTGTATGAAATAGCGCTAACGTGTGAGTCAACTTTTTACTCACTCATTATTTCAATAAAATGCCATGAAAATTATTTGAAGTGTTGAATTTTTTTTTTTTTTTTTTTTTTTTTTTGTGATGATAGAAAAACCTCCAGAGGGAAGGGCTGAGTTTTCAAAATGTGGAACTAAGTGGCTTAGTTTCCTCAAACTTTAAGCACCAAGTTTACAACTTTATAGATAATATCTCATTTTTTTTTAAATGAGGGAATAATAAATTTTCAAATATTCTCTCATAAATATTAGAAATATATTTATGAGTGAATCAAAAGCAATATTTTATTTCTGTTTACATAGGGAGATACCATTTCTTAAAATATTCTTTCATAAATATCAGAGAATCAAAAGCAATATTTTGTTTCATTTATTTTAAAGGGATAAACAGTAATATAGCACTTTGAAACATATTAATTGCTATATAGTCAAACATTTGGAAAAAATTGGTTAATAGTCATTATTCAAAATAAATCTGTATATATTAACTAGAAGTGTAAATCACTAACACGAATTATTAGCGGCCACGTCACAATAAATGACTATTTACTAAAGAAACAAAAAAAAATGGTTGAACAACAATATTAATGTTTCATTTGATTATTTATAGTAATTTTTGTATTTTAAATATAGAGATTATATTTCTACATGTATTTTTTTTTGTAATATTAGGAATATATTAATGTGAGAATCAAATACAATATTTAATTTCCTTTTTAACCGGAAGGATAATTTCTCTTCAAATATTCTCTCATAAATATTAGAAATTTAGATATAAGAGAGAAAAATAAATAATACTTTTTTAAAAGAATAATCTCTTTTACTAAATTAATTAATTTTTCATGAATTTAGCAATTAATTTAATAATAAAAATTGAGAATGTTTACTCAAAGTAGGCACTCGTTTGCAGTGTCCTTCGTAATTAGTCCCAAGATTGCCTCACGCTTTCTTAGCACTCACACATGTAGTGATCAATATGAAAATGTTTTTGCAAACTCTATTTGACATTCAAAGCCTTGAAATTGGCAAGAGCAAATCCATCATCTTCATCCGTCCAGTTAGCTTTTGGTACGTCTACTAGAGTCACACCTAGAAATTGTTTGGGGCTTCATCCCAAAATCACAGATTTTCATGTTTTATGATCAATGAACTTTATAAAAGCTCAGATATTGATTCTTCAGTAGGCGGGTAGTTTTGTCCATCAAGCAATAGTGTTCTGCTCATGGAGCCTCTTTCTCTTAAAGTATTCATACTTATCAACGGAAACATTTAAATAGCAAGAGATCATGCATCAAGTTGATTAGGGTTTCCGCTCTAATACCAAATGAATGTATGTTTATTGTGTTTCAATCTAGTTTTTTGAGATGTTACTAACACTTATAGACACAATAAGTAAATAACCATAAAGTAAATGAGCACAAAGTTGATTACTCAGTTCGATTATTGCCTACATATGGGGGTTATCTATCCCGATAAAATAGTATCTTTTAAATCGACAAAAAAAAGAGTTGTGAAAGTGCTATAAAAAATCTCAACTTCCTAAACTTAACTCTCTAGTTTTTAGTACTACTAACCTAAACATTCTCCTAAGTGTGAGTTTCACTCACATTTCACAGTAACAGTGCTTATAATCAATGTTCGTGTAGAATAAACTTAGTACAACTTTGAAATAAGTAACCAAATATCTACCGTTCAATTTATAAACAACCATGTCCAAATCCCAATTTAATTCTGGTCTCATCCTTGGTTAGTCAAATCACATTGTGTCGTTTTAAGAAATTGCCGTCGTTCTTTGCTAATCTATTATAGAAAGCTAACTAGTTAACCCCACCTTAAAAGTCAAATATGTTACTAATTAAATGATCACGAAAACACATAAATTATTTCAAGCCCTCCAAATCTTAGTGCATACATACCAACAAGTTTGTGTCAAGTGACATATGTTCAATGGAATTTGAATTTAACATCAAGATAAAACTTTTTTGTCGTTTTGTGGGGGAAGCTTCAACTTCGAAGGCGTTTCTTATTTTGCGCATTTTCCAAACGAAAATAAAGAAGAAAACAACAGTTACACACTTACTGATAACACCTAGAAGAAAATGAGTGGTTCAATTAATTCAAATTAATGGATTTTGATAATCATTTAGCCAGCCAATGTGCATGTATTTAAGACAAGAAAGCAAGGATAAAAACTTGAATTTGAACTCTTATTAAAAAAATATAAATATTATAAAAGAAACATATCCATGACCTCTTCAAATGTGTCCCTTTTACTCCATTCTTTCTGCCCTTTCTTTCAAGGGGGTGATGAAATCTTTATTTAAAACAACTTTTGCCCCTTGTGCAAAATATGGAGCAATGTTTGATTAATTAATATTTGAATTTTTCTGTTGATTAAATAATAAGTTGTTCAGTCATAAGTCATAACCACTAGATCCGTTTCTGAAGGATCAAAACAGCAGGTACATGCATAAGAAGAAAATTTGTGTTAAATAAATTGCAACAAGATGAAGAATAAAAACATATTGAAAGAAATTATGTTTTAAGTATTAAAATTGTGTAAATTATTGCAACACGATGAAGCTATTCAGTCATTATTAACACGAGGGAAGTAGTAGCTGAAAATTTATATCGGCGGGCTAAACATATGGTAACTAGGTTTTAATTATTTAATAGATTTTGCCAAAAATGTTAGGTTAAAAGTAACCTAGTTGGTAAAAATAAGCACATATCTAACTGTACACAAATGAAATTTCTATTAAATGAGTTCAGTTCTTAATGATGTTTCCGATAGTTTAGTTTTATTTTAAAAAATTAGATAATAATATTCAGTTATGTATATTATGGTTAATTTTTATCTAATTAACTAGTAATTATAAGGTCGAGTCAAATAAAAGGTAGTAATTAGTATTTATATAATGTGTCAAATTAGATAAATACGTTGACCTAATTTTTTACAAACTATGATATTTATAAATTATTATGGTAGTGTGTTATATTGTTCAATATATTTCTACTACTTTAGCCGCCATACAAAGAAAAACTACGTAGATATGATATTTTACTACTAAATAAGAACATAGATAAGTATCGTTGTTTTATTAAAAAAAAACAAATAAGTCTAGCTATGTTATGCATGTTATCAAGTAGTATAATATATTTGAATGTCCTAATTTGCACAATTGTTTGTTTAATGGTGTGAGCTTGTGTCAAAATCTTATCATAGACTCGTAGCAGATTAAATTTATACAAAATTTAAAAAAAAAATATACCTAATGAAAAAAATTGTTCTATATAATCAAATGAAATATTGATATTATTATTTGGTCGTTTTTTTTTTGTTTGTTTAGTAAATAACTATTTATTTTGACGTGTCTGTTAATAATTGTTGTTAATATATATATATATATATATATATATATATATATATATATTTATTTTGATTAATGACTATTAACTAATTTTTTCAAAACGTTTAATAAGTTTCAAAGTGCTATATTGCTACTTATCCATTTAAAATAAGGGTTGGCTATAGCCCCACTGAGCCCTACCTTAAACACCTGTGTTCATTTGTTGCGAAAACAAAATAAAATGAGATTAAATTAATTGAACAAAGAGACAAGACTACATATCAAAGTATTTAATTCCAACTCTTTTAAAAAAATGTGGTCTTTATACTTTATACTATATAATATGATTTGTTTCTCTACAAGTTCGTCCAATTCCAACTATATCATATCTCCTCCATTTAATTTGCAGAAAACTAACTCATACGTGTATCGCCTTTATTAAATAATAATTAAAATATATAATATATTGGTGGTAGATATATATCTTACGATCACTAAAATACAGTATTATATCGGTTACTTATATCTTTTGGTTTGCTACTACCATTATCACCTTTGAATTGCATAGATATACAAGTCGTTTATTATGATCAATATACATATTAATTATCATTCCTAATCATGATTTAAGCATGTTATTACATACATACACATAAATAGTTTATGTGACGATAGCATTGTGTACGTCATCACTCATTCACTCCCTAATTTACTAATCAGATGAAAACCTGAACACAAGATATGCAAGTTGATATTAAATTGTCTTTTTTTTTTCTTTTATCCACTCAATTTTAATTTGAAGACACAAATAAGTGGCTTGGTCCTCTCTTGTCTGCACACATGTTGAAATTAGGGAGCGTAATGAATAAATGATTAAAAAGAAAGAGAATGAATATTCATATTAAAAATATATGAGCTATAAGGAATCCGTTGACAAGTGCACTTTCATTGCATTACACTTTGTCAAAGTTATATATAAAATTTGAAGCATGGGTGTTTGAGTGTGTTTTATATAGGCATATATACATTTCTATTGTGACTGCGGTTTTATCTATCAACTAGCTAAATCTAATAATATTCATCCAAAAAATATTATATAAACCCTCTTCATTCATTCAAAGTCTTTGATTCTTGAGCTACAATCATCTCCCTCTCCCTCGTCTAGTCTCATAACACAAATCTCTCCTTCTTTCTTTTCTTTGAAAACAAAAAGATGGATGTTGTAAAGCTTGCGAAATTGAGGAAGGATTTAATCAAGTCAATTAAGAGTCTCTCAAAGAGCAAGTCTTCTTCGAGCACAGCGAGAAGCCCATCTTTCAAGCACTACTTGAAGAAGAGCTCAACAATTGGGACAAGCACTCCTTATTCCAACACAAGGGCAAAGATGTCATTAGACGAAGATCAAAAGAAGAAGAGCGTGAGTCAGGTGGCGCCAGATGGGTGCTTCACAGTCTATGTGGGACCTGAGAAAAGGCGATTTGTAGTGAGAGCAAAGTTCGCGAACCACCCTTTGTTCCAGATTCTTCTGGAAGACGCGGAGAGCGAGTACGGCTACAATACCCAGGGACCGATTTCCCTCCCGTGCGAAGTTGACTTGTTTTACAAGGTATTGGCGGAGATGGAAAGTTGTGATGATTATGATGACCGATTCCAAGTTGGCTTGTTTCCTTGCAGCCCATTACGTTGCAATAACGGTTACAAGCTTCTCAGCCCCTCACGTTTGCTCAAGATTAATAACCATCACTTTTGAGACTTTTTCTTTTTATTGTTATATATATATATATATATATATATATATATATAGAGAGAGAGAGAGAGAGAGAGAGAGAGAGAGAGAGAGAGAGAGAGAGAGAGAGAGAGAGAGAGAGAGAGAGATGTTCGAAAGAAAAGAAGACGAAAAAAAAAAGTGAGAAAAAGTCACATATGTGTATATATTCAGCTTAGATAGGACTTTCCATGGAGATGTATCACTTTTAGGTTGTTGTGCTTTCTTTTGTCAGTAAATATGAAAGGGTATGAGTTGGTTACTATTATGTGTCAAATTAGAGCTCAAAAACGCAACATTAAGGACAATGCATAATTAATTATGAGTAAGTTATTGGTGTTTCTATTGTATATAATTTTTTTTTTCTTTTCCGTGGCTCTGAATTTTTTGAGTTCTTGCACATTATATATATATATATATGTATGTATATATATATGTATGTATATATATATATATGTATGTATGTATATTGACACTAAGCAGTCTTTTTGCTGAATTTCATCTATTGTTGGATTAAAAAAAAACCTCATGTACATATCACATTACCTGTTTTATGAATGTGAAAAATAAAAGTTGTTAAATTCCATTGAAATTAAATATATATTAATGTGATATTCTTTATTAAACATATATAATACTTGTTGTGGGAGGGAAGAAATAACTATTCTTTTGTATCCCTCGACATTTAGTACTTTTAATAATAAAAAATTATTTCTTCATTGATCGATTTTTACAAAGTTATCTACGCATTTAAACAACGATGTGTAGTTAATTTGGCGAGTAATATAAGGTATTGAAGTTTTGAATCAATACGTATCTTGTGATTACATAGCCAAGTTGCCAAGTTTATAAAGTTCTGTTGAAAAAGAAACCATATTCTGAAAAAATTGGCCATTATTAACTGATGTCACGAAATGTCTAGATCAACTTAACGATCTGTTATACTCAGAACTTAGCAGACAAATACTATTTGTTTTTAAGAATTTATCATACAACCAACAATTTAAATTCGATACGTAAATGCAACACACTTCATAGTACACTTTTCAAACATAATTTTCGTCTAACAGAATGAATCAGCACTCAAAATTACGTGAGGATCGCGTAAACACATCACTAATTTCTCTGCGATTAACATGCTATCATTAGAATTAATGTTTCAACGACAATTATTAATATTATTGTTTCTCCTTGTTTTTATTATAAAAACTATGCGCGTGTGTTATCGCAAGGTATTGAGACAATGCGTATATGAATATTATCTCACATATAGATTGTTTATATTAATTAATTCATCATGAAATTCCATAGTCAAACTAGCAGCATTACTGTCGTCACGATAAAACTTGATTAATTGGTTTTTATATGATGAAGATAACACGATTATGTAATACATAAAGACCATCTCAAAGTGTGTTCAAAGATTCAAAGTGTGTTCAAAGAGTTCTTACGAATTATTGAGTTCTTAGAGAATCAATTATCAAGAACGAGATTTAGCGGAGAAAAATTTCGAGAGAAAAGATGATATATTGAATAATGAATCTGTTGTACAAATAAGGTATTTATACTGTACATCGACCGTTAAAGATAATAAATGCTATAAACATATAAACGACTCTATTAGAATAAACGACATATAATAGAGCTTAATCTATATAAAACGACATACTTAATACACCTACTCAAGATGAACAATAAAGATTTTTTAAGTTCATCTTGGATGTAAGACTGTGCAAAGCCAATGAGGTTAAGGGCTTTGTGATGATATCCGCCGATTGGTGATGAGTTCTAATCGGCATTAACTTCACTGTACCATATTGTAGGTGATCGCGTACGAAGTGAAGATCGATCTCGATATACTTTGTGCGTTCGTGAAATATCGGATTCGAGGCTATGTGAATTGCATCCTGATTGTCGCAATAAATCACACTTGTTGAATCTTTCTTGACATCAAAATCCCGCATGAGTTGCTGCAGCCACAGAACTTCACTCATCGCCGCTGCCAAGGAACGATATTCAGCTTCAGCACTGCTTTTGGAAATCGTTGTCTGTTTCTTGGACTTCCATGCTACCAGGGAATTGCCTACAAAAACACAGTACCCTGTAATTAATCGTCTGGAGTCTGTACATGTGCCCCAGTCGGCATCAGAAAATGCCTGAGTTGTGTAGATGAGTTAGAAGGATAGAAAAGACCGAGACCAGGACAAGATTTTATATATCTAAGAAGATGATGAGCAGTTTGTAAATGAGGAGTTCTCGGGTTTTGTACAAATTAACTCAAACAATGGACAACTAATGTAATGTCGGGTCTAGTGATTGTAAAATACAACAATTGTCCTATTAATCTTCTATATGAAGTAGAATCGGATATTAAATCACCATCAGTGGTATTTAGAACAAATTTTGGATTCATCGGTGTTTTAACAGGTTTTGACTCTAAAATTTTGCTTGTTCAAGAATTTGAAATGCATATTATCATTGTGTAATAATTATACCAGATTTTGACCTACAATTTCTAAGCCTAGAAAATATTTCAGATTTCCTAAGTCTTTTTATTTGAAACATGGACTCAAAAAAGCTTTGACTTCAGAAATTATTTTCTCATTTGGTCCTAAAATTATTATATCATCTACATAAAGTAAAATAACAACGAAAGAAGAACCTGTTCCACGAATATACATGGAATAGTCACACCTTGATTGTCAAAAACCAGCCTATAGGACTAATTATGTAAATTTGATGTTCCATTGCCTCAAGGCTTGCTTCAATCTATAGATCGGTTTGTGAAGCCTACAGACCATTTTTTGGTTTGTGTTAGGAGAAACTTTATCTGCAAGATAACCCATAGGTAAGTCCATATAGATTTCCTCATATAAGTCATCATTAAGAAAAGCATTGCTAATATCCAATTGAGATAAACACCAATTTTTAGAGGCTGCAATGCTTAGTAAAAATTTCACAGTGACTAATTTAGCGACCGGTGAAAAATTATGCAAATAGTCAACTCCATCTTTTTTATTCAATCTTTTGGCAAGTGGTGCCTTTCTTCTTGCAAGACTTCCATCCGAGTTGAGTTTATTTACATAAATCCATCTGCAGCCAATTGACTTCTTGTTGATTGGTAGAGGAACAACAGACCATGTTTGATTTCCATGCATAGCTGCAATCTCTTCATTCATAGTTGTTCTCCATTTTGGATACCTGATAGCTTCATTATAGAATTTTGGCAAAATATTCACAGAATTTGAACAAACAAAATGTCTAAAAGAAACTGATATATTATCATAATTTAGTACTTTGTCAAGAGTGTGGGTTGATGAATATGAATGACTTGAATTAATTAAATTACAGTGAAAGTCTGTAAGATATTTTGGAGGTACACGAGTCCTATTTGATTTTCTAACTTGTATGGTTGAAGTATCTGATTGTTCAGGCTGAGCTGGGCTAATTGAAACAAAGGTTCTAAGTTAGAGGAGGATTCGGGTAAATTTGAATTGTCTATGAAGGTTGGTGATATTTGACGCTGTTTCTCAGTAGAATCTATTAAAGGAGCAGGAATTAAATTCTGAGATAGGATCAGAATATGACTATCTTGAAATGGATCAGGATTGACATTCTCATATGAAATAGCTGAAAAGGGAAAATAGTTTTTATGAAATATTACATCTCCAGAAATGAAGCTTTGCATTGAATATGTATCAAGTAATCTTAGCCTTTAATTCCTTGTGGATATCCTATTAAAACACATTTTCTAGCTCGTGGTGAAAACTTAGATCTATTTGCCCTGAGAGTTGATGCAAAACATAAACAACCAAAACTACGCAAGAAATTATAATCAACAGATTTGCAATACAGAATTTCAAAAGGAGATTTATGAGATAATATTGGAGATGGAATTCTGCTAATTATATAAGTTGCAGCCAGTATACAATAATTTCAGTATTGATTGGTAGATAAGACTGAAAAAGTAAAGATTTTAGCTACATTCTATAGATGTTGATGTTTTCTTTCCGCAATAGAATTTTGTTCATGTGTTTCAACACAAAAAAATTGGTGAATGATACCATTTTTGGAAAATAATCAGTGAATATAAGCTCATGTGCATTATCTGATCGGAATGTTTTGATTTTGACTGAAAAATGGTTTGAAATATAGGCACAAAAGGTTGGTATGATTGTGTGCACATCAGATTTGTTACGCATAAGAAAAATCCAAGTAAATCTTGAATGATCATCAACCAATGTTAAAAAGAACCTATGACCAAGATGTAAAGGTGTTTTATATGGCCCCCATATATATCACAGTGAACTAAATCAAAACAAGAATCTGAGAGTTTATTTGCTAAAATAAAAGGCAGTTTATGCTGCTTTGTCAAAGGACAAATATCACATGAAAATTGTAAATGATTATTAGATTGCAAACCAATTTGTTGTCTTAGACTGTGTAGGCGTTTTGATGACAAAGGGCCGAGTCGTTGATGTCAAATCGATAATGAAACTGATTGAGTATGAAATGCAGAATTGATGAAGTTGTTGGCCGAGAGGATGTAGAGATCATTGAAGCTATCACCACTGCCAATCGTCTTCGAAATCACCAAATCATGTATTAAGAATGAGTTATTTGAGAATGAAACAATTACATTAGAATCATTTGTAAGCGCCTTAACTGATATAAGGTTACT
The DNA here is from genome assembly GCA_958296335.1 of Urtica urens. Taxonomy (NCBI): domain Eukaryota; kingdom Viridiplantae; phylum Streptophyta; class Magnoliopsida; order Rosales; family Urticaceae; genus Urtica; species Urtica urens. The sequence continues at coordinate 9,153,904 of OY282531.1, forward strand.
CGACACGGTCAAACCAAAGCGAGGTTACTCGCTTCGAACATAAATTTGGCCGTCGAGATTTCATAACGTTGTCCAAAAATCAACGACAACACTCCGTCAATATTTTAACATATTGAACTCAAATTTATGGTATATTAAATAAATTATGTTCTCTCTCTCTCCACAAATTTACGTATCCCATGGACACAAAGGATTATCATCACAAAGTTACCGGAATACATTTAGTTTAACAACACATCAAAATTCATTTAATCGTCTTTTAGCTATATACCCATGTAAACTTTTACTAATTTTAATATATTTAACGTTACGTTAATTTTGTGTAAATACCCACTTTAAGTTGCTAACGAAATTATTTGGACTATTTTGACTTTATTTTGGTGAAGGTATTAGTGAGGGTAATTTGGAACCAATTTAACTGTAAACAAAACAATATGGGTATTTAAACAAAATTAACGTAATGTTGAGTATATTTAAATTAGTAAACCTAAAAAAAAAAAAAAACTCATTTTTTGTTCATTTAATGCGTTGATTTATTTGACCAGTTCTATATGAACATATAAGCGAAAAGAACGGAGCAAATTCATCCATTTGATTCCATAAACTTGTAGCGATTTTGAGCAGTGAAGAACTCCATAAAATTTATAGAAATACTCTTTCTCTCTAAATTTGCAGCAAATACAACAATTGAATCTGAACTTTTATTTGAGAGAGAGAGAGAGAGGTATATTTATCTATAAAAGAACAATAAAAATCTAATATAAGAAAATAAATAACTTTAAAAAAGAGTTTATTAATAAATTTAATTCAAACTTATTTACGCATGAAATTATTTAATTTTGTTAAAAAAAATTAACGATACTATGACCATAGGCTAAGTCAATAGTACATGTTTTCATTCAAAAGCTGGAGTGTAAGGTTCAATGAATTGTTATAGTGGTGCACAAATACATGGCTTAAGACGTTTTGTTATTTGATAGGGGCATTTCTATAGAGACTAGGTCAAGTTTAGACTTTATCATCTAGAATTTAGATTTAGGTAATTTAGACATTGATGTCACAAATCCTTAGTAATATAAAAATTTATAAACAGATAGAAGAACATATTATGTGTGGCGTAGCGTTTTATTTTCTCCAAATGGATGTAAAAATATATAAAAACATATAAAGAAAATAATACAAATAAGAAGACAAATCATAATTTAAATACACATGCCCAACAAGGACAAAACACAAATATATGTATCTTTCATTCAAACACTCATAATCAAGTCTTCAAACGTCTTCATGGCTGACTCAGGCAAGCCCAAAAGCACATTAATACTCTTCCTCTCTTTGCCGTGAGAGAGAAACAAGCTCACCTCTTTTTCTGGCAAAGCCACCGGTCCCGAGAGAACCGGTTCGCCCCACCCAAAATCCGCGGTGTGAAACGAGAGCCTTGACCAAGTCGTGATGAGAAGAGTGGCAGATAAAGAAGGCCTCGCCCGAGTGGCCTCGAAATAGTCAATGGCTGATCTCATGAACCCGTCGTCGACCATCTTCACGGACCGCCTCACGATCTCCACCGCGAAAGACAAGGGCTTTTCAGAGATTTCCCCTGCTCGACACATCGAGCTCGTCAGAACTATAGCATTTCCCGAGAAACCCTTCGGGACGGGCGGGTCAAACCTGGCCCGCCCGTCCACGGCGAACAAGAGCTTCGTCTCTTGCTCGGGGCTCATGTTGAGTGATATCGTCCTCGCCCTCCACACGAAACCCGAGAGAGCTTCGAATGTGGTGCAGTATTGCAAGGTTTGAGTCTGGACTTGGGCTTGGGTTTTGAGTCGACCCAGCTTTTCTGAGTCGAAGCAGAAAGAGCGATATATGATCTTCTCGTTGTCGTAGAGGTCGGCGGTGTTGGAGACGTCCTCAATCTCGGCGAACTCATTGTGTGGGTGCTCGATTTGGGGCGGGACCCGCGGAGCAAGGATCGAGCGATCGAGGAAAGGTGGGACCGTCAACTGGTGGGACCCGCGGGCCATCTCGCCCCACGAGTTCACGAATTCCATGGCGGCGATGCCATCAAACATGCAGTGGTTCAGCCCTACTCCGAGGACGAATCCTCCACATTTGAATTTCGTCACCTTAGTAAATAAAAAAACAAAGTTATCAAAACATCACGAAATAGTTAATTTTTTCTTTAATTTTTTTAAATAGCTCAACAATTGCGTGATATCAAATTTGTATTTAAATAGCTCAACAATTGCGTGATATCAAATTTGTGAATTATTGTTACGTGTTTGTCATTTTATTCTACGCGGTATATAAAAAAAATATTTGAAAGATTTATTTTTCAAAGTTTTGGTTTAGCGGTTTAACAAATATTGACTTTGATCTGTTTTTTAAATTTTAAATTAATATTCAAATATTATATGTTATTTTAAACTTTTCGTGTGTATAAACAATTTAGGCGGGTTATTTAACAAAATTAATAAAATGTGAGTCTCGATCCACTTAACTTCGGAGCACAAAAACCCAAGGCACATTTGTCAAGTTCATTTGTAGTAACATGGTCATTCAAAGCAGTTTTGTGAAATGATTTATGTTTCACACTTCTAAAGGAGCAAATCAAAACTTGGAACATTTAATTAATACACTCAATTAATCAATTCACTTAAACGACTGTTTTGACTATATTTACCATAAAGATTTCTCTCCTCCGGAAAGAGAAGACAACCGATTAGATCACGAGTTGCTTTTCTTACATAAATCTACATAACTTATTTAGTACTAATTCTGACATAAAAAATATTATAACTTTTTGTATTTTTATGATTTTATCAGTAGCAAATATTGCGAGATATAAAAGCTCAAAATCATATTTCAGAATCATATTTCAGAATTTCAACTGATCATCAGAAATATGTTATTTTTTTCATAACAACTCTATTTCTTGTCGTTCCCAGTATTATTAGACATTCTAAACAACTAAAAGAGAAAAGTTTAGTTTGAATTTAATCTCAACGCAAATTAATAAACAAATTGAAAAATTACCTGAGCAACAAGAGGAGGTATTTCTAGGATGTTCTTGGCGCCGGGGATGTCGAATACGAGCTTGCCAAGTGTCACCGGATTGGGTTTTGTGATATCTCCGATCTCGTGGATCGAACGGTCAGCCTCGGCCTCGACGAAGACCGCGCCCTCCGCGGTGCAGTCCACGATAAGCTTGCCTTCTTGGCCAATGGCGAGCCTTCCCGCCAAAGGGTAGTAATGGACAAGCACGTCGGAGAGAGCCTTCTTGATGACTCTGACCGCCTCTTCATTGCTCCCTCGCGGGCCCGGCCCAAAACAATAGATGGTCTGAACGATGACGGCGATGTTTTGGTCGAGATTCGAGAGATAATAAAAACCCGTCTTTGTCTCCTTCGAGGGAATGACTAGGCTCGGCTCTCCTTGAATCGTCACGTTTAGCTCGAACGACATTTTTTTATATATCTTTTTTTCGGAAGGAAAAAAGATTTAGAATAATGAAGGAACAATGTTGATCTTGCTCTCTAACAACCTGAAATGATTATAGTGAGACTAATTGCATGAGTTTGAGAAGAGTATGAAGAGTGGGAAAAGTGTTGTTTTTTGCATGAAAAGTTTGAATTATATCAATTTAATTAACACCCTATATTTTTTAAAACGGATATACTTGAAAATGTGTCATGAGAACAATGATATTAAATTAAATTAAATTAAAAGTGAATACCTTTTCTCTTAGATGGGTATTTGAGAACAAGTCTTCAAGCGAGTGTGTTGCATGATTTGTGATTTTGGAGAATTGGGTTTATATAGAGAAAAATGTGGTACTTGTTTTTGTACCACTGTTACTACTTGTATTAGTTGACCAAAAATAGAAGGGGGGAGCACATTGAAATAGACACGTGGCGTTGAACGATTGGGTACTTCTCACAAATACAAAATAAAGGACGGAAACTTGATTATTTAAATTCTTTTTGTTTTTTATTATGTTTTAAACAAATAGTCTTGTTGGGCAGGTTATGGCTTGGCCAACGAACCTGAACTTTATAGAGCAAAAATTTTAATGAATGAGAAAATAAAAATTGTTTTTTTGTGTCTTGGTTGGTATGGTTGGCGTCCAAAGTATTAGGTTATTTGGTTTACTTGTATTGAATATTTGACAAAAAAATATTATCATTATTCTCTAATGTCTGTGTACCTCACATTTTACTTTGTACGTTTGTGCTTTTATAACTCAGCATGTAGTGATGAAATCACTTTTACCTTTTCGTTACACCTTGGAAATATTCAAACTTCAAACCGACTCTTATATCAATTTTATTTGATTATTTATATACTTTCACAGTTAAATGGTTCAATCATTACTAATAAAAGCAAAAGAAAAACATTTGAAGTACTTTTAGTTTTTAGCCATTGGCGAAGTGTTTTCGTTACTGATTGGTATTATTGAGTGATTAAACTTTCGTCTATAGTAACTAACTGCTTTATTACTTTAATCCCATAAATAGCTACATAACTCATGTCGTTTCATTAATAGCTATCTGTTTTGCGTTTCCCCTTCCGCCCTTCTATATATTTTTAAATTATCGTTCAATTATTCAAAAGAAAATAACTGACTGAATTTGTACAGTTATGCACACGTTACACTTTCTGAAATATTTATACTTTAAATTTAGAGATTGAATGGTCGAATGTCAATAAATGACCGATGACTCAAAAATACAGAAATGTCACTAGTCGAACGGAATTTCGATGGAGAAAATGTGGAAAATAAAAAAGAGAATGTCAATGAGATTGCCGTTGGCCGGTCAAAAATTTGACAAAAACAAGAAAAATTCGACGGAAAAATGTTGATTAATTGTTTAGTTAAACATAAATTTCAAGATTCACACAATTAAAACCTAAAAGTTATACATACAAATAAAATTCATACTAATTTAAGGGGGGAGATTGTGGAAGAGACACTCGGCAGAAGAAGCTACCTGGGAGCTCGAAAGTGAGATGCAAAAGAAGTACCCTGCTTTGTTTTAAGTTTCGAGGACGAAACTCTTTTAAGGGGGGAGATTGTAAAGTATAAACTTTTGTATCACTGGATTGTAAAAATTTAAGGGATATAACGAGTGAAAAGAGGGTTCTTGTGATAGGTTGAGATGTTATGTAAGATGTTCCTGCCACACAAGATTACAACACGAATACTGTACTGTAAAGACACAAGCACGTTGTTAACCCAGTTCGGAAACTGCCTACATCTGGGGGGATAGCTTATCCCGGTGACTTAGATTACTTTATAATGAAAGAGCAAAGTTACAAAGGTTACACAAGAGAATCACCGATTCCTTGACCTAACACTTCCTATCTCTCAAAGTGAATCTACCTAAGGCTCCCCCTTAGAGTGAGCCCTTCTCACTTAGTCACACTAGTTAGGAACACGTCCTTGATAATGTTTAAAACAAGGAAGGTAAATAAAAGATGCACTTACAGAAAAGCTTTTCCTTCATAAAGCAATTCCAATAACAAGAAGACGCAACAAAGAGGAAGCAAACAGGTTGAAATTGGTAGGGCGGCGTCTTTAGAAAATATGCATAAACCCTAGAGAATGCAAGAGAGGGTTTATATACTCCAGTAACATGCCAAGGACCCAAGGCAACCAAAGAACCAGCGGATAATAGACTGGCGCCAAAAGTAACTGAGGAGAAGGTACAAGATGACAGGGACAAAGTCTTCTGAGCAGCCAGAGACAACTGGAGGGACATCAAGGTTTTGACGAAGCACCAAGGCCAACTCGTACTAACAAACTCCCCATTTGGCTTTGCTGAGGAAAAACCTGGAAATACAAACTTAGCCAAAAACAAAACTCATGTCACAGAAAACTGACAGAGGAGCAAACACACTAATACAGATTATCAGAGTATCAGAGTATCACAGAGAGTTCAATAGGAAAAAAACACAGCAACCAAAAGAACTCCCCCTTTTTACCCAAGCAAAGGCAAAGGAGATAGGCAAACAAAAACATAGTTCAGAAAGAGGTACAACCCATAACAAAAGCAAGAAAATACGAAATATAAAAAGTTATGCCGGAGAGGATGGAAGACCCGATGGCGAGGCAGGGGAGGGAACAACAGCACGAAGAAGAGACGCCAAATCTCGACGGCGAAGAGTGGCAGTAGCAATTACACCATCAAGGTACTTCAGCTCATCAGATATCGACACAGCTACAAGAGACCTGATCTCGGAAGAGAGAGGAGGAACAACAGGGGCAGATCCGTCGGAGAACACTGAGTGCAGAAAGCTGGAAGGAGGAGGTGGAGCCATATCTGGAACATGATGAGTCTGAAAGAGCTTGTAGTTGAACACAATCTTTCCCGGATAGGTGCTACACTCGGTCACTTCAGCTTGAGACAGAAGATCAGGTGCTTGAGAGAGGAGAATCCCACAGATGAGAGAGGGAAATCCAATAGGGAGCTTGATGGCCGAGGATCCTGCATGACGAAGAATTTGATCGTAGAAGAAACCAGCAGCATCAATAAGAGAACGGCCCCAACAAGATAAATGAATCCAGCAAGGGCTAAGGACACGCCAGTATGATGGGTTGTGGGACACCAGTTCTTGATCCCAATCTTGTGCAAGACTGAGTATTTAGTGCTGAGTTTCGAGGCAGGATACGGGCCACGATCATGCCAACCTTTCAAGTCACGGCCACCCGATAGCTCTTTGACGAGGTCCACCTTGGAAGGGAGAGTCGGCTGAGAAACTTGATGCGGAAGCTCAAGAAACAGGGCGATATCCTTTGGAGAAAAGGAGAAACACTTTCCACGAACATGCACTTTGTGAAAGTGAGGAGACCCTGGTGTATTGATGTCAGCCGACAAATTAGCAACAAACTCTCTGACAAGACGAGGATGGTAGGGACCAACAGAAGTAATAGACTTCAACAGGCATGCATGATTCACAATGTTGACAAGGTCCATGCATTGAAGGGCTTCAGACGAGAGAACACACTCAGACGAAATGTTGCGGCGGAGAACATACTTCCAGTTTAGGGCATTAGAGATGGAGTGAAAGGATACACCATCTATGGGGACATCCGGAATATCATGGCGAGGGGCCCTAGTCTTCTTCTTCTCAGGAGGAGGAACCTCATTGTCAGCATCCTCAGCGAGTTCAGCCTCATTTGCTACAAACTTTGAGTCATCTAGAGAGTGAGAGGAAACAGGTGGTGAAGCTTCCTTAGGATCCGGGACAGCAGAAGACGAGGCACGTTGAGTTCTCTTGTTAGCAGGTTTCTTGCAAGGAGGCTGCTTAGGAGGGGGCTTCCTCTTCCGCGGGGAAGCAATGGGAGCATCAGAGTCCGACCCAGGATTGTCGGAGTGAGCCAAGGGGATCTGAGGAGGAGATCCAACGGGAGCAGACGGCGCATGCACATGGAGGACTGGAGAAACATGAACAACCTCCATAGGAGGGTCGAGAGCAGAACCTGAGGGGACAACACTTTCACCCATGATTCGATGAAATTCTTCTTCGGAGATAAACTTTGATGGAGACGAAGGAGGAGACTGACGCTCAACACATAATTCCTTTGTCATGGCGTCCAAGGAAGGATTATCAAAATCACCCTCTGTCTGAGAAGTAGAACCACCGACTTTGTCTGACCTCATGTCAGAGACATCAACAAAACCCAAGATGGTATCTACCGCTGTATGAGAAAGTTTAACAGTGGGCAATGTAACATCTGAGGGAGTAGAAGCAGATTTACCTTGACGAGTGTCGTCAGAGGGAGAGGACAAAGGGTGCTCCATAGGAAGGAGAGTGTTAGGGTTTGGTGACAGACCCCGAACCCGAACCCTATACCTATTCTTCTGTGACTCCTTGACACCCTTCTTGAGAGCCTTCTTCTTCTTTTCATTACCCATAGACGCAGATGAAGAACGAGCCGTCCGAGTCGAGACCATTTTTACAGTATGTCTAACAGGCACCGTTTCGAGGGTACAGTTGAGAGAGATAATCGTCTGAGAGTAGTTTGAAAAACACAACTGACACAACCCACTTTGAGTATAGTTTTCAACCCATAAAATGAAACGACGCACTAGTCCGCCATTTAGAGACAAAACGCTGAGTTTTACTTGAATGCAGACAGAAAGAGTGAGTGGGCCCAACAACAGCAAACAGTGGCCCATCTGTGATTGCTATAAGTCCAATAAGCAAACTCCAAGACCAGCACTTAGTTTTTCGAATTGAACAACTTCAAGCGGTTTGGTAAAAATGTCAGCAAGCTGATTCTCGGTTACAACATGCTCGAGAGAAAGAATTTTATACTCAACAAGATCACGAATAAAGTGGTGACGGATCTCTATGTGTTTCGTTTTACTGTGCAGAACAGGTTTTTTGCAATGTGGATAGCACTAGTGTTGTCACAGAAAAGAGTAATGACATCCTGTGAGATACCGTATTCTTCAAGCATACACTTAAGATAAACCAATCAGCACCGGCTGCAATGTATTCTGCTTCTGCAGTTGAGAGGGAGACACAGTTCTGCTTCTTACTGAACCATGAAATGAGGTTGTTGCCAAGAAAGAAACACCTTCCCAACGTGCTCTTTCGATCATCAATGTTACTAGCCCAGTCAGCATCAGAGAACCCCGCAAGATGATAATTAGTATCATGAGAGTAGAAGATCCCATTATCAAGAGTACCATGAACATACTTAATGATTCTCTTAACATAACTCAGATGATTTTCAGTGGGATGTGATTGATACCTGGCACTCACTCCTACGGAGAAAGCAATATCAGGCCTGCTAGCTGTTAGATAGAGGAGACTCCCAATCATGCTCTTGTAAGTCTTGGTGTCCACTAGATTAGATGAGTCATCTTTGGATAATTTCACAGAAGATGATGTCGGAGTTCTCTTGGGTTTTCCAGATTCAAGACCAAATTTCTTAACCGGTTCCCGAGCATACTTGCTTTGCGACAGAAAGATTCCATGACGTTGGTTGATTTGAAATCCCAAGAAGAATGACAATTCACCTACCATACTCATCTCGAATTTAAATTGCATTTTTTCAATAAAATCGGCAACAAGAGAAGTGGACATCCCCCCAAACACAATGTCATCCACATACACCTGAGCAAATATCATGCTTGATCCAGAATTTTTGCTGAATAGAGTTTGATCCTTGATGCCCCGTGAGTACCCTTGAGATATCAGATAAACATCTAAACGCTCATACCAAGCCCTGGGTGCTTGTTTCAGACCATATAGAACTTTGTTAAGTCTGAACACATGATTAGGAAAAAGGGGATCAACAAAACCCTTCGGTTGTTCAACAAAAACCTCTTAATTTATGACACCATTGAGAAATGCACTTTTTACGTCCATTTGAAACAATTTAAACTTCTTTAGGCAAGCAATTCCTAAGAGGAGACTAATTGCCTCCAGACGAGCAACTGGGGCGAAAGTTTCATCAAAATCAACACCTTCAATTTGAGAGTAGCCTTGAGCCACAAGACGAGCTTTGTTTCTGGTCACATTACCTAGAGCGTCGGATTTGTTTTTGAAAATCCATTTCGTTCCTATGACATTCGCAGATAGGCGTGGGACCAGAACCCACACGTCGTTCCTTTCAAATTGAGATAGTTCCTCTTGCATCGCAGCAACCCAGAACTCATCAAGAATGGCTTCAGAGACATTCTTCGGCTCAATCCGAGATGTAAAGCATACATTTCCAATTAGTTCCAGGTAGTTGACAGGGTCTTTCCTGCGGGTGATAACACCTTAATGAAGATCACCAATAATGGCATCCATGGGATGATTTAAAGTAATCATAGACGAAGGAGTCTTTGGAACAAGTGAAGAGGGATTAACATGATTGGGAGAGGAGACAGTCTCGCTGTTAGTGACAACAGGAGAGACATCCGACATCTGAGGATCAGGAGAAACAAGGAGAACTTCATCAGTCAAGGAAGTAGAGTGTGGCAAAACTTCATCACTGAACTTCACATTCATAGATTCCACGACAACTTGAGTTCTGTTGTTAAATACTCTGTAAGCACGACTTGTAGAAGAGTATCCCAGAAAAAAACCTTCATCACTGCGAGGGTCAAGTTTCTTCTTAGGCTCTTTATCAGCCAAGATGAAACACACAGACCCGAACACATGTAAATACTTAACATTTGGTTTTCTCCCTCTCCAGATTTCATAATTCGTGAACGAAGTCCCAGGTCGAATGGACACACGATTATGAATATGACACGCGGTGTTGACAGCCTCAGCCCAAAAACGGTAGGAAACGTTGTTTGCATGTAGCATGACACGAGCCATCTCCTGTATAGTACGATTTTTCCTCTCAACGATTCCATTCGATTGCGGAGTGATGGGCGCAGAGAATTCGTGAGATATGCCCTCAGAAACACAGAAACCAGAAAAATCGGCATTTTCAAACTCACGACCATGATCAGTTCGAATTCGAGTAATTTTCTCAGATCGAGACCGTTGCAAACGAAGAGCGAGAGCATGAAAAGTAAGAAAAGCATCAGACTTTTCTCGGAGAAATTCAACCCACGTGTATCTTGAGAAATCATCCACAATCACCAAAATATACTTCTTTCCTCCAATTCTTTCAACTTGCATCGGACCCATGAGATCCATGTGAAGAAGTTCAAGAACCGACGAGGTCGTGATGAAATCAACTTTCTTGTGGGGAACACGAGTCTGTTTCCCAATCTGACACTCACCACATATTCCAAGATCGGAGATGAGTTTACTTATGCTACGCGCATTTAAGTGACCAAGACGACGATGCCACAGAGAGGAAGTGTCATTAGTACTCAGAAGACACTTGGAAGAGGAGGACCACATGTAGCAGTTATCAGAGGACCGAGTGCCCTGCATGATTTCCAGATTTGCAGGATTAAGAACTGAGCAACCCGTCTTGGTGAAAGTAACTGTAAGATCGTTATCACAGAGTTGACTGATTCTGATCAGATTTGCTTTTAAGCCATCAACCAGAAGAATGTTGTCAAGAGGAGGACAACCTGACACGTCAAGTGTTCCACGACCAATCACAGATCCTGTAGAACCGCCACCAAAAGTGACACTGCCTTTGGTGCAGGGCTGCACATTTGCAAGGAAGTCAGGGACACCAGTCATGTGGCGAGAGCAACCACTATCAAAATACCAATCGTCTCGAGAAGAAGCCTTTAGAGAGGTGTAGGATACCGCAGTTGTATGTGAATCTTGACACGTTAGTGTCACTGAGAAGAAAAATCAATCTTCTGATGAGGCATAGATTGTTGAAATCCTCCTCGAGGAAAACGCTGCCCAGTGAGATAAGGAGTACGACCAAACAATTTGAAGCAAAAAGGGCGAATATGACCTTTCTTTCCACAGAAGTGGCAAATCCATTTATGGTGCACAGAGGAGTTTGCTCTATTTGATCTAGTTGAGGTTGCTGCAGGGACGGTTGAGACACCTGGTGAGCTGTGGTATGTAGAGGAATTTACCTTGTTCAAATTTGTACAAGCTGACACAAAACGAGATTGAGAACGAGAAGACGAATCTCCATAAAACCTAAACCAGACTTGTCAACAGAGGACTTTCCACTTCTCAGAAGATCATTGAGAATCCCAGTACCTGGGTGAGCATCAACAGACTGAGTAAGTCGTGCAACATCTTGAGAGAGACGAGCGACATCAAGCTTTAGAACACGGATGATTTCCAGCAGATGAGTTTTCTCATCCAGAAGAGAAGTGATCCTTTCCTTGACAGAAACAGGGGAGTCAGCTTGAAATTCTTGAAGTTGAGAAAGAAGATCCGCATGAGACTGTTCAAGCTCAGCAATTTTATCTGCCTGAACAACAAGGGCATTAGATTCATCTGCCCACTTTACAAACAAGGTTTTGTAAGCTTCAATTAGGACATAGTCACTGATCTCGTTGTTATCATGAGAGATAGACATAGAGTTTGAGAGCTTGAAGTTCTTATGAGATGACAACACATCAAATACATGAGCAAGGAAGTCATCAGAGATGCTGGAGTTTTTGTCAGAGAGACCAGCTGGGCTATCAAAATCTGATCCAGCAAGACCAGAAAGAGCTAAGGAGAGCTCTATATTTTCTTCAGAAGAGGAAGTACATTGACTCACAAAAGCAAGAAAATTGTTTGTTCCACCATCAGTCTCATCATCATCACCGGACTTGATGCTCTGGTCATCATCTGATAAGGTGGAATTGTAACTCTTTTGTTGACGTATGATGAAGTTAGGGCATTCAGATTGGATATGTCCAAAGCCTTCGCATTCATGACATTGAATGCCTTTCCCTTTGGCTGCTTGACCCGATACACGATCTTGATTGAAACGTCGAGGTTGAGAGTTTGGCCTGAAGTTTTGGGATGACTTAATTTTGTAGTTCCCAATCGTGATAGGTTTCTTGTCAAACCTTTTCATAAATCTACCAAAATTCTTTGCCAAGAGAGCCAGAGAGTCTTCATAAGATTCTGTAATCTCATCACTTCTGGAAGAAGAAAAATCCGGGCGGGTCGAATTTAAAGCCAGGTTACGAGATTTTGAGACAAAGTTACTTGTCAGAGACATTTCATAGGTGAGAAGGGATCCAATGAGCTCATCAACTCTCATGGAAGAGGTGTCATGAACTTCATCAATGGTAGTGACCTTGATTCTGAATCTTTCAGGCAGAGACCTGAGAATCTTCTTGACAATCTTTGCGTCGCCTATAGGTTCACCAGAGAATGAGATTCATTAGAGAGATCTCGAACACGAACATAAAAGTCATTGATTGATTCATCTTCTGCCATTTTCAGACTTTCAAACTTGGCAGTGAGAAGTTGTAAGCGAGAGTTCTTTACTTTATATGTTCCTTCATAGGTGGTTTCGAGAATGTCCCAAGCCTCCTATGCACTTTTGCAAGTGTTGATTAACCGAAAAACATTTTTGTCAACTCCATTGTAAATAGCATTTAGAGCCTTGGAGTTTGAGAGAGAGGCTTCATCATCAATAGCTGACCATTCAAGAGCAGGGACATCTTCAACAGTAATTCCATCAGCAAGAAATCTCTTGGGAGTACTCCACCCCACAACAACAGATTTCCATGTTTTTTGATCAATAGACTTTATGAAAGCACCCATACGAGCTTTCCAGTAAGGATAGTTTTGCCCGTCAAGTAAGGGCGCCCAACTAACAGAGCCACCTTCTCTGAATGTATCCATTAGAGTACAGAAGACAGACAACCAGAAAAGATCGAAAACCCAGTAACTTAGGGCTCCTGCTCTGATACCAAATGAAAAGAGGGTTCTTGTGATAGGTTGAGATGTTATGTAAGATGTTCCTGCCACACAAGATTACAACACGAATACTGTACTGTAAAGACACAAGCACGTTGTTAACCCAATTCGGCAACGCCTACATCTGGGGGGATAGCTTATCCCGGTGACTTAGATTACTTTATAATGAAAGAGCAAAGTTACAAAGGTTACACAAGAGAATTACCGATTCCTTGACCTAACACTTCCTATCTCTCAAAGTGAATCTACCTAAGGCTCCCCCTTAGAGTGAGCCCTTCTCACTTAGTCACACTAGTTAGGAACACGTCCTTGATAATGTTTAAAACAAGGAAGGTAAATAAAAGATGCACTTACAGAAAAGCTTTTCCTTCATAAAGCAATTCCAATAACAAGAAGACGCAACAAAGAGGAAGCAAACAGGTTGAAATTGGTAGGGCGGCGTCTTTAGAAAATATGCATAAACCCTAGAGAATGCAAGAGAGGGTTTATATACTCCAGTAACATGCCAAGGACCCAAGGCAACCAAAAAACCAGCGGATAATAGACTGGCGCCAAAAGTAACTGAGGAGAAGGTACAAGATGACAGGGACAAAGTCTTCTGAGCAGCCAGAGACAACTGGAGGGACATCAAGGTTTTGACGAAGCACCAAGGCCAACTCGTACTAACAACGAGCATCCTTCGTTGCAAGTAAAGCGTTAGTGGATCGGAAGTCCAATGAAATCAAATTAATTTAAATTACGTTCAGGGAATGGAATATCTCGGAGTTATTAAAGGATAATAACAAATTTCGAGAGACCTTAATTATATTTAAATTAATTAGTGTAACAAGAAAATTATCGGGTTAGTCACAAATTAATTATCCATTTCTATCATGGATTTAGACATCATTTTGTGACAAGGACCTAATTGTTACCAAAATGAAGGACTTAAATGTCAAAAGAAAGTGAGTTTGGGGTCACTTTAGAAAAGGACAAAAATTGGAGGATTTAATGAGCAAATATGGAAAAGTTGATGATGCTTCTTCTACATCTTATGTTGCACGGCCAAAACATCAACTTTAGAAACAATAGGGCTGAAACTCGCGAAAGAAAGAGATGAAGAAGAAGGAGAAGAGGGTTTAGAGAGAGAGTGAAGATCTTCGCCGGAAAATCGAGGAAATCGGCCGGAAGGAGAAATAGTCGAAGGTTCAAGGTAAGGAAACCTCTCCGATTCTTTTATTTCTCTCGATTTATTTGAGCTCCGATTTATCAAAGCTAGGTTTAATCCATGGTTTTGTTTTTCCTCTTCGTTTCTCAAGCTTGGTGGTGATTTAACGAAGAAAAAGGGTGAAATCGAGCTTGATTGCGTGATCTCAACAACGTGAGATATTGATTTTTGAAACCCCCAACTTTTGATTTTCGGATTAGGGTTCTTCATCCAAATTTGGGGATTTTGCGTGTGATGATTAGATTCATGGAGTATGATATGTTTGAGGTCGGAATTGAGAAAGTTTAAGCTTGGGTTCGTTTTGAATTGAGTTTGAAAATCTGGAAAAAAAATAATAATAACTCCGACTTGTACCTTAATCGGGGTAAGAGCCTCACCTGTGGGCGTGATTATTTTATGTTGATACTTTTGGTGTATAGAAGAGGTTCTGGGCTTTCCGAAATGTACAAGAACGTGAAATTTCGTTTAGTAACAAAGGAGATATGAATTTTTGAAGTTGTGATTAAAATCTGAAAACCGAATCTGCAAAATTTGTTGTTACGTACGAGATGTTTTTGAGATAGCAATTTCACTTCAAATTTAACTTGCAATATGTCAATAGAAAGCTACAAATGTCTACTTTATTTAGGAATTGGAATGGGTTGAATTGGAGTTTTGTAACTTGAGATATGCGCTGTCCGATGAGTGGCGGAGCTGCCGTGCGGGTGTCGACGAGGCGATGTCGGACCAGGCCGATAAAGAAAGACCTTTCGGCTTTGGCTCGGAGGCTCGCGAAATGTTCGTTCAGCGTGTAGCGAGTCGAGAAATTCCCGAGTCTTGACTCGAAGTAGTTACGAATTGTTAATTATTAGTACGAGTTGTTTAATATATTATTAATTATAGTACTATTATATTGTTAATGATTAAGTGTTTCAATTTTCAGTTTTATTGGGTGTGAACTATTAAAAAATATTATGTTATTATTATTAAACTCGTTAACTCTCGGAAATCTATTCTAAACTATGGGACTTGCCCAGTTATAAGAGTAGATGGTCGAATGATATAGGAAGTTCTTATATTGTTTCCTATGTTTTGTTCTGATTTGAGTGTTTGTATGCCGTTAACCGAGACGTTAGGGGTAGCGCAACTAGAGGAACGTTTTGAATACGTTTGAAGTGGACTTTCTTCTAGTAAGAATTTGTTCGTTAGTATGTCTATGAACGAGATACTAAGTACCCTCGACATTCAATCTTTCTCTTCTATAGATAAGTCCAGATCGTTGCAAGGATAGCAGCGAGCGTAAAGGTAGTACGTGGACGAAGCTACGTGAAGTAAATAAACGACTCTTTTTGTTAAAAAGGATTCGGGATTCGAAAGAATCGTATCCAGGTAAGTAGAAACATTTCACAAAAACGGTGTGTTGTGTGATGTGTGTATGCTTGCATTTACATGATATGTGTTTGTTGAGTTGATTGCATTTGCATACATGTACATATATTATAAAATGGAAGTGAAAATAGTTTGAAATGAGAAATGGGGTTTTCAAAAAAATGGTGTTGTGTTGTGGGTCGTTCATGGATGGCTTGGCTGGTTCCTCGGATTGGTGAACCAGTTCGGTTAACTCCTAGGATCGGAGAGTTAACCATGGCCTGTGAGATAGGATTGGTCTCACGAATCGTCGGGCCATATGTAGTACTGGGTACCATTTGTCGCGACTGCCAAATCATATGTAGTTTGGGACCTTATGATTTTGGTTTTGAATTAGTCATACATGTATGTGAGACAAGCCATGGTGAACCTCTTACAACACATACCACGCGCGCGAGTAAGAAAAGTTATCAAATGAGAAAAATTGAAAAGTATGGATTGAGTTGTAATTGACATTCATATCATATGCATCGTTTCTGCTTACTGGGCGTTAGCTCACTCAGTTTTTGTAATACAGGTAAGGAGTGTGAATAAAATATGTAGGTACAATAGCGGGTTGACTGGAAGGCGCCTCCACACGGGCAAGACCTCGTATATGAACTAGTTTGACCTGATGGACCTTTTTTGAGTAATGTTTTGTGAATTATGTGTGAATAAAAATATATTATGAATGTTTATATCGTGTGATGTGTGTCTAAGCCTAGGAGGTTAATGTTTTAAGAGGTTAATATTTTAGGAGGTTGTTATGCTTTATGTATATGTAAAGTAAACTAGGTGTTACTATACTTCAATTTAAGTCAATCTTATGTTGATTGAAGAATAAACGACTTGTCGGGGTGTGACAAATATGTACAAAAATTTACCTTAAAAGACTACGAAATTCCTTTAAATGGAAATTCCATATGGAATTTCCGAAAAAAAAAATGTTGTTTTATACCTAAATACGAAGAAAAAAATATGGAAATCCAACAATGAAATTTCCATGGAAATTCGACGAATTTCATGGGTATAAAATGACGAAACAGTTATATAACCCAAAAATGATCGATAAGTTCCGAAACATGAAATTTGTGATTCATCGATCATTTAAACCTTGCTTAAAAGTTAAAACATATTGCTTATACTTTTAACAACAAAGACTCGTTTTATTTTAAAACGAAAACAATAAGGTTAAAATGAAAATGAAAAGATAAATAACATGAAACATCCTAAATTAAAGATTATTTTAGAGCATATAAAGGTACTTGCTTTATGTCACAACGAAAATAGTGAAGAATAAATAAACTCGTTACTCAAGTCTCGTTCCATAGTTAAAAGATAGAGTAACCACGTCTACACAACCCTTCAGTAAACAACAAAATTCCCAAATAAATATTAAAAATTAAAATTATATAAGCAAAAAAAATAAAGACTAGTAAAAGTAAGATCTAGCTGACACTACAGAGAGTGAAGAAGTCAAATTTATAAGGTACAAACACAAACCTAGAAAGAGCTTCCAGGTAAAAGTGTATTTTATCTAGAGATGTCACAAGTTTCACTTTTTCTTTCTTATACTTGCCTATGAAACCCTTGTATAAATTATTCTGAACTACCTGATCGACCATCATCATCGTCGATTCGAAAGCACGGCATTTCATCATTTACATTCGGTTTTCCCGGGCCCACCATATGAGATATGTTCTTCAAGCTTCGTCCTCGTCGTCATCATCATCGGCATCATCCTCGTCATCCTTGTCTTTCTCATCCTTGTCTTCTTCTTCTTCTTCTTCTTCTTCTTCTTCTTCTTCGTCTTTGTCTTTCTTTGATTTCTCGTCAGCTTCGGCTTTATCTTCATCCTCACCATCTTCTTCCTCGTCGGTCATGCTGTTTATCACGTCGGTTATGATTTCTTTAACCTCTGCTTTTCGGTGCATTAGATCCACACTGAAGTGGGAACCTGAAAAGAGAAAAGGTGTTTAATATGGGGAGTGAGCAAAAGCTGAGGAATTATGAACCAAATTATATATGTAAGTAGAGAGAGAGAGAGAGAGGACATACCAAGCTGCCTGAGAATATCGGATAATGTTGCCTAAGACAATGACAAAACGGGGAGTGAGGATTTGCTTGACGCATGGAAGTAAACACAATCAATTCCACTGAAGATCGAAATTTAGCTTACCGTATTGAAGTCGACTTCTTTAAGAATATCAACAATGACTTGATGCATTTCCTTTCGGGTTGGCTCTTTGCTTTTCTTGCTGTTTTTCCCTTTGCCTGGTCTCACAGAAAGATTTTAGTCCATTAGAAGGCAATAACTTTGCAATTACAAGTTATTTCCACAACCCATTACGAATGTCTGATGAGTGTCTAAATAAATATATAAAAGAAAACACGATGGTACAAAAACATAAACACAGAAAATTAAAAAATTGAACATGTTTTAGTTAAAAATTGTAAATTAACCCAACAATACCAGTGTTAAACATTGGTTGATTACTAGGAGAGTAAACTATTCAAGGTTCTGAAATGTTAATATAGCCAGAATACTGATCAGAGATAAGATAATGAACAGTCACGTGCAACAAATATACTGAAAAAATTCAAGCAACGCACCTTGATCCTTGGCGGGAGCTTTTGCCGTAGATTTGCTTGATGATGATCTCTTGCTTACTGTTTTAATCTTAGTTTCTTTCTCAGACTTTTCCTTTTCAACCTTGGACTTTTTAGGCGCAGAGCCCTTGGACTTGGAGACTGAAGCTGCTTCAGCTTCACCGCTCTTTTTCGAGGCAGATTTGGTTTTCTTTGCTAAATCTACTGACTTCTTGTTTGATTTCACTGGGGGACTCTTTTTGACAGGCGTAGCTTTGTCCTCAAGTTTAGTTTTGGGGGTCTCCTTTTTGGTCTTTTTGGACGAACTTTTAGGGCTTGACACCTTCTGTTCTGCTTCTTCCTCATTGTCGGATTTATCTGAATGGTCACTCACGTCATGCATGGAAACATCTTCTTCTTCAGACTCCTCTTTAGCATCAGAAGATTCAGCCTTGTCACTTTCTTCTTCATCATCTTCTTCTACTATCGGAGAACTCTTAGACTTCTTGCCACTACTTGCTGACTGTTTATGCTTCTGAGGAAGAGTAAAGAAGATCAGGGAAAAAATCAGGCATGGATGAGACCCAGTATTAGAAAGCAGTTATTCACAGAGTAGGCTCTAGGGAAAAAACTTATAATCATTGTGTCAGCTTTAAACCCGACTGTTAGGCAATAAGCAAAGGATTAACTCGGTATTTGCAACAAAACTAATTCTTGTTCCTACTGTCATTCGTTGAAATATATCCAAATATAAGCCAACATAGTTCATGTCAACTTCAAAACATTGAACATTAAATAATAAATAAACTAAAAATCACATAAAAAAATAGCATGATGACGAATATTAACCTGGTCCTTTCAATCACCAACATCAAATAAAATCAAATACAGATATTTAAATGTAGCGACTTTAATTTAACATGACTTAGCTTCTATATCAACTCATACCTTGGCTGGTGTTTCAGGAGAAACATCTCCAGGACTAGCACTTTTGCTTGGTTTGGCATTTTTCTTTCGCTTTTGTCCTTTCTGAATCTAAAACCAGCATATTTTTAATTGATAACAAAACAAAAAATGTTTCACTTGCGATTTTACTCAAGAAAAAAAATATAAATTACCTTTCCCTTTTCAGATAGCAGGACATCAGTAGTAGCATGTGGTGACTCCAAGAACTCTAGTAATTTAGCAGAAACATCTTCCTAGAAGGGAATCAATTAAAAAAGTGCATCAACTCTACATAATCATTATGAATGGATTTCAAAGTATTCTTCAAGAACGAAGTTAATAAATGTACCTTTTTGGCAGTTGTTTTAGTAACTGGAATGTTTAGAAAATCACAAAAATCTAACAATTTTTCTTTGACACATTTATCAAGTTTCTCCTTGATTTTTATTCTTTGTTTTTCCTCCTGCAAATACAAGAAACACAAAATAGCATGAGCAAATAGACAGTGATGGTCAAATAATGTGAAATGTAGACAAATATACAGGCAATATAAGGTGAAACAAAGAGTACCTCATTCTCTACCCAAACATAACCTGAAAATTGACCAATGTTCTTCTTCAAAGCATGAGCCTGTACAAGCATATCAACATAAGAAATATTTCAGCAGTATAACGATACTTAAAGAGTGGAAATTATGTAAATATCTCATACTCAGTGCAGGCATGTCTAGGAACCAAGGTTATACTACAATAATAAGTAAGAAATAACAAAAAAAGACATCCAAAAATTACCTTGGCCTTCTTTGAATAAAGTATCAAGTGGAGAGATTGCAAGTTGTCATCAGGCTTTCTCTTTCCTAACTTGAAAGCAACTGAAAGCATTAACAGTGTCAGAAACAGGGTTCAGTACCAATAAACACTAACATGTCCTGATGACATATTCTAAAAACCAGTTGGAAATAAGACATAGACCAGTCTAAAGATCATACTTATACATGGTATTCACTGGTCAATTAACACCAACTAAAAATGAAAATTGAAGAAACAGCAATCACTTTGGCTTACAAATTCAAGATATCGAGACTACTCATAGGTAGTCCACGCATAGTTGAAGCAAGTTACAAAAACATTTACTAAACCAATGAATTCCACCAAGGCGTGGAGATCTGGATTGGTGCGTACATCCCATAGTATAGTTTAAATTACAGGTATTTTATCCCAAAAGGAGTATATCTCAATTCTTTCACTAGTCAATGCCTATAGACATAAACAGTACTAAATGAAATCAAGGATAATATACAGATTATCAGAAAAAAGCTAGAACATTTTAGTTGGCCATGAATTTTATAGATTTTAACACATATTTACACAGATAATGAATTTACAAATTGACAGAGCCTAAGGTCAACTTTATCAAATAAGCATACCATTTGGAATCTCTTTAAGTTGAGTACCACGACCCTGAAATCAAAACAAAATACACAAACAGTTCAAAATTAGGGTTTCTTCTCTGATATATCTCTTTCATACTGCATCTGAGGAATTGAAAAAGGGACTCGGAATCAGTTAAACGTACCTTCTCAATAGACAATCCTTTGCTCGGCGGAGATCGCAAAGCCGACGGCACAGAATACCTCTCCACCACCTTCCTCTCTCTAGTCGGTCTGTCACTCGCTGGAGTAACCGACTCCTTCTTTTTTTCTTCTGACGCCGTAGAATCTCGGCTCCGCTTCTTTCCCGACGTAGAACCGCCTTTCTCTCCGTCGATCTTCTTCTTATCTACCTTCTCTAGTTCCTTATCTTGATCATCTTGATCCTTCTCTTCTTCTTCGTTCTCTTTTATTCCTTCCTCTTCATCTTCCTTATCCATCGACTTTTCCTCCTCAGCTTCCTCGTCTTTCTTCTCCGCCGTATTTTTCTCTCCTTCATCGTCTTCCTTCTCCGCCGGATTTTCCTCTCCTTCGTCGTCTTCTTTCTCCACTGATGTATTTCCAACTTCCTCCGGAACAATCGTCTTCTCTTCTTCCTTCTCCTCAGAAATCGCCGGAGCTTCTTCTCCGGCGATTTCTTCTTCCTTCTCCTCCTCTTCCTTCCGCCTCGTATTATCTTCCGTCGCGGTTACGGACGCCATTCCTCAGAAAATCAATTCAACAAAAAATAGAATAGAACAGAATATAGAACAAATCTCAGAGAGCAAACGAATTTTCGAACCCTAGATTCGAGCTTTTAGAGTTTGAACTAGCGAAAGAAACAGAGAGATATATCATAAAATAAAATAAAAACCCTAAGATTTTGACGCGCGGAGAAAAGAGAGAATAAGGGAGAGAGAAAGAGAGCGAAACGGGAAAAAAAGAGAGGGAAATGAAATGTGCGGACTTTGTTTGGGGGGTTTTAGTTTTGTGAATTTTAGGACAATTAATTTACTATTTTTTGTTTCGGGGTTTAAATTTTAGGTGCTTCTAAATGGCGGGGTTCGCTTAAATTTGGTGTCTTTTTTGGGTTTCAAAACTTCCGCACCAAATTTTTTTGTTGCTTTGAGCGCGCTTCTTTGCCTTTTGGATTTAGTGGTTATTTGTTTTAGTTTCGCCTCTTATATTATTTTCTTTCTTTAATTTTCTTTATTACTAGATTCATATTGTTTCAGTGATTAGGGCGAGAGAGATCTGTATAAACTATAAAGATGGACCAACTGTCACGTTTGCCACGTGGCTAGTCCAATTAGCACTAATATTATACTTCTAATCTAATTTAAGATTTAAGATTTTGAGATCTCGTGGGACAATAAATATCTTTTAAGAATAATACACTTTGGCATTTTTTATTTATATGGGATTTAATGGTCGTGTAATGTTAATGTAAAATACAATAATGCTTTTATTATGGCGTTGATTGAAGGCAAGGAGTTATTCCCAGTTGAGACATTAAGCATTAATAATGGGAACAAAAAACCTTTCAATTAAACAAATGTTTTAAATAAACAAAAGCCCATGAAGCCTAAGCCCGGAAGCTTTCTGGGCTTAGAGGTTAAATCCATATTGGGCTTCCTTTCTTACAGGCTTAAAGTCAAACAACAATCAATTTAGAATATAAATTTTGCATGTAAAATAACATTTTGTTTATTTCTAAAAAATTTGGCACAATTTTGTTTTAAAAAAAGGTGATTTTAAATTTATTGTTAGAAAAAATTGATGTTTTAAAGAAAAAATGAGTGTTTAAGTAAACTTCTATAAAATAATTGTAACTATTATTTTTTTATAAAATATATATTTATATTTGTAGAATATAATTAAGAATAACAATAAAATATTTTTTGTATATAAGTGATGTCTATAAAATTGAAAAAAATATAATAAAAGATTGGTGATGTTATTTGACAGAAGCATTTGATAAAAATATAATTTCATGCCGTACTTACTCTGTTTATAATTAAGAAGACATTGAGAATTCAAACATTAATATTCATCTAAAAATCTCTATGCATTAAAAAAATGAAAATAAACCAAAATTAAGTAATAAGTTAACGTAAACTCAATGGACTTAGATAAAGTCAAAGTTTTTGTTAGTTACTAGTAAATAGACGAACTACTTACATAGCATCAAATTCTAAAATATTTGTTACTTATTTACCTCTCTTTCTTAGTTTTTATTTTCGAAATCTGCTTTATATTTCTTTATTCGGTTCAAAAAATTAAATTTAATTCAAATATCAATTTTTCTAATTACGTGGTATTTAATTATAATGTGGATTTAAGTTCATAGTTGACTTTTGTTATTTTTAAATCCTATATTAATGATGACAATTATTTTTTGCAAATTAGTACATAATATTTTCTAAAACTTTTAACATTTTTAAATCAATTATTTGCTCACTTAGTTCAACGACTTAATTTTACATTTTGTTCACGCACTTATTAAATGAGCATTTGTCAAAAATGAACTGAATGTTTACAGAGACGGAAATGTCATCCCATCCAAATCCAATGAAGATCAATATAACTAATAATTGGTTTTCATTTGAAAATTAAAAAATCAAAGAACCTCAAGTCAACAAAAAAGCGCATTAACGAATAAATTTTGGGAAACAAAAGAAAGGAAATATGATCTTCGTCAGCATGCGAATTTTACGGCGAATCTGCGAAGGTGGTGTAACACGGATCTATGACAAATATTCTCCAACGGCGCCTTTGTCTGGTGCTCCACCGTGAATATCTTCATTTGTTTATCTTGCGACCTTGACGCTCACAAACCACCCTGCCCACCTCCCCGGACTTCGATCTTTATTCGATCTCCGACAAACCGATTCACCGCGGAAGTTGTTGATATATGGTTATCTAATTGTTTGTCCTTCGACTTTTTGAGTTTGTTTGTGTTTTCGTTTCGAATGTATGCGACAATCATTTTTTATTTTCTTTTAGTTTTAGTTTTGAATAAATCAAAGCATTAGATGCCATAAATATTTCCTCCTCGATTCGCTCGAATGGTTATTAATTGAAAAATAATTATTATTTATATTCGATTAATACCAAGATCAGACCTAATATATGTTTCGCAGTTGGCGTAGTTAGTCGTTTCTAATCAAATCCTGGACCCGAGCACTGGGTTGCTGTTAAGCATGTTATTAAGTATCTTCGGAGAACTAGGAACTTGATGGTTACATATTCAGGTACTGACCTGACTATGACGGGGTATACCAATTCCGACTTTCAGGCGGATAAGGATTCTAGGAAATACACTTCAGGATCTGTGTTCATCCTAAATATTTGATATGTTGTCTGGAGGAGTATCAAGCAATCTTGCATTGCTGACTCCACCATGGAAGCATAATATGTGCTTGCTTTTGAAGCATCCAAAGAGGCTGTATGGCTTAGAAAATTCCTTAAGTATTTGGAAGTCGTTCCAAATGACAACGAGCCCATAACACTTTATTGTGATAAGAGTAGGGTTGTTGCTAACTCAAAGGAACCTAGAAGCATCCAAAGAGGAAATGTCATTTTATTAGAGAGATCGTGCAATGTGGAGACGTGGAGGTGAAGAAGATATCAACGGTGAACAACCTTGCAGATCCTTTCACCAAGGCCCTATCCAATAAGGTCTTCGACCAACATCGAGACGAATTAGGGATGAAGGACTTCTCTCATATTCTTTTATTCAAATGGCAGTTTGTTGGCAGAGACGCCCACAAGAAGATTGTTTATTTACATATTGATGTAATATATAAATATTTATAAAGTCCTTATTGTAATTTGCTGATTAAATTAAAAAAAAAAGTTGAAACACTCATTCATTCCCTTTTAGTTTGATTGAAGATTTATGATATTAGTCTTATAGTCCTTAATCAAACCTAACAATGTATGAAGAGACAAATGTAGATTTGCGTGAACAAACTATTCATGGTTTGACTAAAACGATATATTCACAATCTAAAGACCAATGGACTATTGATCCCAGTATGATTGTTGGAAGAATATATGATGTCTGGTTAGGAGGCATAGAGAGTTAGGAACTCTATAGTTCTTCCAGTGTATCTTTCGAAGATACTGAATTGACCAGTGCACATTTAGAGACAATGGAAGAACAAACCATTTAACATCTTCTCTCTCAAGGTCACTATGTATGAATTGTATCATGCTTACCTAAATCCTGAAATGAGACATGTCATTTCATAACATTAATACTCTCATTTGAGAAAATCAAATTCTAGATCCATTACGTGATCTAGACTATGCCAATTGGTGAGATATTAAGTTATGAAGATGTCATAAACTAACTTTGTGAAGTTCTCATAGATATGGAATTCATGTACGAGATTGTATCTTATATATATCACATCATGTTTTATTACTTGGACTGTGATTAATGAACTGCACAGTATCCAAAATTAAGTAGCGACTTTATTTGGATGAAACAATGTGACTTTTTAGCTCATCGCCAATACATTGTTTCTAACTTATTCACAAGTACTAAAGGAGTTGGGGAAATAACAGCTAGAATGGTAAAATGGTAATTTTATAAATCTCACATAGTTGATGATATTCATGAAGGGTAAACATAGATAACATTCAATGGATCCACTCAATGTAATTAAGTTGAATTTGAGTAAAAAATAAATTCATTTGAACCGAGAGATTCTCAGTGTCAACTCTTTAGTGGAGTTAGTTGACATTAATCTAATACTCGGAAAAAGTTTGTGAACTTTTGAGTCCGAGTATAGAAGCTCAAGCTTTGTTCATTTGGATCCATAAGGTCACTATTACATGTCATTAGAGTAGGATTGTTAAACTGGAAACTAAGTCAAAATAAGTTCAAATGTTGAACTAGATTTTTTCTCAGAAAATGTATAAAGGGTATTTTTATCCACATGGACATAAAAAGATGTGAATGTCAAAATAAGATTTTGAATAGTTTCATATGATGGAAATATAAATTAGTTTCTAAAGCCAATAAGTAGTTTGAAGCATTATAAAATTAATTTTATTACTTGTGCAATATTAATTCTACAATGGGTATTTTAAGAATTGTCATAAAATAAATAAGGAAGCATCTAGAAGCTCTCCCCTAGGTAGAATTTCAGCCAAGCATCATAGAGAGAAGGAAATTATTTCTAGAAATTCTTTTGCCTTTAATTATAAAGATAATTACCTAAAAGGAAAGAGGAAATGAATTTCTTTGAGAATGAAACAAATGTGATAAGTGAGGAAACAAATTTCCATCATTTATGTCATAGAATGGCCGACCATATACATAGAGGAAGATGAGAGAAAATAAAATATTGTGTCATGAATGCATAATATGAAAGGGTAGTTACCATTTCTTGATTTTCCTTCTCCTATAAATAGAGTCTCTCATATAGATGTAAAAAGAGACTTTTTTGCTCTTGTGCTCTCAATTTTGGCCGACCCCTTTCTCCCTCTCTCTAAAAAAAATTCTTTTTATTTTGGCATATAAGTTCTCATTAGACTTAGGATTAATTATCTCTCTAGCTCATATACTTGTTCTTGAGCTATTGTGTTTAATTGTGTCCACGCACAAGTCCTTCTAAGCCTCTATAAACTCTTGTAATAGAAACCTTAGATTTATCGAGTTCACGTTTAGCCTTGAAGGAATCGAGCTAGACGAGAAGATTAACCTTTCTCAAGATCCAACCAAATCAAGGTTCAAAAAATGTTAGTATTCAAGCTCTCTAAATAATGTTTTAATTATAACATGTATATGCACTTTGTTTAGGTTATTACAAATTGTTTTTCTAGTAAAAAAAAATTTATATTCCGTCATTAATGTGTTAATGATAAATTTTTCTTAACCCTAAACTTATTCCAATAATATTCAGCTTCCATAGTATAGTATGCAATACTAGATTGTTTTACGCTTCTCCAGACAATCGCTCATCAATTGAGAGTGAATACTGAAGCAGACGTAGACTTTAACATGTCACAGTCTGCCTGAAAATCAGAATCAGTGTATCCTTGTATCACCAAGTCTTTACTTGTGTACACAAACATCATATCCCTAGTTCTCTTAAGATATTTGAGGATGTGTTTAACAACTATCCAATGTTCTTGATCGGGGTTTGACTAGTATCTACTAATCACTCACACTGCATAGCATATGTCGGGTCTTGTACACAACATGGCATACATTAGACTCCCAACTGCTGAAGCATATGGAACTCGACTCATATCCTCCACTTCTTAAGATGTCTTAGGACACTTCTCTTTTGACAGAGATAACCCTGTGCGCATTGGTAACAATGCGCTATGAGCATTCCTCATCGAGAAGCGAGCAAGTACCTTATCAATATAAGTACGTTGAGACAGAGCTAGTAATTTGTTCTTCCTATCACGAATGTTCTGGATTCCAAGAACAAAAGTAGCATTCCCAAAATCCTTCATTTGGAATTGCTTTGCCAACCACTTCTGTATGTCAAACATCACTACGATATCACTTCCCATAAGGAGTATATCATCTTCATAAAGAATTAAGAAAACAACAACTTTCTTCGAGTACTTGTATAAACAAGGCTCTGAAAGGTTTTGTTCAAAATCATAGGTCTTGATTACCTCATCAAACCTTTGATTCCATGATCTAGACGCTTGCTTGAGTCCATAAGTGGATTTTAATAATTTTCAAATCTCGTGCTCTTGACCCTTTATTTTGAATCTGTCTGGTTTTGAGCCATATAAATTTCTTCTTCCAGATAGCTATTCAAGAACGTTGTCTTCACGTCCATTTGCCAAATCTCATAATCATAATAAGCGGCAATGGCCAAAAGAACTCTGATGGATTTAAACATGGCTACATGAGAGAAGGTTTCGTCGTAGTCGATTCCTTCTCTATGGGTGAAACTCTTAGCCACAAGTCTAGCCTTATAGGTTTTGACATGTCCATCAGCTCCTTTCTTTCTCTTGTAGATCCACTTGAACCCAATCGGTCTGATTTGAGTTTGAGTGCATAAACTCTATCTCAATATTCATGGCCTCGGGCCATTTCTCTTTGTCCAAATCGACCATGGCATCATTAAATGATACGGGTTTCTCGTCATACGCATCCAATGCAACAACGTTTGCTTCAAAGCCCAAATACCGGTAAGGCTCTCTAGAGACCTTCCCACTACGATGAGACAGTGTAGCACTTGGACCAACTTTTGTGTTTTCTTCTTCATCTCCTGCTCACACAACAATTGTAGGTGGAGATGGATTCCCTTGGACGTTAGTCTTCGGGATTGGTCTAACATTTTCCTCGAGTAAGATTTTACTACGAGGT
Organism: Urtica urens; assembly: GCA_958296335.1. Taxonomy (NCBI): domain Eukaryota; kingdom Viridiplantae; phylum Streptophyta; class Magnoliopsida; order Rosales; family Urticaceae; genus Urtica; species Urtica urens. Next base: position 9,182,092 of record OY282531.1, read on the forward strand.
TTATGATTTTTCACATAATCATCTTCAAGAAAAGTAGCATGAGTAGAAACGAAAGATTTTCTATCACTAGAATCATAAAATATACCACCTTTTGTCCCTTCAGCATGACCAGCGAAGAAACATAAGTTTGTTCTTGGTTCAAGCTTGCTCAATTTCTTTTTCAAGACTTGAGTAGGACAACCCCATAGTCGGAAACAGCGCAAACCAACATTAGCTCTGTTCCACATTTACATAGGAGTTTTGGATATAGATTTAGATAAAACATGATTTAATGCATAACCCCATAAAATAGTAGAAAACGAAGAATATCTAATCATGGATCTTACCATGTCTAATAAAGTTCGATTTCTCATTTCAGCAACCCCATTTTGTTGTGAGTTACCAAGAGCCGATAGCTGCGAAATAATTCAATGTTTCCAACATATAATGAGTGAACTCTGTATCTAAGAACTCGCCTCCCCGATTCGATCAGAAGGTCTTGCTAGTTTTACCTTATTTATTTTCAACACAAGCACGAAATTCTTTAAACTTATCAAAAGTTTTGGATTTTTTATGCATTAGGTAAATGAAAGCCTATCTTGAATAATCATCAGGGAATGTGACTAAATATTCGTAACCACCTCTTACAGCTTCACTCATTGGTCCGCAAACGTCTGAGTAAACTAATTGCAGAGGTTCAGTGGCTCTTAATCCTTTTCCAGCAAAAGATCGCTTGGTCATTTTTCCTTCTATACATGATTCACAAACAGTGAGAGTTCCCACTTGGAGTTGTTTCATTGGCCCAAGCATTGAAAGTCTCTCTAGCTTCTTTATATTAATATGATCAAGTCTTAAATGTCATAAATAGGTTTGTTCATCACTAGATATTTTAATTATTTTTATTAGAAGTGGGTTTAGCTACATTTCTACATTAAATGAACATTTAATTTTAAGAGTTAAAACATATAAACCATTGCATAAGGGAGCATCACATCAAATTCTTCCATCAAAAGAAAAACTAATAGCATTTTCATTCATAAACAAAGAAAATTTTTGTTTAAGTAACTCAGAATTTGAACTTAAGTTTCTACAGAAACCATGAATAAAATAAACTGAATCTAATATCAAATATTTATTTCCAAAACGAAGTCAAACTGTTCCCAAAGCTTTAACCGTGATGGACTCTCTGTTCCCCACTCTAAGTTGTAGTTCGTCTCCCTTCAGTTCCTCCCACGAGTCAAACACTTGTAAAGATGTACACACATGATTAATAGTCCCCGAATCTATTATCCAGGGAGAGAATGAATCTCCAACATAAAATACCTCTAATACATGTATGTCTGTGAACGCTACCGTACCTTCACATGACTCATGGGTCAAGCCTACTTCTTCATCATCGGAGATATCGATGTATGAAGGCTCTCCCACTGCGAGAACATTTTCCAATGGTGTTGATACAAGGGACTAGTCATCTGTTGGTATTGCCATATCATAATGCAATTTATTGAGGCAAAATTGCCTTATCAGTCCATCTCTCCAACTCATGAGTTCACCACGGAACGTTTTCATGACATACTTAGAGAACCTTCCTCGGAAGTCCTCTTTAAAGTTGTAGTACTCATAAGAGAGTGATTAAAAAACAATCGCAACTTGAGTAGCTTCATCTATCTATATGCCACACATACCGATCAGAACCAGTCTATTGGTCAATAACTTCATGTAGTTGATGACACACTCTCCTTCTTGTATTTGTGTATCTATTATTTATTTTTACATATTATAGTTTGAAGTCATGCTGAAATTATATAAAATACAAGTACATAAATAATAATTCGAAAATAAAACATTCATCATATATTTTTAGGAAATAAAAACATAATGCTAACAAGCACGGGGGAAAATACTAATATATAAAAAGATCCAGTTTTTATTATCCACAATAATCACCAATAGCCACAGTCCGTTCCACTATAGTGGCGTAACAGAGTGCACTTAGTGAACACGAGTTCCAACTCATAGTAGTGACCAATCACAGTTCATGTACCCTTCATAACTATGCTCACTGACTACCAATTTATAGGAATATTTTGGCCATATGAGCAACCACCGGTTAGTTCATACATGAGTCGACCCAACATTCCAGTGAGAAAAGTCTAGCCCTACGCACTAAGTACACGCAGAGATCAACCCTCCTACCTATCGTCAGAAACGCAACCTTGATATTGGAATCAAAAAAGCCTGTCCTGAGGAATAGACCATTCATTCCTTAAAATGGAGTCGGTCATGCATGGATCTTTCATCCTCACGGTGTTGTGTCAATGTTGGAGGCCCAAGACTCAATATACTTATTGTATTTTAATTGTTCTAGCATTTACATTAATCTAGGTGATCCACTACGAGTTTACTAAATCATATTAAAAACTCGAGTGTTTCTAAGCTACCCTTAAAAACATATGTTTCGATATAGCTTAGGTTTTAGGTAATTCGTGACATCTAGACTTGATTAACGTACAAGCATTCATTCACGGAAAAGCTCCCAGTTGAGAAGGTGAGACACTAAGTTTCCTTAAATACCCCACAGCTTAACCTCTTATCGGCTTGGTGACAAAACTTTCCAATCCGTTCAACTCATTCATTAATTAACTACCCTCTAATCGTATTGGATAATTTTAAATGAATGAAAGCCCGTGACAACCATAAACAAACGATATAATATCTAAGTTACAACATACAACCATAGCAAAGCAATTAAATAAACAAGCACAACAAATATGGTTTGATTCATGTCGATCGTATCCTAATTGATTTTTTTATAAAGTATTACAAAATAAACCTAATCAAATTAGTTCATAGATGATGGCTGAACGCATTCATATGCTTCAATAAAGAGAAAATAAATCAGTTTTGAAGTTATTTATTTTTCTCGATAATTTCCCGAATGGGCCTCAAGGCCCTTTGGGCTTCAAGGCCTATTGGGCCTAAGCACATATCATCCTCAAACCCTAGTTTCTAAATTAGGGTTTGATTCGTGTTGGTTTGGGCCACTGCCAGGGGGCAGCCTTGGCCCAACCGAATGCCCTAGGGTGGCAATCATGTGGCCGGCCCTAGCTCCTCTAGGGGGCATGTGGCCGGCCCTAGGGTCAGAGGGCAGCCCTTCGGTCCTGTTTTGACTCCTATTTGCAGATCAATCTTCCGGTGATCGTCGGGATCAAGAACCTCGTCGTCGAAATTCCAACAATAATAATAATTAAAAAAACAAATTTTATATAAAGTCTATACCCTTTATATTTTGGGTTTACAAGAAATCTAATAAAGTGAGAATCAATAAATCTACGATCAACCATGAATGACAATTCACATATCACATATTGAATTGTAACAAATTTCATATCAAAATATAAATTCATCCAAACCAAATTTAATCATAAGAACGACTCAATTAAATTAATAAATCATCTAGCTCTGATACCACTTGTTGGTGATTGATGCACCTTAGTAACCATATTAAATGCGGATTATCATTAATTACGCTCACATGAGTCAATTAATAATAATGATTACTAAATAAGATCTAGATTTATTAATTTAATTCAATTACGGAATAAATTAATCAACCAATAAATAGAAGAGGCGATAAGTAAACTCACGTGGATTTTGGTTCAGCTACAGAACGCTCCAATCCAATGCTCGATCGGTTCTTCAAGCTTTCACAATTTTTCGTATGATTTAGTACTCGAGGATGACACTATAGTCTTCCGATTTTGGCAGAGATTCCCACAAAAAGATTGTTTATTTACATATTGATGTAACATAAATCTTTCATAAGTCCTTATTTTAATTGCTGATTAAATTAATAAAAGTTGAAACGTTCATTCATTCCATTTTTCGTTTGTTTGAAGATTTGTGATATTAAATAGTCTTATAGTCCTTAATCAAACCTAACAATATATGAAGAGACAATTGTAGATTTGCGTGAATAAACTCTTCATGGTTTGGTTAAATTAAATATTCACAATCTAAAGATCAACGGACTATTGATCCTATGATTGTTGGAAGAATCTATTATGTCTGGTTACGAGGCAAAGAGAGTTAGGAACTCTATAGTTCTTCCAGTGTATCTTCCGAAGATACTGAATTGACCAGTGCACCTTTAGCGACAATGTACCGGCCGATGTCCAAATAGAGTAAATGATTCTTTTGGATGAAATGTTATGACTTGTTAGCTCCTCGTCAGTACATCGTTTCTAACTTATTCATAAGTATTAAAGGAGTTGAGGAATAATAACTAGAAGGGTAAAATGGAATTTTTATAAATCTCATATAGTTGATGATATTCATGAAGGGTAAACGTAGATAACATTCAATGGATCCACTCAATATAATTAAGTTGAATTTGAGTAGAAAATAAATTCATTTGAACCGAGAAATTTTTAGTGTAAACTCTTTAGTGGAGTCAGTTGATATTAAACTAATATTCGAAAAATATTTGTGAACTTTTGAGTCCGAGTATAGAAGCTCAAGCTTTGTTCATTTGGATCCATAAGGTCACTATTACAGGTCATTAGAGTAGAATTGTTAAACTCAAAGCTAAGTCAAAATAAGTTCAAATGTTGAATTAGACGTTTTTTTGGAAAATGTCTAAAGGGTATTTTTTTTCCACATGGACATAAAATGATGTGAATGTCAAAATAAGATTATGAATATTTTGATGTGATAAAAATATTACTTAGTTTCTAAAGCCGAGAAGTCGCTTGAGTTATTATGAAATTAATTTCATTATTTTTGCAATATTAATTCTACATTTAGTATTTAAGAATTATCTTAAAATAAATAAGGAAGCATCTAGATGCCCCTTCCTTAGTGTAGAGTTTGGCCAACATCACCCCAAATAGGAGAGAATTCTTTGCCTTTAATTATAAAGATAAGAGGAAATGAATATGCTAAGTTAAAAAACAAATTTTCTTCACTTGAGCATAAGGATGGCCGGCCATATACTATGAGAAAGGGGAGAGAAAATCAAATATTGTGTCATGAATGTATAATAGGAAAGGGTAATTACCTTTTCTTGATTTTCATTCTCCTATAAATAGACCCTTACATAGAGATGTGAAAATAAGTTTTTTGCTCTCATTTTTCTTATTGTGGTGATCCATTTTCCTATCTCTCTCTCTCTCTCTCTCTCAAAATACCTCTTTTATTTTGGCCCATAAGTCCTCATTAGACTTAGGCTAAATTAGCTCTTTAGTTCATAGACTTGTTCTTGAGTTATTGTGTTTATTGTGCCCACACACAAATCCTTCAAACACTCTCTATAGACTCATGTAATAGAAACTTTAGGTTTCTCTAATTCAAGACTAGGAGTGAAGGTAACGAACGAGACAAGACGATCTACCTTTCCCAAGGCTCATCAAAGATCAATCTACAAAAAAGGTTAGTGTTAAAGTAGTTAAATAATATTTTTTAATATATCATGTTCATGCACTTTGCCTAGATTAGTAAATATTGTTTTATTAATAAAGAAATTTTTATATTCCGCCATTAATGTGTTAATTTTTTTTTTCTAACCCTAGATCTATTCCAACAAATGGTATCAAATCATAGGTCAAAGTATAAGCATGTACATGGTATTTAAAAATGATTATACGAAAATTGTTTTTAAAATTTACATGAATAATGATTTTGCTTAGACTAGACCTTAGACAATTTTAATTTTTTGGTACGACATCTAAAATTAAATTTGTGTTGATTTTCACTTGTTAATTGTGTTATATGAACACATTAAAAACAATTTTTAAAGATTTTATGTTTAGCATATTCAAAATCAATTTTTTGACAAGTTTGAAAATTTATATACATAGTTTAAACTAGTTTATTGCACTTATTAGTTTAATGATTAGTGACTAGGGACCTAGTAGTAGAAGTTTAACGAATCCAATGAAAAAGACGATAAAGTCCTATATCTTTTTATCATCGATTCGTCTAGTCTTTATCAATACTCCATCGTGTAATCAAAGACTGAACACTTCTTTAATACTAGAATTATATTTACTCATCGTGACGAATGTCCACTGATATAATCAGTTGGTGATCAAGATCCTCCAGGTTCAACCCGTGTCAAGAGAAGTCAATTTATTCTGTTATACTTCTTTTGATACATAGCAGCCCTAAGCATTGTTACTTCCTTAGCAAAAGATTATCTCGAACGTTAACTTACTTTGAGAGTGCGCGCAATCAATCGATTATGGAATCAACTCTTACGTGAGTGATCATTAACCTCCTTTCAGGGAGGCTGGATTCCATATTTGTACATCTCGTCCCACTCAAATCATGCTCTGAGAAGACTTCCAGGGGAAGACTCCCAACACATAAGTTGTGATTAGCATGAATAGCCTTTTAGAGAATGAGTTAAAGAGTTTAGAGACATGATTTAGTGTCCATGACCACTTCAGGATTTAGATCAAGTCTCAGTGTGACTATCATAGTGGCCTTGGTTAGTGCGTCGTAACGGTCCTTAAACGACACATCTACCTTAATGCATGTCCAGGTCGTACACTTACCATAACTGTAGAATGCTCCCAGATAGTGATCAACCTTCACTTATGTATTCCACATATATGACTTTTGATATAGCTTCCCATGAGTATATTAGTCATTGACCTAGTTTTAGCACACCGCACGAATTCAGGTGCCCATAACGTGACTCAGTTTGATATGGAGACTATGAGATGATGAATGTTCTATAAATCTTAATACATAAGAAATAACCACTTCAATTCGAATAAGTCATAAATGTCAAACTTTATTTTATTAATAATATCAACGAGAATTTACATGAGTATCTTCTCAAGTGGGCAAGAATTCCTAACAATCAAAGTGTAAGGAATAAAAAAAAACTCCTCCAAATATCAGGGCCAACCCGGTGGTGGCTGAAATGGCCATTGAGGTGTCCTTTCGGATGCTCTTGATATTGGAATGGCGGTGGTAGCTGGTGAGGTAGAAGATGGAACGGTGGTTGAGTCGATGAGGCGCGCTCTAAAAAATGTGTTCAAGGCGTCGGTGTGGTGCGCCAACGTGGAATGTAACTGGTGGTCAAACATGTAAAGATAGTGAGAGTAGCTCATCAAGTAGTGCAATGCGCGGTCGGTATAAGCAAGTGGCAAGACCGGTAGGGATGGCAGGGGTTGAGTCGATAAGGCGCGGCTCGTTCCTGCCCATTTAGCCATCTGAAAATTTGAGAAAACAAACACACCAAGTGATCACGGTACCATGAAACAAATATTTATCAATCAAAAGTCTAAGGTATCAAAATAATATTTAGTGGATTTAAGGCTAAGTAAATCACACCAGAGATGTAAATAACAACACAACCATTGAAATCCAAATATTAATTCATGCAGATCCCCAAACAATATTGTTCATCAGAGAAGTCAAAAATAATTTCCAATAGGAACTTATCTGTCATGAGCTCGGATGGTGTATGTGCAATCAGGACTCGCCATGGTGAACGAGTCGCGAGGTAGAGCATACTGACGACAATTTAGTGCTAGAAAGAGCAACAAAGCATTTTAGAGCTCACCGAAGTTAGAGGATTGCTCGTCGATGACAGAAGTCGTGCGATTCGGAGTTCGCCAGTTATGGCAGTCAATGGATAAAGCTAGTCGGCCTTGGAGCTGAGCGGAGATGGAGGCGATTGTTTTTTTTCTCGTTGAGGGAGAAAGAAAGTGACGAGAAAGGAAAAGAAAATAACAAAAAACCTAGGTCTCAAACGTAAATTTTTTTAAATTTTTTTGTGTACCATGCTACATAAAATTGTACCGCGATACCATAAAAAAAAAGTTTTTGGGATAGCTGTGCAGTCTGTGATACATGAAATTATATTGAGGTCAAATGTTTATTTTTTAAAATTATTTTTGTCTCCAGTAGTTATACCAAGGTATCGTACCACGATATCTCTTTTTGAAAAGTAAAAGAAAAGCCAAAAGTAAAAATGAGAAAGTAAAAAAATGAGACTCGGGTTGCCTCTCGGGAAGCGGTAAGTTTAACGTCGAAAGCTCGACATGGGTTAGAAAAAGAAATTATGGATCGTATATGGGATTTGCAAGAGTTATATCTTCTATAGTGTGCGCGTTGCTTAACTCATAGTATGGTTTAAGACGGTGACCGTTGACTTTAAAGATTTTTGTTTTTGTTTTAAGGCTTTGAATCTCAACGACATCATGAGAAAACATGTTAGTGATGAGGTAGGGACCCATCCAGCGAGAGCCTAACTTACCTGGAAATAGCTTGAGACGCGAATCAAAGAGGAGTACCTTTCGGCCGATTACGAAGTCTTTTCGTACGACACGACGATCATGGAAAGCTTTGGTTATCTCTTTGTAAATTTTTGCATTGTCATATGCATCATTACGAATCTCCTCTAGTTCTCTTTTGATGAGTCCCGGAGGGATCGATATCTATGTTGCATTGTTTCACATCCCACCATGCTTTGTGCTTCAATTCAACAAGTAAGTGGCAAGATTTACCATAAACTAGTCGATATGAAGACATGTCGATGGGTGTCTTGTATGTCGTGTCATATGCCCATAAAGCATCGTCCAGTTGAGCACTCCAATCTTTTCTGTGCGGATTAACCGTCTTCTCTAGAATTGACTTTACCTCCCGATTCGGGACCTCTGTTTGACCATTGGTTTGTGGGTGGTAGGCAAGTGATGTCTTGTGAGTGAATTATAACATTTGAGAAGAGCCTCGATTGAGCGATTGTAGAAGTGTGATCCACGGTCACTGATTAGCACTTTGGAGGCATAATGCCTCGTAAAAACTTGAAATTTAAGAAAATCTCCAACAGCTTTAGAATCATCAGTTTGGGTGGCACGAGCTTCAACCCATTTTGAAACATCATCAACAACAAGAACGATATATAGATTACCAAACAAAGATGGGAAGGGTCCCATGTAATCAATGCCCCAACATCAAAAATTCTGACAATAAGGATTGGCGTCTACAACATTTGATTTTGCGGGGCAATGTTACATGTCCTCTGACATCGGTCACATGATTTGCAAAAGAGGTAGGCGTCCTTGAACAATGAAGGCCAATAGAACCCACTTTCTAGCACCTTAGATGCAGTCCGCTTTAGCCCGAAATGTCCACCGCATGCATATGAGTGGCATTATTGTAATATCGATGTGAATCTGTCTCGGGTACACATCTTTGGATGATTTGGTCAACTCCATGTTTCCATAGATATGGGTCGTCCCAAAGGTAGTGCTTGGCGTCACTTTTGCGCTTGTCCCTTTGTGCCTTCGTGAATGACTCGGGAAACTCACTTGTTGCCAAGAAATTCAGCAAGTCGGCAAACCAAGGGATATCGCTAGTGATTGCCATAAGTTGCTCATCAGGAAAAACATCTTGGATCAGCGAGGAGTCGTCATCAAGAACCATGTCACTAAAGTGATCGGCCAACACATTTTTTGTCCCCTTCTTATCTTTAATTTCCAAGTTTAATTCTTGTAAGAGCATGATCCAACGAATAAGACGAGGCTTTGCGTCTTTATGTCTCAAAAGGTACCAAAGTGTTGTTGTTGGCAAAGATGTCCACAAGAAGATTGTTTATTTACATATTGATGTAATATATAAATCTTTGTAAAGTCCTTATTGTAATTTGCTGATTAAATTAATAAAAGTTGAAACGTTCATTCATTCCCTTTTAGTTTGATTGAAGATTTATGATATTCAATAGTCTTATAGTCCTTAATCAAACCTAACAATGTATGAAGAGACAAATGTAGATTTGCGTGAACAAACTATTCATGGTTTGACTAAAACGATATATTCACAATCTAAAGACCAATGGACTATTGATCCCAGTATGATTGTTGGAAGAATATATGATGTCTGGTTAGGAGGCATAGAGAGTTAGGAACTCTATAGTTCTTCCAGTGTATCTTTCGAAGATACTGAATTGACCAGTGCACCTTTAGAGACAATGGAAGAATAAACCATTTAACCTATTCTTTCTCATGGTCACTATATATGAATTGCATCATGCTTACCTAAATCCTGAAATGAGACATGTCATTTCATAGCATTAATACTCTTATTTGAGAAAGTCAAATTCTAGGTCCATTACGTGATCTAGACTAGGCCAATTGGTGAGATATTAAGTTATGAAGATATCATGAATCAACTTTGTGAAGTTCTCATAGATATGGAATTCATGTACAATATTGCTGAGATGCAATATATATCACATCATGCTTTATTACTTGCATTGTGAATAAATGAACTGCGCAGTATCCAAAATTAAGTAGCGACTTTATTTGGATGAAATAATGTGACTTGTTAGCTCCTCGCCGATACATTGTTTCTAACTTATTCACAAGTACTAAAGGAGTTTAGAAGCTAACAAGACACATTGTTTCGTCCAAATAAAGTCGCTACTTAATTTTGGATACCGCGCACTTCATTTATTCACAATGCAAGTAATAAAGCATGATGTGATATATATTGCATCTCAGCAATATTGTACATGAATTCCATATCTATGAGAACTTCAAAAAGTTGGTTCATGACATCTTCATAACTTAATATCTCACCAATTGGCCTAGTCTATATCACATAATGGATCTAGAATTTGAATTTTTTAAATGAGAGTATTAATGGTATGAAATGACATGTCTCATTTCAGGATTTAGGTAAGCATGATGCAATTCATACATAGTGACCTTGAGATAGAAGATGTTAAATGGGTTATTCTTCCATTGTCTCTAAAGGTGCACTGGTCAATTCAATATCTTCGAAAGATACACCGAAGAACTATAGAGTTCCTAACTCTCTATGTCTCGTAACCAGACATCATAGATTCTTTCAACAATCATATTGAGATCAATAATCCGTTGATCTTTAGATTGTGAATATATCGTTTTAGTCAAACCTTGAAAAGTTTGTTCACACAAATCTACACCTGTCTCTTCATACATTGTTATGTTTGATTAAAGACTATAAGACTATTGAATATCATAAATCTTCAATCAAACTAAAAGGGAATGAATGAACGTTTCAACTTTTATTAATTTAATCAGCAAATTACAATAAGGACTTTACAAAGATTTATATATTACATCAATATGTAAATAAACAATTTTCTTGTGGGCATCTCTGCCAACAATAGAGCCATTACCCATTGTGACGTTATAAGACCATGCGTACGGTAAATGTTCAACCACATTGGATGTGTTGGAAGTCATGTAAGTTGTGGCTCCCGAGTCAGGGTGCCACATTAGCTCGTATGGAATTTCAGGCATTGCTAGGTAAGTATGAGGCATGTTATACCTTGAGAAGTCGTTTTCATTAAATTGTGCTTGATGTGAGAATCTGGTGCCTGTGAATTGTTGTTGAGATGTGAGTCAATTTCTTGAAAATTGCTGTTGCTGAGAAATAAATCATTGATGCTGTTTGAGTTGACTTGTCCATAATAAGCTTGTTGTTGTTGTGGTACATGATTGTTTGCACTAGGTGCTTATGGAATTGATGGAGTTCCTTTATAAGCTTGATCAAACCTATGTCAATATTTGATTGCTAATTGGTCAAGTTTTTCACAAACTTGACATTGATGTCGACCATTGTTGGTGTAACTTTGTCCTCAACTGCCACTGTGATTGAATCGGCCTCCACTACTGCCGTCTTTGGTGTTGTTGCATGCAAATGAGTTTTGACGTTGGTTGTTGTTGTTCGTCGATGTTAGGTCAATTGTTGGATTCTAATAGAGTCTTGAGTTATGCTTCTCCACTCATCTCTCTCGAGTTAGCAAAAGTGCTACAATCTCTGCTACAAAGTAGGTTTCAAATCGCATATCCACCGATGAAACGAACGAGTTGTATTATGATCCAAGTCCTTCAAAGATCACATCCACCTATAGATATGAGGTTATCTTCTCACATATTGATATCAATAGATCTAAAATCGTATTGATTATGAGCCGATAGTTGTTCATCGTGAGATTTCCCTTCTTCGTTGCCACAAAATCGCATTTGAGTTGGTTAACTATGGTTTAGATATGAACTGTGAAATATTTGTGCAATTGATTCTAGATTTTGTTTGATCCAATGCATACAATAATCCCAGTTAATAAACTCATCATACATTGATGAAAATAACCTTTAAAGAAGTAGATGATCATGTTGTTCCTAGTCAACATACTCAAAGTTGACAATATCTAAAGATCTGTCAGATTCAGCAATAAATTCTTTTAGTATCGTCGAATTTTGTATGAAACTCAATAGTTTATTTTAATCGCTGCTAGGATCTGATAATTTCATTACAAAAATTTGTCATTGCTTAGCTTGATATACAACAAATTGTTGAAGACAACTGATCCTGCTCTGATTGTCGACGTCGTTGTAGAAGACGAAGCACAATCAGTCGGCGATGAGTTTTTCATGGCTGATAGAATTAGTTCCGATACCATGTAAGATATGCACTATTACTGAAAAAGATGATGAATGAATTAAGATATTTTCGTTACTTAATTCGTTTACATGAGGTTGATAATTATACAATAACAATTGAGCTAATAACAATTGTTACTACCTCATAATATAATTATAAGAATTGACTAAGGAAATAAAGCATGTGACATTGTTGACTATGCATTGATTTTAATACGAAGTAATATGACCTCTTGAGACTTCTTTGATTTTTTTTTTTCCAGACTAGCATAAAAGTTTGGATTGATCTTGTCAAAAATTGATTGATTTATGCATAACTAGACACCCTCCCAGATTTTGAGATTTTAATCGCGAATTCATCGTGGTAAGCGCTCTTCGGTTGCAAACTGCATTTATATCGAGAATATGAGATAAAGTTATGTACATGTCGCTTTTGCTCTCTATCGCATCCCATTCACACAAGAGAATTGAGAATGAGAAAAGTATGTTATAACGTGGAGTAAAGTATGCTATAACGTGGAGTAATATTTTGTTTTTATGTGTGGTGAAATTTTATCATGAAATGTATGTGCCAAAAGATAAAAAAGTATTTGATAGCATTTTGGTCAATTGCGATCAGTTGCGTTATCTTGCATAATTTAATGTTAATTGTAGTATGTTGCGGTTAAATTTTGTTAATGATTTTTTTTATCTTTTAAGACATATATTTCTTATAAAACTTCATCACACATAAACATATAATATTACCCCACTATCGCACATATTTTTCGAAATTTTCCTTAATATATGAACCACAGACAAGAAGCACAATCAGAAGCAAAGAACATGTATAATTGAAGTTTTTATTTTATATATTTTCTATGTAGATTATTGAGGCGAATTTCGAAAAATATGCGTGATAGTGAGATAATATTTTGTTTATATGTGTTATGAAGTTTTTTTACGAAATATATGTGCCAAATGAAAATAAAGTCTTTAATAGCAGTTTGGTCAATTGAGATATGTTACGATCGATTGCGTTATTTTGTAGAGTTTAATATTAATTGCGTTATGTTGCGGTCAAATTTTGTACAGAGTTTTCTTATCTTTCCGCACATATATTTCGTAATAAATTTTCGCCACACATAAAGAGAATAATACTCTACTACCACACTTATTTTCTGAAATTTCCAATTATATATTTTCTTTTAATGCAAAAAAATTTCCAATTATATATATAAATAAAAGCTTTCTGACGCACGTGCTACTCACGTGACTCAAAATTAGTGACACTTCATCAAAAGAAACGAAACAAATGCTTCTCTCATCTTCTTTCTTTCAATTCAACTAGTTCGGACCAGGTTCGTATCCATGGAGGTCTCTCCGCTCGACCCAACCCGACCCGAAGAACCAGAGCTCGACCTCTACACCATTCCAAGCCGCTCCAGTAAGCCACAATCTCTGCCTCCTCCTCTTACTACCTCCATTCGAAACCCTAATTTTACAGCTTTGTTTCCTTGAAAGGTTGGTTTGTTTGGGACAAAATACACGAAACCGAGAGTGTTTCGCTTCGGGAGTTCTTCGATGGAACCTCGGTCACGAGGACTCCGAAGATATACAGAGAGTACAGAGACTTCATCATCAACAAGTACAGGGAAGAGCCTTCGCGGAGGCTCAGCTTCACTGAGGTTCGGAAATCTCTCGTCGGCGATGTCAATCTCCTCCGCAAGGTCTTCGAGTTCCTCGAAATCTGGGGACTGGTTAACTTCTCCGCGACTCTGGTGGCCGGAGAGCGTGGCGATGAAGGAAAGTGCGACGAAGAAGGAGACAGGTCTGTGGTTAAGGTTTGTGCCAGTGTTAAAGTTGAGGAGGGAGTTCCGAGCGGAATTCGAGTTGCGGCGATGCCGAATTCGATTAAGCCAATTGCAGCGCTGGAGAACCAGAGCGACGATCAGATCGCCGCTGCCGTTGGTGGTGCTGTGTTTAAATTCCCTCCTCTGGCGTCGTATTCAGATGTTTTCGCGGATTCAGTCGGGAAGAACAAGGACGTTGTTGTTTGTGGGAATTGTTCCGATTTTTGTGATTCCGGGCATTACAAGTACACTGAGGTAAATCATATGATACTATTGTTAGGAAATATATTTCTAGGAGGAGATTTTTTTTACTTATATATATATATTTTTGTGGTGAATCATGGTCTTAATTGAATTATGTGATGTGTTTTAGATGCTATAACTAGCTTCATAGACCCAGAAACTCAGTTCAAAAACACAAAATGAAAAAAAAAATTGAAAAATCTAATAGCTAATGTGTAAAAAAGGATACAGAATAGCCTGTATTTGAATTCGTAATGATAATATTTGTTCCATTGAATGGTAACTAGTCTCTGAGACACTAAAATTCGATCAAGATGTTCTCTTATGAAAAGTAAATCACCTCCAATTTTTATCTCGCATGCAGGGTGATTTTTTTATTTGCAAGAAGTGTTTCGAAAGAGGAAATTATGGAGAGAACAAGAAAATCGACGATTACAAGCTCGTCGAGGTCGTTCAAGGCAGTCCTACTAAGTGGAGCGAAGCCGAGACCCTAACTTTGTTGGAATCCGTCTTGAAGCACGGAGACGATTGGGATCTCATCGTTCAGAATCTTCCCTCGAAGAACAAACTCGAATGCATATCAAAACTCATCGAGCTTCCTCTGGGGGACGTTTTTGGAACTGGCAACAGTAGCTCGGATGAACTACCAGAAAACTCGAACAGCTTAATCCCAGATCTCCCACCACTGCCCATGGCTGAGAATCAAGAGACCCCTGAAAATGGGGAACGAGATTTTGAGAAGATGGACGAGGCTGAGCAGAACGGTGATTCTGTAGAACAAATCCGTCTCTCGAAGAGACAGCGTATTGACTCGTTCTCGAGTCCCAGTGGTTCGCTCATGGAACAGGTAGTATCTTCACACCCAAATATTGATTTTTTCCGCATTTGTGTTATCATTGCTCATTTAAATTATAGGATTAATGTAGTTACTAGCCATGTAAACTAGATAATTTTGGATATAGTCCAAGTTTGGTAAATTGTTGGTAAATGGCCGGCCCAAATCATTTACAATTTTTTAGGGACCAATTTAGGCCAAATATGTTATCCCGCTCATTCCAAAAACAAAGGGCAAACTAGTAAGAAAATTTCGAAATAAATCTGCTATGTGTTATTTACAACAAATTAACAATATTGTTGTCTATATTCAAATCTCTTAGTAGTTAGGAACAGTGATTAAATTGTATTTAGTGAAATTACTGGCTGATCATTTTATTTACGAACTTTTCTGAACCCGATGGGAATACCAATCATAGTTTTATAAAAATCATAATTTAAAACAAAAAGCTTCAATTCTCACGGAAGTTTCATTATAAAAAAGATTTTGGCGGAAAGTCTATGGAGCTTTTCATTGTCTCCGTAATTTTGCAAAATGAAATGAATCTAAAGACTTTCAGTTGTTGGAAAACAAGTTTCCGGCGAAGATTTGTCGGACAACAAGTTTCTCGCGGGAAGTCGTCTGCTTTTCTCATTTTTTATAGTTGGTTAGAATTATGTTTGCCTTTATGATATATTCTTTTTCCATGTTGTATAATATTAGGTGGCACTTATATCGGCCATGGTCGATCCCCATATAGCAGCCGCCGCAGCCGATGCTGCCATTGCTTCATTGTGTGAGGAAAATTCATGGCCAAGGGAGATCTTCGAAGATGACGACGGTGGTGACAATGATCTTAAGTCAAAAAGGTAATATAATAATCCTACATACTTTCGTGTTTTTCCCATTTCCATTAAAAATTGTTTTATCTCAGCTTACTACTAAAAGAACATTAAAAGACCATTTACCCTTTAAGTTTTATTTTTTAACATTTTCATCTAAATTCATAAATAGTCCCAATCAATTAAAAAACCCGGCCTCTCATTCTCTTACTGAATAATTATTTTTATTTATTTTTTAATTAATCGGAACTAAGTTGAGATAGGTGGTCTTTTTTGGTGGCAAAGTGGGAAAAAACCAATTTATAAGGAAAATGGGAAAAATTATAGATCAAATTGGCATTTCGGACAATTTCTCTATAATATTTCGTGTCCTTAACCACCCCTTTTACTTGTTTTCTTATAATCCTGAACTTCTGGCATTGTTCGATGAGTTTCAGAGTCGTGGACGTCGAAGAACCAGAGATGGAAGCAGGGCCAACTCAGTCAGGTATTCGTTTCTGAAATTCAAATCGATTTTACCATATTAAAAGTTGAAACTATTATAATTCTTGGAACTTAAAAATACTCTTCCAGATCTCATAGAAAATCAGGAAAGAGGTTCGAAGAAAAATGGTACGGAATTGCCACCGACTCTGAGGATCAGAACAGCCGTGGCAACGGCTCTTGGAGCGGCTGCGGCTCGTGCTAAGCTATTAGCTGCTCAGGAGGAGAGAGAGATCGAACATCTAGTTGCGACCGTGATCGGAACCGAGGTGCTCTTATTTATTTGTTTATTTTATCCTATACGTTGCAGCTTAGTGGTAATAATATCTTCATTTCTTTTTCTCTAAAGGTGAAGAAACTGCACTGTAAAATGAAACATTTCGAAGACTTGGAAGCGATGATGAAGAAGAAGCGGTCAGAGATGGACGAAATAGAAGAAGCTCTATTGACGGAGCAGATTAAAGTGCTACAGGCAGGTTTAAAAGCTGGTGTACCCAGATGGAAAAACAACCCTGCTGTTATATCATAACTTATCTGTATTCACTGTATCATTCAATTAGTAAGCACGAGATCTGTAGTTGACTGATCAGCTAATCTTAGTAAAAGATTGTGAATTGTACCTTGGAAAAAAAATCTAATTTATTGAATTTAGTGTATTTTTTTTGCTATTAAAAGCTAAGCCGAGCAGTTGAAACGGTTAAATGTTAATATGGGTCAATCATCCAAGTTAAGCCGAGCAGTTGAAACGGTTAAATGTCACTTAATATGGGTCGATCATCCAAGTGTAAATTGAAAGGTTTGATCAATTATCGAGTTACCGCTAATAGGGTTTTTAAAAAAGAAAAGATAACAGTGTTGCAATTGAATGAATAATAACGTACAACAATAGTGTTATATATAAGAAAATATTACTTGAGTGTCGATAGATGGCACGTCTTGGTTGGGGTTTTGATCTCCGTTCTTGGCACCAATTGTCGTATCTTGTTACGCTTGGTATAAACCTCCATTACTGCCCCTCAACCTAAACGAAGACTCTTCGACATGAAGATTACGTTTGAAATGGAGAAAGGCTCTAACAGATAAATTCTTTGTGAGAACGTCGGCGACTTGAGCTCGAGTAGGGACATAACGAATCTCGATATCTCGACGTAGAACCATGTCGCGAATAAAGTGAAAAAAATCTCCGCATAGTTAGTGCGAGCATGAAAGACCGGGTTCGACGCCATGGCAGAGGCACCAAGGTTGTCACACCATATGATGGGTACTGGCACAATAGGGAGACGAAGTTCGGTGAACAACGAGCGGAGCCAGGCAATCTTGGCAGAGACATGTGCGAGAGCTCGATATTCAGCCTCTGTGCTAGATCGAGCTATGACGTGTTGTTTTTGGGAGCTCCAAGAGATGAGACAACAAAATGCAGTAGGCACTGGTGGAGCGGCGATCGTCGGGCCAGCTTACCCAATCAGAGTCGCGAAACTTGTGATTGAGAAGGTTGTTGTAGGCTTCAAGGAAAGACCATTGGTGATCGTTCCTTTGAGATAGCGTATGACTCGTTTGCATGCAAGCCAATGAACATCCGTGGGAGCCTGCATAAACTGGCTGAGTTTGTTGACGATATGAGATACGTCGGGTCGAGTGAGAGTAATGTATTGGAGAGCACCGATGACGCTTTTGTACAGTGTAGGTTCAGCCATGAGAGTTCTATCAAACCGAGAAAGTGACTACCTGGAGCGACAGGTGTCGTGCAAGGCTTGACCCCGGTGAGATTGAAGCGAGCAAGAAGGTCTGCAAATGTACTTAGACTGCGACAAATACATACTCAAAGAATCCATGTGAGCCTCAATACCAAGGAAATAGTGAACGGAGTCGAGTTGTTTCAGCGAGAACTTTTGGTGAAGATCTGAGATAAGGTGTGCCATAGCGTTGTCATTGTTGCTTGTGAGCAATATATCGTCGACATAGACATAGACAAGGAGTAAAGTGTATAAACCACGTTTGTCATAGATGAAAAGCGAAGAATCAGACCTAGCATTCAAGAATCCCCAATCGGTTAAGGCACAATGCAATCGCTCGAACCAGGCTCGCGGAGCTTGACGAAGGCCGTAAATGGCTTTGTGGAGGCGACAAACATGATCCAGGTAGGAGTTGTTGACGAAGCCCTGTGGTTGTGACATATAGACTTCGTCGGTTAAAACGCCATTCAAGAAGGCGTTGTTGACGTCAAGTTGCTGGACATCCCAACCCCTGTAGACAACGAGCGTAAGAACTAGACGAATCGTGCCGGACTTGATGACGGGGCTGTATGTCTCAGTGAATTCAAGACCCGGTGTCTGAGAATAGCGCTTTGCGATAAGAGCTTTGAATTTCTGAAAAACACCGGAGGGGAGGTATTTGACCTTATACTCCCATTTGTTGCCGATGATGTCCGCGTCTCGTGGCTTTGGAACTAATGACCAAGTCGAGTTATGATGGAGGACGTCAAATTTGGTGTTCATGGCTTTCGACCACAAGGGGTTCGAGAGGGCAGATTTGAGAGAGGACGGGGTGGGGAGACCAGGGATTAGGGCTAAGGGGTGTTTAGTGACTGAGAAGAGCTTGGATTTGAAGATATCTGACCGAGAGCGGGTGTGATATCGTGGCTGAGGGCTGGGCTGTATTTGTATGTGTGGAGATGGGGACAGTGATATGAAATGTGTGGCTGTCGGGGAAATGTCAGAAGCAGGTAGTTGTGGTGTGTCTGTGGGTTCAATAGAAGGGCATAATGAATGACTATAGCACTGGGAAGAATCTGTGGGTTCAGCTAAAGCAAATATTGGAGTTGATGGAGATGTATCTGGGGGACAAATAGACATGGAATAGCTTGGTAATGCAGTGGAGTTAGAGTCAGACTCGGTTGGGAAGAGAGCGAGGTATGGAAATGCTTGTTCGTTGAAGACCGCATTTCGAGTCACATAGATACGACCAGACCGATGCAGAAATTTATAACTTTTGTGAGCCGGGTTGTAGCCGATGAACACACACTCATAGGAGCAAAAATATGTCTTGTGGTGATTGTACGGTCGTAGATGAGGAAAACACTACACCCGAATACCTTGAGAAAATCATAATCTGGAGGCCGATTAAACAACACCTCAAATGGACTTTTACCAGGCAGCTACATAACCAGCAGTGTAAAATGAGTCCCACCAAAACGTCATGGGGAGTTGAGAGTGAGCAAGCATGGATAGACCAAGTTCGACAATATGTCGATGCTTACGTTCATCGCGGCCATTTTTAGCGTGAACATGTGGGCAAGGATGACGAACAACGATGCCATGAGCAGTGAGGAAGGGCACAAAGGTTTGTATTCACCACCGTAGTCGCATTGAACTGCACATATATCAACCTTAAGTGACTTTTCAACAAAGTTTTTGAAGCTTTTGAACACACCGAGAGCCTCAAATTTAGCTCGTCGTGGATAAAGCCATGTGAACCGGGTGAAGTCGTCCACGAAATGAATGTAATATCTGTAACCATCATTAGACAGAGTCGGTGCAGGGCCCCAAATATCTGTGTTTAGTAACTGTAATGGCCGAGTAGTGTGTGATTGCGAAGCAGTGAATGGCAAGACATGATTCATGCCCAGCTGAAATGCAACAAAAACCAGATGCAGACTTCTTGGGACAATAAATTTTATTTGTGGTAATGACAGCCTGCAATACATTATCGGAAGCATGACACAAACGTCGATGCCGAATTTCCCATTTTGAAGAATCAAAACCTACATAACAAGAGTCACTATTCGCACTGATTTTATTACGGGATGAGTTATCAGTGGGTACAACTCTATTTAAAAATTGACTGAAGACTTTTAGACCGAGTGTGAGTCGTGGTGTCGTCGCCAAAGAGATAAAGCTCATTATTAAACACTCCTTCCAGTAGCGTGGCTCCCGTTATCTTGTCCTTGTCCTTCACAGCACGATAAGTAGCATGAAATTCGACAAACACGTCATCATTAACCGTTAGTTTAGAAATACTGACGAGATTTTTCTTAATCTTAGTTATCCTCAAAACATTCGGTAAAACAAGATCTCAACAGTTGTTTCTACTCAGAAAAGCATCACCAGTATGAGTTATGGGTAAGAAATTACCATTGCGAACCATCAATTTTTATTTCCCTTTGTAACTGGTGTAGACGTGAAGATTGTCGAGGCTGGTCGCGACGTGATTCGTAGCACATGAGTCCGCGTACCAACACATGAGTTTGCGTACCAGGATGGATCGTAGACAACCTTTGGATCGGTGAAGAAGGCATTGTGAGATGGGCTGTCAGATCTCTGTAAGTTATGGTGACCTGTGAAGGTTGGAGTGTAGTTGTTTTGGTTGCTCGACTTTGGCTGATGTCGAGGCATCGGAGATAGATGGTGTTGCGGTGGCTGGAAAGACTCGTCAAGTCTGTGCCAACACGCTGAAGCCAAATGGCCCGATTTGTTGCAAATCTGACAAATGAGTTTTGAGTTTGAGAAATTTATACCTCCATTAGATCTGCCTCTGTAGCCTCGTCCTCTGGGTCGATTGTTTGAGCGAGAATCAACGTAGTTGACCATTGCACTGTGCATATCCGGGTTCTGATAGCTACTCAGCTGCTCAATCCTGGTCTCCTGAGCTAGAACCATAGCCAACACCTTTTGCACTGAGATTTCAGTACTGAGAAGTTCTTGAGATTGGATTTTATCTGTGACCATGGCCACCAGTACATTTAACTATGATGACAAGCCCATCAGTTTGTTCGTAATCAGATCTACATCGGAGATCTCTGAACCTGTAAGGAATAAAGAGTCTGGGATGAATTCCATTTTTGAAAAATATTCAGATACCGTAGATCCTCCTTTCTTCGTGGTCTGAAGCTGAAGACGTAATGGCATGATCCTAGCCTGGATCTGACAGCGAAGAGGGACTCGAGTGCACTCCAAAGACCATGCGACGTACAGATCTTGGTTACAGATCTGAGGATGGTTGTCATCAGTGACGAGAGTAACCAAATCAAGAGCAGTTGGTCCTCTCTAACCCAACTATCGAATTATGAGTTGTGTTTCCTCTCCGTCGTACCGCTAGAAGACTCGAGGTACGGTGATGGCTGTGGCTTCGAGCCATTTATGAATCCTTGAAGGTTGTGGCCAATAATGGCAAGTAGAACTTAACATATATTTTGTGTTTAGTGTGATGGTGAACTGAAATAGCTGGGAAGATAAATCTTCCATAGCCATTTGTGGGCTCTGATACTAAAATAGGGTTTAAAAAGAAAGAAAGATAACATTGTTGCAGAAGTTATTACTGCTAAAAATATTTGTATTATTGAATGAATAATAATGTACAACAATAGTGTTATATATAGGAAAATAGTACAAAAAAACCCTAACGGCCTATGAGCTGGCATCCACTTGAGTGTAATGGCACGTCTTGGTTAAAATTTTATTCTCCGTCCTTGACACTAGCTGTCTCATCTTGATACGCTTGGTATAAACCTCCATTACCGCTAAATAATTCGTCTATACCGGAAACTCCTAATATTTGGTTACCTGCAGAATTTTATATGTGAATTGGAGTCCTTCACAATCCCGGTAAATTGCGCACCTTTTGGAGGTATAATCTTTTGATTTTCATTGTCAATTTGCTGATAAATTGGAGAATATAAAAAAATATAGTTTTAAGACTAATTGTCATCATTTTCCCTGCACGACACGTTTTAAATACACATAATTTTTTCAGATGTCGTTTTTCTGCACGACACGTACACGTGGTTTTCCTGCGACACATTGAAATACACATGTCGTTTTTATTTGCACGACTCATTTGAGATAGACATGTCGCTTCGACTTGTACGAACGTTTTAAATAGGACATGTCGTTCACAGAAAACGTCATGACACAGACGCTCCCTCTTCTTCCTTCATCGACCTCTTTCCCTCCAAAACTTTCAGAATTATTCAATTACAATTGTGTCCTCGTCTTCAACAACAAACACTTCTTTTCATTTCATTAGAGTCAGGGAGAAAACTCTATGAAAGTGAAACCCTAGATTACAGAAATGCTCAGACGAAGACTAGTTATGAACTCATCTTCCGACGAAGATGACAACCAACCGCCGTCGCGAATTCCCTTCGACATTCCTGATTCTGCTTCCTCTCTCATGAACGCTAACCCTAATCATTTCTCCAACCCTCCGATCGTCAACTCCTCCGACCAACCACTCCCAATATCTGACGGCGAAGACGATAACTTCTTCGACGTCGCCGAAGATATCCCCCCGCCGCGGTTGGAGAGTTCCGGCGATTGTCCGGTCAGCGAGTTTCTTCTGCGGCTCGGATTAAAGCTGAGAAGAGATTGGCTCGATTTGTGTCTGCGTGGACTCGAACAGTCTGTGGGAGGATTTAGTGGCCTCGGTGTCGGCGAGAGAGCAAAGATTTGTTTCGAGAAGTTTTTGGTCTCTGATATGAATTTATCTGGCGGCGGTGTTCTTCCCGAGAATTTGGACGAACTTCACTTGGTTGATCTTCCTGGACCATTTGTTTTGCAGGTAATTAATTTATTTTTGCGATGGCAAAAAGTGGATGTTTAACGACTTTAAATTTCACTTTCAAGCCTCATTTGGGTGGGAGATGTTCTGAATCTTTGGGATGAATGAATTTTGTTTTTTGCAGATCGACGAGATCGTAAATATTAGCTGTGCTCTAAAGTCAAGGTACCAGAAATCACAACCTGGGGTCAAAAGATGCCTAAAGTTGTCGATGACAGATGGCATTCGACGTGTATTTGGCATGGAATACAGGCCGATCAAAGCTCTCGATGCTCTTGCTCCCGCTGGATTGAAGGTAACTCGACTCGTTTATATTTGTAAGAATATTAACTGGCTATTTATTGTGTAAGTTTTGGTTGTGAAGCAGCTTGTTATACGTCGTTGCCATGGGAATTTAGGTATTAAAATTTACAAAAAATTGGCTCTTTAGCCAACGTTTACTTTAAGACTTTAAGTAATTTAAGAATGACTAATGTTTTGTAAACGGATAGTAAATACCCACCTTTGTATACATGGCACTCATTTACAAGACATGTTTTGTTTGTTGTAGATGAAAAGAGGTGGCCATTTACTACCCGTTAATGAAATCTTAGCCAAAATCAAAATCCCACTAGTTTACATGGCTACTATTTAGAAATTTTATTGCACTGCTTTCACTACGAGTTTTTAAAATACTACAACAAGAAGTTTGGATATGTACCAGATGACCCTCAATTTCTTGGGTCAACAGTAGAATTTTTGTATTAAAGTCATACTATTTATGATCTTTATCAGTCTAACTAAGACATGTCATCCTTGAATGTAGGTTGTCATTTGCAACGTGCATATAAGACATGGGCTTTTTATGTTGGTCCCAGAAGCCTTTGAAGCTTTAGGTGGACTAGTTGAAGAATTGGAAGGAGCACGGCAACGGCTCGTGGATGAAGTTAATAAGCCACCGAGGGGGATAAGGTAAGTTAGCTAGAGAAAATAATTTTAATTACTATTCCACACTTCCAACAAGGCTGTTAAATTGGACCCGTTCATGTTTTTGCGTAGAACACGAAATCTTTCAGTTCCCACTTTGAGGGATAGAGCAACTTTTGCTGCATGGACACCTAACGGAGATCGTGCTTCTAGGAACACCAATGATACAGAGCCTGAGTACACAACCCCATTTCAGGTTCGTCCACAAGGTAATTTCGATTCAGACTTGTGCCGTGCTGTAGAGAAATCAGGATGAAGACTTGAGGTTTAGGAATTCTGTATTTGGTAGAGCTTACGATTTTGGACGTATTGAAGAATTAAGTTCCTAATACTTAGATAGACATAAGCAGGGTGACCGGTATTTGTGAATAGTATCCTATCATTTTATGCTTCGCTGAGGTTCCCTATTTCCAGTTCATAATAGTTGCGATATATTTTTCATTTGAAGTGGTTTGTAATTTTTGTTGCTGAATAATAGGCACTTCTCGTGTTGTCCCTGGTAATGTCACTGATCGAGATGTTGATGAAGAGTTTCCTGATGTTGTAAGCGAAGAAAGTGCGGTTCGCAATCCACCTTCTAATGCTGTATGTACAAATGGAGAAGAGGTTCCTATCGATAGAAATGGAGAAACTATTAATGCTGCAGCAGAGCCACCTAACGATCCTATGGCTGTCGAAGACGAAGATGCTCTTATGTACACGATTCCTGATAGCACATCAAATGCTGTACCTAATTCATTGTCGGATATGGCTTCAGTTGTGGAGGAAACTGATACCATCGTTGCTTGCAGTAGCACGAAAAATCCCGTCTTGGATTCGTCTCTCAATAACGTTCCAAACGACGAGGAAGTGACTAATCTCACCACAAGCCCGTCTCCATATAATGTTCCGAATGACGAGGAACTTCTCGAGGCTAGACATCCACTCATACTCTCTGGAGTTCGGGAATCCCCTTTCACTTACTTGTATAGTTTGTCAGCCAAGTGGACTGCAACAAAAGCACACACAGACTCAGTACAGGGAATTGTTAAGGTGTGCACATCTCTCTCTCTCTCTCTCTCAGGCAATGTCTTATCTGTTCAAATAAAGCTTGGTCCGTAGGGGCGTTTTACCGCTTTATACAAATATCTAAACGGTAGCACAACATTGCAGTGCTTCTTAACTGGTGTGAAGGAATTTCTGTTTAGGGATCAACCCAAGTATCAACTTCAAGCGTACATTGATGATGGTAGTCTCATTAGTGAGATAACCATTCATCATGATGTAAGTTCATTTTTTTTCTTCGAAAGGTGGTGTTAAAAGGTTTCACAAGATTAATATTTCTCACCTTTTTCTTCTTTAGCTTGTGCAAGAATTAGTAGGCTGTCCTCCTCAGGTGGCGTCGGAAACAATGCTTTCTTCAGACTCCAAAAGAGCTGGAAGTATGAAGGAGATACTGAAAAAGTTTCAAAGTTTCCTGGTCACTTTTGAGGTACAAAAGCAAACACAGATGACTTTTTTTTTTTTTGCTAATATTTATCATTTCTTTCCAAAGTAACCTGAAATATACATATTATCCATGGTTATTACTAGGGGACAATGCTTATAGAGATGAACAAATCACATCCGTTTCCAATTGCTTTAGAGATGAACCAGGGTTGTACATCTTCCGATGCAAGGTTGCTCTTGAGACGAGTTAAGTCCGCTGTTCAAGCACGCAGCCAACCCTCTGTGCCCATTGATCCCATTAACTTATCTCCTTAGGCTCGGAAGGTATAGAGGACCACAAAGGGATGTGAAAATGGAGACGCGTTTTAGGAAAAAATGCATGTATTTCGAATCACGATGAATTCTATCAAACAGACACTCGAAGATATGCCAAGAATGTTTTGGAGCATTATCTGCTCTCAGCATTCTTGCTCGAGTCCTTCGTGTATGAGTATGAGCCTGGTACCGTAAAGTGACTACTCTTGGGAGAATTGGAAGTGATTTGGATATCAATGTAACCCACAAGCTTCGACAACTTATTTGAAGAGAAGGGCTTGGAAGTCAAGAAAATGTGGGAATAGCTTAAAATAGTATTGGACAAACTGTATATTATATTATCAATTTTGCCTTCGTACAGAAGAAGATTACATTGTAAGCATTCAACAACTCTGACTCGTTACATTGTCTCTGATCCCATTAACTAAATGAAACTGGAAATGAAAACATTCAGTATAGCTTCCTCATTCGTTGTTGAGCTCGGGATAATCAACTGTCTCGGGTCGAAAGCAATGCTTCAGTGTGGAAAATGCATCAACAATCTTCCTACCGATGGTATCGGTGTCTGTGGATCCGGGTCTGGGCAATAAGAGAAAACGGTTAGACCACTCCAACACTTCGGGGCAGAGAAGATGCCACACAAGTGTGGACTTTATCCAACCCGGTACAGCCATGTAATACGCTCCCTGAGCAGCAGGGGAGACGATGACTTTGGCAGTTTCTGTTGCTGGCATCACCGGGGTCAGGCTCATCACAACCTGAGATCAACCAATCAAGTATGTTTTTCGATTGAAACCCAGAACTTACTGAGGACACTGAAGATTGAAACTTGATATTCTTTATTTCATAGGAAATTTGAGGGGGAAAACAATTTTTTTTTTTTTAAAATTTTATTTTATTTTTATCTGCGTGTTTATGATTTATTTGAAGAAACAAACATTGCGATTCTTATGTGAAAAAGGAAACTCAGGGTGTGCGAGATAGGGAAAATGAAATCCTGCACATGATGAGTTTGTTTGATTTACATTTTTTTAGTCATTCATTTATGTTATTTTCCTTCAATTTTTTGTTTCCCATGCATTTTTCGAGGTTCTAAAAGAGGGCTAAGTTGAAATGTTTGGTCATGGAATTGTTTTAGGAATGTAGGTTCTACAACTTAACAGGGCCAAATATAAGAACGTATCACGGCTCAGCAATGGATAAAAAGAAGGGAAAAAGCTTACATCTCTCAGTTCTTGGTCCAACTCCATGGTGCCACGCTCAGTCAGAAATTTTCCCTGAGTCATCTCCGACTCTACCAGCCCCGGAGTCACAATCGTTATCCCAACCTCTGTCCCGATTTCGACTCTCAGCGTCTCGAAAAAGCTTGTCACCGCAGCTTTTGACGCCTGAAGAAAACACAGGCAAAAAAAAATATCAGTGGTAGATCAAATGTGTTATAATTACAAGTCATAGTTGACTTTCTTGACTCACGCCGTAGATGCTGAGCCTCGGCGCAGGCAACCACGAGGCAGCTGAGGAAATCACTACGATCTTCCCTCGGGTTCTTTTCAGGTACGGAATTGCATAATAGCTGGAATACACATAGCCCCAGAAGTTTGTGTCCTTGTCATAATATGATAGCAAACACAATCAGGAGAAGCATTTATATTTCCGAATTCTGGAGTTTGATTGTAAGCATAGTTTTAGTACCATAGTCTGAACAGACTTTGTAATGTCTGGGGTCTCTGCAAACATGAAGACTGGAGTTATCCCAGCATTGTTGACCAGATGATCCACTAAATCAAGGGAATTGCAAACTAGCGTTTTAAAAAACAATGCATACATTTGGTGGAAAGATTTAGTCTCTGAGAGATTATGCAATTGTTATAATGGGTCGATGACTTAGTTTTTTGAGCAAAGTGGTCCACAAACTAATGATTTTTATAGTATTTTAGTTTTGTTTTTTTAATGAAATTATTATTATAATTGTTCTTCAGTAATTTATTATTCATAATGAAATTTAATACCTAAACAAATTATATGCAAATGGAGATAACGTCTAATTTTATAGAAGCTACAAAACTTATAAACATATTTTATAGAAGAGATTACAAATAGTATAGGAGGATCATTTTGCTCCAAATTATATAATTTAAAAAGCCCTTTAATTGATTTTCTTCCAAGCTTACATCTTCCATAGTAACCAATAGTCTCTTCAACCATTCTCTGGCAATCTTGAACCTTTGAAACATCAGCTTTGATAATCATTACATCTTTGCAGCCCAACAGAGTGGCAATGCTAGCCACTGATTTCAGCCTATTTTCTCTTCTGGCCACAAGGGCAAGCCTAGCTCCTCTTCTTGAATACTCATAGGCCATTCTCTTTCAAACAGACGATTTATATCTCATAAGAAGAAAATAAATCGAAGTGTTGTTTCATTGTATCATATATTGTTTTTACCTCGCCAATGCCTGAGGAGGCTCCGGTGATGAGAACTACTTTTCCGACCAAGTTCTCGCTGAAGATGGGTCTTGTTATGGCACAGAAGTACTTGAAGAAAATATATAATGGAAGAATAGATATCGTAATGGTGAAGGTACCGATAGGGATTATAATGTTCAATAGCATGGTGATTAGTTCCATGACTTCCTTGGGCTTGAAGATATACAGAGCAAGGCAAAGAGAGAGGTTCGACTGTTTTGTCTCTGTTTTATATGGGTCCTTTTTTTCGTCAACCAAGCCACGTAGTAGTTTGCATGGTTTGAAGGCTACACGTACATTCTTTGCAAAATAATATATAAAAGAACAAAAGGGACAGATCTTTCCACACAAAAAAGGTGCGAGTTTTTTTTTTCGCCAAAATCCAGTAAATTAAATATATTATATTATATTATATTTTTAGCAGAATTTTCTTGTGGCAATCTCTTTTCCTTTGCCCACGAGCATGGTTTCATAATGTTGATGAAAGTTTGAGCCAAAATGCCTCTATGGTTTTATAAGATAACAATTTTGGTATTGAGTTTGAGGGTATTATGCATGTTTTGAATATATAATCTATTTCTTATTTGTTTTGCCATCCTTGTAGTTATAGATACTACAATAAGTAGTGTATATAGAATTATCTGTATTATTGTTACAAATTAGTCTTAAATTAATTCAAGTTTCGTTTTACATCGACATACGGAACTTTAATCCATCTTCTACCTGCCCTCACTTATCATGAACTCATTAAATATTCACATGAGTAGTTATTTTAATAGCTCTGTACATGTTGAAACTCAAGAAATACACAAGTTCTAGTGAGTTTATTGACTCAGATTCTAATTTGCTGTTATCAATCTGAGAATTTCTTTTCCCCTTCAGTCGTTTCTCTGTCACATGAGACCTCACACCTAAAGACTATTGGTATTATTTTTTGATCAAAAAGCTATTAGTATAATTAGTTGATTTGAGTATCTAAAAACTAAAATGATATTAACTTAAAACATTTTAGGTTAAACTCATCTTTACTGATAAGTTAAATGTCCTTCTTAACTTAGCTTTAATTTTATTTACAGTTTTTCAGTTTTTACTTATGATCAACAATATTTTAATTTTATATATGCGATATAGATAAATAATTGAAAAATTGCACCAAATATGCTTATGAAACTTTGTTATTGTGTATTAGCCAAACATTTTACTTTTTTTTTAATTTATAACCATTTTGTAATGATGTGGCAGTATGAAGAGATGTGTTTTACCATATATGACCATTCATTTTCTTATTATCATTTATGAATAACCGCCTATTTTTATAAATAACCGTCGATAGTAACCGCTTATTTCTATAAATAACCGTCAGTAGTGCGGTTGCTTTTTTTTTGTAGTGGGTATTAATATCGGTTTATTTGTTTTTTTTTAATTTAATTTTTTTAATTACGTTTTTTATTCAGGGGGAATATTTTCATTATAAACAATTTATTTTCGTTTATGGCTGTAAACAAATTTTTTCAAAAGTTCGGCTATTTAGCAATTCTTAAGTTTGAAATGGGTATATAACTTATTATCCTTAAATAATTTATGGATGTGAGTCGCACAAATTAGCTTTATAGAGTCGATTGATTTAGGTAACTAGCTAAGAACATGTAAAATAAAAATTAAACTATTAACCAAAAACTTATTATTATTATATAATATATAGCTTTGGAGTTTTATCGATGGAGGCCATAAATTTTATAAACATGCTATTGAAACATCTAAATATTACAAATCATTATCTCGTTTTGTTTTGTTTCGTTTCTCTATAACTACTTTATGAACGAGTTTCTTAATTAATGAAGAATTGCTCTAATTAAGTCACATGAAATGTTGTAATTGTAAAATACCCAAATTTTTGCAAACGTTTAAAAAATACCTAATTAGTCCTACGTGGCATATTATTACACAATTGCATTTTCATTTTTGCCCTTTTTATTTTAGTTTTCGTATGTTTTTTTTTAGTCGTTTTATATTAACAAAAATTAACCTGATTTTTAGGAAAATCTTGTTTAATTTTCTTATTTTAAACAGCGAATTCGTTTTTAGTTAATTCAGGATATTTTTGAATTAGTCAACTAATAAATGCATAAACCATTTTGTTTTTTCTTTAATTTTATTCAGATATATTTCATTAATTTCTATATTTTCCATCGGTTACAAATTACACGCATGAAGTACTAGTTAATTTGCGTTAATTTATATACACGCACATTTTAATCTTATCTATCCACCTGATTTCATGGGACTCAATTAACGCATATTTACCTTAGATCACGGGATTTCGACGTCAATTTTCAACTTTCAGATTTGAAATCGTTATTTAATAGTTTTAATATCTTTTTGATATAGTCAACTATCTTCTTCAATTTAAAATTGATTTAGTTCATTTATGTCATTAATGGCTATTTTAAACAGACACTGCTTTACGTGTTAATTTTGGTTAATTTCTGGTGTACAGCTACGAATTTTCTGTTTTATAGCCTTTATTTTGGCAGTTTTAATTGATATATTCCATTCTGTTTTTAATTTTAACTATTGATTCGAATAATTGCAATTAAGATATATTCTTTCCGAATATATTTAGCCTAAAATCTTGTTTGATTTAAAAAATAAAACCTTATCTTCTTCTTTCCTAAAATGATGCCCAAATATTTGGTATCTATTACTAATAAATGAAATTAATATCAATCGAATATAATATTGAGAATTTGAAATTTAAAAATTTATTTTGTAATTCACCTATTGCTTACTAATTCCCAAAATCTATATGATTTTCGTATTAATTTTGGTTAATTTGTGCCTCTACTACTAGTATGTTGTACCGTTACGAATATCCTATTTTGTAGTAGTTATTGATTATGAACTTAATTGATATTTCCCTTTGTAGTCAATAATTGAATTTTGAATAAGTTGAATATAATCTTGAATTTTGAAATTTAATTTTTGATTTTGCTACTTAAAATATGGTAACTGATATGAAAAAGAACACTATTTACGTGTTAATTTTGGTTAATTTGTGGTGTATAGTTACGAATTTCCTGTTTTGTAGCCTTTATTTTGGCAGTTTTAATTGATATAATCTTTATTCCATTCTGTTTATAGTTTTAACTATTAATTCGAATAATTCCAAATTGATATTAAGATATATTCTTTTCGAATATGTTTAGTCTTAAATCTTTTTTTATTTAAAAAATAAAACCATGTCTTTTTATTTCCAAAAATGGTGACCAAATATTCGGTATCTATTACTAATAAATGAAATTTATATCAGTCGAATATAATCTTGAGATTTTGAAATTTAAAAATTTATTTTATAATTCAGTTATGCTTACTGATTCTCAAAATCTTGGATAATTTGTGCATCTGTTACTAACGTGTTGTACAGTAACTATTAATTTTCGTTAATTTTTGTAACGAAAAAGTTCATAATGATTCTAGGGGAAAAGAAAATACAGATCTAATTGAAATATTTGAGGGGGAAACAAACTACAGATGTAATTACAATAAAATAAAAATTATATGAACGTTCTTCTTCGTCATACTCTTTTTCTTTTCGTCGGCCGCCACTTCTTCATCATCTTCTTCTTTTTCTCTCCGGGGGAAGTTT
The DNA here is from genome assembly GCA_958296335.1 of Urtica urens. Taxonomy (NCBI): domain Eukaryota; kingdom Viridiplantae; phylum Streptophyta; class Magnoliopsida; order Rosales; family Urticaceae; genus Urtica; species Urtica urens. The sequence goes on from OY282531.1 coordinate 9,214,105, forward strand.
CTTTCATTATTTCGGGTTCTATTGCTTTGGAGCTTTCTCGGTCGCCGGAGTCTTCTTCTCCTCCACCGACTTCTTCTTCGCTGGTTCTTATCTTCCTTCGAGGCCATTGAAATCGTAGATTTTTCTTCGTAGAAAGAGAAGAGATGAGAGAGTAGTATTGGTTTAGAGTGAGAGAAAGTGACAATTCGGATTCAAGAGAGAGAATAGTTATGTGCATTTGTGTTTCGGTGGGAATGAGAGAGAGATGAGTGTTGAAGGGGGTTACAGTTTAAGAGATTTGATAAGGTATATAACAACTTTCCAAAACAATTTCTCCCTCCAAAAATTAAAAGTCTTCATTAATTTTTATTAATTTCCAACATATCTGGCTCTTTAATTGGAGAGAGAAATTAAGTCTATCTTTATACATAAAATTCGGCCATAATTTATTTAATTTCGGAAATTAATTTCCAAACATTACAAAACCGAAAATGGTATAATAGTCCGATAATTTGCGTTAATTTCTACAACTGGGTATTAACCAAAACTTACAAAAAATTGGATATTTTGCAAACTCAATACTATAAAAGGATATATAGCTCTTTATCCCTTAATTAATTGTACAGGAACAGTAATTTGAACAACTATATTTTTTTTTTACCATCTACATTTCATATTTTTTCGTTAAAATAACGGCAAAACATCTTAAGATTCAAAAGTAAGATAATGAGAGCTATTTTTAGAATAATTGAAATATTTATAACTCATATATTTTTTAAAGCAAGCTTTTTGTTGAATTCGTGAAGCTCAATTGCAATTGCAAGGCCCAACTCCTCAAGAGCTTTGTTGGTCGTTGGTGTAGGCAGAGAAACGATGAGTTTCTTGCATGTCGTTTTTTAAATGACACCAGGAGAATGTCGTTTCATTTACCACTCAATGGCCCAAGCCTGCGGTGATACTGTTGGGCCGCGTCCTCAACCCAAAGTATTTAAGCTGCTGAAACTATTGTAAACCTAAATCATCTTCATTCGAGTCTTTTGGTTAGCCGATTAGGGTTCCTTATAGTCTCCCTCTTCTTCTTCTTCTCTCTCAGTCTGAGTTCTTGATCTTGAGTTCTTGTACATAGTGCTATGAATCGATGGTACCAATCGATATGACCGCGTATAACGGCTCTTGCTAAAACTCGAGCAGTTTCTTGAAAACTTATTTCGGATATGAAACTTTGAGTATTCGTAATGGTATTGTCTAGGGTATGGTTTAGTATCTGAGTTTAGACAAGTTACATATAGGTTTTTCTTATTCGATTATGTTGTAATTGTGCTGTAAAGAACTGGGCGAAGATCTGAAGGCTTGTTTGCCGGTATTAGTGACCGAGTTCCATCGCCGGAGCTCAACGTGCATGTAGGTGTGTTTTACACTGAAGCACGGTGAAGTTTGTGTGTCCTTTTATTACTTGTTTTAGATATGTTTTGAGCTATTTGTGCGTGTGTGACCGGTGAGATCTCGAGGGTGTACCCGTGAGTATTTCCAACAGTGGTATCACAGCCTCTAACTCTAAGATCTCGCATCTTTACTCGAAACCCATTATTTCAAGTCCTTGCTCTACTCCGATTCACATCGGCCCTGAAGTAATTTCTTGGTGAGTCGCAGGTAATTATTTGTTTGATGAGCATTGCAGGGAAAAAGGAATTGTAAGGCATCACTCAGTAAGACACACACCACAACATAATGGTGAGGCTGAGCACATGAACAGAACTCTTCTTGAGAAGGTAAGGTGTCTCGTATTCATCTCTAGCCTGTCTAAATCATTTTGGGGTGAGGCACTTTTTACTGCAACTTATTTAATAAATTTGAGCCCTTCTAGTGCTATAAATCTTAAATTTCCTGTTGAATTGTGGTATGGTAGAAGCCCAAATTTTTCTCATCTTAAAGTTTTCGGGTGTGCTGCAAATGCACATACAAGAGATGGAAAACTTGATCCTAAGTCGATAAAATGTATTTTTCTAGGATACCCTAAAGGAACTAAAGATTACATATTGTTAGAGTTAGAATCTAGGGGTGTTAAAGTTATAGTTAGCCATGATGTAATTTTTAATGAAAATGTTTTTCTTGCTAAAACAACTCTAACTACAAATGATCATCAAAACTATTAACTCTGAAAATCTGGAAACTGACCCTAATATCAACATTGAGGTGGAGGTAGAACCCGACCCAATAGTAGATCCACAAAATGAAAACCAACAACTTATTCATGCCGATCCTATAGGTATTCAAGATGGTGACGAATAACATGAATTGGCTGAGAACCTAGAACAAACCGACCAGGAAGCATTAGAGAATTATCAACTTGCTAGAGATAGACTTAGAAGAGAAATTAGTGTTGATAGTGGAGTCTGAATCCCACATCGAAAGGGCAGTAGAAGCATATAAACATTTATACTGTATAAATAGAGTTGAATGTTTTTATTTTCTAATCATCCCAAAATTGATTAATTCTTAAAGCAACTTGCTCTAGTAAATACCTGTTATAAAGGTGTGAGCAGTGTAAGTTTCAGAGGTATTTTTATGTGTGTGTTTTGGTGTTAGTAAAATCTGTAAACCATTCCCTGTTGGGTTTATAGTGAAAAGCCGAGGTGGTAAAAGTGGATGTAGCTCGCGTTTGAGTGAACCACTATAAATTCGTGTGTGTTGTCTGTTGCCTTTATTTCGTTTTTTTATCCGCATATTGTTTCTGGCAGAGTCGGGGTTCTAGCTTTAATCCCAACAATTAGACCCCCCTCTAGATTTTCATATATTGAATTAGTGTTTACTGCTTTAGTTGCTGCAAATGAAATCCAATTGACTGAACCTAGTTCCTATCAAGAAGCCATTGACTCTAAAGATAAACACAAATGGTCAGAAGCTATGAAAGAGGAAATGCATTCACTAAATGTTAATAACACTTGAAAACTAGTAATTAAACCACCAGATAAAAAAGTTGTGGAATGTAGATGACTCTATAGAATTAAAGAAGGTATAAATTCGAGTGAACCTCTTCGGTATAAAGCTAGACTAGTTGCTAAAGGATTTACACAGAAATAAATAATAGATTATAATGAAATATTTTCACCAGTTGTTAAATACAATATTATTAGAATCATGTTATCTGTAGCAGCTCATTTTGATTTTGAAATTGAACAAATGGATGTTAAAACTGCTTTCTTGCATGGTGATCTTGATGAGACATTATACATGGTACATCCTGAGGGTTTTGTTGATAAAAACAATTGTGATAGTGTATGTCTACTTCAAAAGTCCTTGTATGGTTTGAAACAATCTCCTAGGCAATGGTATAAGAGATTTGACAGTTTTGTTTTAAGTATTGGTTTTGAAGAAGCAAATATGATTGCTGTTTTCATTTTAATCTTGATGAACCTGCTGTGTATCTACTTTTGTATGTTGATGATATGTTGCTAATCAGTAGATCTGCTCATAAAATTGTTGAGTTGAAAAGAAAACTTGGTACTGATTTTGATATGAAAGATTTAGGATGTGTAGAAAAATTATGGGTATGTATGTTGATAGAGATAGAAAAAATAAGTTTCTTAAGGTTCATCAAAATGTGTATTTCATTAAACTGATAGATAAATTTGGACATAGAAATCAGAAACCGGTTAAGGTACCATTAGCTGGTCATTTCTTATTAGGAAGACATCAATGTCCTAGAAACCTCTCTGAAGCTGCTAAGGTTGAGAATTCCATGATAAGTACGCGTCCTGATCTGTCTCATGCAATTTCATTGTTAAGTCGTTTTATGTTTAACCTTGGATATGAACATTGGAAGGCTCTTCAGTGAGTACTTAGTTATATTAATAGCACTTTGAAAACTGGTTTGAATTATGAATGTAGATATAAAACTTTTGATCTTGTTGGTATGTAGGTTCTGATTTTGCAGGTGATCGAGATTGTAGAAAATCCACAACATCGTACTGTTTCACTCTGGGAGGAAACTGTATAAGTTGGAAGTCACAAATGCAACCCCTGGTTGCACTGTCTACCACCGAGGCAGAGTATGTGGCTCCGGCTGATGCAGTCAAAGAGGCCATATGGCTTCAGGGTCTCTTGCGAGAGGCAAAACTGCTTGATGGTAAAGTTACAGTTTTTTGTGACAGTCAAAGTGCAATTCACATGAGTAAAAATCCTATGTATCATGAGCGAACAAAACATGTAGATGTGGGGTTTCATTTTGTGAGAGACAAGATTGAATCTGGTGAGGTTGATGTGAAAAAGATTCCTACAGAAGATAACCAGTTGACATGGGAACACAAATAGTGACTAATATTAAGTTTGAGCATTGCTTAAACTTATTGTTTATTGGTTGATTTCAGGTAAGTGAGCTAAGATGGCGATCAAGAAATTGTTACTAATACCAGGTAGACAAGCAGTTGGACTTCAATGTGGAGATTTGTTGAATTCGTGAAGCCCAATTGCAATTGCAAGGCCCAACTCCTCAAGAGCTTTGTTGGTCGTTGGTGTAGGCAGAGAAACGACGACTTTCTTGTGTGTCGCTAGGAGAATGTTGTTTCATTTACCACTCAATGGCCCAAACTCGTGGTGATCCTGTTGGGCCGCGTCTTCAGCTCGAAGTATTTAAGCTGCTAAAACTATTGTAAACCTAATTAATCTTCATTCGAGTCATTTGGTAGCTGATTAGGGTTCCTTATAGTCTCCTTCTTCTTCTTCTCTCTCTGTCGAATGTATCTGGGTTCTTGATCTTGAGTTCTTATACATAGTGCTGTGAATCGATGGTTGCAATGGTATTGTCTAGGGTATGGTTTAGTATCTGAGTTTAGACGAGTTACATATAGTCTTTTCTTATTCGATTATGTTGTAATTGTGCTGTAAAGAACTGGACGAAGATCTCAAAGCTTGTTTGCCGGTATTAGTGACCGAGTTCCATCGCCAGAGCTCAACGTGCATGTAGGTGTGTTTTACACCGAAACACGGTAAATTTTGTGTCTTTTTATTACTTGTTTTTGATCTGTTTTGAGCTATTTGTGCGTGTGTGACCGATGAGATCTCGAGGATGTTACTGTGAGTATTTCCAACACTTTTATTTTGCTTGTGAGTGATGATTGAACTCACAACCTCCAATTTGAAGAAATGTGTTATTATCACTAGATCATTCTAATCACCACTATCTAACTCATAGATTAAATACTTAAATATTCATAAACAATCCGTGTAATCACGCAATCGAATTAACTCTTAGCGAGAATAAATAGCACTAATCAGAGATAGACAATTGACTCGAAGAAAATTATGAGTTTGTAATTGAAAAATAAGAGGTGGTATAACATCTCCGAAAGCTTACATTATTATTCCAAACCTTTTTATTCATCAAAGCAGAAAATCGATGTACTCCGAAATCAAGAAAAACACATAATCACACAACTTTGGCAAAGTCAACGGTGCGTTTCCCATCATGAGCCTTCCTGAAAAAATGCTTGACGTAATCGGAGTACAAAACCGGTTTATACGCCGCTTTTTCGCCGGAAAACGCAAGCACCTCTGGCAACGGGAAAATCACATCCGACGGCCGAGGATTCACGAAAATGGGTACCGAGATCCGATCGTTGACCGAGTTTGCGGCGACTCTGTGCTCGGCGCTTCTGTACCGTCCGTTGCTGATGATCTGCAGGGCGTCGCCGATGTTGATGACCAGCGAGCCCTGGATGGGTGCCACGTGGAGCCACGTGTCGGAATCCTCGTCCCTGACTTGGAGACCGCCGATCTGGTCCTGGAGGAGCACCGTGAGGGTTGACACGTCAGAGTGACGTCCGACTCCCACGGTCAGCTCTGGGTTAGGGCATATTGGGTAATAGTTGAGGTTGACCCTCGTTGACCCCATCAGAAAGTCGTCGTCTATTTCGGTCACGTTTAGGTTTTTAATTAAGATGCTTAACAGCTTTTTGATCACCACTTCTGATTTCTTCATGTACTCGAGCACTTCATCTCTAGAAAAGATTATACTTGTTGTTGTAAATAATACTATTTAAATAAAAATCAATCCTTTATCCTTAATTAATATTTATACATATGATGTTCTTTTAACTAAATTTTAACTATATATGCATTTTTAGTGTATCATTAATAGTTTTTGAAAATTAAGATATTTTTCTATCTTGGGGTTTTCATTACCGAGATTGGTATCAATAGGTATAACAATTGGTATTCTATAAAATATCAATACCGATTACCGATGATATCGACAATGTATTACTAATATATCGAATACTGACGGTTATATCGACAAACGTTGTATAACAATTATATTTTTAAATAAACAAATTATATATATAAGTCATAAATTCAAATTACAAAAATAAAAACCAAATATTACTATTGAGAAGTAATAAACTCAAAAATATTTTTCAAATACTAAATATTAAAAAACTTAACAACAAACTCAAAATCAACCATAATTCGAGTATAAAAAAATATTAAAACTCTTAAAATTTTAAAAAAATTTAAAAATCTGAAAAAACTATTTTATAATACATATGATATTTAGTGGTATACGATATTATTATTGATACCGAGATTCTTAGTTTACGGATATACCGTGCATATTTTAAACTTGATATTATTCAAAGAATGTTATTGATTTATATATGGCTATATAACACTTATTTTTTTATTAATATATAGAGAAATTGCTCGATACATTATTTTTTTTATAATTTTTTTTCTTCTTATTTTTGTTAAAACTTTAATTTTTCCACTTTATGATTGATGATTGATAAAAGTTGAAAAGTCGTTTTTACTCCTTAGTGCAGTTTTTTAAATTGCTGATTAATAAAAGAAATGAATTTTTTTTAGTGAAACGTAACATTTTGTCGATATATCACTTGTATATATAGACAGTACTAGTACATATAGTCTCGTAAGTTTTCTTATCACTTGTATATATATACAGTCCTAGTACATATAGTCTCGTAAGTTTCCTTATCACGGCTCACAAATGTTTATATATATACATACCTGCATGTTTGAGGCCATAGTGCAGAGGCTTGAAGATCAGATTCATAGAAAAGGCTGAGATAGTCTTTCCACTCAAGCGCTGTCTCAGCCTGGGGAACAAAACTCGTTCCGTATCTCACGCTCCTCGAACCCGAGTTTTCCGCGGAGAATCGGCTCTTCTCCTTCGCCGAACATTCAAAGAACCGCCGCGTCGCCTCCTGAACGCCGTCGAGCACCTCCGCCGGAACGCCGTGCCCAGTGATCTGGAAAAAGCCCCACTTCTGCGCGGCCTCGCAGATCGACCTTACCGTGTTCGGGTCCTCCCAGTCCGCCACGTGGATTGCGGGAATAGTGGTGGAGTTAGCGTCGGCGGTGACGTGGATGCGCTCGCGGAGTGGCTGAATGAACTGCTCAGGGAGGGTTCTCAGGCCACTCTCCGACAGGCCTTTCACTCCGAAGCCTTTGCTTATCACGAACTCGTTCAGCTTCGACGGCTCAGCTAGTGTTGGAGACATTTTTGTTTTTTGGGTTTAATTTTATATTTAACTTTTGGGTGGTATTTTACGTTGTAGTTATGTTAGGTCTTATTTATATATATGTCTATAGTACGTGAGTAAGAAGGGGTAGTTGTTTGTATTATTATATTATTATTTCACTACTCGTCTCTCTCTCTCTCTCTCTCCCTCACCAACTTACAAGGAATTTCACATGCTTAAACTTTTCCTTTATTTGTTTTTATTTTATTTTTGTACCTATGAATCTAGTTGCTTAATCTCCCTTACCTATTCTCTAAGCTTTTTTCATGCTCTCCCTCTCTCTAAGAAAGAAGATTGGCACTACAATTACCATCCCTTTCCCAATGACGCTATATTCCCATATTTTAAGGAAGTAGTTTGATGCTTGTAATGAGAATAAGAACTGAATATATTTGATGACAACAGTTAAATCTATTATTACATAACTCGTTTCGAAATGTAGCCCAGCTCATTAAGAAGCGATTATAGCAAATAAGCCCACTAATAAGTGCATAGAACGAAACTGTCCACTATAGAGATAAATGGGTTTTAATTAGGAAAGAAAGAAAACCTTCCATTAAGAGATCAATTTGAAGTGCAAGTAACTATAATATTTGAAGACCTCGGAAACATATTGGTGAGTATTTCATAAAAAATTTCATAGATGATTTACCAGTCAGTGAAATAGATTAATTATTAAGTCTCGAGTGCGAAAAACTAGGGTCTGATCCATATCCCAGTCAGTGAGGAAGACATAGATAAAAATAAAATGGACTATATTTAGACCTATTTAGATATGGCGTCATATTGAACACTCAAGTTTTGCTATATAATATGGTCATTGAAATTAAATCAACAAATTTAAAAAACAATAATAAATGTACATCATGGTTTATAATTGTAAATAATCAATAGACTCCGAGATTATCAATGAAATGTTAAAATATCCAAACAAATCTTACCACATCATTATTATAGCATTCAATTAAAATTGACAATTTCTTTGAGTATCTAACAAATTTCCGGTGCATTAATTACTCAATTAGCATTATTCAACAATATATCCTCACATATTAGTAGATAGCTAATTATAAAGGTTTTATTTACTTTATTCATGTAGTCTTGGAAGACTTAGATTGAGTGTGCATGAATATACGACGGTTAAAATACTCAACCACCTCAGGGCAAATCGTCTTCATCGGAAACAACCACCAATAACATTTTGGAACGATCAAATACGTGTCTCCTCGGCAAGCACTCCTAAAAATGTCTTTTGCGCATTCAACAGACGATTCTTGCGGCAAAAAACATCGAGTAAACATTTCCTGAGTACACAAAAATTTGGTTAAGAAAATTGCAAATGTAAAAAACAAATTTATTCCGAATTTGACTAAATTGGTCTTACGAAAATCCGAGATTTATAAACTCTACCATTTTTTGTGTCAATGATGTCTTGATGATCCCAGGCATGACTATGGTCACACTGATTTTTGAACCAAATTCCATTCTAATCGTCTCACAAAAGTTTATTAGAGCTGCTTTACTTGCCTGAAATCGACCAACCACTAGAGAAGTAGAAAATATTAACAATTTGTAAATGAGCGTCACATTATTTTTCCTTTACTAGTAAGCGTATTTTTTTCATTGCTAAAAAAGTGATCAACTTTCATGTAATTTATAAACGACGTTAAGTATTTTGGCGTCGATTGCTTGACAAATCGACGTCTAAAGCTTTCCACTTTCAGCGTGGACGGGTAATCATAACGGGATTTATTTAAGGGATACATAGCAATATATCATTTTGAAACATATTAATTGTTATATAACCAAATGTTTTGAAAAAATTGGTTAATAGCCATTAATCAAAATAAATATGTGTATATTAACTAAAAATGTAACTTATTAACACCAATTAATAGCAGCCACATCACAATAAATGACTACTTACTAAACAAAAAAAATGGCCAATTAACAATATCAATGTTTCATTTGGTTATTTAAAGCAATTTTTGATTATTTTACTTTATCAAAGTCGACTTTGTTTGGAATTACTGAAGTGAGGTAATTAGATATGTAATGAAAGAATGTCTAACATTGTAGATCGTGAGATTTGGAAGAGGATTCCATCCGCAAATTCAAGTGTGGGACAGCAAAGTGGGTGCAATAAATTGTACCCCATAAATTGACATCCTGGCACAAATAAATAGGAAGAAAAAATAAATACTCTCACCGACATGTATTAAGAATAAATCAATATTAAGTGTTGTGTGGAAGCACAAATTAATTTCTATTTACCACTTTGTATTTCTTTTTACTAATTTTTCTCTAGATAAAAATTATATCGTGGGCAAAGATAAGAGTACTTTGAGATACATATAATTTAGTGTATTAGTGATTGCTCAAATTTATCTACAAGTATTTTTGGAATTAATTTTTTCAAACGTGGATTGAACCACTTTGAATTTATTAAATCTGAGTCACGGAGGATAATCTTAGTTAATTTTTAAATTTGATTAATAAATTATAAGATTGAATTTCAAAAGGCGATTTATTAATAAAATGAGTTTTCCTTGGAGTCTTTTGAATTTAGATAAATAAAAATACAATAATGAATGGATAGGGAATAAGATTACCATAACAGAAATGTGGTCGGAAATCTTCTTGATATTCTCAAACTTGCCTGATCTTCCTTTCCCGGCATTGTTCACCAGATGGTTTACTAGATTTTACATTCAAAATTGATCAATGATCATAATACCATCAACTTAAACATTATAAAAAACAATTTCACTTACATCTCCCAAAGTGGTTAATTGTTTGAAAACGTCTCTAGCAACAGGCAAAACATCTGGCGATCCTTCAGATTTAGCTTTATTTGAGACTCTAGCAAGATTCTTCTCGTCAACGTCAACCAGAACCAGAAGTGCATTTCTTCTCGCGTACTCATAAGCAAGTTGCTTAAGATACAAATTCGGTCAGAACAACATTTTAGATATAGGCTATTGGAACAACATTTAGTATAAAAATACATGCATGAATACCTCGCCGATGCCTGATGCTGCTCCAGTGATGAGGATCACTTTTCCTGCCACGTTTTCGCTAAAAAGGTTTTTTTTTACAGAATTAATGAGCTTGAATGTAAGTGATAGTGGTAATATAAAAACTAATGAAATGAGCATAATGAAAGGAGCTATAATATTGATCAGATTGTGAACCAAGTTCATTTTGATCTTTTTTGTTTATATGATCCTATTTCTTCTGTTTGGGTCTCTATTTTTTTCTTATATGATTTTATAGGAACATATCTTGGTGTGTGTGGCATTTTGGGCATATTCATTTAATACCCTTGATAATGTATTTTTTTCTTTCCTCTTTTAGGGGAACAGTGCACGTTTTAAGTACGTGGTTATACTGAACTGTAACCAAGTGACTATATTTGGACCGATTAACACTCAAGTTGTGCTATATAATCCACTTTTGTGATTTTAAGTAAATGTTTATTGAAATTAAATCAACAAATTAAAAAAATAATAAATGTACATCATGGTTAATAATTGTAAATAGTCAATGAAATATTAAATTATCCAAAAGAAAACGTACCACATTGATAAACACGTTTTATACGTGATTATTAGATAAACTTGAACAAATAATCGATACTTATCATTAAGTGTTTTGATTGTTTTGGTAATTTTTAAGGTGTGATTTCAGTTTTTCCATTATTGGATGGAAGTTGGAACACACATGCAAAACGAGAGTTAAAAGGAGCAAAAAAAGTCGAAGGAGCAACAAAACGACCATGGCGTCGCCATGGAGCTTTCGAGCATCGCCGCAAGCAAAATGAAGACACGACGAAGAACACTCGAGTGCCCCTCACGTCGCGATGTGCATGACTGCGTCACAATGACACTTGAGCGATGAAGGTCGCGACACGATGAATCTGGCTGTGTCGCGACGATGATGTGTCAACAACTAATTTGACACGCGGACGGTGTTTTTTAGCCGTTAGATCTATTTTTGAAGGTCGAATTTTTGTGATTTTGAGAGACTCGACCATAAAACCTAAATGCAGTCCCATAATCCACACTTTTGCTTTGTTTTTGGTTTTTGGAGAGAAAAACCTAAGGAGGAAGATCTAGGTGAATGGAGAAGAAGACCGGAGACGTTCTTGAGGTTGCGACGAGCTCACAACAACCAAAGCATTTTTTCCTTTTCTTCTTTACCTGAAACTCTACGTTGTTCGTTTTCTGCATTGTTTATTTATCATGGATTATTGTTTGGCTTGTTTTCTAGTTTTTCCATCATCACAATTAACTAATCTCTTAAAGGGTGATAGGCGGATATTTTCTTCGTTTCCGTTATGAGGTTTATTTGTTTTATAGCAATAAGTTTCGTTTTCATAGCATTTTTGCTATTCTCAATTTTAATGCCTACATAAATTTGATCACTTTGTGTTTATTTAGAGGATTTATCAGTTAGTCTAGCGAGATCAGATAAATTGAGCTCTAGAATAGTAAACCATAGATAGCTGTGTTGACTAGAGATAGCCGCATAATTTAGGGATTCATTGTTTGTTCTTGTTGAGATTGCAAGTTAGGATTTTAATTTTGAAACCGAGAGGTAAATGTTGATTCTACACATAGGTCGTTAATTTCACTCTAACGAGGGTAAGTGATAGGACTATGTGAACAAGAACATTGCAGAAGTAAAACGTGAAAATTGCTTGATTATAAATAAGTTCGTTGTAGGAAGAGAAAAATGAAGCCACATCGTTGTTCCACCTCATTTGCATTTAAATCCGTTTTTCCGTTTAAGCAGTTTAGTTGAATTTAGAAATCACCATTTTTCTAGCGATTTGAATTGTATTTGTTGTTTGTTTCACTCTTAACACTAAGTTTTTGTGGGAACGAAAATCCGTACTTATATTTTTATATTACTTGAGTGAACCATACACTTGCGAGTGCATTTTTTGCAACACACATCACTTACAAGTGACAATTTCTTTGAGTACTTAACAAGTTTCCAGTGGATTAGTTACTCAAATAACATTATTCAGCATGCTCACATATTATTAGATAGTTAATTACAAAGGTTTTGTCTGCTTTATTTATTTAGTCTTGGAAGACTTTGATTGAGTGAGCATGAAAATATGACGATTAAAATATTCAACAACCTCGGGCAAAGCATCTTCATCGGAAACAACCACCAATAACATTTTGGAATGATAAAATACGAGTCTCCTCGACAAGCACATCTAAAAATCTCCTTTTCACATTCAACGTATGATTCTTGCGGCAAGAAACATTGAGTAAACATTTTCTAAGTACAAAAAATATTGGTTACGGAAATTGCAAATGTAAAATACAAATTTATCCGAAATTGAATAAATTGATCTTACGAAAATCCGAGGTTTATAAACTCTACCATTTTTTGTGTTAATGATGTCTTGATGATCCCGAGCATGACTATGGTCACACTAATTTTTGAATCGAGTTCCATTCTAATAGTCTCACCGAAGTTTATTAGCGCTGCTTTACTTGCATGAAATCAATCGATAATCATAGAAGAAGAGCAAGATATTAAGAGTTATAATTAAGCTCGTCATTTTTTTTTCATTGATAAAAAGAGCGGGCAATTTTCCTGTAATTTATAAAACGACAATTTAATGTCATTTAGTACTTTGGTATTGGTTGCTAGGAAAATCCGTCTAAAGCTTTCCACTTTCAGCGCGGACATGTAATAATAACGACGCTTATTTATCAAATTTGATTCTGTTTGGAATGAGTAACAATTTGGTAATTAGAGATGTCACGAAAGAATTTCTTATTCTTACATTGTAGATGGTGAGATTTGGGAGAGGATTCCAAATTTAAGAAATCACAACTATCTTTCCTTTGATCTTCTTCAAGTGTGGGACATCAAAGTGGGTGCAATAAATTGTACCCCATAAATTGACATCCTGGCAAAAAAAAAAAATAGTTAAAAAAACTCTTACTGAAACAAGTAATTTAATGTATTAATGGAAATTAAAAACTTAAATAACACATTACTCAAAAAGCTCTTGTGGGAGGTTAAGAAAGAAAAGGATACAAAGAGAACACCTTTATGTCATTTTTGCTCTCTAGTCAGTAGAAGAGCCTGCTTAATATGATTTCTCTTCATGAGATTTGTTCGTCCTTGTGGTCTTGCTCTATCGCCGTTGACTTTTCCTATCCTCCCGTTATCGCTTTCGTGGAAAAGTACTGGGACGTTCGGGTTCTGTTGACGTGTGTCTGGTGGCTAACGACTAATATTATATGGAAACTGAGAAGGAGGTTGATGAGGTGATCCAATTATTGGATCTAACGGAGAACCTTAATATGGAAGACAAAGATTGGGGTCTTGAGGAAGGGGAAGACGGGAATGAAGTGGAGAAATCCCATATTGGTATAGTGGCGGTTGGCAGAGTCATCTCCACGAAAGTGGGCTCAGTGAGACTTTTGAGCTGTATTCTCAATGGTCTCTGGTGGAATGTAAAGAACTGGAGTCAAGCTCCTCCAGAAGAAATGGGGCTCGTTTTTGGTGGGTGTGGAATTTGAGTCGGTGGAAGTGTGTACCAGGATGGTGGATAAAGGCCCATGGCTGTTTAACGGTGGTGCACTCCTCCTAGAAATCTGGCCTAAGTCAGAGAATTGGAAAGACTGTCAGTTCTCTAAAGTTACACTAGATCTCAAAATCTTCGGAGTTCCGGTGCAAGCTAGAAGTGAGAGGAATCCAAAGAGACTTGTCGACCTTGTCGGATAGTCTATTGGGTTCACATGGAATGAGTTAATCCGGTCAGCTCGCAAAGAATACTTCCACTATAGAGTTGAACTTGATATCTCCAAACCGGTGTGTCCGGGTCGGTTCATTCCGGTCGGAGGAGTGCAAGTATGGGTTTCGTTCAAATACGAAAAACGTCCACCGTTTTGTCAATAATGCGGTATCATCAGACATGATCGTGAAGGCTGTTGAAGCCCGATGATGGTGGTGAAGGACCTAGGTGGTCGTATGGTTTCCCCGCTGGGACCATGGATGAAGGCGGAGGTAGCGAAGCGGTTCGCCATTGATGGCGCGGGTCCTTCGCCTTTTCTCGAGGAGTTTGGAACGTCCCAAAATAAAAACCCCTTGAATCCTGAGACCTCTGACTCAATTCCCAGTGGAGAAAGACGGTGTAATCATTCAAGAAGTAATTTCCCGAGAATGTTTACTCCTTTACGCTCGAAAAAAATAATATTCTTCCTGCTTCTTGCCCACGTGAGTCACATGTGCTCTCTTTAAAGAAAAATACGACCATGACTTCTTGCCAGTCTCCTGCTGGGTCTGGGATGGGTCAAGTGAGGGAATTGGGCCCGGATACAAGTAAGTCCATAGAAGTTATAATTGGGCCAGTGGCTTTTTGTCCCAGTTCGCAACCTCTCCCTTAGCACGCAGCACAATAACAATTCAATTATCGAGAAGCTTACCCAGACGACTTCGAAAGTGAATCCGGCGGTGGTGTCCCTTGGAGATGACTTGAACCAGAAGAAAAGGAGAGTTGAGTCTTCTCCGGAGGAACTAAGATCAGTCGTGGTGGCAGAGTTGAGTCGTGACAAACGTCTCTAGGCCCTGAAACGTACGGCCAAAAACTCTGTGAGGAGATCGCTCCCGTCGAAGGAGGGAGTTGCCACCGCAAGCACCATGAAAGATGGTATTGGCCTTCTCCATTGCTTGGGTATCTCAGAGGAGGAGGCCGAATTCTCGATGGAAACCCAACAAGCACAGATGTATGAGATGGAAATTAGGGAGGATGTGGTCATTGCGGAGGGAGAGCTCCTTCCGGGATCGGCGGAAGTTGGTGATGGTAGCCAACTCCGCCGGTCGCTATGGATCTCATCAGTTGGAATGCCTGGGGTATGGGAAACCCTGGCGTGTTCGAAAATCTTCAGAGACTTGTCCGTGACGAGTCTCTTGATGTCCTCTTTGACTCTGAAACGCGACTTTATTCTCTCCAATGCCAACGGTGGGCCGCAAGGTTGGGTTTCAGGTATCAGTTTGTAGTTGAGAGTGTTGGAAAAAGTGGCGGGCTGCTTATGTTTTGGGTTGACGCAGTAGATGTTCGGATTCGGTCTTCTTCAGCGGGTCACATTGACTCGCTGATTCGCAGTAAGGGCAGGGAGTGGAGGTTCATTGGATTTTACGGAAATCCGAGGCAGGAGAACCGTCGTTTCTCGTGGGAGCTCCTTCGTAAGTTGGAAGGGAAGGTTAGAGGAACCAATATTCCGTGGCTTGTTGGCGGAGATTGGAATGAGATTCTCCTTAACGAGGAAAAAAAGGTGGAGCGCATAGGAGCTGGGCGCTTATGAATGAGTTCCAAGAAGCTTTGGATGATGCGGGGCTTGAAGACTTGGACATCATGGGAGAAAAATTCACTTGGACTTTTACAGGTCCGACCATCGAGCAATTCGCCCGCGGTTTGAGAAATCAGAGACGCGGCCTCCTCGTCGCCCGAAACGCCGGTTCTTTTCGAAGAGAAATGGCTTTTTGAGGAGGACTTCAAAGAAGTGTTGGATGGCTGGTGGAGGGGGTCGGTGGGCATCTCTTCGTCACGGGAGATCCTCACTAATCTCAGGAAGGCGAGTGCAGGCTTGGCGGAATGGGGGAGAGACAAATTCGGGAGGATTCCGAGGCAGATTTTGGATATCAGAAGAGAAATTAGTCGGGTTCTAGTGATGCCAACCACGCAGCCAATATTCCGAGAATTGCTTCCCTCAATGCAAAACTTTAGAAGCTGCCGTCTTCGGAGGAGATTCACTGGAAACAAAGGGCCAAAGTGAATTGGCTTTCGCATCGCGACCAGAATACAAGGTACTTTCACGCGGTGGCCAATCAGAGGAGGAAGACTAACAGGATCCAGGCCATCGTAAATGATTCGGGGTCTCGTGTTACTGGAAAATCTGAGTTGCTAAGAGCTTTTGCGGACCATTATCGCTCCCTCTTTGAGTCCACAAGCCCGAGTGAGGATGAGATTGACCGAGGGACCCCTTCGCGTGTTCTGGAGCTGCTTGAGAGCCTTCATAATAAGATGGAAGCTGACTTTGGCCGTAAGGATATCGAAGAAGCCCTTTTCAGCATGCATCCTACAAATCGCCGGGTCCCGACGGCTGCTCGGCTTGTTTCTTCCAGAAGTGTTTGGATACTGTAGGTAATGATGTGGTTACAAGCTGCCTCAAGATTTTTAATGATGGGGAGAGCATTTCTGCGTGGAACAATACTCTCTTCTCCATTATTAGGTTGAGAACCCTTCTCGATTCAAGGATTATCGCCCAATCTCGTTGTGCAATATCCTCTACAAGATTGTAGCCAAGGCTCTGGCTAACCATCTTAAAAAGGCTATCGGTAGTGTGGTGGACGAGAATCAGGGTGCTTTTATCATCGGCCGGAATATCGGGGACAATGTCAAGCTAGGTTTTGAATGTAACCATTGGCTTCGCTCGAGAACTAAAGGTCGAATCGGGTACCCGACGCTTAAGTTTGACATGAGCAAGGCCTATGACATAATTGAATGGGCCTATATCCGGGGGATGTTGGTGGCTATGGGTTTTGGCCCGATCTGCACTTCTAGGGTCGTGAACTGCGTTTCTTCCACGTCCTTCTCAGTGCTAGTCAATGGTCATAGTTTGGGAAAGTTTCTCGGCCTCTCGTGGTTTACGTCGTGGTGACCCGATATCCCCTTATCTTTCATTGTCTGTGCTCAAGGTTTCTCGTCCTTGATTCACTCCCAGATCCATCCCGAAGCTCTCCACGAGATTCAGATTTCTACTCGAAGTCCCGCTATTTCCCATCTCTTCTTTGCAGATGACAGCCTGGTGTTCTTTAGAGCCAATGAGTCGGAATGCAAAGCCCTCACGAAAAATATTGAGACTTATTCGAGAGCTTCGGGTCAGATGCTGAACCTCGACAAATCGGTCATGGTTTTCTCTCTTAACACGAGGCCTGAGACTATTGAGAAATGAAGCAGGTGCTTGGGGTTCGGTGTTCGGGAGGCCTTGATCTCTATCTGGGGTTGCCCACTTTCTCCATGCGCGGCAAAAACGTGCAATTTGGCTATCTTCGGTCGAGAGTGGTTAAGAGAATTAATGGGTGGAAGAATAAATCCGTTCTTTAGGAAATCCTTACGTATACTATGAGTATTTTTAAAGTACCAGATGGAGTTACAGGGAAAATAGAGAAAGTTTGTGCTGACTTCTGGTGGGGTGTTGATGGCAAGAGAAAGAGGTTCATTGGCGAAGGTGGGACCGTCTCTGTCGGCCGAAGGAGAAGGGGGAATGGGGTTTAGGATTATTCGGGAATTCAACCAGGCTCTATTGGCGAAACAGGTCTGGAGACTTGCTCGCTCCCCGAAGTCTCTGGCCACGAGAGTTATGGCTGGTAAATACTTCTCTGGATGTTCTATCTTGGAAGGAAAGAAGAGGTCGGGAGGGTCCTATGTTTGGGTAGTCCCTTGTGGGGTATTGAGTTGCTGAATAAGGGATGGTGTTGGAGAGTCGGAGACGACAAGAATATCCCGGTCTATAGCAGTAGGTGGATTCCTTCCCCATCGAGCTTTCGTGTTTTGTCTCCGATGGTGCTGGGTAGGAACGCAAAGGTGGCAGATCTCATATTAGGATTCCTTCCTCTCGTTTGAAGCTGAGAAAATCCTCTTGCTAGTCCATCCTCGTGGAGACAAACGTGATTTGATTATTTGGAATTACGATAATCGTGGCTCCTATTTGGTGAAGAGTGGCTATATAGCAGCTAGAGACACTCTTGATCACCATGCGTGCTCTTCTAGGACGAACCCTGACGAGCTTTGGCGTCAAATTTGGTCTCTCAAAGCTCCTCCAAAAAAAGTTCGTGTGGAGAGTTTGTCAGGATTTCAACCCTACTATGGGGAATCTGGCGCAGAGACATATCCGCGGTGTCCTTTTTGTGGCTGTACAACAGAGTCCTCAGTGCAAGCTCTGATTTTCTGTCCTCTCGTAGATGTTGCGTGGTCCAAGTCTCCCTTTGATATGCTTTGAGATGTCAATCTGCACACCATGCTTCGAGACGTAGTTGGTACCGCCACGAAGACCCTTTCCCGGCATGATGCTTCACTCTTCGGGATTTTTCTTTGGGAAATATGGAACGAGAGAAATAATCACGACACACGGAGTAATTTTGAGAGTATCCAGGTTCATGCCTCCTCTATTCTCTTAGACTTCCTCCGCTTCACTCCTCCCACTGGTTCTCAGCGGGGCGCTACCCATCCGGTGGCGTGGTCATTCCCGAAGGACTATTCATGGAAGTTGAATGTAGATGCTACGCTTCCGGCGGAATCCTCACGCATGGGGCTCGGGGGATGCATCAGGGACACCATAGGAAGATTTGTCACGGGCTTCAGCAGATCTAAGGCCAAAGCTACGTCCGTTATAGGGGCAGAGTTGGAGGCCTTGCCGGAGGGAATCTCCTTTGCTTCAAAGGGGTTTTGTCCCGTCTATTGTCGAGTCGGATTCGCTGTCTGCGATTACGTGCGTTTAGTCCAGGGATGAGGTTGTGGATGAAGCTGGCTTCATTGTCAACGATGTGGCTGAGATGATTTTTTGCAGCTCTCCGAGCTCGAGCATTGTTAAGAGGAGTGGTAATGTCGTTGCTCATTCTCAAGCAAAATGTAATTTACTGTCTTGTATCCCGATGACTTGATTCGATGAACCTCCGCCCTATATTGTTGAACCTCTTATGACCGATTTGGTCACTGCTCGTACTAACTGTTAAGTTACCTCAACGGTTCTTCTTGTTCTTTAAAAAAGTAATTTAAGTATTAATGTAGTACTCAAATTTATATATAATTCAAGTAATTTTTGGCTTTTATTATTTTCAAACGTGGGTTGGAACCACTATAACTTTATAAAAACGTGGCTCATTTAGCTGAGGAAAATGTTAGCTAATTTTTAGATTTAATTAATAAATAATTAGATTGAGTTTCAAAAGATCATTTATTAATAAACTGAGTTTTTTTTGGAGTCTTTTATTTAGATAAATAAATAAATAATAATGAATGGATAGAAAATAATAAGATTACCACAACCAAAATGTGGTCAAAATCTTTTTGATATTCTCAAACTCGCCAGATCTTCCTTTTCCGTCATTGTTCACTGATGGATGGGAGAGATTGTAGATTCACTGTTGAGATCTAATGGCCTAAATTAAATCCAATATGATAGAAAATCTCTCATAGGAGAGAATATCTTTAGAAGGATAAAATATCTCTTAGGGTTCTTCTTCTAAATGCTATAAATAAGGGTTGATGAGAAGAGAAAAATAATTCGGTTCTTACTCAAATCATTTAGAATTTTCGTGGCTCTCACTCTCCTTGTAGTTGTGCACATTCTCTCCCCCTTTTCCCTTGGAATTGTAAATTCCGATCCTAGAAAATAAGAGTGAGATCCCGAAACACCTGGTTTCGAGATCTAGTGAGATATCGACTTTTCCAACTCATTTTTATTATTTGTCTCAAAGATTACGTTTCAGAAGAATACGGTGTCATCATTGAGTACTCAAGTCAGGTGAAACACGAAGACAGAGCAGTCATTGGATCGGAACTTTATGTAGTTGAGGCAAAATCCACGCGAGTGTTCTGACGACTTCTTATGAATCGGTTGCTGAATTGCTTTTGTAACATATATTAAATCAGTTAATTTAGATCTTATTTAGCAATCATAATTTTTAATTGGCTAATGTGAGCGTTATTACTATTCTTTTGAATTTAATATGGTTGCTAAAGTGTATCAATCACCAACAAGTGGTATAAGAGGTAGTTGATTTACTAATTTAATTGATTCGTTCTAGTAATTAAATTTAATTTGGTTTGAGTATATTTATATTGTGATATGAAATTCATGCAATTTAATATGTGATATGTGAATTGTGATTCGTGGCTGGTTGATATTTTTAATTCTCGATTTTTTAGAATTTTTGTAAACCTGAAATTCAAAAGGTATAAGTTTTATGTAAAATTTATTTTTCTATTATTATTATAATTGTTGTAATACAACGACCACGTTCTTGATCGCGATGATCAGAGAGATAATGAGACCAAATGGCTGCCCTCCAGGCCACGAGAGACCTCCACCCCTGTGGCCCAATTGACACATGGGCTAGGCCGGGTTTTTCCAACTATGCACTAGGTTGGACCAAGGCTGCCTCTTGGCTGCGGCCTAACCAACTTGGGTTGGATCCTACGGTGGGGGTAGGACTCGAGGATGATCCGAGCTTGGGCCCGGATGCTCGGTGGGCCTAAGGCCTAACCAAAAAATAAGTAAATTATTTTCATAAAAAAATTAAAATTTTAAGTTTTATTTAATTTATTTAAATGAACTCGGCCCAAGTAAATTTTAGTTAAAACATTAAAAAATAAATGATTTTGATATATATTTGTTTTTCAAAAGAACATATGATGGGCGTTGATTCAAATAAATTTTTTCCGAAAAATTATGAAAAATAAATATTTCGATAATGATTTATTTTTCTGTTGAAACATATGATTGTGTTCAACTCACATCCATGAACTAGTTGTTGGAAATTGGTTAACAATTGATCTATTAAATAATGATACATATCTAATATGGTGGAATTTCAAAATTTCAATCTAATATGCGAAACTCGTTTCGTAACATATTGAACCACCATGGCAATAAAAACGACCTAACATGTCAATAAATTTCTAAACATGTAATTCAACAATCCATACACACATGCAATCCTATAACTAATTACAGCATTCAAATCAAGATCTGATCTCAGAAAATTTACGGTTGTCGTTGACAACTTCTCGCGTCTCCTCTCCGTCTTCAATCTTGTGAGTTCCGGATCTGCGTCACGCGTCTAACACCTTGGCCGAGAGCTTCCTAATGGGCACCTGAGTATGAATTCCTCACACATGTCTCCTTGTATGGCCGGCTTCCTTGACTCCTCTCAAAGAAAAACCCGTCCAATCCTTGCTTGTGGAAAAGGTGGTGCACGGCCAAGAGGGGGAAATTCACTCAAACAACCGCGAAATAGAGTCAATGAAAAGATCTCCGAATTTTATTGAGATTAAGAGGGTGGGCTCTTCTCTGAACTAGAAGAAGGGGTAAAAACGAAGATGAACGAAAAACACTTTTTTCTCAACCCTAGGGTTCGGCCAAATGATGACAAAAACGACTAGGATTTTGGAAATTCTCTCTCTCTCTCTCTCTCTCTCTCTCTCTCTCTCTTGCTCTCTCTATGTCTCTCTCTCTATCTGTCTCTCTCTCTAGGATTTTCGGTAAAACAAGTGAGACCCTTTCTCTCTTTCTAGGTTTGCGCATTTCGGCCAAAAGTGATTGATTGGGTTGAGAGTGAAGTTCGTGTCTATTTATTCAAGAGATAACAAGCCTAGGTCAATTTAAGCCCATTAAGCCAACTGAAGCTCGTTTATCAGTTTTAATGAGTTTAAACAATGTTCCAGCCCATAAATCATTATCTATGGCCCGCCAAAATTGTTTTTAATTCCGCTCCAAATTTATTTGATTTATTTTTAAAATAATATTTAGTTAAATTAGAACATCTCATTGATTTAATGACATGTCATCAATCCTCGTCGCACTATACAATTCGATTTATTTCATTTCACCTTTAATTTATTTAAATCCCAATATTATATTATTATCAATATAATTATACAATTCGATTTATTAAATAAATGTAATTAATAATAACTAATTATTTATTTAATTACGAAAGAAATAATCACAATTGTGTATATCACAATTTACATTCAATGAGAAAATCAACTTAATTTTGTTCACTGAAATCTCATCCAAAAATTTATCATTGATGGAACCACATGAACGAAAGTTTAGAATAAAGCTCCATCACAAAAGTTCACAAACTTTTCCCGAATTTTAATTCTTAATATTGGTCGATTCAACGAAAGGACTAATATTGAATATCTCTAAGTTCACATGCGTTAACTTCACATCCGTTTATATTTCCGTTTGATATGATGAAACTATTCTTCACACGATCAACGATGTATTTGACGATATTACCCTTTTTGTGTATCATTAACTCAAAGGAATATAAATTTACCATTTTACCCTTAAGTTATTATTCTAGCTACTCTTTTGTTATTTGTGAACGAGAAAAACATAAAGTGAGATGTCACAACATGTCACACGTTTTATTCAAAGAATTTTTTATTCGTTAAATACCTGGCCGGGTTTATTCGCTCACACTCTAATAACAAAGCGTGGTGTGATACTAATGTTGCAGCATTCTTGCAACAAAAATTCCATATATGTTAATCACATAATTTAACGAAACAATATTATGACACTAATCGTCGAGTTCATGAAAAATCATTTAAAAGTTGTCCATTAACTTATAGAATGTCATAAAGTTTCATAAGAAAATATGTATTTACTTTAGGATTTAGGTAATTACCAAAATACTCGTATATGATTTTGAAGTTTCAAATAATTTAACGATCTTCATCAAGACATCAAGAATGAATTCCAGAGTCACAACTCTCTATATCATAAGATAAGATATTTTCAATTTATTCAAACAATCATTACTTAGATACGATTGCCCAATCGATCTTTATATTGCGAACTATTCTTTTAAACTAGTCAAGAGAAGGTACTGCGATCGTTAATGACAGTTTCAGGGTGTAGACATACACGGATAAACACAATCTTAAGAATATTTAACTTTATTTAACTTTCACAAAAGGAATACATAATGTATTAAAGTCTTATATCTCCTTTGTGGGCACAAATCCCAACAAACTCCCACTTGACTCAAATGAGGTGAATGATCTTTCAGTCCTAATTCTTATAGGTGTCCCTCGAAAAATTTACTCGTTAAATGCTTCTCGAAGGGATCAGCAAGGTTGTCCAACGTTGAGATCTTCATCACTTCTGCGTCTCCTCTGCTGACAATATCTCGCACAAGGTGATATTTGTGTTTTGAGCACTTGTGACTTCTTGGTTCCTTACAGTTAGCAACAACCCTACTATTAGCACAATAACGTGTAATGAACTCTTTGGCACTTGATCTACTTCCAAGTACTTCAGAAATTTCCGAAGCCAAACGGTCTCTTGTGCAGCTTCGCAAGCCGTCACATATTCGGGTTCCATGGTCAAGTCAGCAGCACAAGATTTCTTTATACTCTTCCAGATCACAGATCCACCATTCATGATGAACACAAATCCTGAAGTGGATTTCCTGGAATACTTATCCTCTTGAAAATCGGTACTGATATATCCCATAATAGTCAGGTCATCATCTGAGTATGCAAGCATATAATATCTCGTTCGCCGGAGATACTTGAGAATATGCTTGACATCAACCCAGTGCTCGGGTCCAGGGTTTGTTTGGAATCTACTCACCACGCCCACTGTGTAAAATATATCTGGTCTACTGCAAAGAATTGCATACATGAGACTTCCTACGGCCGAAGCATAAGAAATATGTCTAATGTCCTCTATCTATTGAGGTGTCTTGGGAGACTGCTCACTAAAAAGATGCACTCCATATCGAAAAGGTAGCTGTCCTTTCTTGGAGTCTTGCATACTGAAGCGATCCATTATCTTATCAATATAAGATGTCTGATAAAGCGCTAACTTTCCGTTCTTTCGAACTCTAAAGATCTGAATCGAACAATGTATGCCGCTTCTCCAAGATCCTTCATTTTAAATTGCTTTGACAACAAGATCTCAACCTCTAATAACTTTCCCACATCATTCCCAATGAGTAGTATGTCATTGACATATAGTGTTGGAATAGGTCTAGCGTTAAGAAAAAAATTATTATTAACAAATTAATGGTGGAATATAAAAATTTCGTTACTAGTAAAACACTTTTACTAACCTAGGAAAAGTGCATGAACATTGTTATTTAAAACATTATTTAATTAATTATTACTAACATTTCTTGTAGCTTGATCTATGAGAAGTTTTAGGAAAGGTAGATCGTCTCGTCTTACTCGTTACCTTCACACCTAATTATGAACTCGAGAAACCTAAGGTTTCTATTACATGAGTCTGTAGAAGATTTGAAGGATTTGTGTGTGACCACAATAACTCAAGAACAAGTCTATGAGTTAAAGAGCTAATTTAAACCTAAGTCTATTGAGAACTTACTTGCCAAAATAAAAGAGATTTTGGAGAGAGAGAGAGAGAGAGAGAGAGAGAGAGAGAGAGAGAGAGAGAGAGAGAGAGAGAGAGAGAGAGAGAGAGAGAGAGAGAGAGCCTCTATTTATTGGAGAAAAAAATACAAGAGAAAGTAATTACCCTATCCTACTATGTATTCATGACACAATATTTCATTTCCTCTCTCCTTTCCCTTGTACATGGCTGGCCATCTATAGTGTATTACCAATGGAAATTTGTTTTCTTACTTAGCATATTTATGTCATTCTCAAGGAAATTCATTTCCACTTTTCATTTTGGGTAATTATCTTTATAATTTAAGGCAAATAATTCTCTCCTCTTGGATGTGTTGGCCTAACTCTACTCTAGGGAAGGGGCATCTATATGCTTCCTTATTTCTTTTAAGACAATTATGAAAATACTCATTGTAGAATTAATATTGCACAAATAATGAAACTAATTTCATAATGCCTTAAATGACTTTTTCGGCTTTAGGAAATAATTTATATTTCCATCATATGAAAATATTCAAAATCTTATTTTGACATTCACATCATTTTATGTCCACGTGGACAAAAATAGCTTTTAGACATTTTCAAGAAAACGTCTAGTTCAACACTTGAACTTATTTTAACATAACTTCTAGTTTAACAATCCTACTCTGTTGACCTGTAATAGTGATCTTATGGATCCAAATGAACAAACCTTAAGCTAGTATATTTGGATTCTAAAAGTTCACAAACGTTTTCCGAGTATTAACTTAATATCAACTGACTCCACTTAATAGTTGACACTTAGAATCTCTCAGTTCAAATTAATTTATTTTGTACTCAAATTCAACTTAATTATATTGAGTGGATCCATTGAATGTTATTTTTTTTATTACCCTTCATGAATATCATCAACTAGATGAGATTTATAAAATTACCATTTTACCATTCTAGTTGTTATTTCCTCAACTCATTTATTACTCGTGAATAAATTAGAAACAATGTATTGACGGGAAGATAACAAGCCACATTGTTTCATCCAAATAAAGTCGTTACTTAATTTTGGATACCGCGCGGTTCATTTATTCACAATCCAAGTTATAAAACGTGAGGTGATATACATTGTATTTGAGCAATCTTGTACCTGACTTCCATATCTATGAGAACTTTACAGAGTATACTTATGTCAATTTCACAACTCAAGACATCACCAATAAAGCGCATCTAGTTCACAAACTTGGATATAGAGTGTAGCTTTCTCAAATGAATATATTGAAGTTATGAAAATACATGTCTCATTTCAGGATTAAGGTAAGCACGATGTAATTCATATATACCTTGAGACAAAAGAGGTTAAATGATTTGTTATTGCCTCTAAAGGTGCACTGGTTAATTTAGTATCTTCGGAAGATACACTGGAAGAACTATAGAATTCCTAACTCTCTATGCCTCGTAACCAGATATCACAGATTCTTCCAATAATCATACTAGGATCTATAGTGCATTGATCTTTAGATTATGAATATTTTGTTTTAAGGAAATCACAAAAAGTTTGTTCACGCAAATCTACATTTGTCTCTTCATATGTTATTAGGTTTGATTAAGCACTATAAGACCATAGATTATCATAAATCTTCAAATAAACAAAAAATGATTGAATGAACATTTCAAATTTTATTAATTTAATCAGCAAATTACAATAAGGACTCGAGTGATTTATATTACATCGATATGTAAATAAATAAGCTTCTCGTGGGCATCTCTGCCAACAAACTCCCAGTTGACTCAAAGAAGATGAGAGTAGTCCTTCATGCCTAATCCGTCTCGATGTTGGTCGAAGACCTTCTTGGATACGACCTTGGTGAAAAGATCTGCAAAATTGTCCACCGTTGAGATCCTTTGAGTTCGCAACAGCACCATTATTATCACAATAAAGTGTCATGAGCTCGTTGTCATTTGGAATGACTTCCAAATACTTCAGGAATTTTCTAAGCCATACAGCCTCTTTAGATACTTCACAAGTAGCCACATATTCTGCCTCCATAGTGGAGTCAGCAATGCAAGATTGCTTAATAATCCTCCAAACAACAGATCCACCATTCATGATGAACAAAGATCCGGATGTGGATTTCTTGGAATTCCTATCCGCCCGACAGTCGGAATCGGTATACCTCGTCATAGTCAGGTCAGTACCGGAGTATGTACGCATCAAGTTCCTAGTTCTCCAAAGATACTTCAGAACATGCTTAACAAAAAACTAGTGCTCGGGTCAAGGATTTGATTGGAAACGGCTAACTACGCCAACGGCGAAACATATATCCGGTCTAGTGCACAACATAGCATATATAAGACTTCCAACGTCTAAAACATAGGGAATCTTTCTCATGTCCTCAATCTCTTGTGCAATCTTGGGAGACAGGTCCTTAGAGAGTGAGACCCCATGTCTAAAGGGGGTTTGGCCCTTCTTAAAGTCTTGCATAGCGAGATTTGAATCCATAGAATGTACGCAGCTTCCCCTAGTTCCTTCATGTCAAACTGCTTAGCTAACCAGATTTTAACCTCATATAATTTACCTACATCATTACCAATGAGTAGTGTATTATCGATATTAAATACCAGAAACACAACCTTGCACTCGTGTATCAACTTATAAACACAAGGTTCATCTATTGAATGTTTAAAATAAAAGCTTTTTACAGTTTCAACGAATCTAATATTCCATGATCTAGATGCTTGCTTTAATCCATAAATGGATTTAATAAATTCACAAACCTTGTTCTCTTAATCACTTTCCACGAAACCGTCTTGTTGAGCCATGTAAATGCGCTCGTCAAGATTGCCATTCAGAAAGGCAGTCTTGACATCCATCTGCCAGATCTCATAATCGAGAGCGGCATCTATGGATAGAAGTATACGGATGGATTTAAGCATTGCGACTGGAGAGAAGGTTTTTTCATAATCGATACCTTCTTTTTGGGTATACCCTTAGCCACTAGTCGCGTTTTGAACGTCTCAACGTTCCCATCCGGACCCCTTTTATTCTTATAGATCCACTTACACCCTATAGGTTTAACCATTTCAGGTAGGTCTACAAGTTTCCAGACTTTGTTGACATACATCAAATGCATCTCAAATTTCATGGCATCAAGCCAAAGGTTTGACTCAGAACCAGCCATTGCTTGCCGGTATGAAACATGGTCATCCATGTCAGCGACGGCTACGAGAGCATCACCATAAGATATGTACTTGTCGGGTTTTTCAAAAGCCGTCCCGCTATGTCGAAGTCTACTTGATGATGTTCTGAATTGTTAGGTTGTGTTTCAGTTGGGGTAAGAACAATTCTTATAGATGAGGTAGAGGCTTCCTCACCCAAATTTTCTTCAAGCACAACTTTGCTTCTAGGTTTCATATTCTTCATATAGTCCTCCTCAAGGAAACGAGAAGTAATGCTGACAAATGTTTTGTCGTCCTCTAGACTATATAATATGAAACCTTTGGGTTCCTTTGGATATCAGACGAATACACATAATTCTGACCTACTAGCCAACTTGCTAGTATTTTTCCTTAGCGCATGTGCAGGGCAACCCCAAATTTTGATGTGGCTTAAACTAGCTTTACGCCCAGTCCATCGTTCATAAGGAGTATAAAGGGACCGTCTTAGACATAATTTGGTTCAAAATATATGCGGCTGTTTCAAGGGCATATCCCCAAAAGGAATTACAGAGTGATGTGTAACTCATCATTGATCTAACTATCTCCATCAGAGTTCGATTTCTTCTCTCTGACACTCTTTTTTGTTGACGTGTGCCAGATGCTATAAGCTGAGAAGTGATATCTTCTTCTTTAAGAAAGTCATCTAACTCTTCAAGTACTCACCACCTCGATCAGATCGAAGGGTTTTGATCTGTTTGCCAGTTTGCTTTTCTACTAAAGCCCGAAAGACCTTAAATACGTTAAAGATTTCGGATTTGTATTTGAGCAAATAGAAAAATCCATATCTTGAGTAATCATCAGTAAAGGTAACGAAGTATTCGTATCCTCTCGTGCCTGAATTATGAGTTGACCACATACATCAGAATGTATTAGTTCCAGCAACTCTGTGGCTCTTCGACCTTTATAAGAGAAGTGTTGTTTGGTCATTTTTCCTTCTATACAGGATTCACAAGTCGGCAGTGAGCCTATTGTAGAGGCTTTGAGTGGACCATCCCTCACAAGTCTCTTAATACTATCTAGACTAATATGATATAATCTTAAGTGCCAGAGATGTGTTGATTTTATTAGATCAGAGGAGTCATTAAGTTTGATCCTCTTTGGTTCCCTAATTAGATCATTATCTATTTCAGTGTCGAACATTAAAGGTTGTGTAGGATAAATATAGTATAAACCATTCTTCATACATGCATCAATGACAAATGAATTGGAAAAACAAATTTGAATTCCATTATCAATAAACTTTAAATAATAATTTTGCTCAATTATTTGAGCTACATATATTTAGTTTTTCCCAAAAGAAGGAACAAAATATACATTATTGAAATTTAAAGTTCTGTCTTCAAAAGACAATGTTACAGATCCCACAGCCTTTGCAGACACCAAGCTTCCATCACCCCACTTGAAGTAGAAGTCGCCATCCTCTAAGTTTTTTCTTTTCCTGAACTCATTCAAGGAACAACAAATGTGGTTAGTAGCAGCGGAATCAATAATCCACGATGATATATTATCAGCTACTAAATAAGCTTTGATAATAAATTCAATATCTTTCCCTTTAGCCTTGAGGTAGGTAGGACAGTTCCTATGCCAGTGTCTGGGCTCATTGCAATGGTGAAAGTTGTCTTTAGAGTTGTCCACCTTGGCAGTCCGGGCACCTTCTTCTTTTGAACCTTTCTAGGGTTCTTCTTGTCGGCTCTATGAGATCTCTTCTTAGATCCAGAGGTGGAGGCTCTCTGCTCAGTAGCATGATCCTCTCCAGTAGCCCTCTTTTTTTAAGAGTCCCTAAGCGGTGTGAAGCTCCTTCATTAGCTCGATAACAGTGTACCCTAGCTTATTCATGGAGTAGTTCAACTTGAAAGTATCAAAAGATTCAGGGACAGTTTCCAAGATAATATCTATCTTGGTTTCTCATTCAATCTTAGATATAAGGATTTCCATCTAGATAACTTATGATCAGGATCATATGTTCTCTAACGGGAGTCCCTGCTTCCATACGACAGTTCATAAACTGTCGTACCGCTTATTTTCTAGCCCGACGCCCTTGACCTCCAAACATCTCTTGGAGATCGAAGAGCATATCACTGGCTGACTCAAAATCACGATGTTGTTGCTGCAACACATCATTAATGCATAGTCATGATGTCAATCCATCAATGCTTTGACTAGCCACCTTATAAAAAAGTTTGATCACTCAAAACTTTTCGTAGAGCTTCGAGGGAGGATTACTAGAGTTTGAGTCTAAGTGTGTAACCAACCACTTAGTTCAACAAGATCTACTTTGAAAACAATCCGCCGAGGGGAGGCCTTGACTCATCGTTTCACTTTTGAACGTAGCTTTAAAAGCAATGTTAAGAAAAATGCATCTTTGAGTACTCTTATTAAAGAGAGGGTCACGAGGATGACTCTTAGTCTGGCGACATATGCACTTAACATTAGTGTTGGGGATCGTGGGTTGCAAACAATTAGTACACCCCTCCCACTTAGTATTGGGGATCGAGGGTTGTACTTATTGTTTGCAACCCACGATCCCAACACTAATGTTAAGTGCATATGTGTCCAGACTAAAAGTCACCCTCGTGATCCTCTATTTAATGGGAGTACTCAAAGACGCATTGCCCTTAACATTGCTTGTAGAGCTACGTTCAAAAGTGAAACGATGAGACAAGGCCTCCCCTCGGTGGACTGTTTCAAAGTTGATATTGTTGAACTAAGTGGTTGGTTACATACTTAGACTCAATCTCTTGTAATCCTCCCTCAAGGCCCTCCGAAAATTTTTAAGTGATCAAAATTCTTTATAAGGTGAATAGTCAAAGCGTTAATGTATTGACATCATGACTATGTATTAATGATGTGTCATTTACTTATGAAAGCAGAATCTCTGCGTCCTTCCCTCGAAGGAGTAAATTGTCATTTTGTTCATAACACTTTGGATATTAATATCAAAATCCTAAACAAAAGACTAATAATAAATTGTTTCAACTTTCAGCAACATGTCTCTAAACCCCTTCTCTACTATTCTTTCCTTAAATAAACTGGAATGTGATAACTACGTAAATTTGAAATGTAACCTAGACATCGTCCTTACTATGGACAAGCACAAATGGGTACTCACCACCCCATGTCATCTTGAAACGAATGATAATTCAACTTAAGAGGAAAAGGATGTCCTTGCGGCCTGCCTCAGATCCGATGAGATTGCGAGATGCTATATTTTAGTATCGATGAACAATGTGTTGCAACAACAACATCGTGATATCGGGTCAGCCTATGAAATTCTCTACAATCTCCACGAGATGTTTGGAGGGCAAGGGGGTCAGGCTAGGCAACAAGCGGTTCGACATATGATGCTGATAATAAGTTATCTCAATTAAATGGAAATCCTTGGATCAGAGATTGACAGGATGGCTCGTCGAACAAGGTGGCTCGCCGGACAGGAGGGCTCGCCAGATTAGCCTGCGTTTGGCCGGTTGGGGAAAGCTTCTGGCTGGCCGGATTTCCTTCGTTTCCTGAAATGTTTTGGCAGAGTAAAACAGCCCAAAACACACTCAAACCACCACAAAAATTCAGTGATGATTTTTCCGGGATTTCAATAAAATCAAGAGGGTGGACTCTTTAATTGAACAACTGGAGAAGGAGATCACTCAACGAATCAAGAAAATGAATTTTCTCATTCTTTCTCTATTTCTCTCTCTCGGCTAGGAACTCTCTAGGGGAGTTGGCTGAGTATATTCTAATTATGGTTAGGTCAAACTTGATACAAAACTCTTTTTATATATGAGAGATCGGGCTTCAGTTAGGTCAAAATACAATTTTGACCCGTTAGTCAAACTTAAGTCCAATGATCCTTTTAATGAGTTTTTAAAAATAATTTTCCATCCCTTATTCCATAATTTTCTAGCCCTAATACCATATGATTCATTAGATAAATGTAATAACAAATAACCAATTATTTATTTAATTACTAAGAAATAATTTTCTTAGTGTAACTTACATTCAATGAGAAAATCAATGGTTCTAGTTCAATAAATCTCGTCTAAGAGTCTAGCACTGAGACCTTATAGACCCACACAAACGAAAATTTATAATAAAATCCGGGCACAAAATTTCACAAACTTTTTATAACTTTTAATTCTTAATATTAGTCGATTCCACTAAAGAACTAATATTGAAACTCTCTAAGTTCATATGCGTTTATATTTCCGTTTGATGTGATAAAGAACTTATTCAAACGATCCACATAATATTTTATGATATTACCCTTTGTGTGTATCATTAACTGAGAGGAATATAAAATTACCGTTTTACCCCTAAGTTATTATTTCACCAACTCCTTTGTTATTTGTGAACGAGAAAAACATAAAGTGAGATGTCTCTTCATGTCACATGTTTTATTCAAGGAATATTTTTTCGTTGAATACCAGGCCTGGTTTATTCACCCACTCTCTCATAACAAAGCATGGTGTGATACTAATGCCTTAGGATTGTTTCAACACAAATTCCGTATTTGTGAATCACATAACTCAATGAAAGAATATTATGACACCAACCGTCGGGTCAATAAAACTTTATTCAGTCATTGCCCATTGACAAATAAAATGTCATAAAGTGTTACAAGAATATATGTATTCACTTCAAGATTTAGGTAATTATAAAAATACCCCTCATATGCGATCTTGAAGATTCGAATGATTAAACGGTTTTATCTCGAGCTTCAAAGCATCACTTGTCTTGTTCAATGTCTTCATTAAGGCATCATGAATAAATCATAGAGTAACAACTCTGTATATCACAAGATAAAATATCGTTGATTTATTCAAACAATCAATACCACTTTCCCTAAATCTTCTAAAAATAATTTTTTCCCAATCTGCCAGTGCAAATGACCTAATACCCTTGACATTAAATATTTCTTCAAATTTAGTCCCTCTTTCATTTTAGAGCTTTGTAACCGGTAACTCATTTTTTAATTAAAAAAATAAAAAATTCCCATTTCTCTCTCCCCCGCCGACTCTTCACTTTTCAAATCCTCTCTTCTCAAGCGATTTCTCATTCCCCTTCTCCCATAAATTTCTCTCTCTCCCGCCGCGTGAAACCCTCTCGCCGACTCTTCATTTTCGAACTCACTCTCCCTTTCTGTGCGATTTCGCAGTCTATTACTCGCTCTCGATTTTTCAAGCCCCTCTTTCAGTCGTCGGCGATTTGAACCAGGTAAGAATTTACGCAATTTTGTGTTCTGCGTATGGTTTAGGGTTTCACGATTTTGGTGTTTAGGGCTTTGCGAATTTCTCTGTTTGGATTCGCGGTTTGGGTTTGGGTTCATGGGTTTTGGTCTGTGGGTTTGTGTTTCGATTCGTGGGTTTGGGTTGGGTTTGTGTTTCGATTCGTGGGTTTAGGTTGGGTTTGTGTTTCGATTCGTGGTTTGGGTTTGTGTTTCGATTCGTGGGTTTGGGTTTGTATTCTTGATGTTCTGAAAGCGTGCGTGGGTTTGGGTTTGGGTTCGTGGTTCTTGGTGTTCGTCGTGTTCTTCGTCGTTTTGTTTTCGGTTTTGCATGAGCTTATTTTCGGTTTCTCATAGATATTGTAACAGGTAATCGAATGGAGAAAAAACGTACAAGCGGGAGGATGAAATCTCGAGCGGTGCCGGTAGCTCGTCCTGTAGAGCCTTCAAAGAAAAATGAGAAAAAAAGGAAGCCCATTCGCATACCATCTGAACAACAAAAATGATCTTGCATAGCTGAGTCTTCGAACACTGATTTTGTAAAGAAAAACCCCAAACGTTCTCAGAAAGCAGGGAACGTGTATCTGAAGGTATGTTTGAGATTTAAAATGTATACAATTTTGTGGACTGTTATGTAGATCATTTTTGTAGACCTAATTTAAAATGTAGACCTGATTGTAGACCCGATTGTAGACCTGATTTTTAGCCTGATTTTGGGCCTGATTGTAGACCTGATTTTGAACCTGATTGTATACCTGATTGTAGACCTGATTGTATACTTGATTGTAGACCTGATTTTAGACCTGATGTTAAATGTAGACCTGATGTTAAATGTAAACTTGATTTTGGGCCTGATTGTAGACCTGTAGACCTGACTGTAGACCTGATTTATTTATTTCTTTTCAGGGATGGACACGGGCCATCAAAGAGGAATGTATAGCGGACCATAAATTTAGTTTTTATGGTTCGGTTGAAAAATATGAGGCCGAGGCAGACACATCCGAAGAGGAGAAGGCTCTCTTCGGAAAATCTTTTTTCGGGCAGTTCTTGAACCTCCCGAAGTTGATTCGTCGACGCGGATCATAAACAACCTTCTCTCGAGGGTTGGAACTTTTGACGGGGTAGAAAACGAGAATTTTCTACAGATGGAGATCGGCGGCTTGCCGGGGGCGTTCACCATTAAACATTTTTCCGGATGTAACAGGTCTCCGAATAGTTGATAATTACGTTCCCCCAGTTTGTGACGTCGTCGACGGTGGAGTCTACTTCGACGTCAACATGAATGGGACTGTGAAGTCCCGAGCGGGCTTGGCTGCCTTCCTACAAATTACGGCAGCGTGAGATATTGAGAAGCGAGTGAAGTTCATGCTCGTGAATTTTTTGATAAGCGTTCTACTTTGCGCACCCGGTCATACCAACGTTCCCGATTGGACGTTCGTGAAGTTGGTCGACCATTTTGATGATTTCAACTTGCACCCGTGGGGGAACGTGGTGTGGAAGTATTTCTTGGACGCTGCCCAAAAGTTCCTCAAGAATTCCGCTGGGAGGAAGGGGTCAAAGGTTCCACAAGAATTCCGCTGCCCAAAAGTTCCTCAAGAATTCCGCTGCCCAAAAGTTCCAAAAGTTCCAAAATTCGCTTTCCACAACCTTGCCGGCGTACATGAGGTATATCTCGTAAGTTTGTAACTTTAATGTTTATGTTGTTATACTCATGATGTTTGATTTGTTTTGCAGGTCTCGGCTCGAGAAATTGTAGCCCCAGACCCAAAACCCCGAGAACACCTACCCCGACAACATATACCCCGACATCTACCGAGTCCATCACGATACCGATTCGGATGTAAGTATATAGAACGAATTGTAGATTGAATTGTTGACTGAAATATAGATTAAATTGTTGACTGACATATAGATTGAATTGTTGACTAAACTGTAGATTGAAATGTAGACTGAAATGTTGATTTTTTCGTAGACTGAAATGTAGATTGAATTGTAGATTGAATTGTAGATTGAATTGTACACTGAAATGTAGATTGAAATGTAGACTGAAATGTAGACTGAATTGTAGACTGAATTGTAGATTGAATTGTAGATTGATTAGTTGACTAACTCTTGCAGGCTTGGTTGAAGACTGTGGAAGAAACAATCAAAATTTTTAAGGGAGAATGGACAAGCTTCAAGTTAGAAATGAAGCAATTGTTTGAAGAGTTCAAACAAACTATCCGCGACCAATTGCCGGTGGCGAACCCCGGACCCGATGAACCAGTTGTGGTTCAAGAAGAAGAAGAAGAGAAAGAAGAAGAGTAAGAAGAAGAGAAAGAAGATGAAGAAAAGAAAGAGAAAGAAGAAGAGAAAGAAGATGAAGAAGAGAAAGAAGAAGACAACGACGACGAAGACGACCAGGACCTGGTTCAGACGAGAGTTATGAATCCAGCAAATGGCTGACAGATACGTAGATAGCGTCGTTGGACAAATACTACCAGCATTTTCCCTTTCCCGACGTAGAGAGCCAATCCTGCTCAAGCAAAGAAATACCTGCAGCAACAATGCCATCGCAGGCCATCATCGTACACGATGACTCAGCCGCGACATGCGCAGCCCATCGTCATACAAGATGATTCAATCCGACCATCCCGGCAAACTCGGTCCCCGAGTAGATACACTCCATCCCCATCCCATCCGATCTACAAATATTTCGTGAACAAAATGAAAGAGCCCCTCAAACATCCGCTCTCTCTACCGTGTACTTCCCCTACTAAAAAAGAAGCGAAGATCTTGAGATCTTGGATGAAGCTTGACAAGCTTAGGAAAAAAAATGCGGAAGGGCATTGATTGTAGACTGAATTGTTGACTGAATTGTTGATTGAATTGTAGACTGAATTGAATGTAGATTGAATTGAATGTAGACTGAATTGTAGACTAGATTGTAGAATTGATTGTAGACTTGATTGTAGGATGAATTGTTGACTGAATTGTTGATTGAATTATAGACTGAATTGTAGACATAATAGTAGACTGGATTGTAGACTGCATTGTAGACATAATTGTTGATAGAATTGTTGATTGAATTGTAGACTGAATTGTAGATTGAATTGTATGTAGACTGAATTGTAGACGAAATTATAGACAGAATTGTAGACCAATTTGTAGACAGAATTGTAGACATATTAGTAGACCGATTTGTAGACAGAAGTGTAGACATATTTGTAGACAGTTTTGTAGCAAAAATTGTACACATTGTACACAGAATTGTAGACATTTTTTTACTTCTAGACAGATTTGTACACATAATAGCAGCATATCGAGATATTGTACACATTCTCTCATCCTCGAAACAAAGGAGTAGCATTATTGCATGTTTGACGATTATGACCTATCGCACCGCAACGTCTGCACTTGCGCCGCGTCGCGTCTTCACCTTGTGAGAGTATTCTCCTCTTTTTTGGCCGACTAGCAGCACGTGGTTTGTGCATCGGCGGAAGAACTTTAATATTCTCTATCTCCTGAGGAATATCCCAACTTGATACGTCGCAATGAGGATGATGTACACCTTCGTATGTAGCCGTCCAATATTCTGTAGTATAATACTTCGATATATGTGGCTCCACAAGACGATTACGAACTCGACATGCAGCGATTCCATGTGGGCAAATAAAATTGTGAATCTCCCATCGTCGACAAGAGCATGTACTATCCTCCACGTTAACTGCAAAAATAGTTCCATCTCTGTCCACGACTTCAAACTCTTCGACCGAAGATGGCCTCACCTATTAGGTACACGAACAAAAAAAGTTAACTGTAAAATTTCCACTTCGACCGAAGATGTCGGGATTTTCATTATCCAACATGACCATGAAACTGTCAAAATCTCGTTAGGTGCATGGTTTCGCAGCGCCGTAGAATTTCCACTTGACCTCTTTTGTAATCCCTTTAAAAGCAGTCTTGAAATTACAGTGTAAGTGGAACATACAGAACCCATGATCACAATTCAGAAAGACTGTTTTGACACCATTGATTATGCCAGCATGTCTATCGGATATAAAAACTTACTCCTCCCGCTCTCCAATTGCGTCCTTCAATTTGGACAAGAAGTAAATCCAAGCCTGGTTTGATTCTGAAGGATCAATGGAGTAGGCTAATGGAAAAATTTTTCTTGTTCCCATCCATCCCATAGGCAGTG
Organism: Urtica urens; assembly: GCA_958296335.1. NCBI lineage: Eukaryota > Viridiplantae > Streptophyta > Magnoliopsida > Rosales > Urticaceae > Urtica > Urtica urens. The sequence continues at coordinate 9,251,394 of OY282531.1, forward strand.
TACAACGTTCTTTTGTAATAATTTTTCAAATGATTAGCATCCACCACAATAACCGGACGTACATACTTCCAGCCCGTTCTCTATGGGCCTAGTGACATGAAAAAGCTAATAAATACACCACCCTCGCTGGTGACGAGGTCAAAATAAGAACCTGGATTTTTAGTCTCGATCATGTGTTGGCAGAGATGCCCACAAGAAGATTGTTTATTTGCATATTGATGTAATATATAAATCTTTGTAAAGTCCTTATTAAAAGACTGTTTATTTACATACTGATGTAATATATAAATCTTTGTAATTTGCTGATTAAATTAATAAAAGTTGAAAAGTTCATTCATTCATTTTTAGTTTGATTGAAGATTTATGATATTAAATAGTCTTATAGTCCTTAATCAAACCTAACAATGTATGAAGAGACAAATGTAGATTTGCGTGAACAAACTCTTTATGGTTTAACTAAAACGATATATTCGCAATCTAAAAATCAACGGAATATTGATCCCAGTATGATTGTTGGAAGAATCTAGGATGTCTGGTTACGAGGCATAGAGAGTTAGGAGCTCTATAGTTCTTCCACTGTATCTTTCGAAGATACTGAATTGACCAGTGCACCTTTAGAGAGAATAGAAGAACAAACCATTTAACATCTTCTATCTCAAGGTCACTACGTATGAATCGCAACATGCTTACCTAAATCCTGAAATGAGACATGTCATTTCATAGCATTAATACTCTCATTTGAGAAAATCCTGAAATGAGACATGTCATTTCATAGCATTAATACTCTCATTTGAGAAAGTCAAATTCTAGGTCCAATGTGTGATCTAGACAAGGCCTATTGGTGAGATATTAAGTTATGAAGATGTCATGAACCAACTTTGTGAAGTTCTCATAGATATGGAATTCATGTACAAGATTGCTGAGATGCAATATATATCACCTCATACTTTATTACTTGGATTGTGAATAAATGAACTGCGCAGTTTCCTAATTTAAGTAGCGTTTTTATTTGGATGAAACAATGTGACTTGTTAGCTCCTCGTCAATACATTGTTTCTAACTTATTCACAAGTACTAAAGGAGTTGAGGAAAAAACAACTAGTATGGTAAAATGGTAATTTTATAAATCCCAACTAGTTGATGATATTCATAAAGGGTAAACATAGATAAACATTCAATGGATCCGCTCAATATAATTAAGTTGAAATTGAGTAGAAAATAAATTCATTTCAACCGAGAGATTCTCAGTGTCGACTCTTTAGTGGAGTCAATCGACATTAAGCTAATACTCGGAAAAGGTTTGAGAACTTTTGAGTCCGAGTATGAAGCTCAAGCTTTGTTCATTTGGATCCATAAGGTCACTATTACAGGTCATTAGAGTAGGATTGTTAAACTAGAAGCTAAGTCAAAATAAGTTCAAGTGTTGAACTAGAATTTTTCTCGGAAAATGTCTAAAGGGTATTTTTGTCCACAAGGACATAAAATGATGTGAATGTCAAAATAAGATTTTGAATATTTTCATTTGATGAAAATATAAATTATTTTCTAAAGCCGAAAAGTCGTTTGAGGCATTATGAAATTAATTTCGTTATTTGTGCAATTATAATTCTACAATGGGTATTTTAAGAATTGTTTTCAAAGAAATAAGGAAGCATCTAGATGCTCCCCCCTAGGTATAATTCGGCCAACATAGCATCAAGAGGAGAGTTTTATTTCCTTTTCCTTATATGGATAATTACCCAAAAGAAAAAGGGAAACGAATTTCCTTAAGAAGGAAACAAATGTGCTAAGTGACGAAACAAATTTCCTCACTAATGCAAGGTATATGGCCGGCCAAACGAAGAGGGAAAGGGGAGGGGAAAATCAAATATTGTGTCATGAATACATTATTCATTCATGAATGAATAATTGACCTTTATAGATTTTTTCTTCTCCTATAAATAGAGCCTCACATAGAGATGTGAAGGTTAAGTTTTTTTCTTGCTCTCTCCCTATTGTGGCCGACCCTCTCTCTCTCTCTCTCTCTCTCTCTCTCTCTCTCTCTCTCTCTCTCTCTCTCTCTCTCTCTCTCTCTCTATCTCTCTCTAGTAAATACTCTTCTTAATTTGCACCTAGATTCACATTTAATCTAGAGAATTATCTTATGATCCAAGAATTGTTCTTGGTTCATATTGTTTAATTGTGCCCACACACAAATCCTTCCAAAACCTCTATAGACTCTTGTACTAGAAATCTTAGGTTTCTCGAGTTCAAGATTAGGTGTGAAGGTGACGAGCGAGCGAAGGAAGAGGATCTACCTTTCTCAAGACGCTTCAAGATCAAGCTACCAAGAAAGGTTTGTGTTCTAGTAAATTAAATAATGATTTTAATATATAACATGTATATGCTTTTTCTAGGTTAGTAAAATCGTTTTACTTGAAAAAGAAATTTTTAAATTCCGCCATTAATTTGATCAATGTTAAATTTTTTTTAACCCTAGACCTATTCCAACATCATGAACCTTAGCTTAGGCAAGAACGCGTATGATTCTTCAGAGCTGCCATAAAGTGATTTCAAAGCTTTCTCTCTTGACAACCAAGCTTTTTTGTAAGACATGGACACCCCATAATCCATTTTCATGTAATTCATTATCTCTTTTGGTCTACACATACCAACGCTTGGATCAATGCACTTATGTTTCACAACCTCCCCAATTAAAGAGCTCGTCGCTTGCGGATGGTGTTCCTGCCTTATGTTTAGGGGACAACTGTGCTCATCATCAAACATGAAACATTGAAATTGAATGTTTAGAGTAAATGGAGTTGGAAATATTGCAGTCTACAATCCAGTCTACAGTAGACCAGTGGAGTCTACAAAAGACTGCATTGTAAACTGCAATTTGGAGTTGGCTATCAGGTCCTAACTATTACGTCTACAATTACGTCTATAGTAGACGTTATTGTTGATGGTAATTTTAAGTTGGTAATCGGGTCTAGACTTTGAAGTCTACAATTGCGTCTACAGTATACTATGTGCAGTCTACATAGGACATTATTGCAGACAGTAATTTCTAGGAGGTAATCAGATGAAAACTAGAAGTATGCAATTACGTCTACTATTGACCCCCTAAGTCTATAATAGACGTTAATGTTAGACTGTAATGTAGGAAAAAAAAGTGTACATTCGAATTGGAAATATAGGCGATGGTGCCTTTCTCATAGCTCGAACAACCCATTTACAACTTTCTCCTAGACAAATGACGTGCAACGAATCTTTGCCCTTATTCTTTCTCTTGTACGTTAAGTTGTTGTTTATGAAGAACAACATCAAGTGCTTTTGTAGACATTTTTTTATTCGCGTATAGTGCGTGACGCTTAATAAACAGCGGGGAATTACCATTCAAAATAAATGTTACATTACCCTTGTCACTGGTCGTAGTAGAGGAACTTGCGACATATGGTGATGGTGGCGGACTTGCTTCGCGACAAGGTGGAGGAGGGAAGTTTGATGATTGCGGAGGTGGAGATTATGGTGGTGGAGATCTCGGAGGAGATGTCGGTGGGGATCGCGGTGGTGGTCGAGATTGTGGTGGTGGTGAAGATTGATGTGTTGGTGGAGATCATGGTGGTGGTGGAGATTGATGTGTTGGTGGAGATCGTGGTGGTGGTAGAGATTGATGTGTTGGTGGTCGCAACCGAGGGGAAGCTGGAAGATATTGTCTTGACTCGAACAACGTATATCCTCCAAACCAATCGTATCGGAAGGAAACGTACCGCGCTCTTCTTCGGATATCGATGGCGTTGGAGAAAATGGTCTATATTCATGTCCAACACATCCTAGAGAATTAAGCACCGATGATGTTTCTTTCACTTCCAATATCAGTTGATATTTCTCCAAGTTACCTTTCATCGTTCTCCTCAAATATAAGTAACCTTTCAACGTCTTATCGTTGGTTATCTCAACTGGTTCAAGAGCACCGTTCATGATGTACGCAATGCTAATTGTATGACCGGATGGTGGTTTGCCTAAATACTCGTAAATTTCTTGCTTCAAACTAGCAAAATTTATATTCTCCGACACCACAATTCCGAAATAGTTTTTTCTCGTGATACCGACCAACATGAATCCAAGATCCACCATGCTTGAATAACAAATATATTTCTCCCATCTCTGCATCAACAATGAAGTCTACAATAACGTCTAAAATAAGCAGGAATGTCTACAATAAGCAGCGTCTATAATAACGTCTACAATAAGCAGGAATGTCTACAATGAAGTCTACACTAACATCTACAAACCTGCCTACACTAACGTCTACAAATCTGCCTACACTAACGTCTACAAATCTGTCTACAATAACGTTTACAACATTGTCTACAATAACATCTACAATAATGTCTACGAAAACGTTTACACTGTGGTCTACATTGTAGACAACAACGTTGAAACCGCTGTCTACATTGTAGACAAAAATATTGACGCCTTTGTAGACCTTTACTATAGAAAATATTGTAGACCTTGTTAAAGTTTTGTAGACGATATTGTAGACTCTGTTACAATTTTGTAGACGATATTGTAGACTCTGTTACAATTTTGTAGACGACATTGTAGACTATGTTACAGTTTTGTAGACGATATTGTAGACTCTGTTACAGTTTTGTAGACGACATTGTAGACTCTGTAAGTTTTTGTAGACAATATTGTAGATAACGAGAAGAATTTAACCTCGTCGGAGAAGGAGGGGACCTGCGTCGGAGACGTCCGAGAGGGACTGGAGATGAGTCTTAGACATCGGAGATGTGGTGTTGTGGAGTGTTGTCGGAGATGAATGTTTGGGTGAGTGTTGTCGAAGATGAAGTTTTGGTTGAGTGTTGTTGGAGATGAAGATTTGTTTGACTAATGAAGCTTTCAGGCCGAGTAAACCCACGTTCAAGAAGGTTGAGTGCTGAAGAAGAAAATAGAGATGGTGAAAAGACAAGAGAGAGAATGTAAGAAGGGGAGGTGAAAAGTTAGAGTTATAACCGGCTGTAGGGAGTTTCATGCCTTTTTTATTTATTTTTAATATTGTCTCTTTTTAGCCGGTTCCCTCATTGAAGGGGAAAAATGTAAGTATTTTTTATTTAAGGGTAAAAGGTTTTTTCAACTCCAAAAGACTTGTATTTTGGGAAGGAATTCACATTTGGTGGATTTAGGGAAAGAGAGTTAGTAAAGGTGGCAAATGAGAATTTTCTCTTATTTAAACTAGTTATAAGATAATATCTTGTCAAGTCTTTACTTAGCAGCTCTTTTGTTGATAACAATTTCAGAGCATAGCAGACGTACATAAACAGACACTTAATAAGAATGAATATTTAATTTTATTTAAAGTTTCAGCAAAACAAAATACAAAATGTATTTGAATGTCTAATATTTCATTTGTGGACACAAATCCCAATAAAATATACCCATAATAAGTTGGGTTCATTCTCAATAACTTCAACAACTTGCAATACCATTATTTTTCATTGAACAAAACTAGTAATAAAATTTTCGAGAATAACCAAAATAAACTACATAATAAGGTCTTCAAAATTAAGTATTTCAAGTCATATCCAAAAAAATTAATAGATTTTAACCAAACATACTAAAAGTTTGACAGTGCCATACATACACAGATTTCAATCCAAATTAGACTAGATTTTTGCATAATCCAAAATAACATGTAATCGTCACACAAAAGCAACATAACCTGAACTTTCTGATCAACATAACCTTCACTTCCAAAATAACATTTTTTCCATTTACTAAAATGTAACCACTAATTAGACCCAAGTAAAAATTTGTCTGGCTACTATATTCGTCTTAAATTTTTTGTTTCTTCTTTTGCGTGTATTGAGTTTTTGTAGCTGTAATTGGTTTTGGTATTCTTTCTAGCCATGACTGTGTCGCAAGCGGCATGATCGACTTCTTCGCGATCCTGGCTGATTTCTTCAAAATTTTGCATTAGTTTCTCGTGTCCCAATCTGAGAATATGATTCGTTCGTTTGGTAAATAAGTATACCAACATCAAAGTAAGTATCAATAGCTATTGATATATCGTGAGATAATTGCATAAGTTCTTCCTGAAAATATGTAAGAATTAAAAACATCCTTTCATTCAATATGTTAATTTATGTAAATAATTTATACTTACTGTTGACATTCCTTCAGTGCCTTCCAATTCAGCAACAAGTGGATATATTTGCGCTGCAAATTCCTCAATGCTAGCGACAATCTATTTATATATGCAAATTTATTCCACATTAACTATTAGTCCACATATGAAATTAACACGAAATAATGTAATTGTTATCACCTCTTTCTCTGGTTCCAATTTATGTTCATTATCGTTTCATTCTTCCATTAGAACGTTTTCTTCTGCTTGAACATGTTTTAAATCACCAACACATATGTAGATTTCAGTTAATTTTCAATATCATATTACTGTGTTAGATATTTACCGGATTACTATTGTTGGAGAAGTAGTGCAAGTCTCCTTCTCCGGTCCCTACATTTAAGATCAATCAAAATACTGTTAATTTCTAATACTCCATTAAATTGTATGACATTTACTGCATTACAATTTTTGGAGAATTAAAATTTGTCTCCTTCTCAGAAATTTTTTTAAACTAGAAATTAACACATATTTAACATGAATTGGTTTTAGACATTTGCAAAACTATATACCTTAGTCATGTTGTGTTCTTTGCAGACCATGTTATCGCCTTATTCTCCTATGGCCTGATTAACATTGTAAATCACAATACAATTTGAAGCAACTTAATTTTTTTTGTTATTCATTGTTTAAAAAACACAACTTCTACGTTACCTTGTTAACTGATTATCCTTTCATCCTCATCAGCTCGATATCTTGTTGTTCCAATTTTTCTTCAAGACATTTCACCTTTGCTTCAAGTTGCATAACCTTTTCTTCAACAGATATTAGAGCATGGACATCATGACCACTGCGGCGTTTGAGTTCAATAATTTATTCATTTGCGTCATCCAACTACATGCTTAATTCTTGATGACCTTGAAAGAGGGTGTTGATTTGGGATCGTAAATCGAGAGACTCATCGTCTTTGATTGGTTTTTTCTGAGCACTCTTAGATAAAAGACTTGATGTTGTGTGCTCTCATCGTCTTCCCGTGCATGAAATCCTAGCTCTAATTTCTCGGCTGTGGGTATGATATCCATAACTTCAAGCTACAAGAGACAAAAATGTTAATTTCAAGACATTTATACACATTACAAAGATGTTAACTAAAATTTCAAATTACCTTGGTATTATTAAATATCTTCTCTAGGAGTTCTTCAAATCTCGGTTCCTTCTTATATGTCCATTTGAATATTTTAGGGATACTAACTGTTAAAACTCTAGTTGTGAATTCCTGATCAATCATCTCAGGTATAGACGCATTTACCCATGCAAGTAAAGCGTATACAAACCCTCATGCATCATATCCTCGTAGAGCCTTAACCATTAGTTTTCGGGTTTTGTGAAACGACTCACATAGGACATTGAAGGTTACTCTACCCCACGAGTAACCTAGAAACTCGCCTCGGTTAGAAATAAGATTAATGGTATCCTAACTAATTAAAACATTGGGTTATTTTGACAAGACAACACATTCTATAATCGTCAGATTAAAAAGTGCAACTAATTCTTCATCGGTTGCTATTTGTGATTTCAAGACAACCAACAAAATTTTCGGGCCTGGCTTCTTTTTTCCGGAAGGAAGCTACTGACAATATTTTCTTCTGAAACCGATACCTTAGATGGAATTGGGTCACATCTTAGCCATAAAATTCAAATTAACCAAAATTAATATATTGGAATTAACACCTCCATTTTGTTTAAAATGAACACCCTAATTTTGAACACATAATCTTTTAACCTTAACAAAACTTAACCAAAATGACATTTCAACAGAGAAGCCAACAAGTACACTAAACTAACAAAATATTTAGGGATTGTACCTGTCACCAAAATCAATATATTGGAATTATCATAATTTAATAACACTTTAAAATATTTAACACAATCATACATAAGGAAACTATACTCACTACTATAAAAATTGGATTCGACAACGTTTATTTACAATTGTAGAAATCTCCCACAATGGTTATTAAGCGTTGTTGGATCCTGAGTTGTAGAAGCTCCTACAACGCTTACTTAAGGGTTGTGGAAGAATTGATTTCCTACAACGTTTAGTATCCGTTGTGAGAGCTTTGACGTCCCACTTACTATCCCCTGTGGGAGTCCCATAATTTCTAAAAAATCTCACCGCAGCAGTATACAATCTTCGTCGCGGCGAGATGTCCCATAAGGGTTTATATATTCGTTGTGGGAAATCTCGCCGCACCAGAGATTGTACACCGCCGCGGTGAGATATTTTTTTTCAATTTTTATATCTTTTTCCCGACGTGATCTCAAACAACAGATATTTGAAGCGTTGTGGGACAAAATTTAAGATATTCAAATTTTCGCCGGGGCGACGACGTCAACAATATTACCAAAAAACTACAAAATCCGAATTTACAAAAACTGCACAATTGCGAATATACCTGATATATCCAAACTATTACATCCAAAATATAATATTTACATCCAAAAATAAAAATAAATCGACAAATAATATAATCAACACATTATATAAATGTTTGAATATCTGTTACCCATTCTTCTCTCACTCTCTGTAAATCTTCTGGCGTATATGATTTACTACTTAGTAAATTTGCTATACCTCCTAAAAATATATCACGCATATACGATAACACAAAATACCCGCATTTTGTGTTTCCTTTTCTCTAGGAGCTATGTATTACTTGATGTAAGTTGATTGGCCGTTACTATTGACGTCTTGGTGCTCTTTTTTAAAATCCGTACACACCCTATATGAAAATCATAAGAAAAACGTTAGAGTCATATATACGTTAATTTCTTGATGGGGAAAATAAATTATTACCTTTTTATTAATCGAATTAGATCGAGCGGTACCTTCTTGCTCAACAGATTGAAAATCGAGGCATTATCTCTCAAAATGTCAATAATAACGAGCATCCAATACGCATTTATGTTATACGACATGAAAACTAACTGATTGATCCAACATTTCTGTACAATGTTCCCAACGTCCTTGACTCGTTTAGTCAAAATATCATCTTCGTTGTTTGTTGAAAATGTGAGAACTTACACTCCGATCAAGAAATAGATAGCCGTGATTTTTTTTACCTATTCTAACCTTGAAAGTAGATAACTATAACAAACAAAACATTAATTTGATCAAGACAAAAAAATTAGATACTTATGAAAAAAACGTGTAAAATAAAGACTTAACCATATATCAATATGCATCCCTCGAAATAGGAACTTGCCCTCTAGCTAACACGCCAAAATAACTCAACACTGCGTCCCCCTCTATACCTATTGGTTGATCTTTTTCATCAAAATGATAAAGGTATCTTTCTACCTAGATTTTGACTTTATTAACTCGACTCATAAGGGTATTTCTTCGTTTTTCAGATTCCTCAAAATCTACCAATAAGAGTATTCTAACTTTCTTACGGCTATTATCGCTAGTACTAGTGATATTAGACGACATCGAACCTAGTAAAACACAAATCAAAACAAAATTTCAAGAAAAATACATTATAACAAAAAACATTTTAATTGAATTTCAACTAAAAATGTTATAAATCAAACTCATATTAACATTGTAATTAATACATTATAATCCACACTCACATTAGCATTATAATATATATAAAATCCACACTCATACCTAATTTACAAACAAAAAGAAAACAAAAGAAAAACATACCTAAGGGAGGCCAAAGAGAGTAGAGGCGAGAGGGCGGGCGAGAGACCCCGAGATGGAGGGTAGTCGGAGGGCGGGCGAGAGGAAGAAGGCGAGAGAGAAGGATGGTGGGCGAGAGGGCAAGAGCGATGACGGGCGAGAGAGAGTGATGATGGGCTAGAGAGAGGGGGATGGTGGGCGAGAGGCCGAGAGGGCGAGGAGAGGAGGTGGAGGCCGGAGAGAGAGAGCAATAAAGAAAGAGAAGAAGAATGAATGAAAAATACGAAAGAGAAAGGTCGAAATATCATTCCCTGGCGAAATCTCGCCACAACGATAAAGAGATTATGCTGCAGCGAGACCATCAAAATTATCATATTTAGTAAATTTATGTCATTTGAAGGCGTCGGGTGGTTGAAAAAAATACAAGCTTTACGTTATTGATGCAAACGATTGAAGATGCATTTCCGAAGGACAATAAAGTTCCTTTGAGTATGTATGAGGCCAAAAAAACGTTGGGCACATTAGGTATGAAGTACGAGAAATCTCATGCGTGTCAGAATGATTGTGTTTTATATAGGAATGAGAATGAAGATCTTATTCAATGTAAAAAAAATCAGTTTTCTACGACCTCCCGTATTTGAAGACGGACTATATTTTACATTGTTTGGATGTTATGCACATTGAAAAACTATTTGCGAATTGATTATCGGTACGCTTCATGATGATCGAAATAATTTGAAAGATGGAATAACATCTTGAATGAATCTCAAGGAGATGACTACTAGGAGCATTTTGCATCCTCCAGAGGGAGGAAAAAAATACAAAATTACCACCGACGAAATATATTCTAGATCAGAATGAGAATAAGAAGTTGTGCAAATGATTCACATGTATCAGAGTACCCGACAGTCATTCTTCAAACAATCAGAGATTTGTATCTTTAAAATATTCGAGACTCATTGGGATGAAAACTCACGAATGTCATGTGTTACGACAATAAATGTTATCTCTCACTTTGCGTAATATATTGTCAAACGATGTGAGATTTGCAATATCCAAGGGATGTGTATTCTTCAACTCGATATGCTCAAAGGTTATTGATCCCGTTCGTTTGGATTACATGCAATCAGAGTTAGTAAAAACTTTGTGTATGGTAGAAAAGTTCTTCCCACCTCCGTTTTTTCACATCATGGTTCACTTAACCGTTCATTTGGTACGTGAAGTAAAATTATGTTGGCCAGTGTTTTTGATGTGGATGTATCCAATTGAGCGTTACATGAAAGTATTGAAGAGTTATGTTAAGAACTAGAATACACCGGAAAGGAGCACAGTGGAAAATTACATAGCAGAAGATTTTGTTGAGTTTTTTTTTTTCTGAGTATTTAGCTAACGCAAACAAAAATAGCGTGCCTGATTCAAAATCCTTATCTACATGTATCTTTTTGTTACACTTTATGTTTAGTTAAATCCATAAAATATGTTTATGTAACCAAGTTTTTATGTATAGATATTTATTCTAGCGTCGATTGCAAAGAATGGGAGCGAGCCTCTCTTCACGTGTTACACAACGTTTCTGACATCATGCCATTTGTGGATATTCATATGAATCAATTGAGAGTGAAAGATCCAAAGAGAGAAAGAAATGAAAAATGGTTACAAGGTGAGCACAACCGTTCGCTTTGTTTCAAAACTGGCTTGAAAAACAAATATTTGAGAAGTCAGAATATTTTTCTACATTGAGTAAACTATCTGGAAGGCCTTCCTCAATGGTTACCAGGTACAATGCATAGTCAATTAATAGTTTTACATTCTACCCAAGAGATAGAGATACCAAGCATTCCGTTGAAAACCCTGGTGTTACATTCTATGCCGATGCATTATATGTTTCGTCGGCCAATGATAAGAATCCCAACCCAGGTTTTTTGAACTACTACAGATACATATAATGCCTCGGCACATGGGAAATTGATTATTGTGGGTTATGAGTGCCATTGTTCAAGTGAAAATGGGAAGACAAGAATCATGTTAAAGTTAACAAGGAAGGATTTATAATTTTTGACTTTAGACGAACCAGTTATGAGAAAGATTCATTTACATTAGCCTCGCAAGCAAGACAAGTGTTCTATGTTTTAGATCATGTCAATCCAGAGTTATCATTAGTGGTTCATATGAAAGCGAGAAATATTAATGAAGAGGAGAACAAAGACATGATTAATATACCACCTGTCGACAAAGAGATTGATGATTTTGATCATGATGATGTTTCCATTTACTTTTAAAGGATATTGATGCTATTTTGGTTTGAATAATGTATTATTATAATTTGTTACATATATGAAATTATCAAGTTAATAATTCAAACTTTTAATTTGATTTTTGGAGATTTTCACTGCGACGAAGGGCAGAATTAGCTGCAGCGATCACCGCAGCCATGACTAAACTCAGCTGCAGCATGGACATTCTTGCTGCAGCTCGAAATTGTCATGGATGCGGTGCTAGTCACGTCTCCGAAGCACGATACTACCTTCTCTACGACGTGATTTTTAACAGCAACCTTGGTCTCTTAATTTTGGAATCTCGCTGATGTGAGGAAGACCTTAGGCTGTGGCGTATCGGCCTCGCCGCAGCTCAATTCCTTCGTCGTTGTAATGAGAGTCCAAAATAAAAAATAATATGGTCTTGGTTGGAATCTCGCCACAGCGATGAAGGAATTGAGCTGCGGCGAGGCGCACAAGCTGCGACACGTTTTCTTCGTCTCTCTGGCGAGATTCTAAAATAAAAAATAACATGGTCTCGGTTGGAATCTTGCCGCTGCCATAGAAATTTCTCGCTGCAGCGAGACGAGTCATGAAATAAAAAAAAAAATTCGCCGCAACCATAGTAATTTCTCGCTGTGGCGAGATGAGTCATGGAATAAAAAATAATTTGGCCCCAGCCATAACAATTTCTCGCTACGGCGAAACCTCCCACAATGCTTAAATTAGCGTTGTAAGAATCTCGCTGTGACGAGATTATTTGAAAATCTCAATTCCACAACGCTTGTTTTAAGCGTTGTGGCAGATTCTTGCTGCAGTTAGATTTGTATTTCGCTACGGCGAGAATCCCACAATGGATCCAATAAGCGTTGTGTGAGAGTTGTTATCCTGGAATTTTTCACAATGATTAGGTTAAGCATTGTGGAAATCAATGATCTCATAACGTTTGTGGACAAATGTTGTGGGAAATCAGTCTTCCCACAATGATTAAGGACAAACGTTGTGGGATCTCTGATTCCCACAACGTTTAAGAATAAGCGTTGTGGGAACCCTTTTTCTCACAATGCTTATTGTAAGCGTTATGGTAGACCCGTTGTGGGATCCAACATTTGTAGTAGTGACTTTATCGAAAAAACTGAATTTTTGTGTGAACTTGGGTATTTTGAACATTTAGGACTAGAATTATCAGAAAACACCCCTTTTTTGAACAAGTAAATCTGTTAAACTTTATAAAACTTAACCAAAACAACATTTTAACAGACAACCTAACGTTGTAGACACTAAATTAACATAAATTAACACCCAAAATTTGAACATATAATCTGTTAAATTTAATAAAACTTAACCAAAACAATATTTCAACATAGAACCCAACAAATACACTAAATGAACAATAACTTCAGGGATTGTACCTTTAATAAATTGAAATTCGTATTGTGTGAACATCATCCACCTATCTTGAACCATATTTTCGTTCCTTTTGGCTGCTTGACTTGGTGAAGAACCAATAGGTTTTATGGAAATGAAGCTCTTGTTGGAATAGGTATAGGATTAAGAAAAATTTATCATTAACGAGTTAATGGCGGAATATAAAAACTTCTTTATAAGTAAAACAATTTTACTAACCTAGGCAAAGTGCATGAACATCATATTATTTAAAAACATTATATAATTACTTGGGACTAACCTTTTTTGTAGTTTGATCTTTGAGGAACCTTAGGAAAGGTTGATTGTCTCGTCTTACTCGTTTCCTAATTCACACCTAGTCGGGAACTTGAGTAACCTAAGGTTCCTATTACAAGAGTCTACAGAGGGTAAGGATTTGTGTGTGGGCACAATTAAATATAATAACTCAAGAAAAAATATATGAGTTAAAGAGCTAATTTAAACCTAAGTCTAATGAAAATTTAGCTGCCAAAATAAGAGAAATTTTTTTAGAGAGAGAGATTGGAAGTTGGTCGGCCGAATACAAGAGAGAGCAAGATAAAAGCTTATTTTCACATCTCAATGTGAGCATCTATTTATAGGAAAATGAAATATAGAAAATGGTTATTACCCTTTCCTATTGTGCATTCATGACACATTATCTGATTTCCTCTCTTCTTTCTCTATCAACAAGGCCGACCATACAAGTGCATTAGTGAGGAAATTTTTTTTCCTCACTTAGCACATTTGTTTCATTCTCAAAGAAATTAATTTCCTCTTTTCATTTTTGGCAATTATCATTAAAATTCAAGACAAAAAAATTTATCTCCTCTTTGATGTTATTGGCCAAATTTTATGTGTAGGGAAGGAGCTTCTAGATTCTTTCTTATTTCTTTTAGGACATTTTTCGAAATACCCATTGTAGAATTAATATGGCACAAATAATGAAATTAATTTCATAATGCCTCAAACAAAATTTCGGATTTAGAAAATAATTTATATTTTCATCATATAAATATATTCAAAATCTTATTTTGACATTTACATCATTTTAATTCCATGGGACAAAAATACCCTTTAGAGATTTTCCAGGAAACCGTCTTGTTCAAAATTTGATCTTATTTTGACTTAGCTTCTAGTTTAAAAATCTTACTCTAATGACTTGTAATAGTGACCTTATGGATCCGAATGAAAAAAGTTTGAGCTACTATACTTAGACTCAAAAGTTCACAAACGTTTTTCGAGTATTAGCTTAATGCCAACTGACTCCATTAACGAGTTGACACTGAGATTCTCTCGGTTCTAATAAATTTATTTTCTACTCAAATTCAACTTTATTATGTTGAGAGGATTCATTGAATGTTATCTATGATTACCCTTCATGAATATAATCAACTACATGAGATTTACAAAATTACCGTTTTACCCTTCTAGTTGTTATTTCCTAAACTCCTTTATTACTTGTGAAGAAGTTAAAATTAATGTATTGATGAAGAGTTAAGACGTCACATTGTTTCATCCAGATAAATTCGTTACTTAATTTTGGATACCGCGCGGTTCAATTATTCACAATTCAAGTAATAAAGACTAAGGTGATATACATTGCATTTCAGCAATCTTGTACTGGAATTCCATATCTATCATAACTTCACATAGCTAGTTCATGACATCTTCATAACTTAATATCTGACCAGTTAGTCTAGTCTAGATCACAGAGTGGACCTAGAATTTCACTTTCTCAAATGAGAATATGTAAGCTATAAACGACATGTCGCATTTCAGGATTTTGGTAAGTACAATGCAATTCATACTTGGTAACCTTGAGATAGAAGAGGTTAAATGGTTTGTTTTTACTCTGTCTCTAAAGGTGCACTGGTCAATTAAGTATCTTCGGAAGATACAGTGGAAGAAATATAGAATTCCTAACTCTCTATGCTTTGTAACCAGACATCATAGATTCTTCCAACAATCATACCTAGATTAATAGTCCGATGATCTTTAGATTGTGAATATTTTGTTTTAAGCAAACCATGAAAAGTTTGGTCACAGAAATCTACATTTATCTCTTCATACGTTGTTAGGTTTGATTAAGGACTATAAGACTATTGAATATTATAAATCTTCAAACAAATGAAAAAGGAATGAATGAACGGTTCAACTTTTATTAATTTAATCAACAAATTATAATAAAGTCTCACGAGATATTTATATTACATTGATATGTAAACAAATAATCTTCTTGTGGGAATCTCTGCCAACAATGATATGGTATTATATGATATGATTTGATTTGATATGATATGTTATGTTATGTTATGAATGATACCATATGATATGGTATGTAAAGTTAATGATATGATAATATGTTATAAGCAGTGAAATGTTCTTGTTTCCAGTCATGTTAATAGGGTATGTTATATATATATATATATATATATATATATATATATGTATGTCATATATGCATGTCACAAAAATAACAGAGTGAAAAGATAAGGATAAGCGAGAAAGTTGTATTGCCTCGAGCTACAAAGGTATTCTAGTCGAATTACGGGCTCACAAAGAGAGAATTATCCTATGTTATATATTTTAGATGGTGTGAACTATGGAACCTTGCAAACTCATAGTTTGTTTCCAAAGTGTACACTAAAATTGGTACGACTACTCTAAAGACACCACAAGTAAAAGTATGTAAAAATCATGATAGGTTATTTTAGTTCACAAATTTTAATTATAACATTAATAAATTGTTTCATACACGTGCATTGCTTTGTTTTTTTGAGTTATAGTTATTTTCGTTGACCGTTAACTCATTATATATATATATATATATATATATATATATATATATATATATGTTCGTGTTGTAGGTAAACAAAATATAAACAAGTGAATATGGTGGATCAACGACAAAGATAGCGAGAGGGTAGGATTATAGTTACTTTTCACAATAAAAGACTTATGTTTTGCTTTCAGTTTTAAATAACCCAAACTCCAAAAGTTTTTATTTTTTTTTTATTTTTTTTATGATTTTAATTTATTCATTTTCAATTACGTTAAAAGTTACGACCTTATTTTGGTATGATCCACGATCGCAATTTTAAATTTCAAATTTTAATTATTCAACTACGAATTTGGTTGTTTTATTTTATCTAACTATTAAAGGAAAGTTTTATTTAATTATTTAAACTAAGAAATTATATTACAATTTTAATAGTAGCTTATAATAGTTTTAAAAGATAAAAATACCTCTATTTTCTAAAGAATATTAAAGTACGGTAAGTAAGACAATCTGAAAAGTTGGATCATGACATCTATAACCCATTAGCTTTTAAGAATGAGTGTTTAGAGAACTGCACTACAATGGTCCAGTCAATAGTTTCTCAATCCACTTTATTAATAACTCTAGAAATCGATAAAAACGTTAAAATTACTTAGGGAGAACTACACGAATTTTATTATAGATATTTCAATATTAATTTGCTCGGTTAGTTGTTGATTGATTGACGTATTATTAGTTAATGCTGGTTACTTTTCCGAGATTTGATATTTTTCTTAATGCATGAAAGCAACATGGTAAATATATGAGCGGGAAATATTTAGACATTTTTGACCGAAATATTTTGTTAAAATTAACCGGACCCATTAACACAGCTTTATCTAAATCTTTGATACTTTGAAAACTCAAAATGTTAATATACTTATATTACTTGATAACCCTAAAGTTTATGTAAATGTGTGAGTATATGAGAAAGTCTTCATACGATATGCCAAAACAAGATTGGCACGTTATTTGGCCCAAACTAAAATACGACGTTATGCTAACCTAATAACCATGAGTCATGACAAGCAATTTTATTGCATTACATTGCGTAAAATTTGTAGGGGAAATCGCACCAAAAATTAAATAATAAAAGAAGAGATATGAATGACTAGTACCACACAATTTCTGTTTTCAATACTATAAATGATTAGCACATCCATTTGCCCAAGGGCGAAATAGAAGAGAGATGAAAAAGAGATAAACATTGACAACACATACTAAAGTTTGAAACATCACATCGTTTTTAAAATAAACTAAACATACAGACATACTTTCTTCCAAAAAAAAAAAAAAGCATACAGTCATACTTTGGAATACTAAATCAACATATCCTTAATAAAACTCAAGAAAAAAAAAACAATGATAATAAGTCCATGTCCAAGGTTACAACCAGACCAGATCATCATTTTTCATAAGCAGAAGCTTAGTTTTTCTGATCAAGAATACTTCTTTGAATGAGTTAATGGCCTTTTGACAAGAGCAAGGTGAAGAAATTTGACTAGAGGCTGTGGAAAAAGAACTTTGAACCAATACACAGCAATGTACCAATAGGGGTTTGTCAAATACATCTCTCCTCTACATGCACTTTCCACAATTGCCCTTCCACATCCCATCCCTGACCCAGCTGGGACACCCTGTAAATTAGACTGCAAAAAAGAACATAAATTTCATTATGTACATTTAAATTTGTACGAAATATCAATATGAAATTTATTATGTTAATTATATCTAAGATTATAGATATGACTCAAAACATTAGATAAAAATATTCTCGAATTTTCGACGAGATCCAACTTTATTCGATGATATTTTATGAGATATGATCGGATCCGACGATTCGGGTCTATTTTGACCCTTTTCATAACGTGAACATTTTTGCACAAGTTTAGGTCTATAAAATCTAAATAAAAAACACACATAACTATTATTATAATTATTATGATATTTTTATTAAAAGTTTCTAAGGTTTATGATGATATTTATATTAAAAGTTTCTAAGGTTTATGCACGTCTTGGACATGCAAATCATTGACAAACCGGAAAAGGTTTTTGAGAAAATGAGAGAAAACAAGAACATATGATAATATATGAAACATCGGCCGATTAAGAGAAGACATGAAATTTTGGTTTTAAATAAAATAGAATAAAATTATTTTAACTCGAAATAAGATTAAATTTACAATAACGCAATCTATTTCTAAAAAAATGTCGAAATACTGGTGGTGGAGATAATTTGTTTGAAGGACTAACCTCGGACCAAAAATGGTCATCAATCATTTCGGAGCGAACCACTCCAGGAGTGATAATTGTAATCCCAACATCAGAACCAACTTCAGCTTTCAACGTTTCAAAAAATAGAAGTTGGGCTGCTTTGCTTGCCTGATTAAGAACTATAATATTATATACAAAATGAAATAAAACTCTCATTTTACTAATAATATAAATATACAAAAACTTTAGACAAATAACTCATCAAAATATCGCTAATTGAGAAATAGACAATTTTTCGTAATTTTTTTTTATAAATAGTTAAATTGATTATATGACATGAAAGTTTTGTTACTTGTTTGTCATGTTCTCAAAATTTTGAAATATTAAATTTTAAAATCGACTGAAAAATGTAAGTGAGAGCATTTTAGTTTATTTTAAATTTTTATGTGTGTATAAATAATTTGTGCTAGTTATTTACACAAAGTAAACAAAAGATGGATACGTAAATTTTATTTTATTTTTATTGCGGAATCAATCATGAAAAAGTCTCTTCATACATTGTATACGTTGAGTCTCGGAAGGGTAAGCCATGTCACGGTAGAAGAAATTACAACAATCCGTCCTTTGCTCCTTCGTAGGTGTGGGATTGCGAATTGAGTGCAATAAACCGAACCCCAGAAGTTTACATCCTGATCAACAAAAATAAAGTGTTAATGTTTAGTATTACGAAAGTAAAAACAAAAGTATAAGATTAATATAATATTATTACCATAAGTGAGCGAAGAGATGAAAAATCAGTGTAGTCTTCGAACAATCGAACTTGCAAAACCCCAGCATTGTTCACCAAATGATCCACTGAATATTTAGTACACAAAAAAATATTCACGTTATCGCCAAGTACGAAGACTGATCTCTTTTTCTTTCTAAATCCGTAATAATATAAGTTAAAGATTACACCAAACGTACTTTCTTGATACTATATATTTTTCTAGCTAATTTACTAAGAACAATAAATATATTAATGCCTTTCAAAGAGTATTTTCTTCTTACGTCCTTGCATATTCTAAGTAATTAGAAGCAGAGATAAAAGTAAATTACCAAAGTTTCTTAATAAATATTTGAGTAAATATTCATGCCGGTAACTAAAGAAGATATACATGCAATATATAAATATACATATATAGGCCATACATCGTCCGAAGTGGGTGAGAGTTTGGTCAAGGAGCTTCTTACAGTCTTCTTCCTTTGACACGTCAGCGCTGAACGCCATAACTTCCGGCGAGCCAAGCTCGGCAGATTTGGCCGCCACATGTCGAAGCCGGTCTTCTCTTCTCGCTGCCAGCGAAAGACTAGCTCCTCTTCTCGCATACTCATACGCGATTTGCTTTCATTTTTTTAGATTAAAATAAAATATTAGAGAATATTAATGTGATACGTGGCATGTAATAGAAAATACTAGAAAGATTAGATTCAAACCTCGCCGATTCCAGACGATGCTCCGGTTATGAGGACTACTTTTCCGGCCAAGTTTTCCGGCGAGGTGACTAGTTTGGTGAAGTACTTGAAGAGCCTGTAGATTATATATGGTGGAAGAGAAACGAGTATGGTGAACAATGAAATTATTGGAAGAAAGATATTCAAGGCATACTGGATCAAATCCATAGTGTTCTTAAATAGAGAAAGATAAAGTCGAAGAGAGAAAGGGGTAGAGAATTAGCGAGATCAAAGTATCTATATATAGAGTTTTTATTTTATTGTTTTTATTAGTTTGTGAATCTCGACTTTGCAGCTTAAGGGTTCAATCCTGCTAAATAAATAGTAACGTCCAGGAAAAATATTCAAAAGAAAATTAAAAAACATACCATTTTGATATTTTAATTTTAATATAATCAGATTGTACTCTAATTATTACTATTTTGTGTAAAACGTGTACACCTATAGCTATAATATCAACATATATAATTGTTCATAATCTATAACGTTAGATATTGGTTTTTTTTTTTTTGAAGGTTGCTTCTCATTTTGAACAGCCTGGCTTTAAAGTATATCACGTGTTTATGATAGTAATTATTGTTTATATGTTTCTTTACAAGATAAAGAAAAACAAAAAACCAAGAGTCTCATTTGTAAGATTTTTGTGTTATCACTAATACAAATGATGGATCTCACAACCAACTTTCCACAATCTTTATTAGTAAGTGGTGTAGAAAACGTTTGATTTCAAACTATTTCACAACCGTTAAAACTAAGGGTTGTGGGAAGTGATCAATTTCAGAATATTTCACAACCCTTAGAATATCGGTTGTGGAATATAGCTTATTCTACAACTATTATTCTAAGCGTTGTTTAATCTTATTTATTTTAAAATGTTCCACAACCCTTAATGGATTCGTTGTGAGAGGCGCTGGGGCGATGTTTTATGGGACCGCAGCGCCACGTCCCACAACGGATCTAAAGATCCGGTGTGGGAAAATGGTCCAAAAAAATTATGGCGCCGCTCCCACAACGGATCTGTAAGGGTTGTGGGAACAGTGGAGGGTTTTAAAAAAATGACAGCACCGCGACGATGCCTTCTGGTGGCGCGGCGCCGTGTCAAAACGGTAGCATAAATGAGGCGGTGCCACGGCGATGGGTTA
The DNA here is from genome assembly GCA_958296335.1 of Urtica urens. NCBI lineage: Eukaryota > Viridiplantae > Streptophyta > Magnoliopsida > Rosales > Urticaceae > Urtica > Urtica urens. The sequence continues at coordinate 9,272,545 of OY282531.1, forward strand.
TGGGGCCGCGGGGCCGCCGCCGAAATCACGCTATAAATTCATAAAATTAGGTCATTTTCACTTTACCCAAAATCTATTTCTCTCCAAACACGTTTTTGGCCGGTTCTGTCCCGATTCCTCCGTGCGTTGGTCGTCGCCAAACTCTTGCCACCCTTCTCCCTCGCCTTCACGTCGCCGGCCTTCTACTGCACGTTTAGTTCGCCGCCCTTCTACTCCGCCTTCACGTCGCCGTCGTTTTTCGATATTCTAAGGTAAATCCGACCCCTTTATTCGATTTTTGGTTGTATGTTCGTGTAGATTTGTAGGTATTGATGATTTTAAGCCTACATGGCTGCCACGTATACAATATAAGAACAAATGAGCTGCAGCCACGTGGATGATAGATTAGTATACTCTAATAGTGTCCCTCAGTTTGAGCGCGGCAAGATATTCGACACATAACTTCGTATTTCAAGATGAGAGAGTAGATGACGAGATGGCCTTGGTAAGAACATCAGCCACTTGAGCATGAGCCAAAATACGACGAATCATGACCTCCATGCTTGCCACCTTTTCACGAACAAAGAAGATGTCGAGTTCAATATGCTTAATCCGAGCATGAAGAACCGAGTTAGCAGAGACCATGACCATGCTAAGGTTGTCACACCAAACGATTGGTGGGTGAGACTGAGGGACTTTGAGTTCAGAGAGCACTGACCGAAGCCAAGTCAATTAAGCAAGGCTTTGATATTCAGTGCTGAACCGAGAGATGACCTGTTGTTTCTTTGACTGTCACGTAATGAGATTGTCACCAAGAAACACTGCCATGCCTGAGGTGTAACAGTCATCTTCAAGGCTATTGACCCCAATCAACATCACAAAATGCTACGAGGTTCAATGTTGTACAACGACGTGTATGCAGAACAAAGCGAATAGTGCTCCGGAGATAGTGCAAAATGTTTCACAGCTTTCCGGTGAACATCTGAAAGAGACTACGTGAATTGACAAACTTTATTGACAAAGAAGACAAGCTTAGGTCTCGTGACAATGACATACTGGAGAGCACAAACAACAGTGCTGTAAAACTAAGGATTTAAGAGTGGTTGATTATCATGCTTAGACATATTCTGGCTACTAACTATTGTTGGAATAGGTATAGAGTTAAGAAAAAAATTATCATTAACAAGTTAATAGAGGAATATAAAAATTTCATTACAAGGAAACAATTTTACTAAACTAGGCAAAGTGTATAAACATCTAATTATTTTTAAACATATCACATTATTATTTACTTGGTACTAACCTTTTTTTGTAGCTTGATCTTTGAGAAGCCTTAGGAATGTCTCGCCTCACTCCAAGCTTGGTCTCCACGGAATGCTCGTCTCCTTCGCACCTAATCGTGAACTCGAGTAACCTAAAGTTTTTATTACAAGAGTCTATAGAGGGCTTGAAGGATTTGTGTGTGGGCACAGTTAAACACAATAACTCAAGAACAGGTCTATAAGATAAAAGAGATATTTTAGAGAGAGACAGAGGACTGGTCGGCCAAAAGTAGAGAGAACAAGAGCAAAAGATTTATTTCATCTTAATGTGAGCCTCTATTTATAGGAGAAGAAAATACAAGAAATGATAACTATCATTTCCTATTGTGCATTCATGACACAATATTTGATTTCCTCTCCTCTTTCTCTATGTACTTGGCCAGCCATACTATTGCATTAGTGAGAGAAATTTGTTTCCTCACTTAGCACATTTATTTCCGTCTAAAAGAAATTTATTTCCTCCTTTCCTCTTTGGGAGTTATCTTCATAATTCAAGGCAAATGAATTTCTAGATATGAATTCTCTATTGTATTTGATGTTGGCTGAATTCTATCTATGCAAGGAGTTTCAAGATGTTTTCTTATTTCGTTTACATCAATTCTTAATATACCCATTGTAGAATTAATATTGCACAAATAATGAAATTAATTTTATGATGCCTTAAACGACTTCTGGGATTTATATTTCCATTGTATGAAAATATTCAAAATCATATGACATTCACATCATTTTATGTCCATGTGGACAAATATACCTTTAGACATTTTCCGGAAAAACGTCTAGTTCAACACTTAAATTTATTTTGACTTAGCTTCTAGTTTAACAATCCTACTCTAATGACTTGTAATAGTGACCTTATGGATCCAAATAAGCAAAGCTTGAGCTATTATACTTGGACTAAAAGGTTAACAATTTTTTTTCGAGTACTATCATAATGTCAAGGAACTCCACTAAAGAGTTGACGCTAAGAATATCTTGGTTCAAATGAATTTATTTTCTACTCAAATTCAACTTAATTATGTTGAATGGATCAATTGAATGTTATCTATAATTACCCTTCATGAATATAATCAACTAGATGAGATTTATAAAATTACATTTTAGCCTTCTAGTTGTTATTTCCTCAACTCATTTGTTTACTTCTGAATAAGTTAGAAATAACGTATTGACGAGGAGCGAACAAGTCTCATTGTCTCATCCAAATAAAGTCGCTACTTAATTTTGGATGCCGCGCGGTTCATTTATTCACAATCCAAGTAATAAAGCATGAGGTGATATACATTGGATTTCAGCAATCTTGTACATGAATTTCATATCTATGAGAACTTCATAAAGCTAGTTCATGACATCTTCATAACATAATATCTCACCAATTAGCCTAATCTAGGTCACAGAGTGGACCTAGAATTTTACTTTCTCAAATTAGAACATGTAAGCTACGAAATGACATGTCTCATTTCATGATTTAGGTAAGGACGATGAAATTCATATATAGTGACCTTAAGACATAAATGTTAAATGGTCTGTTCTCACATTTTCTCTAAAGGTGTACTGGTCAATTCATATTCGGAAGATACATATGAAGAACTATTGAGTTCTCAACTCTCTATGCCTCGTAACCAGACATCGTAGATTGTTCCAATAATCATATTAGGATCAATACTCTGATGATCTTTAGATTGTGAATATTTTATTTTAAGAACATGAAGAGTTTGTTGTCACAAATCTACATTTGACTCTTCATACATTATTAGGTTTGATTAAGGACTATAAGATTATATAATATCATAAAGCTTCAAAAAAATTAATTTAACCTTGTTAGGAATGAATGAAATTTTTATTTTTTATTAATTTAATCAGCAAATTACAATAAGGACTCATGAGAGATTTATATTGCATCGTATAAATAGATAATCTTCTTGTGGCATCTCTGCCAATAAACTCCCACTTGACTAAAAGAATATAAAATTAGTCCTTCATGCGTAATCCGCCTTGATGTTGGTCAAAGACATTGTTGGATAGGACCTGAGTGAATGGATCTGCCCGGTTGTCGACCGTAGAGATCATCTTCACCTCCACGTCTTCGCGCTGCACGATCTCTCTAATCAAATGATATTTCTTCTCAGTATGCTTAGAGCATTTATGGCTTCTAGGTTCCTTTGAGTTAGTAACAGCCCCACTATTATCACAATAAACTGTCATGGACTTGTTGTCATTTGGAACGACTTCAAAATATTTAAGGAATTTTCTAATCCATACAACCCTTTGGATGCTTCACAAGCAGCCACATATTCTGATTCCATGGCAGAGTCAACAATGCAAGATTGCTGGATAATCCTCCAAACAATAGATCCACCATTCAGGATGAACATAGTCTGAAGTGGATTCCTAGAATCCTTACTCGCCTGAAATTCGGAATCGGTATACCCCATCATAGTCAGGTCAGTACCTAAATATATAAGCATCAAGTTCCTATTTCTACGAAGATACTTAAGAACATGCTTAATTGCAATCCAGTGCTCGGGTCAAGGATTTGATTAGAAACGGCTAACTACGCCAACATCGAAACATATATCCGGTCTAGTGCATAACATAGCATACATGAGACTTCCTATGACCAAAGCATAGATAATCGTTTTCACTTCATATGTCTAAAGGGGATTTGGCCCTTCTTAGAGTCTTGCATAGCAAAGAAATCCATCACCTTATCTATATAAAATGCTTGGGAGAGCGATATGGTCCGGTTCTTTCGATCTCAAAAGATCTGAATCCCCAGAATGTACGCAGCTTCTCTTAGATCCTTCATATCAAATTGCTTTGCTAACCAGATTTTAACCTCAGATAATTTGCCCACGTCATTACCAATGAGTAATATATCATCGACATACAATACCAAAAACACAACCTTGTCCTTGTGTATTAATTTGAAACACAAGGTTCATCTATTGACTATTCAAAACTGAAGCTTTTTTTTTTATAGTTTTATGGAATATATTATTCCATGACCTAGATGCTTACTTTTTATCCATAAATGGATTCAAGAAATTTACAAACCTTGGTCTCTTGACCGCCTTCCACAAAACCGTTTGGTTGAGCCATAAAAATGCGCTTGTCAAGATTACCATTCAGAAAGGCAGTCTTGACATTCATTCGTCAGATCTCATAATCGAGAGCGGCAGCTATACATATGAATTTAAGCATTGCGACATGCGAGAATGTTTCATCATAATCAATACCTTCCTTTTGGGTGTAATCCTAAGTCACTAGTCGTGCTTTGAACGTCTCAACATTCCCATCCAGACTTTTTTTATAGATCCACTTACACCCTACGGGTTTTACCCCTTTAGGTAGGTCTACAAGTTTCCAGACTTTGTTGATATACATCTAATGGATCTCAAATTTCATGGCGTCAAGCCAAAGTTTTGATTCATAACCAGCCATTGTGTGGCTGTAGGAAACATTGTCATCCATGTCAAAGATATGTACCTGTCGGGCTTTTGGAAAGCCCTCTCACTATGTCAAAGTACTACTTGACAAGATTCTGAATTGCTAGGTTGCGTTTCAGTTGGGGGTAAGAACTGTTCTTAGAGATAAGGTAGAAACATCCTCATCCAACTCTTTTTCAAGAATAATTTTTCTTCTAGGTTTCGTAGTCTTCATAAAGTCTTCCTCAAGGAAACGAGCATTAATGCTAACAAACGTTTTTTCGCCCTAGGGACTATAGAATGTGAAACTTTGGTTTCCTTTGGTGATGCAACAAACACACATAATTCTGAGTATACCAGCTAACTTACTAGTATATTGCCTTAGCACATGTGCATGACAACCCCAAATTTTGATGTGGCTTAAACTAACTTTACGCCTAATCCATCGTTCACAAGGAGTACTAGGGACCGTTTTAGAAGAAACTTGGTTCAGAATGTATGCAGCAGTTTTGAGGGCATATCCCCCAAAGGAATTAGGGAGTGACGAGTAGCTCATACTTGTTCTACTCATCTCCATTAGAGTTCAATTCCTTCTCTATGACACTCCGTTTTGTTGAGGTGTGCCATGAGCAACAAGTAAAGAAGCAATACCTTCTTCTTTAAGAAAGTCATCAAACTCTCTGTTGGTGAAACATGCGCGTATCAGACATGAACAATCGCTCCGATACCACTTCTTTGGTTAACCACACGCATATTAGACACAAAAAATTGCTCTGAAACTGCTCGTTAGTGATTCATTCACCTTAGCAATCATATTAAATGCGGAAAATATTAATTGCGCTCATAATAGCGAATTAAAATGATGATTGCAAACAAGATCTAGATTTATTAATTTAATAAATTATGAAAGCAATTCAGCAACCAATATTATATAATAAGATTATAGAAAACTTACGGGTTTGGGATCAGCTACAGAACGCCTCGATCCAACGCGCGCTCAGTTTTGTCCTTCTTCTGAATCGACTCTGTTTCGTCCTTCTTCTGAATATAGTACTCAATGATAACGCCGTAGTCTTCCGAAGCTCAATCTCCGAGACGAATAAGAAAGATGAGTGGGCACAATCGATATCTCAATTAGATCTCGAAACCAGATTATTTCGGGATCTCGCTCCTATTATTTAGGATTGGAATAAGCAATGAATAGGGGGAGGACATATTTGGCGACTTAGAGAGAGAGAGAGAGAGAGAGAGAGAGAGAGAGAGAGAGAGAGAGAGAGAGAGAGAGAGAGAGAGAGAGAGAGAGAGAGAGTCGGAGTATTATGTGAGAGAATGAGATTAAATTTCCTCTCCCCTTGTGTCCCTATTTATAGCCTTGATAGGGAGATAACCCTTGAAAGATTTTCTTTCCTTTCTGTTGAGATATTCTCTCCTTTTAGAGATATTCCCTCCTTTGGATTTAATCTGGGCCATTAGATCTAAACAGTGAATCTAAACTCTCTCTCATCTATCAAATCAATATCTATGGTTGAGAATATTTCTCATTTGGCATAACCAAAGAGAGAAACCCTAGGAGGGAATTCGGGCAAGGTGGTTAACACCCCGAGGGAAATCTGCCAACTCCATGTGACAAGCACAATCCATAATTCCCAAGTCCAAATATCCAATTAATTATTTATTTACTTGATCCAATAATAAATAAACAATTATGCTATAAACATTTATTTAATTCGGCGAATACCTGTTTTCCAGAATTAATGTTGTTAATCACTATTACAACAAGTGAAATTAAATAATGAACAACAATATTATTCGAAAGTTCTTATCCGCCTTTATTAGAGCCGAATTGGAGACTATGTACCTAGTAGTAGAAACTTAACGAACCCGATGTAAAGATGATATAGTCCTATCTCTTTTAAATCGTTTCGTCTAGTCTTTATCAATACTCCATCGTGTAATCAAAGACTGAACCCTTCTTTAATACTAGAATTATATTTACTCATCGTGACGAGTGTCCACTAATATAAACAGTTCATGACCAAGATCGTCCAGGTTCTACCCGTGCCAAGAGAAGTCAATTTATTCTATTATACTTCTCTTGATACATATCAGCCCTAAGCATTGTTGCTTCCCCAGCGAAAGATTCTTTCGAACGTTAACATACTTCGAAATTGCTAGAAATCTATCGCTTCTGGAATCAACCCTTAGGTGAGTGAACATTGACCTCCTTTCAGAGAGACTGGATTCCGTATCTTTAAATTCACTTCACACTCGAATCATGCTCTGAGAAGACTTGCAGGGGAAGACTCCCAAGACATAAGCTGTGATTAGCATGAATATCATTTTAGCGAATGGGTTAAAGAGATCAGAGACATGATTCATCGTCGATGACCACTTCAGGATTTAGATCAACTCTTACTGTGACCATCAGAGTGGCCTCGGTTAGTGCGTCGTAACGGTCCTTAAACGATACATCTACCCTAAGGTCTGTCCAGGTCGTACACTTACCACTAGTGTAGAATGCTCCCACATATTGATCAGCCTTCACTCATGAGTTCCACATATATGACTTTTGATATAGCTTTCCAAGCGTATATCAGTCATCGACCTTGTTTTACCACACCGCCAAAACTCAGGTGCCCAGCATATGACTCAGTTAAATACGGAGGTTATGCAAGATAATTGTTATTGATTCTAATTGATTAATTAGAACTCAACCCACTTATATAATGCTTGTATAATAGTTTAATTATCGAATTCAGTAATTATTCATACGTCATCTTCAAGTGGAAAATATTCTTAACACTCTTCAGACAAGTAGTCACCATCTCGATCGGATCGAAGGGTTTTGATTTGTTTGCAAATTTGCTTTTCCACTAAAGCCCGAAAAATCTTAAATACGTTAAAGGTTTCGAATTTGTATTTTAGCAAACAGAAAAATCCATATCTTGAGTAATCATCGGTAAAGGTAACGAAGTATTCGTATCCTCCCCGTGCCTGAATTCTAAGCGGACCACATATATCAAAATGTACTATTTCCAGCAACTCAGTGGCTCTTCGAGCTTTATCAGAGAAAGGTCGCTTGGCCATTTTTCTTCTACACATGATTCATAAGAACAAACCATTTATTTTCTTCTGTCTCAAGTTCGCTATGTATGAATTGAATCGTGCTTACCTAAATCTTGAAATGATACATGTCATTTCATAGCTTACATATTCTCATTTGAGAAAGTCAAATTCTAGGTCCACTATGTGTTCCAGACTAGACTAATTGATGAAATATTGAGTTATGAAGATGTCATGAACTAGTTTTGTGACGTTCTCATAGATATGGAATTCATGTACAAGATTGTTGAAATGCAATGTATATTACCTCATAATTTATTATTTGGATTGTGAATAAATGAACTGTTATGAATCTAAAATTAAGTAACGAATGTATTTGGATGAAACAATGTGACTTGTTAGGTCTTCGTTAATACGTTGTTTCTAACTTACTACCAAGTAACAAAAGATTTGAGGAAATAACAACTAGAATGGTAAAATTTTAATTTTATAAATCTTAACTAAATGATGATATTCATAAAGGGTAATCATAGATAATATTCAATGGATCCACTCAACATAATTAAGTTGAATTTAAGTAGAAAATAAATACCTTTGATCATAGAGATTCTCAGTGTCAACTCTTTAGTGGAGTAAGTTGATATTAACCTAATACTCGAAAATATTGTTAACTTCTGAGTCCAAGTATAGTAGCTCAATATTTGTTGTTATAAGTCATTAGAGTAGGATTGTTAAACTAGAAGTTAAGTCAAAATAAGTTAAAGTGTTGAACTACACATTTCCCGAATTTTGGTCCACATGGACATAAAATGATGTGAATGTCAAAACAAGAATTTGAATATTTTCATATGATGGAAAAATAAATTATTTTCAAAAGCCGAGAAGTCGTTTCATGAATTATGAAATTAATTTCATTAATTGTGCAATATTAATTCTATAATGGATATTAGAAAATAAATGGTTTATTCTTACATTGTCTTTAAAGGTGCCTTGGTCAATTAAGTATCTTCGGAAACTACACAGGAAAAACTATAGAGTTCTCAAATCTCTCTGCCTAGTAGACAAACATCATAGATTTTTTTTTATCAATAATACGAGGATCAATAGTTCTTTGATATTTAGATTGTTAATATTTTTTAAGCAAACCATTATGAGTTTATTCACGCAAATTTACATTTGTCTCTTTATACGTTGTTAGGATTAATTAAGGACTATAAAATAATTGAATATCATAAATCTTCATCAAACGAAAAAGGAATAAATGAAAGTTTAATTTTTTTATTAATTTAATCAGCAAATTACAATAACAATTCATGTGAGATTTATATTACATCGATATGCCAACAATCCCCTCCAGTGCCCGTGTGACTCCATGGACGACATGAACCATTCTCCTTAATTATTTGAGGACTAAAGTAAACCTGGCTTACCAGGTGTCCTAGTACCTCCCGGTCTCGTCCCGGGCAACTCCTGATAAGCTTTTGAACGGAACCTTTCGTCCCAGTATCATAGTGGGACGGTATCGAGAGGTATCGAGTGAGATAAAACTCCCGGTAGCGTAAAAAAATCAAAAAAAGAATTTAAATAATTGTAACGGGATAAAGCTCTCGGTAGTGTAAAAGTGATTTTTTTTTACTATCGGATCTTGCATTCGACGGTTCTCGAGTTTTTTATTTTTATAACCAGGAGCTAAACAGGAGTTCCGGTCCCGATTACGATTTAACGAGACTTTCGGTACCAGTACCGCTTTAAAACCAGGAATCTCGGCTCCCGTTTAATCTTTATCGGGACGGAACTCTCGGTACCATCTCGTCCTGGTAGGCCAGGTTTCGATAAAAACCCTTCAAAATATTAATAATAATGATAGCAATGATACCCACTTACTTTTGGACTTTGTTTAAAAAACATTATAAAAAAAATCAAGTCACAAACTAATAATTATGATGAGTTTGAAATATTAACACGGTAAAGCTTCAAATTTCTATTTACACGTCTCTTCATGGACGTCACGAAGATGCCCAAATAGAAATACTCACGTGAAATTAGTCTCAAGTAAACAACAATTATCTATAGTTTTCAAATGATGAGCTCTTAGAAAGCAATATATGCATCTATTCTTTCGATCATACATTACATACACGAGACTTCATTTTCATTTTTATTTCTTTAATAATGGACAATGACAGCTAAAATTATTATCGTCGTACTAATTTTTCATACTTCTCAACAAAAAAATTAAATTTCATATATACTTCTTTACTTCCTGGAACAAGAATCTTCGCCCTACACACGTTTCCAAAAAATCTAAAGTACGTGTATATACACACATTATAGTATGAAAATTGGACCAAATGCTACGTTCAATACTAATTTTTATTTTTTCAAACTTCTCACTAAAAAAAAGTTGAAAAAACTATTTTTTTTATAAAGAATAGACCACTATAATAAATATATACAATAGACATCTTTAACAATTAACAATATTGTTTATTGTAGGCATTTACTTATAAACGAATAAGGGTTATTAAGTATAGTATATCTACAAACATAGTGCAGTATGTTTGAGCAAGCTTGCATTAATGTTTGGCTAAAAACTTTAGACAAATTTGGTCTCAATCAAATTTCTATCCAATATTAATATTTTTATTATTTCCAATTTCTCATTAAAAAGGGTGAAAAACCATTTGTTTATAAGGGATAGACCACTATAAGAAGTGTATACAATACACATCACGATAAATGTTTATTGTAGGCGTTAACTGTATAAAAGAATAAGGGTTATCAAATATATAGTACGCGGACAAACATAGTGCATTGCATTTAATTAAGGTTGCGTTAATGACTCGGCTAAATTTTTTCATAAAACTTTTGACAAGTTTAGCACCATTCAAATTTTCACCCAATATTAATATTTTTTTTAATATGACGCGAAGTTAAGGTGCATTAACTGCACCCATTATTCACGTCATCAATCAAGCTAACATTGAGAATATATTTTGAGTAAATTCAAATGCAATTACTCCGTGTTTTCATCTCCATTGAGATCACTAAAAAAACTCTCAAAAATCTCTCAAAAAAACGCTAATACAACCATCGACTACATTACATAAATTTTGATTTCCGACACTTTCACAAGGTTCAACTCCTTTTTTGATGTCGATGTTTCGTCATCTGAAAGATAAGCGTCATTTTTATAAACAAAAGCGTTTTAGAGATTAAACTTGTTTGAAAATCACGACCAACATTTATGGAAATATTTTTTCGACTATTCGTCATTTATCGTATATTTCTGATAATCGTTAGTCATGAACTTTTTTTTGTTTTCTCACTGTTAAACACAAATATAGTTTGTTTCTTTTAAAAAAAATTATGTCTCTTCGATTATATGAATAATTTTTGCATATGTTACAATTTTTTGTCATTGTTAAAGATTAATTTTATAAATTGAATATCGTACTGTTTTTCTTATTTTTGTTCTTTATTAACATTTGTTTTGATTTGTTTTAAGTGTATAACATTGTTAATCGACGGTAACCTCAAATTGATGACTCTATAAAAAATATCGAAATGATTTACATTATCATTGTACTGTAAATATTATGTAAATAGGGGACACATTAACGTGTAAAAGGACTTTCAATTTACAGTAATTTACAATATATTATCATCTTCATGAGCTTAAGAAAATTCCCTGAAATTGTATGAAATGGCTAGAAAATGAGAGCTTTGCATATACAGTAATGGAAAGAAAATTACAATATAATTCGAGAGAGAGATGAGTAATTAATTTCCGGAATAATAAAATAATAAAAACCAATAATTTTATTTCTCAAATTATAAGATCTTACAACATTATAAAATTCAAATACATGACTTACAAATTTAATAACGAGATATACACTATTTATGTGATCTTATATACTATGTTTCAACCAAGTTTATTAGCAACAGTAAATAGACACATGTAAATAAAGAACACAGACACGTTGGTAACCCAGTTCGGCAACTTCCTACATTTGGGGGGATATTGCATCCTGGTGAAAGAGTAGAATATATGAATGGAAGAACAAGGTTACAAAGGGTTTACAAGCGAATCAACTATTCGTTAACCTAACACTTTCTTTATTCCAAAAGTATCACTCTACCTAAGGCTCCCCCTAAGTGTGAGCTTCACTCACTATCTCACCCTAATAAGAAAGATGAACTTACAGAATAACTTTACCTTAAAGAACCTATTCTTTAAAACGGACGCGCAAGAGAAGAGAAGAGACTTTCTGTTTGTTTGTGATGGAGCGGCGCGAGCAAATAGAATGCATAAACCCTAAAAAAGTGCACATGAGAGTTTATATATTACACAAACAATGAAAGCTCACTTCACTCGAGAAACATAGCTGGTGTTTTCGCCGGATTCCCGACGATAGTTCACTTATAAGTATCCCACGTCCCCTTCGAGGAAACGGCGCTCCGCAGACCCATTGTGATCTTCAGTTCCAGCCACGAGGCCCGAGGGCCTTCTCAAAGGCACTTGGCCAACCGGACGGCCCCCCTTCTTGGCCACCCGACCGGCCCCCCTTCCTGGCCATCCAGTCGGCCCCTTTCTTGGCCACCCGGCGGGCCCCCCTTCTTGGCCACCCAACCGGCCACCCCTTTGGCGCCTAGTCAACCGGCCGGCCACCTCGATCTCCCTCGCCAAGTCCTTCTTGGCCGACTTCCTTTTGCCCCCTTAGGCTATAAATAGCCTATCCACCGCATGCCACAAGGTACATTCAGTATCTCTCTAAAGAATTAACCCTAAAGATCTCCTGGATCACGGGCGCATGAACACCCAGTCGAGCGAATATCTCCTGGATCACGGGCGCATGAACACCTAGTCGAGCGAATATCTCCTGGATCATGGGCGCGAACGGCGACCGTAACCCACCCCGAATGCTTGCTAAGTTGATCGCGGCAAACTTGAGTCGAGGGCGAGTCATCCGATCTTCTGGGCGCGGGCGAAGAATATATCGATCTATGACAGGATTTTGAACTCCCTCTGGAGGCTCCTAAAGGCCGCAAGAATTGGAAGTCACGCCGCGCCAATCTCGTCACACAAGAAAGAACCCTGAACTCTTATCTCGACAATAGGAAAGGCTTAGGTCCGCTCCTCCTCCCCGCTCGCTGACAAGACCCGCGCGGGGGCGGGGAGAGCCATGTAGGCCGAAACTGAATGAAGCGAACGCGTGCCTAGCAGTGAAAAATCCGGTGAAGTTTGGCCAACCGGCAACCTCTTGAGTGAACCAGCATTGATCCGGACGAGATTTGGCAAACTAGCAATCGGCCAGGTGACCCTGGTAAAGCGGAACGATCCTAGAGGGGTTGGCCAACAATTGGTCGACCCCGGGTGGGCTGGTTGGGACACACACGAGCGGTGGCAGACTGGCCGGCAGGCGCTTGACTCCAGGCGGGACGGCCTGCATGCCCTGGAGTCCGAGTGAGTTGGCCGACAAATGCCCTGTTGGAATTTAGTTAACAATTAACCCAATTAATTATGAAACATGTAAACATATGGCGGAAATTCATAATTCAATTTAAAATGTTAAAACGTTTTAAAATATATTCAATAACCATGTCATTAAATCTAATCTAGCATGTCAACAAATTTCTAAACATATTAATAAATTCATTTAAACATGCAAACGAGTGAACTAAAATTTCTAACAATCCTACAATGATTATTATATTCAGATCCAACTCGTTTATAGGAGACTTACAATGGGTTCGGATGTGCGAGAATCAGCCCCAATGATGCTTCTACAAGCACGGCCGAAACTCCATCCCACCTGCGTCTAGGATGTCCTGAAATCCGTGTTTGCTTCGTTGCTCCAATAAGTGGCCGGCCCTTTGGGTTAAAAATCACTCAAACAACCACAAGATGAATCAATGATAATTCTCTAGGAGTTTTTAGGAGATCAAGAGGGTGGGCTATTTGTGGGAACATGGGAAGAAGGGAAAACTCAAAAAAAGGAAGGGCTGCCGGGAAACAAATTTCCTCTCTCTCTTTCTCTCTAAATTTCGGCCAAAACCTCTCAAGCACAAGGGGGAAGAGGTTTGGCTTAGTGTTGGTCGAAATTAAGCTTGGGTTATCAAAGAGAGAGCCTCCTTTTATATTAAAGAGAATGAGCTTAAGTTAGGTCAAATTCCAATTAAGACCCATCAGTCAAACTTAAGCCCAAAACTTTTTTTAATGAGTTTAAACAATTTTTCCAGCCCATAAAAATCTTATTATGGCCGGCCGTATTGTGTTAATTATCTCCCAAATTTATTTGATTTATTTCTAAAATAATATTTAATTAATTTCGAACATCTCATTTATTTAATGACAAGTCATTAATTATTTTCATACTAAGCAATGTAGTACGAAACGAGAAAATATTTATTTTCATCTTTTATTTATTTGAATCATCAAATTATATTATTATCAATATAATAACATAATATGATTCGTTAAATAAATATAATAATAAATAACGAATTATTTATTTAATTACTCATAAAATAAATTTCTTAGCGTAAATCACAATTTACGTTAAATGAGAAAATCAATCATTTCTTGTTCACCAAAATCTCGTCCGAGAGTCTATCATTGAGACCTTATGGACCCACATGAACGAAGTTTTAGAATAAAACTCGGACACAAAAGTTCAAAACCTTTTTCTGACTTTTAATTCTTAATATTAGTCGATTCCACTAAAGGACCAATATTGAACATCTCTATGTTCATATGCGTTTACATTTCCGTTTGATGTGACAAAAATATTCTTCACACGGTCCACGGGGTATTTTACGATATTACTCTTTGTGTGTATCATTAACTAAGAGGAATGTAAAATTAACATTTTACCCCTGAGTTATTATTTCACCAAGTCCTCCGTGATTTGTGAACGAGAAAAACATAAAGTAAGATGTCTCAACATGTCACATGTTTTATTTCAAAGAATTCTTTATTCGATAAATACCAGGCCTGGTTTATTCGCTCACACTCTCATAATAGAGCATGATGTGATACTAATGCCTTAGCATTGTTTCAACACAAATTCCATATCTATGAATCACATATTTCAACGAAACAGTATTATGACACCAACCATTGGGTCAATGAAACTTCACTTAGCCATTGCCCATTGGGTCAAGAAGATATGTACTCATTTCAGAATTTAGCTAATTACTAAAATACCCCTCGTATGTGAGTTTGAAGTTTCGAGTGATTAAACGGTTTTACCTCGAATTTCAAAACTTTCACATGTCTTGTTCAATATCTTCATTAAGATATCATGAATGTATTACAGAGTCACAACTCTCCATATCACAAGATAAGATATCGTTTAATTCATTCTAACAATCATTACTAAGAATCGATTGCCCAATCGATCTTTAGATTGCGAACTATTATTTAAACTAGTCATAAGAAGGTACCTTGTCAAGTCTGTACTTAGCACTTCTTTCGTTGATGACAGTTTCAGGGCGTAGACATTCATGCATAAACACAATCTTAAAATAAGAATGAATATTCAATTTTTATTTAAATTCAAAACAAATAAATACAAAAGTAATTAATATCAAAAATCTCCTTTGTGGGCATAAATGCCAACAAACTCCCACTTGACTCGAATGATCTTTCAGTCCTATTCTTTCTAGGTGTCCCTCGAAAACCTTACTAGTTAAAGGCTTCGTGAAGGGATCAGCAAGGTTGTCCAACGTTGAGATCTTCATAATCGTCGCGTCCCCTCTGTGAACTATATCTCGTACCAGGTGATATTTCCGCTCGATGTGTTGTGAGCGCTTGTGACTTCTTGGTTCCTTACAGTTAGCAACGGCCCCACTGTTATCACAATAAAGTGTAATGGGTTCGTTCTCACTTGGAACTACTTCCAAGTACATCAGGAATTTCCTAAGCCACACAGCCTCCTTCGCAGGTTCGCAAGTTGCCACATACTTGGCTTTAATTGTCGAGTCAGCAACGCAAGATTGCTTTATACTCCTCCAGACCACGGATCCACCATTCAGGGTGAACACAGACCCTGATGTGGATTTTCTGGAATACTTATTTGCTTGAAAGTCGGAATCCGTTTACCCCGTCATATTCAGGTCATCACCTGAATATGCAAGCATATAGTTTCTCGTTCTCCGGAGATACTTGAGAACATGCTTGATCGCAACCCAATGCTCGGGTCCAGGATTCGATTGGAATCTACTCACCACGCCCTCTACGTAACAAATATCTGGCCTAGTGCAAAGCATCGCATACATGAGACTTCCCACGGCTGAGGCGTAGGGAATATGTCTCATGTCCTCTATCTCTTGAGGAGTCTTAGAAGACTGCACACTAGATGGAAGCTTCATCACTCTCTTAGAACAAGACGTAGAAGCCCTATGTTCAGCAACATTGACTTCACCAGTCTTCTTCTTGGTCTTAGGGAGAAGTCCCTCAGCAGTCTGCAACTCCTTCATGAGTTCGGTTTCAGAATAATCGAGCTTGTTCATGAAGTAGTTCAGATGGAAGCTATCGAAAGATTCGGTCAGAGTCTCCAAGATCATGTCGACCTTGGTGATTCCATTGATCTCTGATCTGAGAATCTCCATGTGGTTCAGGTGACCTATGATCACAAGCATGTGGTCCCTGACTGACGTTCCTGGCTTCATCCAGAAATTCATGAAATTGCGGATTGCCTACTGCCTCGCCTGATGCCCATGACATCCAAACATGTCATGAAGATTATAGAGCATGTCATATGCCATGTCAATGTCCTTGTGAGATTGTTGCAACATATTTCTCATGGAACCCAAGATATAACATTTGGGAATCTCATCGGATCTAACCCACGTGTCATAGGCATTCTTGTCCTCTTGGCTTGAGTCAGCACTCGTAGCTGGAGGACACGGGGTAGTGAGAACATACTTGTGCTTTTCCACCGTCAATACGATGTCGAGGTTACGTTTTCAATCAACGTATTCTCACCCTCGAATTTGTTATAACTCAATATACATGCAATTGGATTCATGATATATTGCTGAAATTAAATAAAATGAATATATTTAGCATGTGCTACAATTTCGAATTATGATGCATGTACAATCCTAGTTAGGTAAGGAAAGCGATATATAATTCATGGTATTATGAACAAAATGATTAATCACTTTTCCTAGCGAAACCGCAATTGATCTCCTTTCATAGTTTTGACACATCACTATTTAGTTCGAACCATACAAGAAGTCACAACTTCTAGTTCTTGCTAATTACCATGGACTTTGGTCACTTATTTTTAACGCATACCCTCTATGGAGGGTTACTTTAAACAATAAATCTAAGCGTGTAACCAACATGTGGGCCCTTATCCAATTTACTTTGAAGTTGGTTCTCCTAGGGGAGACCCCGGTTCATCGTTCCTCTTTAGAGCTTAGTTCGTAACAATTCAATAACTATGTGCTTCCGAAGTACTCCATTAAAGGGAGGGCCACGAGGGTTACTCTTAGTTCATTCACACAAGTTAATTAAATTCATGTTGGGGACCTTGGGTTATTTCAACGACAAATAACCCTTCCACTTAGTTTTTGCAAAAATCATATTTTTGTGGATGGAGTTCAATTTCATAACTAGTTTTATAAATTAAACTACAATGATGCATGAACAATTTCATATAGTGTTGGCGTTATATCCTATATTATATGTGAATGAATATGATATACGCTTAAATAAATAAAAACATAATATTTAACTTATCTAATGGCCCATTTCTAAATTTACAACCCTTTACAAAAAGAAAAATAAATAAACTATTTAATTTCTTGTCTTGCGTCGAGCCGTCGAAAATTCCGAGTTTTAAAACTTAGAGATCAATATCTCCCACTCAAATAACTAAATTCACTTTCATTATTTCAAAAATAATATAAGCAAATTTAATTATTCAAGATTTAAAATTTATTCGGAAATAATTTTTCAATCTCGGACGACGGGCCTAACCCTAGCTAGCACGCGCGCGTCCGAAGACACACGGCCACGCTAGGGTTTTGGCCGATCCAAACAGCCCTCATGTATCTCATACACAGATCCTTGGGCCATTTGAAATGGCCCAGGATAGCTCCCACGCGTTCCATAACGTGTGGCCATTCCCGGTGGTAACCTCATTTCTTCTTTTCCTCCCGGATTACAAATTTACAAAATTTAAATTTACAACATATTACAAATTTAAATAAAATAAAATAAAACCGGGACGTAACCGGAAAATAATTCTAGGGCCAAATAGAATAAGGATTCATCCATAAAACGCACATACATTCACAGATGCAATTCATACAAAAACGCCAACACATAAAATCGATTTTAATGAAAATTATGGCTCTGATACCATTTGTTAGAATTTAGTTAACAGTTAACCCAATTAATTATGAAAAATATCAAAATATGGCGGAAATTCATAATTCAATTTAACATGTTAAAACGTTTCAAAACATATTCAATAACCATGTCATTAAATCTAATCTAGCATGTCAACAAATTTCTAAACATATTAATAAATTCATTCAAACATGCAAACGAGTGATCTAAAATTTCTAACAATTCTACAATGGTTATAATATTCAGATCCAACTCGTTTATAGGAGACTTACAATGGGTTCGGATCTGCGAGAATCAGCCCCGATGATGCGTAAACAAGCACGGCCGAAACTCTTTCTCACGCGCATCTAGGATGTCCTGAAATCCGTCCTTGCTCTGTTGCTTCAATAAGTGGCCGGCCCAATGAGTTAAAAATCACTCAAACAACCACAAGATGAATCAATGATAATTCTTTAGGAGTTTTTAGGAGATCAAGAGGGTGGACTCTTTGTGGGAACAAGGGAAGAAGAGGAACCTCAAAGAAAAGGAAGGGCTGCCGGGAAACAAATTTCATCTCTCTCTTTCTCTCTAAAGTTCGGCCAAAACCTCTCAAGCACAAGGGGGAAGAGGTTTGGCTTAGTGTTGGTCGAAATTAAGCTTGGGTTATCAAAGAGAGAGCCTCCTCTTATATCAGAGAGAATGGGCTTAAGTTAGGTCAAAATTCAATTAAGACCCAACAGTCAAACTTAAGCCCAAAACTTCTTTTAATGAGTTTAAACAATTTTTCCAGCCCACAAAACCCTTATTATGGCCGGCCATATTGTCTTAATTATCTCCCAAATTTATTTGATTTATTTTTAAAATAATACGAAACGAGAAAAAAATTGTTTTCATCTTTTATTTATTTGAATCATCAAATTATATTATTATCAATATAAAAACAGAATCTTTTATTTATTTGAATCATCAAATTATATTATTATTAATATAATAACATAATATGATTAGTTAAATAAATATAATAATAAATAACCAATTATTTATTTAATTACTCAGAAAATAAATTTCTTAGCGTAAATCAAAATTTACGTTGAATGAGAAAATCAATCATTTCTTGTTCACCAAAATCTCGTCCGAGAGTCTATCATTGAGATCTTATGGACCCACATGAACGAAGCTTTAGAATAAAACTCTAACACAAAAGTTCACAAACTTTTTCCGACTTTTAATTCTTAATATTAGTTGATTCCACTAAAGGACCAATATTGAACATCTCTAAGTTCATATACGATATTACCCTTTGTATGTATCATTCACTCAAAGGAACGTAAAATTACCGTTTTACCCCTGAGTTATTATTTTACCAAGTCATCTGTTATTTGTGAACGAGAAAAACATAAAGTAAGATGTCTCAACATGTCCCATGTTTTATTTCAAAGAATTATTTATTCGATGAATACCAGCCTGGTTGATTCGCTCAGACTCTCATAACAGAGCATGATGTGATACTAATGCCTTACTATTGTTTCAACACAAATTCCATATCTATGAATCACATATTTCAACAAAACAGTATTATGACACCAACCGTCGGGTCAATGAAACTTCACTTAGCCATTGCCCATTGACAAATCAAATGTCAGAAAGTGTTACAAGAAGATATGTACTCATTTCATGATTTAGGTAATTACTAAAATACCCCTCGTATGTGAGTTTGAGGTTTCGAGTGATTAAACAGTTTTATCTCAAACTTCAAAACTTCACAGGTCTTTTTCAATATCTTCATTAAGATATCAAGAATGAATTACAGAGTCACAACTCTCCATATTATAAGATAAGATATCGTTTAATTCATTTTAACAATCATTACTAAGAATCGATTGCCCAATCGATCTTTAGATTGCGAACTATTATTTAAACTAGTAATAAGAAGGTATCTTGTCAAGTCTGTACTTAGCACTTCTTTCGTTGATGACAGTTTCAGGGCGTAGACATTCATGCATAAACACAATCTTAAAATAAGAATGAATATCCAATTTTTAATTAAATTCAAAACAAATAAATACAAAAATATTTAATATAAAAAATCTCCTTTGTGGGCATAAATGCCAACATGCCCATCATCAGGCGAGCTGGCTGGCGTGAGTCCAGGCCCTAGCGTGCCGGTCGGCAAGTGCCCAGGCCCAGGAGGGCTGGCCGGCAATATCCCAGGTCCAAGCGGCCTGGCCGAGAATTGTCCATACTCAGGCGGGCCTGCCGGCAGCTACCCCAGCCAAGGTGGGCCGCCCGGCAGCTGACAAGCCCTAGGCGGGCCGTCAGTCAAGTATACTAGCCCTGTCGAGCCAAAGGGTGGGCCAGTCAATTCTTTGTCCGGCGGGCCGGCCGAGAGTTGCCCTAACACGGATGAGCCGGCTGACGCACGCTTCTAGATGGGCCAGCCAATGGCTCCACGAAAATAAGAAAATCGGCGACCGCCACCTCTCTGTCGGCGAGCGCTCACGGTCGGACAAATTCGCCGGCCCCCGGAGAGCTCTCCTAGGCCGTAGGGCGTCTAGCCGTCAGCCCTTCTGGCAACCAGTGCGCCTCCGGCAATCATCACCCGTCTGACACCCATCGCCCCTTCGGCGCCCGTCGCCCCTCCGACGTTCATCGCCCCACCAGCGCACGTTGCCCCTCCGGCGCCCACCCCCTCTTCCGCACATTGACAAGGGATCAATGAAACGAAACAAAAAAAGAGGAAATGAAATAATCGAAGCGATTTTTATGCCTGACCACCAGCACCGCCTGAGGGGCCTCTCCGCCGCGCGCGCTGGCTAGGTCTACTGGAAGACACATATGATCCCTGCTCCATCAAAGAGCGGGGCATTCTGACTCATAGTTTCCTCTCGAACGCACTTTCGATATCGAACTCAGGGGCTAATGGTATCGCTCGATTCCAGTCGACAGTTCACTTATAAAGACTCTTCGCCCTCTCCGCGGGAACGGCGCTCCGCTAAATTATTCCGATCGTCCATTCCTACCATGGGGCCCAAGGGCCTCCCTTTAGGCACCTACTCATTCGGCCAGCCCCCCTTCTTGGTGACCAAGCTGACTCCTACTTCGCCGCCCGACCGGCGTCCTTCTTGGCCACCCGGCTGGCCCCTTTTTTGGCAACTCAGTCGGCCCCCCTTCCTAGCCACTTGGCCGGCACGCTTCTTGGCCGCCCGACCGGCCCCATTCTTGGCCGCTCGGCTGACTCCTTATTGGCCGCTAGGCTGACTCCTTCTTGGCCACCTGGCCGGCTCCCTCTTGGTGCCTGGCCATCCGGCCGGCCACCCCTTTGGCGCCCAGTCGACCGGCCGGCCACCTCAATCTCCCTTGCCAAGTCCACCTTGGCCGGCCTTCTTCTGCCCCCTTGGGCTATAAATAGCGTATTCGCCACATGCCACAAGGTATGTTCAATATCTCCCTAAAGAATTCACCCTAAAGAATTCTCCCCCGATTCAAGGTTTGAGGCCCTAAACAGTGCTGGTCCAGGCACCTCTGTTTCCTTCGATCTTGTCGATCTCCCCCTGTCATTCTACAAATCCACTTACGCTACACCAATGTTGAGAATTGGCGAGGTAAACAGAGGGTTCATCTGTTTTTCCTCCTTAGTTCACGTCTGTTTACTCTCTTCAGATAATAGAATGACTCGAAGACCTCAAAGACAGCTAAGAGACGATCCGGTACTCCAGATTTGAGACGCTAAGGTTGAAGCGAGGGTCACTCACCCCGAGTGAAGATCTGACTGCTGAGGTCTCTGAACGTTGTCCAAATTTCAGCGACAACAGATGGAGCTGATGGCGCCGAATGAACAGAGCCACAGGTACGCCGTGTCAGAAAAAGTTCAGAGATATGTTCTTACACACATGATAAGGACATTAATAAGAACATCAGGGTTTTGACGAAGCAATAAGGCCAAGACCGCACTAACAAAATTAACTTCCTAAATTAGATCAACTTTCAAACTCGTGTATTACTTAAAATTCAAAAACTTCGAACACGTTGAAAATTCAAAAATTGGCCAAAATTTAAAGGATAATCTAGTTAACAAAAATAGTTAATTAGTTTGACACTTGAACACTTGAACCATTAATAGAAATTTAACGAAATGTTGACCATATTAAAAACGAGGTAATAAATGTTGACAAATTCGCCAATATTTTGAAAGAATAAATCGTCTTTTCAGTTTTTTAGCGGTAAATTAAAAAGAAAAAAAATCTAATGAAAATGAGAGAAATAACATTTATAGCAATTTCTCTTATAATATTTCGATCATTGGGTTAATAAAAATGCTCGGAAGTAATGCTCTTCATATCTCAGTTCACGTGATTCCATGCAGTGTCCATTTGCATGCTTATATTGCAATATATATCTCTTACATGTTCATGACTTGTCATGAGTTTAGATATATCAAATATGCAAGCATTTTTTTTGTCCTAGTAACGTGCTATTATTAGATTCGACTCAAATAGCTCCGTGCCGTTATCGGGAAAAACACTCTAGTGTACCAACTGTTTGATCTCTCAAAGATATATAATATTGTGTCTGTTGACTTTAGTGCCGTGTGGGTCAAAGACTGGAATGCAGTAGAGAAATTTCATAATATAGACCCAAAAACGTTTAAAATATTCACATTGAATTTATCATTTGTTAAATATCTTAAAATGGATTTTAGACCATTTTTCGGACAAAAATACCATTCAGCTCAAATATATAAGGTTTATTACAAATTTCAATCTCATTTTCACCTTCGAATTCACTCAAATTATCCTAAAATCCGTTGAAATCACGTAAGATCATCGTCATAATGGTTATGTTTCTTCGTTAACTCTGTTTAAATCATTTTTGTAGTCATTTTTGGTGTTAGAATCATTGTTGGATCGGGAAAGAAAAAGTTCGTCAAAAAACTGGAAAAATCGTACGTGAATCACCTTGAAGATCATCGTACGATGCCGTGCAATATCATACAATTTGTTATATGGAATTTGATGAATTTTGACAAGTTCTGATGGTTTTGGACTTATATGAATTTTGGACAAGTTAAGATGAATTTTGGACAAGTTTATATGAATTTTGGATAAGTTTATTTAATTTTTGGATATGTTTCATCAGTTTTTGACAAGTTTTAATGAATATGTTTGCAGTTTTCATCAGTGTTGATGGAACGTGGGTGAGAAAAAGAGACAAGTGAGATTTTAGTAAAGCTCGTACGTATACGGTGAATGCCACAAAAGAAACAACATATGAGGAGTTGGTCCATATGGTTTACCAAATTTCCAAGATGGATAGGATGGCGTATGACTTAAAAATTGAAGTCCCGAACACTCTGGGTAACTTTGTGTTGGCGCCAGCAGTCTTGGTGTCAGATGATGATGTCGCATATTATATGAACAACGACTACTGGACTAAATTTCCTATTTGCGTGAGTTTTGAACCGAAACGAATCATGTCACCAATTGCTAACGATGTGGATCCTAAGCGAAAAGGAAAACAAGTGTTGAAAGTTCCTCGCATTGAAAACAGAAGACAACATTATCCTCTCGCAATTGAAGTCTCACAAAGTAATCCAAAACGAAACAATGAACGTTCGGTTTCCGAGGATGAGTTTTCAACAGACAAGAGCGGCGAAGATGAAATGTATAGGCGCGATAGAGATACATTTGACGTCGATTTTGAAGACTTTGAAGAAAACAAAAATGATGACGACGGTGATGACGTTGAAGACGCTGAAGATTTTGAAGAGTTTGTAAATGATGAAGAGTACGGCCACCTTTTTGAGAACTACGATGTTCATTCTGGTGACTACCATCCCGAAGTTAATCCTTGTGGAGGATCTTCGGGAACTTATACTTAGAAAGATCCTCAATTCACGCAAGAACAATTGGTTAAGGAGGTAAAATATCTTGAAGGCCCGACTCAATCCTCTACAGGTAATTTTTCAAGTTCACGTATAATTTATTCATGTTTTGAACTTAACCGTTTCTCGTTTAATGTAATAGGTAGCTCAGAAGACTTGTATTTGGGAAAAAAGCTTGAGAACAAATCAGAAATGAAGACACACGTGCACCTATACGCCATGAAAAATAATTTTGAGTTTCGAGTTAAATCATTATCGAAAAAAAGGTGGTACGTTCTTTGCAAAGATGAGAGTTGTACGTGGAAACTCCAGGGCATCGTACAGTGGTCAGGAATATGGGAGGTTGTGGCTTTCGTAAAAGCTCACTCGTGATCGCGTGTTGTTCGAGCAGAAGGTAAACGAGGACCTGCACCGTGGGTTATTGGACACGTGTTTAAAGACAAATATTCGATAAACTCAATGGCCGATTATTTAGCACACAACGTTAGAGAAGAAGTGAAGACAAGATGAAGTTTAGACATATCGTATTTGAAGGCGTAGAGATCTAAAGAAGTAGCTATTGGACTCGTTCGTGGTACACATGAACAGTCGTATCAGAAACTACCTTCTTGGTTGTACATGTTGAAGCAAAAAAACCCAGGCACGGTTACTGATTTTGTGAGAGATGGCGACAAATTCAAATATGCATTTTTTTTCCATTAGGGCGTGTCTTCGAGGATTTAAGTATTGTAGGCCTGTCATATCTTTGGATGGTTCATTTTTGAAGACTAAATATGGGGGACAGTTGCTTGTAGCGATTGCATTGGATGCGAATTCACATTTGTATCAAGTCAGTTTTGGCGTTGTCGACATCGAGTGTCATGAATGATGGACGTGGTTTTTGTTGAAGTTGAAATAAGTCATCGAGGAAAACGTACCTGATTTGGCATTAATATCTGATCGACATGTAAGTATCAGACATGGTGTTGAAGTTGCTTTTCCGGGAATACCTCATGGTTATTGCTACCATCATGTACAGCTTAACGTTCAACACAAGTTTAAGACAGATCATTATCGCGGTGAATTGTACAAAGCTGCTTATTGTTTCAATAAGACGTCATTTGAAGCTCACTTCAGGCAGCTGAGGCAAAAAGATGTCGAGATGGAAAAATATCTTGAAGATATCGGGTTTGATCGTTGGGCAAGATCGTTCTTTCCTGGGAAAAAGGTAAAATTAAATAACATGTAATCAAATATTCATTTCCTAACAACTTTATTGTTATTTTTTGCAGGTATGATATTATGACGAGTAACAACGCCAAAAGTTTTAACGCTAAAACAAGGCATGCGAGGTCATTCCCGATAACGACGCTTCTTGAGTTCATAAAATTCACACTACAGAATTGGTTCTTCAAACGAGGAGACATTGCACATAAGTTAAACATGGAACTTACACCAAGGTGGCAAGCTGACTTTGAGAATATGAACAATAAAGCAAAATTTGTACACGCGTACATGTTTGGGTTGTACAAATGTCACGTAAAAGACGGTGGGGTTGAGCATGATGTAAACTTGCAACAAAATACTTGCACTTGTGGAATTCCTCAACTTTTAGGTATCCCTTGCAAACATGCCATTGCATCAGCTCAACATCGTTGCGTGGACGTATACTCTTTATGTAGTCCTTTCTACGTAAAGAAAATGTGGATCGAAGAGTATAAAGACGCCGTCTATCCAGTTGGGAGTGAAGAACAATGGGATGTTCCAGAAGATATTAAGCATATGAAAGTATTGGTTCCCGTTGAAAAGAAACAAGCCGGTCGTCCAAGAAAAAGTAAACAAGGAAGGCGAAAGGTAAACCAATATCCATCTCAAGGTGAAAAAGTCATTGTAAGGCGAAAATGCGGAAAATGCGGTGGTTTAGGTCACAATAGAAAGACATGCACATGGCGAGAGTGAGTGTGAATTATGTAGCCGTTGTTGACATATTGAATTATGTTGAACTTTTTGAATTATTTTGAATTATGTTGAACTTTTTTTAATTATTTTGAAGTACTTTGAATTGGTTCGTTTTGACAAGTTATACACAACCAATCTAAAACAAGTTAAAATGTTTTAATGTAAAAACAAAATTTACACAAAAAAAAAAAAAAAATTAAAGTGTCTTAATATAAAAACAAGTCATCGGGTAACTCTATCTAAACACAAGTCAACCGCCCACTTTTTCCTGAATATCGTCCTGAATATCTTCATGTTCTCCGTTACGAGGAGGTCGAGCTTTTGACTCTTTCATCGGACGCGTTCGAGGAGTAATAGAGATATACTCCTCATCATCGTCCTCCTCCTCGTCATGGCCAAGGATGTCGGCTTCCTCCGCGGCTGAACCAACGATATTGATTTCTTCAACAACGTTCCTTGGCTTGGCCGCATTTTCTCCTTCGATGTCTATCAGATATAGACATTTCTTCGTCTGGTCTTCAAGAATATCGAAGTATTTGAAGGACGCCCAACTGAAAACATATAAAAATGTTTTGATTTATTAAAGAAAAATATGAAAGATCAATAAAACTTACCGATTTCTTCTTCAGAATCTTCTCGACGTCCTTCCTAAGAACAACGATGGTGCCCGACCACGAATGCATTCTCGGCATTCGATTTCCAATGCTTGTTCCAAAGGCTTGCCCAATCTCCAGGATCGCCTCGTACGCCCAATATTGAAAAGCGTGAAGATTCCCAGACAACGTGTACTCTGCCTCATTTTATTGAACGTCGGGTTTCTTCTTCAACTTTGTCTCGAGACCCTCGAGCTGATGCGTCAAGTCGACCGAGAGCGATTGAAACGTCTCGACCCAACTCATGTCCCTCCACAACAAACTGTAGAAGAAGGGGAGATCTTCTACGAATTGCACGAACGGTTGCCACCTCGGCTCGATAAATTTGTTCGCCGGTTGTCCCAATATATATCCGAGAACGAAGACGCACAATCCAATCTTGTAAACGTCTACGGGGTTCTTGCACGCATTCCAAAATTCAATGAGCGCACTGAATTTGATGTTGCTTGTCTCATTCAAGTACTCATCAATGAGGCTTCTAGAGGATCGTTTGTCCTTCTCGTCTTTTGTCGGAATGTCGGTGTAGTCTAAACCCGAGATTAAGGCCTATTCGAGACGACCGAATCGAACCCTCTTTCCGCCAAGCCAGAATTGAATCTCTCCGTAGTTGATAGACTCGACCTTACTCTCCAAAAGGGCGTGCACAAGAACGGGCGCTAAATTCAACTCGCTATTATCGAAGAAGAATTGCTCGAACACCGTCTCTCGTAGTTGCTCGGTAAGTTTCATTTCTTCGAACCGATTCTTCATATTTTTCAACACGCTGGTTCCACCATATGTTATACGCCCCGAGAAAATCTCGTTAATGAGGAATTTCAAGTGGTCCTACACAAAAACACAAAAAATTAAGATAATCGTACAAAAAAAGGGTTCAATCGCATGATATCGCACGGTATCGTAGATTATCGTACGGTATCCCACGCTATCGTACGATAGCGTACGATATTGTACGATATCGTACAATACCACCTCGAAGGGCCATCGTACGTCCATCGTACGGTATCGTACGATATCGTATGTCCATTGTACGGTATCGTCCGATGATACCTATGATGGTGTTCGTCGTTTTTCCGGAAAACCTAAAATCCTAAAATCTCTAAACTAGTTCAAATCTTCCCAAATCAAACCGATTTAACATACATTATGGTCGAGACACTAAACAAACTACATTCAATCAATTTCAAAGAACAAAAATCATAAATCATACATTTTTTTGGGATTTTTTTTCCTTGTGACGTTTCTTAAGTTTTCAGGCCGTCTCCCTCGCCGATGAAATTATTTTCCGATCTCGAAGACATTGATTTTATTGTATGCAATCGTGGTCCTCTAGTTTTGCACTTGTGAAGATAGATTAGAAGAATTTTTTTTTTTTGAAATGGTGAAGAGGAGTTTCGGCCGAGAGAAAGAGAAGGGAAAGAGAGAAAAAATAGAAGAGAAGAGTGAGGGAGAATAAAAAGAGTTTAATATGGATATTTTAATTCTTTTTGGGTGAATATATTATGAAATTTCTTAATTTGTGAAGGACACAAATCATCGTCAGACGCGCCAAAATTATCTTCCACATGCAGTTTTCTTTTTCGGAAACGGATTCGATTTTACATGTGATTTGAATTTCTGGAGGTTATGCAATTTGGAGTTATACTTAATTGTGAAAAATTAATGCTCAGATTTTATACTATATTTGAAATCATTATTTGGTAAAAAACAAAAAGTAATTTAACGGTAACTAAAAGTCCATTTAAATGGGTTTTTAGATTCTTTTCAATATAATTTTGAATATAACGATATAGAAGTAATCAATTTTTATATCATTACAAAATTACCAAAATGAATAAATAAATAAACTAAGAGGAATTTTTTTAAAATTTTACTCGGTACAGATAATTATTTTATGGGACTAAAAAAACGAAACATATGGACCTTAGTTTAAGTGGTAACGACCTCATTCATTAAACGTCTCCTCTTATGTGAGAGTAAGAAATTCAATTATAATAAATGTCCTCGATTGACTTTAAATTAGTTTTCAAGCTTAAATCTAAATAAAATAGTTCGTACACCTGCGTTAAATAAAATGTATAAACCTTTAAAATTGTGCTCTAACCCTTTAAGATAAACGCTATTTTGCACATTCAGGTGAAATTTATCATAAAATTTGTTATTTACCCACATTTATATTTAGTGTTTCCAATATAGTCAACGTTTTGTAAATTTCCAATTTTCTTTACACGAACATTGGGTCCAAACTAACTTCATCTTGCAGTTTTATAAACATTTTCAAATTCGGATCAAAACAGTCCGAATAGTTCAGTAAATAATTTAAGATGAGTATTCACACAAAATTTACAAAATGTTAGATATTTTAAAATTTGTGAACACTTTTATGAGTATATAGCTAAACACCCTTTATGTATATTTATTTATTTATATATATATATATATATATATATATATATATATATATATATATATACACTAAGTTGTGCTACATCCCTTTCATCTCACCTGCAAAGATTAAGTGAGTCAAAGAAACTTGGGAAGAAGAAAAAAAACCAGAGCAAAACTCGCGAAGAAGAAAAAGTTCAGTAAAATGAATTTCAAAACCCTAAAAAAGACTTTTACACACTTCATCTAGCATGTTGAGATTAGGAGTGTCAAAGAAACTTTGTGACTTAAACGACCGAATATAAATCGTCACTCAGAATCCAAAATGACTGCAAATAGAACAACGTTGTCTTATTAAGGCGCAATAGGTAAATTGAAAGATGATACTCGGGATTGGAGCATCTATAAGTTGAGATAAGTATAAGTGAGTAAATAATGAAATGAAATATCCCTCGAAAAAGTTCATTGGCATTTTTACTAAAATCTAAGAAATGCTATTACTCAAGAATTTAGTCAATACCGGTTAAATAATTGGTATACCGAGGAGGATGTCAATCATGTTAGAATAGGTCTAGGGTTAAGAAAAATTATCATTAACACATTGATGGCCGAATATAAAAATTTCATTATAATAAAACAGTTTTTACTAACCTAGGCAAAGTGCATGAACATTTATATATTATAAATATTATTTAATTACTTGAACACTACCCTTCTACCCTTTCTTGTAGCTTGATTTTTGATGAGCCTTGGAAAAGGTAAATTCTCTCATCTCGCTCGTTACCTTCACTACTAGTCTTGAACTCGAGAAACCTAAGGTTTCTATTACATGATTCTATAGAGTGTTTGAAGTGTTTGTGTGTGGGCACAATTAAACACAATAACTCAAGAACAAGTCTTTGAGCTAAAGAGCTCATTTAGCCTAAGTCTAATGAGGACTTATGTGTCAAAATAAAAGAAGTATTTTGAGAGAGAGAGAGGAAGAAAAGTGGACGGTCACAATGAGAGAAAAAAGAGTAAGAAACTTATTTTCACATTGTTGCAAAAATCGCGCGCGCAAGTGCACACGTCGAACAAGTAATATAGATAGTAAGTTTAGTTCGTTCCCATGAGGATTTATATTAAATGTGAATCAATGTCGACTACAATTTAAATCAAGAGAAAATGTAATGTGAAGAATATTGCTTCTAAAATATTAAACAACTAAATTAAAATGTTTAAAGATGAATGTGAGGGAACAAGGGTGTGGTTTCACTTTTCTATTCTACTGTTGGAATTTCTAGACAAATGAGAATAATCAATCCTATGGTTGTGCTAATCGTGTTCACGTAAATTTTATCGCTAACCCTCACTAGAGTGATATTAACGACCTAAGAGTAAGAACTTCTTTTACCTCTCGGTCTCAAGGCAACGAACCTAGCTTGCATTATGTTTTGGAACACTCACTCGACTCCCTAGCAGCTACGAGTACTCTATTTTATTCGCACGACTAATTAAACCTTGCTAGAGAGAATAACTAATCTTAAAATCAAGCATACGATGATTAGGCATATACGAGCATTAAGAACAAAAATAGAATAAACCTCAGCCAAAGAATCAAATCAAACCTCAAAGAAACTAAAATAAATCCATGAAAATTATTAAAAAAAGATCCACCATCACCCTTTAAGGAATTAGTTCATGGTGACGGTGGAAAAATTAGAAAATAAACAAAAACAATGATCCATACATAAACAAAGCATAATGAATAAATAGAGTTTCAGAGGGAAGGGAGAAAGAAAAACTAAATATGAAGTTGCAGGCTCGTCACAGCCTCCAGATTATCTCCGGTCTTCTTCTCCGTTCACCCATGGCTCCTTCATGGTGTTTTCTCTCTCTCCAAACTGAAACCAACCAAGAATGACTTCTAAATGGCTGCCATTAGGTTATAAAGTCGAGCTCCTCAACATTCTACAGATCTGGCCTTTAAAAACTGATCCAACGGCTTAAAATCGAAGCCCACGGGTCAACTTCAGCTGTTGTTGGAGCCCCATCGCGTCACGGTGGATTCCACCGTGTCGCGATGGGCACTCTGGAGGTCTGCGGGCTGCTTCACTTTTTATCTCATATCTTGAGCTCCGGGTATCGAAATTGAGATCCGTAAAATGTTCCAGAATCCTTGCGATCACCCCGTCATCCGAGGATGTTCTATTTCTCTTTCTCTTTTACATATATAATTCTCATTTTCCCATCTTTGCATCTCATAGATCTTTGCGCACATTAATGTCCTGAAAACTTCACACAAACTACAAAAATTATCAAAATACTTGAGTATAAACATCGTTTCTTCGCTTAAGTTCATAAAATAATCACGTAAGAAATGCACTTATCAAACTCCCCCAAACTCGAACTCTTGCTTGTCCTCAAGCAAAAAAAATGTAGAAAAAAGATGAGGCACACGAACACACAAAAACAAAAACTAAACAATTTCAAAAAAAAATAGGTTCAATATTATTGTTATTTCGATCGATTCATGCTTAGACTCTATTTTTAATTTTCAAGACCTTTTGGCTTAAAAAATTCAAGGTCTTAAACGCTTAGTTAACTGCTAAAATTCAAAAGAGAAAATAAAATCATATGTTAGCTTAGCCGTTTCGCAATGTTTACCTATCTCGAAAGTGTTCGGATACCTAAAATTGTCTTCTTGTCAAAAAAAATCATAAGACCACAAAAACCTGTAATATATATTTGAGATTTGTTATTTACGGTTTCGACTTACCATAGGCCTCTTCTTTTCCCTTGATCTCCACTAATGTACACAAATCATTTCTAGCTTGTCAAAAGGTCTTATGAGGCTTGTAATGTTAGGCTCGGGTCAAGGGTATGGAAGTGATTTTTTAGTGACTAGGGTTGATCTTAGCGACTCAAATAAGAACTGGAGAACTCCTAACTTTTTCACTATCTTTCCCAAGACATGTTTTCTCTCATTTACAACTCTCTTTTTCTCTTAAATTATTTCAAACCTTGGCTCACATAGCCTTTTCTATTTGAACTACACCACGTCAAAATGGCTAACACTTTTCTTTTCAATTTTCAATTCTTATTTTTTTTTAAAGAAGAAGAAGACAAAGAGACGGTTTTTATAATATTACTACTCGACGTGGTGTTTAAACTGTTGGCAGAAATGCCCACAAGAATATTGTTTATTTACATATTGATGTAATATATAAATCTTTGTAAAGTCCTTATTAGAAGATTGTTTATTTACATATTGATGTAATATATAAATCTTTGTAATTTGCTGATTAAATTAATAAAAGTTGAAACGTTCATTCATTCCTTTTTAGTTTGATTGAAGATTTATGATATTCACTAGTCTTATAGTCCTTAATCAAACCTAACAATGTATGAATAGACAAATGTAGATTTGCGTGAACAAAATCTTCATGGTTTGACTAAAACGATATATTTGCAATCTAAAGATCAACGGACTATTGATCCCAGTATGATTGTTGGAAGAATCTAGGATGTCTGGTTACGAGGCATAGAGAGTTAGGAACTCTATAGTTCTTCCAGTGTGTCTTTCGAAGATACTGAATTGACCAGTGCACCTTTAGAGACAATAGAAGAACAAACCATTTAACATCTTCTATCTCAAGGTCACTATGTATTAATCGCATCATGCTTACCTAAATCCTGAAATGAGACATGTCATTTCATAGCATTTATACTCTCATTTGAGAAAGTCAAATTCTAGGTCCATTGCGTGATCTAGAAAAGGTCTATTGGTGAGATATTAAGTTATGAAGATGTCATGAACCAACTTTGTGAAGTTCTCATAGATATGGAATTCATGTACAAGATTGTTGAGATGCAATATATATCACCTCTTGCTTTATTACTTGGATTGTGAATAAATGAACTAAAGCCAAAAAGTCGTTTAAGGCATTATGAAATTAATTTCGTTATTTGTGCAATTATAATTCTACAATGGGTATTTTAAGAATTGTCTTAAAAGAAATAAGGAAGTATCTAGATGCTCCTCCCTTAGGTAGAGTTCGGTCAAGATAGTGCATCATGAGGAGAATTTTATTTCTTTTTTCTTATAAGGATAATTACCCAAAAGAAAAAGGGAAATGAATTTCCTTGAGAAGGAAACAAATGTGCTAAGTGAGGAAACAAATTTCCTCACTAATGCAAGGAGTATGGCCGGCCAAACTAAGAGGGAAAGGGGAAGGGAAAATCAAATATTGTGTCATGAATACATTATTCATTCATGAATGAATAATTGACCTTTATAGATTTTTCTTTCTCCTATAAATAGAGCCTCATATAGAGATGTGAAGGTTAAGCTTTACTCTTGCTCTCTCCCTCTTTTGGCCGACCATCTCTCTCTCTCTCTCTCTAGAACATACTCTTCTTATTTTGCACCTAGATCCACACTTGATCTAGAGAATTAGCTTATGATCCAAGAATTGTTCTTGGTTCATATTGTTTAATTGTGCCCACACACAAATCCTTCTAAACCTCTATGGACTCTTGTAATAGAAATCTTAGGTTTCTCAAGTTCTTATTTAGGTTTGAAGGAATCAAGCTAGAAAAGAAGATATACCTTTCCCGAGACACTTCAAGTTTGAAGACACAAGAAAGGTTCGTATTCAATTGTAGGTTTAATAATGCATTTAATTTATAACATGTATATGCTATTTATCTAGGTTAGTAAAAATTGTTTTACTTCTAAAAGAAATTTTTATATTCCGCCATTAATATGATTAATGACAAATTTTTCTTTAACCCTAGACCTATTCCAACATAAACAAATTTTAATTTTCTACAAAGAACATATATACTCTCTACAGACAACCAAATATTCCCCAATATTTTTCTTTCTATTAAGCTTAACGAATTTATTTGTTCTCAAGAGTCGCTAAAAATCAATGGGTTTTTTGTGGGATTAAAAATTATGGCTCAAAACTTTTTCTAACTAAGTAACGAGAGGGTAAAACATTAGGCTTTTTGTGACTAGGTTCTAATGATATTCAATATTTTTGGGTCCGATTCTTTGGCTTTAAGGGTTTATCCTAATGCCTAAATCATTCTTACTAGATCAATGTGTAATCAATTTCGCCTCGATTAGGAATTGGAGAAGGTTCTAGTAAGTACGGTGATTTTAATTCATTTTTTTGACAATAATACGCATCTAACATTCCTAAACTTTGAGACATACAAAATTCGGGCTTATATGACAACAAGGATTCTCAAAACTTAATTTCCTCCTAGAAATTCATGAATTTTTAATCCTAAGCCTAAAGTATTTAAAAACTCAAAATCTCATTGACAAGCATATGTGGACCAATCAATTTAACAATAATTAACAACCTATCAAACAACGCAAGTCAAATAATAAAAAAAATGAAAAAATCTAGAAACAAAAACAAAACTAAAAAATATAATATACATCGCAATTTAAATCTCCCCCCAAACTCAAACTAAGCATTGTTCTCAATGTAAAAAGGACTGAAATACGTGGGAGAAAAGGAGACTTACCTTGCGAGTGAACGACCGAGTCACTCGTCGTCCGGCGGTCTCGAGCGCTTCGTGCTTGCATCGAGCTGTTCAACATACTTTCTCTTCGGGTACTTCATCGAGTTATAGACGTTGAAAATGACTTCCTCGTCTTGCATTCTCAACTTCAGCTCTCCTTTTTGCACATCTATTAGTGCTCCTCCAGTTGCTAAAAATGGCCTCCCTAAAATGATTGGAATGTCTCTGTCGTTTTCCATATCTAAAACAACAAAATCAGCCGGAAAAATGAATTTATCTACCTTTATGAGCACATCCTCGATGACTCCTCGAGCATATTTAACTAAGCAATCGGCCATTTGTAGTGTCAGTCATGTCGGTTTCACGTCGCCTATTCCAAGCTTCTTGAAAATGGAGTACGGCATGAGGTTAATTCTTGCTCCTAGGTCGCACAACGCTTTCTCGAAATATGTCTCTCCGATAGCACATGGGACGATGAAGCTTCCGGATCCTTTATCTTTTGAGGGAGCTTCTTTTGGAGGATTGCACTGCACTCTTCGGATAAGGAAATCGTGTTGCGGTCTTGAATCTTCCGCTTGTGAGTCAGGATGTCCTTCAAATATTTGGTGTAGCTCGGCATTTTTTCGATAGCCTCCGCGAAAGGTATGTTGATGTGAAGTTGTTTGAATACTTCAATGAATTTCCCAAATTTTTTGTCGAGCTTCACATTCTTCAGCCTCTGGGGGTATGGCACCTGCATTTGAGGAAACGATTGAATTTTGGACAAATTGGCGTCATTTTCATCACTTTTGTTTTCCAGACCCGATTGACCATCGCGCCTCGATGGGGTTGGTCGCATCGCGGTGTATCCTCGTTCTTCTTCATCGCGTCACGGTGTATCCTCGTCGCGTCGCGACACTAGTGCATCACGTCGCAATGACGATGTTTCCTGGGATTCCAACACCTTTTTTCCTGTGTTTTCATCTGCATCCTCCAAAACCAAATCACTGCATAAAGTAATAGCATTCACATGACCTTTTGGATTTACCTTTGTGTTGCTCGGAAGTGATCCTTGAGGTCTCTCGGTCAATGTTGATTTTAATTGACCCATTTGAGTCTCGAGACTCCTGATTTGGGCAGATTGACTCTGAAGGGCGGTGCGAGTTTCGTTCATGAATGTCGCCATCAGATTCTCGAAGTCCACCTTTTGTGCTTGTTGTTGATGATTTTCTTGTGTTGGTTTATGAGCTTGGTTCACCGGTTGCCTCCACGAAAAATTAGGATGATCGTTTCTCGCGCCCGTGTATGAGTTGCTGGAATTTTGAAACGTTGGGCGGTTGTAGTTGCCTACAAAATTAGCCTGTTCCTGAATTTTTGTTGGGCATTCTTCGGTGGCATGTCCTCCATTGCACCAAAAACATGGTTTGGCAATCGTGGCTTGTATGACTTTAGCTTGGGCGTCAAAATTCGCCATTTGCTTCGTGATGAGAGCCATTTGAGTCGACATCATCCTTAATATCTCCGAATCGTTGGATGAGGTTGTCGCAGCGTGTATTGTGTTTGGCTCCGGCTTCAAGACTCTATGCTCCATGGGGTATTGCTCATTCGCTCTTGCCAATTCTTCAAGGAGTTCATAGAACTCAGATGGCATCTTTGTCAGGCAGCCCCTCTTGCTGCAGTGTTTACTAAGGTGTTTGTTTGGGTGAGAAGACCATAGTAAAATGTGCCAAGAAAATCTGCCCGAGCAATCCCATGGTGGGGCATTTTCTGAGCATCTCCTTGAATCGCGACCATGCCTTGCATAGAGTTTCTCCGTCCCGTTGACGGAAGCTGTGGATTTCGTTGCAGAGGCAAGTGGTCTTCTCGAATTGGAAATACTTGGTGAAGAAGGCGTTGCAGAGGTCCTCCCACGAATATATGGAATCAGACGGCAGTGACTGCAACCACCCTTTGGCTCGGTCTCTCAGCGAGAATGAAAACAGCCGTAAACATACAGCGTTCACCGGAATGTTGGGGATGTGGAAGGTGTCGCACATCTCGTTGAAGTTGCAAATGTGCTCGTTCAGATCAACACTCGGGGCTCCTGAGAATTGATTTTGTTGAATCATGTTGATAATCCCCGTGTTGATGTGAAAGCTTTGATCCGCCGTAATTGCTGGTTTACGGATGGCTAAACGATAACTTTCAGCTTTCGGTGACACGTAGTCAATGAGAGGTCTCTCCATGAGGACAGGTTCCTCGGGAATTTGCTGCGGAATATTCGGAAAATTTTCCATCGGTTCTTGGTGCTCGTGCTCTGGACTCTCTGGTTCTTGACGCTCGTGCCTTCATGTCCTCCGATTTCTTTTGCACGTATTTTCTATCTCAAGGTCGATCGGAAGTATAGCTGATGATCCGTCTTTTCGCATACACCTGAGAGGGAACACGAATACGTAGATGTATTAGTTTAAGCACATATTTAAATTACAATACAAATTGGATTCACAAATAATAAAATAAATCCCCGGCAGCGACGCCAAAAACTTGTTGCGAAAATCGTGTGTGTAAGTGCACACGTCGAACAAGTAATATAGATAGTAAGTTTAGTTCGTTCCCACGAGGATTTATATTAAATGTGAATCAATGTCGACTACAATTTAAATCAAGAGAAAATGTAAGGTGAATAATATGGCTTCTAAAATATTAAACAACTAAATTAAAATGTTTAAAGATGATTCCGAGGGAATAAGGGTGTGATTTCACTTTTCTATCCTATTGTCGGGATTTCTAGACAAACGACAATAATCAATCCTATGGCTGTGCTAATCATGTTCAAGTAAAATTTATTGTTATCCCTCGCATTAACGACCTAAGACTAAGAACTCCTTTTACCTCTCGGTCTCAAGGCAACGAACCTAGCAAGCTGTGGCTATCTCTAGACTTCACAGAATGTACTACGGTACTCTAGAGAGAATAACTAATCCTAAAATCAAGCATACAATGATCAACGAGTATTAAGAACAAAAATAGAATAAACACCAGCCAAAGAATCAAATCAAACCTTAAAGCAACTAGAATAAATCCATGACAATTATTAAGAAAAGATCCACCATCACCCTCTAAGGAATTAGTTCATGGTGATGGTGGAAGAACTAGAAAATAAACAAAAACAATGATCCATAAATAAACAAAGCATAATGAATAAATAGAGTTTCAGAGGGAAAGAAGAAAGAAAAACTAGATATGAAGTTGCAGGCTCGTCACAGCCTCCAGAACATCTCCGGTCTTCTTCTCCGTTCACCCACAGTTCCTCTGTGGTGTTTTCTCTTTCTCCAAACTAAAACCAACCAAGATTGACTTCT
Source organism: Urtica urens (assembly GCA_958296335.1). NCBI lineage: Eukaryota > Viridiplantae > Streptophyta > Magnoliopsida > Rosales > Urticaceae > Urtica > Urtica urens. The sequence continues at coordinate 9,310,382 of OY282531.1, forward strand.
AAATGGCTGTCATTAGGTTATAAAGTCAAGTTCCTCAACAATCTACAGTTCTGGCCTTTAAAAACTGATCCAACAGCTTAAAATCAAAGTCCACGGGTCAACTTAAGTTGTTGTCAGAGCCCCATCGCGTCGCGGTGGATTCCACTGTGTCGCGATGGGCACTCTGAAGGTCTACGCGCTGCTTCACTTTTTATCTCATATCTTGAGCTCCGGGTATCGGAATCCTTGCGATCAACCCGTCATCAAAGGATGCTCTATTTCTCTTTCTCTTTTGCATCTATAATGCTCATTTTCCCATCTTTGCATCTCATAGATCTTTGCGCACCTGAATGTCCTGAAAACTTCACACAAACTACAAAAATTATCAAAATACTAGAGGATAAACATTGATTCTTTGCTTAAGTTCATCTAATAATCATGTAAGAAACGCACTTATCACACATCTCTATGTGAGACTCTATTTATGGGAGAAGTAATATCAAGAAAGGGTAATTAGCCTTTCTTATTGTGCATTCATGACACAATATTTGATTTTCTCTCCCCTTTCTTTAAGAATATGGCCATCCATTAAAAGCTCAAGGAAAGGAAAATATGTTTCCTCACTTAGCTTATTTCATTCTCAAGGAAATTCATTCCCTATTTCTCTTTAGAGTAATTATCTTTATAATTAAAGGCAAATAATCATCTCCTCTTTGGGTGATGTTGGCCGAACTCTACACAAGGAAAGGGGCATTTAGATGCTTCCTTATTTCTTTTAAGACAATTCTTAAAATACCCATAGTATAATTAATATTGCACAAATAATGAAATTAATTTCATAATGTCTCAAACGACTTCTCGACTTTAGAAACTAATTTATATTTCCATCACATGAAAATATTCAAAATATTATTTTGACATTCATATCATTTTATGTCCATGGGACAAAAATACCCCTTAGGTATTTTCCGAGAAAACGTCTAGTTCAACATTTGAACTTATTTTGACTTAGCTTCTAGTTTAACGATCTTACTCTAATGACATGTAATAGTGACCTTATTGATTCAAATGAACAAAGCTTGAGCTACTATACTCGGACTCAAAAGTTCACAAACCTTTTCCGAGAATTAGCTTAATGTCAACTGACTCCACTGAATAGTTAACACTGAGAATCTCTCAGTTCAAATGATTTTATACTCATAATTCAACTTAATTATATTGAGCGGATCCATTGAATATTAGATATGATTATCCATCATGAATATCATCAAGTAGATTGGATTTATAAAATTACTGTTTTATCCTTCTAGTTGTTATTTCTTCAACTCCTTTGTTACTTGCGAATAAGTTAGAAACAATGCATTGAAGAGTAGCTAACAAGTCACATTGTTTCATCTAAATAAAGTCGCTACTGATTTTTTATACCACGCGGTTCATTTATTCACAATCCAAGTAATAAAGCATGAGGTGATATACATTACATTTCAGCAATCTTGTACATGAATTCTATATCCATGAAAACTTCACAAAGTGTACTCATGTCAACTTCACAACCCAATACATCACCAATAGAACACATCTAGTTCACAAACTTGGATCTAAAGTGTAGCTTTCTAAAATGAATATATTGAAGTCATGAAATGACATTGTCTCATTTCAGGATTAAGGTAAGCACGATACAATTCATACATAGTGACCTTGAGATAGAAGAGATTAAATGGTTTGTTCTTACATTGTCTCTAAAGGTGCACTGGTCAATTCAGAATCTTCGGAAGATACACTGGAAGAACTATAGAGTTTCTTACTCTTTATGCCTTGTAACCAGACATCATAGATTATTCCAACAGTCGTAATAGGATCAATAGTCCGTTGATCTTTAGATTGTGAATATTTCATTTTAACCAGACCATGAAGAGTTTGTTCACGCAAATCTACATTTCTCACTTCAGACATTGTTAGGTTTGATTAAAGACTATAAGATTATTGAATATCATAAATCTTCAAACAAACGAAAAAGGAATGAATTAACGTTTTTACTTTTATTATTTAATCAGTAAATTAAAATAAGGACTTATGAAAGATTTGTATTACATCAATATGTAAATAAATAATATTCTTGTGGGCATCTTTGCCAAAAAATTGGTACTTGAAAAGACTAACCATATAGATGGAAGCCGAGAATAAAAAATATTCCAGCACAATTGTTCGAGTCAAATAGGCCGGAGAATCAATAATAGTTAAAGAGAACCCCATTTTTAAGTCAAGAGCGATCACTATTGAGAAAAACTTCGGATAGAAGAGAAGAAAATAGGTCAAAATATTAATCAAAACTATAAATAAAGTAAAACGTACACTCCGGTTGTTATATGCCGAGTATGCAATCACAACAAACGGTCAGCATTGAGAAACATGGTGTTTTCAAATAAATTTCTAATTGGAATGCAATTTCTACAATTTCCCTACCATAACTCACCTTTGATTCAGCTGGTAAACCCCTTAATTTTAACTACACATCATATATAAAACAGTTGTATTAATTTAAACGGTCCTTATTGTTTTATAAAACAATGATATAATATCGTGACTTATACTCTCTATTTAAAAATATCGTAATATTTTGAGAGCTTATGGAATGCAAAATATTCATGATATTGGACAAAAAAAACCGTTCACTTCTTACAAGAAAATAACGAATGGTGGAAACAAATAATTTATACTTTCTCGACGGTATCGAAGGAGACTGGTGCTCATCCACCATATACATATTCTTGCATTAAATATTTTTATGGAGTATCGGCGATATATCATGACATATTGATGGTAAGTTTCAAATATAGATTTTGAAAATTTCGATTTTATTTTTGTCGATTAGATTGTTTCAATTCATGTTTTGTGAAATATCTTTTAAATATTTGTGATTAAGAAATTGTTTTCGCGAGTTTTCAATTTTCCGACTTAGAAATGATCCATAGTTGTTCTGCTCGTTCCATTTGAGAATTGTTATTAAGTTTATTGGCTGCCATAAATATTGTAGCATTTGATTTCGTATTTTCATAATTTGAAATTTGTGACTTATGTATATATATAGTTTGAATCATTTAAGTATATAATTGCTATAAAACTTTTGTCAATATACTCGTCGACAATCAATGTATCATTAATATATCATGGATATAATCGGTAGGCGGTACTGATAATATTATAAGATACTCAATGTATATATATATATATATATATATATATTTGTCGATATATGATATATTCTTAAAATCATCGGCAATTGAAATCTTGATTATACCTATTTTTTTATCCACTATAAAAAAGAATTTAAGCTTGATTAGATACCGAGATGTAGGAAATATTTTTCACCTTGCCAATAAATTTGAAAGTTAAATTATTGACTAAGCTACAATTTTTGTTAAGTAAATTAACCACTAAATACAAATGTTTTGTCAGTTTCAATTGCGCTTGTTAGTTAAAGTTTCTTTTTATTTCTTTGTTAACGATCTTCTGCCCTTCCTCATCCCACTCAATTTGGTCGAGGACATTTACTTTTTCTGTCTCAATTTCCACCTCCACCTTACTAGCCCATGGTATACTCAATAGATATTCAACAGGTTAATGGATAATAACGCTCCATATAGGTTTGGTAATTTGGTTTTGTCCAAAATTTTGTAAAACTTTTGTAAATGTCCACTCCTTCAATTAACAAAAATTTCCTTCCAATTTTGCCTAAAAAAAACAAAAACTCTCGCTAAAAATTTAATGAAATTTTAATTTCGAGTGTTAATTTTCAGTGTAAATTACAGACTAATTAACACACCACATTAACTTATATATATATATATATATATATATATATATATATATATAATTTTGAATTTCAAGAGGGAGAAACTTCAAACTCATGCAAGCAACAGCAATTTTAAAAAATAATTCTCCAAAACCAAAATCTATCGACGAACAAACTCAACTCATTTTCTTCGACCGACCATCACCAAGAAATTTTTGTGGAGCTCAACGACGTAAATCGGTCAGCGATTAACAGGTCTTTATGTTTTTTTTTTATATAATTTGTTTTGTTTTTGAAATCTTTTCTGCAAATCAAATTTTTTAGAATCAGTTCTTCATCTCTTGTTTTTTATCAATGATCTTGAGCTACAGGGACACTACGGTGGCAATGAATGAAGAAGAAGAAAAAGAATGATATGAAACTTTTATAGATGAGAAGGATGTAAAATTTTCATGAATACGAAATTTGTTCTTCTTCTTCTTCTTCTTCTTCTTCTTCTTCTTCTTCATCGTCGTCGTTTTTTTATTTCAAATTCGTGTATGAAATGTTTATTTCTTTCATCTAGTAAACTTGAAAAACATGTTTTTTGTTAATTAATATGCAATTAACGATGAAATACTTCAGTTAACATTGTAAAACGAAACTCAATTTACGTTCTAAAACTCGAATAAATGGATACTGTAATGAACAACCAAAAGAAAAATAATTTCGGAGAGATGAAATTGTTCTATTGAAATAAATGGATCTTGTAATTTCCAGATAATAGATATCGACCATAAGAGCATAAAATCAATAAAATTAAACGGAGATATCGACCAGATAATAGTTGGGGGCGACATGAACGGGGTTGCCTCCAACTCCGAGATTAGAGGGGGCAGAGATAGAGGCCCCGGTCAGTTAGCAACTTTCAGAGAGATGATTTTCGATTGTGACATCCATGATTTAGGATTTGAGGCTGATCCATTCACCTGGCTCAAAGGAAATATTGAGGAGCACCTTGACAGATGCCTAGCGAGCCACGACTGGAGTGAACTCTTCCCTCCGGCCACAGTTCGTCACTTGAGTTTTTGGAGATCAGATCAATAGGCAAGTTCTTCTTCTAACACAGGGTTCCAGAAAACGTAGCTGGAGCAGGACACCGAGGAGATTCTTCTTTGAGGAATCTTGGACTGGTGAGCCAGAGTGCGATGAGCGGATCCAAAGAGCTTGGGGGAGTGAGCAGATCCGGGCTTAGTGGATCCGGGCTTAGCGGATGCGATCAGCCTGTTCAGGCAGTCTCTCCCGCTGTGGCGGTGGAAGGAACAGGGAAATTAGAGACAAGATCGAGAAGCAGAAGAAGATCGTCGAGATTGTGGGAGGATCGAGCCCTGATTTTTGCATGGAGCCCTTCAGACGGGAGGAGAGACAGCTTGACGTCCTAGTTGAGAGGGATGAGCAGTAATGGCGCCAGAGGAGTAGAGTGTCCTGGATGCGATGCGTGGATAAGAATAGGAAGATTTTGCATCGCAAGCCTTCTGCTAGGAGGAAGAGGAACGCCATAAGAGGATTGGAGGACGAGGACGGAGTTTGGCACACTGGAGACACTGAGAAAGAGAGGATCGTCTATGGCTACTTTGGTGACATTTTTTCTACGGCGAGGCCCTCTTCTCAGATTATCGAGTTGGTGACTGCGGGCGGACAGCCTAGAATCTCTGAGGCGTTGAATGTCGAGTTGGAGTTCCCTTTTGAGCCAGTGGAGTTGACAAAGGCGCTCTTCTCGATGGATGCAATCAAGGCACCCGAGAGAGACAGTTTTCCCACGATATTCTACCAGAGATACTAGGACGTTGTTGTTGAGTCAGTCTTGAGGACCTGCCTCAGGATTCTCAGCGACGGGGAGGAGGTGGCACCATTAATGATACTATGGTCACCCTAATCTCCAAAGTTGAGGACCCGAGACGAGTCAGTGACTTCAAACCTATCAGCCTCTGCAATGTGATCTATAAGATAGTGGCCAAGTGTTTGATCAACTGCCTTAAGATCACTATGCACAACGTTATCTCTGAGTCCCAGAGCGCGTTTGTAGGAGGTAAACTGATCTTCGATAATGTCATGGTTGGATTCAAGGATCCCCGTACGATGAAGCAAAAACGCTTTGGAAATGGAAAGTGTGCGGATCTCAAACTTGACATGGCAAAGATATTCAACAGGGTCGAGTGGGTCTACTTGGAGTCAATGATGTTGAGACTGAGGTACATCACACAGTGGGTACACCTTATCAAGAGATGTGTTACCTCCGTTATGTTTGCTTTCAACATCAACGGCTTCACCCGAGGCAGTGTGTCTCCTTTTACAGGCCTCTGCCAGGGGGCTCTTCTCTCTCCCTTTTTAATCATCTATTGATCCGAGGGTCTCTCGAGCCTCTTTCGAACGAGCGAGGATGCTGGAACCATAATTGGAGTCCAATTTTGGGAGCTACACGTGTCTCACCTTCTTTTCGCGGATGACAATATGGTATTCTGTAGAGCAAGACTTGACGAGTGACGGTCATAGATATTTTACGGACTTATTCTGAGACCTCCAGCTAGTTAAAAAACTTTCAACGGTCCGATGTCTATTTCGGTATGGATGTGAGTTAGGATGAGGGGAGGCTTTAGCCCAGATCCTTGGTGTTAGGAGGACATAGTGCCACGAGCGATACTTGGGTCTCCCGGCGTTTACTGGTCGGAGTACGATGGAGCTTTTTGGGTTTGTGAGAGACTGTGTTTGAAAAAAGATTAAGAGTTGGAACGGTCTATCCCTCTCGCAGGCTCGCAAAGAGGTTTTTATTAAGTCCGTCCTTCAGTCGATTCCCAGCTACGTGACCTCTTCCCACAAGATCCTCTTGCGCTTGATTAGAGACATTCATTCGGCGATTTCCAAATTCTTGTGGGGTGGTGGCACGGCGACTAAGAAAATATACTGGTGCAAATGGGAGGAGCTCACGAGACACAAGTCAGAGGGTGGGTTGGGCTTCAGAGATCTGGATAAGTCCAACCAGACCCTTCTAGCTAAGACTGTCTGGAGACTTCTTAGGAAACCGAAGAGTCTGGTAGGATGGGTCTACATACATAGTTATTTCCTCGACAGAGATATTATGACGGCTCATGGTGGTTCGGACAACTCTTCCATTTGGCGCAGTCTTCTTTGAGATCGTGAGATTATTCAGTCCGGTTCGAGATGGTGGATCAGGGACGGAGAGTCTGTGTTCGTAATGGGCGGCAATTGGTTTCCTAGGGATAGACCAGCCACCTGGATCGATCCCCCCTGATATGCGGGTAACCAAGCTTACGAGATTCGACGGTAGCTGAGACGTGGATCTTATTACTGCGATCTTTCGAGAGGAGGACGTTGCGGCGATCTTGAGCATTCTGTGCGGGGGTGAGGGTATCCCTGATGTACATCATTGGCACTTCATTGAGGACAGAGACTACTCCGTCAAGAGCGGTTACCGCGTCGCAATGGAGAGTGTCAGTACTCCGTTCGCCAAATCTTCAGATCCGATAGTGATGGAGAGATGGTGGACGAAGTTCTGGCAGCTGAGAGTTCCTCCCAAGGTGAAACTCTAATGTTGATGAGTCTGTCTAGGCCAGATTCCGACTAGAGCATTATTAGTTACTAAGAGGATCACCTCCGACGACAGCTTCCATGTTTGTCGGGAGGCAAGAGAGACAGTTTTTCATGCATTTTGAGGTTGCAGGTGGAGCAGGCGAGTCTGGAAGGATGTGGGCTTTGACACTATCTTTAGAGCGACTGAGGTTCTTGAGGTTCGTTCCCATGAGTTATTTATTACTATTATTTGGGAACTTTGGAACCACATGAATAATGTCCTAGCCGGGAGATCTGCGTGGAGCCAGCCACAGCTAGTCCAGTGGAACGTGAGATTCCTAGAGGAGTATAGTGCAGCTTCTGTTAGAGGTTCTCCGACTACCTCGAGCGTGACGACGACCCCCAGATGGACCCCTTCAAGAGACGGCACTAGCTCGCGACCATGGAGGCTTCGGTGTTGGTTGTATTGTTCGAGACCACACCGGAGAGTAATCGTCTTGCTTACGTTTTTCCTTGCTAAAGGATTTTTACCCCAGCTAGCGAAAGCGTACGCTGTCCTTTGTGGCATAGACCTAGCTCGCAACATCGATGGTAGGAGAGCGGAGATCCAGTCTAACTTCTTGGGTGTGGTGAGGATCGTCGAGAACGGTGTGACGCCAGTGACAGAGCTTGGGACGATCTTGCACCACATCTTCAGAGAGATGAGGGAGCTTGAGGATTTTACCATTATGCATATCTCTCGTCTTTGTAATGTCGATGCGCATAATTTAGCGCGCTATGCGGTTAACCATCACACGGCTTCGACTTGGCTGGGTTTAGGGAGCCTTGTTCGGAGGAGGCTATTAGAGCCGTTGATCGCGAGTTGAGGTCCCGCACGGCAACCTAACGCCCGTTGTTTATTGTGTTTATTGCGTTTCATTTTATTTCCGTGGATTTTGTTTTATTTATATCTTTGTAATAACGGTTTTTCTCCGCAATACGTGAGATTGCTTATATGTTATTTCATGGCAGCGTACACGCTTCGTCAAAAAACAAAAATAGTTTGAAAAATTAAAGCCGGTCTAATTTACTTGCAAGGAAAAAATATATTATATTAGTATGATTTTGTTTCCAAATTTAGTAACTTGGTAGTTTAGTCTTTTAGTTTTTCATTATTTCATTCTCTTTTTATGATGTCATTATCTCTCAATTTGTAATAGGGATAATCTAACCTAATTTTCTTTTCTACCAAATCTCTTTTCATCCAAAAATTATGTATTGTAACACTCTAACACCAACTAATTATAATCAAACTAGCTATCAACATTTTCACGCTTGGTTTATATATAACATGCAAGTCTCGTAGTGTCAAACAATGTCCACTATTACAAAATTGATATTTTTATGGAGTGATTTTCGGATGTGACATGTCGCATCTAATATCGCACATATATTGACCATCAAATGCTACATGTCGCAATTAAGTGTGAAAGTCGAATATTTTTCTTAAACATTTTTAGTTTATCGAATACGACGTCGCGCATGAGCAAATGAAATTAATTTTCTTAGATGGGGGAGTCACAATTGGGAATAATAAACTGAACCCCGAAAGTTAATATCCCGAAGAAATGAAAAATCAACTAATACGGATATTTCATTTATAAAGTTGAAAAATCTTAGTTTTACGTAGTTAAAAGATAAAATATTTTTCCCCATGGATTGAACGGAAGGTTGAGAATCATATGTACTCTTCAAACAATTGAACATGCAGAACCCCGTCATTGTTCACCAAATTTTCATTTGTTAAATTAATAGTTTTGTATACATTTTACATTTGTTAGGAATCCTTGTTTGACTTGGTCAACGGAAGTTTGACCAGAACAAAATGGAAGCAGTTGATGAAAAACTGAGGAAAGACAAGTTTGAACCAGTACATTACAATGTTCCAATATGGATATGTCAAATACATTTTTCCTTGACATGCACTTTCCACTATTGCCTTTCCACATCCTTCTGCTGAACCAGCTGGTAGTGGTAAACCTTTTGTTTTAGTCTACAAAGACCACAAAATATCCATGAGATTTTTATTTTAAAGACTAATATAATGGACAATAAGAGTAATAACTAGTAATTGTATAAATATTTCAAAGGATTTGTATTTGCTATTTAACACTTTGAATTTCCAATCAAACATAGTACGAAAATATTTTACCTTTGACCAAAATTCTTCATCAGTCATTTCGGAATCGACAATACCCGGAGTGATAATTGTTATTCCGATGTCGGAACCAAATTCAGCTTTTAATGACTCGAAAAATAAAATTTGGGCTGCTTTGCTAGCCTGAAACAGTATAATATAATTAATTGTAGAACAACACATTATACTGTTTTGGTTGTCAATATATATATATAAAGTTGATGTGATTACTAATTATATAAATTATATGGATTTTGGATATATCTCACCAACGTTTGATTCAAATTATTTACAATCTTTTTAACCAATGTAGCTTAAAATATTTTTCCGCTCCTTATTAGCCGGGAGTTAAAAAAATATTAAATGCAATTTACATATATTTACGCGTAAATACAATGGAGTAAACTAATGATACAAATATAACAGCCCAATATCCATATATTGAAATAGGAAATAAAATAGGAAAATGAAGCGAAATTTTAGTAAGAAGTTCATCGATAATATGCGTGGTATTGTCTAAAATTATAAGCAAATGAGAGTATTTTTCAATATATCTTTTATACATCAACTTATTGAAAGTGGAGTTTAATGGGACTTAAATTTTAAAATTAACCTACTAAAATTCAGGTAATATCTAATTTTTTTAATAATTACACGTAAAAAACAGTTTTCTTTAATATGTGATCTTTAACAAATAGTCAACTACCAATTAATACACATTCTAATTAAATAACACGAAAATAACCCAAATTGATTAAAAAAAATTGAAATTTCCATTTTTTTTACTTCCAAAACAAAATTAAAATTTAAAATTAGAAATATAAAAAACGAAAGGGCAAATCAGTAAAAAGTACTTTAAAATAAGTATGTCACTTAAGAACGCCGATTATTTACAATAAATTAACAAAACGTTTATTAAATTCAAATTTTTTATGTTACATTGGCTAATGACCAATTATATATATATAATTAAATTAGGCTAAATAATTTCTAAGTAAACTTACGTTGTAACTTGCGAGTCTTGGAGTGCCGAGCCATATCGCAGATGAACAAACGACAACAATTTTCCCTTTGCTCTTTCTTAGATGTGGAATCGCAAATTGGGTACAATAAACTGAACCCCAAAAGTTGATATCCTAGAAAAGAAAAATCAATTCATAATGCTGCTTCGTAGATATATTAGGGATTAATTCAAAGACATATCACGTACTTATAAAACAAGATAATGTATTTATTATTATTATTACCATGATTGACCGCGGGGTTGAGAAATCAGTGTAATCTTCAAAGAGCTTAACATCCAAAACACCGGCATTGTTAACCAAATGATCCACTGCATTAATTAATCCAACACTTAATATATTCTTTTATGTATCACAAAATTCTCTCATGCTATAGGAAACGAAATTTATTTTAAATTTCCACCGAAATTTATTTGTATATATATATATATATATATTAAAATAGCATTTATTTTAAAGTCAATCAGCGATTTTTTTAAATTTCCATAAATATCATTTTGTAAGCTCAAATTATTACATTCTATTATCAATAGCTGTTAAAGATGAAATTATGTCCATATAAAATAATATAAAACAACTAAATAAATGAATATGCTACTTTATATAGATATTTATAAAATAATATAAAACAACTAAATTTCGTTACAGTCTACTATAATAATTTGTGTGATTCCCCTGATGGAAGTGATGATTATTTTTCTTAGTTTTGCTTATTTGTTTAAGTTACTTTTCATAATAAAATTAGAAAAATCAACAGAATGAGAAACTATAAGGATCAAACTATATAACAAAATGCAGTATGGGAGCTATTTTAATATTGGGGAATTCCCAAATACATGGGATAATATGGTATATTATAAAATTTTATTACGAAGTGTATGTATAAAAAAAATTAAAAAAAATTTTGTTAGTAAAAACTTTGTTGGGATTGGTGCCCACGAAGGTAATATTAGACATTATGAATACTTTGTATTTGATTTTCGTCGAGACATTAAATAAAATTAAATATTCATTCATGATTATGTTTGTGTTTATGTATATTTGCTACGCTATGAAACTGTCATCAGCGAAACGGGTGCTAAGTACAACGTGACAAGATAATTTTTTGTGACTAGTTTAAACATTAGTTCGCAATCTAAAAGTTGATAGGGCAATCGAATCTGAGTAATGATTGTTTGAATGAATCAGGATATCTTATCTTATGATATAGAGTGTTGTGACTATGTGTTTCATTCTTGATATCATATATAAAATATTGAACAAGACTTGTGATACTATGAAGCCCGAGATAAAACCGTTTAATCACTCGAAACATCAAGATCACATACGAGTGGTATTTCGGTACTTACCCAAATCCTGAAGTGAATACATAATCGATATGACACATTATGACATTTGATTTGTCAATAGGCAATGGCTAAATTGAAGTTGAATCTGACCCGGCGGTTGATGTTATAACACTGTCATTTTGGGTTATGTGATTCACATATACGGAATTCGCGTTGAAACAATGCTAAAGCATTAGTATCACTCTATGCTTTGTTATGAGAGTGTGAATGAATAAAAAAGGTTTGGTATTCTTCGAATAGAATACTTTTTAATTAAAACATTTGACATGTAAAGACATCTCATTCACAAATAAAAAAGGAGTTAGTGAAATAATGACTCAGGGGTAAAACGCTAATTTTACATTCCTCTGAGTTACTGATACACATTAAGGGTAATATCGTAAGATATTCAGTGGATCGTGTGAAGAATTGTTTTGTCACATTAAACGGAAAATAAACGCATATGAACTTAGAGAGTTTCAATATTAATCCTTTAGTGGAATCGATTAATACTAAAAAATAAAAGACGGAAAAAGTTTGTTAACTTTTGAGTCCGATCTTTATTCTAAGATTCGTATATGTGGGTCCATAAGGTCTCAGTGATAGATTCTCGGACGAGATTTATTGAACTAAAACGATTGATTTTCTCATTGAATTTAAATTGTGATTTACATTAAAAAAAAACTAGTTTATAAGTAATTGAATAAAAAATTGGTAATTTATTATTACATTTATTTAATGAATCGTATTATATTATTATATTGATAATAATATAATTTGATGATTCAAATAAATAAACGATGAAAACAAATATTTTCTCGTTTCGTAGTATTTTGAAAAGTATGAAAAGAATTGATGACTTGTAGTTAAATAAATGAGATATTCTAAATTAATTAAATATTATTTTAGAAATAAATCAATTAATATTAGGAAAATATATTTAATCATGGCCGGCCCTATTTATTGAATAATGGCCGATTATTAAATTAAATAACTCATTAAATAGTTGAAAAGGGCTTAAGTTGATTGTTGAGTTTGTTCCTAACTTTAACCTTGTTATCTCTCTAATATAAATAGGGAATTTTTTAGTAACCCTAACCCTAACCTAACAAGAAATCACTCGGCCAAAACTCCACTCTCCCTTGTGAGTGTGTTGGCCGAGATAATTGACCTAGAAATTTCTTGGTTCAACTGTTGAGTATTCTCTATTCCCGTTATTCAAATCGAAGAGCCCATCCTATTAATCTCCCATAAACTCGAGATTAATATCATTTAATCACTTGTGGTGATTGAGTTTGCAAAAAACCGGCTCGAAACACGAGGAAAACAAGCTAGACGCGTAGAGGAGTCTGTCCGGCGAGATCTCCCTGTTTGGAAGGCTTCCCTCTCCGGCGAGACCTCCCTCTCCGGCGAGTCCTCCTGTCCGGTGAGACCTCCCTATTAGGCGAGTCCTCCTGTCCGGCGAGCCAACCTGTCCTGTGAGCTCCAGTCTGGTGAGATCTTCCTGTCGTGCGAGTTCCAGCGTGAAAGATCTCCTGTCCGGTGAGATTCCTGTCCGACGAGCCTCCTTGCTGCCTGTCTAGCGAGCCTCCATGCTACCTGTTCGGCAAGCCCCTGTCACCTATTCGACGAGTCCCTTTTCTACCAGCTTCCAGTCCGGCAAGCGTATCTTTAAGGCAATCCAGTGACCAATTTCAAGCAACTCGACGAGGCATTCCGACGAAAGAGGCACACACGAGATTGTTTACAGTCTCACGTGTAAGTTCTTTCTAACGAATTGGTTGCAAATATATATATGTTTATAGGATTGCTAGATTGAATTGTTCAATTGTTGTTTATATGTCCAAAATTAAATGTTTATTGACATATAGTAATTTTTAATGTCTAGGTTAATCGAATATGTTAAAAATAGCTTTTAATATATTAAGTCACATTATATAATTCTGCCATATTTAAGTATGTTATATAATCTTGTTGTTTAAATCGTTAATCGATTTCCAATAAATCTGACCGCAACACACCATAATATATCGATATTATTTGAAATTTTACAAGATAACGGAATTAATCATAATACAAATTGCAAAAATTTATTAAGAGCTTTTCGTATTTTGGTATATATATTTCTTAATAAAAAAATTTCACTTAAAAATAGATTTTTACAGTACAATCACGCATACTTTTTTTTAATTTATATAAATGTATGTGAATATTTATAATTGATTTTTAATCACAATATAGCATGTTGCATTTTGTTCTAACTCAAAGTATATAAAATTGTTGTGATCTTTCCCAAAAGCTATGATTTTAATAAAACTCTCCTTTTAACCATTTTTACTGCAACTATTATATAAAATAATGAATCATTTGATAGTATAACTTTTTAAACAGTTAACGTTTAACAATTTTTGGTAAATAATTCTGTTAAAATTTAACTTGGGACGAATTTATCTCAATATGAATAAAAATAAAACTGTAAAATCATTATGTTGATTATATATGTCACGTAAATAATAAAACTATTAACTAAAATTAACTAAAATTAACTAAAATATTGACTATTTTGAAATAGACACCGAACGTTAACCATTCACCCAATTTTTTTTAAATAATTGTATCAAAACTCCTAACCCAAAGCTACGATTTTAAAGTTAGGTCATTCATATAGAAAAACTTACATCGTCCGAAGTGGGTGAGAGTCTGGTCAAGGAGCTTCTTACAGTCTTTTTCCTTTGACACGTCAGCGCTGAACACCATAACTTCCGGCGAGCCAAGCTCGGCAGATTTGGCCGCCACAAGTCGAAGCCGGTCTTCTCTTCTCGCTGCCAGCGAAAGACTAGCTCCTCTTCTCGCGTACTCATACGCAATTTGCTTTCATTTTTTTAGATTAAAATAAAATATTAGAGAAAATTAATGTGATACGTGGCATGTAATAGAAAATACTAGAAAGATTAGATTCAAACCTCGCCGATTCCAGACGATGCTCCGGTTATGAGGACTACTTTTCCGGCCAAGTTTTCCGGCGATGTGACTAGTCTCGTGGAGTACTTGAAGAGCCTGTAGATTATATATGGTGGAAGAGAAACGAGTATGGTGAACAATGAAATTATTGGAAGAAATAAGTTTAAGAATTTGTGAAGGAATTCCATATCTAAAGAGATTTGAAAATATTTGTGTTCTCTTTTTGGATTTTTTCTTTATACACGAAACAGACCAAATTTTTTATATATTAATATATTTGAAACTATTCATTCACATTAAAATATTATATAACACAGGAAACATATTTTAAGCCATTCATTCACAAGAATCCTCGATCACTCAATACGAGCCTGTAGATTTACGTCGGTGTTATGTCAAATATATGCATTATCTACAAAGACAAAAAGATTTCAAATTTCTAGAACTTCACGTTCTAGGTATATGAGCCACAATATTTACTTTTGCATATATATATCTGTAGATGTGCTGTTATTTATTTCTTTGTTCTTCTTATTGTCTTACTTATGTGATTTTTAATAGATAAATTGTCCAAAGTACTATACTTTATTATTCATTTTTCCAAAATCCACCCAAACACGTTTTTTTCTTAAAATACTAGTAAATTTTATGTGAAAGGACAAAATACCATTTAAAAAGTTAAAACTAACACAAATGTCCTACATTAAACTACCGGTCAAAAAAATTAAGAAAAAATTAAAAAAATTAAAATTTTTAGGGGTGGAGTAGTTTTTACCTTTTTAAGTTAATTTTTTTTAAAAAAAATTAGATAGTAACCGGTTAATATGAATATGGAGTCAAATGTAAAAAAATTGTTTTAGGGGTATTTTAGACTTTTATAGTAGTATTTTGAGAAAAAATTAATTTTAGTGGATTTTGGAAAAATCAATTATAAATATTGTCTGTATAGTAAAGACTACAATCTCGTTTGGGAGTCAATATAGAACGAAGCGACATGTTTCGAACAAAGTCAAACAAAAAAAACCATGTTCAATTCTAAAAAAAAATGTTCAACATATCTGACGCAGCTTTAACATGTTTTTAGAAAAACGTTTGGTCATTAAAAAAGTTTATTACTCTTACGTGTCGTCTTCTTTAGTCATTTTTGATACTCTTCTTTTATTTTATATTTTCCGAATAATATGTCGTTGTCTTTGTTTATTTTGTATTTCCTAAATATTAAAATACATTTCCCTAAACAATAATGTTTCTGTTAAAGTTTTATTTTATTTATAAATAATTTTTTTCTCTTCTCGTAAAATTATATTATTTAATTATTCTTATGAATTTCATCATCATGCTTGATTGATGTGATTTTATTCATGTGATTTTTAAAAAATATCAATTTTTACAATTTTATAGCTTTGCGTCTTCTGCAATCTTGTGGATTTTAGATATTGTAGATTTATGGATTCCTTATAAAATTTGTGAAATATTGTTTTGTTAGATTATTTCTGAATTTCGGTTATATGATTTTGATAATCGTCGTTTTAATCTAGCTAAGAATGTTTTATTCTTGAACTTAATTGAAAGAACCTGTTTTTAAATAAATAAAAAAAATTATTGGTTGGTTCTCAGACGTCAATTTTTTAATTAATTGTTTGGAATGTGAAACATTTAATAGAGTTATAAAGTGTAGAACTATATGGGGTAGTTGAGCAGAATAATTTAGTATCTCTGACGCTTTGAGATTTTCAATTTGACTTTTATTATATTTTATAAACTTTGTTTACTTTCAGCAAAATAATTTTTTAATTTATATTCTTTTACCGCTTGACATTATTTTATTACAATGTTCATTTTTCAGTTTTTGCCTCTTCGTGAATATGACTTCAGTTTTAGAGCATCTATATGGGGTAGTTGTCAATTCTTAGTTTTAATCTAAACATATTAAGTTCAGTTCAACTGTAATGGTTAATTAAAGTGGTATTTTCATTCACGTGACAATAACATATTTTTAATTATCATTTGTTTAAATTATAATTAGATTTATTAGATCAAATCAACAACAAATTTATTTATGCAAAAATTATGTTATGCAATAATATTTTAATCATTGTAAGCTTCATGTATTTAGTTAAGCAACTTAACTCTATAGTTATTAAGATAATATAGATATAATAATTATAAAGAATCAATCAGAGAATTAGCCTGCATTAACTGATAACACGTCGATCAATCAATCAGCATTAACCGAGTAATTAATATTGAAAATGTAATGAATATACTCGACGTTTAAGTTTCAAAATCTCAATCTCTCATGATTTGTTTCTCTCTCCGAAAAACTTAACCGACTATTCTCTTCAAAAAAATCCAAAAAATTTGAATCACCTGCGATTTCTTTAACGTCGACGACGCCTGAAGTGCAACTAGAAGATTATCGACGACAACAATACATTCACAAATGATTTCTTTAGTTTTTTGAACAAAATTTTGAATATTTAAAATGGAATATGTAAAATTTTGAAGTTTTTGAAAATATTTCCTCGACAAAACTAGGACAAATATTTGGGTGTTTAATCTGCAAAGTTAATTGTCACGATGTTTAAAAACAAAAATAATAAATACTTTTAATGGTAATTTGGTTTTATAAGGGTTTTTTTGTCGGGTAAAGATGATGAGATTCAGCTTTAACGATTTTGGAAACTATTAGACAAATTATGTAAATGATTTTGTTTTTTTTAGGTTTTTTTTTTGTAAAAATATGTTTTTAACAAATATGGTCAAATGTAAAAAATATTGTAAGTTTAACCGGTTATATTCTCGTTGCAGTGTGTTTATAACTATGTCAAGTCGGTTTCTTTAATAGATGTTTTCGATTTTGTTTTGTTGTAATAATTATATTGAAATCTCGGTTTTGGTTTGTAAGTTGAACATATTTTTTTGTTTTTGGTTTATTATAACCATTTTTTATTTGTTAAACATAATAAAAAATAATTGAAAATCGAGAGTTAAATGAAACAACAAACTCTAACACTTATATTAACATATTTACACTTGAAAATTTATTTAGTTACAACTCTTAATCTTAAAAATTGTATTATTTACGTAGGATGAACACTATTTGTTGGATCCCAGAAATTGAGATTTGCATCAATGTATCATTATACACGTCATCTTTACGACGATGAAGCAATTACTGTCACCAATCAAAACCGAACAAGAACGAGAAATGTTTGACAGAAGACCCTTTGCGCATTTTCAGTATCGAAAAGGAGACTTTTTCCGAAAAAAAAGTAGGTACATGTTCATAGGATTTACTCCGTATTACACTCGGTGGTATCATCACGGCGAGTCACGTGAAGAAATTCTTCATGTTTTTTTATGATTTAAACGACCAAGACGATGTTGGTGGAATTCACGACGCACTCGGCGATATTAGGAATGATCCTGATTTTTTTTATGATTCAACTGTAGAAATGGTTGACGAAGAGCAGATCGCGGATCTATTTGCCGAGTTGAATGTAGAACTGTATCCCGGTTGTAAGGAGTTTTCTTCATTATCTTTCTTTGTTCAGTTAGTGCACATCAACGTAACGAACCATTGGACGAACAAGTTATTTACAAAAGTTCTGCAACTCTTGAAAAAGTCTCATCCTGTTGGGAATAGAACTCCAGAAAACATTATGAGGCAAAGTCAAAGTTGAAGCGATTTGGCATGGTATACGAGATTATTGACGTGTGTTCGAACAATCGTGTCTTGTTTTGGACGAATTTGAAAGGTGCAAATGTTTGTTCGGTGTGTAACGGAAGTTGATGAGTTTAAGGGAAAAAAAAGTACTACGTAGAGTTTTTTGGTACTTTCCTGTGAAATATCGTCTTAAGCGGTTGTATGCTTCCCGACACACATCTGTTGAAATGAAGTGGCACGCAAAAGAACATGTGGTTGAGGAATGTGTTCTACGTCTTCCTGTTGATGGGAAAGTCTGGAAGAAGTAGATGAAACATATCTGGACTTTTTCATCGAGCCGAGAAATATACGACTTGGACTTGCAGCAGATGGTTTCCATCCTTTCGGGGAAATGACCTATCGTACAGCATGTGGCCGGTGGTGTTGACGGCGTACAATTTTCCATCGTGGTTGTGTATGAAATTTGAGTACTTGATGTTGACGCTCTTTATTCATGGTCTGAAATCGCTTGGAAAAGACATTAATATATTCTTTCAACCGCTTGTTGAAGAATTGAAAGAATTGTGGGAATTGTTCGTTCGAGTGCAAGATGGGTCTAACCATAATCATGTCTTTCTTTTGCGGGCAGCATTTCTTTTGACGATAAACAATCTTCCTGCTGGTGGCAATTTATCTAGGTGGAGTGGTCAAGGGTACCTTACATGCCCGACGTGCACCAGACACTCCATATTTGTCCGTTAGAAACAGAGTCGTGAATTACGATCATCGATGATACTTGCCACCGAATTAGAATAACGCACGTCGAGAAACAAAATCTCCGAAGAAGTTGACTGAATGCCCGATTCTCGAGCAGTTGAACAGTCTTCCTGAATTGATTCCGGGAAACCACTCTATGAGATTGAAATAAAAATTAGACGAGAGCGAACTGAATTGGACCAAGAAAAGATCTTTTACGAGTTACCATATTGGTCTAATTTGACATTGATGCACAACCTTGATGTGATGCACATAGAAAAATGTATGTGAAAACTTACTCGGGACGTTGCTCAGCATGGGCGGGAAAGATAAGGTCACCGATAAGATGAATTAAAAGACTTGAAGATTAAGTCTAGTTTACACTTGGAGAATTGTGGAGGCAGGTGGTTCAAACCACAAGCTTCATACGTTCTCACACACACGTAACGGAAAAATGTTTGTTGAGTTTCTCAAGTCAATTAAGTTTCTCAACAGTCCCATAGGCAATTTGAAAAAGAATGTCACTCCCGATGGAAAAGTGACAAGGTTGAAGGCCCGTGACTTGCACATGATAATGCAAAGGCTGTTGGCAGTGGGTGTCGGTCCTTATGTTCCGAAACAAATCTAAGAGACGACTGCATAACTTGAAAACTTTTTTAAGCTCATTTTTTCTAGAACATTACGAGTGGAGTGTTGGAATTTATGTCCACGAATGAGATTTTTGATATTAAATACTTTTGTATTTGTTTTGTTTTGAATTTAAATAAAAATTGAATATTTATTCTTATTTAAGATTGTATTTATGCATGAATGTCTATGCTCTGAAACTGTCATCAACGAAAGAATGCTAAGTACAGACTTGATAAGGTACATTCTTATGACTAGTTTAAATAACAGTTTGCAATCTAAAGATCGATTGGGCAATCGAATCTTAGTAATGGTTGTTAAAATGAATTAAATGATATCTTATCTTGTGATATGGAAAGTTGTGACTCTATAATTTATTCTTGATATCTTAATGAAGATATTGAACAAGACTAGTGAAGTTTTGAAGTTCGAGATAAAACCGTTTAATCACTCGAAACCTCAAACTCACATACGAAGGGTATTTTTGTAATTACCTAAATACTGAAGTGATTACATATATTCTTGTAACATGTTATGACATTTGATTTGTCAATGGGTAATGGCTAAGTAAAGTTTAATTAACCCGACGATTGGTGTCATAATACTGTTTAGAAGCGACGGGGGGGGGGGGGGGGGGGGGGGGGGGGGGGGGGGCATTAGAAGCGACTAATAGCTTCTACGACTAGTAGCTTCTAATTTTCCGAGTCGACACATTAGAAGCGACAAATCGCTTATAAAGGCCAAAAATATTGGCCCGCACCCTCCACGTCAAATATTTCAGTATGTTTGATCATTAGAAGCGACTAGTTGCTTCTAATGCCCAAATTCTTTGGCTCCAAAACCTTTCCGCCAAAATTTCACCAAGTATAGATTTTTGGACAATAGAAGTGACAAGTCGCTTCTGATGTCCAAAATATTTGGCCACAAAATCTTTCCGCCAAAATTTCATGTGGGGGGCCATTAGAAGCAACATTAGAAATGACAAGTCGCTTCCAATACCCCCACTTACCAAAACGTCGTCGTTTTGGTTTTGATGGACATTAGAAGCGACTAGCCGCTTCTGATGTCGTTTCTAATGTCCCTAGGGATTTAAAACGTCCGAGCCTCTTCCTCTCTTCCCCTATCTCTCATTTTGTCCCTCCCCACCCTCACTCTCCTGCCCCTCATCTCTCTCTCCGACCGCCCCGCCACACCTCCCTCTTTTCCGGCCGCCCATCCGCCCCTCTAACTCTCCCGCCCCTCCTCTCTCTCTCTCTCCGGACGCCCCTCCGCCCATCTCTCTCTCCCGCCTCTCTCTCTCTCTCTCTCTCTCTCTCTCTCTCTCTCTCTCTCTCTCTCTCTCTCTCTCCGGCCACCCCTTTCTCCTCCGGCCCTCCGCCCATCTCTTTCTCTCTCTTCCGGCGGCCTATCTCTCTCCCACCCCTCTTCGCTTCTCTCTTTTTTGACCCCCCCCCTGCGCCTTCTCTCTCTCCCGCCCCTCCTCTCTCTCCGGCCGCCCTTGTGCTCATCTCTCTCCGGCCGGACCTGCGACGCCTGTCTCCGCCCTCCCTTTTCCGATAAGTTCATTTCTCTCACAAGGTCATTTTTTTATTTTTCTTTTCCAGTCTAATTTCTCTTTTCCGGACAGCCATTTTCCAGCCGCCACCTATTTGCTCCGCTGCCACTTTATTGCTCCGGCCGCCACCTCATTCCCCCGTTATCGGTAAGTTTTTTTAGTTTGGTTAAATTTAAGTTTAATTGTTAATCGTTTTTTAGTTTTGTTAATATGTTTTTATATAACGTTAATTGTTAATTTTGTTTTAATCCGGTTTTTAATATTTATTTAGATCTTTGCATTTTGGTCGAGCTGATCGTACCCTCGTAGTGACCGCCGTCTAGTTCGCCCTTGCTCGTTTCCGCTCACAAGGTTATTATTATGTTAATTAAATAACTAGAAGTTTAGTTGAATATGTTAATTTGAATATGTTAAATTTAAGTTTAGTTGAATGTGTTAATTTCAATATGCTGATTTGAATTTTGAATTTAAGTTTAGTGGAATATATTAATTTGAATATGTTGAATTTAAGTTAATTTGAATATGTTAATAATTTGAATATGTTGAAATGAATTCATTTGAATATATTGAATATAAGTTGAATATGTTATGTTGAATATGTTAAATATAAGTTGAATATGTTAAGTTAAATAGAAATTAATTATAAGTTAAATATGCTAAGTTGAATATGTTGAATATAAGATACATATGTAGTTTGTTTATGTAAATTTTTAATTTATTGATTAAATATGATAGTTCTGGTTGGTATATATTTGTTTTGTACAAATTTTAGGTTTTTGGTTTGTCTATATTTTAGGGGAAATTCTGCTTAAATTTATGTAATTTTTTAAGTAATACCAATCGATCAAACAAATCATTAATTAGTAATATCCAAATTCAACAACTTTCTAATATAATTTCATCAACATTCAACTCCTATATACTATGTATATCACAACTTTCCTTATAATTTTAACATTCACCGTTATGTCAAATTCAAGTCGAGATTGAATAACTGAAATAGGGGTGAACAAATTTATTTGAGTTGCACGATTCCAAATGAACAGCGAGCACAAAATAAAATGTCCTTGTTGTCCTTGCAATAATGCGCGAATGCAACAAATTCTAGTGGTTCCAGCGCATCTCATGTTCAAAGGATCTACTCCGTATTACACTCGGTGGTATCATCATTGTAGAGGTCGGTTTGCACCGGACTCTAAACAGTCACAACGATTAATAAAAGAAATTTAAGTAAATAATGGTCAAATGAGTGTGTTAATATTCTTGAGTTTATATTTGTGAGGACTCGGTCTCTTTCGTTTATTAGCTTAGAAGCTTCTGGAAATACATAGCAAAAATGTGTATATTGAGTGTATAGTGACGGCTAATAAGTTTTCCCCCCTAATCTTGGAGTTTTACACTCATATTTATAGTCCTTTTCTCCTTCCGTGGACGGTTTTCAGGGTCCCCTTCCTTTGCTAGGGTTTCCTCTTTCGGCCCATCCTCTGACCGCTCCCGAGATTCTTTCCGGGATTTCCTATCAATCCCATGATTGTCGCCTCTTTCTTTGCTGACTCTCTAACGCCAATCTCTGATCGCGCGCTACCGTTGCCACGTAGGCTCCAGATAGAGGGATTTCCTCTCGGGACGCGATCTCCTCTGACAGAACCTCCTCGCGATAAACCTTCCGTGTGATGAGCTTGCTCGCGGGGAACCTTTCTCGCGAAGGTCCCCTCGTCCCCGCTCGCGATGGTGTAAAGATAAGTCGCTCCTTCTTAGTTGGCCAGAAATTAGGCGAGGGGCCTCTTTGCTCCCCATCCATGTCGTCTGAGTGCCCAAACGACACGCGAGGTGTTAAAGTGGGATTTTGGCGAAATCCGACCTTAAAAATCATGACGAGTCACGTGAAGAGGTCATTCCTACGCTAAATGATTCAAACGACCAAGACGATGTTGGTCGAGTCCATGGCGCAATCGAAGATATTAGGAATGATATTTATATTGATCATGACGATTTTAATGATCCAACTGCAGAAGATGTAGCTGAAGAAGAGCATATCGCAGATTTTCACTTAATGAGAACATGTAGTGGTCACTAAACAATGCGCGTCGAGAAACGAAGGCCTCCGAAGAGGCTGATTGAATGCCAGATTATCGACCAGCTGAACAGTCTTCCTGAATTGATTCTGGTCAAGCACTCTACGAGTTTGAAACGAAAGCGAGGCGAGAGCGAACTGAATTGGACTAAGAAAAGTATCTTTTACGAGTTACCATATTGGTCCGATTTGAAGTTGAGGCACAACCTTTGATGTGGTGCACATCGAAAAAAATGTGTGCGAGAACTTGCTCGGTACGTTGCTTAGTATTGAAGGGAAAAATAACGACACCGAAAAAGCGACGCAAGACTTAAAAGACTTGAAGATTAAGTCTAGTTTACACTTGGAGAAGCGTTGAAACAGGTGGTTCAAACCACAAGTTTCTTACGTTCTCACACCCACGCAACAAAAAATATTTGCTGAGTTTCTCAAGTCCATTAAGTTTCCCGACTGTCTCGCACGAAATTTGAAAAAAAATGTCACTCTCGATGGAAAAGTAACCGAGTTGAAGGCGCATGACTTGCACGTGATAATGCAAAGGTTGTTAGCAGTGGGTATCAGTCCTCATGTTTCGAAACAAATCCAAGAGACGATTGCAGAACTTGGGAAATTTTTAAGCTCATTTGTTCCAAGACGTTACGTGTGGAGGATCTCGATAAATCCCAAGACTCCATCATTGAGATATTGTGTAAGATGGAGATTGTTCTTATGTCTTCTTTCTTTACAATCATGCTTCATGTTATTATTCATCTACCTGAGGAAGCTCTCGAAGATGCTCCAGTGCATATGAGATGGATGTATCCATTTCAAAGATATCTCAGGGAAGTTAAGCATTTCGTTCGAAACAAAACGAGACCAGAAGGATCTATTGCTGAAGCGTATGCCATTTCTTGCACGGTACTTAGGAGATGCGTCGACCGATGTCGTTCAGCCTCACAAGTTCTCGATTTTCCAATCCGAGAAGTGTGTGCCTTATGGGAAGATAACTCCAACCCGATTGGACGCCAAGTCAAGAGAGATGGCCGAGTGGTAAATCTTGACAAATTGTACCGAAATTGATCCGTATATGACGTGAGTACTCTTTTCAATCATTTTCATATAATTAAGTTCATTAAATTATTTGTCTAACTTCCCGATTCAATAATGTATAGCGAGCATTGGAATATCATGGAATCTAAACATCACTGTGATGTTGACAAAGCGCATCAGAAAGAATTCAGAGTCTGGTTTGCTAAAAACGTTTACCACCAGAAAGCTAGTGGAGTCGATATGTCTGATGAGTTGTACGCATTGGCGGTCGGACCTTTCAAAATGTTCATATTTATCCGAGTTGTGCGGTGAACGGCGTGAAATTTATTACTTCTCGTCACGATGAGATGCGTACTACTCAAAATGGCGGCGTTTGCGTACCTGTGGAAGACTACACCTTCTATGGAAGGATGGATGATGTTGTCGTCCTAAACTATCGACATGATTGCCGAGTCGTACTATTCCAATGTCATTAGTTTGGTGACAAGCATAATGCACGTAGACGTTATCGCAAGGGTGACGTATATGGAACGATGAGTGCTTACGTGGCGAAAGAATGGTTCCCAGACGAACCATTTATACTCACTACTCAAGTCAAACAAGTATTTTACTTGCCCGATCTTCGAAATCCTAAAAAAGGAGAATGGAATATTATCGAAGATTGTAATCACCGATTCGTGTGGGATTTTCCGGACATTGAAGTTTCATCATCGGCTGACGTTCCATTGTCCGTACAACATAATGACTTTGATCAGTTGTCTCAACTTCGTGATAATTGTGAACCAACTCTGGTGGATGATGCTACCGAAGATGAGCTTATCGATGACTTCATAGACGATGATTATGACGAAGAAGTTGATTATTTTCTCGGAGATACTGTTGACGATGATCTAGAAATAGATCAAACTGACTTCATAACTGATGATGATGAACACTGAGTAATTCTTTTAACTAAAATTAATGTATTGTTTAAATTATATTTAATGTATTTCATAAAATTTAATTTTATGTTTTGCAGTATGTCGACTAGCGGCGATGACTCTCGGACGCCTTCGTCGGGACGAGGTTTGACCATGGGTCAAACTTCGCAAAAGGCTAGATGAGGAAAAAAAGTGGTCATTGTCTTCGACCCCGTTCGCCTCCAGTTTTATCCTCATTTAAGTAGGGGTGAAGGAGAGAATGTGAAAAAAGGCGAGCGGGTTGGGACGTTCGCCAATAGCCTTGGAGTTTTGGTGCGAGAGCACATTCCTCCTCCGACGCCCAACTGGAATAGCGTCTCACCGCAACAACAAGCGGCGGTTTTGTCTAGCATTTACACAAAGTACGACTTTGTAAACGAGAGTGAGTCGGGAGAACTCATTCTGGCGGCGTGCCACTCCAGACTCATCGAAAAGACCATTACCCGTGACGCGAAGAAACGTGTACGTGAAGGGAAGGTGAAGTACAATAGGATTTACCGGATCGACTGCGGCATAGATGGAGCGGAGGTGCTCGCGCGGACGCCCAAGGGAATGTCGAACCAAGTGTTGTCCGAGCTGATAGATAGGATGACACAGAGGAGTTTCAGGTATCAATTAGATGGATTAAACCTTTAATCAATGATTTTAATTTTAAAAACAAGTTTTCTAACCCTAACCAATGTTTATTCATAGAAAGTGTTCAAAACAAATAAACATAATCACATGAAAAAGATCGTGAAGAGCCGACAAGGCACAATATCATTTCTCGAGTATCGTCACAGTCACGTACGTATATTTTCATTCAATTACAAATTAAATATATATATATATATATATTACATAAGTTATATATTATAGTCATAATGTGTTAAATGCAGAGGGTCGAAGATGGGAGACAAGCACTAGAGCCACTCGCCGCGTGGGTGAGGATGCATACGACACATGATAGTCAGTGGACTACGCTTATTGCTGGAGAGTATAACGTAAGTATAAATATTTTTCTGAATTTATATTATAATTTGAATTATTAATAATTAATTTAATTTAAATTTTGTTTGTAGGCTCGGATAATAGCTCGTGTCGCTGATCTACAAGAGCAAATTCGGGCTTTGGGACGTCCGGTGGACACGACTAACTTCGAGGAGATTGCTATGACCGAAGTTCTCAAGATGCTACGTGACTGGGCTACGGGCATTGGGCCACTCATTCCACGCTCGGACTTGCTTGAAGCCAAGGCCTACGAAGACTCATCTTCTTATGTTGGGAACGAGAGTTCGAAGTCGTCGTATGAGAAGGAAGAGTTGGCGGCTTTCCGAGATGTTGTGTTCGACATGGCCGCAGGTTTGAGCCAAAACCGGACCATCAATGTCGATCCCGCATTTATTGCGACATTGAACCAATACATGTCTTAATTCAGACCCTCGAGCGATTCAAGTCCGCAATACACTCCGGATTAGCGACATCGACGCCCAGACGAGCCTTCGTCTTCATTATTTCCCACCAACCCCAACCCGACACCGAGCCTCTTTCCGGACCCAGCGTAAGACGCGGAGGACGAGGTCGAGGACGCAGAAGAAGATCTTAGTTTTATTCATGTTGTAGACTTGTCGACTTTTTATAACTATTTCGTTTATGATTTTTATTAGTTTATGTGTTTTTATGAATTATCGACATTTGAATATTTAACATTTCGACTTAATATTTATTTCACTTTCGTTTACTTAAATTCAATTAGTATATTTAATTATGATTAATTTTAATTATATTTCATACAAATATTAATTAATTAATAATAAATTTAATATTTAATAAAATTAAATCGAAAAAAAATAAAAAAATATATCATTTTGACTTTTAGAAGCGACAATGTTGCTTCCAAAAGTCGCTTCTAAATTTGGCGGGTCGATTTTTAGAAGAGAGAATGTTGCTTCTGAATTTTACCCGCCAAATTTTCCCACTCTTTTTTTCACTTTTTTCTGACCCTTAAAAACGACTTTAGGGTCGATTTATTGCTTCTAAATTCGACGCCTAAAATACCTTTAGAATCGACAAAGCCGCTTCTAGACATTTAGAAGCGACTCATTAGAAGGGACAATCTTGATTATAATGTTGCTTCTACATGTCTTTTAGAAGCGACTATTTGGCCTTTAGAAGCGACTTTTGTCGCTTTTAAAGGCCTTTTTTGTCCTAGTGGATTCACAGATAAAGAACTCGTGTTGAAACAATGCTAATGCATTAGTACCACACCATGCTCTGTTATGAGAGTGTGAGGGAATAAATCAGGCCTGATATTCATCGAATAAATTATACTTTGAAATAAAACATGTGACATGTTGAGACATCTCTCTTTATGTTTTTCTCGTTCACAAATAACAGAGGACTTGGTGAAATAATAACTCAAGAGTAAAACGGTAATTTTACATTTCTCTGAGTTAATGATACACACAAAAGGTAATATCGTAAAATGCAATGTGGACCGTGTGAAGAATAGTTCTATCACATCAAACGGAAATATAAACGCATATGAACTTAGAGATGTTCAATATTGGTCATTTAGTTGAATCGATTAATATAAAGAATTAAAAGCAGGAAAAAGTTTGTGAACTTTTGTGTCCGAGTTTTATTCTAAAGCTTCGTTCATATGGGTTCATAAGGTCTCAATAATAGTATCTCAGACGAGATTTCGGTGAACAAGAAATGATTGATTTTCTCATTCCACGTAAATTGTGATTTACGCTAAATAAATAATTGGTTATTTATTATTATATTTATTTAATGAATCATGTTTATAATAATATAATTTGATGATTCAAATGAATAAAAGATTAAAATAAAATTTTCTTGTTTCGTACTTGTTTGAATAGTATGAAAAGATTTCATGAAATGTCATTAAATAAATGAGATGTTCTAAGTTAATTAAATATTATTTAAAAATAAATTAAATAAATTTGGGAGATAAATAAAAAAATATGGCCGGCCACTTATAAGGTACAAGTGAGGTGGAAAATTGTTTAAATAAATTATTGGACTTAAGTTTGATTAATGGGCCATTAATTGTTTTTAAACTAGTTTAAGCCCATTTTTCCTGAAATAAAAAGAAGGATTAATTCTCTCTCTCTTTTGACCTAATTTTTCACACGTCCATTTTCTCTTCCCTCTTCCCTTGGCCGATTGTTTTTCTCTCCCCAAGGAGAATTCACACGGCCAAAATCCCAAAGAAAAAAAGAGAGAGTGAAATTTGATTTCTCCTTTAAGCTTTTGTTTTATTCTTTCTCCCTTTGTTCCCATAAAAGAGCCCACCGTCTTTATCTCATAAAAACTCTTAGAGAATTATCATTGATTTATCTTGTAGTTGTTTGAGTGATAATTAATCCACAGCGCCAGCCACTTTTTGGAGCAACGGAGCGATGACGAATTTCGTGACATCCTAGACGCGCTTGGGAAGGAGTTTCGACCGTGGACTTGGACGCACACCCCGTGGCTGATTCTTGCAGATCCGAACCCATTGTAAGTCTTCTAAAAACAAATTGGATCTGCATATAGTAATCGTTGTAGAATTGTTAGATTTTTTAGATCATTCGTTTGCATGTTTGAATAAGTTTATTAATATGTTTAGAAATTTATTGACATGTTAGATTAGATTTAATGACATGGTTATTGAATATGTTTTAAAATGTTTTAACATGTTAAATTGAATTATGAAATTCTACCATATGTAAATATGTTTGATAATTAATTAGGTTAATTGTTAACTAAAATTCAACATGGAGGACCTCGAGAAAGCCCAAAAGTCCATCGATGAGATATTGTAAAAGATGGAAATCATTTTTCCGCCAGATTTCTTTATGATCATGGTTCATGTCATCATTCATTTACCTGAGGAAGATCTCGATGGTGCTTACGTGACGAAAGAATGATTTTCGGATGAACCATTTATACTAGCTACTCAATCCAAACAAGTTTTTTACTTGCCCGATCCTCGAAATCCCCGAAAAATGGAATGAAATGTCATCGTAGATTGTAATCACTGATTCGTATGATATTTTCCTTACATTGACGTTTTATCATCGGTTGTAGTTCCATTGTCCGTACAACATAGTGATTTCAATCGTTTGTCTCATCTTCATGATA
Source organism: Urtica urens (assembly GCA_958296335.1). Classification (NCBI taxonomy): domain Eukaryota; kingdom Viridiplantae; phylum Streptophyta; class Magnoliopsida; order Rosales; family Urticaceae; genus Urtica; species Urtica urens. Next base: position 9,339,988 of record OY282531.1, read on the forward strand.
ACTGTGAACCAATTGTAATGGATGATACTAGCGAAGATGAGCCTATCGACGACATAATAAATGACGATGATTATGACGGTGACGTTTATCGTTTTCTCGGAGATAGTGTTGATGATGATCTTGAAATAGATCAAATTGACTTCCTAAGTGACGATTATGAAGATTTAGTAAATTATTTAATTACATCTAGTACAAACTAAATTTAATGTATTTCATAAAATCAAATTCACATTTATCATTTATGTTTTACAGTATGTCGACTAGCGGCAATGAGCCTCGGACGCTTTCGTCTGGACGTATATTTCATTCAATTTCAAATTAATCGTAAATAAATTACATAGGTTATATATTATAGTTATAATGTGTTAATGCAGAGGGTGAGAGAAGATAGACAAATGTAGGGTCGCTCGATGCGTGAGAAATGATGCATACGACTCCCGATAGTCAGTAGACCACGGCTGCTGCTAGAGAGTATCATGTTTGTATAAATATTATTCGAATTTACATTATAATTATTGTTATTAATAAATAATTTAATTTGTATTGGGTATGCAGGCTCGGATAGTAGTTCGGCTGGGTGATCTACAAAAGCAAGCTCAGGCGTCGGGACGGGAGGTGGGCATGGGTGGTTTAGAGGAGGTTGCTATGACCAAAGTCTTCAGCATGCGACGTCAATGGGCTACGGGAATTGGACCACTCATTCTGCGCTCGGACCGGCTTATAGCCAAAGCCCATGACAGCTCATCGTCATTCGTAGGGAATGCGAGTTGAAGTCTTCATCTGATATGGAAGAGAATTTGGCGGCTCTCCAAGGAGCTGTGTTTGGCATGGCCGTTGGATTGAGCAATAACCCGACCATCAACGTGGATCTCGTATTTCATATAACGTTGAGCCAGTACATGTCCCAATTCGGACCTTCGACGGGCGCTTCAATTTTGCTGCAGACATGGGATCAACCTTCGCCTCCCACCAATATTGAGCCAGACGAGCCTTTTCATGGACCCGCTGGAAGACGCGGAGGACGAGGACGGGCGAAAGAAAATTATAGTTTTTTTTAATGTTTTAGAGTTATCCATTTACATTTATTAACTTATCGGATTATGGTTATAAACTTTTCGACTATCGTTTATGTTTAAATATGAGATAAGTATTAATATAAACACTTTGAAACATATTAATTTCTATATAGCCAACGTTTGAAAAAAAAATGATCAATAGCCATTAATCAAAATAAAGCGGTGTATATTACCCAAAAAGTAACCAACTAATAACAGTTATTAAAAGACACGTCACAACAAATAGCTATTTACTAAACAAAAAAAAAAAAGAATGGTCAAACAACAACATCAATGTTTCATTTAATTTTTTTAGAGCAATTTTGTTTAAATATTATCAACTTTACATCTATTTATGTTTTATATGAATTCAATTAGTAAATTTCAATATGATTAAATTTTTAAATATATTTTGTAATAATTTCAATTAATTAATAATAATTTTTAATTATTTAATAATAACAAACCAGAAAATAAATTTAAAATTCGATTCTAAAAATATGGCAGGTAACTATTAGAAGCGACAATTTTACGTTTAAAAGTTATCCGCTGTAATTTCTCTTCGTGTTTTTTGGACCCTTAAAAGCGAGTCGATTAATCACTTTTAAATTCGTCGCTTCAAAACATTAGTCGATTTTAAAAGTCTACAAGTGACGTTTTGGATTTTAGAAGCGATTTTCGTTTATGTCTACTAGTTTGATCTTTGCATGTTCTGATTGAAAAATTCGATGATAAATGGGTAAAAACCGCTACCAAATATTTACCTATATCAATTGTGGAAGATTATCTTAGCGGAATTTTGTTTTTTCTTTCTACTAAAGTTATAAAATAAGAATCATAATTATTAAAATAATTATTATGTTTTAATTGTATTTACTACGATGGTTATTCGTTTATAAATTAATTTTATTCATATATTCGAGTTTGAAATGATTAAGACCGAAAAAAGAACTCAAATTAAGAAAACTCAAATAAATTAGTAGTTTGGATATCACAAAGATATTCTTTTTCAATATAAGATATCTTACTTAACAAAAACTATCACAAATATTTGAAATAACTATCAAAAGTTTTTTACTAATAAGTTAAAGAAAATTTTTCTAGCAAAAACAGTTAAGAAAATTAAAAAAATATAAAATTAATCAACAAAAAAAAAGAATTATTTTAGTAACCCAAAAATACTTGCACATATAATTAAAAATGGATGAATTAATTCTTCATAAAATCTATTTGAATTTATAAAACTTAAAACCTCTTCAAAAGTATTAGTGTCTAGTGTATAAAAATGTTGATTATCTTAATAAATTGGCAAACAAAGAAGACTGTCGCTGCATATAATTATGAAAATCCAACATTATTATAATTTATACACATTAACACAGGCTCATTCACCATTTTGTACACTACACATGGAAACATAAATATATACTTATATTATATATGGAAAGTTTTCAAGAGTGATCAGTCGGTTTTGATCTGCTCATCGTGGATGGTGGTTGGGTAGAGAACGGTCTTAGCTCCGGGAGTGAAATCTAAGATCTTCTTGCTTAGCGCCTCCGTGGCCGGAGCTCCGGGTCGGGTCGTGTAGAAGATCCGGTAGGCCCACTCTAGAATCTCAGGGAACACCACTTTAAACGCATACGTGGACTTGAACCACGCCGGGTCAGTCACGTGCCTCTGTCCACGTGCCACGCCGTTCACTATCGCCTTCGCACACGCTCGCACCGACCGTACCGGTACGGCGCTTATTTGGACCTGCATGTAATAATATATATAAATGGTGTATGTATTAACTAATGACATAGTTTAATCAAGTGAAAATATTGAAGAAAAGAAAATAGGAGGAAATTTGAAAATTCATGCTCAACGTTGTAGATTTTATCGTTTATTTCAATTTCGTAAGAAGAGGTTGAGAAGAACATATGAACAAATGATATTATGCTGGAACAGAATTCAAGTGAAAGTATGAACTGGAAATAAATCAGGGAAAAACAGGATGAAAAATTAAAAGATAAGTACGATGATTGGAAAACTGAATGCTAATTAATGTTATTGGACGCAAAAGTTCTTACATCTCTGAGATCAGGGTCAACAATGATATTGCCGTGACTGTCAAGGAATTTTCCCTGAGTGACCTCGGATTCAATAAACCCAGGCGTCACCGTCGTGATGTTGATCTCCGATCCCAATTCCACTCTCAGCGTCTCGAACATCATCAACAACGCCGCTTTTGACGCCTGAAATCACTCCTCCATGCAAAATCCACACACTTCACGTCAATAAATAAATAAATACATTATATAAATTTTGTTAAATATTCTTTTGTAAATAGTGGGCTCAAATCATTTACACTCTAAAACATCTTAAATAATCTAGAACTCTGGCTAATGTTTTTCAGGCATTTTAAGATTTTAATACTTCAAAAATTTGAAAATATATTGAAATCAATTTTTTGGATTAATTTTGACTATTTTTTTTTAAAATAAATATTTTACTTAATTAATGAAATGAACATACGTTGTAGATGCTCATTCTTGGCGTGGGCAACCAGGAAGCAGACGAGGAAAGCACGACGATCTTCCCTCTACTGTTTCTCAAGTGAGGAACCGCGAAACGTGTCGTATACACCGAACCCCAGAAGTTTGTGTCCTGGAAAGTAAGTAAATACGACAACAGAAACTAGCTTATCAGGATGTCGTTTTGTTTCTCTATGATGAATGAAACAATAATAATAATAATACCATGATAGCTTTGAAATCCATGATGCTGGTTATGTCTTCAAACATGGAAACTGATGTTATCCCGGCATTGTTCACAAGATGGTCCACTGCCACGTTGACCAACATTAGTTAATAAATCATGCTCTCTTTTTTTTTTCTAAATTGATCCAAGTTATGAAAAAAGAAAAAAAAAAGTTGAAAATTAAATCACTGACAGATGTTTCAGTTTGAAACTGACAATTTTAAGCTAAAATATGGTATTTGGAATAGTTAAGAGCTTTTATTTTGTAAGCAAATAGTTGGAGCTATTTTGGAATTTTGGATGAAATTTAAGAAGGAAAAGAAACTTTTAAAATCCCACTAAAATTGTAATACAGAAATTAAAATAAATTGAATAAATATACTTACGCCTTCCAAAGTGATCGATGGTGTGGTCAACGATCCTCTGACAGTCGTCAACGTTTGAGACATCGGCGACGATCATAACGACGTCCGGTGAGCCAAGATAAGCGGCGTTCTCCGCCACTTCGCTCAACATTTCCTCTCTCCTCGCTACGATTGCCAAACACGCGCCTCTACTCGCGTATTCATATGCCAAATTCTGCATTCATCATATTGAGACTCTTCCAGCTAAATAACATCCGTTGAAACTAGAACAATTTGAAAATACATGCAGTAAAACTTTATCTGAAATAGTAAAATAAATGTGCCAACTGTTGTGTAAAAAATGATAAATGGTCTAAAAATATATCAATAATTATAAACAAATAAATAAAAGGTTATTGTATATAGTAGCCATATACCGTTGGGACTAAAATTTCGTAAAATGACACGTAAGTATATGAGTACGTTGTATATATCTAAAATGAATTAGTAATGGGTCATTTCGCCGAAAGTTTTGATAAATAAAAGAATAAAAGATAAATTTTATCAATTTATAGTAATTTGACTAAATTACAACTGAAAATTTCTATTGGCATAAAAAGTAAGATTCTAGTCTTTCTTGTACTATAGATTTATGACATTAAATGTTGATAAAACTATTTAAAGATCTTGAAAAAAGTTCAATTTCAAAATTGCGGTTATTAATATGCCAAACAATTGACATCAAGAATACAAATTTGATATATTTATATTCGCTATATATATGTATATATATATACATGCAAATCAAATCTCGAAGCTTTTAGTATTACCTCGCCTATTCCTGAGGAAGCCCCGGTGATAAGAACAACTTTGCCGGCGAGATTTTCACTGAAAACAGTGTTCCAAATTGACTGAAGAAACTTGAGAAACAAGAAGGGTGGATAAAAGAAGAGGAGAGTAAAGAAGGTGAAAATCGGAGCTGCTAAGTTCAGCAGCTTGTGGATTATTTCAATCATCATGACCGTTAAAGAAGGATTAATTATTTAATTATTTCTCAAGACACATGATCAGACCTCGCGTGTGTGTATATATAGATAGGTATAACTAAAATGCATGTAAATACTACTATCAAGTGTGCTTTTAAAGTGAAGGGATTTGGTGGCAATTTTGCATGGCTATGAAACGACACGTTGTAAGTGAAAGAATACCAGTTGTCTTTGTCACCGCTTATGTACTTTCTATATTTAACAAATCTTGATCTTATCTCCATGAGAAACAGTGTCCAAATCCGAACTCCAATATGGATTTATATTTGACGGCCATGAATGTTTAAAATACATGCTCATATTATTCATGTCAATTAAGAGTCTTTTTTTAAGACAGGTTAAACGTCACAGAAGAAAAGAAAAGGGACATATTAATTACACAATTTCGTTAGTCTTCTCAATAATTTATTTTTGCCCTATTATCTACGTATTCATTCAGAAATAAACGAAATATAATTAATTAAATAAATTATTAAAAAAATCGTCTTCAAATCGAAAAAATATTTATATTGACGGTTTAAAGGACATTATTACTCAATAATATTGTAAACAATTTCAGTTGAGTATTTATAAAATATTAACAAAACGTTAAATATGATAAAATTCGTAAACGTAAACATTCGTAAACAACTAATTTTTTGTTTATTTAAAAGTGAAATCACAGTTGCCATTCGATATTAATTAATATTTATAAATAGTTGAGACAGATATTTTATTCCCAGCTAAAAATGACTAGAATAAAGTGTTGATAAAATGACAGATATTTCCAATCATATTTTCTTCCGATCCTTTCAACTCATTCATTAATTAACTACCATAATCCAATTGGATAATTTTTAAATGAATAAAAGCCATGACATCCATAAACAAACGATACATTATCTAAGTTATAGCAAACAATCACAACAAAACAATTAAATAAACAAGCATAGAAACCATGGTTTCGATATAAATTAAATCCAGATAGACCTAATCACATTAGTTCATGGATATTGGCTGAACACAATCATATGTTTCGATGGAAAAATTAATCATTTTTGAAATATTTGTTTTATTGTAATTTTTCTTGAAAAATTATTTGAATCAAGGGCCAATGATGTCTCCCTCAAAAAAATAAATCGATATCAAAATCATTTATTTTCAATGTTTTAAATAATATTTACTAGGCTCAACCCATTTAAATACATTAAATAAAACTTCAAATTTTAACTTTCGATGAAAAATATTTTATTTCGGATGGGTCATAAGGCCCACCGGGCATCCGGGCCTAAGCCCGAATCATCCTTGAACCCAACCCGCCACCGTAGGACCCGACTCGAGCTGGTTGGGCCTTCGCCAAGGGACAGTCTTGGCTCAACTGAGTGCCAAATTAAGTCACCAGGTGCGGCCGGCCCTACCTCTATTACGGCTACACGGCAGTGTCTCTCTAATGGCTTGAAGGGCAGAAAATAAAATTTTACAAAAATCATATACGTTTTGAATTTCGAGTTTACACAAAATCTAGGAAAGCGAGAATAAATAATCTACAATCAAACACGAATCACAATTCACATATCACATATTAAATCACATGAAATTCATTTACAAATATAATTTCATTCAAACCATTTTAAATTTAATCACAAGAGCGAATCGATTAATAGTAAATCGTCTAACTCTGAAACCACTTGTCGAGGAAACAAATGTGGTATCAGACATGAACAATCATTTTGATACCACTTGCTGGTGAATCCAATGTGGTATCAGACACAAACAATCGCTCTGATACCACATGTTGGTGAACCAAGCGCGTATAAGACACGTACAGTTGCTCTAATACTGCTGTCGGTGAACAAATTGTTGGAATAGATCTAGGGTTAAGAAAAATACATTAGTGGCGGAATATAAAAATTTCTCTACTAGTAATATTTAAAACATTATTATTTACTTAATTACTAACCTCTCTCTTGTAGCTTGTTCCTTGGGGAAGGTAGATCGTCTCTTGCTCGTTATCTTTACACCAAAACGTAAACTCGAGAAACCTAAGGTTTCTATTACATGAGTCTATAGAGGATTTGAAGGATTTATGTGTGGCACAATTAAACACAATAACTCAAGAACAAGTCTATGAGCTAAAGAGATAATTTAAGACTAAATCTAATGAGGACTTAATTGCCAAAATAAAAGAGATATTTAGAGACAGAGGAGGAGGAATATGGTCGGACACTTTTGGGAGAACAAGAGCAAGAAAGCTTACTTTCACATCTCTATGCGAGGCTCTATTTATAAGAGAAGGAAAATCAAGAAAGAGTAATTACCCTTTCTTATATGCATTCATGACACAATATTTGATTTTTCTCTCCGCTTCCTCTATGTGTATGGCCGGCCACCTTGATGCATAACCGAGGAAAATTTGCTTTCCCACTTACCACATTTGTTTCCTTCTCAAAGAAATTTATTTCCTCTTTTCATTTTGGCAAGTACCAATATGTAATAATGCACAAAATAATAAGAGATATTATTTCCTTCTCTATAATGATGTTGGCCGAAATTCTACCTAAGGAAGAGCTTTTAGATGCTTCCTTATTTATTTTTAAGACAATTCTTAAAATACCCATTGTAGAATTAATATTGCACAAATAGTAAAATTAATTTCATAATGTCTCAATCGACTTCTCGGCTTTAGAAGCTAATTTACATTTCCATCATATGAAAATTTTCAAAATCTTATTTTGACATTCACATCATTTTATGTCCATGTGGACAAAAATACCCTTTAGACATTTTCCAAGAAAACGGCTGGTTCAATATTTGAACCTATTTTGACTTAACTTCTAGTTTAACAATCCTACTCTAAAGACTTGTAATAGTGACCTTATGGATCCAAATAAACAAAGCTTGAGCTACTATACTCGGACTCAAAAGTTCACAAACGTTTCCTAGTATTAGCTTAATGACACTGAGAATCTCTAGGTTCAAATGAATTTATTTTCTACTCAAATTCAACTTAATTATATTGAGCAGATCCATTGAATGTTATCTATAATTACCATTCTTGAATATCATTAACTAGATGTGATTTAAAAAATTACCATTTTACCCTTCTAGTTGTTATTTCCTCAACTCCTTTGTTAGTTGTGAATAAGTTAGAAACAATTTATTGACGAGCAGCTAACAAATCACATTGTTTCATCCAAATAAAGTCGTTACTTAATTTTGGATACCGCGTGGTTCATTTATTCACAATCCAAGTAATAAAGTATGAGGTGATATACATTACATTTCAGCAATCTTGTAAATAAATTCCATATCTATGAAAACTTCACAAAGTATACTCATGTCAACTTCACAACCCAATACATCACCAATAGAGCACATCTAGTTCACAAACTTGGATCTAGAGTGTAATTTTCTCAAATAAATATATTGAAGTTATGAAATGACATGTCTCATTTCAGGATTAAGGCAAGCATGATGAAATTCATACATAGTGACCTTGAGACAGAAGAGGTTAAATGGTTTGTTCTTACATTGTCTCTAAAGGTGCACTGGTCAATTCCGTATCTTCGGAAGATATATTAGAAGAACTATAGAGTTACTAACTCTTTATGCCTCGTAACCAGACATCAAAGATTCTTTCAAAAATTAGATTCTCTCAAGCTTCAAATTAATCAATCAAAAGATCCACAATAGGTTGAAGGTTGGATGACATGTTCAATTTCAAAGTCTGGTAGATCGACAATGGTCTAGTCTGCTTTACAAAGTCTACCTCTGTAAACCATGGCTTCTTACAAACTACAAAGTCATTTTACCATAGCCTTGATAAAATGGTCAGAAAATTATGGTGGCAAGGCTCAAGGGAAGGGAATAGATTCATGCCTCCATTGGATGGTCTGAAATTTGTAAACCTAAGTTTGTAGGTGTCTTGGGCTTTAGATCCTTTGAGGACCTCATCTCAACTATGTTGGCCAAATTTGGTTGGTATATTTTCCTGTCAATCAAACCTCATTTGGGTGAATATTTCTCTGCCAAATATTACCGGAAAGAAAAGTCTTTATGTTCCGGTCAAGCCCCACTACTCCAAAACATGGAAGGACACTGCATCGTCTAAAGACTTCATCAAAGAGGACTCTTGTTTCATCACCAGAAATGAAAAAAACATCTTCATTGACTATCGGTTGGTTCCTAGACCTAATGCCCCTCTTGATCCACCGTATAACTCGATCGACCTCAATGTTGACTTCTTTATGAGGTGTGACTCGAAATCTTGGGACCCCGATGCTATCTTGGATCTCTGCAGAGAAGCGTGGCTTTCGCACGTACTCAAGTCCAAAATTGTAGTTAGCACGCGATCGGACAAGCTAATCTGGAATAATTCAACCGACAGCTCTTTCTCGATCTAATCAGCCCTCCAGTGCCTCTCGTATCCTCAAGAAGTTGTTGTCCCTGTTAGGAAGTCGATTTGGAAATTGAAAATCCACGAGCGTGGCAATTTCTTTATTTGGCAGATCGCGAAATCCTGCCTCCCTCTAGGTCCACTTCTACTTCGCAGAGGTATTGTTCTTCAGACTCCTGCAAGATCAGTGGTCTTGCCAAAGAAACCTCGGCCCACTTATTCTTCAATGCGATTAAGCGAAGCGTCTATGGTTCGATGTTGGGGCTGGTAAAACTTGGACCTAGGCTACTGAGACTCCTGAGCTATAATTATTCTCAGGTGTTGTATTTGAAAATCTTGATCGAAATTGTCTCGGTGTTGGTGTAGACGACTTCATCTTCTCACTTGACATATTTGGAAAGAAACCTGGCTTTGTAGGAACAATATTCTCTTCAACAAAACATATGTCAACCCAATCTATTCTATCGCCAGAATAAGGAGGCTGGTCTTGCATCACTCTCAAGCTCGTACATTAATCCACTTAGGTACTCTAAAGTCCCCAAGTCTTCAGGCCTTGTCCCCCGGTCAAACCTCTGCAGTCTATTCTCAAGATCAATGTTGATGCCTCGTTTAAAGATTGAGTTGTTGCGGTGGAAGTGGTGGCTCGTGATTATCTTTGCATCCCCTGGGCTTTGGCGAGGACCAATTACGGCTGACTCAGTTGTTGAAGAAGAGCTTCGAGGGGTGCTTTCAGGAGTTGTTATAGCCGTCTTCAAGAACCACAGGAACATCATCGTAGAAGGAGCTATAATGGACAGCCTTCAACCCCCAGAAAAATGTCGTTCGTGGCCTCTTATCTTTCTATTTTTCGAAGTAATTAGTCATTTAAATCGCTTTTTTTTGTATTACATTTTCCTTGACCAAAAGAGTGGCCCATGCTCTTTGTAAATGGGCAGCTAGCTCCCTCGTCTCTGGTTTCAGCTCATTGCGGGAATTTTTGTTCTGAAAACATCTCATCTTGCTATAATGCTTTTTCTTTTTCCCCGCTCTTCTTCCTCTTTAAGAATGTTAAGAGGGGTTAGAGTTGTTTACTTAAAAACATATGCCAAGTGGCAACTCTAAATCTTGAGTGGGGATAATTTATTCATATATAATAATTTAAAGTAAAGATTCAAAAATAAAGAGTAGTGCTTGTCCAACTAGAAGGTTCTTCTAATTAAATGGGCACATTAAATTCAAATGCAAAAGCAGATCCGCAAAAGTGTCTCTCAGTCTGTTCATATGGTGTTGCATATATGTGTTAAATTTACATTTTGCCACATATATTTCACTTCATTTCTTTTGGCAGACCTTTATTTTAAGAAGAAAGAAAGAAAAGGAACCAAAAGTTCAGCGCAAGATGGTTTTATCTACTGAATTATATAAAAATTTATTGGTCATGAACCACGTATTTCTTAACTACTAAGAAACTATTTTAAACAAGTGGCAAGCAAAAATAACAAACTTACACATGCACTTTAACAAACCTTTAATATTAAAACATAATCATGCCTCGTGTTTTTTTTTTATAATTCAAAACACTTCCTATTTTTCTTGTAAAAAAAGTAAATAAACTATAAACTAAAAATAAAATACTTGTAACTTAAATCAAATCTTCTAAATAAACAATTTAAATTTGTTTTCTTAAATAATATATTATTTTGTAAATATTTTTACAAAATGAACGATATATTTAATATTAATAAAAAAATTATTAGGAAATATTTTATTCATATATATACATATAATTTTCCATTTATTTAGGTTGATAAAAAAATTAAAGTAACTACGAATAAAAAAATTAACAATGGTTTTCGTTTAAATTAATACATAAATTTACATGTAAGATACTTATTTCTGAAAAAAAAGAGTGGTATTTGAAATTATATATATTATTAAAACATATTAGGTGATCTTAATTGTACTTATGAAGTACAATATATATATATATATATATATATATATATATATATATATATATATATATATATATATATCTGCACACACATACCCATTGTCTAATTACACTATTAGTATGTCTTAAACATGACTGGAAAAAATAGTGGTACTTGAAATTTTATATATTATTAAAACATATTAGGTGATTTTAATTGTACTTGTGAATGAAGTACTATATATATATATATATATATATATATATATATATATATATATATGCACACACATACCAATTATCTAATTACACTGTAAGTATGTCTTAAACATGACTGGAAAAAATCATATTACTTAATACACACACATAACCAGTCTCTGAAGATCAACAAGGAAAAACAAGAGAAAAATCATATCTCTTAGGTGCATATAGTAGTTGAAGCAATATAAGCCTACAACACTATCAACACTGGATATCTAAAAATCACACAGCAATTCCTTAGCTTCAAAAACCCTCCTTTTGTTGACCCTTGCAATGAAATCATCAGCCCTTTTCTTGAGTTCCTCAGTCGGCAAAACACCCGCTTTCAAAACCTCCACTTTCTTCACCACCATCTCATGATCAGAAACCCTAGATTTCACATCTTTGTGATGATGAGGATGATGAGAATAATGATCCAATTTATTTACACGATCATCAGAAATAACCCTAACGGTCTTTCTCTCTACATTAGTTATACTAGTACTAGTACTACTATACATGTTAATAGTATTATTATTGTTATTATCAGGAGCTGAATATCTCTGAAGGCTTTGTCTAGTGTTTATATACTCTTCATAGTACCCAAGCTGATTTACATCGTGGCTTGCTGAGTCAGAAAAGGCTGAAGAGAAGAGCTTTGACTCTCCCACGATTAGGGCAACAACGATTATGTTTCCGACGATGAAGACGAACTTGATGCTGAAAAGGACTGAGCTGAGTTTGGGGACGTGGACGAGCAAAAGAGCTTCCATGGAAGAAGTTATGGTGGGAACCCAAAAAGCGCTTGAATAGAACAAGCAAGCGAGTGCAGTGAAGCAATAGAAGAAGAGGCTCTTCAGGAATTGGTTCCTTTTGTACTTCTTGATTGCACGGATTTTCTGGCTCCGAATTGAATCCATTTTTTGAAGGAAAAAAGGGAAAAAATATGTGGTCAGAGAGATGATTTGGTTAAGAGAAGAGTGGTTCAAAGGCCAAGTGAGAGACCCAAAAACATTTAGGAGGGAGAATATTCATCTGCCTGACCTTAGAGCATTCTAAAGAGGGTTTATATATATAGAGATGTTGGGAAAATCAAGGGTACTTTCGTAATTATGAGACCCTACATGTTGTCTATATAATTATGTATTTTTTAGAAAATATTACTTTTAGGAAAGCCATTAAATAATGTTAGTTATTATGCTATGCTTTTGTGTTCCATGCTTACCAGCAGCTTGCTCACACCACGTTGTTTTTAGAACATTAATTATTGGCCTAAGTATTGTTGATTTTTATTATGAACTCATAATTAATAAAGATTAATAGGCAACTTGGCGAGTAGGTAATTTCATATTAGCAACGAAGCTTCTTCATCAGTTGCATCTTTTAAGATGAAGTGAATGTTGTAATCCCTCACCTAAAGTTATATATATATATATATATATAAGACCGCCACGTACATTATTATAGTTATAATTTCACACTATGGGCTATTAAGAGCAAAAATATTATCATTAGTCAGAAGATAGTATCATAAATATGCTCGTCAGAGTCAGAAAATACTTGTTAAGAGTGATTTTTATGGAGCTTTCAAGAGCCAAATTTTTGTTCCTTTTTTCAGCGTGGGATGAATAGTTCATAAGTCATCAGGGATTTTATCAGTTCATCGAGCTTCATAGTAGATAGATCATATATTTCTTCAACAACAGTGATCTTCATTTGAAACCTTGACCAGTTTTTTATCTGCCATGGAAAAACCGAGAGAAAATGATTCATTAAATATATCACGAATTTGAACATTAAACTCAACAAACTCTCATCCTCATTCATGGTGGGAACTTCAAATCGTGTGGTGAGTATCTAAAGTTTAGAACTACGGACTTTCACTGTATCTTCATGTGCCACTTCAAGAATTTCTCATGCTTCTTTGCTGACGTATTAATTATCCTGAATATATTTTTGTTCACGGCATTATAAATAGCATTGAGTGCTCTAGAGTTTCCAAGAGTTTCTTCATCTTTAGCAATAGTCAAGTTTTTTTCAAGTTTCAAAGTTATTACGCCACTCTCAGCATCAACAACAGTGAGAGGCTTCCATCCATTCAGTACATCTTTCCAGGTCTTGCTGTCAATGGATTTCAAGAAAGCTCACATCCGTGCTTTTCAATAGTCATAATTTGATCCATCCAATATGAGAGGTCGGTTAACAGAGCCACCTTCCCTGAAACTGTCCATCTTAACATAATATTACAAACAACAGGAAACCACCCTATGTAAAGGATGTCTGCTCTGATACCAATTGAAAGTCTGTTAATCGCCTAACCAACTGTTACACACAATTATTGTAACAATGTAAGTAACAATTGACAAGTAAAATATCGACGACAGTATAAGCACAAAATAAATAATAATTAAAGAACATGCACAATTGGTAACCCAGTTCGGAACAACAACTCTTACATCTTGGGGAACAACCCGATGGAAATAATTTCACTAAAATAAATAGTTTTCCGTACAACACCAAATTACTAACTATAAAAGTAAAATCTAATTCAGTCATCCCCTAAATTAGTGACCCATCACAGATCCACGAAACAAACACCTTCATGTGTTTCTTGATCACATGATAAATCTCAAGCGTGACTAGTTCATTCACGAGTAAGCACATATCCAATAGATAATTAATATGAGTGGGTGATCTAATTCTACACTGCTCTTTACTGAGTCAATAGTTTTCCAGGCCGCCGATCTTGCACGTCTAGTAAAAGGCTATCAACTCAACGAAAACATCAAGGAAACTAATGGCAGTAACTATATTTTTTTATGGGTAATTATATCGTATAGCCCTATATAAGTTTTCTAATTTCAATTTGTCCAACTTTTTGTAAAACTTTAGTAAAAGTCCAGTAAATCAATTCGGCCAAATTTTCATTCCCAAAAAGCCCAACAAAATATCCAGCCCAAACGGAATTAAATACATATTTGAATAATCAAAACTAATTTACACGGTTACACGCAAAATTTCGGGGATTAATTTACATAAAAAAACGTAATTATATGAAGAAAGAGAAAATCCAATCGAGGAAACAATATAGGTAGGGTTACGGTAAATTCTTCCGTTTTTTACACGGAAACAATATGCACTTCCTAAAACTGATTTCAAATATAAATCAATCTTTCAAAATCGATTTACAAAATTTTAAATCTCGAAAATAATATTGTAGTTATTTATTTTTCGACAAAATATTGATTAACGAAAAAATAAAATAATGTGAATATAAAACCTAGATGTGTATTCGATTTCCTTTAGATTTACTTCTAGATATGCACGCGTTAAAATTCTTGGATGATTATACAATAAAATTTTGTATATAGATAATGTGCAGGAGTTGTTGAAGCCGTGATCAAATGGACAAAAAGAAACATTAGGAGATATGAGTGTTGGTAAAAAAAAGGGCCGAGGACATCAAGAAATCTCAGATCATGAGGTGACATTTTTAAGCGGTTTTAGCACATTTGTATTTTATTAAATGATTTAACAAGTTAATTAATGTGAATATTATTTACGCAATGCTGTAGGTTGGAACATATTTAATAAAACCTGAAGAATGGGACCTCGACTAACGAATAATAGTCCACACAAACTTCACCGCCATCCGACAAATATTGTTAGCACTGGACACAGAACAACAATTTAACATGTTCGAGAAGTCACCATTCTCCCACTTCCAACATCTAAAGGGCGAGGTACTACTGAAAAGATTGGTGCACATGCTAGTACTCAGCCAGGTTGAATCGGGAAAAATTGATGACCTACACTTCCGAGTAGGATGCATAATTCACCGATTCAAAATCAAAGAACTCGAGTTAGTGTCTGGTAAGTGATTTTCAATTAACACTATATGTGTAATTCAATAATTTATTTATTTACTGACAACTATAATTTGTTTTTAATTTATAGGTTTAAATTGTGATGAAATCTCGAACATAGACGTACACTTAATCATTGGAAATCCATTGAAGGAACAATTTTTCAATGTCAAATGCACACAAAAGGCACACATCATCCTAGGTAAATTCGGAGGTAATGACGAAGAACGTTTAGCATTAATCAACGTATCAATCATAGAGTTGTTAATATTGTCAAGAGAACGGAACCATATTATATTAAACCGAATATTGAAGATGGCCACCAACGACGACATGTTTAATGAATATCCATGGGGAAGGGACATCTTCCTACGCTTGTGCAAATCCTTCAAAAGAATCAAGTTTTCTTGTAGTAAAACAGGATTCAACATTGACGGGTTTTTACACCCGTTAATTCGCATGAGTTTACGAGTTTATTCCCGCATTTGAAGAAAATGAATTTGCAAAATTCACGAAAACAAAGACATTTCCAAGGATGTAAGTGGTCCTACCACTTCGATGCGGAAACTCATGATTTGAAACATATATTCATGAATGAAGAGGTAACAAATATTTCATTTTGTAGTTAATTAAGTTTTATTGTTTTAAGTTAATTACTAACAAATTAGATGTGTAAATGGAAGCTGGTAATTACTAACAAATTAGATGTGTAAATGGAAGCTGGAGATTAATACCCTTTCAACTAATGAAGACGAATTTGACCTGGGAGGTCCCGAATTTGATTATCACCTTGTCGAGATGGCTAAAAAAAGGACAAAAACTCCACCATCGAAACCAAATGTAGCCAGCTACTCACGATCACGTGAGGAGTATGTGACCTTATCGGAGATGAGAGTTGTTTACGATAAATTGGACGAGGCTCTAATGGAGATCAATGTGCTTAAACAACAAGTGGAAAAATGCAATGAGACATGCAATGTGATGCTCGACATTGTTAATGTCTATTTGGAAGGAGAGGAGCTGGAGAAGCTTAAGGTATGAACTCAAACTTACTTTAATCTGTTTAAAATTAAAATTAATCGTGTTTAAAAAAGTAAATATTACAGGCAGCAACCAAGTCTAAAACGGTAGATGACACAAACATCTCAAAGGACAACAAAAAAAAAAATAGATGTTGATACAAATGAGGTTGTGGATATGGCGCTTACAAAACGAAACAATGTTGGAATAGGTCTATGGTTAAAAAATTTATCATTAATCATATTAATGGCGGAATATAAAAATTTCTTTTACTAGTAAAACAATTTTACTAACCTAGATAAAGTGCATATACACTTTATAAATTAAAAACATTATTTAATTACTTGAATACTAACTTTTCTTGTGGCTTGATCTTCAATGGATCTTGAGAAAGGTAGATCTTCTCTTCTAGCTCGATTCTTTCAAGCCTAAACATGAACTCGAGAAACCTAAGGTTTCTATTACAAGAGTCTATAGAGGTTTAGAAGGATTTGTGTGTGGGCACAATTAAACACCATAACTCAACAACAAGTCTATGAGCTAAAGAGTTATGGCCTAAGTCTAATGGGACTTAGGTGCCAAAATAAAAGAAGAATTTTCTAAAGAGAGAGATGGAGAGAGGGTCGGCCAAAAACTTAGAGAGAGCAAGAATGAAGCTTATTTTCACATCTCTATGTGATGCTCTATTTATAGGAGAAGGAAAAATCTATAAAGGTCAATTATTCATTCATGAAAGAATAATGTATTCATACACAATATTTGATTTTCCCTTCCCCTTTCTCTTCTAATGTGGTCCGCCATACACCTCAAGCAAGGAGGAAATTTGTTTCCTCACTTAGCTTATTTATTTCCTTCTCAAGGAAATTTATTTCCTCTTTTCCTTTTGGGTAATTATCCTTATAATTAAAGGGAAATAAAACTCTCCTCTTGATGCATGTTTGCTAGAGATTCAACATAAGGGGGGCTTCTAGATACTTCCTTATTTCTTTTAAGACAATTTTTAAAACACCCATTGTAGAATTATAATTGCACAAATAATGAAATTAATTTCATAATGCCTTAAACGACTTTTCGGCTTTAGAAAATAATTTATATTTTCATCATATGAAAATATTCAAAATCTTATTTTGACATTCACATCATTTTATGTCCATGTGGAAAAAAAATGCCCTTTAAACATTTTCCGAGAAAAAGTCTAGTTCAACATTTGAACTTATTTTGACTTAGCTTTCAGTTTAACAATCCTACTCTAATGACCTGTAATAGTGACCTTATGGATCGAAATGAACGAAGCTTGAGCTTCTATACTCGGACTCAAAAGTTCACAAACCTTTTCCGAGTATTAGCTTAATGTCAATTGACGAGGAGCTAACAAGTCACATTGTTTCATCCAAATAAAGTCGCTACTTAATTTTGGATACTGCACAGTTCATTTATTCACAATTCAAGTAATAAAGTATGAGGTGATATATATTGCATCTCAACAATCTTATACATGAATTTCATATCTATAAGAACTTCACAAAGTTGGTTCATGACATCTTCATAACTTGATATCTCACCAATTGGCCTAGTCTAGATCACATAATGGATCTAGAATTTGACTTTCTCAAATGAGAGTAATAATGCCATGAAATGGCATGTCTCATTTCAGGATTTAGGTAAACATGATGCGATTCATACATAGTGACCTTGAGATAGAAGATGATAAATGGTTTGTTCTTCTATTGTCTCTAAAGGTGCACTGGTCAATTCAGTATCTTCGAAAGATACAGTAGAAGAACTATAGAATTCCTAACTCTCTATGCCTCGTAACCAGACATCATAGATTCTTCCAACAATCATACTGGGATCAATAGTCCGTTGATCTTTAGATTATGAATATATCGTTTTAGTCAAACCATGACGAGTTTGTTCACACAAATCTACATTTGTCTCTTCATACATTGTTAGGTTTGATTAACGACTATAAGACTATTGAATATCATAAATCTTCAATCAAACGAAAAGGGAATGAACGTCTCAACTTTTATTAATTTAATCAGCAAATTACAATAAGGACTTTATAAATATTTATATATTACATCAATACGTAAATAAACAATTTTCTTGTGGGCATCTATGTCAACAAACAACCCAGCAAAAGTTGATAAAAAGAGGAAGAAAAAAGTTAGTGGTCCATCAATCTTCATGAAACAAGAAATATAGCCACCAAAAACATCTCTAAGGTTCAAGTTACAAATCAATGAACAAATCGATCCAATGGTAAGTGATATGCAGCAATGATTTCTTAAGTATATTTCTATATTAAATTAACAGTGTAGTGACTTTCAGGTAAATAAACCTAGACAAAAACTTCAAACCGAAAAGGGGATGGAAAAACAGTAGAAGAAGAGGACCAACTGACATTAACACACATGGTAAATTATTTAATAAAACAATTTAAATGAACATATTAACATGTGTTTATTATTAACTTTGTAAATTGTTTCACCAGTTTAAGAAACCAATGGATAGAAAAGTTGGACCAAAAGACGATCCTATTGTGACACCGACTCCCAACAATGGAAAGGTAAGATATGTTGACCAACTTCAATTTCAATGAATGTACTTAACTCGAAATTACTAACATCGTAAAAGTTTTTTCAGTTTAAAAAACCGAAGGATAAAGATGTACAAAAGAAATATGATCCGATTGTGTCACCACAACAAAAAAATGGTAACATTAATCAAGATATATCACCACTAATAGGCGTCGAGAAAGCAACGAATATGACACCGGTAATTATACATTTTCGTATCAATAATTATTTTTGTAATTGTTAAATCGATGAATCTTACATGTTTTTTTAACATGAGAGATTACATTTGGTACAAGATGATTGGTTATTTACTGTAAATGATGTTTTGGACATGGATATTAACAAGAACGTTAATGAACAAACGTAGAAAACTAACATTCCAGATACTAAGAAGGGGAAACAATTTAAACATCTCCGCCGCGGACTCAATGTTGAAAAGGAGTGGTCTCCAAAAAATAAGGTACAATTAATGGTAATTACTATATTATGGATGATTGAAATCTCTGAATTGTAGTGTAAAAACTGCTAAATATAAAACTTTTGTACATATACTACTAGTTGAAGAGACTATCCAAAACAACAAAAATGGAAAGACATCAAATTTGCCAACAACACCAACACAAAAGGTAAAAGCCATGTAGTGTAAATGTGAATATAATTTCTAACTGAGTAAATAAACATATTATTGTTTCTGAAATGTATCTTTTTTTAAAAACAGGAACCAACACAAGAAGAAAACTCAAGGATGCTTGCAAGGGCCAAGATGACAGTCCGCAAATCAGTATACCACAAGTCACCATACACTGCAGAAACAAAAACAAAAAAGGCCAAAACGCAAAACACAAATGCAGGACAACCAAATGCAACCGAGGAAGAAGACCCCGCCAGCCAGCCATCGTTCGATTTAGGAATATAATTGAAACTATAATATCATTGAAACTATGTTAATTAGAAGGTTATGTTTTGGTAGTTGATAAATTAGCTTTTAGAACAAGTATTTATAAGTACCTGTTATAAGTATTGTAGGTAATTTGTTTTGGAACATCAACATTTAAAACCTTTACCTGTTATATTGTGTTTGGTTAAAATGGTTAATTAAATTTCTTAACGTGATTTACTATAGTTATTGCATAATAAATGTAATAACACCAGTAAATCAATTAATATTAATTATTAAAAAACTTGTTAAAGAGAATAATTATTTACTTAGTATACGTTTTCTAATAAATTAATAAACATAAGTAAATTGACTTCCAATTAACACCGTAAATAAAATAAACGACTGTAAATAAGAAAATTAAGAAATAGTGATAATAAACGATGTATTCCAAAAAAACAATGTGAATATTACTAAAAAAAATTACATACATTAAAAAAAAAGAGGAAACAATCGTTCAACAACAAAAAAAAACAAGAAAAAAAAACAAATACATGATCTAGGTATCATTTTTTTTATTGTGCAACCCCTCTTTATTGTGACCACTATGACCACATTAATCACAACGTTGAACGTACTGGTGAAGCTTTTCATTTTTTTTATCGATATCTCTTCTCTTTAGGCCTCCCAGCTTGCCGCTTCTGACATGGCGGTTTTATCACATTTGCTTTGGGAGGCAAATCCCAATCACGTTCGTGTAAAATAGGGAAGACATCTTGCTCATACGTCAAACTAAGAAAATCTTGCTTAAAGTAAGGAGAAACATAATCAATAAGGCATAAATTCCTACGTTACACTGTAGCACACGCATAGGAACAAGGTAAATCTTCAAGTTGCGAAAAGCGACAAGTGCATGATTTTTGTTCAACATCAACAACTCGACGCATTGCCCCATCCAGAATTTTAAACTGATTATCGTTAATTGCATTAACCTAGTAAATTGCAGCAACCAATAAAACAAATTAAATGAAAATACAATTAACTTAATCTGAAAATGATTTTGTACTTACATTCATACACCGCGCCGCTTCTTGAGCATCCTTCAGAGTCTGATAACCTATATCGGTTAATCCATACACCATTTTCGGAATAAGTTTCCTCTTCTTAACAATTCATCTTTGAATAAGATCTCGGTAACTCAAAACCAAACATGCAACCGTCCAACCTCTTGCTTCATGTAACACAGCATTCAAACATTCAGAAATGTTGCTAGTCATGATATTAAACCTCTTACCCGGAAAATGACTACGAGACCATTGTTCAGGATTAACATTTAGCAAATACTTCTTAATTTTTCGATCACCAACAGACAAGAGATTAAACCAAAAATCAAATTCTCGTGGGGTGTATGCCTTAGCACACTTGTAAAAAAGAGGTTGAATATGACTACTTTCAAATTGTGCTTTAACATTACCCCACAAATGTTGCATGCAAGACGCCCAAAGTACTTCATGGAACACAATGTTTACTGATTTCTGAATCGATTTGTGTCTATCGGAGACAAACACCATGTCTTGTCGAACACCAAAGACACTACAAAGCTGTCTCATAAACCATGACTAAGAATTATCATTCTCTAAGTCAACAATGCTAAACGCCAAAGGAAACAAGTGATTATCCCCATCTTGAGCAGTTGCTAGAAGCAAAGTCTCATAAGATTTACCCTTCAAAAAAGTACCATCCACTGAAATCACAGGTCGACAAAACTGAAAACCATGAACTGATACACCAAAAGCAAGGAAAAAGTACTTGAATGAGCTATCATCGTCAACCTCTGTGTGGTAGTAAGAACCTGAATCAAAATTACAATGTAAATCATTAACAGTATAGTCATTATACATGTAAATCAACAACCAATTTACCATGTAAATGAAAAAAAAAGTTGAAAACAATATTAATTTCCGATAAAATTCAAAACAAAAAAATTAATTTACTGAAAATTTAAAAAATTTACCAAGATTTTTTTCACAAATCATACGTCCTATTCTAGGTAAATGACTATATGATGAATCAAAATGTCCACGCAAGTCAATCAGAGCATATTTTCGTCCCTTCCACGCCCGGAAATATGAAACTTCAACGTTCTAACGAGTGCGCATAATCTCCGCAACCCCAGCAGGCTTAATTTCATTTGGTAATGAACCTCTAAAATCATCATTTACACACGTACTAATAAGCCTAGAAGATACATGGTTATTTTTGTGAATAACAACTCCACCAAAACACGTGTGTTCTTTGTAAAAAGTCTTAATTACCCACATCCCAAACTTAGGATTTACATTGGCATATAACAACCATAAACATTGTAAATCCTTACAACGACCCCGGTATCTAGTTTTGTTAGATTTTACATTGATAAATTCAAAAGAATTTCTAACCGCCAACATACAAAAAGCATTTTGAAGAATACATTTCGTAGTGAAAACGTTATTAACATTAATCTCAATCTCCTCTCCATAACAAAATTCTTCAATTCAGACTCATCAAACAGTACTATGTCGGAATTCTTATGTTCTTCATAATCTATACATTATCTTCGCGAGATTGAAAATATTGGCGTTCAAATAATTCAACTGCCAAGCACAACAATTAAAATTAAAATTCAATCACGTCAAAAATAAAGAAACTTTTTACACAAACTTGAATCTCGGAATGAATCATTCTGGTCACCGGTGATATCCATTCTAGATGAGATCATAAACTTGGAAGAAATAAAATTTCTGACTGTAAATGAAAAATAGTTATTTGAGGTAAATGACCTTTGTTAATGTATCTAAACGTTAGAAAGTGAGATATAAACCAGAAGCGAAATTTTGAATTTTCGTTGCAATTTGAATAACTAAAATAACGCGGAAAAAATCAAATCAAACTTTTACAAAAAAATTAATTTTCAAAACACGTAAATGAGAAGTCAATTAACATATAAAATCTTCCCATCGAGGAAACAATATTCAGCGTTTAAACAGATAACCCTATAATTAATATAAACAAAATTCCGAAATTAATAAAGATAAGGATAATCAGTTAATTAAAAGTAAACCCACTAATTAAGGAAATAAATCAATTACTTAATAACTGATTTACATAAATACGGAAACTATTTCAAAATTGAAAACGAATCCGGTTAATTATAATCCAAAATTTTCTAGGGTTTCAAAAGAGAATCATGTGACAACCCTACAAGGAAAGACTTTTAATAGTCTGCTTCCGAGAATCATGAAAATTGTCCAAATATAGATAACATAATCAGACACTGTTATGTCGAATGATCTCGATCAATTAATGAGATATATTACGTCCAGAATACTTGCCTAATAAAAATAAGTCAATCAATAACAATAACAAAAAAGATTAAATATTTCTATGTATATAGCTCATTTGCTTTTATCTCCGAGAACATCTCGAAAACCAGTATACTTGCTTGCTATGTTCAATTATAACAGGTTGTATACTAAAGTGCAGTACATCAAAAAAATTATAATTTCAGTCGGAAATAGTTATATATATATATATATATATATATATATATATATATATATATATATCAGAAAATAGTTTGTGAGCTGCTAGTACATAAGCTTACTATATTTCGTCTCATTTGGTAGGCTAAAGCCAATTGTCAATGGAAAAGTTCTACGCAGTCTTTCCTTTTTTGTTAATTAACCAAGTAACTTTAATGAACCAGAATACGAGGACCAAAACTTAAACAAAAAAAACATGCTTTGAAAATATTTCCTATAAGGCGTTAAATTTGGACTATTTTTGGCATATGGCATGTACATACATATATATTATAGTTTAAAATTAATAAGTCAAAAATTTGATCTCACAATCATTAATAAAAAGAGAAATTGTCCAATCTGTCACCTTTAATAAGTAAATTTCTCAAAATCCTCTAAAAATAATTTTTTCCCAAAATGTCAGTGAAAAAGACTAAATATCCCTAACATATTTTAATCCTCTTTCTTTGCTCTTCTTTTTACTTCTTGCAACCGGTCTCGATACCCCTCTCCTTCATTTTCAAACTCTCTCTCTCTCCCCGTAGACGCAATAGGCTCTGTACAGTTTTGTAGACGACATTGTAGACTTTGTTACAAATTTGTAGACAACATTGTGAATAACGGTAAGAACCTAACCTTGTCAAATATGAAGTGGAGCTGCGTCGGAGACGTCAGAGATGGAGCGGCGCTGCGTCGGAGACGAAGGAGATGGAGCGGCGCTGCATCGAAGACGTCGGAGATGAAGGAGTTGGAGCGGACCTTCGTCGGAGATGGAGTGGACCTTCGTCGGAGATGGTTGAAAAATTGTACTGGTCCGCTCCATCTCCGACGAAAGTCCGCTCCAACTCCTTCATCTCCGACGTCTTCGATGCAGCGCCGCTCCATCTCCTTCGTCTCCGACGCAGCGCCGCTCCATCTCTGACGTCTCCGACGCAGCTCCACTTCATCTCCGACGAGGTTAGGTTCTTACCGTTATCTAAAATGCTGTCTACAAATTTGTAACAGAGTCTACAATATCGTCTACAAAACTGTAACAGAGTCTACAATGTCGTCTACAAAACTGTAACAGAGTCTACAAATCTGTACAGTGCCTATTGCGTCTATGGAGAGAGAGAGAGAGAGAGAGAGAGAGAGAGAGAGAGAGAGAGAGAAAATGAAGGAGAGAGAGAGATCGAGACCGGTTGCAAGAAGTAAAAAGAAGAAGAAAGAAAGAGAATTAAACTATGTTAGGGGTATTTGGTCTTTTTCACAAGTATTTTGGGAAAAAATTATTTTTAGAGAATTTTGGAAAATTGACTTATTAAAGGTGGTAGATTGGGCAATTTCTCTAATAAAAGTTATGGATTCAAGATTGTAGAATTTTCCGCGGTGAAATAAGTGGACGGTATTTTGTCGATGAATTTCTCTATGGTAATCTATATTTTTTAAATATTATTTTAGGTTGGCTATTTGTTTCTAGAATTTACTTCTTATGTTTTTTTCCTAAGTTTTAAATGGGGAAAACTCCATAGATTTATGGGTGAGGGAGGGAGCTGGATGAAATTTTTAAGTTGATTTTTTTATAAATTTCATTATACAGGTCTAAACGTTAAGAATATATAGATTAATTTTTTTTAAATATTTAATATATTTAAATAAAAACATTTTCAACAATATTGATATATGATGTTGCATAATATCATACGATCCTTAACTATATTAAATGATGTATATAATTTATATAATGATATACCATGATGTACGATATCCTACACTAACATATGATATCATATGATAAAAAATTGATATATTTGCTCGAAATAGAGTAGAACAAAAATTATAGATATTTTTAAACAAAAAATTAGTTGTTTACCCATATTTACGTTTACGAATTTCATTATACCTAACGTTAATTTTGTGTAAATATTCAATTAAAATTGTTTACAAAATTATTGGTTCAAAAATACCCTTCAAACCGTCAACATAAATATTTTTCCGAGTTGAACACGTTTTTTTTAAAGCTTATATAATTGATTTTATTTTGTTTAGTTGAATTTAAGCGGCAACCGTAAGTGGGAATGAAAAAGGGTAAAAATTGTCCGAAAATTTTTGTAAACAACATACAATGGGTATTGACACAAAATTACGTAACGTTATGTATATTGAAATTAACATAACGTTATGTATAAATTTTTACACAAAATTAACGTAACGTTGGATATTTTGAAATTGGTAAACATAAACATGAGTATAGAACTAATTTTTTATTTTTAAATAGTAATTTAATTTTGATATTTAGTTAACTTTGACATTCATAACAATTTTTCTTATGAAATGAGATGCATATTGCTTCGATTAGGACGGAGCTATAAGTGTATTGCAAGGGAAGGTGATCTGAATGTAAATTTGGAGTATGAAATGTTTTAGTGAGACTAATTTATACAAAGTTAATTTGGCCTCCTTCATGGCTTCGATAACAACATAGTCAAAATTCTAGATAAATCAAAATGGGACACTAATTTATTTATTTTTAAATGGGGACTATTCACGTAATGAAAACAAAAATTAATATAATATAACATCATATATATATACATATAATTACACACAAAAAAAACAAAATTATGAAAACAATTGATTAATAGTGCTGGTACCAAAATTATGTTCCATGAATAATATCTTAACATAATTCCGATAATACTACCGAAATTCATTCCACCTGAATGAGAGTATATGTAAATTATGAACTGCAAAATATATAAAAGTGAATTTAAAATTTGACTTCCAATTTATGAGATGCTATTTTTTAGCCATCGATATAGCAAAGCAGAATTTCCACATAGAAAAAGCACTCAATTATTTTCCTTTCTATGATTAAAGTCGTTATATTAGAGCTTTTCCTTTAATAATTATGCTAGTAAAGGGCACGTATAGTGGAGTGCGATACAAAAGAGAAAGATTCAGAAGAGACATAAGAAGTTGGTGTCTAAAGTCCATTGTCAGATCAGTGTCATATATTATTAAACAATGCATATATCATCACTAATCAAGGTTTGATAGCATTAATAAGCTTGGTTAGGATTCTCATATATCCAAATCCAAAGCCTATTGGGATAGTGTCCAATAATGCAAATCTTACAAAATTGGATAAACCCCATTTTTATCACTAATTGTAGTGCTCGTGGTCACAACTGTTTGGCTAAACTTGGATTCGTATCTTTAACTAATTCTTCTCTTTAAGTACAACTAGCCGATCTTAGCTAATTAGATTATAAGAAAATAATTTGTTGTTGGCTAGACCTGTTCAATCTCAAAAATTAATTTGTAATATTTTTTTGATTTTTTTTTCTTTTTTAGCTAGTTTTGTTACGTTGCACATAATTTATACCATTATTATCCTTGTGAAATAAAATATTTTAATTTGTTATTCAAAATTCTTAGTTATTAAGATATCAGTTCTATCTCTTTACCTCCCTTTTTTCGGCACATTTTTTAGGCATGGGCCAAAGTAAGAATCGTTACATGTGCCTGTAGTAATGTAATAACGATAGATTTATGGTACATAAATCAATTATTCATTGTTAACGATTATTAACTGCGACGCTGTTTTTCTATTTACTTTCGTCGTGAATAAAAATAAATATAATCTCATCTTATTTACGTTGGCTTATTTTCTTTGGATAATTAGTTATATAAATCAAAATATATCCAAGAATCAAAATAAATCAGAAAAATAGTCATTATTACTCCTTGATTAGAGTGAGAAAATAAATGCTAAAAAATAACTCTAAATAACAGTTATCAAAAATCAATTATTATAAACAATTCAAATGAATTAGATATTTTTATAAAAAAAGGATACAATTGTAAAAACAAATCACAAAATAATGTCATGTCATCTAAAAAAGTTATTCTCTTAACAAATAAAAAATAATGGCTAGCATGCAACATCAATGTTGTACATAGTTATTTAGAGCAAATTTTGTTTTTTAGAAAAAAATTAGCTTATTATAAAATATTATTAAGCCTTTACCTATTTGAAAATTCTAAATTTTAAAATACCTAGTTAGCTAAAGGGCAGATAAATATATTCATTTTCACATTATTTTCTATTAGTACGTTGTCTTAGCTAGTTTATTCAGCCAAATCATAATGTCTAATAAGACATTTTTTATATGTTTAGAGAACATTTTTTTTATATTGTATGTTTCTATTTGACGCATTTCACCAGCTCTGCTGTGGCGTATCCTTAACTCTAACTGTGTGTTTTTCTGTATAAAAGGTGGTCGCTGTTTTTGGTACTATAAATATTGTGCTTTAACTTTTTGGTGGAGTTACACATTTTATTCTAAGGCACTGAAACGCATCTTCAAAAAGTTTTTCGTCAACGTCATTTTGTAAGGTTTTAATTTTTTGAAGAAGAGCAAAGCCGTAAGTGCATTTATGTTGTACTAAGCTCTTTCTACATAAACATTTATTGTAAACACTATGCGTATTAGTGTGAAATGTGAATGAAGCTCACAATAATGGGAGCATAACATTTCTGTTACTCACTACTTTTTCGATCTAAAGTATACTAGTTTACCAGGACAGATATCCCCTATATGTAAGTAAGAGTCGAATTGGATAACCAACTCAATTTATTTACTTTGATAATATTTACGTATTATATCTTAAAGTGTTAATAACATCTGTAGGAACTAAAGTGAAACAATTTAAGCATACTTTCATTTTTATTTCTTAGTTTATCGGGTTAATTGGTTTCCCTAGCACGAAAACGTTGTATGAAATACAAACATTGCTAGGCTTAAAATTATTAGGATTTGAAACAAAAACACAACCAAAAATCGAAAGTTGTAAGTTGGATAGATCCACTGTTTAATTTGGGTTGAATATTTAATCGATGGAATTTTCATTTTAATGTGTGATAAATTTGATATTTCAAAATCAATATACCAGAACAAAATACAACAAAAATTATTATCGTGCGTTATTGCTCTTTTTAGCTGCCAATATAATACACAAGTGGGCAAAAGAGTTAGCAGAAATCAAGTTAATTAAAGCGATTCTGATAGAGCTAATCTAGAAAGCAATTAGTTTACTCTTTTTCCATTTTCTTCTTTCTTAATGGAGATGAAACTTCATTGCAGCAACCAAATTAGAGAAGTTAACAAACGACGTAATATTATAAGCGTTTATTTAATGTCGAGCAATATCACTCCCAACTTTCACAACACTCCCGTGGCACAAATAATCAATTATCGAATTAACTCTTTTCATGTTTAAAGTGCACCAAAAGTTCTCTTTTCCTTTTTGCCTTTTTCCTAATTATGTTTATAATTCATGTATGTTTAAAAGATGCGCTTAACTATAGCATGTTCCCTCTCATCGTTCCTTTTGCATTTGCATGTAACTATCATATAATTAAGTTATGGGAGCTTAGACTAAAATGCAAACAATATTAAATTAATATATAGAACTCGAGCAAGTATGCGTCCAAATCATAATATCTGTTTATAACCTTTCAGATTAGTGTGAAATCACAATGAACACGACGGTAATTAATATTACTAAAATTACATAACTTACTATGATCATACAAAAATCGCAAAGATGTTGAAACCTCGTTAACACATAACATTTGAAATAAAATAAATGAGTACAGCGTCAAAAAGAAAATAAAGGAGTCCATAATAATGAAAAATTGTTGTCATCATGGAAACCTCTTTCGGACCCCTTCAACAAAAGTCTATTGTCATTTCAATTTTGAACAAGTGCGACTGCCAATTTAGTCGAAAACTTTAACTTAAACCACTTTCGGTAGTTCGAGAAACTCAAGAGCTTGTCAAGATGCTTAACAATCCTAATCACTCCTTAGAACACAAAAATAAGAAAATAGAGTAAACCATAACAAAAAAATTGGCCACTTCGTCATCCCACTCCTCAAGACACCGTCGACCAAAGGCCAAGCCACGAACTTTTCTAATCAAATAATGATGATTGAATTCTTCCAAGCTATTTAAAGTAAAGTCTTAGTTTTTGTGGTGATACCTCGTCTTTGTAATATAATGTTTTACTTGAAAAAATTAGTTTAGTTTACTTCTGTCAGTGACGAAAAACAAAAGTATGTATAATTTTCAATGGAAAAAATTAAATTAGTAACTAATCTATAAAGTGTTACACAATCTTACGTAGATAAATGATCATCTTTGTATTTAGCAAATTAATCATTAAAGCTAGAGTGTTAAACATTTTAAAACGATGATATGGTCAACATAAAGGAATTCTCCTTTGACTTAAGAATGCTAAGTACATTAGTGGTCTAGAGATAGTTTTCACTTTCATCATTAGCCAAGTTATTTTCTATGAAGTACCTCTGTGCTGACTCAGCTGGTCTTCAAAGACTTATTGTGTCCGCTTGTAATATTTGTACATATTGGTTTATACTTTAGCCTGTTATATTTCTACGCGTGGCATGGCTCTAAATATATATATATACGGCTACTCATCGGCTATTAAATAGCCTTGTTGTAACATTTACAAATTAATGAGTGTGTAAAATTTACACAGCTTAAAACACTCCACGTATTCTCATTCTTCTCTTTTTCTAACCCAAATGAGCAAATAATAATCATAACTTGTATTATAAAATAAATAAATAGGTAAAATTTACATTTCTTGTATTTTTGAAGTTTTTCTTGGTAGGAATATTGCCCACTTGAAGATGGCGTATGAATAATTACTGAATTTGATAACTAGATTATTATATAAGCATGATATGATAAGTGGGTTGAGTTCTAAGTAATCAATTAGAATCAATAACTATATTCCATAGCCTCCGTATTAAACTGAGTCACATGCTACGCACCTGATTTTGGGCGGTGTGCTAAAACAAGGTGATGACTGATATAGTACGCCTGCAAAACTATATCGAAAATCATATATGTGGAACACGTGAGTGAAGGCTGATCACTATGTAGGAGCGTTCTACACTTGTGGTAAGTGTGCGACCTGGACAGGGCTTGGGGTAGATGTGTCGTTTAAGAACTATTATGACGCACTAACCGCGGCCACTATGATGGTCACAGTGAGACTTGATCTAAATCCTGAAGTGGTCATGGACACTGAATCATGTCTCTGAGCTCTTTAACTCATTCTCTAAAAGGCTATTCATACTAATCACAGTTTATGTCTGAGAGTCTTCCCCTGAAAGTCTTCTCAGAGTATGATTCGGGTGGAAAGTGATTTACAGATTCGGAATCCAGCCTCCCTGAAAGGAGGTCAATGTTCACTCACCTAATGGTTGATTCCAGAACCGATAGATTGCTAGCACTTTCGAAGTAAGTTAATGTTCGAAAGAATCTTTCTATGGGGAAGCAACAATGCTTAGGGCTTATATTTATCAAGAGAAGTATAACTGAATAAATTGACTTCTCTTGACACGGGTTGAACCTGGAGGATCTTGATCATGAGCTAACTATATTAGTGGACACTCATCATGATGAGTAAATATAATTTTAGTATTAATGAAGGGTTCAGTCTTTGGTTACACGGTGGAGTATTTTTAAAGACTAGACGAATCGATGAGAAAAAGAAATAGGACTTTATCGTCTTTTTCATCGGGTTCGTTAAGCTTCTACTACTAGGTCCACAGTCCCCGATTCGGCTATGATAAAGACGGATAAGAACTTTCGAAGAATAATATTATTCATTATTTAATCTCACTTGCTGTAATAGTGATTGACAACATCAATTCTGGAAAACGGGTATTCGCATAATGAAATGAAATAATTTTTTATAACATAATTGTCTATTTATTGTTGGATCAAATAAATAAATAATTTAATTGAATTTTTTGGCTTTGCAATTTTGAACTGGGCTTGGCCTAAGGAGTTGGCCGAAAATCCTATGCCCTAGGGGTTGGCCGAACTTCCTCCCCCCTTCTCTCCTTGAATTTCTCTCTTGGGAGAGAAATTCTCAACCATAAATATTGATCTGATGGATGAGAGAGAGTTTAAATTCACTGTTGAGATCTAAAGGCCCATATTAAATTCAAAGGAGGGAATATCTCTAGAAGGAGAGAATATCTCAACAGAAATGAGAGAAAATCTCTCAGGGGTTATCTCCCTACCAATGCTATAAATAGGGATAGAATAGAAGAGGAAAAGACACTCCATTCTTCATAGAATCACTCGGCCATTTCACTCTCCCTCTTGGCCGAAATTCTCTTCCCCCTATTCCCCGAAATTGATAATTCAAATCCTAAATAATAAGAGCGAGATCCTGAAACAATCTGGTTTCGAAATCTAAGTGAGATATCGATTGTACCCAGTCTACTTTCTTATTCTTCTCGGAGATTACGTTTCTGAAGACTACGGTATCATCGTTGAGTACTATATTCAGAGGAAGGACGAAACAGGGTCGATTCATAAGAAGGACAAAACAGAGCGCGAGTTTGATCGGGGCGTTCTATATCTGATCCCAAACCCGTAAGTTTTCTATAAACTTATTCTATAATATCGGTTGCTAAATTTCTTTCTCAAATGTATTAAATTAATAAATCGAGATCTTGTTTGCAATCATCATTTTAGTTGGCTATTAGCGCAATTAATCTTTTCCCCATTTAATATGATTGCTAATAAGGTGAATGAATCACCAACGAACAGTTTCATAGCGATTGTTCGTGTCTGATACGCTTGTGATTAACCGAACAAGTGGTATCGTAGCGATTGTTCGTGTCCGGTACGCGCTTGATTAACCAGCATTTCTAAGACAACTTTGCGACTAGGGTTCGAAACCACAACCTCTTACCTGAAATAAATATGTTATTACCACTAAATTATCTTAAATAAATATGCTATTACCACTTAAGTATCACTATTATTTTATGAATTGATGATTAAGATTCTACTAATGGAATCCAGACTCTAAATTCATCTTATTGAGTTACCCCTAAGCCGAACCCACGTAAGTAGGTCCAAATTATAAAAATTGATCTTATTTGTTAAAGCCAACAATATAACGGGCCGGACTTAACTCATGCCTGAAAGGAATTTGTTGTGCATTTCTCGAAAAATGTACACCTGATAATAGTTTTTAGAAATTATCCCATAAATAACGTCTCAAGATATTGCTTACAGATTTTTTTAAGAGCTCCATTCTTCAGTTAGTTTCGAAATAGCAGTGCTAATAATTTTATAATAAAACTTCCAAAAAGAATAAAAACATACATTATTTTGTTAAACCATACTATCTTGTAAAAAAAATGCATCATTCGAAAATTGGTGATTTCCTGAATATTTTGAGTTTTAGTAGATTTCAAAGATATTTCTATTTTCTTAATTCCCAACCATACTGTTTAAATATTTGCTAAAAAATGAGGTGATGGATCTTCTACGGCATAGTTTAAAATTTGTGAAAACAAATTGTAATTGTTGTAAGCAAGAAGTTGTTTAAATACCCAAGCTACTTAAATCACTTTCCTCTCGCAGAACTAAATAACATTTTTACCTCCTTAGATGTTAAAGTATCGGATTTCTTGGGTAGTTGCGAGTTATTAATTTTTACGAAATATTAAGAATTGCTCTAATAAAACTCGCTGTCATGCTTCGATAATCACTTATATTTTATTATTTGTTGCAACCTTAAGCTTATTGTCACGTGCCCACTTCTTTGGCCCAATGCACGTGACCAGCCCAGCCTACTTCAACAAAAGAATCTCAGCCCAGGCAACATTCCAGCCCAACACTCAAGTTGGCCCAAGGGAGAATTTCGGCCAAGACACCATCTAGAGGCTTCTCCAAGCCTCCAAGAGACAAGAACCCTCTAGAAGGTGTTCATATTCGAGATACCCCTCAAGAAGCCACTAGAAGGGGCATTTTTGTACTTTTGCTATAGGATTCTAGAGAATTCTTCATTGTAACTCTCCCTATAAATAGGGGAGTCATTTCACTTTGTAACCATTCAGAAAATCATCCCACCAAACCCTTGTATTGGAGCATAATACCAAGTTATTGCATTGTCATCCTTTTCCTTCCCACTCACTCACCAACTTTCCATCTTTTGCCATTCTTTTAGGCTGACTTAGTCCTTCTGAGGATCTAAGGCCGCACGGTCTAGTCCAACATAACTAAGCCCGTGACAAGTGGTATCAGAGCCAGGTTCGTTATGGAAAGGAACGCAGAACCATCCCACACCAGCGAAGGAGAAGGCACCCAACAAGACAGGGGAAGGGAGGAGAAACGCACGGAGAAGATGACCCGCGCCAAGTCCATGGAGGCCCTTGCCAGCATGGGAGAGAGACTCAGGAGGGTGGAGAACATCGTCAACGGCTCGGAAGACCGCATTGAAGAAAAGCTCGAGGCCCTCAAAGACATGCAGATTCGTCTAGAGGGGCGGCTCGAGGAGTTCAAGGGCGAGGAGGAGCCAAACAACGAGAGGATCGACAACCTAGAGGAGGAGGTGTCGGAACTGACAGCCACCATCAAGGCGAGACTCACGACGCTGGAGAAAGAAGTCTACTCGAGGGAAGCAGACGAATGGAAGGCGGAAATGGAGAGGATGAGAGGCGCCCATCAACGGGAAATGGCCGGAGTCCTAGTGCAAGTGGAAGAGTTGAAGGCTACGTTGGCTTCTGTCCAGGAGCAAGGGGTGTTGGGTATTGTAGAAGAAATGAAGGCCGACTTAGCCTTGTTCAAAAGGGCTTTTTCGGCAGGACAAGGACAAGGGGCACCCATGGAGGTACGGAGAGCAGATGCACCACGCCCAAAGAGTTTCAACGGCACCCTCAATGCACGAGAGGTTGATAACTTCTTATGGGGCTTGAAACAATACTTTGGAGCAACGGGGATCACCAATGGGGCATCGCAAGTCCAGACAGCTTCCCTCTATCTAGAGGATGTAGCCATGCTTTGGTGGAGAAGACGACAAGAAGACGTGGAACGGGGCTCATGCGTCATCGACACGTTCGAAGACTTCAAGACCGAACGGAAGAGGCAATTCTATCCGGAGAATGCTGCAGATGAAGCTCGGAGCCGACTCCGAAAACTCAAACAGACAAGGACAGTTCGAGACTACATCAAGGAGTTCACGAACTTGGTGCTCGAGATCCCTAAGATGGGAGATGAAGATGCACTTTTCTTCTTCATGGACGGACTACAATCATGGGCCAAGGTGGAGCTGAAGAGAAGAGGAGTTCAAGACTTGGCTTCGGCGATCGCCACCGCCGAAGGATTGGTGGACTTCTCCACACCCAGAGACTCGACGAAAGGCCGAAGCAACCGACCCACACAGGGCCGAGGCGACGCCACCCAGCAATCCTATGCACCAGCTGAAGGGAGCAATTCGTCGAGTTCGTCCAAACCACGATACCAAAGTCAATCCACTGCCACTCAATTCAAACCGAAGTAGTGCTTCCTATGCGATGGCCCGCACTTCATGAAGGACTGCCCGACGAAGAATGCTTTGACGGCACTCACGGCAACACTGGACAAGCCAGAATCTGACAATGGAGACGCTATGGGATCGATGCGACTACTCAACATCCTCCAAACCACACCCCAAATCACGCCTCCCGGGCTGCTGTATGTGGATGCCATTGTGAATGGTCACCCAGTCAAAGCCATGATAGACACTGGAGCGTCAAGCAACTTCATATCGATCGAGGAAGCACAACGGCTAGGGTTGAAGACAACAAAAGGAGGAGGATCAATCAAGGCCGTAAACTCGGAGGCAAAGCCCATTCACGGAGTTGCTCGGGGAGTAAAGACCACACTCGGCCCTTGGGAAGGGGCGATCAACTATGCGGTAGCACCGATGGACGACTTTCGCATCGTACTCGGCTTGGACTTCATGGACACGGTAAAAGCCTTCCCCATTCCCTTTGCCAACTCGGTATGCATTGCAGATGGACATGGCGCATGCATGGTCCCAACTTCCCGAGGAAA
Organism: Urtica urens; assembly: GCA_958296335.1. NCBI lineage: Eukaryota > Viridiplantae > Streptophyta > Magnoliopsida > Rosales > Urticaceae > Urtica > Urtica urens. Next base: position 9,375,531 of record OY282531.1, read on the forward strand.
CCAACCCAAGACTATGGCATTATCAGCCATGCAATTCAAGAAGGGAACCCGACGAGACGAAGAAAGTTACCTGGCCATTCTCAAAGAGTACGACGAAGAGGAAATCCACGAAGAGGAAGCCCCCCCGGAAATACAAAGCGTGCTGGAAGAATTTCAAGATGTCATCCACCCGAACTTCCGAAGAGGTTACCTCCGAGGAGAGAAGTGGACCATCAAATTGAACTGGAGCCAGGCACCAAACCACCTGCTCTCAGTCCTTATCGAATGGCCCCTCCCGAGTTAGCAGAAATGAGGAAGCAACTCGGGGAACTGCTAGACGCGGGGTACATCCGTCCTTCGAAAGCCCCTTACGGTGCGCCAGTCTTATTCCAGAAGAAGAAGGACGGATCTCTCCGGATGTGCATCGACTATCGGGCGCTCAACAAGGTCAGCATAAAAAACAAGTACCCCGTACCATTGATAGCTGACTTGTTCGACCAACTGGGCCACGCCAAGTACTTCACGAAGCTGGACCTTCGATCGGGGTACTACCAAGTCCGGATAGCCGAGGGAGACGAAGCCAAAACGACATGCGTAACAAGGTATGGCGCTTATGAATTTCTTGTCATGCCCTTTGGGTTGACAAATGCCCCCGCAACATTTTGCACCCTCATGAACAAGATCTTCTACCCCTACCTCGATCGCTTCGTAGTTGTCTATTTGGACGACATTGTCATTTACAGCAACTCTCTCGAGGAGCATAAGGGACACTTGAGGGAAGTGTTCAGACTCCTGAGGGACAACGAGCTATATGTGAAGAAGGAGAAGTGCTCGTTCGCCCAAACAGAAGTGTTGTTCCTTGGGCACAAGATCAAGGACGGGACACTAATGATGGAGCAAAAGAGGTGGAGGCCATTAGAGAGTGGGAACCACCCGTCAAGGTTCCCGAACTACGTTCATTCCTTGGCCTCGTCAACTACTACCGACGATTCATAGCAGGCTACTCCGCGATTGCTGCTCCCCTCACCGACTTGCTAAAGAAAGATAAGTCGTGGGAATGGACAGAGAAGTGTCAAGAAGCCTTCAATGGGCTGAAACAAGCAGTGTGCAACGACCCGGTACTTGCACTACCGGACCACTCCAAGCCCTTCGAAGTCCACACCGACGCGTCAGATTTTACCATTGGTGGAGTACTAATGCAAGGAGGACACCTAATCGCGTACGAAAGCCGGAAGTTAAACGACACGGAAAGGCGCTACACCGTCCAGGAGAAGGAGATGACGGCCATCGTCCACTGCATGAGGACGTGGCGTCACTACTTACTAGGCGCCCCTTTCGCGGTAATGACCGACAACATTGCCACCAGCTATTTCCAGACCCAGAGGAAACTAAGCCCCAAACAAGCTCGTTGGCAAGACTTCTTAGCGGAGTTCGATTACCGACTGGAGTACAAGCCCGGCAGAATCAACTTTGTTGCCGACGCCCTGAGCAGAAAGGCGAATCTTGCCGCCATCAGCCAAGTAACCAGCCCGGTAATGGAACGCATCAAGATGGGACTCAAGGAAGAACCACTAGCCAAGGCCCTCGCCAACATGGTACGGGAAGGGAGGACCAGACGCTTCTGGCTAGAGGACGATCTACTCTACTCAAAGGGGAGTCGAGTCTACGTACCACGGTGGGACAACCTACGGAGGGAACTCGTTAAGGAGTGCCACGATTCAATGTGGGCGGGACACCCCGGAACCAGGCGAACTCTGGCTCTATTAAAGGAGTCATACTACTGGCCACAAATGCGGGACGATGTAGAAGCCTTTGTGAAGACTTGTCTGGTATGCCAACAAGACAAGATCGAGCAAAAAGCATCCGGGGGGCTACTGGAGCCACTGCCCATTCCGAAAAGACCGTGGGAAAGCATCTCCATGGATTACATCACGTCGTTGCCTAAATCCGAGGGGTTCGGGAGCATCATCGTCGTAGTCGACAGGTTCAGCAAGTACGCCACGTTCATACCCGCACCATCAGACTGCACGGCAGAAGAGACCGCCCGACTACTACTCAGCAACGTGGTGAAGTTGTGGGGAGTACCAGAAACCATCGTGAGCGATCGAGATCCTCGGTTCACGGGACATTTTTGGACGGAGTTATTCAAGCTACTGGGATCCGACCTCAACATGTCCACAAGCTTTCATCCCCAAACGGACGGACAAACGGAGAGAATAAATGGTCTTCTGGAGCTATACCTGCGCCACTACGTAAGTGCAAACCAACATGATTGGGCTAAACTTTTAGATGTGGCACAGTTTTCCTATAACCTGCAGAGAAGCGAGGCAACAAACAAGAGCCCGTTCGAGCTTACAATGGGACACCAACCGACCACACCACTATCCCTCGTCACCAGTTATGAAGGAAAAAGCCCCGCAGCTTTCAAGTTCGCCAAGGCGTGGCACGAACAGGCAGAGGTGGCGCGAGCCCACCTCCTGAAAGCAAGCAAGCGAATGAAGAAATGGGCAGATACGCATAGGAGGCAAGTCGAATTTGCCGTAGGCGACAAGGTCATGGTAAAGCTCCTACCCCAGCAGTTTAAAGCCTTCCGAAAGGTTCATAAGGGACTTATCCGACGCTACGAAGGGCCGTTCGAAGTAACAAGTCGAGTTGGATCGGTGGCATATAAGGTCCAACTCCCGGCAAAGCTGAAGATTCATCCGGTATTTCACGTAAGCCAACTCAAGCCATACCACGAAGACCCGGAGGAGCCGTCAAGAGGGGAGTCGTCTAGAGCACCCATAGCCGTCACTACTTCGTTCGACAAGACTGCTGACGAGATTCTGGCGGACCGTACTATTAGGAGACGAGGAGTGCAACCATACAAAAAATACTTCGTGAAATGGAAGGGTCTACCGACAAGCGAGGCAAGCTGGGAACAGGATGACACGCTCTGGCAGTTCAAGAAGCTCATCCAACAATTCGAGGCTAACAACGCGACGGGGGCGTCGCGTTATTAGGTGGGGGAGAATGTCACGTGCCCACTTCTTTGGCCCAATGCACGTGACCAGCCCAGCCTACTTCAACAAAAGAATCTCAGCGCAGGCAACATTCCAGCCCAACACTCAAGTTGGCCCAAGGGAGAATTTCGGCCAAGACACCATCTAGAGGCTTCTCCAAGCCTCCAAGAGACAAGAACCCTCTAGAAGGTGTTCATATTCGAGATACCCCTCAAGAAGCCACTAGAAAAGGCATTTTTGTACTTTTGCCATAGGATTCTAGAGAATTCTTCATTGTAACTCTCCCTATAAATAGAGGAGTCATTTCACTTTGTAACCATTCAGAAAATCATCCCACCAAACCCTTGTATTGGAGCATAATACCAAGTTCTTGCATTGTCATCCTTTTCCTTCCCACTCACTCACCAACTTTCCATCTTTTGCTATTCTTTTAGGCTGACTTAGTCCTTCTGAGGATCTAAGGCCGCACGGTCTAGTCCAACATAACTAAACCCGTGACATTATGCTCATGTTTTGTTAAAAGAACTTCATCGATAATGGGTTTAAAGTGCTTGCTCGAGAGAGTATTGGATGAAAGTGAAAGAGATTCTCAAGTCCAAGATGAACATAGATTTGAGTTCCATTTAAAAAATTAACGACGCGCATATTAGTCGTCCCGAATAAGCGTTTTTATCAACTCCAACGTATTTTATGTTTCTTTCAGTTTGATTGCTTGTTGTTACCATTTTCCCGTATCATCGATTGTTTTGATTGTTTGATTTATTTAATAGTCTAAAAATCAATTCAAGTGTTCACCAAGTCGTTTCACCAACAACGTTGAACTATCAAACATAACGTTTTCTAATTTCATGGTATTGCTTTTAAGATATTCTCAAAATAAAAAATATAAATATAATACTCACTTAAAAATATTAGCTTGGATAATTTGAAGCTTGTTTGTCCTACTGTTTTTTTTTTTTTTTTTGAGGAAGCTTGTTTGTCCTACTGTTAGATTGATAATAATGTGACGTTTTAAAGGACACATTTTTTCTAAAGTTGCATAAAATAAGGCAAAATAAATTTAAAAAACTCGTCATAAAAATACCAACTACTCTTCGATTGCTGAAATCACACTTCTTTTGTATTTTGCACATCTATGACAAACATGATTAAATATTTGACATTAGTATCTCCTGAAAAGGGAAATGGACATTTTACCCTATTTGGAATAACCTTAAGTATGAAGAAAACAAATTAAACCTCAAAAGTGCCATGATATATATTTTTCAAGTTTACACACTACAAGGACTTTCAAATAGCTCATTACGAAAGTCGAAGAAAAACAGACACAAACAACGTAAAATTACTAAATTGTTCATTGTTCACAAGATTTACAACCGACAAAAGAAAAAGAATAAGAGAAAAAAAAAAAGTTATTTTGTATTGAACATGAAGGTCCTTCGGAATAGTCAAAAGCATTTTTCTTCGCTCAAGACGAGAATCCTCGTGATCCTGCATACAAGAACTAAAGAGATAATATAAAATTCATAAGTAGGTCTTGGGAGTAATGATAAAGGAACAAACTTGTTCTTAATTTTCTTTGGCATTGGAAGTGTGCTTAAGCGTTGGACGGCCTTTATACTTTCTGATTTGCTCTCTCACAAATCTCTCATACAAAAAAGCCGCTCCTTTGAATTGTGGAAGAACCAACCACGCCACAAACACCAACTTCACATCATACCATATTGGTAACCTAATCAAACAAAAAAAATTAATTCATCAAACATATTTAATTCAATTAATCTAAAAAGAATAAGATCGTAAAAAAATCTGACATCCTAATACTGATTTTCTTCTTTTTAAAAAAAATTGAGAAAGAAGTGAAAAAATTATTTATTTTGCATACAATAAATATATACATGTGAGATATCTACAATAAATATGTATCGTTAATTGGGAATATCTATTATAAAAAATTTGTTATAGTGGTTTATCGTTTAAAAAAGTAAATAATTTTTTCGAAAAAAACATTGTTTTTAAGAAAATTAGAAAAATTAGTGGTTGACATTTTAAGCAATTTATTTATTTAATATAAAACACAACTATATATAATATAGATTACCACTCTAGAGCTGGTTGAAGGACCATTTCCACAAGAGTGAGAAACGAGTACAAAATCCAATAGGCAAGCCATTGCTCGTCGTCAAGTTTTGATGTGCTTTCAATTGCAACAACCGAAGCATATCTATACATTCATGCATATACGAATTAATCTAATAATAAACAAAAAAAATTGAATAACGTACGTTTGACTTATTTAGTCACACACTTACAGAGGATAGAGCAACGTCAAACTTGGCCTGCAAAAAAGTTAATCAAATATTATTGATTAATTACTTTTAGAGACCATGGCACATATGTATCTAAATAAATAGTATCTATATGTATGTATATATATACGTACCCAGCGACTGTGTGAGCTTGAGTGAGAAAGGTCCAAAACTTTCCCATGTTAGAGAAGAACGAAGAACGAGAAGCAAATGAGAGAAAAAGAAACTCTTTGAAACAAATATCAAAGCCAAAGTGATGAGAGAGAAAGAGGTCTTTGTTTTGATTTATTATTACGTAGAAATTTTGTAGTCTAAGAGAGAAAAAACAGATTGTAGGAAATTAAGAAGATAGGACGACCTAGCTATGGGAAAGCACGTTATATATATAGCGATTTCTATGACACGTGGCAGCACGTGAACCGGTATCAGATTCTGCCTTAAACGTGTCGACCTAGATTTAGCACCGTCCATTTGCAATTACCGGTGAGTTAGGCTAAAGCAGTACAGTAAATAATATTGTTTAATCACAAAAAAATGCTTTAGCATTTCTTGGTATTTGGTTAAATTAATGAGCTTTTTGGGTATCTGAGACGTAAGTGACACGTGGCATTATAAAAATGATCCAGATATTTTCGGCCGGTTTCTTTTTTTAATCGATAGGTAAATTGACCTGCTACTTCGCGAGTCATGTGGGCCCAAATGGTGAGTCATGTTTCATAGTCTTTTTAGGAAAAACACAAAAATATCGGTTTTATAAAGTAAATCTCAAATCCATAGTGAAGAATTTTGTTAATTTTACCTGGTTGATACAGTAAAACTGTTCAGCTAAGACCGGATGGATGAGTAAAAGATATACAATGGAAAAAGAAGATATTGCTTAGATAATTAGATTAAAATAGTAGTGATGCTATTTATAGAAATCAAGAGGTAGTTTATTATATAGAAAATTTGCTCAATTTACCATATTTGTTAACTCACTTTCGCACTAAAAATAATTTTTTTCTCAAAATACTAGTATAAAACACCAAATCTCCTTAAAATCAATTTTTCTTTCAATTTAAATCCTCTTTGAAAGTAGAAAAAAGTAACCGGTTAAAAATTAAAAAGAGAACAATGAAACTCATTTTCATTTCTCTCTCTCTCACCATTTTCATTTTCTCTCTCTGTCAAAAAAACCTCACTCGACGAAACCCTAAAATCATCTCTTGCCCGACAAACCCAAATCATCTCAGACAAACTCCGTTGCTTCCTCTACGTCTCTCACTGAATGATACTTCGTCGAGTCCACTTCATCTTCCTCTTCGGCGCTGGAAACTTCTTGTCGACCGAATTTTCTCTCTCGCCGAAGCCCGGAAAGTTTTGTCTTCGTCTCTCACGAACAAAGGTTTGTTTCACTCCTTTTTTTTTTGTTTATTCTCTTTGTTTTGTTCACATTTTTTGTGCAAAAATAGTGGTGATAAAAATAAGACACCGAAAGATGTTTTTAGCTTTTTATTTTCATTTCGTTGACAATTTTGGCTTTGAAAGTTTTCAGCTTCAAATCGATTTCGTTGAGATAACTTTAAGTTTGAACTTGAGATCAGAAAAGTAACAGCCTAAGTTTTCATAGTTCATGACTAAGTTAATTATTTTTTTCATTGAAAATATTGAACAAGTATACAAGGGACGCTTGAACGAATATGGTGATTTGTGTAAATATTTCAGAAGAATACAACAACGAAAAAAAGCCTGCTACATACTAATCATACTTCGGAGACAATAAAACGAGCTGAACCAAGGAAGAAACAAAAAAGCAGACAAATTCAATGTCGTCTGCGATTTAGACATTATTGTAAATATTTTTGTAGAGATTCTTGTTAACACATTAATGTAGACGCTCATGTTTATTATAGACAATATTGTAGATTTTTTTTATAGATTTTATTTTATTTGTAGACGCTTTTGTAGGCGATATTTTATTTTAGACCATATTGTAGATCTTTTTGTAGACGATATTTTAATTGTAGTCCATATTGTATATAATTTTGTAGAAGATGTTTTTAATTGTAGACAACATTTTAGACTTTCCTGATTATTGTAAATACATTGAAATCTACATGGCGGATCATTAAATAAAATAGACGACATTTCTAAGCTACTTGACAAAATTAAAGCGAAGAGACTCAAATAAATAAGCATAACAATAAGAGAACAATAACATATTGATTCAAATCTTACACTAATAATCATTGTCTTGATTTTAGTTTTACAAATAGAACTAACACTATAAAAATACCAAAGAACATAGAAAAAATAGTGATAAAAATAATCTACATATTCCAATTATGTTGCTTTTTCTCAAGTCATTTCCTACGCTCCATTTGCTCAACAATTTTTCTTAGTTCATCGGTCTCCATTTGCAGTCGATTAATTCTTCTAAGAATCACCAATTTAGCTCTTTTGCACGTCGGTGGGTCAATCCACATAAAAAATTCACAACCTTCATTCTCCTAAAACCACGACCACAAGAAAAATATAAAACCAAAACAAAAAATGAAAAACGTGAAAAGTAAAAAACACAAACCAAATTAAGCATAAAAATTTATCCTTACCATTCCCTTATAGCAGTTTCTGAATTTTCTCTCAGGATTCAAATCTGTCCACAACGTCCTTTCTGTCCAAGAGATGTCACAAAAGCACCTACTTTCGGGCGAAAACAAGTTCGTGTCAAATGGATCTTTTGAATACGATCCTCGAAATCAATTGCCATACGAAAAAGAAGATTTTTCATCAGTCATCATTGCTTGCGGATGTAGACTTTGTTACAGATTTGTAAACGACATTATAAACTCTGGTATAGTTTTGTAGACAACATTGTAGACTCTGTTACAATTTTGTTGACGATTTTGTAGACTATGTTATATTTTTGTAGATAACATTGCAGATAACGGGAATAACTAACCTCGTCAGAGATGGAGCGGAGCTGCGTTTGAGACGTCGGAGATGTGGCGAAGTGGACTGTTGTCGGAGATGAAGTTTTGGTTGAGTTTTGTCGGAGATGAATCTCTGGTTGAGTGTTGAAGAAGAAAGTATTGTGAAAAGAGAAGAAAGAGAATGTATTAAAATAAGGAGGAGAGCTAAAAAGTTTTGTACCGGCTATTTATATACAATTTTTTTTTAAATTATTGTGTCTCTTTTTAGCCGGTTCTCTATTTTAACGGGGAGGATGTAAGTTTTTTTAAAAGAAAATGGTAAAATGTCTTTTCAACTAAAAAAAAACTGGTAATTTGGGAAGAAATTCGCTTTTGGTGGATTTAAGGAAAGAGAGTATGAAAATGTGGTACAATGGACTATTCCTCTATTATATATCTTTGATAATCACTGTTTGGGAGGCCGACACGTTTCTTGTGTATCTAACTCATGTATCAAAGTTGTTGGAAAGAATTGAAATACTACTAAAATAACTAGTTGTGCTTTAAAGTATCTCCAATGCTAAAGTATTTTTAAAGTTGCCAACTTTTGACAAATTATTAAAATATTATTATTCAATTACATATCTCTTCCACGTCACTAAATTGATAACTTTTAAAAAAAATCACTTCAATGTAAGTTTCTTTTAAAATTGCAAATACCACAAATATTTTATTTTTATAGTTGGGACCACATTCATATAAAATAATCAAATAATCAAATCATTTTACTTGGCACACTTGCTAAAAAAAAGCAATTATGTCAATATTACTCTCCTTTTTTTATTTTTACTCCAATGTATAAGCAATTAGGGATGCTATACATGTCATCACAATACTCTTAAAAATGTCATGCATTGAAGATGTTGTAATAACTTAACCAATTAGTTCAATTAGTCAATACGGTTGAGAAAAATCGATTCAAACATAATTCATTTTCAACCTCACGCTTGGTTACATTTGTGTTAATATCTTAATTCAAGTTAAGCTTTTGTAAATGATTAATTTAAAAATTAATTTAATAACTAAACATAATTAATTAGTTTGCTTTATTCAATTTTGTTTTTCAAGATAAAGTAGAGCTAGGAGTTGACTTGAAGAGGTTCGTTTTGACATCTAAACACTTGAACCACTAACAAAAGTATAACGAAACATTGACTATATTAAAAATGAGGTAGTAAACGCTACTCGTTTCGCTAATTTTTATATTTAAATATAATTAGATTTGGTAATCGATTGTTGTTAGTTTTTGGAAAATAACCAGTATTTAAATATCCCAATTTTCTTATCAATTATGCCTTACCATGGGGTATAAAAAAGGGAAAAAAAGAGTTATTTATTTCAAGAAGTCTTGATTTTGAGCGCAAAACAATTTATCTTCATACTATATCCCCGTAAATAGGTAGTGTGTTTTTCTTACTCAATAAGCTTATATTGACATGTTTTTACACTTACTAAATTTGTTTACATTTCGACAATATTATAGAACTGATATTATACTTAGGGTTTATTAGCTAAATACTCAGAAATAGATTTACCAATTTCAACATACATAACGTTACGTTAATTTTGTGTAAATACATATTGAATTTTGTTTACAAAAAATTTCGGACTATTTTTGGCCATTTTAATTTCCGCATACGGTTGCCGTTCAAATTTATGTAAACGAAATAAAATTAATTAAATAAATCATTACAAGTAAACGTGTTCAAATCGAAAAAAAATCCTGAGAAAATATTTATGTTGACAGTTTGAAAGATATTTTTGACCTAATAATCTTGTAAACAACTTCAATTGGTTAATTACAGAAAATTAACAAAATGCTGGGTATAATAAAATTTGGAAACGTAAATATGGGTAAACAGTTATTTTTTTGTTATACTTATCACCTTACTAAAATGTGTAATTTGAAAAAAAAATTATAAATCTTGTCCAAAAAATTTAGAATAGCGAATAGAGGAGATTATATTTTTAAAGAAAAACCTGAAATAGAGGAGTATTTTTTTCAACGAAAATTTTCAAATAATATCAGTTTATCGATTCAGTATCTATACAATGATCTCCTCTATATAATCGATAGACGGACATTATTTGAGATTTTTAGATAGACTGACATTATCTAAATCTAGACTGACATAAAATAAATCATTCACGTCTTATTCTAAATCTAAACGTATTAGAATGAGACATGAAAGATTTCTTTTATAGGCGAGACATGCGATTGTTACACCACCAAAATTTCGGCAATAAAAAGTTTATCAATGCTCTTCATTTCGGAACTCGAAACGTATCTTTATTTCTCTTAACTCCAGTCTGTAAAACATTCACACGACCGTTTGTAGCATATATACCAATTTAAAATTTAATTCTCATAATAACTTAAACATTATTTGTGAAATCAAATTATTTTAGAAGTGATATTTGTAATAAAATAGAAAAAAATATCCCAACCCCAATCAAGAAAGGCGCAAGAAGAGATCGATCTACCAAGTTTGAGTTGATCCGAGCACCAACACGGCGCACGTGTGTGCGTGAGAGGTTGGAATTAACTTATTTACAGTCTACTCTTCTTACACTTTATTGTCCTCTTAAGAAAGAGATTATTGTATATGCACTAGATAACATACTTAGCTAATCAATGTGAGACCTTTTACATTCACATTATTTACACATAATAAATATATTTGTAAACATATTTTTAACATCATTTTTTTATTCATTATATAATCTATGTTAATTAATTAATTATAAAATGTGGACTCCACACACATATTAGGCACGAAATCACGTTTACACTTGTTAATACTCTATCTACGTTAACATATTTCCAATTTATAATGGTACAAGATTACTTCCTCAAAAAAAAATTAAAGGTACTTTTATGAAAAATGCGGAATGAAATCAAAACTTATAGGACAAGCAACGAATAAACAACGTAGAGATGAACACATATGAGAAAACGTAAACTCCAAGTAACAAGAACACGCAAGTTTATCCTAGTTTGGATCTCTCGATCCTACATCTAATCGGGCATGAGAATCCACGTGAATCCACTATGAGCAAAGACGTTACAACTCCGGCAAGAGTACGCCGATCATACGACGAGAAAGAAATCACCGGAACAAGCTCCAAGTGATAAATCCTAATTTATCACTAAGTGTTCTATATTTCTCCTCACACTCTTCTTTTAGTAAATCTCTCATATTGAATATAGTAAACCATAATGTACATCATACTATAACAGAACAAGACTTATATAGTATAACTAACTAGTTAACCGAGTCTTGTATCCTTGATGATGACGTGGATAATACAACAAGGTATCTTTATCACAAATCTCCACCTTGCTTTTAGTATTTTTTTCACCTTCTTCATCTCATGCCCCGACCTTGAGGTCTCAGACTTTTTATAGTCTCAGCAAATTCAAGGCTTCATTGAATTTGCTAACAGGAACTGTTTTCGTGAAGATATCCGATGGGTTGACTACAATTGCAATTTTCTGCACATCTACAATTTTTTCATTTATCACATCTTTGATGAAATGTAACCTAACATCGATGTGTTTCGTCCTTTCGTGATGCACACTTTTTTTCGACAGATGATACGCACTTTGCGAATCACAGAAAACTGTAGCGGTTCGACAATTCAATTCCAGTTCTTGAACCAAACCTTTTTTAGCCACATAGCTTCTTTTATGTCCTCTGTCAATGCCATATACTCGGCCTATATGGTGGATAAAGCAACCACATGTTGCAGTGAGGACTTCCAACTCACTGTATTTCCTCCAACAATGAATACATAACCAAACAGTGAATGTCTCTTGTCCAAATTTGCAGCGTAGTCAGAATTACAGTAGGCACAAACATTAAAACCTGATTTACCTGATCCTCTAAACACCATCTCCATGTTTAAACTTCCTTTGATGTATCTAACAAGCCACTTGGCTGCTTCCCGGTGTTGTTTCCATGGTATGCTCATGTATAGACTGATTAAGCTCACTCCTTGAGCAATGTCAGAGTGTATACTTATCATAGCGTACATGCAGCTCCGGAAGAAACTTGAGTAAGGTATGTTTTTCATATACCTTGCTTCTACGGCTTCTTGTTCTTGAGATACTGCAGTAAGTTTAAACTGAGGATCCACAAGAGTAGAGACAGACTTTGCTTCACTTAGACCAAATATGAATTCTGAGATAGTGAGAGAGACCTTTCCTTTCTGTTTTCATTATGTCCATGCCCAATATCCTTGACGCAGGTCCAAGGTCCTTCATTCCGAATTCAGTCTTCAGTTGCGTTTTCATCTTTATGACTTCATTCTTGTTCTTACATGATATCAGCATGTGATCCACGTAGATGAGGAGATACATAAATTCTTGAGTCTTCAACCTTGTAAAATAAACGCAATTGTCAAACTTACTTTTGGGAAAACCTTGTTTCTTCATGAATTTGTCAAACCAAAGTTACCACTGTCTAGGGGATTGCTTTAATCCGTACAACGATCTCTTCAATAAAAAAACCTTATTACCTTTACAGTAACCTTCAGGCAGATCCATAAATACTTATTCTTCAAGCTTGTCGTGTAGGAAAGTTCTCTTGATGTCAAGATGTTCCAATTCAAAATCATAGGTTTTTGTTGCTGATAGTATGACTCTGATTGAGGTATGCTTGACGAGTGGCGAGAATACTTCATGGTAGTCGAGTCCTTTGACTTGTGAATATCCCTTTGCGACAAGCCTTGCCTTGAACCTTGCTTTCTCAACCCTTGGTATTTCTGGCTTCAAATTGAAAATCCATTTACAGCCAACGATTATTTTATTTGGTGGTCTGTTTACCAGGACCCAGGTTTGATTCTTTTCTAAAAAGGCCATTTCTTCATCCATTGCTCTCTTCCAGTTGTTTTTGTCTTTGCTGAACTGAGCCTCTTTGAAGTTTCTGGGTTTATCTTCTATGGCTTCTAAAACATTTAGAGCAAATGTTATTAAGACAGCTTCGGCATATCTCGGAGGTGGTGTGTTCCTCCTTCTTATAATGTCCCTGGCCATGATAATCTGATAACTCTACATCATTGTCAACTTGATCTTCATACTGATCAGCTGTGTCTTCAGCAACTTCTTGTTGATGCGTAAATCCTTGTTCTTGATGCTGATTGAGATGATCTTGGTCAATATGGATTCTTTCTTGGTCGCTTCTATCCAGATCAGCTCCACCTGGATTAGCTCACCTTGATTCATATTCTCTACTTCACTTTGGTCATCTACCACATTTGATGTGATATTTTCACTACCTGTGATTTCCTGACCAAGTTGTTGGCTTGTCTGTGAAGCTTGGTTAGTCTTAAAGAAAATCAATTCATTGAATTTTATGTCCCTGCTAATTACTATTTTCTTTTCATCAACTAACCAAATTCGATAACCTTTTACACCTACTGAATATCCAAGAAAAATTACTTTCCTAGCCCTTGGATTTAATTTTCCTTGGCTGATGTGAACATATGCTAAACATACAAAAGGCCTTAGGTGATTGTAATCTGGTTTATGACCTGACCATACCTGTTCTGGCACCTTGAAGTCTAACGCTGAGTTGGGTGATCGGTTGATGAGATAACAGGCTGTTGATGCAGCTTCAGCCCATAACTTTTGTCCGAGTCCTGACTCAGAGAGCATGCACCTCACCTTATCCATTATCGTGCGATTGAACCTTTCAGCCACTCCATTCTGATGTGGTGTATATGCGCATGTATGGTTCCTACCTATACCACTTTTTTCACAGAAATCATTAAACTCGTTATTACAAAATTCAAGCCCATTGTCAGTCCTGAGTCTTTTAACTTTCCTATTGGTTGGTTTTCAACTAAAGTTTTCCAGGAAACAAACTTATCAAATACTTCATCTTTTGTTTTTAGAAAATAAATCCACAATTTTCTTGAAAAATCATCAACAAACGAGATAAAGTATTGACATTTAGAAATAGAGAGTGTTACTTGTGGAGATCCCCACATATCTGAGTGAATGTAATCTACGGTGCCTTTTGTGTTGTGTGTGGCTTTCTTGAAACTTGACCTGTGAGATTTCTCTAGAATGCACGTTTCACAGAATGTGATTTCTTGAGTTCCTTTTAGGTCAATGAGTTCTTGTTTGCACAATTCTTGAATTCCTTTATGGCTCATGTGTCCTAAGCGCTTGTGCCATAGTTCAGTTTCATCTGCTTTGTCTTTTCCAGTGAATTTTTCACCAAGAACTGATTCACCCTCGAGAACGTACAATCCATTTTGTAGCATTCCTTTGAGTATGACCAAGATTTCTCTGTGAATCTTCAATGTGCCTCCTTGAGCTTTGTAGGAGTAACCTGCAAAGTAAAATACACCCAGTGATAGCAAATTTAGGTTTGGAATGTACCTAACATCTTTGATGATCTTGTGTGCTCCATCACTTAGTCGGATCTTGACGGACCCAATTCATTGAACCTCACAAGTGCCATCATCACCCATGAGTACCTTTCCATAACTCATTCTGAAATCAAATAGCCACTCTTTCCTCGGTGTCATGTGAAAAGTGAATCCGCTATCCAATATCCATTGCTCTTGCGAACGTTGTTCAAATATTGTTAGGACTTCTGCATGATCCAACCCGCTCGAGATGTTTGCCGAGTTTTCTGCATTTGTTGACTCTTTCGGGTCTCTCTTCCTTCAGGGCAGTTCGTCTCCAATGGCCTTCTTTGTTGCAGTGCCAACAAATGCTTTTGTCCTTCCCTCTTCATTTTGATCTGGACTGGTTTCTCTTCCCTTTCTCTTTCTTTTCGGACCTTCCTCTTACGTTGAGACCTTCACTTCTTGGTTGTTTGACCAGCGACTTGAGATCCAGCTCCTTTGAGTTAGCAGCAGAAACAACTTCATCAAGGGTTAGCTTATATTACCATTTTTCAGAGTGTCTCTTAATTGTTCATAAGGTTTAGGAAGAGAGTTGAGGAGAAAGATTGCTTGATCTTCTTCTTCGATTTTGACTTCCAGACTTTCAAGATTCGATATCAATTGTGTGAATTCATCTATATTGTCGTCTAGATTTCTGATCATCCATCTTGAATCCATAGAATTTTTGTTTCATATAGATTCGAGTAGGAAGAGATTTTTTTATGTATAGTTTCTGGAGTTTAATCCACATATCATGAGCAGTTTTCTTTAACAATCTTTCGAAAGATCTGATCACTTAGACTCAGAGTTATAGCATTCTTGGCTTTCTTGAGAATCTCCAATTTCTTCTCTGCTTTTAGTTCGGTTGACATGCTTGTTTCGGATTTGAGCGCTTCGTCAAGCCCCAAGTTTCCCAGGTGAGCCTCTATTTTGATTTTCCACAAGCCAAAATCGTTCTTTCCATCGAATTTATCGAAGTCTGCTTTGTTATGAAAAATGCGAAACGAGAAAACGTAAACTGCAAGTAACAAAAACACGCAAGATTATCCTGGTTCGGATCTCTCGATCCTACATCCAGTCGGGCATGAGAATCCACGTGAATCCACTATGAGCAAAGATGTTACAACTCCGGCAAGAGTTCACCGATCATACGACGAGAAAGAAATCACTGGAATACTAATTTATCACTAATTGTTCTATATTTCTCCTCGCACTCTTCTTTGTATCCTTGATGCTGACGTGGATAATAGAGCAAGGCATCTTTATCACAGGTACACGCTTAAAAATATTCATAAATTAATGTTCTAATTAAGGTTGAAAATTTGATATGTTTTGTCGTACTACTGTTAGATTAAAACTACATGTGATGTGAAGTTTTGCTAATGATAGAACTTCTCATCATCTCCCACACAAATGTATTAGTACGATATTATGTTTAAATCAATGATTAGATTGTCGTTTCAATGATTATTCTGAAATTTAATTATTCGATTCAATGGATATTATAGTCGTCGCGAGACGTTTCATCCTTTGATGGAAATCTCTGCATGCTTTTAGTAATGAGAGCGCAGAAAAGGTTAGTGAGTCTGTGACTCTATACATAGTAACATAGCTAGAGGCCATTATGAATAGGATGAACTTACAGAAATACCAGGCACGCTGATTTCTACATTGTTATAGAAAGTACTGAAATGATTACAAGTTACAACACATATTAGAGAAACTTGGTGGAAATAAAAACAGTGGTTTCCTTTGAAATCTTCATTGGAATCTTACTTCGAAGAACAAGCTAAAGGCTGTTTCTGATTGCGACTCTACATTAGACCACATTACATTTCTAGCTCATCATGAAGAGGACAATATGGTCATTACTACATTGTTAAAGAGAAGTCTTGAAATATTACAAACTAGGCCTAATTACACAACCGAGAAAATAAGAGGCAGAAAAGTGAGAAAAGTCTTGATTTTTGAACAGAAGAGCCTTTTTCTTTTCCCTCAATAACTCTCATGATGATCCTAAAACCCATTAAAGAGAAACAAGTGAGATTAAGAAGAATAACACAACTAAAATATCATACAAATTTAAGTACATGGAAGACTCACTTTCTTGTGGGAAATGAAGTCAACAAACTTGTGCTTTCCTTTGGAGCCATGATTATTTGGTCCCAATTTATACTTTCTGATTTGCTCTCTCACAAATCTCTTGTACAAAAAAGCCGCTCCTTTGAATTGTGGAAGAACCAACCAAGCCACGAACACTAACTTCGCAGGATACCAAATTGTGAACCTATAATAACAATAAAGGAATTTTTTTAATTTTTTTTTTACACTATTAATTTCATCTAAGGCTTGTAAAAAGAAATTATTACCACTCTAGAGCAGGTTGAATAATGAGCTCAACAAGAGAGATAAACGAGTACAAAATCCAATAAGCAAGCCATTGCTCATCATCAAGTGTTGAACTGCTTTCCATGGCCATCACAGAAGCATATCTGAACATATATATATACACATTTCAACATTAATCTAAAGAAAAATAAAGTACCCAGAAGGAATATAATAAATAATTTGGGTGACACTTACAAGGGATAGAGCAACATCAAACATGGCCTGCAAAATAAAAGCTTCAAATACTGATTAATTTAACTTGAGCATTATCATGATACAAAATGTAGATTAAAATAAATTATTTTTTCAAGACATGAATGAAATGAAAGGAAGAAGAATGTATATGCATACCCAGCAATTGTGTGAGCTTGGGCGACAAAGCTCCAAAAATCTCCCATGGTGGTGAAGATTCAAGAACAAGAATGATACAGCGAAGTAGAAAAAAGTATTATAAAAAAGAACAAGAATTTTTTTTTAAATTTCTTGTCACTAAAAATTGTCAGAAAATCCTGGAGTGATAGATATCCAGCGAGTAAAATCGTAGAAAGGGATAGATAAAAATCAGTTTTTGACTATGTATTAAATAGAGGAATTAACAGGACACGTGGCAAAATCAGAACCAGTATCGCATGCTCCACATATAGGATTGACGATTGTGCACCGTCGCGTTTATAAACTATAAAATAGTTTTCCTAAATAAAATAATAACTTTAGAGGAAAAAAAAAAACTTTTTACTAATCTTGAAAAAATATCTCTCACGTTTCCTGATATTTTGTTCCTTGATGGGCTTTGTACCGACCAAAGCCCTAGTCGACATTTGAGAAGAACGACTGCGTGACACGTGGGTCCAGTAAATAATAAAATTCAGCAACTGCCTGACACGTGGACCCAGTTAATAATAAAAATATCAGTGATTTTCTTTTCTAAAGTCAGTGACAACCACAACCGAGATTAAATGTGGCATAATGGGAGTCTCGGGCCTCCCGGTACCGCTCCCCGGATAATCCCACTAGCCACTGGAACGGACTCCCATTTCAGTTTAAAGATGGGACGGCAGAAGCGGGAATAGGCTCCCAGTTTATACCGAAATAAAAAAAATTGTATTTTTAATTAAATTAAAGATGTATGAAATAATAAATGATAAGGTATTGAAAGATTTTTATGTAATAGATTATAAGTCAATAATTGACAGTGATTAAATTAAGAGAAATTTAAACTAAATTACTTAAAAAAATAAATGAATACGCTTGGAGTTATGTTTTAGCTTACAATTCGTATCTGGGCAATTTCATAGGACAATGGCTTAGAAAATTTCACTGACCCTTAAAAATGTGCGACGGTAAGGAAAGAGAGCACCCATTTCATCAATAATAGTTTGAAAAATTATCTCGAACAAAAGCCGAGATATCCCGTTATGATAAGTCTACGTATTGATGTTTATGTTAAAAAAGTTAACATCAAATCATCAATAATACCAAATATCTCGAATGTTTTTTGTGCTCGATTCCTATGTTGAAGTGCTCGATTCCTATGTTGAAGCCAATGTTTTTCACATGTTAATGCTTCTACCATATAAGGATGCAAGCTATATCTTCTGTCGTCGATTATGCGTCCCACGCTGCTGAAAGTCGTCTCCGATGACACGGTTGAAACAATGATGGTGAGTATGTCTTGAACCATGGTAGCCAACGCCGAAAATCTCCTTGCATTTTGCCACCACATTAATATCAAAGTGTGTGTTGACTGAACTCGGCTGACTGGACCCAGCCTCATGTTGCTGAGGAGATACACTATACGCAGAAGCGTTGATGAACACATTCATGAATTGATGTCGTCGTGGATGCTGCATCTAAATAAGCCAAAAAAAGGTCTTTAGAAGCGACAAAAGTCGCTTCTAAAGGTCTAAAAGTTGCTTCTAAATGACTTGTACAAGCAACACTAGAAGCGATTTTGTCGCTTATAATGATTCGCTTCTAAAGGTTTAGAAGGGACTTTGTCGCATCTAAATGTATTTTAAGCGTCGAAATTAGAAGCGACAAGTCGCTTCCATAGTCGCTTTTAACGATCCTTAAAATCGCAAAAAAAAGCGTGGGAAGATATGGCGGGTAACAATTAGAAGCGATAATAGAAGCGACAATAGAAGCGACAAGTCGCTTCTAATATTACCCGCCATATTTTTAGAAGCGACTTTAGAAGCGATTAGTCGCTTCTAATTATTACGCACCATATTTTTTTAAGTGACTTTAGAAGCGACTTGTCGCTTCTAAAACCTTAAAATTTAATTTTTTAAAATATTAATTTCCGGTTTATTATTATTAATTAATTACATATTATTATTAATTAAATATTATTACTATTTAATTAAAATTATTATAAATATAATTAAATTTACTTATATAAATCAAATTAAACATAAACTAAATATAATCAAAAGTCGATAGTAACATAATCTAACGTCGATAATAACATAATCGATAATGTCTAAAGTCGATAATAACATAAGTTCAAATAATAAGATAAACGAAAGTCGATAAGTAAATAAACGTAATTCGATAAGTCTAAAACATCGAATAAATTACAATCATCATCGTTTTCCTTGTCGTCCTCGTCGTCCTCGTCATGCGCGTCTCCCGCCGAGTTCGTGTGAAGGCTCGTCTGGTTCGGTGTCGGTGGGAGTCGAAGGTCGATCTGCTCTCTGCTGCGAACCCGAAGCGCCTGCATTGCCCGAAGCGCCTATACTGGGTCCGAACTGGGTCATGTATTGGTCTAAAGTCGCCTTAAACACGGGAGACAGATTAAAGTCCGGGGTCTGGCTCAAACCAGCAGCCATGCCAAACACAGCTCCTTGGAGAGCCGCCAGCTTCTCTTCTATGTCAGAGAACGACTTCGAACTCACGTTTACGGAAGACAATGAGCAGTCGTGGGCTTGGGCTTCTAGCGTGTCTGAGCGCGGAATTAGAGGCTCAATTCCCGTAGCCCAATCACGTCGCGTCCTGATGATTTTGCTCATAGCAATCTCCTCCAAACTAGGAAAGTTCACCTCACGTCCCGACTCCCAAACTTGTTCTTGTGGATCACCCACCCGAGTTACTATCCGAGCCTACCTACACAATACAAATGAAATTAATTATTAATAACCACAATTATAAGGTAAACTTAATAACATATATACTTACATGATACTCTCCAGCAGCATGCGTGGTTCACTGACAATTGAGATTCGTGTGCATCCTCTACCACGCACCGAGCGGCCCAAGCATTTGCGTGCCTTCTCTTACCCGCTGCATATAACACATTATAACTATAATATATATAACTTATATAATTTGAAATTGAATGAAAATATATTTACGTGACT
The DNA here is from genome assembly GCA_958296335.1 of Urtica urens. Taxonomy (NCBI): domain Eukaryota; kingdom Viridiplantae; phylum Streptophyta; class Magnoliopsida; order Rosales; family Urticaceae; genus Urtica; species Urtica urens. Next base: position 9,395,921 of record OY282531.1, read on the forward strand.
ATGACGATACTCAAAAAATGAGATCGTGCCATGTCGACTCTTCGTGGTCTTCTTCTTTTGATTGGCCGTATTCTGTTTGGACATGTCCTAGAAAACAACATTCGCCGTACTCCATTTCATCTAACTTTTTTCACGTTTTCCCATTAGGAGGATGACGTAGAACACTTTCTTCAACCACACGTTCTTTCGCGTGCCACTGCATTTCAACAGTTGTGTGTCGAGAAGCGTACAAACGTTTGAGACGATCTTTTACAGGAAAGTACCGTAAAACTTTACGCGGTATTTTTTATCCAACAACCCATCTACTTTCGTTACACACCGGACAAACATCTGCATTTTTCAAATCCTTACAAAACAAGACAAAATTGTTCGAGAAGACGTCAATCACCTCGTAGCCCATGTCAAATTGCTTCAGCTTTGATTTTGCCTCGTAATGTTTTTCAGGAATTCTATTCCTAACAGGATGAGACTTTTTCAAGAGTTGCAGAAGTTTTGTAAATGACTTGTTCGTCCAGTGGTTCGTCACTTTAATGTGCATTAACTGAACTAAAGACGAAAACTCTTTACAACAAGGATACAATTCTGCATTCAGCTCGGCAAATAGATCCGCGATCTGCTTTTCGTCAGCGACATCTTCAGCAGTTGGATCATTATAAAAATCAGGATAATTCCTAATATTGTCGACTGCGTCATGGATTCCACCAACACCGTCTTGATCGTCTGAATCATCGAGAATTTTTGGTACAGGAACGATTTTTTCACGTGACTCGCCGTGATGATACCATAGAGTGTAATACAGAGTAAATCCTTTGTGCATGAGATGCGCTCGAACAACTCATATATGTTGTCTTAACGCATTATTGCAACTACGTCAATGACATTTTATTTTGTGCTCGCTGTTCATTTGGAATCATGCAACTCGAATAAACTGTTCACGCCCATTTCGAATTCAAGACCACACCGATTATTTCAATAACCCAATTTCTACTTGGATTTGACATGACGCTGAATGTTGAAAATTAGGACAACGAAAGTTAGGAAATTTGTGACATTGTGATCAATTAGAAGACGGATAAGGATTTGATCTAAGAAAATTTTGAGATTTAGATAACTATTAGAGATTAGGATTGTTTAGTTCACATAATTATATAAAAATTTACAGAAATTTGGGCAAATTTTCCCCTTAAATCTGAACAAACCAAAAATCTGTAATTCACAAAATTGATATATATATATATATATATATATATATATATACCTACCGTTCAGAACTATCCTAAACATTCAAATAACATATTCAAGTTAGAAAACTTATTACTAATTCAACTTCATACTTAAATTAACAAATTAAGTAAATTATTATTACATTCAGTTTAATATGACTAAACAAATTACATATCTATATTTAACAAATTAATTAAATTATTATCACATTCAAATTATTAATTTCTTACATTCATAACAAATTATTTATTTAACAAATTACTTATTCAATTATATACCTAAATTAACAAATTAATACATAACAAAATTATTATTTCAATTGCATACTTACATTACTAATTCAATTTACATACTTAAATAAACAAATCAATTAACTCACAACTTAACATATTTCTAACAACATTTGAAACTAACTGTTAATAATTATTTATACAATTTAACAAATTAACTTGGTTAGTGTTTTCTTAACAAATTACCTAAATATTTAAGTAAACGAAATTTTGGCGGAAGGATTTTAGAGGCAAATATTTGGTGCATTAGAAGCGACTAGTCGCTTCTAATGCCCACTTTTCTATACTTAGAGAAATTTTGGCGGAGGAATTTTGGAGCCAAATAATTTGAGTATTAAAAGAGACATTTGAAGCGACTAGTCGCTTCTAATGCCTAAATATACTTAAATATTTGGCGCGGAGGGTGCAAGCAATTAATTTTGGCATTTTGAAGTGACAAGTCGCTTCTAATATGTCGACTCTAACAATTAGAAGCGACTAGTCGCTTCTAAAAGTCAAAATATTCATATTTTGGGAAAAATCGGGGTGTTTACGTTAGAAGCAACTAGTCGCTTCTAAAAGTAAAATGTCGCTTCTAATTAGAAGGTGTTGGCAGAGATGCCCACAAGAAGATTGTTTATTTACATATTGATGTAATATATAAATCTTTGTAAAGTCCTTATTGAAAGATTGTTTATTTACATACTGATGTAATATATAAATCTTTGTAATTTGCTGATTGAATTAATAAAAGTTGAAACGTTCATTTATTCCTTTTTAGTTTGATTGAAGATTTATGATATTCAATAGTTTTATAGTCCTTAATCAAACCTAACAATGTATGGAGAGACAAATGTAGATTTGCGTGAACAAACTCTTCATGGTTTGACTAAAACGGTATATTCGCAATCTAAAGATCAATGGACTATTGATCCCAGTATGATTGTTGGAAGAATCTAGGATGTCTGGTTACGAGGCATAGAGAGTTAGGAACTCTGTAGTTCTTCCAGTGTATCTTTCGAAGATACTGAATTGACCAGTGCACCTTTAGAGACAATAGAAGAACAAACCATTTAACATCTTCTATCTCAAGGTCACTACGTATGAATCGCATCATGCTTACCTAAACCCTGAAATGAGACATGTCATTTCATAGCATTAATACTCTCATTTGAGAATGTCAAATTCTAGGTCCAATGTGTGATCTAGACAAGGCCTATTGATGAGATATTAAGTTATGAAGATGTCATGAACCAACTTTGTGAAGTTCTTGAACTGCGCAGTGTCCAAATTTAAGTAGCGACTTTATTTGGATGAAACAATGTGACTTGTTAGCTCCTCGTCAATACATTGTTTCTAACTTATTCACAAGTACTAAAGGAGTTGAGGAAATAACAACTAGAAGGGTAAAATGGTAATTTTATAAATCTCAACTAGTTGATGATATTCATGAAGGGTAAACATAGATAACATTCAATGGATCCGCTCAATACAATTAAGTTGAACTTGAGTAGAAAATAAATTCATTTGAACCGAGAGATTCTCAGTGTCGACTCTTTAGTGGAGTCATTCGACATTAAGCTAATATTCGGAAAAGGTTTGTGAACTTTTGAGTCCGAGTATAGAAGCTCAAGCTTTGTTCATTTGGATCCATAAGGTCACTATTACATGTCATTATAGTAGGATTGTTAAACTAGAAGCTAAGTCAAAATAAGTTCAAATGTTGAACTAGACTTTTTCTCGGAAAATGTCTAAAGGGTATTTTTGTCCACAAGGACATAAAATGATGTGAATGTCAAAATAAAATTTTGAATGTTTTCATTTGATGAAAATATAAATTACTTTCTAAAGCCGAAAAGTCGTTTGAGGCATTATGAAATTAATTTTGTTATTTGTGCAATTATCATTCTACAACGGGTATTTTAAGAATTGTCTTAAAAGAAATAAGGAAGCATCTAGATGCTCCCTCACCCTATGTAGAATTCGGCCAACATAGCATCAAAGAGGAAAGTTTTATTTTCTTTTTCTTATAAGAATAATTACCCAAAAGAAAAAGGGAAATGAATTTCCTTGAGAAGGAAACAAATGTGCTAAGTGAGGAAACAAATTTCCTCACTAATGCACCCATATGGCCGGCCAAACAATGAGGGAAAGGGGAAGGGAAAATCAAATATTGTGTCATGAATACATTATTCATTCATGAATGAATAATTGACCTTTATAGATTTTTCCTTCTCCTATAAATAAAGCCTCACATAGAGATGTGAAGGTTAAGCAATTTTCTTCTTCTTTCCCTATTGTGGCCGATCCTCTCACTCTCTCTCTCTACAAAATACTTTTCTTATTTTGCACCTAGATTCACATTCAATCTAGAGAATTAGCTTATGATTCAAGAATTGTTCTTGGTTCATATGGTTTAATTGTGCCCACACACAAATCCTTCCAAAACCTCTATTGACTCATGTAATAGAAATCTTAGGTTTCTCTAGTTCAAGATTAGGTGCGAAGGTGACGAGCGAGCCAAGGAAGAAAATCTACCTTTCTCGAGACGCTTCAAGACCAAGCTACAAAGAAAGGTTCGTGTTCTAGTAAATTAAATAATGTTTTTAATGTATAACATGTATATGATTTTTTCTAGGTTAGTAAAATTGTTTTACTTGAAAAAGAAATTTTTAAATTCCGCTATTAATTTGATTAATGTTAAATTTTTCTTTAACCCTAGACCTATTCCAACAAATGGTATCAGAGCTATGGTAAAAGCATAAACATGTACATGTTATTTAAAATCATTATGAGAAAATTGTTTTCTAAATTTGCTTGAATAATGGTTTTTTCAAAAGACTAGATCTTACAAAATTTTAATTTTTTGGTACGACCTATAAAATTAATTTTTTGTTGATTTTCCACTTGATATATATGCTATATAAATACATTAAAAACAGTTTTTTAATTATTTTATGTTTAACATATTCAAAATCAATTTTTTGACAAGTTTGAAAATTTGTGTACATAGTTTAAACTAGTTTATTGCACTTCTAGTTTAAATTAGTTATTGAATGTTTTTATATTATGTTTTTTATTTTATATTGTGTTTAGTTATTAATATGTTAATATAACACACAATTGAAATCAAAACATACTATTAAAATGTTTTCAATAAACCTCTTTCTCTTTACACCTAGATCCGACGTACTTTTAATTTTTTCAAATTCTGGACAAATTGTTATGGCTTAGTAAAACGGACATAACTCTTTGCTCCGACCTTGAAAATTAGAGGTTTTTGAACCAAATTAAAGGTACGGATGTTAGCTATCCAATTCAATTAGTTTCAGCTCAATCGGATACCGAATGTGTCATTTATGACCTTTTTAGTCTGAGGTGTACGGCAGTCCGCGAATCTAGATTTTTTAATCCGAATTTTGCGACTCCTAGCTTTCTCCCGTCTTCTTAATGCTATCGTGGATTTTTGACGTTCTCGCGCTCAACCACCATGAAGACGCCTTGAAGGAAGAAGTCATGAAGATATATATATATATATATATATATATATACATATTAGTTTTACGAGATTTTTTAATCTCAAAAACTTTCAAGTGCAAAAGTGACGATTTATTAATCGCACACACTTTTCTTAGGAAAAATAAATTAATAGACAAAAAGATCCGAGTATGTTCCTTGTGCCTTAGTGCATTAACACTACTCTCCCCTCACAAATATCAATTTTAGGGTTCTTTTTCTCTAGTGATCCACTCTATCTCTCTATGCTAATGGAAATATGTTTTCTATATGTACAAGAGTAGACGTGCCATTTTTCCAAAAATTAAGTGGGAGGATTGCACTCGTTTGCAATCCAGTGTCCCCTTATTTTTTCCTAAAAACTAAGTGGGAGGGTTGTACTTATTGTTTGCAACCCGCGATCCCCAACACTAATGTGAAGTGCATATATCGCCGGACTAAGAGTCACCCTCGTGGCCCTCTCTTAAATGAGAGTACTCATAGACGCATTGCTCCTAACATTGCTTTTATAGCTACGTTCAAAAGTGAAACAATGAGACAAGGCCTCCCCTCGGCAGATTGTTTTCAAAGTAGATCTTGTTGAACTAAGTTGTTGGTTACACACTTAGACTCAAACTCTAGTAATCCTCCCTCGAGGCCCTGCGAAAAGTTTTGAGTGATCAAACATTTTTTTTAAGGTGGCTAGTCAAACATTGATGTATTGACATCGTGACTATGCATTAATGATGTGTCATTTACTTATGAAAGGCGACTCTTTGCGGCCTTCCCTCGATGGAGTAAAGTGTCATTTTGTTCATAACACCTTTGGATTTTTTCCTTGTCTAAATAAAATTAAACTTAAAATCCTAAACAAAAGACTAATCGTAAATTGTTTCAACTTTTCAGCAATGTCTCTAAACCCCTCTCTACTATCCTTTCCTCGAATAAACTGGAAGGTGATAACTACGTAGATTGGAAACGTAACCTAGAAATTGTCCTTACTGTGGACAAGCACAAGTGGGTACTCACCACCCCATGTCCTCCTGAGACGAATGATGATTCGACCCAAGAGGACAAGGATGCCCTTGCGGCCTGGCTCAGATCCGATGAGATTGCGAGATGCTATATTTTAGCATCGAAGAACAATGTGTTGCAACAACAACATCGTGATATTGGGTCAGCCTGTGAAATGCCCTACAATCTCCAGGAGATGTTTGGAGGGCAAGGGCGTCAAGCTAGGCAACAAGCGGTACGACAGTTTATGAACTGTCGTATGAAAGTAGGGACTCCCGTTGGAGAACATATGATGCTGATCATAAGTTATCTTTACGAGATGGAAATCCTTGGATCTGAGATTGATGGAGAAACCAAGATAGATATGATCTTGGAAACTCTCCCTGAATCTTTTGATACTTTCAAGCTGAATTACTCCATGAATAAGCTTGGGTACACTGTTACCGAGCTAGTGAAGGAGCTTCACACCGCTGAGGGACTCTTAAACAAAAAGAGGACTACTGGAGAAGCTCATGCTACTGAGCACAGAGTCTCCAACTCTGGACCTAAGAAGAGATCTCATAGAGCCGACAAGAAGAACCCTAGCAAGGTTCAGAAGAAGAAGATGCCTCGAACTGCAAAGGTGGACAAGTCGAAGGACAACTTCCAGCATTGCAATGAACCCGGACATTGGCGTAGGAACTGTCCTACCTACCTCAAGGCTAAAGGGAAAGGTATTTTACTTATTACCGAAGTTTGTTTAGTAGCTGATAATGTATCATCATGGATTATTGACTCCGCTGCTACTAACCATATTTGTTGTTCCTTGAATGGGTTCAGGAAAAGCAAAAGCTTAGAGGATGGCGACTTCTGCTTCAAGTGGGGTGATGGGAGCTTGGTGTCTGCTAAGGCTGTGGGATCCGTGACACTGTCTTTCGAAGACAGGACTTTAAATTTGAATAATGTTTATTATGTTCCTTCCTTTGGGAAAAACTTAATATCTGTGGCTCAAATTGTTGAGCAGAATTATTATTAAAAGTTTATTGATAATGGAATTCGTATTACTTTTTCCAATTCATTTGTCACTGATGCATGTTTAAAGAATGGTTTATACTATCTTTATCCTACACAACCTTTGCTTTTAGACACTGAAATAGATAATGATCTAATTAGGGAACCTAAGAGGATCAAACTTAATGACTCCTCAAATCTAATAAAATCAACATATCTCTGGCACTTAAAGACTTTGTCATATTAGTCTAGATAGGATTAAGAGACTTGTGAGGGATGGTCCACTCAAAGCCTCTACAATAGGCTCACTGCCGACTTGTGAATCCTGTTTAGAAGGAAAAATGACCAAAGGACCTTTCTCTAATAAGGGTCGAAGAGCCACTGAGCTGCTAGAACTAATACATTCTGATGTATGTGGTCCGCTCAGAATTCAGGCACGGGGAGGATACGAATACTTTGTTACCTTTACCGATGATTACTCAAGATATGGATTTGTCTTTTTGCTCAAACACAAATCCGAAACTTTTAACGTATTTAAGGTCTTTCGGGCTTTAGTGGAAAAGCAGACTGGCAAACAGATCAAAACCCTTCGATCTGATCGAGGTGGTGAGTTCTTGTCTGAAGACTTCGATGACTTTCTTAAAGAAGAAGGTATCGCTTCTCAGCTTACAGCACCTGGCACACCTCAACAAAACGGAGTGTCAGAGAGAAGGAATCAAACTTTGATGGATATGGTTAGATCAATGATGAGTTACTCATCACTCCCTAATTCCTTTTGGGGATATGCCCTCGAAACTGTCGCATACATTCTGAACCAAGTTCCGTCTAAGACGGTCCCTGGTACTCCTTATGAACGATGGACTGGGTGTAAAGCTAGTTTAAGCCACATCAGAATTTGGGGTTGCCCTGCACATGTGCTAAGGTAAAAGACTAGCAAGTTGGCTAGCAGGTCAGAATTATGTGTATTCGTTGGATATCCAAAGGAAACCAAAGTTTCACATTCTATAGTCCCAAGGATGACAAAAGTTTTGTCAGGACTAATGCTCGTTTCCTTGAGGAGGACTATATGAAAAATGCGAAACCTAGAAGCAAAATTGTTCTCGAAGAAAAGTTGGGTGAGGAAGCTTCTACCTTATCTGTAAGAACTGTTCTTACCCCAACTAAAACGCAACCTTTAAATTCAGAATCTCGTCAAGTGGTACTTCGACGTAGTGGGAGGGTTTCTGAAAAACCTGACAAGTACATGTCCTATGGCGATACTCTCGTAGCCGTCGCAGATATGGATGACCATGTTTCTTACAGCCAAGCGATGGCTGCTTCTGAATCAAACCTTTGGCTTGATGCCATGAAAGTTGAGATGCATTCGATGTATGTCAACAAAGTCTGGAAACTTGTAGACCTACCTGAAGGGGTTAAACCTGTAGGGTGTAAGTGGATCTATAAGAAGAAAAAGGGTCCGGATAGGAACGTTGAGACGTTCAAAGCGCGACTAGTGGCTAAGGGTTATACCCAAAATGAGGGTATCGATTATGAAGAAACCTTCTCACCAGTCGCAATGCTTAAATCCATCCGTATACTTCTATCCATAGCTTCTGCTCTCGATTATGAGATCTGGCAGATGGATGTCAAAACTGCCTTTCTGAATGGCAATCTTGACGAGCGCATTTTCATGGCTCAGCCAAACGGTTTCGTGGAAAATGATCAAGAGGACAAAGTTTGTGAATTGCTTAAATCCATTTATGGATTAAAGCAAGCATCTAGATCATGGAATATCAGATTCGATGATACTGTTAAAAGCTTCGGTTTTGAACAGTCAATAGATGAACCTTGTGTCTATAAATTGATACATGAGGGTAAGGTTGTGTTTCTGGTATTATATGTCGATGATATACTACTCATTGGGAATGATGTAGGTAAATTATCTGAGGTTAAAATCTGGTTAGGTAAACAGTTTGATACGAAGGATCTAGGGGAAGCTGCATACATTCTGGGGATTCAGTTCCTTCGAGATCGAAAGAACCGGACCTTGTCACTCTCCCAAGCATCTTATATAGATAAGGTGATGGATCGCTTTGTCATGCAAAACTCCAAGAGGGGTGAAAACCCCTTTAGACATGGAGTCTCACTCTCTAAGGACCAGTCTCTCAAGACTGCACAAGAGATTGAGGACATGAGAAAAGTTCCCTATGCTTCAGCCGTAGGAAGTCTCATGTATGCTATGCTGTGCACTAGACCGGATATATGTTTCGCAGTTGGCGTAGTTAGCCGTTTCCAATCAAATCCTGGACCCGAGCGCTGGATTGCTGTTAAGCATGTTCTCAAGTATCTTAGGAATACCAGGAACATGATGCTTACATATTCAGGTACTGACCTGACTATGACGGGGTATACTGATTCCGACTTTTAGGCAGATAAGGATTCCAGGAAATCCACTTCAGGATCTGTGTTCATCCTGAACGGTGGATCCGTTGTTTGGAGGAGTATCAAGCAATCTTTCATTGCTGACTCTACCATGAAAGCAGAATATGTGGCTGCTTGTGAAGCATCCAAAGAGGCTGTATGGCTTAGAAAATTCCTTAAGTATTTGGAAGTTGTTCCAAATGTCAACGAGTCATGAAACTTTATTGTGATAATAGTGGGGCTGTTGCTAACTCAAAGGAACCTAGAAGCCATAAGCGCTCTAAACATATTGAGAGGAAATACCATCCGATTAGAGAGATCGTGCAGCGTGGAGACGTGGAGGTGAAGAAGATCTCAACGGTGGACAGCCTTGCAGATCCTTTCACCAAGGCCCTATCCAACAAGGTCTTCGACCAACATCGAGATGGATTAGGCATGAAGGACTATTCTCATCTTCTTTGAGTCAAGTGGGAGTTTGTTGGCAGAGATGCCCACAAGAAGATTGTTTATTTACATATTGATGTAATATATAAATCTTTGTAAAGTCCTTCTTGAAAGATTGTTTATTTACATACTGATGTAATATATAAATCTTTGTAATTTGCTGATTGAATTAATAAAAGTTGAAACGTTCATTTATTACTTTTTAGTTTGATTGAAGATTTATGATATTCAATAGTTTTATAGTCCTTAATCAAACCTAACAATGTATGGAGAGACAAATGTAGATTTGCGTGAACAAACTCTTCATGGTTTGACTAAAACGGTATATTCGCAATCTAAAGATCAACGGACTATTGATCCCAGTATGATTGTTGGAAGAATCTAGGATGTCTGGTTACGAGGCATAGAGAGTTAGGAACTCTGTAGTCCTTCCAGTGTATCTTTCGAAGATACTGAATTGACCAGTGCACCTTTAGAGACAATAGAAGAACAAACCATTTAACATCTTCTATCTCAAGGTCACTACGTATGAATCGCATCATGCTTACCTAAACCCTGAAATGAGACATGTCATTTCATAGCATTAATACTCTCATTTGAGAATGTCAAATTCTAGGTCCAATGTGTGATCTAGACAAGGCCTATTGATGGGATATTAAGTTATGAAGATGTCTTGAACCAACTTTGTGAAGTTCTCATAGATATGGAATTCATGTATAAGATTGCTGAGATGCAATGTATATCACCTCATGCTTTATTACTTGGATTGTGAATAAATGAACTGCGTAGTGTCCAAATTTAAGTAGCGACTTTATTTGGATGAAACAATGTGACAATACATTGTTTCTAACTTACTCACAAGTACTAAAGGAGTTGAGGAAATAACAACTAGAAGAGTAAAATGGTAATTTTATAAATCCCAACTAGTTTATGATATTCATGAAGGGTAAACATAGATAACATTCAATAGATCCGCTCAATATAATTAAGTTGAATTTGACTAGAAAATAAATTCATTTCAATCGAGAGATTCTCAGTGTCAACTCTTTAGTGGAGTCAGTTGACATTAAGCTAATACACGAAAAAGGTTTGTAAATTTTTTATTCCGAGTATAGAAGCTCAAGCTTTGTTCATTTGGATCCATAAGGTCACTATTACAGGTCATTAGAGTAGGATTGTTAAACTAGAAGCTAAGTAAAAAAAGTTCAAGTGTTGAACTAGAATTTTTCACAATTCTTTCATGAATGAACAATTGACCTTTATAGATTTTTTCTTCTCTTATAAATAGAGCCTCACGTAGAGATGTGAAAGGTTAAGCTTTTGGCTTGTTCTCTCTTGCTCTTGGCCGACCTCTCTCCCTCTAGAAAATACTTCTTTTATTTTGGCACCTAAGTCATCATTAGACTTATGCTAAATTAGCTCTTTAGCTCATAGACTTCTTCTTGAGTTATTGTGTTTAATTGTACCCACACACAAATCCTTCTAAACCTCTATAGACTCTTGTAATAGAAACCTTAGGTTTCTCAAGTTCAAGACTAGACGTGAAGGAATCGACCCAAAGAAGAAGATCCACCTTTCCCAAGACGCTTCAAGTTTGAAAACACAAGAAAGATTAGTATTCAAGTAGATTAAATAATGTTTTTAATTTATAACATGTATATGCACTTTATCTAGGTTAGTAAAAATTGTTTTACTAGTAAAATAATTTTTTATATTCCGCCATTAATATGATTAATGATAAATTTTTCTTAATCCTAGACCTATTCCAACAGTTTTGTCGACGTTAATCATACAAGACTGCAGACCTTAATTATGAGTTTCTAGGAAGATGAAAGAAACCAATGGCGTATCCTTTTCCAATCCACTAGTTTCACCTCGTAGGCCTGACTTGGACAACATCCATAAATGGCTCCAATATAGGGTCCGGAAATCCTATCGAAATGAGTACGTAGATTTTTGTTATTTCGTAACTAAATTGTTTTCTTACTTAGTTGTTTCTATAATATTCTTCGTGACCATCTAGCTCCATATACGATGAAGATGAGGAAAATATGGATCTAGTATTTGTCCATCATATAGAAGAAGACGTGGTTTTGGATTTTTTGTAACAGAATACAAAGATTGAGTGCGGAGGTTCGTTAAAAACAACTTTTTGTATTTCAATGAATCTTTTGTTTTGTTTATCTCTTACTATTGTTCTAATGTAACTCCACGAACTTTTCCAAGCACATGAGTCGTCAATGCAAATTACGTGTAGAGATGTTTTACTAGAAGTCTTTGTTTTCGTGCAGAAATGATTGTGGATCTCGAACGTAGTTAAATGTTTCTTCAAAGATTTTTTGTTGATATACATTCATCCTTTGTATATTTCACTTGGAGAATGAATATTCATCATTCCGACGTCGACCATGTAGTATATTGGATCTTCTGTAGGAGAATTACACTCTTTGGGAATGTGATCTGGTGTGCCAAAAGAAGTAGTGTGATCCGATTTGTCAAAAGAAGGAATGTGATCCAGTGGGCCAAAAGAAGGAATGTGAACCGGTGTGACAAAAGAAGTAGGAGTTTGCGGTGGCGTGCCTACACACGTAGGACCATGACTTTGGTCGTTGTTGCACGGACTATCAGGCTCGGGACACGGACTATCAGGCTGAGGAGAATCAACAGGTGTTGAGTTGTGGTTTGACTTCATATAAGATACATTCACCGGCTCCGGACATGGCATAATAGATTCAACTCGTGTCGAGTCCTTTTGAGGTTCTCATAAACTATACTGACCAGCGCTGGAAATGACATTAGGGGCCGAGGAGAATCAATTTGTGCCAAGTCGTGGTTGGGGTTCTCCGGAGGCATATCCTTATGCTTCATATCCTGCATATCAAGTTCAATTTCAGCGGAAACACTAACCTCTTTTGGACACATTATATTCTCAATCTCCACACCAAAATCATTTTTGATTAATCTGTTTTCTCCTTCCGAAGATGCAGATAACATGTCAAACTTAGGTCCGACGCAATGCGAACAATTGACACCGACCCTTCTGTCTCGTACTTCACATCGAGCTTATGAGTTGAAGGTGAGAGTTGCAGGATGACATACAATAGTTGTAAAAACTCCTTGTAAGTCGCTTTGGCAGGTATTAACATAGTCTTACTACATTTCGTCAAGTAACGTGAAGGTTTCACCCATTGTACGTTATGCTTGACGAATGTATAAATGTGCCTCATCATTGCATACAATCCAAGTATAAATACAAATGATTTTAGAATTTGTAACATAAATAAACTGCCGATATATGTACTTAGTGTTTTTGGGGGTTATCACGAAAAAAATTGTTCGTTACCATATGGTCACAAAATCTTTGTTTCGTGATGACAATGTCACGAAATGTAAATGTTTTGTGACTTTATAGTTACGTACAAACTAACTTAGTAGTACAATGTTACGAAGCTTTTATCCAAAATATGCGCAAATATGAGATTATCTGCAAATGTTAGCTGAAAACTCAGGTTGAATGAACAACTTACCGAAATACTTTGGTTCTACGGCGTAGATTAGTTAAACCTTCGTTTGCATAGTCGAAACACGAAAACTTATAGGTTTCTTGATGTTCTATGGTTTTTACGTGATCAAAAAATTGACTTTTGGGTTTCCGTCTTCGTCAATGTTGAGTTTTTTTAGGCGGCCGGGGATGATTTGTAAACTCGGAATCCGACGAAAAATGTGATTTCTGGTATTGAAACTGGTGAAGAATGTACTTTCTGGAGGAGGTAAGATGGATATGGAGATGAGATTTAAGAGAAAGGGAGTGATGAGATTCAAAAATAGCAGGAGAGAGAGAGAGAGAGAGAGAGAGAGAGAGAGAGAGAGAGAGAGAGAGAGAGAGAGAGAGAGAGAGAGAGAGAGAGAGAGAGAGAGAGAGAGAGAGAGAGATAAATTAAGTATAAAGATATATTAGAGAAGTTTATTTTTTTTTTCATGTCGAACTCATAGTTAACTCCTTTAAAAAAATTATAATTGGAATTCAGCTCGCTTTTACTCGTATACATGACAAATTCTATTATTTTAAAGCTATGACTATCTCGAAAGTTTTTGATAAAAAACATAATCAATATTTTTATTAAAAAAAGTAACATTTAATGTTAAAATTGCCAACAAATAATTGAATTTATTGATAATAAATTGATACTTATTAAGATACATATCTATATTTTTGGAGTAAAATATTTATTAGTTTTAATCAATTTATTTACGTCTAAATTATCATATTTTGGAATGAACTTTAAAATGTGTTGTACTATCATCAAAACCTGCTGTGCCGTATTGGTTGGGGAAAAGAGAATTTAATATCTAGTAAAAATTCCCATTTGTTTTTTTAATTTTGATCACAATTATTCTTTTATATACTTTTCTTATCACACTCATTAAAACCCGTATTTTTTTTTTCTCTTTTATTAGTTTGGGACTGTTTGGTTCTTAAGTGGTTGAAATATCGTATTTTTAATTCCTTCGTCATCTCATTCGAAATTGAAACAAATATCTAAATTGATTGAGACGAAAATCTGTCAACAAAAAACAGTTTTCCCGGTTTTTTCGTCATATTTATTGCCATCTTTCTCTTTATTTCTATTTTTTTCCCTTCATTCTTGTCACGTTTCTTTGCAATTTTACATTGAATATTAAAATAATTATAAGACAGAATAGAAAAGAAATAAAATTTAAACCATAAATATAAAAATGAAATGTGGAGGTCGTTGATGACTGTTGGACAATTTTCTTAAATTTTATATCGTCGTTTCAGGTACGAGATTATCTTAGCGAAAATCTCTCATAATACAACGATGATAAGACGAGCATAGTACCACTCAAGTCGACTTCGTCGAACTGATTCTTGTGTTGAACTGCACTGTTTTTCTGGTGTTCGAAGGTCTGCTTTCGACTGAGAATTCGGCTGCCTTTTATAGGCTCAGAACTCTGGTAATTACCAACTTGAAACGTCCCGCCTTAATGCACATTAGTGACTAGGTTAATGCTCATTATTCTCATAATAATTTTCAAGTTATTTGTGAAATTAAAATTATTTTAAGTGAGATTTGTAATTCACAAATAAGTCAAATCTGGCTCGAAAGTCTATAGGTCCAAGAAGAGCTCAAATTGCTAAGACCCAAAACCAGCACGGTACGGCGCGGCGGCGCGCGTCAAATGCACTTGGATGTCACTTTAAGGAGAATATTTTTTTATAAACATTACACAAACACACTTTTCCAACCAATGTGAGACTATTTTACTCATATGAATACATTAATACACATATCAATGTGTTTTTTAGCCATACTTTAAGAATCAAGTTCTTATTCATTTTATTATTGGCAAACAAATATTTAATGTTATACTCGTCGCAAAAACAAATAAAAAAAAAAAATCATTCAATTCCGATGAATGTAACCTACTCAAATATTAGTCAAGAAATCACTCTTATACTAAGTATAAAATACTCTTTTATATCTTTATTCCAACGACCTTTTAAGGGACGAAAAATTATTATGGTAATAATTATAATTTTTTTAAAGATAGATGGAGTCTGTATGTTTTTGGACAAATAAGAATTTGTATAAATAAAGAAGTCTTAAAAAATTTGTAACATTAAATAATTTGTAACAACTTGTCATATAATCTGTAAGAAACCTAGATTTAAAAATATTATGATTTTTTTTTGTATTCGCAGATTGGAAAAAAATTATAACTTGTGACAAGTGTATAACAAAATATTGTGATAAGTTGTTATAAAATGAAATTGTTTTAAGCTGAGTAATCAAATATCCTGCCTATACAGGAGTAACGAAAATCTCATAGTAAAATAAGTTTAAAAATCATATATAAAATGGTCATTTAGTTATGTCCTCTTCTATTATATCATGTTTTTTTTACTCAGTTAACATATTCTATAATAACATTTACGTACTTAGGGATTAAAAAATGAATTAATATTAAGTATGTTGAATATCATCTAATCTTAATATCGGTATGAAAAGTTTGTTTCTCTAGTCCATTTAATAAAAATTGTCTTTCGAGTTCATCTAACCTAAATGTGGAGCTATGTACCATCAAATTGATTCTCTAATTTTATCAATACATTCTTAAAAATGTCTATGTCCGGTTATTACTATAAGTTTTATTATGTATGTGACAAATCTTTGATGTAAACGAGATTCTTGATTAGGAATTTTAAATCTTAAAGTTCAAATCATAGGATCGTTGTTGGTTGCATTATCTAGAGTTATAGAAATTAATCTATTTTTTAAGTTTTATTCTTTTATAACGCTTAAAAAATTTAATATTACATCCTTGGTGTGACTACTTTTAATTCTTTTAAAAGAAATAATTCTTTTGTTTAGGTTCTAAGCCGAGTCTATGTTATGGACTACGACACATATCGAACCTTACTCACTTTTTCTTCTTTTGTTGAGTCGTCGTTGGAATTTCTTGAATCTCGAGGATGTCGCATTGTTCTTTTGAAGGTGAGTTGATTGGAGGTTGTGTTGGTGGTGGTGGCGGTGGAGGCAGCGGTGAGTGAGATGGTAGTGGATGTCGGGGAGTATCTGAACAACGTGGGCGAGGTGGAGTATGATGTGTAGGTGATTGTGTTTCGTCGTGATGAAATTTGTGTTGATAAACTTGATATGGATCTTGATATTAATATTGTGGTTATTGTGAATAATAATGTGATTGACCCGAACCCTCAACGGCTCTTTGTAAAATTTTTCGTTTTTTTTATAAATACCCCATTTCTCTCTACTTCACCTCAACTAAACTCTCATACTCCAATCTCTCTCAACGCTCTCTCGAAAATTCGTACTCTTATTTCATTTTTTTGCTCTCAATCTAAGTTTTCATGTCTTCTCCGTCGCACCAATTTGAACAAAATTGGTTGCACCATTCCTAAAATGTCAAATACACTTACAACCCTAACTATATTCCCACAACTTTTCCAAATGCTCCCTCCTCCAAATATCCAAACACTCGATCCGGGTACTACACGCATATTCCGCCACCACCATCTGACGCCGGTATCGCTTTTCAAGCCTTTCAAGAATATGAACAACAAATTCAAGAATTCCAAAATCCAAATGTCAAAGAAGATGACGAAAATATCCAAAACTCAAATGACACATAAGATATCGAAGATGAAGAAGAAGAGATACTGGTACCTCCACAACGGAGTCAAAATCATAGTTCACCTTCGTTTGTCGTTCCTTGACCTCAACAACGTAATCAACTCAAAGAGACGGAACAACGACGACACCGACAACAACCGTCGGGAAAGAAACAAACCAAAAAACCGGACTGAGACAGCCTAGGTCCTAAGTGTGGACGTGGTTTGAACACGTGATTCACAACAACAAAATTTTTGGACAATGTCACGGTTGTGGAAAAGATCTTCAACACTCACAACGATAGAGTCGAGACGTCTATTTTGTGGAGTCATCACAAACACTACAAGGGAGATCAATTTGGAGCCTCTTCAAGCAATATAAGTCATATCGACCCTATACAACTAAGGAAACAATTAGTAGAATAGTTTGTTCAAACATATCAATATTTTCAACGTGTAGAATCTGAAAGATTTGTTAGATTTTTAAGTTATTTAATTTCAAACGGTCAAATAATGTCTAGGAAAGCTTTGAGAGCCGACATACTAAAATGATTTTTAGACGTAAAATAAAAACTAAAATTCACAATATCAAGCGGTAGATTTAGTGTAGCATTAACCTTATATATATGGATGGGTCAATCGAAAATGGATTACATGAGTGTAAATGACGAGTGGAACCTAAACAAACATATTTTAGCAATTAAGATGATAGAAGTTCGCACACTAGTCAAAACATTTTAAATATAATGGTTAGTGTTCTAGAGGAATGATGTTTAACACGTATTATTATCTTTGTAACTTTAGATAACGCCACAAGTAACAAATCCATGATTAGATATTTAAATGAAAAACTTCAAAGTAACGATTTTTTTTGCACCAACGACGCGCTACTCATATAATCAACCTAATAGTTCAAGCTGGAGTAGCTAGTTATGATCGTTCTGTTGGCAGAGATGCCCACAAGAAGGTTGTTTATTTACATATTGATGTAATATATAAATCTTTATAAAGTCCTTATTGTAATTTTCTAATTAAAATAATAAAAGTTAGAACGTTCATCCATTCCCTTTTAGTTTGATTGAAGATTTATGATATTCAATAGTCTTTTAGTCCTTAATCAAGCCTAAAAATGTATGAAGAGACAAATGTAGATTTGCGTGAACAAACTCTTCATGGTTTGGTTAAAACGATATATTCACAATCTAAAGATCAACGGACTATTGATCCCAGTATGATTGTTGGAAGAATCTATGATGTCTGGTTACGAGACATAGACAGTTAAGAACTCTATAGTTCTTCCAGTATATCTTTCGGAGATACTGAATTGACCAGTGCACCTTCAGAGACAATGGAAGAACAAACCATTTAACCTCTTCTGTCTCAAGGTCACTATGTATGAATTGCATCATCCTTACCTAAATCCTGAAATGTGACATGTCATTTCATAGCATTAATACTCTCATTTGAGAAAGTCAAATTCTAGATCCATTACATGATCCATACAAGGCCTATTGGTGAGATATTAAGTTATGAAGATATCAAAACAAACTTTGTGAAGTTCTCATAGATATGAAATTCATGTACAAGATTGCTGAGATACAATATATATCACCTCATGCTTTATTACTTGGATTGTGAATAAATGACCTACGCAATGTCCAAATTTAAGTAGCGACTTTATTTGGATGAAACAATGTGACTTGAACTTTTTTGACTTAGCTTCTAGTTTAACACTTGAACTTTTTTGACTTAGCTTCTAGTTTAACAATCATACTCTAATGACCTGTAATAGTGACCTTATGGATCCAAATGAACAAAGCTTGAGCTTCTATACTCGGAATAAAAAATTTACAAACCTTTTTCGTGTATTAGCTTAATGTCAACTGACTCCACTAAAGAGTTGACACTGAGAATCTCTCGATTGAAATGAATTTATTTTCTACTCAAATTCAACTTAATTATATTGAGCGGATCTATTGAATGTTATCTATGTTTACCCTTCATGAATATCATAAACTAGTTGGGATTTATAAAATTACCATTTTACTCTTCTAGTTGTTATTTCCTCAACTCCTTTAGTACTTGTGAGTAAGTTAGAAACAATGTATTGTCACATTGTTTCATCCAAATAAAGTCGCTACTTAAATTTGGACATTGCGCAATTCATTTATTCACAATCCAAGTAATAAAGCATGAGGTGATATGTATTGCATATCAGCAATCTTATACATGAATTCCATATCTATGAGAACTTCACAAAGTTGGTTCAAGACATCTTCATAACTTAATATCCCATCAATAGGCCTTGTCTAGATCACACATTGGACCTAGAATTTGACATTCTCAAATGAGAGTATTAATGCTATGAAATGACATGTCTCATTTCAGGGTTTAGGTAAGCATGATGCGATTCATACGTAGTGACCTTGAGATAGAAGATGTTAAATGGTTTGTTCTTCTATTGTCTCTAAAGGTGCAATGGTCAATTCAGTATCTTCGAAAGATACACTGGAAGAACTACAGATTTCCTAACTCTCTGTGCCTCGTAACCAGACATCCTAGATTCTTCCAACAATCATACTGGGATCAATAGTCCGTTGATCTTTAGATTGCGAATATATCGTTTTAGTCAAACCATGAAGAGTTTGTTCACGCAAATCTACATTTGTCTCTTCATACATTGTTAGGTTTGATTAAGGACTATAAGACTATTGAATATCATAAATGTTCAATCAAACTAAAAAGGAATGAATGAACGTTTCAACTTTTATTAATTTAATCAGCAAATTACAAAGATTTATATATTACATCAATATGTAAATAAAAAATCTTTTAATAAGGACTTTACAAAGATTTATATATTACATCAATATGCAAATAAACAATCTTCTTGTGGGCATCTCTGCCAACAAAATTGCCTCCAGACGAGCAACTGGGGCGAAAGTTTCATCAAAATTAACACCTTCAATTTGGGAGTAGCCTTGAGCCACAAGACGAGCTTTGTTTTTGGTCATATTACCCAGAGCATCGGATTTTTTTTTGAAAATCCATTTCGTTCCTATGACATTCGCAGATGGGCGCGGAACCAGAACCCATACGTTATTCCTTTCAAATTGAGTGAGTTCCTCTTGCATCGCAGAAACCCAAAACTCATCAAGAATAGCTTTAGAGACATTCTTTGGTTCAATCCGAGATGGAAGCACACATTTCCAATTAGTTCCAAGTAGTTGACAGGGTCTTTTCTTCGGGTGGTAACACCTTGATGAAGATCACCAATAACAGCATCCATGGGATGATTTAAAGTTATCCTGGAGGAAGGAGTCTTAGAGACATGCGAAGAGGGATTATCATGGCCGGAAAAGGAGACGGTCTCGTTGTTAGAGACAATAGGATTGACATCCGACATCTGAGAGTCAGGAGAAACAAGAAGAACTTCATCAACCAAAGGAGTAGACATTGGCAGAACTTCATCACCGAACTTCACATTCATAGATTCGATGACAACTTAGGTTCTGTTGTTAAATACTCTGTAGGCCCGGCTTGTAGAAGAGTATCCCAGAAAGAATCCTTCATCACTGCGAGGGTCAAGTTTCTTCTTAGGCTCTTTATCAGCCAAGATGTAACACACAGACCCGAACACATGAAAATACTTGACATTTGGCTTTCTCCCCCTCCAGATTTCATAATTCGTAGAAGAAGTCCCTGGTCGAATGGACACACGATTATGAATATGACACGCTGTGTTGACAGCCTCAGTCCAAAAACGGTAAGAGACGTGGTTCGCATGAAGCATGACGCGGGCCATCTCTTGAATTGTGCGATTTTTCCTTTCAACGATTCCATTGGATTGTGGAGTGATAGGCGCAGAGAATTCATGAGATATACCCTCAGAAGCACAGAAGTCAGAGAAATTGGCATTTTCAAACTCACGACCATGATCAGTTCGAATTCGAGTAATTTTCTCAGATCGAGACCGTTGCAAGCGAAGAGCGAGAGCATGAAAAGCAGGAAAGGCATCATACTTTTCTCAGAGAAATTCAACCCACCGTGTATCTCGAGAAATCATCCACAATCACCAAAATATACCTCTTTCCTCCAATGCTTTCAACTTGCATTGGACCCATGAGATCCATGTGAAGAAGTTCAAGAACCGACGAGGTCGTGATGAAATCAACTTTCTTGTGAGGAACACGAGTCTGTTTCCCAATCTGGAAATCACCACATACGCCAAGATCAGAGGAGAAAGATGGAGGAAGGCCAAATATCGCATCCTGTGAGATGAGATTACTTATACTGCGTGCATTTAGGTGGGCAAGACGCCGATGCCACAGAGAAGAAGTGTTAGTGGCACTCAGAAGACACTTGGAAGAAGAGGACCACATGTAGCAGTTGTCAGAGGAGTAAGTGCCATGCATGATTTCCAAATTCGCAGGATTAAGAACTGAGCAACCCATCTTGGTGAATGTAACTGTAAGGTCTTTATCACAAAGTTGACTAATGCTGATCAAATTTGCTTTTAAACCATCAACCAGAAGAATGTTGTCAACAGAGGGACAACCTGACACATCAAGAGTCCCCCGACCAATCACAGATCCTGTAGACCCGCCACCAAAAGTGACACTGCTTTTGGTGCAAGGCTGAACATTTGCAAGATAGTCAGAGACACCGGTCATGTGGCGGGAGCAGCCACTATCTAAATACCAATCATCTCGAGAAGAAGCCTTTAGAGAGGTGTAGGCCACAGCAGTTGTATGAGAATCTTTGACACGCCAATGTCGATGGGAAGAAAGATCAATCTTCTGATGAGGCACAGGTCGCTGGAAACCCCCCCGAAGAAAACTCTGCCCAGTAAGATGAGGAGTGCGACCAAACAGTTTGAAAAAAAAGGACGAATATGACCTTTCTTTCCACAGAAGTGGCAAATCCATTTATGATGAACAGAGTTATTTGTTCTAGTCGAGGTAGACATGTTTCCAGGAACCGTTGAGACACCTGGTGAGCTGTGTGTTGAAACCGAATTGAACTTGTTCACATTTGCACGAGCTGAAACAAACTGAGGTTGAGAACGAGGAATCGAATCTCTCTTAAAACCTAAACCAGTCTTGTCGACAGAGGACTTTCCACTCCTCAGGAGATCATTGAGAATCCCAGTACCAGGGTGAGCAGCAACAGACTGAGTAAGACGAGCAACATCTTGAGAGAGACGGGCGACATCAAGCTTCAAAACACGGGTAGCTTCAAGCAAATGAGTTTTCTCATCCAGAAGAGAAATGATCCTTTCGTTGACAAAAACAGGTGAGTCAGCTTGAAGTTCTTGGAGTTGAGAGAGAAGATCCGCACGAGACTGTTCAAGTTCAACAATCTTATCAGCCTGAACAACAAAGGCATTATATTCATCTGCCCACTTGACAAACAAGGTTTTGTAGGCTTCAATGAGGACACAGTCACTGATCTCGTCGTTATCTTGAGAGGCAGAGATAGAGTCTGAGAGCTTGAAATTCAGATGAGATGACAACACATCAAAATTATGCGCAAGAAACTCATCAGAGATGCTAGAGTTTTTGTCAGAGGAACCAGCTTGGCTACCAAAATCTGATCCAGCAAGACCAGAAAGGGCCAAAGAGAGCTCTATATTTTCTTCAGAGGAGGAAGTACATTGACTCACAAAAGCAAGAAAGTTGTTTGTTCCACCATCAGTCTCATCATCATCACCGGACTTGATGCTCTGGTCATTATCTAATAGGATGGAGTTGTAACTCTTTTGTTGACGTCTGATAAAATTTGGACATTCAGATTGGATATGTCCAAAACCTTCGCATTCATGACATTCAATGGCTTTCCCTTTGGTTGTTTGACCCGAGACACGATCTTCACGAAAACGCCTAGGTTGAGAGCTTGGCCTGAAATTTTGGGTCGGCTTAGTTTTGTAATTCCCAGACGTGACAGGTTTCTTGTCAAACCTTTTCATAAATCTACCAAAGTTCTTTGCCAAGAGAGCCATAGAGTCTTCATAAGAATCTGTAATATCATCACTTCTGGAAGATGAAAAATCTGGGCCGGTTGAATTTAAAGCCAAGTTACGAGATTTTGAGACAGAGTTACTTGACAGAGACATTTCTTAGATGAGAAGTGATCCAATGAGTTCATCAACTCTCATGGAAGAAGTTTCATGAACTTCATCAATGGCAGTGACCTTGATTCTGAATCTTTCAGGTAATGACCTGAGAATCTTCTTGACAATCTTCGCGTCGCCCATGGGTTCACCCAGAGAATGAGATTCATTTGAGAGATCTCGAACACGAACATAAAAGTCATTGATTGATTCATCTTCTGCCATTTTCAAACTTTCAAACTTGGCGGTGAGAAGTTGTAAGCGAGAGTTCTTTACTTTATCTGTTCCTTCATAGGTGGTTTCGAGGATGTCCCAAGCCTCCTTAGCACTTTTGCAGGTGTTGATTAACCAAAAAACATTTTTGTCAACTCCATTGTAAATAGCATTTAGAGCCTTGCAGTTTGAAAGGGAGGCTTCATCATCAATAGCAGACCATTCAAGGGCAGGGACATCTTCAACAGTAATTCCATCAGCATGAAGTATCTTGGGGGTACTCCAGCCCACAACAACAGATTTTCAAGTCTTTTGATCAATAGACTTTATGAATGCACCCATACGAGCTTTTCAGTAAGCATAGTTTTGTCCATCAAGTAAGGGCGCCCGACTAACAGACCCACCTTCTCTGAACGTATCCATTCTGAATACACAACGCAGACAACAAGAAAGAATCAAAAACCCAGTAACTTAGGGCTCCTACTCTGATACCAAATGAAAAAAGGGTTGTTGAGATATCCTGAGATGTTATGAACGTTGTTCCTGCCACACAAGATAACAACGAGAATACTGGAATGTAAAAGACACAAGAACATTGGTAACCCAGTTCGGCAACTGCCTACATCTGGGGGGATAACATATCCCGGTGACTGAGATTACTTTATAATGAACGAGAAAAGTTACAAAGGTTACACAAGCGAATCACTCATTCCTTGACCTAACACTTTCTATCTCTCAAAGTAAATCTACCTAAGGCTCCCCCTAGGAGTGAGCACTTCTCACTTAGTCACAACGGTTAGGACCACGTCCTTGAGAATGTTTAGAACAAGGAAGGTAAAAAAAAGATGCACTTACAGAAAAGCTTTTCCTTCACAAAGCAATTCCAACAAAGTGGAGACGCAACAAGCAATGAAGCAACAAAGTTGAGCTTGTAGAGACGGCGTCTTTAGAAAAATGCATAAACCCTAGAAGATACAAGAGAGGGTTTATATACTCCAGTAACATGACAAGAAACCGCTGTTATTAAAAATTATGCGGCACAAAAATCAGATAAAAAAAGTATAAGTTATAAACAGGGCCGGCTCAAGAGCGGTGACCCGAGGTTTCCAACCACTAAAAGCATTAGTTTTAAATTTTTTTTGTTTTTGGTGAGATTTGAATATTTTTAATTAAAAATTATGTGGTATTACCAATAAAATATTATACCTACAATGTTTTAAAAAATTATACAATAAATTTTTATATTTCATCATGCTCAAGTTTCTAATTTATTTTAAACTATATAAAAAGTCTTTATTTTCGCCCAAGTTTTCGATTTGGTTGAGCCGCTGAGTATAAAACATCAGAGAACAGTAGTATTGTGATAATGCATTCCAAATTATAGTTACGTATGTGAATTAATTTCTAATATTTATATTTTTTTTTTTTGGAAGACTTTGAATATTTGCAAAAGAGAGCACATTATAAACAACATTAGAACTTTGTAACGCAATTTTTAAAAAATTGTTGTACTCTCTATCTATTTTTTGTTGTAGTTCCATGCATGAAAAGGTCACAATATAATTTAGGGAAATACCTATAAATTTACTTTCAAAATAGATCACTCACCACTCCAAGAAATATAATTTTTTATTTATGCTCAAAGTCAAAATGTTCTTTTTTCTTAGCGCCACCAACAATACAGTATTGAAACTTAAGCGGTGACCTTAAACGCAATAGTCTAATCTAAAACCATCTAAAGTTAAGAAATCTCTTATAAAATCTTGCAAATATATCCAATTAGATTGATGCCATTGGCTTGTTGTCAATTCCCAAAATATTAAGAAATCATAATTTCCTTCCCACCACGTAAAAGTTGTTGAGCAGAATTTGCAATCCCTCTTGAAGGAAACCTTATTATTTTAAATATCTCAAAAACCCTTTTGTATTTGACATCTGTAGTAGCTGCAACAACTGAAATTTCATATAATTATTATCATTATTTTAATTTCTTCCTTTCTTTTACAAAAGCAAACTACATTAGCTAGAAGATCCAGACTCCCATGGGATTTTCTTTCCCTTTTTCTTTGAAAAATTAGTGAAAAAAATTATGGTTGGGTTTTCATCTCTACTATACATTATAAATCAATGTAACACATGAAAATGACATTATTAACGATGGCTGCAACAAATTGTATCAGATTCCAAAGTATCATTGTCGGAGATTTGAGAAATTCAAATCAGAATCAGAAAATCGCAATCACCTTCAAACGGGGAAGATTTTCGACAATTTTCGCGAGTGATGGGAATCAGAAGAAGAAAAGCAACGTGGAGACCATAAATGGAAAAAAAGTCAATGGGATTCACTCGGGAGAGAATATTTTATCTCCTCCGCTAAGGAATGAAAATGTTGATTCTCCTCTTAATGCTTATCTGCTCGGAAAATTTGCAGATCAAGAACGGTTTGTGTATCGGCAAACATTCATCATCCGGTCCTATGAAACCGGTCCAGACAAAACCGCGACGATGGAAACCCTAATGAACTTGCTTCAGGTACATCATCATATCTTATTATTCTTTTATCTCAATACATTTCAACATATAAGCATTAAGAGCGATACGCATTTATATATTTAACAAAAAAATTATTTTTTTAACTAAGATAAACATTATTTAAATATATTGTAAATAGTCAATATATTTACTAGAAAGTTGTTTAAATAAAATTCTGAATCTAATTGCCCTTCTTTATAGTTGTTTTGTGCGGTTCAAATTTTGAATTTTGGGCTGTATTGATTCAAATATTGTTATAAACAAATTTGCCCAATTATATACTAAATAATAATAAAACGTTATTATCAAAATACTGCATATTATATGGCCAATAACTAGATTTATCCTATATTTAAATACAGGAAACGGCGTTGAATCATGTTTCGAGCTCAGGTCTTGCCGGGAACGGGTTCGGAGCGACCCGTGAAATGAGCCTCAGAAAACTAATTTGGGTCGTGACACGTGTCCAGATTCAAGTTGAGAAGTATAGTTACTGGTACGTGCATGCATGTATACGGTATACCTATGGTTTGATTATGTGAAAACTTTTTTTTTTTGTTGAATTAGACTTGATGAATTTTGTGTGACAGGGGAGATGTGATTGAAATCGACACGTGGGTTGATGCACAAGGGAAAAATGGAATGAGAAGAGATTGGGTTATCCGAGATTACAACACAAGAGAGATCATTACTAAAGCAACAAGGTAAGAATTTATTTTTATTTTTCACTTAATATATAACTAATTTTCAATATTTGTGTCTCGAAATGAACTTTTCCAGCCGAAGTGCAAGTGTATGTTATTTAGTCCTGACATTAAAATAATTTCCATATAATATTGAAAATTTGCTATTTCAACGCCTAAAAATACTCAACATTGCAGAAAGTTTCATTAAAATTAAGATCTTATGCTACAAACACTATACTGTTCAACTTATATTAATATTTTTAGGGTTAGAACTTCAGAATGTAATGTAAATAGATTATTTTAAAACGTATATGTCTTAATTTTCGTAGGTCATTTATTATGAATTTTTTTAAAAAGTGCTCCAAATAAATAGTTTGATAGTCACATTGTTGTTCTAATGAGAGTATACCAGAATATCATTGTGAGTTTAAGCATGCATGGTATTATTTCGTAGCACATGGGTGATAATGAATAGAGAGACGAGAAGATTGTCAAAAATCCCCGAACAAGTGAGACAAGAAGTCTCACCTTTTTACGTGCAAAGATGGGCAATCACCGCCGAAAATAATGATAACCAAAAGATTGACAAACTCACTCACGAAACTGCCGACATAATTAGGAATGGTTTAGCGGTAAGTATGATTGGTTTTCTAATCTTATAATTTTATTTTTACCTAAAGGCTATAACGTGGTCGTATCAATACCATTGTTTGGTCAGCGCTTGAATGAACTAACTTTTGTTTTTTTAATGGAAATTTTAACATTAGCCGAGATGGAGTGATATGGACGCAAATCAACATGTGAACAATGTCAAATACATTGGTTGGATTCTTGAGGTACTCTTTCTAAACATTACCAAACCACCTCATATTTAATTCAATGTTTTATGTAATATTATATTGTTTCGAAATCATAACTAGATTTTATTAGATTAAATATATGTGTGCCCCATTATAACCAAAATATTGTATTTGTCATATCAGGTGGTTGAGCATTAGTATTTTTTAAACTTTTGTAATTTAAAAAAAATCCAAATGGGTTTTTTAGTTTGTTTAGCCCATCATTGATATTTGGGCTGATTCTAATGATGGGCTGTCAATCATTCGAAAAATAAGAAACCTACGTAACTCTCTATCAGATGCTATGGTTTTATAAGACGTAATACATTTCAAAATGTTCAATTTTGAAGTGAATTAAATTTACGGTTTTTGAGGGTTCCCTAATGATAATACCTATAGGTGCGATATTTTGAAAGCTTAATTTGTTGAATTGTCCACGTTATACATACCACCTACTATTTATCGAAATCTTCTCATACTATATGTTACAAATTTGATCCACTAACAAAAGAATATTGAATTATTTGTTCATACAAAAACATAAGGTTATGGATATAATGTATATATGTAATTTTGTTATACATGCAGAGTGTACCGATGAATGTATTGGAGAAGTACGATCTGAGAAGCATGACATTGGAGTATAGAAGAGAGTGTAGGCAATCGAATCTTCTAGAGTCAATGACTAGTCCGACGGTCAACGTTGACCAAGACACGAGACCGCACGTGCGATTCACTCACATGCTTCGCCTACAATCGGACGGTGCAGAAATAGTTAGAGCCAGAACTCAATGGCATTCCAAACCCAATCACATTGCTAGCTAATTAATCCACAATAATATAATCATAAACCACTTACTTGCCACGTATGTATTTTTGTATTTTTTTCTATTATTATTAAAATATAATTTATTTCAATTTAAGAATTATGTTTTGAGTTTGTTTGTGAGTTGTCACGATGGACGCGAGGGAATAATATAAAAAATTGAATAAATAAAAGTATTTGATTTAAGTCACATATATTACTATTGAACATTGACTTCTATCATTTTAGTATTGAATATTGACAATTGAAAATATTTATCTCTAAAAAGAAAAAGCAAGGGCTAAGGTGTAAAAAAAGTGAGCCACTATTGAAGCTTTGTCTGGCTTTTACACAGCAATACACCGCGAATGCGATGAGCCTCCAAATCTGCACTAAATCTCTTTAACTTTATGTCGTCAATAAAATTGAAAAGAAAGATTTGACGAGAATGTTCAGTTCAGTCAAATGATAGAATCGACGAGCTCGTTGAAGAAGAGGAATAATAATAATATTATTATTTATTCTCATCGTATGGGATTAGAATGCAAGCCATACAGATAAAAATATATTGTGTCACATCGATCGTAGCCTGGCTGAGTGGGACGAAGTCATGTGATCCAAAATAATTGATCAGATTGAATTCAAATGTCAATTATTTTGATGCGGTGAACTCTCATGTGCGTATACATATATATAACATTATTTATGACGAAAATAAGACTATTAACAAATATTCAGCAAATACATTGTAGGAAAGTAGTACGATACACGAATTTGCCACCTCTAACCTAATCTGGTGTGGGAAATGTTTCCAGTTACATTGTACTTCCTGCACCAATTTTGGTATTTTGAGTTATACCATGTTATGTTTAATGGGATATTATTCACACGACATTTTTTTAAATCTTTTTATATTTTTTTTAATCTTTTTATAAAAAAATTATATTTATTAGTAAAACTTATTTATATTTAATAATATAATGACGATGAATAATATTTTTAGTATAAAATTTGATTTTGTGATTGTAGATGAAAAACTTAAACACTACATTTTGCGTCGAATTAATACCAAAATTATTAGATATCATAAGTTAGAGTTGGCCTTAGGCCTTGGAAAAGAAAAACTGCATAATTGCGTCCCTCTATCCAAAGACTAGTAAAGAAAAAATAAATTTTATTATTTGAAGATGGATATTTTTATGAATAAAATAAATTGACAGCTAAATTAAGTCTATTTTAATAAGATAACAATACATGTATATTTGCACTTTTAAATTACTATATAGTTAAAAACAATTATAAATATATGTTAAATAACCACATTGGTTACGTGGAACTATGTGAATAGTATACGGCTTTCAACTTTAATTTTTGTGATTTCACAAATATTTTTCATTAAATATTTAATAATTATTGGTTTATGGGTATTTACCAATTTTTTTAACAAATTTTTTTTTAATAGTAAACGGTATATGTAAATTTGGCTATATATCTCCTCCACTCATCTTTTCAAAATATAATTTTAACTAAAGGTTTTAATATCTTTTAAATTCACATAGGGTTGAACCCTATGCATAATATGCTTTAAGTGGATGAATTAAAGATCACTGCGTCGAAAATCTTCTAGCCGATAAAGAATTCATACGATAATTTCGATACTCTATATGAATCGTTAAAAATGCATTATATGAAATGAATATGGTGAAAAGTCTAACTCTAATGACTTTATTATTGGCTTTTTGCTGTAACACCATGATTAAAACGCGGACAGCATAAATGGTTTCAACCAATTACCGCACTCGATTTTACCCGCACAACTGATTGACGTCGTGAAATTATTGCTTCGGTGAAAAAAGATAACTTTATCATACATTTTAACATGATAAGACTAAATTTAAGACGACCCCCTAGACAATGACTACCAATTTTAACTTCGATATAAACATATATTCCCCCGGTTCATTGTTCTTTGGAAAGTTTATTATAAGAACAAAAATAAAACATTGATACTGTTGATACCTAAAAAAGATACAACAGTGTCTCGACAAAGCAATTAAGATGAACAAAACAATGATAATACTTAGGTCGGATTTTCCTTATACAAGACTAATCTTCAATATAAGAAGTGTTTTTTCAATCAAGAGCCCCCCCCTCTTTTTCCTTGTGCTTTGCCCTTTATAGTGTCTTGCCCGAGGTCGTGGGTTGATCAGACCCACGGCCCTCGGTAACCGACGTCGGTTTTCCTTGTTGCGTGTTCGTGTGTGAGATAACCGTCATATGGTTTCCTTTGGCGGTTTTTTTGCTTACGTGGCCTTCGTAAATCTTAATTCAAATTACTAGTCTTTATGCTCGGGGAACTTGTCCGGTTATTTCGGCTTTGTTACTCGGAGTTCTGAACTTAATCTATGTTCAAATTCGTTTCTCTTCATCGTCTCCGAATATTCTTATCATTCGGAGATGATTTTTGGTCAGTGTATCGTTTTTATTCCGATTGTAACCACTGCCCTCTAATTTTTCAGCATACAAGAATTTTTGTTGAGAAACTTTTTGATTAGGGGTCGGTAGTGATCGGTGGTTTATTTCCGAATGGCTACTTTCGAGTTTTCTTCATATGCTTTATTGTTATTATTTTTATTTATTATATATATATATTTATGATTATATTTTTTTATTATTTTTTTTATTATGGTTGGAATGATGGGTGACTGTTGGAGTTGATGGGCCGCGACCCTTGGTATTTGGATATGACTGTTCCTTGCGTCGTGTCTTCTCATGTCAGGCTTTTCGAATCGCTCCTTAGCTTCTTGAAGAAGTTTCTTTGCTTTGCCCTTCCTACTATAAATATTTGCAGCTCTTAATTCATTTCTCTTCTTCTGCCTCCTCCTGTCTTGCTCGGATTTTTGTTTTGATTTATTATTCGGTGAGTTTTGTTTCATTTTGCTTCGTCTGTACTAGTATTTCTTTTACCTTGAAAACATATAAGTGGCCGATGCGTCTTAGTGGGAGAAGATAGAAAACTCGTTATCACGTTGGGTTGCCTCTTGAATTGCGTAAGCGGTGTTGGCGGAGGTAATCATGTCTAAGGCCGATTCTTTCCTTGGATCGGCGGTGGATTCTACCTCGGATTCTTCTGCTACTCGTTCTTGTAACGAGTCAAGTTCCTCGTCTACTTCTTCCGAGGGTAACCATACTTTTCGTAGACCAGTTTTATGTGACTCTTCGGATTCTAACTCGAATATGGGTTCCGCCAAGAGGCGTTCTGACCCATCTTTATCGGAGACGTCCCAAAATACGACTGAGCGTAGATCGACCGATTTTTTGGCAAAGCATCAGGATTCCAAGGTTTGGGAGTCTTATTTGTCTACATTCCGAAAGTCGCTTGCCATTCCCTCTCATTATTCGTTTTTGGTTCCTGATCCTCGCGAGCGGGCTCATATCCCTCCTGATGGGCTTGTCGCCGTTAATCCGTCTATTTTACGTATACTCGGTGGTCTGCCCTTCCATGGTTTTATTACGAGGATTCTTGCTGAGTCCAATCTTGCGCCTACCCAGCTGAATCCGAATGTGTATCGTACTCTCGTGTGCGTGATAATCTTATGGCGTAAATATTATAATTGGGATCCTCCAACTTCGGTTATTCATAAGTATTACGTCGTGAAGCCGAATCCCCGCTGTAATGGGTGGTACAATTTTACCACGAGGACTCGGAAGTTTTAGTTAATTACGGATCTCCCAACTTGCAGCAAAGACCGGAAAGATTGGTTCTTTTTTTATAAGACATGTTGATCTTCCGAGGACCAAATTCAAACTTCCGAGCAAATATTACATGTTTGGTATGTTTCAATTGATTGTATTTAACAATTCTTATATTAATTCCGACTGAAATTTTGTTTTTCAGACAGCTTCCGTAGTCGTTCAGTTTCGGGAGATTTTTCGTTGGTTAGGGGATTGTCTCCTCAGGAGAGGTCTTATAAGACTCTTTGTACCTCGGATAATTATCTTCAGTTTTACTGGTTGTTTTGCCCTGCTCATCCCGGGTTCGACTCAGGTATAGTTTCATGTTGTGAAAGATTTTTTTTGTTTTCCGAATATTTGCTTGTGATGATCGACTTATTGTTGTGTTCAGAAATGGGTAAGGCTCCTTCCATTCCCGATAACCTTGTTCTTCTGAAAGGGTTTAAGGTTCCGAAACGTGGAGTGAAAAGGGTTGCTACGAGTCCGAAGGCTGATAAGAGTATTAAGAAGACAAAAAGATCTGAGTCTCCTCGTCCGCGTCCTTCCTCTTCTAATCAAACTCCGACTGTGGATGCCCCTGATCATTTGAGTTCGGTTTTTGCCTACATGATTGATCTCCCGGGGCTTCAGGATCCGAAGATGGTGGCTGATGTCCCCCTGATTGATCGGCTTTCTCGGCTTCCGTATCATGTTGCGCTTGTAAGTGTATTATATTCGATGGGAATTTCAGGATTTTTTTTATGTTCTTCTGAATTTGATTTTCCCATTTATGTATAGGCGATTTCCGATCTCTACTTCCTGGGTCCGGAGATGTTGAAGGACTTTTCGGAGAGGGGGGTTCTTCAGGACATTAATCAACGTCAGGCGGATCAGATCGCGCTTTTGAAGAAAGAGTTGGCCTTTTCTCAGGAGAGAGTACGTGCGAAGGACTTAGATTGAAGGAACTGCCGAGAAGATGCATGAAAGGCTCAGGAGTATTCGGGCCGAGGTTAAAGATAAGGTTGAGAAGGCAGTCAATGATTATAAAGAATCCGAGGAGCTCCAGTCGGAGCTTTCGAAGTACTATTATGCTGGTCGAGTGGCTACGGTTGAGTGTCTTCTGAAGAAGAATCCGTCTATGGATACCTCCGAACTTGACGCTCCCGAGTCTTCGACTGATAATTCCGACTCTAGTCTTCCTACTTCTTCTCCTCCGACTGAAACTCCTGCCGCTGATCTGGCCTCTGTTGATAAAAACTCTTCTCCGCATGATGGTGCCTGATTTTACTATAATGTTTGTCGAATATTTTAATATCCGTGGCTCGGATTTTAATAGCCAATTTCTATGTTTTAAAACGTTTATGTCTGCGACTTATCTCGTATTTAACTATCTGTGGCTCGGATTTTAACAGACATTTTTGTAAACATTTTAATTTTGAATTAATTACTTGAAATGTTTACTTTAGTATTTTCTTTTAAATTACTTGCTATTATACTCCCCGATCAAAAACTTTGTTCGGTGTCGCTAGATTCTGATTAAGATTTTGTGAAATAGATATGTTAAGACTTTTTAGTTTAATTTTGGCAATATAAGTATATAAAATCTGAACACTTGGTTATGCATTTGATATGACTAAATACGCGAAGTTAACAATGACTTGGTAATATTTAAAGGAGAAAAGAGATTCATACTTTGCCTTGATTCAAACAGAACAGAATTCAAATAACTTGGCAATATTTTGCCTTGATTTAAACAGAAAAGAAATCAAATAACTTGGCAATATTTTGCCTTGATTTAAACAGAAAAGAATTCAAATAACTTGTGTTAGGGTCTTGTCTTCAGTGATAGTATCGTCGGAGGTGTTCCACATTCCATGAGTTGTTCTCTTCTTTTCCATCTTTGGAGATTCGGTATGCGTCGCTCCCGAGCGAAGAGATAACGGTGTATGGTCCCTCCCAATTCAGTCCGAGTACTACACTCGATGATTCTTTAGTATGTTGAAAAATCTTTCTCAACACCATGTCTCCAGTCTGGAAATCTCTTTTCCAAACTTTTTTGTTGAAGCATTTAGCCATTCTTGCCTGATTTATTTGATTTTTGATCAGTGTTCTGTCTCGTTTTTCTTCTAAGAAATCAAGATTATTTTTAAGATTGACATTGTTTACCTCTTCGGAGTAAAAATTCCATGGATTGGTTTCAATGCCCACATCAATCGGGACTATTGCATCAGTCCCGAATGCCATTGTAAAAGGTGTTTCTCCATTCGACGAGTGTGGGGTTGTTCTATAACTCCAAAGTACTCCGGGGAGTTCTTCTGTCCAATTTCCTTTGTGATTTCCGAGCCTTGTTTTTAAACCTCGTTTTAGTGTTTTGTTGACCGCTTCAACCAATCCGTTTGCCTGCGGTCGGATTGGAGTCGAAAGAGATTTAGTGATTTGGAATCTCTCGCAAAATTCTTTGAAGGGAGAACAGTCGAATTGGGTTCCGTGATCGGAAATGATCTTTTTTGGTATTCCGAATCTCGAAATAATATTTTTCCAAACAAAATTTTCAATTTTCTTTTCTGTGATAGTTGCCAGTGGTTTGGCTTCTACCCATTTTGTGAAATAATCTATAGCGACTGCTGCGTATTTGCATCCTCCTTTACCCTTGGACATTGGCCTAATCAGATCTATTCCCCATTCGGCGAAAGGAATCGGACTTACAATGTTAATGAGCTCCGTTGGTGGTTGGTGTGAAAAGTTTGCGAATTCTTGACATTTTTCACATCTTTTGACGAATTCTTTTGCGTCTTTCATCATTGTAGGCCAGTATATTCCTAGTCGGAGTATTTTTTTGGCTAATGCTATGCCGCCTCCGTGGTTACAGCATACTCCCCCGTGTATCTCCTTCATTGTGTAATCTGCATCTTCTGGCCCTACGCATTTGAACATTGGTGTGGAAAATCTTCTTTTGTACAAAGAATCCCCTTGTAATAAGTATCTGGCAGCCTTGATTCTCAAGTTTTTGGCTTCTGTTTTGTTTTCGGGGAGTTCTCCTTTTCTGAGGAATTGGATGATCGGACTCATCCAATTTTCTCCTTCACCTACAAAATTCACATCTTCTTTCAGAATGCTTTTTTCTGTTACTTCAATGATTAATTGGTTGGGAGGTTTTTCTATTAAACCTGATCCGATTTTTGCCAAAAAATCAGCCTCTTGATTCTCTTCTCTCGGAATTTGCCTGAACTCCGATTGTTCGAAAGCTTCGGATAACGCTCTTGCGATCGTAGCATATTGTATCATAGTTTGTTCTTTAGTTTAGTAATCATTGTTAATATGATTGATCACAAGTTGAGAATCGGAGTATACAAATATTTTGGAAATGTTACAAAATTTTGCCAACTGTAAACCATGGATTACTGCTTCGTATTCGGCCTTGTTATTTGAAGCTCGGAAACTAAATTTCAAAGAGATTTTTACCTAGAAACCATCTTTGGTTTTGAGTAAAATTCCAGCTCCGGATCCAGAGTCGTTGGCGGCACCATCCACGTAAAATTCCCACAGTGGGTTTTCGATTGTTCGATATGTGAACTTAGCTAGGAAATCGGCCACCGCTTGGCCTTTTATCGCCGGTCGTGATGTGAATCCTATATCAAATTGAGTGAGTTCCACCGACCACTTCGTCAATCTTCCAGATGTTTCTGGCTTGTGTAAGATTTGTCGGAGTGGAAAATTTGTTAACACTTTAATCGGATGTGCTAAAAAATAGTGTCTCAGCTTCCGAAAAGCGGTCACCAATGCTAAAGCCAACTTCTCGATCTCGGGATATCTTGTTTCAGCATCCACCATTCTTCGACTCGTGTAATAGATGGGAAATTGGACGGTACCTTCATTCTTTATCAAGGCTAAACTTACCGCGTGTTCGGAGACCGCCAAATAGATGTCTAGAGGACATCCTTGTTTTACTTTCACTAATTGAGGAGGCTTTGATAAGGATTCTTTCAATTTTTGGAAGTCTTCGTCACACTTACCATCCCATTCGAATTGCTTTGAAGCTCGCAATCGGTCGAAGAATTTTACGCTTTTATCCGTCGATCTTGAAATAAACATTTCGAGGGCAGTGATTGACCCGGTGAGTTTTTGCACTTCCTTCACATTCCTCGGTGGTTTCATGTCGATGAGTGCTCGGATTTTTGCTGGATTTGCTTCTATTAATCTGTCGTTCAAAATGTATCCGAGAAATTTTTCTGCAGACACACCGAAAGTACACTTAAGCGGGTTTAATTTCATCTTATACTTTCTCAGTATTTCAAATGTTTCTTCAAGATTTATGACATGGTCATTAGCTTTTTTGCTTTTGACCAAGAGATCATCGATGTATGCTTCCATCGTTTTTCCTAATTGGCTTTCGAACATTTTGTTTACCAATCTTTGGTAAGTAGCGCCGGCGTTTTTTAACCCGAATGACATCACTGTATAACAATATAATCATCGGTCAGTGAGAAAAGCTGTGTGATCCTCGTCTGGGCCATACATCGGGATTTGGTTGTATCCCGAATATGCATCCATAAAGCTTAACAATTCGTGTCCTGCAGTCGAATCTACTAATTGATCTATCCTCGGCATTGGAAAACTATCTTTTAAACATGCCTTATTCAGATCTGTGAAATCTACCCACGTTCTCCACTTTCCATTTGGTTTGTTAACCAAAACAGGATTTGACAACCAACTAGGGTATTTTGTTTCCCTGATTAATTTGTTTGAAATTAATTTTTCAACTTCTTCTTTTAAAGCGGAGTATCGATCTGCATTCAATGGTCGCCTTTTTTGCCTGATCGGTCTAGCTTTTGGATCGATATTAAGTTTATGACAAGAATAAATGGGATCTATTCCGACCATATCAGCTTGTTTCCATGCAAAAACATCTAAACTTTTGGATAATAGTTTTATCAGATTAGATTTTATACCTTCTTGGAGGAATTTTCCGATTTGTAGACTCTTCTCGGGAAACTTTAGATTCGGAGTTATGGATTCCACTTCATCTCCAGGTCCAACGTATCCTCGGCTTGGGAGTCGCGGGTCAAAATATTGGAGATCGTTTATCATCATCACGGTGTGACCACATTTACTTTGGCTATTTTTGACGTAGTCCGAGTAACATCTCCTTGCTGTTTTTTGATCCCCGATTATTTTGCCGACCCCTGTTTCTTGCGGGAATTTTATCGTCAAATATTTTTCTGAAGTGACAGCGCCGATTGCTTGAAGTGTAGGTCTTCCGATTACTGCATTAAACGCCGATGATCCAGGAACGATTACCCATCGGGGATTCGTGGTAGTGGTATGAATATCTTCGCCTACTGTTAGCGGGAGTGCTAGTATACCTCTCGGTAATACTGCATCTCATGTGAAACTGTACAAGTGCGTAGGGCTAGGAGTTAGGCATTCTGTTTTCAAACCCATTTTGTCGAAGGTATTGCTATAGAGTATGTCCACCGAACTTCCATTGTCAACGAGAATTCTTCCGACTAAATGATTCCCGATGGTTGCTTTTATTACGATCGATCATTGTGTGCAAAGTGGACCCATTTCCCGTCGTCGTCGGAGAAAGTAATTTTCATTTTTATCTTTCTTCTGTATCTTCATCGGCCGTTTGTCAGAATTGTATAGGAACATCATCGATGTTGAGTTTACTTCTCGGGTATAATTTTTTTGGGCGCGCCTTGAAGTGCCTCCAACGTGTGGTCCTCCTGCAATTATCGCTATCTCGTTGTATTG
The DNA here is from genome assembly GCA_958296335.1 of Urtica urens. Classification (NCBI taxonomy): domain Eukaryota; kingdom Viridiplantae; phylum Streptophyta; class Magnoliopsida; order Rosales; family Urticaceae; genus Urtica; species Urtica urens. The sequence goes on from OY282531.1 coordinate 9,433,568, forward strand.
CCTCCCTGAATCTTCTTCTCGGACTTTGTACTCGGGTTGATATTTCTTCAGCTTTCCTCTTCTTATTAAGGCATCTATGGCTTCCTTCAGGTTGAAACAATCTGCTGTGTTATGCCCGATATCGCTGTGGAAGGCACAATATTTTGTACGATCTCTTTTCGAAATATCTTTTTTAATTTTCGCTGGCTTTGGGAACTCCTCTTGATCTTGTGTTAGAGCAGAAACTTCTTCGATTCCTTTGGTCAGGGGTGTATATTGATCATACATGCTCCTAAAAGGCTTGCTCGGAACCCGATGATTCTTCTCCCTTCTAAGGGATCTGTTTTCTTCATATTCTCGTCTATTAAGTTGTTTCCGATCACTTTTGAATTTTTCATGTGGTTGTCGGTCTTCTCTACCATTCCTTCGCTGGACTTCTCTACGCTCTCGGCTGCTCTCGTTTGGTTTCTTCATTGAACTTGAAGCCATTTTCGCTTCTTCAGCGTTGATATATTTTTGTGATCTGATAATAAATTAATTGTAATTTTTTGGACCGGTTTTCTGTAGTGACCACCAGAACGCCGAATCTGTTCGGAGTCCTGAGGTTATTCCAGACAATCGAAAATCTTCGTTTAAATCTTCCACCAGTATCGCCTGATCTAAGTATCGATTTATATAATCTTTTAGAGATTCTTCTCGTTGCTGCCGGATTGCCAAGAGTCTCTCCTTGGGAGTTTTTCCCGATTGTGATCCTACGAATTGGTCCATGAAAACATTGCACATTGGTTTCCAAGAATCAATTGACCCGGGCTTCAACATCCTGTACCACTTCTTGGCAGATCCAATCAGCGTGATTGAGAAAGCTTGGCACATGATGTTGGAACTCGCTCCCTGTAGAATCATCCACGATTTGTAAGTATCCAAATGGTCCCCGGGGTCTGATTTTCCATAATACGGAAGGATACTTGGCATTCTGAACCCTCTATGTGGGAGTTGATTTAGAATTTCTTGCGTTAATGGCGAACTTGTATCTAGTCCTTTCGTCGGCTGATTGTGTCCGAGAGCGATTTCTTCTATTCTTTGCTCTAGCCTTTGGAATTCCGTTCGTTCGACGTTTTGCGAGTCCCCTGACTCGGAATTAACTTCGGATGTTCGAATACTTTTTGATCGTGTTCTTTTTGACCGAGCCTCTTCACTGTTTGGATAGTATCGATCTGCAAAACAAAATTATGTCGGTTGGATTGAATTGCGAGTGTCTTCACTCGATTGTCCCTTCTCATACCGATCTCTGGCATGTTTACGGCTTTTTTATATTTTTCTTTCTCCGGTTCGATTTCCTTACCGGGCCTTTGCGGATGAGGCTCTTCGTCGAGGGTTACTATTTCGGTCCGAATAGTTACCCGTTTTGCTTTCAATTGATCTTCTAAGAGTTTATTTTTTTCTTCTAAAGCCTCGAGACGCGCCCGCATATCCCTTACTAATTCTGGCAAGCTTTGCTGTTCATTTAACTCTGCCATTTCTTCTTCGGTCTGCGGCAGAGTTCGGTTGTGATTTTCGATTTCTTCCGCTTCACTCATGGTGTGATGATTTTCCTCCTGAATCTGTGGGAGAGACGAATAAGCCATCTTTGGTTGATCCCCATCCTTCTAGCGCGAAAATGTTGATACCTAAAAGAGATACAATTTCTCGACGAAATCAATCAAAATGAACAAAGTATGAACAAAACAATGATAATACTTAGGTCGGATTTTCCTTATACAAGACTAATCTTCAATATAAGAAGTGTGTTTTCAATATAAGAACTTGTCCGGTTATTTCGGCTTTGTTACTCAGAGTTCTGAACTTAATTTATGTTCAAATTCGTTTCTTTTCATCGTCTCCGAATATTCTTATCATTCGGAGATGATTTTTGGTCGGTCTTTATCGTTTTTATTCCGATTGTAACAGATACATATAAGATAATCAAAAGAAAGTGTTAGCATTTAATCAACCACTAATCAACAGACTAAACAATGATTCGTCGATCTTTCAAACTGTTATACATAACCCTACTTTATCTTGCATCTTTTTTTCGTCAACATATAAAAATTTGGTATCTCTCGGTTTCAACTTCCAAGTCAGATATCAAGCTAAAATTTACGTTTTCAGTAAGATAAATCAACAATATACATAAGTAAAATTTTAATTAAACTATAAGAAATTTTAGTCACACATACCTTCGTATTTATAAGTAACACAACAAGTACACACGTTGTATATAAATATATATGCATTACAGAATGCTTGATTTAAATGGTACACAAAAAAATACAAAATTACAAAATAAAACTTAAGACTACCCAATAATAACTTTGTATAAATTTCGCCGCCATTCAATCCGATACTCTCTAATCTTTGTCTCCCCATTCCTCTTCGCAATAACTCAACATTCGAATAACATTAGTTTTGTGATGCCGTTGTTAAAGCTCGAGAAGATGATTTGATCTCTTCCATATGATCGTTTTACTTTTCATGTAATATGTTGAATTTAGGAAATTTAGTGTTGCGAAATATGCATTCACAAGTTCACGAGCCGCTCAAATAATATAATATTAAAAAAAATACGAGTTATCGTTCTCAAGAGTACTTAATAACTAACAACTTGAATATAAGAAATCGTATGGATAAGAGTGGTTGCTAAACTTAAACACAATTACTAAAACAAAATAAAGATTTCAAATAGATATTGTGGTTAATCGAGAATTTCGGTTTCCCTTTCTATTTTATTGTCAAAATTTCTAAAAAATGAATATTAATCAATCTTATGGTTATACTAATCGCGCTCACGTGATATTATAGCTAACCCTTTATATAGTTATATTCACGATCCAAGACTAAGAAATCCTCTTACCTCCCGATATCAAGGCGTAGAACCTAGCTTACTTTACGTTTTGGAATACTTGCACAATTTATTAGCATATGTGGCTATCTCTAGACTTCACATAATATACTACGGTGTTCTATTTTACTCGCACGAGTAATTAAACCTCACTACAGAGATTAACTAATCCTAAAATCATGCCTAACGTGATCAAATTTATACAAGCATGATAAATAAAAATGGAATAAACCCATGCCAATAGTATAAATAGAACTTCAAAGCAAACTAGAATGAATGCATGACAAATAATTAAGAAAAGATCCACCATCTTATAGGTTTAAGTCATGGTGGTGGTGAAAAACTAGAAAAGAGAAACTAAAATTCATCATGAGAATGAAATAACAAAATGATAACAACATGTATTTCAAAGGTAAGATAGGAGAAAAAACGATAAAAAATCGTGCTGGGATGTTGTTGTTGAACATGCTTCTTCTCCAAATCTCTATCACTCTCTCCATTCTTGCTCCCTAGGAAACTAAACTCTAATAAAAACTTTGTCCTTGTAGCAGTCAGGCTAGGTCATGAAATAGAGTTTTCTTCCTTTAGTCGCACATATCTACACTCTTAAAAGTATATTCAATAACCCTGATCTAAGCCCAAGAACATAATTTGACTTTATGTTACTGCATCATCGCGTTGCTGTGGATTCCATCGCATCACGACATGTCGTCATTTGTGCCCATCGTACCGCGGTGGGCAATTTGATGACGAATTTTGCACATTCTTTTGTTGATCGCGACATAACGAGTTTCCATCGTGTTGCGATGGTCACTCAAATGATCGAATAAAACCCGTCTTCCATTTTTTTTCCTTTCTCTCCGTTCTTTGCATTTAAAATACTCATTTTCACTTTTTTGCATCTCATAGGCCCAAACCATAGGCCCATTTGGAATAGCCTCATCCAGATGTCAGTTGGGTTTGTGAGCTCTAAAAAAATAATATCTGTACATTTACAATGTGCTACCAAAAAAATTAAAATAGACTAACTAATTTCACAAAATAACAGTTGACATATTGTTCTAGATCAAAGTCAAAAAACTAATTTTCTATTTTTTTTACTTTTAAATATGGTATCACTACTACAAAAATGACTTTTAGAAGCGACGTGGGCATTAGAAGCGACTAGTCGCTTCTAATTAGAAGTGACATTTTGCCTTTACAAGCGACTGGTCGCTTCTAACGTAAACACCCCTGTTTTTCTCGAAAAAATAATTTTTTCCACATTTAGAAGCGACTAGTCGCTTCTAATGACCTAAATTTTAGGCTTGCTTTTTTTCCGCCAATTTTTTGGCATTAGAAGCGACTAATTGCTTCTAATGTTGCTTCTAATGCCCAAAATATTTGGCTCCAAAATTCTTCCGCCAAAATTTCACTAATTATAGAAATTTGGATATTATAAGCGACAATGTCGCTACTAATACCCAAAATATTTGGCTCCAAAATTCATCCACCAAAATTTCTCTCTTGGTGCATTAGAAGCAATTGTGTCGCTTCTAATACCCCGACTAACCAAAACAACATCGTTTTGGTTTAGAAGGACATTAGAAGCGACTAGTCGCTTTAATGTCGCTTCTAATGCTTATAGGGATTTTAACTCCAAAAACTTTCCCTTCTCTTCCTCAGGCCGCTCAACCTTCCTCCGGCGGTTCAACCTTCCTTCAGCCGGTCTCTCTCCTCCTCCACTCTCCCTCCGCTCTTCTGCCCCTCCGGCCCCCTGTCTATTCTCTCCTGCCTCTCTGCCTCATTTCTCCTCTCTTAATACGACCACCCTCCGCCTCCTCTTTTCTCTCTCCTTGGGACCACCGGCCTCTGCCCCCTCTCTTTCTCCGCACCTCCTGTAAGTTTGGATCTCCTCTTTGAAAATCTCCCCTTATCCGGCAGCCCTTTTTCGGCGACCCGCGGCCTTGACAAACTTTCATCCTCCGGCCATCCCTTTTCCGGCGACCTGCGAGGTATGTGTTTACATTTTTTTTATCCTATTTAACTTTAGGTATGTTTTTTAAGTTAGTATGTCTGTTTTAATTGTTTTTTACGATTGTAGATTTTCGGTCGCCACCTCACTGCTCCGGCCGCCTCCCATAAACAACGACTCTCGGTATGCTGTTTTTAGTTTTATTATATCTAAGTTTTTTAATTGGTTTTTAATTTTATATTTTTTAAGTTAATTTTAGTTTTTAATTAGTGATTTTGGAAATAGATTTTTGTTTGAATTCTAATTTTTTATTTTGATGGTTAAGATCAATTATAGGTTTAGAAGTATCAATTAAAAATTAAAACCGAAGTTCTTAATTTAGTATAATGAAATTACATTTAAATCATGTTAAGTTTAGTAAATTAACAAATTAAAATGCAATGAAGTTAAAATTAATTTTTGTTGTTCTTTTGTATTTATTACGAGTTGTTTGATATTATTGTAATTATTAAGTCGTCGGAATCTCGGGTTAGTTGAACCCTCGTATCAATCACCGTCTCTCTCCGTCGATACTAATATAGACCGGTAAGTATTTTTTTTGTTATATGTTAGTTTATTTTTTAGGTAATTTTTTAATAAGTTAACTAAGTTGTTAGATATATGCAAATTAATTTATAATTAATAACTTTTTTAACTTAAAAACAAACAAACTTAATAATTAGTTTGTTTTATTAAAAATTTCTCGTAGCTCATTTTTTTAATTTGTTTTACTTTTTTTTTAACTTTAGAAGCGATAGAGGTCAAAAAGTCGCTTCTAATACCAAAAAATATTTTTGAACGCTTTTTATGCGACTTTTTTAGCCTTTAGAAGCGACTATAGATGTGACTAGTCGCTTCTAATCTTGTCGCTTCAAAATATTAGAAGCGACTTTGGCGCTTCTAGGCTCTTAGAAGCGACATTGTCACTTGTAATGTCACTTCTAAAGTTCATTTAGAAGCGACTTTTAGATCTTTAGGAGCGACTTTTAAATTGATTTGTTATTAAATTTTTCATTTAACAGTCAACGACTCTAATGATTACATATTAAGTCTCAATTTAAGAAAGAAGGTGAATTGTTGACTATTAAAATATGTTGGTTGTAATTCACCTTTTTATATAATATTAAAAATGAGATGTCATTGGAATTGAACAAGAAAATTCTTTTAGCAAACATTATTCTATAAGCATCTAAATGATGAGAGTAAAACATCAAGCTTACACGGACAATGAGGCTGAGTTCAATAATTATAACGAGAATGAATGATCCTCGAGCGTGTGAAGATGAAATTGCGAGATCCAAGAACAATGTGACAATGGAGCAAGCGATTTTGAATTGAATTATTGTATCAGTGACATTATTTTTAATTTTTTTTTGTCGTAGCAGGATCTACTTGCGGTTGAAAAACAATTTATGTTATTTCTTGAAGTGTTTCCTTTTGAGTTCGGTTCATGATTATATTTAGAGAAATTGCCCAAAGTACTACCCTTTATTATTCATTTTCCCAAAATCCACCCAAACATGTTTTCTTCCCAAAATACTAGTAAATTTTATGTGAAAAGACAAAATACCCTTTAAAAAGTTAAAACTAACACAAATGTCCTACATTATACTACCGGTCAAAAAATTAAGAAAAAATTTAAAAAAAAAAAAAAAAGTGGAATAGTTTTTACCTTTTTAAGTTAATTTTTTTAAAAAAAAATTAGACAGTAACCGATTAATATGATATGGAGTCAAATGTAAAGAAATTGTTTTAGGGGTATTTTTTGTAGTGGTATTTTAGAAAAAAGTTAATTTTAGTGAATTTTGGGAAAACCAATTATAAATAGTGGTATTTTGGGCAATTTCTCATGAGTAGTTTTTTACTTGTGCATTATGGATATGAGTAGTTGTGCGATGTTGAGTTCATACACTGACTCTGTCTTTTGATGTTGGATTTCACTATTATTCATTTTTTTCATTTCATTTTTCTTTTAGGCTTCAACAACTTTAATGATTACATAACAAGCGTCAACAAAAAAAAGGGTGAATTGTTGATTATCTAATAATACATTGGTTTTAATACACATTTTAATGTACCTTGAAAATTGGGATGTAATTCCAATTGAACAAGGAAGTTCTTTTAGCAAACATTATTCTATGAACTTCTAAAGATTAGAATAAAACATCGTCTATGCCGAGTTGGAGACTGAGTTCAATAACATTGAGGAGAATGAATAATTCTCGAGGGTGTGCAGATAAACGTGAGAGATTCAAGCACGATGTGGAATGGAGCAAGAGATATTAAATCAAATTATCGTATCAGTGTATGTTTTTAAGTTTTCTTCTGGTAGTGGGATCTGTATATGGTTTAGAAAAATGTATGTTATTTATGAGTAGTTGTTTACTTTTCAGCTCGGTAAAATATTATATTTATGAGTAGTTGTTTACTTATGCAATCATAATATGAGTAGTTGTTTACTTTTGCAATCTTATTCTTGTTTAAAACAAAATTTATGTTATTTATTGAAGTTTTTCTTTTTTAGTTCGGTACATGATTATATTTAGAGAAATTGTCCAAAATACTACCATTTATTATTCATTTTCCCAAAATCCACCCAAACATGTTTTCTTTCCAAAATACTAGTAAATTTTATGTGAAAAGACAAAATACCCTTTAAAAAGTTAAAACTAACACAAATGTCTTACATTATACTACCGGTCAAAACATTAAAAAAAAATTAAAAAATTAAAAAAAAAATTAAAATTTTTATGGGTGGAGTAGTTTTTACATTTTTAAGTTCATTTTTTTAAAAAAAAATTAGTCAGTAACCGGTTAATATGAATATGGAGTCAAATGTAAAGAAATTGTTTTAGGGATATTTTAAACTTTTGTAGTGGTATTTTGGGAAAAAATTAATTTTAGTGAATTTTGGGAAAACCAATTATAAATAGTGATATTTTTGGCAATTTCTCTTATATTTATGAGTTGTTGTTTACTTATGCATTCCTAATATGAGTAGTTGTGTAACTTTGAGTTCGTATATTGGATCTGTCTTTTGATGTTAGATTTCACTAGCATTCTTTGAGTTTTGTAAATTCGTTTTTCTTTTAAGCGTCAACAACTTTAAAGATTCCAAAGTCTCAATTTTAAAAAGAGGGTGTATTGTTGACTATTATAAATATTGGTTTTAATGCATTTTTAATATAATTTGATAAACGGGATGTAATTCCAATTGAACAAGAAAATTATTTTTTATTGTATGACCTTAAAGATGGGAATACCATACAGACTAGGAGGTTGAGCTCAATAACAATAAGAATAATAAATTATCTTCAAGCGTATGACGATGGACATGCGAGATCTGAGAACAATGTGGCCATAGAGCATGAGATTTAAAATACAATTATTGTATTAGTTTATTTTTATTTAAGTTTGATTTCTGATAGTAGGATATATTTTTTTATTAAAAAACAATTCATCTTATTTTTTGAAGTGTTTCCTTTTTTAACTCGGTACATGATTATATTTACGAGTAGTTGTTTACTTATGCATTCCAAATATGAGTTGTTGTGTGCTTATGAGTTAGTAAATTGGATTTGTTTTTTATGTTTGATTTTACTAGAATTCTTTTTTTTTTTTTGTCATTAAGTTTTTTATTTCAGCGTCAATAACTTTAGTGATTACATACTAACTCTCAATTTCAAAATAAAGGTGAATCATTGACTATTAGAATATATTGGTTTTAATTCACCTTTTTTTTATGTAATATGATAAATGAGAATGTCAGACAAGAAATGTTAGTTTGGCAAAACATTATTCTATGCGCTTAAGAAGTGGAAAGTGTACGGCTCACAAACTCGCCATGGTAAAGACATTCGACATGGTCGAGTGGGTGGACGTTGCGGCGATCCTGAGAATCTCGTGTGGTGGTGAAGGGTATCTCTGAAGTGCGTCGCTGTCACTTCACTGAGGATAGAGAGTATTTTGTCAAGAGCGGTTACCGCATTACAATGGTGAGAGCCAGTACTCCCGCCGTCATCTCTTCGAATCTGATGGTGATGGAGAGGTGGTGGACAAAGTTTTGGCAGCTGAGAGTTTCTCCCATGGTGAAACTCTTCTATTAGCGATTTTGCAGAGCAGTTTTAGTCAAGAAGATGATCACCTCTGAAGACAGTTGCCCTGTCTGTCAAGAGGCGAGAGAGACAATTTTTCACGAGATTTGAAGTTTCAGGTGGAGCAGGAGCGTTTGGAAGGAGGCGGGCTTCGGCCACATCTTGATTAACATTGACGCGGCACTAGCTCGCGACCGTGGAGGCTTTGGTGTTGGCTGTATAGTTTGTAACCACACCGGAGAGGTGATCACCTCGCGTACACTTTTTCTTGCTAGAGTATTCTCCCCTCAGCTTGCAGAAACGTATGTGTCTTCCGTGGCATAGAGTTAGTTCACAGCGTCGGTGGTATGAGAGCAAAGATCCACTCTGATTGCTTGAAGGTGGTGAGGATGATCGATGAGGGCGCGACGTCTGTGACAGAGCTTGGGACGATCTTGCACCGCATCTTTAGAGAGGTGAGGGAGCTCGAAGATTTTAGCCTTATACATATATCTTGTCTTTGTAATTTTTTTGCGCATAATCTTGCGCGCTATGTGATTAACCATCACTCGTCTTTGACCTAGCTAGGTTCAGTCCCGTGTTTTTCGGAAGAGGCCATTAGAGCTGATGATCTCGAGTTAATGTCCTGTACGACCACCTAGAGCCCTTGATGATTGAGTTTATTTGTGCTTTTGTTTATTCTGTTACCGTTGATTTCTGCTTTATTCTTATTTTTGTAACCACGGTTTTCCTCTGCCATACGTGAGTGTTGAAAATACCAAGCTCGGAACCCAATGTTCATGCATGGTCTTGATTGCATAGTCCACCTTGAAAGTTGCATTATCTATTTCCCATAAAGTTTGTATATTTCCTAGGCTAAATGTTTATAGTTTCCATGTAAAGTAATTATTATATCTCTTGTATAAATAGAGGGCTTTACCTCTCATAATACATCAAGTAGAACATTCAAAGAACCAAAGAACTCTCTCTCTTTCTTATTTCCAATTTTCTCTCAATTTCTACATGGTATCAGAGCTCGGAAAATCAAACACCATGAACACTACTTCGACTTCCAACACTATGCCCACTCAGTCAAACTCCGATAAATTCTCCCATCACATCACGAGCCACAAACTGAATGGCCACAACTTCCTTCAATGGTCACAGTCCGTGCTCATGTATATCTTCGGGCGAAGTAAGGATGACTACCTCACCGGCATAGCCAAAGCACCGAAGAGTGAAGAACCGACCTTCAAGAGTTGGAAGGCGGAGAATAATATGGTAATGTCCTGGCTCATTAGTTCCATGAACCCCGAAATAGGGGAAACCTTTCTTCTTTATCCCACAGCGGCAAAATCTGGCAAGCTGCTAGAGAGTTCTTCTCCAACTCAGAAGATGTGTCCGAGCTGTTTGAAATTGAGAACACTCTCCATGACTTGCGTCAAGGAGATGCTTCTGTTACTCAATTCTTCAGCTCGCTAACGCACCTATGGCAGAAGATCGATCTGTACGAGCACAACCAGTGGACCTGCCCAGAGGACGCAAGACTCTACCGCAAGATCGTGGAGACCAAACGTGTCTTCAAGCTGCTATCCGGACTCAACAAAGACCTCGACGAGGTTAGAGGACGCATTCTCAGCACGAAGCCACTACCATATCTCCGCGAGGCCTTCTCCGCGGTCAAACAAGAAGAAAGCAGGAGGAAGATCATGTTGGGGGGAAGCCAACCCAACACGAGCTCAATTCCAAGCTCAGACTCATCAACTCTCGCCACTTGCGACGACAACCTTGCAGCTCGCGTCTCAACAACGGACATGCCTCGAAAGGGTAGACCATACTGCGATTATTGCAGACGACCTGGTCATACTCGAGAGACCTGTTGGAAACTTCATGGGAAGCCGCCAAATCAGAAGTCGACACAAGACACTAGAACCCCGAGCTCAAACGGGAATTTAGTGTCCACCTTGTCCGCTGCATCGACCTCAACATCAGGCAGCTCTCCATTCAACAACGACCAGCTCGCAATCCTCCAACAGCTAATCCAACAAGTTTAGCTCGGAGGAGAAAGCTCCAGCGTCGCTCCTTTAGGTAACTCACCTCGAGCTCTTCACGTTAGCTCGGAAAATCCATCCGCCTGGATAGTCGACTCAGGGGCATCAGACCATATGACTGGTAATCGAAATCTATTCACCAATTTCTCTCAGTGTGATAGAAACATATCAGTCACTATTGCCTACGGATCTAAAACCCAAGTCCGGGGTATTGGCACTGTGGTCATCTCTGAATCCTTGAAACTAAAATCAGTGTTCTTCGTACCTCAACTACACTGCAACCTCTTATCAGTCCACAAAATTAACAGAGATTCTCAATGTCGATATGTGTTTGATGAATATTCATGTGTGTTTCAGGAACAGGTATCGGGGAGACAGATTGGTAGTGCCGAGCTCAGTTCCGGACTCTACATCATCAAACCTTCCTGTCATCAATATCAAGATGTTCAATCATCACCCTCACACAAAGAAATCATGCTCAATCATCTTAGACTAGGACATCCTAGCTTTATGTATCTCAAAAGAATGTTCCCTTCTTTATTCAATGAAAACGTCCATTCCATTCAGTGTGATATGTGTGAAATTGCCAAACAATCACGTAGCTCGTACTCTCCCAATCCATATAAACCATCCCGCCCATTTTCAATAATACACAGTGATATTTGGGGGCCCTCTAAAGTCTCAAATATCACCGGAGTTCGATGGTTTGTACTCTTTGTTGACGACCATACGAGATTGAGTTGGGTTTACATGATGAAACACAAGTCAAAAACAGCCGACCTATTCAAATCCTTCCACAAAATGATCTAAACCCAATTCGACACATCCATTCAGATAGTCCATACAGATAATGCCCGAGATTATTTCAACTCAGAACTCAGTTTGTTCTTCAAATGCCAAGGTATAATTCACTCCAGCTCATGTGTTCACACTCCACAACAAAATGGAGTAGCCAAAAGAAAAAACCGACATCTCTTAGAAGTCGCTCGAGCAATCATGTTCTCATCAAACGTTCCACCTCATTTTTGGGGAGAGGCTGTCCTCACTGCCACATATCTCATAAATCAAATGCCATCTCGTATCCTAAACTACAAAATCCCAGCCAATATCCTCCGAGAAGCATATCCCCAAACTCGTCTCATCTCGACTCTTCCTCCCAAAGTGTTTGGCTGCTCAGTCTTTGCCCACAAATACCTACAAGGTAAACTAGAACCAAAATCTCTAAAGTGTATCTTTCTTGGGTATTCTGCACACAAAAAGGGTATAAGTGCTATGAACCCTCATCACGAAAATTCATAGTCTCCATGGATGTCACTATCCACGAGCTAAGTCCCTACTATACCAATGTTGGTCGTCAGGGGGAGAACGATATCAATAACTTCCCAACTTGGCTTGTTGTCAACCCAGATATCAGCTTGCCAATCACATCCCAAACACACTTATCCCTGATCCCAAACACAACCCTAATCCCGAGCCGAGCAACATTTATCTCGAGGCGAGGAACCTTAACCCCGAGGCGAGGAACCTTAACCCTGAGGCGAGGAACCTTTATCCCGAGCCGAGCAACATTTATCCCGAGCCGTGCTCCCACTCTTCTTCTCCCAGCTCGTCAAATCCCAATGAGAGTCCGGCACTAACTCGCACCCATGACGTCTCTTCGGACCTAAACCTAGAAACCGCTGAACAAGGTAACATTTCATCTCCAGACTTGCCTATTGCCTTGAGAAAGCCTACTCGCTCGTGTAGACCATACAGGATTGAGGATTATGTGTACTATGGGAATCTCTCGATGAGCTATCAGGCCTATGTGACGAAGTTGGATCAGGAAGATGTTCCAAGCTCCATTAACGAAGCTTTCCAAAGTCCAAAGTGGCGAGCTGCCACTAATGAAGAAATTCGAGCTCTTGAAGAAAATGGCACATGGGAGATCACCGAGCTGCCACCAGGGAAGAAAACAGTTGGATGCAGATGGTTGTTCACCGTCAAACACAATCCAGATGGCACCGTGGATCGTCTGAAAGCACGCCTCGTTGCCAAAGAATACACTCAGGCATATGGCATTGACTATCAAGAGACCTTCGCGCCGGTGGCAAAGTTCAACACGATCATAATTCTTCTCTCTCTGGCTGCCAACCTGGATTGGCCTCTCTTCCAGCTTGACGTGAAAAACGCCTTCCTAAATGGAGAACTCAAAGAAGAAGTTTACATGCAACTTCCACCAGGCTTCGAAACAAATCACGGAGCTGATAAAGTCTGCAAGCTCAAGAAGTCCTTATACGGCCTCAAACAGTCTCCTCGTGCTTGGTTTGGGAGATTCTCTCACGTACTCAAAAAATGCAACTACTCACAAAGTCAGGCAAATCCAACTCTCTTCTCCAAAATATCTCCCCAAGGTAAACACACCATCCTCAGTGTGTATGTTGATGACATAGTCATTACAGGAGACAACCTTGAAGAGATCCAGAAACTGAAGCAGATCTTAGCATCTGAATTCGAAGTCAAGGATCTTGGAAGTTTGCGATACTTCCTAGGCATGGAAGTAGCTCGATCCGGAAAAGGCATCTCAGTATCTCAGCGCAAATACACATTGGATCTCCTTAAAGAAACAGGCATGCTACAGTGTAAACCAGTCGATACTCCGATGGATCCAAATGTGAAGATGGTAGCTCGCACTACAGAGGTCGCTGCAGACAAAGAGAGATTCCAGAAGCTCGTGGGAAAACTCATCTATCTTACTCATACGCGACCAGACATAAGCTTCGCGGTGAGTATGATTAGCAGATTCATGAGTAATCCATCATCCGCTCATATGGACGCTGTCATGAGAATTCTCCAGTATCTCAAGAATGCTCCTGGAACCGGTCTCTCCTTCAAGAAGCGAAGAAGCCAGAATATTGAAGTATTCACAGATGCAGACTGGGCAGGGCATATCCCAGATCGCCGATCGACATCAAGCATGTGCACGTACGTATGGGGTAACCTCGTCACTTGGAGAAGTAAAAAACAATCTGTCGTCTCTCGAAGCAGTGCAGAATCCAAACTCAGATCTCTAGCCAGCGGAGTATGTGAAGGGATATGGCTGAAGAGAGTGCTAGATGACCTCAAGATCGATATCGAAGGACCAATCAAGTTCCTTTGTGATAATCAAGCCGCTCTCAGCATCGCTAAAAATCCAGTCCACCACGACAGAACCAAACATGTCGAGATCGACCGTTACTTCATCAGTGAGAAGATATAATCGAAGATCATCGAAATGGAGTACATCCCGACTCACCACCAGCTCACAGACATCTTCACCAAACCTCTTCCTCGAGCAAACTTTTCCGAGCTGTGTAGCAAACTTGATCTCCTCAACATCTACCATCAAGCTTGAGGGGGAGTGTTGAAAATACCAAGCTCGGAACCCAATGTTCATGCATGGTCTTGATTGCATAGTCCACCTTGAAAGTTGCATTATCTATTTCCCATAAAGTTTGTATATTTCCTAGGCTAATGTTTATAGTTTCCATGTAAAGTAATTATTATATCTCTTGTATAAATAGAGGGCTTTACCTCTCATAATACATCAAGTAGAACATTCAAAAAATCAAAGAACTCTCTGTCTTTCTTATTTCCAATTTTCTCTCAATTTCTACAGTGAGGATTTTTATGATATTTTGTGACACCGACCACGCTTCCTAATAAAAGATGAGAATAAAACATCGTGTCTATGCGGACCGGTAGGCTGAGTTAAATAACATTGAGGATGAGGAATAAATTTTGCGGTGTGAAAATGGACATGAGAGATACGAGAACAATGTGACAATGGAGGAATGGATAATAATCAAATTATCGTATCAGTGTCTTAATTTTTAAATTTATTTAACGTAATAGGATCTGTTTACGGTTCATAATCAATTTATGTTATTTCTTCAAGTCTTTGCTTGAGTTCGGTACATGATCATATTTATGACAAGTTGTTTACCCTTATAGATTATTAATATTAGTAGTTGTGTACTTTTGAGGTCGTACATTAGATCTGTCTTTTGATGTTTGATTTCACTAGCATTCTTTTTTTTCATTAAATTTTTCTTTTAAGCATCAACAACTTTAGTCATCACAAAATAACTCTCAAGTTCAAAAAGAGCGTGAATTATTGATTATTAGAATATATTAGTTTTAATACATTTTTTGATGTAATTTGATACACGGGATGTAATTCTATTGAACAAGGAAATTTTTTTATCAAGCCTATGCGGACTAGGATGCTAATTTCAATAATCATCAGAAGAATAATTGATTCTCAAGTGTCTTAAGATGAGTATGCGAGATCCTATAACAATGTGGTAATATAGAAAGAGATCTTAAATCAAGTTACTTTATTAGTGCCTTTTTATTTAATTTTGATTTCTTATAGTGGGATCTATTTATGGTTAAATAAACAATTTATGTTAATTCTTAAAGTGTTATACTTTTGAGTTCGTTACATGATTATATTTATGAGTGGTTTTTTAATTATGCATTCCTAACATGAGTGGTCGTGTGATTTTGAGTTTGTATATTGGATTTCACTAGCATTCGCTTTTTTTTTGCCATTTAATTTTCCTTTCTATCGTCAACATTTTTTGTGATTACATAATAAGTTTCAATTTCAAAAGAAGGGTGAATTGTTGACTATTAGAATATATTGGATTTAATTCACTTTTTAATATAATTTGATATGCGGGATGTCATTGCAATTGAACAAGAATATTTTCTAGTAAACATTATTCTATCCTATGAGCTTCTTGAAGATGAGAATAAAACATCCTCTATGCGGATAAGTAGGCCGGGTTCAATAACAATGAGGAGAAGGAATGATTATCAAGCGTGTGAAAATCATTATGTTTTACAAGTGCACGCACAAGTATACGAATATGCATGTAGATCGATTAAAGAACCAAATTCATGATTAATGTCCATATAGGTAGATTATGGGGAGGCATATTTTTAGAGATTATGACATAGAAATAAATGAATAAGATTACCGGAAGGGTGTTGCGGGTGTTAGTCAAGTTGGTTGCGCAAAAGTCAAAATATTGCAACCTATTCGATGTTGACGTTGCATCTTTCCGTAGTTGGAAACTCGGATACGCAATGGTACTTGTTTTTTATATTGTTGTAAGAAAAGACTTGTCTGACGCGCACGATGAAGGTGGTGTTCCTGTTAATGGAATGCAAGGCAAAAAAAAAGAACAAGTTATCAATCGTAGCCTCGTGTGCCAATTCCCACGGCCACCCGTTCATCTCCCAAATTGGTGACTTGGTGGTGTCGAACTAGGACATCCCGAGGCAGAAGCACGCCACTATGAGGCGCATGTCCTTGAAGTCGATGTCCACGCTTCTGAAGTTGTTTGTGGGGAGACCATCAAGTTTGGCTTGCCGATAAAATGATCGAACGAAGCCAGCACGTGAAACATTTGTAGCATGTGCAGCCAATATAAAACTCCTCTCACCACAACCACCCGCTGACGCATTCTCTTTTCTCCATTCAACCGACATTAAACTGTTAACGTTATAAAAATGTTGAGGTTATTATAGTCATATGATCACTAAATATTCTTGGTGTATTTTGTCATATAAAATGACCCAACTCTATCCAGTTTTAAACTTTGCATGTCCAGCCAGTATAAAACACCTCTCACCATAACCACCCGCAAACACGTTTTCTTCTCTCCATTCAATTGACATTAAAGTATTTACCTCATCAAAAAATTTGGGGCTGATCTAATCTTATGGCCACGAAATGTTGTCGTTGTATTAACTCTATCGAGCTTTTATTAAACTTATAATTTGCATCATGTAATCTTCATTACTGTTTTTTTCTTTTTATACTCTCTATGAGTTTGTTCGTAGACGATCTTCTCGACCGTGTTTCTTTGTAAGAAACTAGTAAAAATAATGGTAATTGTATTCAAGATACTGAAAGATCTGGTGAGACTGAGGGTGTAACGAAGACTATCATATACAAACCAAAATTTTCTCATGAAACTCATGAATGGAAAAAATTTTGTTCTGTTTTTTCTTTACTTTTATGCTCGTTTACATTTTTAAGATAGTAAGTTTTAGATTTTTTCTGGCATGATTTCTTGAATCCATAAATATTCAGATATGGGCTTATAGAATTACTTCAACGTTCATAGAAAGAAAGCTTATATATTAGAACAATAAGACTTGTCTTCTCTACAAAAAAAAGAGTACAACAAATCCAATCACGCTAGTCATCTTCTCCCATTATCGTTCTTCTTTTTTGCCTAAAAGAATACACACACCAAACATTTATTTATGTGGGTTTTATCTAGTCGGTCGAATATGGATTTGTACGATTGATCTTGTTTTTCTCTCATTGAATAAAGTTTGTATTTTCAATTTATATGCCAATATATTGTGACATTTTTCGACCCGAAGTCAATGTTTCAATTTTGTTGGCAGTCAAATTATTTGAGCGTCAATGTTCATAGTCCCGAAACAAGTTTTGGTCGATAAAAATGAATTCTTTTTTCTATGAACATGAATTTAAATCTCAATAATATTTTAAAAAACAAATATGTTCTTCAATCAGTCATTGATAACCTATAAATAACCTATAAGTAACGTGTAAATAACTTATAAAAAATTGAATAAAACCCAAAACCTTTTTTGACAAAGGAAATACTTTTAAATCTTTTATTCACATATTGATTAACATCTTTTTCATCCAAATCTAAAAAAGTTCCATGTAAATAGAGTAAAAACAAACCCCACAAAAACATACAAAACCCACGATCACATAAAAACACATACTTGCTTCTCTATTTCTCAACAAAGTATAATCTTTCGACGCGTTCGTGAACGAATTATTTCTTATCTGAAAAACAAAAACAAAAAAATTGCATGAAAATTTTCGATTTTTTATTTGGTGTTGTTTCCTATTTCTTCGTCAGGAATGAATATCTTAATCGAAGCGGTGAATAATGACTTTTCGATTTTCCTATACAATTAAAATTTAAATGCAATTAATTATTTTTGTTTAATAAATTGGACAAGAATTCATTTTGGACTAATGATCTGAAAATCTGTGTAAATAGAATGAGCCGGTTATTACAAAACATTAACCAAACGTGAGCTATACTAAAAAATCACAACATTTATATGGCTAGTACCTACATTAACCTATATATGTATACCTTTAATGTTTTAGACGTACAATATTTCCATCCACATTTTAATAGTTTATTAGCAATTTTATCGATAATCGACATTTTCGCCGATATTTTTTTTATGATTTCTTTGTTATTTTTGTCGATATTTCTGTTGACAATCGAAAATTTTGTGTTTTATGGTCATCGACTACTTATTAACTACCAACATTTTTACCTTTGTTTCTTACCCATTATGATCTTTATCCTTGTTTCTAACCCATTATCATCCTTATCTCTGTTTCTAACCCATTATCATCTTTATCCTTGTTTCTAACCTTATTATGTTTTCATGTATAAATGTATTAATCTTATTATAATATATATCCTTCATACTTTTTGACACCGTTGTGTTTCTATGTGCTATAAATAGTTAGATTTGCTTATATCATATTGTCCACAATAGTAGGCTGGCTTTGCAAACAGACAACCTTACAATTAGTATCCACGTGATCTCCCACAAATACCATACTATGATCTGACACGAACCGTCACATTGTAATCTTAATACGGATCTCTCTTCTGCACCGCTGGATTCGATCTCTGGATCGCCAAAGACATTACGTGGAAGAATCTGACCACGCGTCCCTAGGAACTGTGTCCATTATGGAGTCCTACGTGTTTGCACGTGGCGGCTAGGTCTTCCTTTATACTCTCTTCTTAAAATAATTTAATTTTCCAAACACAGTTTTATAAAGAGAGTTCTTTGTTAAATGACAAAAAAAAAAATATTAAATTACTTTACGCCATAATAAGGATTTGAATTCTTGTGGGATGTGTGTTCCTCGCCTAACGGACCATGTCTATAAATATGTTGGTTTGAATTTCACAAATACATTTTTTGTGTGAAAATTTTCGCTTAGAGCAATCAAACTGGTGGAAATGGGGTTTTGTCTTTTCTTTTGCACCAATGTAAGTTTTATTAATAATTAAGATACATATATTTAAATTTAGAAATATATATTATTAAGTTCTTAATCTGAATTATATAATATGATTTAACTTCTCTATGAAGAAGAAGAAAAATAGCATTGGCAAGAAACACAAATATATAAGACAACTTTAAAACCATTACATAATGAAATGTTATAGAACTTGGCTTCGGATACTAACCTCATACTATTTGTTGGATATTAAATTTGCCCTAATTAGTACTTTTGAAGGTCCTTATTCCAGAAATGTAATTATAATGTCAAAATTCCAAAATTACGAGTAGGCATTTGAATGAGAGTTGTACAATATCCTAAATACCCCTATCTCCCTCTTCCTACACTAAAAACAAGTTTTATTTTTATTCCATTTTTTTCTTCTTCTTCGTACACGTCTTCTTTCTTATTTTCCTCCGTTCTTCTTTCTTCTTTCACCCAACCGGAAGAAAGATCCAAGCTATTACCAGAGACGTCACCGGGACGTGCCTGTTGTTTTCAAAGGAGAAGATGCTTGTCCCTGGGCGTTTATTTTTGTCGTTGCTTTTCACGTCGGAGAACTTCTTCAGCGCGTTGAGGTTGAATCCCTGGGCGTTCCCGTAGGGAGTCCCCTCGTTCATCTTGTTCCCCGACTTGAGAATCGCCTCCAGAAGCCTCTGGAAGATTCTGCGGGACCCCAACTCCGTGCAAGCACATTCCAGGGTCCGAAGAGACTCCCTGAACCCTACCACGTCATCTCCGAACTTCGATCAGAGGAGTAGGGATTCAAACTGGGAAAAGGTTGAGGGAACCGCACTGAGGACGTGGAAGAAGAACGACTCTGCATCATCGAGCTTGCTGGGATTCTCGTCGAACTTTGGGATCTCAAAGATCTCGTCTCTGCTCGGTGCGATCTTGGTGAGTTTCTCGAGAGTCTCGGCGCCGAGTTTGTGCCCCTCCTCGGTCAAAGCTCTGATTATCTCACGAGTTGACATGGCTAGGGATCTCAGAACGATCACCGTGTTCTCTGACCTCCTCGGATCAAGAAAGAAGATCTGGGTTGGCGGGCTAGAAGAGGATTGTGTCAGCGTCGAGAATATGTTCGCTCTTTGCGATGATCCAGCGTTGTTCTTCATGTTGTATCCAGAAAGCTTTTCCATTAGTTCATCATCAAATCTGTACCAACGAAAAAAATCAATCAATAGAATTCGGTCTCGTCAAAGGTAATCTTCGAGCCTTGATTTTGAGAAAATTGCGAGATTTTCAGATGATAAGATCATTAGACAGTTGTGGTGTAGGTGTTCGGAATTAGCATCACTAGTTGTGTTAAAGAATCCGTAGATTGCGTTAGGCGCTTCGTGTTTATCGATGGAATTCAAAGGTTTTAGACGCGTAAATGTTGTTAATGTTCATGGTTGATAGAAAATATAAACATACATATATACATGGAAAACTTAAAACAGGGAAATTCCAAAGAAAAGTCCATTTTAAAGAAAAAATAACAGAAATTCAAGTTGAAAATCCATATTTAAAGTTTTGTAGGCACCGTTTTTCGTCATCATCTGAGTCTTTCGAGCCCGATTCGGGTTTGAATTCGGATTCGGATTCGGATTCCATTGATCGCAAGAGCAAGAGGAGGAGCAGGAAGCGTTAAAGCTCATTGGAGGTTGACTAGTTTCGGAAAAAAAAAAAAAAAAAAAAAAAAAAAAAAAAAGATGTAGAAGTTTCGTCGATGTTATGGTTGTTTTTTCTCTTAATTCTGAAGAATGGGCTAAGTATCGGAGTTGAATTTGGCGTCTCTATTTTTTGTCTTTTACCTTTTACATAGGATGAGAGAAAAAAACGTATTTGGAATTTGTTTTCTTATGGGATTATATTTTGTTGTACTTTGTTGGACTTTAGTTTCGATAAGTTATATAATTTTGATTGAATAGTTACTTGTATTTTCGATTAGTTACATAATGTTAACTGAATAGTTATGTATATTTTCGATTAGTTACATAGTTTGAGTGACTAATTCCTTTATATTTGATTAGTTACATACATTTACTGGATAATTATTTTTGTTTATGATTAATTACATGATTTTGACTCAATAGTTACATTTATAACCGATTAGTTACATACTGAATAATTACTTTTATTTTAGAGTACTTACATAATTTTGACTGAATAATTACTTTTAGTTAGATATTTATGTAACTAATCAGTAACCAGTTTACAACTAATGAGAACTAAGAGTAACTAATCAATAACCTGTTTGTAACTAATGAGAAATAATAAGAATTAATCAGTAACTAATATATAACTAATGACAAATAATAAGAACTAATCAGTAACCAATTTGTAACTAACGAGAAATAATTCGAACTAATAAATAATAAATCTAAAAATAATCAGAAATTGTAAGAACAAAATCCCAGTTTTATGTCACTGAATAGTTACATGTATTTCCAATTAATTACATAAGTTTGACTGAATAGTTACTTTTATTTTCGATTAGTTACATAACTTTGACTGAATAGTTGTATATATATCGGATTAGCTAAACAAAGATTTGAATTTAACTAATTAGGTTTTTATGTAACTAATCAGTTAGTTTTACTAAATAGTTACATGTATATACGATTAGTTACATAACTTTGACTGAATAGTTACTTTTATTTTCGATTAGTTACATAACTTTGACTGAATAGTTGCATTTGTATCAGATTATTTAAACATATATTTGAATGCAACTCATTAGTTACTTTTAGTGAATAGTTATATATATTTTTTATTAGTTACATAACTTTAACTGAATAGTTACTTTATTTTTACTAGTTACATAACTAATTAGATTTTTATGTAACTAATCAGTAACCAGTTTGTAATTAATTAGTAACAAGTTTGTAACAAATGAGAAATAATAAGAATTAATTAGTAACTAATGTGTAACTAATGAAAAATAATAAGAACTAATCAGTAACCAATTTGTAACTAATGAAAAATAATCAGAACTAACAAGTAATTAATCTATAAATAATCATAAATAGTAAGAACAAATCCCTGTTTTGTATCACTACTAGTTTGAACCAACATTAAACACACAAACACAAAGTCCAAGGGTACGTCAAACATAAACATGAAACCAAAGTTAAAGGAACACTAAAACACAATTTCATCTAATTGGCACCTTACACGTTGTCCTATTGTGTCCTCCATGTTTGAATCAGGAACATTTTCGACCACTTTAAACATACACCTCCCCCTGCGACGATATTCTTCTCTTCTTCGGTCTGTCAGCCGGTCGCCTCATCATCTTACGTGGTTTGATAATTATATTCTTGATTTCGTCGGGTATACTCCAAGATTGCTCATTAGTGCGTCGTAATCATGACCTACCATTTGAAGATTGATGACTCCATCGACGAGATGAGTCTTGACTTGCCCGACGGCTCGGCTGAGCTTGCTTTTGAGCTGCTTTACGATCGTGAATTCGTCGTTTGTGCTTATCACAAACAAAGGAAATTGAAAGTTCAATATTTTGACCAATTAGATTTATATATGTAACTAACACAATTTTGAATGTAACTAATTAGAGTTTTATAACTAAACTTAATTTTAAGTGTAACTAATTAGATTTATACGTAACAAAACGTAAGTTTAAATGTAACTAATTAGATTTATATTTAATTAAACACAAATTGAAATGTAACTAATTAGATTAATATGTAAATAAGTAGATTTTTATGTAACTTTTACTGAATAGTTACCTTTATTTATGATTAGTTACATAACTTTAACTGAATACTTACCGTTATATCCGATTAGTTACATGAGTTGACTGAATAGTTACCTTTATTTCCGATTAGTTACATAACTTTGACTAAATAGTTACCTTTATTTCTTATTAGTTACATAACTTTAACTGAATAGTTACCTTTATTTCCGATTAGATACATACATTTGGTGAATATAGTTACCTTTATTTCCGATTAGTTTCATAATTTTGACTGAATAGTTACCTTTATTTCCGATTAGTTACATAATTTTTACAGAATAGTTACCTATATTTACGATTAGTTTCACAACTTTGACTAAATAGTTACATTTATATCCGATTAGTTACATAACTGAATAGTTATCTTTATTTTTATTAGTTACATAACATTAAGTGAATACTTACATTTATTTCCGATTAGTTATATAACTTTAACTGAATGGTTACCATTATTTCCGATTAGTTACATAACTTTAACTTAATAGTTACCTTTATTTACGGTTAGTTACATAACTTTGAATGAATAGTTACCTTTTTTCGATTAGTTACATAACTTTGACTGAATCCGTTGTTTGTGCCCATCACAAACATTTTCCGCTTAAGAGATGAGAGTATAGTTTTGTGGTGTCGCCCCAACATAATCGAGGTCATTATTCCAAAAGGGTATCCGAGGCTCACGTACGTTACTACCTCTACTAAAAGAACAAAGGAAGCTGAAAGTTCAATAATTTGACCAATTAGATTTATATCTGTAACTAAACACAAGTTTGAATGTAATTGATTAGATTTGTATATAACTAAACACATGAAGTCCCAGTTGGCTTAAACTCTACCTACAAACAGAAATAGTAAACTGTTTAGTTTCATTATTCAATACAAATTTGGTACATACAAAAATGAATTAGCTACATACAAAATCGATTTATATGTAACTAATTATATTTTTATAGCTAAACTTAATTTTGAGTGTAACTAATTAGATTTTAATGTAACTAAACATAAGTTTATATGTAACTAATAAGATTTGTATGTAATTAATCACAAGTTACAAGTTTGAATGTAACTAATTAGATTTATATGTAACTCTGACTGAATAGTTACATTTATTTTTTATTAGTTATATAATATGTGTTTTAATTGTTTGATAATATTTAGGTATTTAATATTAGTTTATATATGTTACTAAATAAACATAAAGTGTAAGGGTAGTTTAGTATTTGTACTTCCCTATCTCCTCTGAGTTGACTACTCTTCATTCTAAGTTATGTAACTAATTAAATTTAATATGCAACTAAGTAGATTTGTATGTAACTTTGACAAAATATTTACTTTTATTTCCAATTAGTTATATAACTTAGAATGAAGATTTACCTTTATATCCGATTAGTTACATACGTTTACTGAATAGTTACTTTTATTTCTCATTAGTTACATAACTTTGACTGAATAGTTGCCTTTATATTTGATTAGTTACATACATTTACTCAATAGTTACTTTTATTTTCGATAAGTTACATAACTTTGACTGAATATTTACCTTTACATCTGATTAGTTACACATATTGATCCAATAACTTGCGTTTAAATTTGATTAGTTACATAACTTTCACTCATTCAATTCTCAATTCTTTTTTTGAGTGGTTTGACCATATATATTCAGTTCAAATCAATTTGTTTTATTGTCACATTATTGTGATTGTGCATATATAATAAAAAGTTGAGCAAAGCGTAGAGAAATGATAAAATAAAGAATACTCACATCAAAGGTGATTCGTAGGCAACAATACCGGTTTAGATAAAAGAGGTGATTCGTAGGCAACACCCACATTAGTTACATAAAAGACTAGTTTAATAACATAAAAGAGGAGGAATGTATGTGTAAGAGGAGGAATATGAGATATTTGTCCACCAATTGATTAATAATTAAATAAAAACTAGTTTAGATACATAAAATCAGTTTAGTTACATTAAAAAATAGATTAGTTACATAAATATTTATATTAGCTACATAAAAATCGAATTAGTTACATACAAAATTGAATTAGTTACATACAAAATCGAATTAGTTACACATAAAACCGAATTAGTTACACACAAAAACTAATGACTACTCGTGATTTTTTTAAAATTAATTTTTTTTCTTCGAATAATAAAAAAATAATTGCTAAAAAACGATTAAAATATAAAAAAATAAAATAATTATTATTGAAAAAGATGGAAGAGTAGAGAAAATAATAAACATAATAATTATTTTGATTAAAAAGTAAGAAATAATAAAAAAAATATTAAAAATATGAGAGGTGAAAGATTGATTTGATGTTTGTGTGGTCAAAGAAAGAGAAAAATATTATTTTTGTGTGTTTTGATTGGTTGATAATATTTAGTGATTTAATATCAGCTAATATAAGTTAATAAATAAACATAAAGTGTAATGGTAGTTTAGTATTTGTATTTCTCTCTATCTTTTGAAAAAAAAAATCTCTCTTTTGACTAATTATAATTTTGTCTTTTTAGAAAAATAATAACATTTTCGAGATAAAGATGTGATAAATTACTAAAATTGTCCAAAACCCAATATACCAATATTAAAGGCTTCAATATTTCTTCGTCATCTTATTTATATTTTGTGAATGTTACTAGATATATAACTCGTAAAATCCAGATAAATATTACTCATTTTTCAATCTACGGGCTTCAAATCTGCCTAAATGTCAGGGAAAGATGATAACAGTACATCACCATAACAATTCAAATAGAATATCCCCAGTTTATATTATATTCCAAACTGCCACATTTATTTTTCTAGCTACATTCAATTGCAGAAGGTTATAGACTTATAGTTCCCTTTTATTTTTGTTTGTTTATACGCTTTTCGGCATCTTCAATACACTGAATACGAAAAAAGTGTAATGCAGGTATAACGCCAAAAGTAGAGATAGTACGAAATGTATAATAGGGTTCGATATATATTACTTAATTGAAAAAAAGGATAATCAGGTATATAGTCAATTAAAACATAAACTTTTTAGAATATCCAAATTTTACATAAATTTGAGTTAATGACAATAAATCATTATAAACAAATATAAATAAACTTATACTCTTTAAATAAGCGGTAAAATGAAATAATTAAATAAATAAATAACCCGCAACCGCTTAAACACGCAGTTGTAACTTCTAATTAAGCGGGAAGATAATTATCAAATTATTATTTTCGAAATATATATATCAAACTTACTTAAAAGCAAAAAAGTTTCTCTCACCTCTCCAAAAGTGTAAAAATAACCAAAAAAATAAGCGTGAATAACCAAAAATAACCAGAAAGTGAAAATTAATAAGACATTGCAAAAATTTACGGCAGTTTGTTTGAAAATTCAAAAGAGCAATAACTGCTCTATATATATCATTTTAAATTCAAAACGAAATAAACCCAAATAAAACAAAAGGGCATGAATGAAAGAAAAATATTAAAAAATCTGTCACGTCATTAAGAAAGGCTATTTACTTAAAAACGAAAAATAGTTTGGCTAAATTAACAACGTTTCTTAGTGCTGTTTAAAGCAAATTTTCATTAAAAAATGTTTTTGTTAAGGTAAACTAAAAAAAATGATTTTTTTATTAATTTAAAAATGATAGACAGCATATTCAATGTCACGATCTTATTTCAGTATTATACTAATTATTTTTACTTACTAAAAAATTAGAAATACAATTTCGGTGTTTGAATTTCAGCATCGAAGATATTTTAGCATTCAAACCCATTTTTCTTGGTCATTTTCGACAAGGAAGAGCAGGCGAAAAAAGGAGTTGGGGGATATCCATTATTATCTCTAATACACTTTTCTCGAACATGGGTCGGAGAATCCCCATATTTACAGAAACCAAATTTAGTGGACGTCTTGGCCCATCGTGCAAGTTCATGGGCGACCGTGTTTAGTCGTCGGGGAATCCACATGAAGTGAAGCTCCTTAAAATGTAAATGAAATCTTTAGGGTAAATCAATGCAATTTAGGAGGACTTAATCTTAGTGAAAGGACATCAATTCAAATCCTGGATTTTCGAATTGAGAGAAATCAATTGGTCGTTAAGTCGTATTTTCAAAATAGCTATATCTACATATGTGGCAATAGGTGCATGATGTGGCCGATTTCCACTCTTTTGCAATCAGTTTCGCTACAGCATCTGCTGATCTAGCTAATTCTCCACCCTTTTCAAGTGTGATTTCAATGTGCTCATCAGCGCCTGGCCCTGAGATGTGGATCATCCAAGGCACATTAGCATGGCGTCTGAAATGCTAAAGGACTTCCCGCGAGAGCGTTTGGAAAAACTTCATGCTGGAGTCTACAAAGAAACGATCCAATTGCCCGTCCGTGTCCCTGATCTGCTGATACAATGCATAAGTTACCATATCGGAGATTCGGTTCTCCTCTCCAAACTTGAAAGAATTTGAAGATTATCCCTTTATGTTATAATTCGGTTATTGCCCATAATTCGGAAATGTTCGCTATTAAACAAAAATTTAGTTATGCAATGCCGTACTTCTCATGCGATCAACCAGCTTCGAATAATAAACTCGTATATGTTTCTTACATGCTTATTGCAATGCTCATTCAGTCGAAGCAAATTATCTAGTAGTTGTTCTCTTGGTTCTTCAAGATCTACTTTCCATCTCCTTCCCCCTCCCGACATTAACCACACCTGCACTGCCCAATCACATCTCAAAGATAAATGGGTCACAACTTCTTTCTCAACTCCACAAGGTGCGCATTTGTCGTCCGTGGTCATACTCCTGCTATACAGTATTGTCTTCGTGTTAAAGCATTCTGCAGCTACCCTCCATAAAAAAATTATTCCCCTTTCGTCAACTTTTAATTTCCATAGATTTTTCCACAACTCTTTTGTGTTGTGTTGACTTCTCTCATTACTCTGTGCAAAAGCTTTCATCGAGAAATTACCATTTCTCGTATCCTTCCAGACCAATTATTCAGATATCGTCGCTAGTGCGTTTCAGAATAGGTTCAATCCAATCCTCTCCACATATTCGTCGAATCGCTTATGTGTCTCATCGTCGCTCCCCTGGGAGCATAAGCTTATCAACTGTGTCTTATTCTTGCAGTTAGGTTGTATTATTGATGTCGGAGGTCTCTGCATAATCCAATCATCTGAGTGAATTTTGATGTCCTTTCCATCTCCTACAATATAGCACACATTTTGTTTTACCTGAATTGTTGTAGATAAAATATCTCTACATAATTTCGAATGATGAGGAAGTGACTGAAGTTCCAAAAACGTTTTTGATCTACAATATTTCTCATTGACCGTCCTTACCCAAGGGAAATCCATCTTCTTTGCTATCATCCACCAAAGCTTAACCATTAGTGCTTCATTGACATCTTCAAATCGTCGAAAACCCAAACCTCTACGATACTTTAGTTTACACAACCTGTACCAATTCATAGTCTCCAAATATATGTCCCCTTCCGCTGATCTTTTCCACCAAAATCTTTGAGCCAGCTTATCCAAATCTTGACATATGTGAACTTCATAGATGACATATATTATAGATTGGAATTGTCTGAATCACCGACCTGATTAATGTTGTTGTTTCCGCTCTCGATGAGGAATGATCCCTCTATCCTTCCAGATGATCCAACACCCTTTGTTTGATAAATTTGTAACTCCCCCCTCATCACATGTGCAGAAAATAATGGATGTCCTAAGTGGAAAATATCGGTAGAACATTGCGAACTAAGTTGTAATCTTAAATCTCGTTTTAGTTGTACGGCACAATTTTTGGAGAATAGCATACCTGATTTCAGATAATTAACCTGATGATCCGACTAGGATGCATACCTATGTTCACACCCCCACATCATTAAATTGTTAACTTGGTGTTTGTTACCAATTGATCAAAATTATTAAATCATTAAATTCTTTATAATGAAAATTTGTTTTACTTTTGGTTATCTGAGTTAATTATTTTCTATTCGATTAAAATTAATCGTCCGATTAACCTGAACTGGTTAATTTAAATTGAAAATCAGAATTCATTTAGTAAATGAATTTTCACCTCCGTCAATCCAAACATTCAATTATAAATGGTTTCATTATTTGATATTAGATTAAATCTCGTTCACTATTGAGTGTAATTTTATCGTCATAGTCGTAAAATGCTTGTAAAAAAAATCTCAGCCGACTTCGGAGTCTTTCAAAAACAATGATTTTGTAAGGGAAAAATATATCTTTTTAAATTTGGGGTAAGTAGTAAAATAGTCATTAGAAACATATTAATTGCTATATAGCCATCGTTTGAAAAAAAAATTGTTAATAGCAATTAACAAAAATAAACCCGTATAAAAAAAGATAGATTAACAAAAAATAATAACCAAATAATGATACCTCATTAAAAATAAATATACACTAAATATAGAAAAATATTTGATCAAATATTTCAGTGTTTTATTTGTTTTATTTGTTTAATTAGAGTAATTTTCTTTAAATTTTGAATTAATCGATTTTGTAAGGTTTTCGATCTTTAACATGCGTTTTGCGATTAAATTTAATTGTTATTAACCGGGAAATAAAATTATTATATAGTATTTAAAAATCGATAATTAAAGTATTATAAAACGATTTGTTTTTCATTTTTTCTCATTATTTTAAGTTTAAGAAAAATCGAAATGTTATGTGTAAAAATACGAGAGGAATAATAAAGGAATAATCACATCACGTGGGTTAGGCCGGTAAATAGCACGGGCCCATCACGTGGGACCCGCTACAAACACAGCATGTTGTCATCACTATCTAATTTACGTTAAATATAAGGTTACGAGTCCACTAATAGCAAAATAACGATAACGCCAGGCGCGTGAATCTCACTGGAATATTCCGGTGACGTCACCGCCAGGTTACAGAAGCCGGTACATAAATATAGCCAAGGCAGTGTTTTGGCTGTAAAACAGAGAATCGGGTGTAAAGATTTGGTTAGATTTTAAGGTCTTTTTCAACCACAAATTTGTTCACGATGGTTTTTTCTTATTTTATTTTTCTGTAAATCTTTACAAGTACTTGTTTGCTATTATTTAAATCTCTAGCTTTTAGCAGCTTTTTTCCTTAAAAGTTGAAGTGATAATACTTTATTTTTATATAATGATAAGTAAATAAAACAGCTTAGTTTCTTGGATTTTCAATTCGAAAGCACTACAAAATTGCGTAACTAGTTGGAAGATCTTTATATACCTTGATAATTGCAACATTTTTAGAGAATAATTTAGCTTATCATTAATAAATCCTAGCGAATCATAGTACCACAGAGTGACAATAAATCATAAGCATGCATTACTTTCTTATATGATATTATCTTTTGTTCTTCTGCTAAAGTTGTATTTAAGTGACACTAATCCACTCTATACATCTCACACGTACACAACTACTTTTTTCTGTTCACGTAACAAGAAACCACTTGGCTTTCCAAGCGCGAATCAGTTAACTAAAAATATCATAATTTTGTTGCGCTAAATATATACATATTTTATAATATGAATCATGTTTGTAAAAGTAAAAAACTTTTAAACAGAGATATATACTAAAGTACAGTCGTTGTTTTTTGAATCAGATTTAACTTTATGGAGAGATTTACAGGTTACTACAAGTCTCAAAATTACGGGGTTTAACAATATCTTTACGTTTAGTTCTAAGCCTACTTGTTGTGAAGAAAAGGATTCAATACTGATTTAGTTATATGCTTAACGTGATTCAATACTGATTCAGTTATATGCTTAACGTAAGCAAAGATCAAAATACCGTCGGTAAATATTATTGTATCGCAAAAAAATCGAGTTTTTCAAATTTATAATTACCATATTTTGATCGCCAATTTATGACCATGATACCATTTCTCGTTAAAAAAAAATTCCTTTTAAAAAACAAAAATACGGCTACGGCATGACTACCGACCTATTTATATCAACCATTACGGACTATCATAGTCATTTTCTTATCAACTAAGGTGATTTCAAGCTTCATTACCGTTTCTCCAGTTAAAACTGACGACATCTTTCGTTTTTTTTACAAAAATTCAACGAAATGGCCCTATTAATCAAACATAATTGTAAAATGTCCAACTTCTTATAAAATTTTAGTAAATAGTCCTGTTGATGACGTGGACATACTTGATATTACGTTATTAACCTTGTTTATTTTTTCGAAATTAATTTATAAAGTTCTTTTTGAATTAACCGGTAATTTTTGAATTTCAAAATCATTCCGATTTTTTAGTAATCAGTTATTAATTAATTGATTTATTTCTTTAATTTGTGCATTGACTTTTAGATAACCGATTTATCTAAATCATTTTTGAACTTTAATATATTACGTGCTTTTCCATTTTTGTAACCGGTTTAATTCACGAGATTTTTTCTGATATTACTTTCCATTTACGTATTTTGAAATTATTTGAACGAGATTCAATCTGAATTAACTTCCCATTAACGTGTTTTGAAATTTTTTTACGCTTGTTAATTGAATTTACAACGTAAATTGAGTTGTGTTTTAGAACGTAAATTGTGTTGAGTTTGAATAGTTATTTCGAATTTTAACAATTTATTTTCATTTTGAAATTTCAAAATTGTTTCTGTTTTTAATGAATTCGGTTATTCAGTGTCGGTATTATTTCCTAAATTAGTGGTTTGACTTTGTTTTCATATTAATTACTGATTTTCATTCAATTTTGGTCGATTTAAATTCGTATTTACAGTTTCATATCTATTTATTTATGGAAAACATATCATATTACCGATTTTTAATAACAGAACTGCTTATTTCGTAATATTTTTCAAAATTTTCATTTATATCGTCCAGTTTTTACGCTTGTTAATTGAATTTACAACGTAAATTGCGTTGTGTTTTACAACATAAATTGAGTTGAGTTTTAATAGTTATTTCGAATTTTAAACATTTATTTTTGTTTTGAAATTTCAACATTGTTTTCGTTTTTAATAAATTCGGTTATTAAGTGTGGGTATTATTTCCTAAATTAGTGGTTTGACTTTATTTTCATATTAATTACAGATTTTCATTCAATTTTGGTCGATTTTAATTCTCTTTTACAGTTTCATATCCATTTATTTATGGAAATATATCATTTTACCGATTTTTATTAACAGAACTACTTATTTCATATATTTTTTTCAAATTCTTCATTTACATCGTCCAATTTTTACGCTTGTTAATTGAATTTACAACGGAAATTGCGTTGAGTTTTACAACGTAAATGCTCGATGGAGACAGCCATGGCAGGCATTCTCCAGATCGACGGCGATGACTTCCACAGCGGTGGGTGCTTTCTCTCTGATCGCCGCGGGAGCATATTCAAGTATCCGAAGCAACGGTCCGAGAGCGCCTTCTTCGAACACGATTCTGCGAGTAGACTCGTCGCCGGAGGCGACGATGGCGGAGAAAAAACATCTAAAACTCCTATTTATAAAAACAAATTCAGCGGTTTTTGTTGAAGAAAATGAAGAACATACCTTCGGAGACCCAAATTTCAATTTTTTTACCAAATTAAATTTATTGGACGATGGCGGCGGTTTTTTCGTCGTCGGCGAGGAGGCGGACGAGAGAGTCGAGCTGCGTGAAGAGATCGCGGAGGAAGAAAGCGATATCGTCATTGGCGGAGTGATGTGAGAGGACGATGACGTTGGATTGGCGGAGGACGCTGGAATGGAAGAGGAGGCCGAGGTCTCGGAGGTGGTCAGAGAGAGCGGCGGCGGCGGCGATTTTGGAGAGAAAATGAAAAAATAAATTGTGACAGAATGATTTGATTTTCTCTCTCAATAATTTGGACGTTTTAATTTAGTGGTTAATAGATTTCCGGATTTTAAGGATCTAATTTACCAAAAATTCGAATTTTTTTAATTAATTTTCGTTTGGGCGGGAGAATTTTTTTGGGAATTTTCGGAATGAAAATTTGGCCGAATTGATTTACTGGACTTTTACCAAAGTTTTACACGACGTTGGACAAAATGCAATTTGGAAACCTATATAGGGCTATTCTATACAATAACCCTTCTTTTTATTCCATACCGGCGACTGAAAAGTGGTAACCGTTGGTATTGAGGTAAGTTTTAGTTTGTTTTAGATTTGATGTTCTTTGTTTAAATTTTCTTATTTTAGGGTAATTTTTGCAAGTTTTTTTATCGGAAAAATATTATATTTAAAATGCGCATTTATTTTTTGAATTTTTAACGATTTTCATTTCTCGGCAATTTTTTTCGGCGGTCAGCGGCGGGTTTTGGCGACTGCAAATTCTAACATTCATTATTTTGCAAAGTTCATAATTATAAATTTAAAATATTGTTTGTAATTTTAGATTTTGAATTTAGAATATAAGATTGCCAAAGAAATTTGTTAATTTTTTAATTTAAATTTATGATATAAAATGTTGATATAAGATGTTGATATAAAATTTTGATTTTAATTTTATAATATAAAATTGTGAATATGAAATTGTTGATATGAAATTTTGATTTTTATTTTATAGTATGAAATTATGAAGTTTGATTTTAGAATATGAGATTATGATTATGAAATTGAGGACTGTTATTTAAATTTGAGTATAAAAACATATAAATTTTTTGGATTCTAAAAATATATGTGCTATATAATGTTTGTTGATAAATCATCGATATTTTTTTTTTCGATATTATCAATATTCAATAAAATAAAATTATAAAATATTGTTTGATATACTAATAAAATTAAAACTTCAATTTAATCATTTAACATCTAAGTAACAAAATATACACGTTCGTATATGGATATGATACACAAGTCCTAATTCACCTATCGTTAATTTTCGTCTCATGCGGTAATAATGGAGTGGAAAAGAAAGTACATTTCGTTGCGTGAGTTTTTTTAACTTCATTTTCAACAAATATAAAGTAATTTAACACGTGAAAGTATGAACATTACAATCACAGCACACACACTACCAATGTCTATGCTGCTTCTGAGCTCTCTTCGCCTCTCTCTCATCTATCTCAGTTAATCCAGGCCTACTGAAAGTCTCGATACCTCCCAGTATCGTTTTCACGGGATCTCGATTGGCAACGGGACGGGATTCCCGACCCCGGTTAAAATCGGGGCGGGATATAGCGGGAGGCCGGGAGTCCGGGTCCCGGTCTGGGATAAGAAAAAGAAAAAAAACTTTATTTTTTTTTAAATAAGGACTTGGAATGAAAAAAAAGATGTAATTGTAATATTTTAAACCAAATCTACCATATAAAAAAAGGGTTATGACTAAGTTAAGACAAGTATTGTAAACAAGAATGAACTAAATTAATTTAGACTCATGTAAAATAAAAATGGGCCTATTAAAAAACCTTACCGACACCTAAAAAGGTGTGACGATATATAAAAAGATTAACGCTTGCATCGATTATAAGAAAAAATAATCCCGAACAAGGGCCGGGATATCACTTTTTGATAAAATTATACATGTCCAACTATTGAGGTTTATGTTTGAAAAGTTAACATCAAAATCATCAACAATATCAAAATTTTCAAATGTTTCTTGGGCTCTATGGCGATGTTGAAGCCAATCCTTTCCGCAAGTTAAAACTTCTACCATCCGCTGATGCAAGCTACATCTTCTGCCGTCGATTTGCGTCCCGCGCTGCTGAATGCCGCCTCCGATGACACGGTTGAAACATGAATGGTGATGATGTCTTGAGCCATACTACCCAACACCGGTAACCTCCTTGCATTTTGTCTCCACCATATGAGTAAGTTTAAGCCTTCGTCGTTCGGTTTGACCCACTTGTTCTTG
The DNA here is from genome assembly GCA_958296335.1 of Urtica urens. Taxonomy (NCBI): domain Eukaryota; kingdom Viridiplantae; phylum Streptophyta; class Magnoliopsida; order Rosales; family Urticaceae; genus Urtica; species Urtica urens. The sequence goes on from OY282531.1 coordinate 9,468,233, forward strand.
TCGAACTCCATTATCTCAGTATGAGAGTTTATGTCGACTGAGCTTGGCTGACTGGACCCTGTCTCGTGTTATTGAGGAGATGGACTGTACGTAGGAACGTTGACGAACGCATTCTGAAATTGATGTCATCGGGGATGGTGCATCTGTGACTGACTCGGCTGCGCTCGGTAATGCAGGAGGAGTTTGGTTTCGTACACCCTTAAAAGAGAATAAAACGCTTCCACGATTCGGAAAAAATCAAGTGCATAGTAATCTTGATCAACAAAAAAATGTCTAAGGTACTTAAGAAATTTTTCAAACCAACTATTTTACATCGGAGATCTAGAATGACTCCTAAACCGTAAAGCAAAGGAACCTTCCCAGCCCCCCAATATTTTAAATTTTTTGCTTCCACTAGCTTAATACAATCTTCAAAAATAGTTTGATCTCTATATTTGTCTAAATGTAGTGCAATTGCTGTAATAGATGCAAAGCAAGAAAAGAAGTAGGACTGTAAACGATAACAAGTTTTTTTTTTTATAAAAGATGTCAAGAAAGGAAACGAAGCACTCCACCATTTTAATATCATAATTAGAAATAGAATCACGTTACTAATATAATCCTACGTGTTAAACCTCATTCCTCTAATACACTAACCATTATATCTAAAATGTTTTGACTTGAATGCAATCCTTTTATCCTCCTAAATGCTATTATACGTTTGTTCAAATTCCACTCATCGTCTATGTTGTGAACTATAACACTCATGTAATCCATTTTAGCTTGACCAGTCCATGTATCTGAAGTTAAATACAATTTGATATTGTTGTTTTTAGTGTTTTTTTTTTCTTCTAAAAACCATTTTAGTATATATGCACTTAAAGTTTTCTTAGACATTACTTGAACACCAGGAACTACATAACTAAGAAAGCTAACGAAACCTTGAGATTCTATATGCATGAAAGATTGTTCTGTTAAAACAAAATATTCTACAAAAAAAATTTGTAATTGAATAGGGTCAACATGACTTACACGACTCGAAGACGCTGCAGCTCTATCGCCCTTGCAATATTTGTTGTGACTCAACAAAAGTGACGTCCTGACTCTGTCGCTGTGAGCATTGAAGATCTTTCCACAACGGTAACATTTTCCTGATTTCTCACCGTCCACACTTGGGACCTAGGTTGCCTTCCGGTAGGTTGAGGTTGTTCGGTATTCTGAGCCGACGGTTGTTGTCTTTGTCGTCGTTGTCGCCGTTGTTGCGTCTCTTCCTGCTATTGTCGTTGTCGAGTACGAGGAAGACTAACTGGAGGTGACCTCTAACTTCGGTTTCGTTGTGGAGGAGGAGGTATATGTTCTTCTTCATCGTCGTTGGGATCTTGGGTCATCGATTTCAACACCTTCTTCATCGATATTTGGAGTTTGGGAATCTTGAATTTCTTGTTCACATTGTTGAAATGCTTCGAAAGCGATATCGGTATCGGGTGGAGGTGGCGGCATATGATGTATCCGGCTTCTGTGTTTAGATTGAACTGTTGGGAGTAGATAACATTTGGATTTGTACCGGAAATATAGTTAGGATCGTAAGTGTATTCGGCATTTTGAGAATGGTGTAACCAATTTTCTTCAAACCGATGCATCGGGGATCTTGAGAATTCCTTCCCCTTCTACCCTCCCCGTCCCCTTCGATTTTGAGACGCTATAAAAAATGAGCTAGTGAGGAATTGAGAGAGATTGAGAGAATGAGAGCTTTAGAGATTGAGAGTATGAGTTAGGTATGGAAAAATGAGAGAAGAGGGACGGGGGGTTTATAACAAAATAATTGAAGGAGGAAAAAAAAGTTTATAGCCGTTGCAAATGCAACGACCATACTTCCAACGGCCATATTTTTTGGACCGTTGGATCTTCAATCCGACGGCCCAAGTTTTTCTTTTTCTTTTAATATTAAAAAAAAATTAATGGGAGGTACCGAGGGGCATAGGGGGGTTTATAACAAAATAATTGAAGGAGGAAAAAAAAGTATATAGCCATTGCAAAAGTATAACGGAACTCTCGGTTAAATCCCATTTCGATAGGGCCATGATTAATCTCAGTGTTCTGACACGACTCTCTCTCATTTGCAAAACATCGAAATTTTATGATGACTAGGAAAAGAAAATTGTACAGTACTTTTGGCGCATTTTGAACCCGTAGCATCAAATTTAATATTAATAGAGCACTAACATTAATGTTAAATTTTTTTTATTTCTAATCATAACATTAAATTTCACACTAAAAATATTATTCACGATTATTATATTTTTAAATTTTATATTATCCTTTTATAAATGCAAATTTTTATAAATAATTATAATATTTACATTTTTTATTAAGTGATAAAAATTAATTATTCCGCAAAATTATTTAATTAGTAAAATTATTTAATCCACCATTATTATAATTATCTCGGTGGATTTGAAAATAATTTTTCCGATTATTAAATTATGTTTTAAGTTTTTTTATGCTCTAAGTGTGAATACTTTTCATTTTAGTGTATTTAAATTTTTAAATTTTAAATAAAGTTTATTTTTATCTATTTTCAATAATTAATTTAATAATTTTATTTTTTATAAATATATACTTAAGACTTAATATGTTTATAAATAAATAATGATTAAACAAAATTAAAAAAATAAATAAATTTGTCGTGTAAATACCACACCATATTCGATACTAATTATAACATCAACTATGATGTAAAAAAATATAGTTAAATATATTTCTCACACCAAATTTGATATTTAAGAATGTGGTTGGAGTTGGATTAAGTACTCTTCCAATGGCATCACTGAAAATGGCAATTTCCATTAATTTCTAAATATTTTGTTAAAAATTAATATTAAATGATCAATAAAAATCATAATTTAAAATAAGGATCTTTTAGGTATTTACACATATTTATGTTTACCAATTTTAATATATCAAACGTTACGTTAATTTTGTTTAAATACCTAGTGTAAGTTGTTTACGATACTATTTTGACCCTTTTATTTCAATAAATTAAATAAATTATTTACACAAAATAGTTCTAATATTTTCATAAACAACGTACAGTGATATTTACACAAAATTAACGTAACGTTAGATCTATTAAAATTGGTAAACATAAATATAAGTATGGAGCTAATTTTTTGTTAAAATAAAGTGATAAAAAGTAATTTGAATTGTACCCACATTAATGAGGTAAAATTCACGACTTCATACTTCCAAAATTTAAAATAAAATTATCACAATAAATATTTACTGAAAGGTAGAGGACATTGATACAAAAGATACAGTATACTGGCTTTTTTTTTTTTAAATGTGATTTTAAATTTGGTTGTTCCCAAAAAATTCTTTTTAGAAACTCGTGATTGTTAGGTAAAATATGATAAAATAAATAAAAATTGTTCTAAATAACCAAATGAAACATTGATATTGTTGTTTAGCCGTTCTTTTTTGTTGGTTACTAATTAGCCATTTATTGTGATGTGGATGTTACTAATTGGTGTTAATGAGTTACATTTTTAGTTAATATATACATATTTATTTTGATTAATAGCTATTGACCAATTTTTTCAAAACGTTTGGCTATATAGCAATTAATAAGTTTTAAAGTGTTATATTGCTAGTTATCCATAAAATAAACGTAATTATTATAAAAGGGTAATGTACTTACTAGTCTTTGAAATTATATGATTTGGTATTTAGTTCAATTTGAAAATTGTTAGTAAATTAGCGGTCCAATTCGTTTAAAAAGTTTCAATAACTAAAATCGAAGAAGTAAACATATAAAAAACGTTTACAAAAACTTAATGTCACAATTAAATATTACTAACAAATTAACAAAAATAATGACTATATCATAAATCATTAGGTTTATATTCACTATCCAATTTTTTTTATTAGAAATTAATTTGGTGTTTGATAAAATATTATATTAATAATTTTAAACAAAAATTATTAATATTAAATATGTTGAATAATAATATGATGTCTTCTAGTATGTAAATTTATATTATTACCACAAAAATTAAAATTATAAATTTTTATTTTATATTTAAAATAATATTAAAATATATTAAACATTTTATTTTTATTTAAATAACCAAATCAAACATTAATTATTGTCAAAACTCGAAGCTAATCGATATACGAAAAGATTTGTAAGATTAAACAATGGCAAGAATGAAGTTACAAAATGTAAATATGTCTCATTAATTAAGAGCACAATAATATTAATATTAAGACACTTCCAGCCCCAAAAGTTTATAAGATGAACAACCACTAGGTGCGCAAATAACTATAAATTCCAACTCATTAACATAGAAAGGCACAGACTTTTATAAGTATATTTAAGCTTAATAGAAAAAATTTATTATATTGTATTAATAAAATAATTGCTTGTCATTCGATCCACAGCAATTCATGTCGTAACGACAAAAAGGAATATAATAGTGTAATTTTAGTGAAACTTTTTAAGAAATCCATCAACTCAAAGTGATAGGATACTTTAGTACATCTACGCAAAACAAAGTAACTAAAAATGCAATTTGGTTCCAAAATTTATGGATACAGCTTATATAATTCGTGAGTGGTTATTTAGTCAAATTGTATATTATCCACTTCAAGTGTGAGAGCGTGCTAATTCGGGAGAATATTATTGTTCGGAATTGAGAGTGAGCCTGACTTCTAAAAGTAGAAGTTGTTATTGAAGCACAATCTAGCTTATGATTTTAGCCAAGGCCTAAGTTCAATACCGAGAGAAACGACACGTAGCAACTCAGGTAGGGAAAAACGACAACTCGTCGTTTTAATGACTTTCCGCGTTAGTTGTTGTCGGAACTTTATAAAGTGGAAGACTAGTATTAACTATGAAACCTTGGTATAAATATCTCTCGAAGACTCATTAGGATTTTCTTTTATGGTTTTGTTTTCTTTGTGAGATCTGTAAAACTATCAGTGTTTATACTGGTGTTCTTGATATCTTTTGATCGCCTTGATCGTGAATAGTGTTAGAACATATAAACACTGAGAGATCTGAGAGGTATGTGGTGAGGTTCCGTCTGAAAGTTTTAACGGGATTTGACGACTAGTGCATTAAGATTCTCTTGTTGGAGCTCAACGAGGATGTATGGTCTATATCTGAACCTCGGTAAATGTTGTGTTGTTCTTTACTTTATTTTCTTGCATGATATATTTGTATCGATAGAACTATTTAATTTCGATCCATTTACAACAGTGGTATAAGAGTTTTTTGGTTTTCATATTCGTTCTTTGTATTGATGGGCGATTTCTCGTTATTCTGCATATTATCTAAAATCGGGTTTTCTAGGTTAAAGATTAGGGTTATTGTTTTTGATTTTTCGTTAAATCTCGATTTCCTATCTGTTAACCTATTTTTAATCCTTGTGTTATGGTTTGCTTTGCGAGTTCTGTACTGCATGGCCATGACTTGTCTTGACATGTCAGTCTTTGATGGCAAAGCAGACTTCGGAGTATGGCAGAAGAAAATGAAGGCCCTGTTTGTTGGAATAGGTCTAGGGTTAAGAAAAAATTAATATTAAAACATTAATGGCCGAATATAAAAATTCCTTTATACGTAAAACAATTTTACTAACCTAGGCAAAGTACATGAACATGTGTTTATTTAAAAAACATTATTTAAAATACTTGAATACTAACATTTCTCTTGTTGCTTGATCTTGGAGTCCCTTCTTGGATTAAGATCATTCTCCTTGTCTCGCTGCCTTTCGTCTTTGCATTCTCGAGCAACAACGAAAGTTTTTACCACTAGAGTCTTCGAGCGTTGAAGAGTTTAGTGAGTGTGCACTATTAAACAATATGAACCAAGAACAATTCTTGGATCATAAGCTAATTATCTAGATCAAGTGAGGATCTAGGTGCCAAAATAAAAGACTATTTTAGAGAGAGAAGGAGATAAGTGGTCGGCTAGAAGTGAGAGCAAGACCAAAAGCTTATTTTCACATTTCTATGTGAGGCTCTATTTATAGGAGAAAGAAATACAAGAAAGGATAATTACCATTTCCTATTGTGTATTCATGACACAATATTGATTTCCTCCTCCTTTTCTCTTCTACATGGCCGGCCAACTTATGTCATAAGTTAGAGAAATTTGTTTCATCACTTAGCACATTTGTTTCCTTCTCAAAAAAATTCATTTCAATTTTTCTTTTGGGCAATTACCAATATGCAATAATGCACCCAATAAAAGAAGATATTTCTCTCCCTTTCTTGATGTAAAGTGGCCGGCTATATGGGTGTCTTTACACACATATTTACTACCTAATTTGTTCATAACAAATTACAGAAAAACCCTCGCATTATTGCCCATACAATAACATGTCACAAAATTTAATTCACTAAGCATGAAAACCAATTTTCAGCCGTGTGACTTTAAATTAATTTGTGAGAAAATTCAAAATCTAATTTTGACATTCAAAATCTAATTTTGACATTTTACTCAATTATCCTTAGGACAAAAATACCGTTAGACCATTTTTAGAAATACGTCTAGTTCAACAATTAAACTTATTTTGACTTAACTTCTAGTTTAACAAACTCTACTCAAATGACTTGTGATAGTGATCTCATGGACCCAAATAAACAAAGCTTTAACGAGGACTCTTGGACTCAAAGTTCACAAACTTTTCCAAGTTTAGTTTAATATCAACTGACTCCACCAAAGAGTTGACACTGAAAATCTCTCGGTTCAAATGAATATATTTTCTACTAAAAAATCTAATTATTTGTGATGAGCAGATCCACTGAATATTATCGAATGATTACCCTTCACGAATATCAAAGATGAGATTTATAAAATTACCATTTTACTTTTCTAGTTGTTATTTCCTCAACTCCTTTGTTACTTGTGAATAAGTTAGAAACAATGTATTGACGAGGAGCTAACAAGTCACATTGTTCATCCAAATAAAATCGCTACTTAATTTTGGATACCGCGCGGTTCATTTATTCACAATCCAAGTAATAAAGCATGAGGTGATATACAGTGCATTTCAACTATCTTATACATGAATTCCATATCTATGAAAACTTCACAAAATATACTCACGTCAACTTCACAACCCAATATATGACCAATTGAGCGCATCTAGTTCACAAACTTGGATCTTGAGTGTAGATTTCTCAAATGAATATATTGATGTTATGAAATGACATGTCTCATTTCAGGATTAAGGTAATCACGATGCAATTCATACACAGTGACCTTGAGACAGAAGAAGTTAAGTAGCTTGTTCTTACATTGTCTCTAAAGGTGCACTGGTCAATTCAGTATCTTCGAAAGATACACTGGAAGAACTATAGAGTTCCTAACTCTCTATGTCTCGTAAGCAGACATCGTAGATTCTTCCAACAATCATACTAGGATCAATAGTCCGTTGATCTTTAGATTGTAAATATTTTGTTTTAAGCAAACCATGAAGAGTTTCTTCACGCAAATCTAAATTTTTCTCTTCATATGTTGTTAGATTTGATTAAGGACTGTAAGCCTATTGGATATCATAAATCTTCAAACAAACGAAAAAGGAATGAATGAACGTTTCAACTTTTATTAATTCAATCAGCAAATTACAAAGATTTATATATTACAACAGTATGTAAATAAACAATCTTTCAATAACGACTTTACAAAGATTTATATATTACATCAATATGTAAATAAACAATCTTTTTGTGGGCATCTCTGCCAACACGAACTCCAACACTACATCAATAATTTGAACTAACACGATGAGAATCGAAATCATCATTTTGAGCTTAATTGTTTCACTATGTAAATAAATAATCTTCTTGTGGGCATCTTTGTCAAATGTTAAGTTTAAAACTATTAGAATAATGTTGTCACTTGTTGCCTGTTTAACTATGGAATTCGAACAATTTGATGTAAAACCTGCATTCTTGCATGGTGAATTAGAAGAAACTATTTTGATGAGATAGCCTGATGGATTTTAGGATAAAGTTAATCCCGATTATGTTTGTTTATTGAAAAAAATCTCTATATGGTTTAAAACAATCTCCTGGGTAATGATATAAGCGATTTGACTCTTCTGTTGTGAATCTTGGTTTCCTTAGAAGTAGTTATTATTCGTATTTCTATTTCACTTCACTTGAAAATGCTCTTTTTTGTATTCTCTTATGTGTTGATGATATGTTGTTAATTAGTAGCTCTTCTGAAAATATTGATACATTAATACAGTCTCAGCTCGGAATTTGATATGAAAGATCTTGGTCTTGCAAAAAGAATTTTTAGAATGTTTATAGAAAGAGACAGAAAGAATTACACTTTGAAAATTCATCAAAAACCTTATCTGACTAAGTTGGTTGAGAAATTTGGAATGATGAATATAAAACATGTAAATATGCCATTAGCTGCTCACTTTATGTTAAAATGGACAATGTACCTTATGCTAGTGCTATTGGTTCTATTATGTATACTATGATTAGTACTCGTCATGATTTATGCTTTGCTATTTCATTACTTAGTCACTTTATTACTGATCATGTGTATGATCATTGAATTGCATTGAAATGGGTAATAGCCCACATTAATAGTACATTGGAATATGGACTCTGTTATGGTAAGAAATGCTGATTTTTACTTAGTTAGTTTTGTTGACGCTGATCATGCTGGAGATAGAGATTCTAGGAAATCAACAACTTGTTTCTGTTTCACTTTAGGTAGGTAATACAACTTCAATCATTAGTAACTTTGTCAACAACTGAATCAAAATACATAGATATAGCTGACTCTTTTAAGAAACCTGTGTGGCTTCAAGGATTGTTAAAAGAATCTCATTTGTTGCATTCTATTGTTTCTGTATTTACTGAAAGTCAAAGTGCATTGCATTTGAGTAGAATCATGTTTACCATGAACGCACTAAGCATATTGATATTAGTTACCATTCCATTAGAGATTTGATTGCTACTGATATTGTTAAGCTATTAAAGATCTTTACTGATAATAATCATGCAGATTTGGGTATAAAGGTGGTCACTTGCAATAAGTTTAGACGCTGTATAGACTTATTGTTTGTAGGATAGTTTAGATTGGACTTGCATCTGTGAAGACCGTTGAAGAGACCAATCCACTAGTACGTTGAAGACCTGTCGGGGCTCGGTGGAACTTCAAAGGTGGAGACTGTTATTGTTGAAGCACAATCGAGCTGATGATTTTAGCCAAGGCTCAAGCCTAATACCGAGAGAAACGACATGTAGCAACTCAGGTACGGAAAAACGACAACTCATCGTTTTAATGACTTGCCGCGTTGGTTGTTGTCAGATCCTTATGAATTGGACATCTACGGTTGACTCTGAAGCCTTGGTATAAATACCTCTCGACGACTCAGTTTGACCTAATCTCTCATTCTTCATCTTCTTTTTCAAAAACGTTAGGATTTTCTTTTGTGGTTTTGTTCTCTGTGTGAGATCTGTAAATTTGTGAGAGTTTGTACTGGTGTTCTTGATATTGTTCGATCGCCTTGATCGTGAATAGTGTTAGAACTTGTAAACACTGAAAGATGTTAGAGGTGTGTGGTGAGGTTCCGCCTGGAAGTTTTGACGGGGATTTGACGACTAGTGCATTGAGATTTTCGGTTGGAGTTCGACGAGGACGTAGAGTCTATATCAACTTTTATTGGTCTAGATCTGAACCTCGATAAAGTTGTGTCGTTCTTTGCTTTATTTTCTCGATATATTCGCATCGATAGAACTGTTTAGGTCTGATCCATTTACAAAAGTCACTTATTTTATAAGAAATCTAGAAAATATCAAAGACAAATGTGTTCTTAATGTAGTGAGATTTGTCAAATTTAATACTTATGTACCTTTGACGGGTGGGGTTTTTCTCCGGACATAAAAGTCTCCATAAATAAAGTTCTTAATCTTTTGTGTATCTTTTACTACTTTCATTTATATGTTTGGTTGATCAATGTTTTTAAGAATTCTGCTAAGATCAATCAATTTTTCGATAAAGTGGTTACAATAATCTATAGCTTAAATCATCCCAAATTAAGTATTTTCTCGCAAATCCTAAAGATTGATTATTTAAATATAGTACGTAAAAAATATCAAGCAGCTTTTAGCAGCAAATAAATAAATTGATCTCAAGCATTTCAAAAGAGTTATAGTTTACAAATAGCATAGAACTATTGCGTGGTCTCGTTTGTTACTTTATAGGAAAGTCGAAAGTGTGATTTTATATAAAGTCCAATACGCTATTTCTACTTCTTTTTTCATATATATTCAACCGAGTGTAAATGTGTATCTCATTTGAAAATCTTTGAATTCCGTGGTAATTTTTCTATTATAGTAATGAACTGTTAATTTAAGTGAAAATTTAAGGTATGTACTCTTTAGAAAATGCCAAATTTGTTGGACCAATACAAGACGTCGTCAAGGCATGTACCATATTTTATGTGTGTATAAATCTGAGTCAATTAATTAAGAACAGTACCAACAATAGTAATTACCAATGATGATTAAATATACAGGGAATCATAGTCCAAAGAAAATCATGTGATATCTTTGAAATAATAGTCGTTCTTGATTAGCTTTGATAAATACACATATTCTAGTACAATAATGTGTATTTTATTTCACATTCTTTAAGATGCACCAGAATATTGTTGTACTTGAAGTACTATTCCTCGCTTAATATTTTTCCAACAACCTTATAATATACATATATTCTTTTAACTACAAATCAACAACATAAACTAAGTTAGTTTGATTGAAAGCATGCAGGGAACATACAACATTTTTTGTTTATTATGTTACGTAAATATGTATATACACACAATATATATATATATATATATCTATATATATATATATATATATATATATTCCTTTATCTTCTACATAGCCTAGCTAGCTTATCCATGAGTAATTCAGACAATCATAATAATATTAAAATGAAAATTCTTATGATATGTGATGATCTTCTTATACATATATGGTGGTATTTTCTATAAGGGCGAAGAACTTCAACAAATCGGTTTAACTACAAAACTAGAACATCATAAATAAATCCAGCGATGAACACTAGCATTAAATAGTTTGGTTAAGGCTATTGAAAGATATATAAAAGACAAAAATAAAGACAAACGTGAGATAGTATGTGCTACAAGTAGTGTGTGAGAGAGAGAGAGGGAGAGAGAGAGAGAGAGACTAGTGGGGGACCTTATCTTTTTATAAAGATTGACAAGCAAATATAATAGTTTCTCTTCCAATAATTTCCTATCTGGTCTCTTCATAGTGAGCAAATGATAACGAGACTTTAGAGAAGAGATAAAGACATTTCAAATTCGCTTAACATGCACAACAAGATGACATTTTCACGTCCGATTTCCTAAAAACAACTAGCCTCCGCGAACTTCACCGTGGATGTGTATCATCTACGTGTGTGCATGTGTACGAAATTAATTAATTACGCAGATAGCTCTTGGTTACTTAAATAAAACTACCACGTATGTTAAGTTTTCTTGGAGTTATTATTAATATTGACAGCTATAGCTAGGGATTATTCTCTCTATGTTTGGAACCAATGTCATCACGATCTCCAATAATATTTCCTTAGGTGTTACATTTGAATATATTACGTGGAATACCACAAGTACAAACAATTCGCAGTTCATCACACGCACGTACATATATATATATATATACACGTAGTCCGTTTGAGCTTAAACCCATCCTCAAATATTTTATTTACATTTTTGTTCACTTATAAAAAATTGTTTTTATTTTACTTTTGAATTAGTCCCCCTTAAACTTTTTCCTACACTTTGGCTCCCCCTCATTTCCATTCCATTAATATATATATATCATATATATCGCAAGCAAATATTTAAGAGGGAAAGGGAAATATATATATATATATATATATATATAGCGTAATTTATTTTATGACCTATCTGGCTCTTATAATAAATAAAAGGGAAGAACATTAAATGACAGAAATGTAGATTATTTAAAACTCTTGTTCTTTGAGAGAGAGAGAGAGAGAGAGAGAGAGAGAGAGAGAGAGAGAGAGAGAGAGAGAGAGAGAGAGAGAGAGAGATGTATAAATAGTAACTAATATTAATTATTACTACAATACTACATGCAATTTGATTTTCATGAACTGTTTAAAATCTTAGAGCTTTTAAATATATTAAAGAGCACCAGTAAGAACTTTTTATTATTAAATAAGTAAGAGAAATATAATGAAACTAAAACAAAATACCTTTAGGTGGAATGATTATATTAGCATGTGATTTTGGAATCTAATTCAGAGACCGTCCCAAATGCTTTTGATAAGATTTGATGTTGTACGAACTACTAAACGGGTGTGAAATTTTATCTATATTGGTACTATATGATCAAGAAGAGATATAAATAAGTAATGTTGGCAGAATAATTGTCACTTCATGTTAATTTCATATGTCAAAACATGAAAAAGAGCATTGCTTTGCTAAAAATATTCATGATAGATAAAAGTGCCGTCTAGTAAAGTATATATTAAGCAAAAATTAATTTGATTAAGATTCATTGTTTCTTACAATAGCCTTTACTATTCAATGTCTCACGAAAAAAAATCACACATATATTTAAAATTATAACTTAATTATTCAAATGGTATAAATAAATAAAAGTTGAGCTTGAATTAGCCCTTTCATAGGATATAATATATGTGTTATTAGATTTAAATTACTCTTTCAATATTGGATAATTAAATTAAAATTATAAGAGATCAGTATGACTTCTAGATCTTTCTGTTTTCTTTTACCATGCATACATTTTTCTTACATAAATTTTCCGGATATCATGATTTGTTTCTCTTTGCCCAGTCGTTACCCATGCACAGAACAGTAGAATCCGAGGTTAATAAAAAAATATTAAAAAACTATAGACAATAAATATGTTGACATACTCTGAAAAGATTCTTCTTTTCTAATTTCAAAGATGGGATATCATACGAGGAATAAGCGGTGTTTTGCTTGCTGTCTAAAATTTGCGGTTTCCTATATGAAATTAATTTACACGTTATAAATAAAGTCGATTTTTTTTTAATTAGTGAAAGCTTAGACCTAGAAAAAATGTACCGTGGTTAAACGATGTGTTAAAAAAATTAATGGCAAACATGACATTCAGTTAAATATCTGATAGATTTGTCTTTATATATGCGTTACAAACGAAAAAAATTGAAACCTAAACTTGAAAAAAAATATATAATAAACAGAAATAAACATACCATTTTTATGGTAGGCATTTTTTTTTCTTCCCTGGGGTGTCATTCCACGCATGTCATTAATTGTACGTGTTGTAACAGTTCGTTTGTTTTCCTCTATTACCATATATGTCAAATTATTTTCATTTCTTCTAGATGTCAAGCTAATATTTTTTCTCATATTGTTTACATTCAGGTTACAAAAAATAGCTTAATATTTATTTAACATGACTAAATTTAACTTTATTCTGAGAAAAAGATTACTAGTTGGCTATAGTTGAGATTTGAGTATGATAGGGATTTGAGATTTCAGAGAGAGAGCTTGATCGGAGAATGAGTTTTGGAACTTTTTCTCATTAATTCTACTCAACTTCAATTTGAGTTTAAGTAATTTTCTTGAATCGGTTACAGCAAAAGAGCCAAGTGACTCAAACCCTAGAAAGGTTGTTTGAACATGGTTGGATTAGGTTGAGGTGTTGGCTGATTATATGGTATAATTTATGTTACAGTGTTGGTTTGTGGGATTGGTGATTTTGGTGTATGAGTGGGTTAACTAGGTGATGTGTTTGGGTTGTGTATTTGTGGGGTTTTTGTTTGGTTTAGTAGGGCGATTTGTGTGTAGATTTGTGTGAAGAAGGTCTATGCGAATGGGAGTTGGTGTTTGATGAGTATCCGGAAAACCATTTTTGAATGTGAATTGATCTTCATTAAAAGTCACACTTTTCGAAATGTAGCTTTTCCGTAAAGGGTGTAGGCACATGTAGCCTTTATGTTGATCACTATAGCCAATGAACACACATAACTCAAATTTTTGGTCCAGTTTGTGTTGGTTATACGGTCTCAGGTGAGGGAAACAACCTAAGCCAAAGACTTTTAAAATTTTAGGGTTGAACTTCTGTTTATAGGCCAATGTGTAGGGTGTTTGAAAATTTATGGATGAGCTGGGAAGTCTATGTAAGAGAAAACATGCACTTGAGAAAGCATATCGCCCGTGTATTGTAGGCGTTCCACTTTCAGATAGCAATGCGAGTCCTAACACTACAATATGTCAATGCTTTCTTTCGAATCTTTCATTTTGTGGGTGTATGTGTGGACATGGGTGCCTGAATATTATTCCCAGCTTTGAAGTAGAGGTTTTAATGATCTGAATTCTCCTACGCAAGACTTTAGTGTGGTGTTGAATGACTTTTTTGTTTGTGCTCTGAAGACTTCAAAATCTTCTAATCCTTCACTTTTATTATGCATGGAATATACCCAAGTGTAGCGTGTGTGATCATCTACCAACGCTAGATAATACCGATAGCCATCAGCCGATGCTTCTGGTGAGGGTCCTCATAGATCCGCGTACACTATTCCAAGTGGACTCTCTAGATTTTGACTTTGGATAAGGTTGATGACACAACTTGCCAATATGACAAGCATCACAAAAGGTCGACATTGTACTTCTTTTCATTTGTTGTTTGAATTACACGAGACATAACTTTTGAGCATGGATGCTAAAATCTTTTGTGCCACAGATCGACATTTTTATTTGTACACACAAAATTACAAACTAGCTTGATGTAGTATTGACTTCACTTTGACTTGAAATTTTCCCAATATTTAGTGAGTTTCCTGACTTTGAAAGTTGAGGTGCTAAAAGATTGATTTTCTCTTATAGGTTTGACAAGTCAAGTGAATATAGCTCATTCATAATTGTGATTGTTAGAAGTACTCGCTTCGTTGTCTTGTCCTTGATCACACAACCATTAGAAAAAAACTCAGCTATCACATCATTATGTTTTGTGAATTTTGACACTTATAAGATTTTTAGCTATCCTTAGTACATGAAGAATATTTTTCAGCACCAATGATTTAGGTTGAGTATAAACTAGTTACGCTCCAATACGTATATAGAGATATAATTACCATCCTTTACAAAGAGCTTGCCTTTGCCTTAGTATTCTTCTGAGATGGTGATGTTGTTGAGGTTGAAGGTGATGTGATTTGTTACACCGCTATCAATGTGCCATCATTAATTAATATCTTTTTGATTTTTTGTTTCCATTAGAGCTGCAGAGGTGCCTTGAGCATTTGTGTGTAGTATAGGGGACTGGTACTGCTGGTCAAATTTGACTGAGCAAGCTGGCGCTAGATAGCCATGTCTTATGCAAACCTGGAAAATGGCTATGTTTTCACGTCCACGTTCTCTTGAACCTCTTCCTCTTGTGCTTCTAAATCTTGGATTTCCACGTCCACTTCTTCCTCCATTGTTTAGTTTTCTGTAAGATTTGTTTAGGCTTGATTGAGATATGTAAATAGTGCTAAATTTTGTTGCTCCAACCTCGTCTCACGGCACTGTAATATAAACTGTAAATCTGCAAGAGACACGAAATCAGACCATACTTTAAGCATCGCAACAATTGGGTTTTACTCATAATCAAGTCCTCTGAGGACATATGTCAACAATTTCTCATCATTGATTACTTGATTTTCAGCTACTAAACTATGAGTAACTAGTCTAACTTTCATGATAAAATCACTTATCATCGTAGATCCTTTTTTAGCGTTTGCAGTTGTACTCTCACTTGTAGAAGTCGTGCCTTGACGCTTCCAGCGAATACTTGAGTGATAGTCATCGACACCTGTGATGAATTATTACACCTAGCTATATGTCCAAGCATCGAGATTGATACCGAGGACATTATCCAGGAGACAAATTGATTGATCTGTGCGAATCCATACTCCATAATTTGGATTTTTGACGATCTGATTCTGCAATGTTAATGTTGTTTTTTAGTTGCCATTGTCTGGTTCGAAGCTGCTTTCAAGCTTGACGAATTTTTGAGGATATGACTTCGTTCCATCCAATAAACCTTCAAGGTCATGTGCATGGAACGATGCCGTTACATACGATTTCCAGAATAAATAATTGTCGTGATCAAGCTTCAGTGAGGTGGGAGTCAAATTGACGACGACTGAGAACACGTTCGTCGGGATCTAAGAATTCACCATGGACGCAAGTCCAATTTCGGCTCTAATACCAAGTTGAGAATTGAGTATGACAATGATTTAGAGAATTGAGATATAGATCTTGATCGGATGAGTTTTGGAACTTTTTCCTCATTAATTCTACTCATCTTCAATTTGAGTTTAATTAATTTTCTTGAATCGGTTACAGCAGTTTGTAATTCAAGAAAATACTGACATATCACTTTCCTATGTGGCTCTAATGTATTTGTATTACAATTACATTTTTCTAACTCTGTGTACAATGGATTACAGAACAAATAACACATGAGTTGTCACGTAATCCGACCGTGGTTGATTCATTGCTATTGGCTGAATTACACACACACACACACACATATATATATATATATATATATATATATATATATATATATATGATGATTTGTTATAGAAAATGTGGGGTAGAAATCGGTGTCCCCTCTGATCTCCTTGTTCATGTCAAACCCAAGAAGCCTAACACATGAATTACTGAAGTAATTATGTTAGCCCATTACTATTGGGCCGGGTCCGAAAAATGATCCATTTGTTCATGAGGTTCATCGATCTCGCGAATAACCGAAGTAACCAGGTGACAAAGTCATCTATCACCGCGTCACATGCCGAAAATTGGGGATTCAACCTTAAAGAACGGATCGTTGACGAAGACTGAAACATTTCAAGTTTAGCAGATAAGCAACGTGGCAGCTGAAGAGTTCATCAAGGAAGATAACACAACTTCGATATCGGATGGCTTCAGCTCCATCTTCGAATATAAATAAGCCTTTTAATAGAAAGAAAAGGCATGTACGCAAATCATTCTTAATTGTTCCAGTTCGTTATTCTATCATCGAACTTCGTTTGTAATTTCTTCATTCTTCATCAATAAAGTTGAGATTACGTCTTTTGTTATATTATCTTCATCGTTATTTAGAAGCTCGTACTGTATACGACGTCTTCTTGGATCCCATTTATAAATCTGAAAACTTTATAATATCTCGCTCGTAGTAAAGTGATTGTCGATTTCGGCATCGACAGAAAAAATAAATAAACATATAGACATTGAAGTTTGTTGGTATACAAATATTTGGATTCGAAAGTTATTAGCCAATGACCTTTGGGTTCGACACTGCGAACTATAGAATTCAATGACATAATATTTATGAAAAGAAAAATAAATTACAAATAATTGGCTTTATAGGCATTTAAAATGTTGGCAATTTGGATATACTCAACGTTTAATAAACATATTGTAAATAACTACTGTTATGACGTGCTTTATGTTTCCAATTAAATTTTGGTCTAGATTACCATAATATTTTGTTTAATTTTGAATTCGAATTTAAAAATTTAATTCCGAATTTGATTTTCAATTTTTGAAATTTAAACGCAAGTTTCTGAAATTTGGGCGAGATTAATTAGTAAGATTATTTAATTTTCTAATTAATTTAGATCCTATATAAATGAAAACTATTTGTTTACATATAAATACACCTTATTTACTTGTATCCATTACATATTATTCTCTTTCATAATTTTTGTCCTAATTTTTGTCTAAATATTTTCTCTCATGAATTCAAGAACGGATCGGAAAAAACGCAATTTTTTCAAGGATGATTTATTTCATGATGAAAGTTTTTCACTAAACGAACTATTTATATATGGTTATATATATATATATATGTTTATACTTTAGTACAGTTTTTGTATTATTTACGGTTTGTTAAAATTATCTAATTACAATTTATATTGTATTGTTTATACTCTAATAGAGTTTACGTATTATTTACGGGTTTGTTTTGTTGCTTTTTTTAATGGAATGAATGCAATGATGAAAACTTTTGCGATATGTATGGGATATAACTTCAAAATATGGAAAACAAAATCAAATATAAATTAATTTTTTAGTTTTTCTGTTAATAGATGGTAAGTTACGTGCGGCAACAATTTTGCGCAATTTCATCTCAATTTTTTTTAAACAATTTCACGAACTATATACAACTATTTTCACAATGACTCTAATTTACATGAGTATATACTAATTTTACTCATTAAATTATCTAGAAATATGTTAGAATTATAATAGTAGATATGTTTTTTTTAGAAGTTTTAACGAAGATTTAATTATTTTCCATGATTACAATATACATGTACACACATATATATCTTTCTCACTTATTGATTTTATTTGAAATTTTGGTCATTTAGATTCACAATTTCCTACCCGTGTATCCTTAAATAGAATGTTGACATTTATTTCCAAGCGCATACGATAAAACATGTCACGGTCACACTCAAAATTTAATAAAAGGTAATGCAAGAAATAAAAAGTGATTTCCCATGGTCCACCAAACGTAATGGTTGGTTTAAACTTTATACCGCGATAAACCATTAATTATGGCCTTGAAGCTTTAAACAAAATGTTTCAGGTTAAAAATATTCCCTTATATTAATGGTTTTTGGATTTGGTCAATGTATATTCAAAACCAATACAAGTGTTTAAATACTCATCGCTTTGCACAAACTCCTAGTCAAAACTTCATTCATTTTCAATACCTATACACAAGTAAAAGTTTTTTTAAAGGCTTCAATTTAAACTTTTTCAGAGCAAACCTAACACGAAAATATCTCAAAAAAGAAAAGAAATGTTGTAAAATTTATAAATCAGTATAATCAACAGTCCCAAACCATCAATGTTGCTATTAAAGTGGCTATGAACATTCACTGTTAGCACAACAAGAACAATATACAATTTCAATTTCACAAAACCAATTACATTACTATTATTTTTTAAATCTCATGTGTTGCAAAATATCTCTGTTAAATTTTATAGTTGAAATAATTTGATACTAGACTTTTACCCGCTTATTGAACAAAAATACCTTTTTAAATTAAACTAGACATCATCTTTTTCTAATTTTCTCAGAATTATTTATCTATTTCTCCTTAAGAAAATCCTTTAATATATCATTTTTAAACACCTATATGTCATATTTGATCTCCATCCCGTTAAACAAAATTAAAAATGCAAAAATCAAGCAAAAAAAATCGAAAAATTACCCAAAGATCATTTCTTTTTAAAAATTTATCGCATCCATTTAAAAATTTATCTTCTTTTAAATAATATTTTGAGTCTAGAAAATGAAATTTTTCTTGCGCTAATTTGATGTACCGTGATTAAACGGATTTCGATCCAAGTTTGTTCAGACATAATTGGTGTTAAACCTATGTATTTTATGATTATATCAGTGTAGATTATATGGAAATACGGTTCGACTATTAGAGTATTCTGTTTTGACTCAAGAAAAATAGACAATCATCAACCTATAATGTAATTTGCTCATGATCAAACATCTCATGTGGACTTTTATAGACATAATGTGTAATCTCATCAAAATTAAATAATATTATATTTGAAAGTCTGCCAATCAAAATTGATGGTTGTAATAATCTCTTGCAAAAAAAAAAATTCAAAATTGTTAGGTCCACATTAACTCGTAAGATTTTTTCGTTTTTTTCTCTTTCCAATTCACACACACGTATACTTGTACAAGAAAAAGGAAATTGATACAAACATGAAACATGCCATAATACCAATTTAAAAACTACAAAAATATTATTAACATACATTATTAGTATTTAGAACTAAAAAATCAGAAATAAGAAATATATATAACATAAAAAAACTACAGATCGATATGTTGTGGACATAAATCAACAACATGATTTTCTAGACAATATTTCCATATTACATATAAAAACATTTGAAAAAACATTACATTATTAATATTAATATTAATATTATTAAACCCACATATTTGTTTTTCTACTAATTTTTACATGATAGAACAAGCATTAGGATTCTCATCACTGAAGATCTGAGGAGGGTAAGTATTGTAAGCATATAATTCCATGGCGAATCTTGGTGGGTAATAATTAAACTCATTTCTCTTGAACTCCACAACCTTGCTCTCTTCCGTCACCACTTCACCTTCTTTATTATTATTTTCCACGTCACCGTTCGTTTTCTGCTCGCTATTCTCGTCACCTTTCTTCTTCTCTTTCTCTTCTGGATTATTCGAGGCTGCCACGTCACCACCTCCTTTCTTGCCGTCTCCTCCTCCTTCGTCGCCGCCTTTCTTCTTTTCCTCCGCCGCCACGTCATCCTTCTTCTTCTCCTCCCCCGCCATGTCATCTTTCTTCGCATCCGAGTCTTGTTTCACGATCACGGCTTGTTTCCCAGTTCTCTTGTGAACGTACTCGACCAGTTTCTGTGGATCGAAACCGCCTTTCACTGTCACTATCGAGCTCTTCAGATCTGGCTCTGCTGATTCCACACCTGTTTTTTTTTAAATATTTGTTACAATATGATTAAATTAAAAATGGTTTTGGTGGGGGAATAATATTGGTGGGATATTGTATTATTTTATTTGATGGGAAACAAGTTTTTTTTTGTTTTTTTATTTTTTTGCATGATTGAGAAATTCGAGACCTTTCATTCTGAGTATGCGTTTCTTGATCTCTTGAGAACAGGCTTCACAGTGCATGTACACCTTTAGAACCACTGTCACAATCGGTGGCTGAGAAAAATCACAAAAAAAATGTAAATATATAAATAATAAAATATAACTAAATTAGAGAAAAGAGAGAGATAGAGAGATGAAAGAAAGACCTGTTCTTTCTTTTCTTCAGGCTTGGGTTTCTCTTTCTCTTCTTCTGGTTTTTTCTCTTCTTCAGAAGGAGGTTTTGGGATGGGAGAGATAAGCTCAACTTGTCTATGGCTTTTCCTTTGAACTCTTTCCGTTACTTTGATCGGATCAGCTTTCTCTCCTTTCACAACCACCTTCGATGTCTTACAATCCGTCATCACATCTTCAACACCTATAGCCCAACACTAAAATAAAATTAAAAAAAAAACCAGTGACACAAAGATTGAAAAAATAAAATAATAAAAGAATAAAGACCTGGAAAGCCTTTGAGGCATCTTCGGACTTTCCTAGCACAGCCCTCGCAATGCATATACACTCTGAGAACGATCTCTTGCGGTGGTTTCTCTTCTTTAGTCTTCGCTTCTTCGGTGCCTTCTTTTTTCTCTTCCTTTTTGGTATCGTCTGAATTATTATTACTATCGGCTGGCTTTTTGGGCTCTTCCGATTCCTCTTTCTTCTTCTCTTCTTTCTCCGCTGGTTTGGGCTCCTCGGACTTCTTCTCCTCCGGCTTCTTTTCCTCCTGAAAACAACCCACTTATTATTGATACCACTCAAGAATAGAGATAGAAAGCGAGAGGAGTGTAACGCCTTTGGTTTTTTATACCTCTCCCATTGTTATTGTTGCTTCCTCGTTTGTTTTGTTTCTGGTTTTTGGAGAGAGAGAATTGAGAGCAGTGAAGTGAATATGGAGAGAAGAGAAATGAGATAAGCTGTGTGAGAAAGAAGGAGAGAAAGTAGAATGTGTGTGTAAGCTTTGGTTTTGGTTTGGTTTGCTTTTGGTGTGTTTTTATGTGTGCGTGTGTGTGTACTAGTTACTTTGCCTTTTCTCTCTCTCTCTCTCTCTCAAAATACAGAACCACATATAAAGAGAGAGAGAAAGGGATTTTGTTGAGGATGCAAGAGGGTGTATGGTAATTATGATGAGGATCAATATATATGTTGATTTTTTATGTTCTCGTTTTGTCTTTGAAAACTACAAGTGGTTAAAAAAAAAAAAAAAAA
Organism: Urtica urens; assembly: GCA_958296335.1. Classification (NCBI taxonomy): domain Eukaryota; kingdom Viridiplantae; phylum Streptophyta; class Magnoliopsida; order Rosales; family Urticaceae; genus Urtica; species Urtica urens. The sequence goes on from OY282531.1 coordinate 9,490,181, forward strand.
AAAAAAATAAACTACAAGTGACTTCATCAATATCAATCAAAATACAACAAATTTATAATTAAAATTACGATTATTTAGTTAATTAGTCGATATTTTATAAAATTATAGTAAATGATCAACACACAAGTCGCAGTATTATTTTCAAAATGATATTTACCGTTTTCAGTTTTAGTGCTTTTATTTTCAAATTTGAGTGTATTTCTAAGTTTTTGTTGTTAATACATTGTTAAATAAAGATCAAGTTATAAATACTGCATTTACGCTAATTATGTTTGTCAACGTTTGATTGTATGCGATGATTTGATTTTATTAATAGTTTGGTTTTCATTTTCTTTGTTTTGAATGAGTGATGACTCAATGCATAGAGTAGTGACGTTTTGTTTCCCGTTTCAAATAAATATAAATATTTTTTACTTTATTTTTAATTTGCCATCGGGCGAGAATCGTTTTTGACTAAAAATGTCTTTGAAAATAAGGTTAATAAGTATAATTGGTCTACAAACATAATGCATTTTCAATATGGATCACGTTTGGTTGTTAATGTCTCGGTTAAAATTAAATTTCTGTTAATCGGTGAAACTTATAGGACAATGTAGTCAAACAAATATAGTTAATTATTTTGACACGTAAGCACTTAGATTATTAAAAAAAGTTTAACGGAACGTTGACCATATTGAGAATGAGGTAATAAATTTTGACAATTTCGTCAATTTTTTGTTGAAAATATATGTAAAGTAAATAGGCTGGTATTTTACAAAAAAATCAATGTCATTTTAAAAACAACAACATTTATATGGCTATTACCAATATTAACTCTTAAAATTAAGAGAAAAAATAACATAACTTGATAGTAAAATAGCCTTTTATGACTACTCTTAATATAACACAAAATTTTACATTTTTTGATATTCCAAATGAAATATATATATATATATATATACACATATATATATATATATGATCGTATATATATGTTAAATGTTTAATTGGAAGACCTTATTATTAAAGTATTGTTAATGATATTAGTTTTCTTTTATTGATTTTGTATGATACTAATATATATTATTCTATAACTAACGTGTCGTCAATAAAATATGTAAATTATTGTTAATTTTAAGTATTTAATTTTCTATATTTCAATAAAAATATAAACTTGTAATGTAACCTTACTTTTCTTATTATTTGTTTGGTGATTACGAAATGTTGGTTATATAATGATGTGAAAATATAAATGCAAGTAGTTACTTAAATAATTTTTAAGTTAAAGTTCCCATTTTTTTTTATAATATATTTAACTGTTTACCGAATGACAACATTTCACATTTTTAGTTCAAGCCTACAATAATCATTTGAAAATTGTAGCCGCAAATGATGTTGTATTGATTTCATGATTTGACTATAGTCACGAATAGTATTGTATTTTATCAGTAGCATCTACGATAACGGTCGGTATCTATTCAACGGGATAGGAAAAATCCGAGTCATATATTTCTTTTTTTACATTGGATTCTATACCCTGCAAGATCTCATATTTAACTATTACTTAATCCTAATTAAAAGCTGGATCCTGTATGAGATTAATAATAATTCGACTGTTGTGGTAAAATACAACCAATCGTGATTTATAGTTTGTTTTTATCTCAGTTACAGAACACGATAAATAAGAAATAGATGCAAAAGAAAAAAATCAGTGGCACAAGCTTTATCAGTTCAGCATCAATCATACACGGCAAGTGGTTTATGGGAATAAATATAAAAAAAAAAAAAATCAAGGGCATGTTGTTAATTCGTTACCGTTTGCACTGTTAGGTCATCCAGCCATTTTTTTTGTGTGTGGTAAAAAGGGTGAAAGATCAATAAATTTCATATTTATTTCTTTAGCTGTGAAATTAATTCCTGTGAAGTTATAATTGCTGAAATTGTAATAAATACGTGTTAAGAAGGGTGAGATTTTCTATCATTTATTTTCGGACAAACAGAGACCGTAGGATTAGGCGAATCATGATGGTGCCCACAAAAGATTGAATTTCTTTTTTTCTTTTTCCGTTTCATCATATCAATCAAGTTCGAAGACACGTCAATGCCATGTGATTCAGTACTCTATCTTGACTCTTGTGAATTAAATTAAACATGATTTTCGGGATACTAAAATTCGCATAAGTTTTTTAATTTTCATTGTACCATGTCTAATTCTTTTGCAATTAATTTATTAATATTATATATTTAGACTGTGCTTTCCAAGTTCCAATACTCTATATATGATACAGTTATCATAACACAGTTTATATTACATTTAAGAAACTTCATATAAATTTTATTCTACAAAATTATAGTTTGTAATTTAACTTCTATTGTGGCAAGTAGGATGATTTAATGTTCATAACACAGTTTATATTACATTTAAGAAACTTCATATAAATTTTATTCTACAAAATTATAGTTTGTAATTTAGCTTCTATTGTGGCAAGTAGGATGATTTAATGTTAATATCACGCCTTTTTAAATTTAAATTGAAGGTTATAGGTCCAAGCAAAGATTTTCTTTAAAAAAAACTTCTATATATTATATATATATATGTAAAATTATCTTGAATGTAGAAGTTAAAGGTTTTTGCTATTTCAATTGATCCACATTATCTATTAGTGCATAGTTACACAGCTTGCATAAGACTTTGACTTGTGACATCCAATTATGAACGATGATAAATAAATTATTATTTAGACAAATTGGCCATATATTTTAAAATAATATGAAAAATTGCATTATTAGTTATCCTTTATTTATAACCAAAGATTGTCACTAGCACAAAAAAGGTCTTTAGAATCGAAAAATATTGTTTCTAAAGGTCAAAAATTCGCTTCTAAATAACTTTTAAAAGTAACAATGTCGCTTCTATTTAATTGCTTCTAAAGGTAAGTCGCGTCTAATGTTTTGACGCGACAAAATTAGAAGCGACTAAGGGTCCAAAAAAATACGAAAAAAGCGTGGAAAACATGGCAAGTAATTATTACCCGCGATTATTTTTAGAAGCGACTTTATACGCGATTAGTCGCTTCTAAAAGGTCTCAAAAATTTATGGACATGGCATTAAAAGCGGCATTATGAGCGATAATGTCGCTTCTAATTGTAACTCGCCAAATTTTAGAAGCGGTATTAGAAGTTACAATGTCGTTTCTCAATCTTAAAATTTGTATTTTTTTAATGTATTATGCGGTTTGTTATTATTAATTAATTGAAATTATTATAAAATTAATTAAATTTAATAATAATTAAATTTACTAAATGAATTCAAATAAAACATAAACTAAATACATATAAATTCTATAATATATAAACATATAATCTAAGTCGATAAGTTTATAACTATAATCCGGTAAGTTAATAAACGTAAATCGATTAGTCTAAAACATTAAAGAAACTACAATCTTCTTCCGCTTCGTCCTCGTCCTCCGCGTCTTCCGGCAGGTCCGCGAGGAGGCTCGTCTGGTTTGGTGTCGGTGGGAGGCAAAGGCTGATCCATTGTCTGATGCGAACCCGAAGAGCCCGTCGAGGGTCCGATATGGGACATGTGCTGGCCCAAAGTGAATTGAAACACGAGATCCACATTGATGCTCATGTTCTTTCTCAATTCAGCTTCCATGCCAAACACAGCTCCTTGGAGAGTCGCCGACTTCACTTCCATATCAAAAAATGACTTCGAACTCGATTTCCCTAAAGAAGACGATGAGCTGTTGTAGGCCTTGGCTTCAAGCATGTACGAGCGCGGAATGAGTGGCCCAATTTCAGTAGCCCTGTCACGTCGGATCCCGAGAACTTTGGTCATAGCAAGCTCCTCCAAATGACTCATGTCCACCTCACGTCCCGACGCCCGAGTTTGGTCTTGTAGATCAGCCAGCCGAACTACTATCTGAGCCTGCATACACAATATAAAGTAAATTATTTATTCATAACAATAATTATAATGTAAATAAATAATAGTATTTATACTTACATGATACTCTCCAGCAGTGGCCCACTGACCATCGGGAGTCGTATGCATCCTATCCCACGCACCGAGCGGTCTTAGCATATGTCCACATGTTGGTAGAGATGCCCATAAGAAGATTGTTTATTTACATATTGATGTAATAATAAATATTTCATAAAGTCCTTATTGTAATTTTCTGATTAAATTAATAAACGTTGAAACGTATTTTCATTACCCTTTTAGTTTGATTGAAAATTTATGATATTCAATACTATTATAGTCCTTAATCAAACCGACCAATGTATGAAGAGACAAATGTAGACTTGCGGGAACAAACTCTTCATGGTTTGGTTAAAAACGATATATTCACAATCTAATGATCAATGTACTATTGATCCCAGTACGACTGTTGGAAGAATCTATGATGTCTGGTTACGAGGCATAAAGAGTTAGGAACTCTATAGTTCTTCCAATGTATCTTTCGAATATACTAAATTGACCAGTCCACCTTTAGAGACAATGGAAGAACAAACTGTTTAACCTCATCTGTCTTAAGGTCACTATGTATGAATTGCATCATGCTTACCTAAATCTTGAAATGAGACATGTCATTTCATAGCATTAATAATCTCGTTTGAGAAAGTTCTAGGTCCATTACGTGATCTAGACTAGGCCAACTGGTGAGACATTAAGTTATGAAGATGTCATGAACCAACTTCATGAAGTTCTCATAGATATGAAATTCATGTACAAGATTGCTGAGATGCAATATATATCACCTCATGTTTTATTACTTGAATTGTGAATACATGAACTGCGTAGTATCCAAAATTAAGTAGCGACTTTATTTGGATGAAACAATGTGACTTGTTAGCTCCTCGTCAATACATTGTTTCTAACTTATTCACAAGTACTAAAGGATTTGAGGAAATAACAACTAGAAGGTTAAAATGGTAATTTTATAAATCTCATCTAGTTGATGATATTCATGAAGGGTAAACATAGATTACATTCAATGGATCCTCTCAATATAATTAAGTTGAATTTGAGTAGAAAATAAATTCATTTGACCCGAGAGATTCTCAGTGCCAACTATTTAGTTGAGTCAGTTGACATTAAGCTAATACTCGGAAAAAGTTTGTGAACTTTTGAGTCCAAGTATAGAAGCTCAAACTTTGTTCATTTGGATTCATTAGGTCACTATTACATGTCATTAGTGTAGGATTGTTAAACTAGAAGCTAAGTCAAAATAAGTTCAAATGTTGAACTAGACTTTTTCTCGAAAAATGTCTAAAGGGTATTTTTGTCCACATGGACATAAAATGATGTGAATGACAAATTAAGATTTTGAATATTTTCATATGATGTTAATATAAATCATTTTCTAAAGCCAAAAAGTCGTTTGAGTCATTAAGAAATTAATTTCATTATTTGTGTAATAAAAATTCTACAATGGGTATTTTAAGAATTGTCTTAAAAGAAATAAAGAAGCATCTAGATGCTCCTTCCCTAACCATAAAATTCGGCCAACATGCATCATAGAAGAGAGAGTTATTTCCTTGTAATTATAAAGATAATTACCCAGAAGGAAAAGAGGAAATGAATTTCCTTGAGAAGGAAATAAATAAGCTAAGTGAGGAAACAACATTGGTCATTTTTCTTTTGATTCTATTTGTTTCGTTTGGACATTTCCTAGAAAACAACATTGGTTAGAGTAAAAAATTATTTTTAAGAATAAACAATTGGTTAAATGTTTAATCTAATTTATGCCTGAAACGCCTCCGTGTCCATCCTGTCTAGCAATTCATACCATTGTTGCTGTGACATGCCCTTGGGCGTTTTTCCAAGCCCCTCCTCCCGATCTCCGCTGCACTCGATATGGTAAATCCAATTGTACTTTGACTTCCCGTCACGCAGGTGCTTCTTCACGTTGTGGATAATTGTCTTCTAAAAAAGACTCGAGTAGCACGGTGCCGAAACAAGATCTCCCAACTCGTCCTCGTACACAAAGTTGTACTCTGCGTACATACCGGACAAAATGACCGCTTATTGTTGCGGCGATACGCCATTCCAGTTGGGCGCCGTCAAAGGGACTTGCTCTTGCACCAAAACTCCAAAACTATTGGGATGGTCTCATTCGGTGAGTATTAGGCAAGTATCATCGATGATCGAATACACGACTTTGTTTCTAATGGACAATGATAAAGTGTCTTTGATACAAGTCGGGAACGCAACATACCATTAACCACTCCACCCAGATAAACTATTACAAGCAGGAAAATCGTTTATCGTCCAAAGAAGTACTGCCCGTAAAAGGAAGACATGATTATGGTTAGACCTATCTTGCACTCGAACGCCCAATTCCCACAATTCTTCAACGAGCTGTTGCAAGAACACATCAATGCCTTTCTCAGGCACTTGGACCAAGAATGAAGAGCGTCAACATCAAGTATTCAAATTTCATGCACAACCACGTTGGCAAATTGTATGCTGTCAACACCACCAAAAATATGCTATATGATATGCTCAATTCCCCGAAAGGATTGTAACCATCTGCAGCAAGTCCGAGTCATACATTCATCTGCTCAATGAAAAATTCCGAATATGTTTTTAATCTAATTTCTTCCACGCTTTCCCGTCAGCAGGATGACATAGAACACCTTCTTCAACCAAACATTCTTTCGCGTGACACTGCATTTCAACAGTTATGTGTCGGGAAGCGTACAACCGCTTGAGACGATCTTTTACAGGAAAGTGGCGTAAAACTTTACGTGATACTTTTTTTTTTACCAACAATCCATATACTTTCCTTGCCCACAAGATAAACATCTGCACCTTTTAAATCCTTCCCCAACAGGACACAATCGTTCGAGCACACATCAATCATCTCGTAGCCCATGCCAACTCGCTTCAACTTTGACTTTGCCTCGTAATATTTTTCTAAAATTATACTCCCAACACGATTAGGCTTTTTCAAGAGTTGAGAAGTTATGAAAATGACTTGTTCTTCCAATGGTTCGTCACTTTGATGTGCATTAACAGAACCAAGAGAGATAATGATGAAAACTCCTTACAACCGGGATACAACTCTACATTCAACTCGAAAAATAGATCCAAAATTTGTTCTTCGTCAGCTACCTCTTTGACACTTGGATCATTAATATCATCATGATCATTCCTAATATCGTCGAGTGCGTCGTGGATTCCACCAACATCGTCTTGGTCATTTGAATCATCAAAATTTTTTGGTACATGAACGATTTCTTAACGTGACTCGACGTGATGATACCACCGAGTGTAATACGGAGTGAATTATTTTGAACATGAAATGCGCTCGAACAATTCATGTTTTTTGTTTTAACGCATTATTGCAATTACGACAAGGAAATTTAACTTTGTACCTGCTATTCATTTAGAATCGTGCAACTCGAATAAACTTGTTCACGCCCATTTCGAATTCAAGACTACATCGATTATTCTCAATTATCCAATCTCTACTTGGGTTTGACATAACGCTGAATGTTGAAAATTATGAAAGCTGTAAGATTGATGACTATTGAAAGATATACTTAATAGGAGTTGTTTGGTGATATGGTATCAGAAAATTGTTGAATTTAGATAACTAAATAGAGATCAAATTATTGTTTTAATCAATTAATTACTTAAAAATTTACAGAAATTTGGGCATAGTTTCCTCTAAAATATGGACAAACCAAAAACCTTAAATTTGTACAAAACATATATAACAACCAGAATTATCCTATTGATCAATAAATTTCAAATATAAATCAAGTAAATTACATAACATTTTCGAATTACAAAATTAACTTTAGTGTTAAATTAGATAACTACATTATCAAATTTGCTAAGGTTTTAACAACTTATGAAATTATATACCTACATTACAAACATATCTATTAACTAACATATTATTAATGAAGTGATAGTTAGCTACAAATTCAATTATTAATTAAGTTATTAACTACAAATTCTCTAATTACGTAAACTAAATAATTTAGTTCACTACGCATTTCATAAATTCTATAATTAAATAATTAACCTCGTCAAAACCATCTACGAAATTTTTAGTTCTTTTATTAACTAAATAATTAAGTTAAAAATATAATTAACCTTGTGAGGCGATGTGAGATACATCGATCAAGGGCGAGCGAGGAAGCGACCGAAATGTGGCGGTGATCAATACGAGGCTACGATCAACTCAAAACTCCGACAAACACAAAAAACAAATCATTTAAAACCGTATTAAAACAGAACTAATAACTAGAGAGCACGTTTAAACCCAAAAAAAATTAATACATAAGAGGTGCTTTTTTTGTACCTGTGGCGGGAGAACCGCTGTTTGCGAGAGGCGGCCGGAGTGCAGGGAGGCGGAGACTCAGCCGGAAGCACGGTGGGTGCAAACGAAGGCTGCGAAGGGCTGCGAAAATGTAGAGCTGAGAAACCAAAATACCCGACCATAAGAGAGAGAACCTACAAGAAGGAGGAGAAGCGGCCGGGGGGTGAGGGCAGGGACGTCGACCGGAGGGAGAAGATAGGGATGCCGGTGGAGGACTGGGCGGAGGTCAGAGGAGGGTTGTGCGGAGGTTAGAAGAGGGTTGGGCGGATAGGCTAAGAGCGCATAGGTAATGCGAAGGATGTCGGAGGTGTTGGCATAGATGCCCACGAGAAGATTATTTATTTGCATATCGATGTAATATAAATCTCTCATAAATCCTGATTGTAATTTGCTGATTAAATTAATAAAATTTGAAACGTTCATTCATTCCTCTTTGGGTTGATTGAAGATTTATGATATTAAATAGTCTTATAGTCCTTAATCAAACCTAACAATATATGAAGAGAAAAATGTAAATTTGCGTGAACAAACTCTTCATGGTTTGGTTAGAATGAAATATTCACAATCTAAAGAACGGACTATTGATCCTAGTATTACTGTTGGAAGAATCTATGATGTCGACGAGGCATAAAGAGTTAGGAACTTTATAGTTCTTCCAATGTATCTTCCGAAGATACTAAATTGACCAGTGCCCATTTAGAGACAATGTAAGAACAAACCAATTAACCTCTTCTATTTCAAGTTCACTTTATGAATTGCATCGTGCTTATCTTAATCCTGAAATGAGATATGTTTCATAACTTCAATATATTCATTTGAGAAAGTACACTCTAGATAAAATTTTGTGAAATAGATGCCTCTATTGGTGATGTATTGGGTTTTGAAATTGACATGTGTATACTTTGTGAAGTTCTCATAGATATGGATTTCATGTAAAAGATTGCTGAAATGCAATGTATATCACCTTATTCTTTATTACTTGAATTGTGAATAAATGAACGCTTGTATACAAAATTAAGTAACGACTTTATTTGGATGAAACAATGTGACTTGTTAGCTCGTCGTCAATACGTTGTTTCTAACTTACTCACAAGTAGTAAATGAGTTGAGGGAATAACAACTAGAAGGGTAAAATGATAATTTTATAAATCCAATCTAGTTGATGATATTAATGAAGGGTAATCATCCGACAATATTTAGTGGATCCGCTCATCACAAATAAGTAGATTTTTGAGTAGGAAATATATTCATTAGAACCGGGAGATTTTTAATGTCAACTCTTTAATGGAGTTAGTTGACATTAAACTAGACTTGGAAAAGTTTGTTATTTGAGTCCAAGAGTTCTAATTAAAGCTTTGTTCATTTGGGTCCATGAGGTCACTATCACAAGTCATTAAAGTAGAGTGTGTTAACTAGAAGCTAAATCAAAATAAGTTCAATTGTTGAACTAGACGTATTTACCGAAAATGGTCTAAAGAGTATTTTTCGTCGTGAATGATAATTGATGTAAAATGTCAATAAGATTTTGAATTTTTTCAAAAATTAATTTAGAGTCACACGGCTGAAAATTGGTTGTCATGCTTAGTGAATTAAATTTTATGACATAATGCAAGGACTTTTCCGTAATTTGTTATGAAAAAATTAGGAAGTAAATATTTTTTTGTAGACACCCATATGGCTGGCCACTTTGTTGGCAGAGATGACCACAAGAAAATTATTTATTTACATATTGATGTAATATAAATCTTTCATAAGTCCTTATTGTAGTTGTTGATTAAATTAATAAATGTTTAAACGTTCATTCTTTCCTTTTTTGTTTGTATGAAGATTTATGATATTAAATAGTCTTATAGTCCTTAATCAAACCTAACAATATATGAAGAGACAAATGTAAATTTGCGTGAACAAACTCTTCATGGTTTGGTTAAAATGAAATATTCACAATCTAAAAATCAACGGACTATTGATCCTAGTATGATTGTTGGAAGAATCTATGATGTCTGGTTATGAGGCATAGAGATTAGGAACTCTATAGTTCTTCCAATGTATTTTTCGAAGATACTGAATTGACTAGTGCACCTTTAGAGACAATGTTAGAACATGAGAGATGGCATTTCATAACTTCAATATATTCATTTGAAAAATAAAACTCTAGATCCAATTTTGTGAACTAGATGCGCTCTATTTGTGATGTATTGAGTTTTGAAGTTGACATGAGTATACTTTTTGAAGTTCTCTTAGATATGTAATTCATGTAGAAGCTTGCTGAAATACAATGTGTATCACATTATGCTTTATTAGTTGGATTGTAAATAAATGTATCGGTCGGTCTCCAAATAGAATAAAGGATTCTTTTTTATGAAACGTTGTGACTTGTTAGCTCCTCGTCAATACATCATGTCTAACTTATTCACAAATATTAAAGGAAGTTGAGGAAATAACAACTAGAAGGGTAAAATGATAATTTTATAAATCTCATCTAGTTGATGATATTCATGAAGGGTAATCTTAGATAACATTCAATGGATCTGCTCAGTATAATTAAGTTGAATTTTAGTAGAAAATAAATTCATTTGAACCGAGAGATTCTCAATGTCAACTCTTTATGAACTTTTGAGTCCGAGTAATGTAGCTCAAGTTTTGTTCATTTGGATCCATAAGGTCACTATTACAAGTCATTATAGTTGGATTGTTAAACTAGAAGCTAAGTCAAAATAAGTTTAAACGTTAAACTAGACATTTTCTCGGAAAATGTCTAAATGGTATTTTTGTCCACATTGACATAAAATGACTTGAATGTCAAAAATAAAATTTTGAATATTTTCATGTGATGTAAATATAAATTCGTTTCTAAAGCCGAGAAGTCTTTTGAGGCATTATGAAATTAATTTCATTATTTGTGCAATATTAATTTTACAATGGGTATTTTAAGAATTGTCTTGAAAGAAATAAGGAAGCATCTAGATGCCCATTCACTAGTGTAAAGTTTGTCCAACATCACCCCAAAGAGGAGAGAATTCTTTGCCTTTAATTATAAAGAAAAGAGGAAATGAATTTCCTTAAAAATGAAATAAATATACTACGTGAGGAAACAAATTTCATTCATTTGAGCATGAGGATGACCGGCCATATACTATGAGAAAGGGGAGAAAAAATAAAATATTGTGTCATGAAAGCATAATAGGAAATAGTAATTACTCTTTCTTAATTTTCTTTGTCCTATATATACACCCTCACATAGAGATATAGAAATAAGTTTTTTGCTCTCATTTTTCTCATTGTGGTCGTCCACTTTCCTCTCTCTCTCTCTCTCTCTCTCTCTCTCTCTCTCTCTCTCTCTCTCTCTCTCTCTCTCTCTCTCTCTCTCTCTCTCTCTCTCTCAAAATACTTCTTTTATTTTGGCACCTAAGTCCTCATTAGACTTAGGTTAAATTAGCTGTTTAGCTCATAAACTTGTTCTTGAGTTATTGTGTTTAATTGTGCCTGACACACAAATCCTTCAAACACTCTTTAGACTCATGTAATAGAAACCTTAGGTTTCTCGAGTTCAAGACGAGGAGTGAAGTTAACAAGCGAGACGAGACGATCTACTTTTTCCTAGGCTCATCAGAGATCAAGCTACAAAAAAGGTTAGTGTTCAAGTAATTAAATAATGTTTTTAATATATACGTGGTCATGCACTTTGCCAAGGTTAGTAAAAATTGTTTTACTAATAAAGAAATTTTATATTCCGTCATTAATGTATTTATAATTATTCTTTCTTAACCCTAAACCTGTTCCGACACATTTTAAATCAAGGGAGGGAGATAAATATATTCTTTTATTTGGTGCATTATTGCATATTGGTAATTGCCCAAAAGAAAAGAGGAAATGAATTTTTTTGAGAAGGAAACAAATGTGCTAAGTGAGGAAACAAATTTCTCTCACTTAAGACATAGGGTGGCCGACTATTTGGAAGAGAAAGGGAGGAGGAAATCAAATATTTTGTCATGAATACACAATAGGAAAGGGTAATTACCCTTTCTTGTATTTCTTTCTCCTATAAATAGAGTCTCACATAGAGATGTGAAAATAAATATTTTGGTCTTACTCTCTCTTCTAGTCGACCATATTCCTCCCTCTCTCTCTAAAATACTCTTTTATTTTGGAACCTAAATCCTCACTTGATCTAGAGAATTAGCGTATGATCCAAGACTTGTTCTTGGTTTATATTGTTTAATAGTGCCCACACACTAAACTCTTTAAACGCTCGAAAACTCTAGTGGTAGAAACTTTCGTGGTTGCTTAAGAATTCAAAGACGAAAGACAGCGAGACAATAATAATTAACAAGCAACAAGAAACTTTCATCCAAGAAGGGACTCTAAAATCAAGCAACAAAAAAAAAGGTAATTAATATGTTTGTATTTATTATATGTTTTAATTAATAACATGTTCATGCACTTTGTCTAGGTAGTAAAATAGTTTACACATATTAAAACAATTTTTTATATTCCGCCATATATGATATGATAATTAATTGTTAAATCCTACATCGATTCCAACATGAGGAGGCGAAGATCGAGATAGGAAAGCACGCGTAGGTCGAGGAAGGAGGGCGGAGGTTAAAGAAAGGCTGGGCGGTGGCAGGTCGGAGGGACGGACGGGGAAGGGAAGGCTGGCCGGAAGGGAGAGAGGAGAGAGTTTTTCAAATGAGAGAAGGGAAATGGTTAGGGAAGTGGAGATTCGGGTGTATTAAAACTCTAGGAGAATTAGAAGCGACATTAGAAGCGACTAGTCGCTTCTAATGTCCTTTATAATCAAAACGACGACATTTTGATAAGTGGGGAAATTAGAAACGATGATGTCGCTTCTAATGTCCCTTCTAATATCCCCAAAGTGAAATTTTGGCGGATAAATTTTGGAGCGCAAAATTTTGGGTAATAGAAGCGACTAGTCGCTTCTAATTACCCTATTTCTATATTTAGTGAAATTTTAGTGGAGAAAAGTTTGAGCCAGTCGCTTCTAATGCCCCAATATCTATACTTCGTGAAATTTTGGCGGACAAAAGTTCGAGCCAATTGTTCGGGCATTAGAAGCGACTAGTCGTTTCCAATTCCCCAATTTCTATACTTAGTGAAATTTTGGCGGAGAAAAGTTCGACCAACGTATTTTGGGTGTTAGAAGCGATTATTCGCTTCTAATGCCCCAATATCCTTAAAAAAAACTGGCGGGGAAGAAGTGAGCCGAAGATATTGGCCATTAGAAGCGACTAGTCGTTTTTAGTTGTTTAAAATTTCATTTTTGGAAAAATCGAGGTGTTAACGTTTGATTCTAAAGGTAAAATGTTGTTTCGAATTAGAAGCGACTAATCGCTTCTAATGCTCCATGTCACTTCTAAGAGTATTTTTTTTTTGTAGTAGTGTGTCTCACACAACATTTTTTGCTATGTAATTACGTTTAAATTAAAATTATTTATGGCAATGCAAATTTTTGCAAGAGGTTATGGAACATGTTGGAAATGTTGTCCCTTGCAAACGTACATCGCCAGTCACTATTCACAATATACAAATTTTGTTCTTAAATTGAATGGATCATCGCTCCACAAAATATTCCAAGATAAAATAATAGATCATAAAATTTCATATTGATATTTGCAATTAAACTTAATCGTTCTAACTTTTACAATTTTTTTTATTTCCATCTGAACATTCATTGACTAAAACTTTAACAAACTATCTATATTTTTGCTATATTTTAGTGTATTTAAAGAAGATGACATTACATGCCAACCAAATGAGTTGTTAAGTCCTTCACCAATATCATGATTATTGTGAAGAAAACTTTCACAAAAATTGGTCCATTGTTTATAGAACATCTTACCAAACTTATGCAATACATTCCAATTTGTGATCCATCATATAACATATAAGCCTTCAATCCCTCTATATTATATTATGCTATGCTTCGGGACACCTAACCCTAAGTGGTGTGTGTTGTACACAATATCAATTTTAGCAAGTTTTAATTCTTTAATTTGACGAAGGAAAGAAAGGCCATACTATGTACCAATAACAACACACATGCATTTATTAAACAATTGGATGAATATAAGCCCTAGGTCTTTCAATGCACAAAAGTACAAGGCAATTTGTACACTAAGGCAATGTAAGCATAAATTGAACACCCACCTAAAAGCTCTTTATAGAGAAGGAGAGTTTATAAAACTAACAAATAAGTAAAACAAAAGCGATTGCAATGTTGCTTCAGGCAACAAATTAATCATTACATGCATCAGTCTAAATATATAAAAAGATAATCAAGATGAAGAAGCCAAAGTTGTGATCTTCGAGCCTGGTTTCTTAATCATTTATCATAAACGAAATATATATTAAAAGATGGAAAATGTTTCATTACTGTTTACGGAACTAAGATTTCAGGAAAAGATTATACAGTATTTAGAGACATACACATGTGTATATATATATATATATATATATATATATATATATATATATATGATTATATCTTACTCATCTCACGTTCTCTTTTTATATAGTATTTCTTTTTATTTATTCATGAATAATATCCGAACTTATTAGAACGGAACACCGTTGGCTGGATTTTGCCACGATTCAGAAACAAAACAAAAATTCTATAAAATCTCAAATGCGCATGGTTAGTTGATTATATAAGTACCATATTCTTGCATAATTACACGTCACAATTCTAAGTTTTTAACTAGTTTTAAACTGCTTGAGCCACGTCAATTTGTGTTATATTACACAACAATCCTCGTATGAGAGTTTCAAGTTTATATTTTTGGGAAAATAATTAGTGACGATAACTTTAAGAGTTAGAAGGAGATTGACATCGAAATTCTATTAGCTTATGCAAGATGTTCACGCAAACGTATTTTGGTGAGTAAATATGAGATAATTTTATAAACAAATGCGAAATAATAAATAATAAAAGAAATGATAATTCAGTTTGGTATAACAATGACCTTATATTAATCTCAACATCAATGCTACTTTTACTAATATTATATGTAAAAACTAAATCAAGTACTCCACCTAATTTTGAAACTCCTATCAATTCTACTATTCAAACGCTCACCTAATGTTTGGTCGCTTCAATGAACATTCATGAAGACTTCAATCAGGCAATCACAAAACTCATACTTCTCAAATATTTTAGTATATGAATTCGTGTTTAGAGAATTACAACCATGTACAAATAATAACTTCACAGTCCGTCAATTTAGCACGGCTAAGAACCTTATGAACTCGATTAAATGGCTTTCTTCATTATTGCTATGGGAGATCTACCCAGCATTTATAACAGTCCTACAAAGTGAAAGTCTTCCTATGACCCCCTCACCTTTTAATGCATCATCTGCCAAACAGGATGTATGGACTGAAATGTTGCAACATTTATGACCAAATCTGTCAAACATGAAAATTCTCAAAATAGACTGAAATGTATTTGGACGATGTTACAATATTATGACAAAATCTGTTAACATAAGAAACTTTCCAAAGATCATAAAATCTGAAAATTAAAACATTTATCACCAAAACAGTCATAATAATATGAAACTTCTTAAAACATGCATAAAAGATATCTTGCGTAAGTTAAAGCCACAAATTATGATATATTTTATTTGGATTTTTGTGAAAAAAATAATCAAGACAATTAATATCAATCAATATAATTAGACGCGATTTCACTTATACAAAAATTAACACGATATGATTAAGCAATTTATTAGCCTCTAATACTGCTAAATTATATATTAAAAATATGTTGGTATTAACTTAATACTGTATCTTTCTTTAGTGTAAAGGTATACTTACATGAGACTCTGAGACAAATATCACTTATCATATATTTGAAATACGGGTCTATTAGCTAAATATCCAAAAATAGATTTACCAATTTCAATATACCAAATTTTATGTAAATACCCATTGAAAATTGTTAACAAAAATTTTTGGACTATTTTATCCAAAATGTATTTCTGGTCGAAGTTATAAAAAAATTTTAAAAAATAATAATAGTAAATAAACAGTAAACAAAAACTGATCCCACACGTCATTAATGAGGAAGTAATTAACAATATTAAATAAAATTTCAAATCCAACGAAATAAATGAAGTAATTTAGGAGAGAGAATTCCTTATTTCTAAAACAAGAAAATGCATGCAAACATTTTCACCCATATGAAAATTCAATGAACCATACAAAATTCATGAAGAACACAGAGTATTGAATACCCAAAAATACGATCAATCGAGAAAATATATATATATATATATATATATATTTATGTGTTAACAGTAAAAAGTATGTAAACATATTTATACTCGTAAATAGTATTAAAAATTATTAATATACATGTAACATGGTATAAACGGAAAATAATACTTGAAAACAGATTAAAAAATTATTTGGAAAATAAATAACAAGAAATTTATTATGAACTCAGAAAAAATATTACTTTTAAGACGAGAAGAAAAATAGTGTTGATCTGAAATAGTATACTCGTAAACAATATTAACATTTATTCAATTAACAGTAAATAACATGATGTAAATGTAAATAAAAGTTGAAAATAGATTGAAAACTTACCCAAAAAATAATAAAATGAAAACTGTGTTACGAACCCAGTTAAAACATGAATTTTGAGACAAAAATATGTAAAAAGTTGATATGAATTGGTCAACCGGCTATAACAAAAAATAAAATAATAAATGTGTTTATTAACTGTCTAACAAAGGAAAATAAATGAGGTGTGATTAATTACCACGATTAAAGAAACTGATTACATGATTTGTTTTCTTTTTAATACATAAAAATTTTGTTAATAAGTAAACATTAGTTTGAGCAAATTGAATGATGAAATAGTTTACTCGTAAACAATTATTAAAAATTATTCAATTAACATGCTGTAAAGGTAAACCTTATATAAAAGCTAATTTTCAGAAACTATATTCGGAATCAGTCAAATTTATAACAAAATAAAACCATTAATTGAAGGATTACGCTAAAAAAAGAAATAATCATGTAGTAGTTATCAAAATTAAAGAAAAATAATTAAGCAGGATTTATTTATATTTTTTAGCAAAAAAAAACTGGTGATAAAAATCGGACCAATTTCGCATTAAAACTATATTTATCAAATCTTAAAAAACTTTTCAGATTTGAAAAATTCAAATGAAGTTCGAAAAAAAATTTAAAATTTTCAAATCGAAAAAAAATACCAGGAAAATTTCATCGTAGGGGTATATTTTATCTAATAATCTTGTAAACAATTTTAAGTGAGTATTTACACAAAATTGAAGAAACGTATGATATAATGAAATTAGTAAACGTAAATATGGGTAAATAACTGATTTTTTGTTGAAATATTGAAATTTTGTTTGCTGTTATTTAGAAGATAACTTTTTTTTGATGAGTTGCCATTATTTATTTGATTGATGTAGAAGACTTTGATTTGATGTATTATGGTAATTTATCAGGACCAGATCATAAGTTTCAACCACATAATTAGACTCTAAACGTGAATAGTAGTGATTTATAAATTACAACTAAATGGCAAGTCCTAGCTCGTATCTTCATTTATTATTTTAATAAGGAGGTTGTAGATTTATGACTAATTTCTGAAAGATCATCTACTCGTACCAAATCACATTCATTCCGTCTACTTTTATTTTCTCCAAGTCTCTTTTATACTTTTGTCTATATTATAATACCACTATACCTAATAAAATATTTTATACTAAAAAAACAGCTCAATGGTTTATATAACAGTGATTTGTGACTAATATGCATAGTTCTAAACAATATAACTAATGAATACTCATATATAAAATATTATCCATGACTTAAAATAATTGTTAATTGAGGATAGTTGTTCGATTATTTAATATTATTTTTGTTCAACTTTTATGATATAGTTTTAGCTGTCTAATTTTAATAAACACTGATTTAAAATAAATGATTTATAGAATTAATCGGCTGGAACTTAGGAATTAGTTTTAAATGACCTAGGATCTCTGGAGTTTGATTAATTATTATTAGCAGCTGTTTGTTAACGGTACGTACATGAAAAGTGCACTGTGCATGATAAGAGTACTTGTCAATTTAGTTCTTTTGTTTCTCCTTCAGTGGGATCCTATGCATATATTCACGAACTATATATGTGTATTCATTAAAGGCGCATTGTTTCAATACTACAGAAACATCTTTGAAATTTGATTGCATATATCCACGAACTATATATGTGTATTCATTAAAGGCGCATTGTTTAAATACTAAAGAAACATCTTTGAAATTTGATTAGTTTATATTTTTTTTATTTGCATGTGTTATATGTATATACATCGTCCCGTATAAGCGATAAAGATGAAACCAAAAGTAGTGGATTCCAAGTAATTAGGGTATGCCATCACTTGTGTTGTGTCACAAAATCACCTCACATATATACAATACACGCAAATTACATATAATTATGGGTCAATTAGCAAAATATCCATGTTTACGAATTTCATTTTACTCAACGTTTAATTAATTTTTCGTAGATACCCATTGAGTTTTGTTAACTAAAAAATTCGGACTAATTTAGCCCTTTTTGAATTCCCGCCTAAAATTTTCGCTTGAAAAGCATTTTAGACTCATTATTATCGTAAACAATTTTTTCTGGGTATTTACGAAAAATTAACCAAATATTAAGTATAATGAAATTATCAAACATAAACATGGGTAAACCCTTAATTTTTTGTATAATTATTATATATATGTATATAATTTCTATACCTTTTTGAACGAACAAAATAACCCTTATGTACGTACGTACGTAAAGGCAGAGAAGTCAATAGTGAAGGCTTGTCATTTGTATCGAAGAGCATATCGAGGGAAGGGATAACTACATTGCTGAAATCAGTAATCCAAGTCATGCTTACCTATGCGATAAATTGTTAAGCTGCAAAAATTTTTTTGGGAAGGGATAAAGAGGGCTTCAAGAGAATTTAGGTTGAAAAACGAAATGACAAACCGGTATATGGCTCTGTTAAACTGAAAAGAAATATATCAGCCCACACGCTCACGCGGACTAAGATTGAGGAAGTTGGACACGTTTAATAGAGCTTGTTTGGCTAAACTGGCTTGGTGTATGGTCAGTAAAGGAAGTCAACTATGAGAAAATGTTTTAAGCGCTAAATACTTTAGAGATGAGAGTTTTATTCATTGGAAAAGCATTCAGAATGGGTCGAGTGGTTGGAAGGACATTCTAAGACGGAGGGATCTCATTCGAGATAACGCCCATTATACCATCGGAGATAGGAAACGGATGAGGATATTCAAAGACAAATGGCTCGAACCAGGGGCGGTTCGACAACTGGCAGGGTCAAGCTTTGATGAGGATGCGAGAGTGGATGAGGTGTTCCATCAAGGAACCAGGGCGTGGGAAAGTTCCAGAGTCCGAGAAATATGCGCCCAAGAGAGACGAGTTGAAATCCTGAAAATAGTTACGCTGCCACGCGGGAAATTAGATAAACTCATCTAAAAGCTGAGTGTCTCAAGGTAGTTTAGCGTCAAATCGGCCTACGATACAATCGCACGAGTTGCCTTTGATCCAATCGACATAATTTGGAAAAGGTCATGGGGTTTCAAGTTTAACAACAGATACAAATTACCCCTATGGAGATTAGTGTTGGAATTTAGTTAACAATTAACCTAATTAATTATGAAACATATCAATATATGGCGGAAATTCATAATTCAATTTAACATGTTAAAAAGTTTTAAAACATATTCAATAACCATGTCATTAAATCTAATCTAGATGTCAACAAATTTCTAAACATATTAATAAATTCATTCAAACATGCAAACGAGTGATGCGTGTGAAATTCTAGGTCAAGAGAGAGAAGAGTCTTCCTTTTATTTCAAGGAGAATGGGCTTAAGTTAGGTCAAAAACAGTTAATGGCCCATTAATCAAACTTAAGCCCAATAACTTATTTAAAAAAAAATTCAACTCACTTATACCATATAAGTGGCCGGCCATGTTGTCAAAATTATGTCCCAAATTTATTTGATTTATTTCTAAAATGATATTTAATTAATTTAGAACATCTCATTTATTTAATGACAAGTCATTAATTATTTTCATACTAATCAATGTAGTACGAAACGAGAAAATATTTATTTTCATCTTTTATTTATTTGAATCATCAAATTATGTTATTATCAATATAATAACATAATATGATTCGTTTAATAAATGTAATAATAAATAACCAATAATTTATTTAATTACTTAGAAAATAATTTTCTTAGCGCTAATCACAATTTACGTGGAATGAGAAAATCAAACATTTTTTGTTCACCAAAATCTCGTCCGAGAATCTATCATTGAGACCTTATGGACCCACATGAACGAAACTTTAGAAAGTTCAAAAACTTTTCCTGACTTTTAATTCTTAATATTAGTCGATTCCACTAAAGGACCAATATTTAACATCTCTAAGTTCATATGCGTTTATATTTCTGTTTGATGTGATAAAACTATTCTTTACACGGTCCACGATATATTTTACAATATTACCCTTTGTGTGTATCATTAACTCAGAAGAATGTAAAATTATTGTTTTACCCATGAGTTATTATTTCACCAAGTCCTCTGTTATTTGTAAACGAGAAAAACATAAAGTGAGATGTCTCAACATGTCACATGTTTTATTTCAAAGAATTCTTTATTCGATGAATACTATGCCTGGTTTATTTGATCACACTCTCATAACAGAGCATGGTGTGATACTAATGCCTTAGCATTGTTTCAACACATATTCCATATCCGTGAGTCACATATTTCAACAAAACATTATTATGACACCAACCGTCAGGTCAATGAAACTTCACTTAGCCATTGCCCATTGACAAATCAAATGTCATAAAGTGTTCCAAAAAGATATGTACTCACCTCAGGATTTAGGTAATTACTAAAATATCTCTCGTATGTGAGTTTGAGATTTCGAGTGATTAAACGGTTTTATCTCAAACTTCAAAACTTCACAGGTCTTGTTCAATATCTTCATTAAGATATCAAGAATGAATTACAGAGTCACAACTCTCCATATCACAAGATAAGATATCGTTTAAATCATTCTAACAATCATTACTAAGAATCGATTGCCCCAATCGATCTTTAGATTGCGAACTATTATTTAAACCAGTCATAAGAAGGTATCTTGTCAAGTCTGTACTTAGCACTTCTTTCGTTGATGACAGTTTCAGAGCATAGACATTCATGCATAAACACAATCTTAAAATAAGAATGAATATACAGTTTTTATTTAAATTCAAAACAAACAAATACAAAAGTATTTAATATCAAAAATCTCCTTTGTGGGCATAAATGCCAACAAACTCCCATTTGACTCAAAGGATCCTAATCCTTCTAGGTGTCCCTCGAAGACCTTACTAGTTAAAGGCTTCGTGAATGGATCAGCAATGTTGTCCAACATTGAGATCTTCATAACCGTTGCGTCCCTTCTGTGAACTATATCTCGTATCAGGTGATATTTCTGCTCGATGTGTTTTGAGCGGTTGTGACTTCTTGGTTCCTTACAGTTAGCAACGGCCCTGTTGTTATCACAATAAAGTGTAATGGGCTCGTTCGCACTTGGAACTACTTCCAAGTACATCAGGAATTTCCTCAGCCACACACCCTCCTTTGCAGCTTCGCAAGCTGCCACATACTCGGCTTCCATGGTCGAGTCAGTAACACAAGATTGCTTTATACTCCTCTAGACCACGGATCCACCATTCAGGGTGAACACAGACCTGATGTTGATTTCCTAGAATCCTTATCCGCTTGAAAGTCGGAATCGGTATACCCCGTCATATTTATGTCATCACCTGAGTATGCAAGCATATTGTTTCTCGTTCTCCAGAGATACTTGAGAACATGCTCGACCGCAACCCAATGCTCGGGTCCAGGATTCATTTGGAATCTACTCACCACGCCCACTGCGTAACAAATATATGGCCTAGGGCAAAGCATCGCATACATGAGACTTCCCACGGCTGAAGCGTAGGGAATGTGTCTCATGTCCTCTATCTCTTGAGGAATCTTGGGAGACTGCTCACTAGATAGATGCATTCCATGTCTGAAAGGTAGTTGTCCTTTCTTGGAGTTCTGCATACTCAAGCGATCCATGATCTTATCAATATAAGATTCTTGAGAAAACACTAACTTCCGCTTCTTCCGATCTCTAAAGATCTGAATCCCCAAAATGTAAGCAGTCTCTCCAAGATCCTTCGTCTCAAACTGCTTTGACATCCAGATCTTAACCTCTGATAACTTTCTCACATCATTCTCAATGAGTAGTATGTCATCTACATAAAGGACTAAGAAGACCACTTTGCCATCGTTTATCATCTTATAAACGCATGGCTCATCTAATGACTGATAAAAAACGTAGCATTTCACAGTCTCGTCGAATCTAATATTCCACGATCTAGATGCTTGCTTTAGCCCATAAATAGACTTCAACAACTCACAAATCTTGCCTTGTTGGCCTTTCTCCATGAACCCGTCTGGTTGAGCCATGTAAATGCGCTGGTCAAGATTTTCATTCAGAAATGCGATCTTGACATCCATCTACAAGATTTCATAATCTAGGGCGGCAGCAATGGATAAAAGAGTACATATAGACTTTAGCATCGCCACGGGCGAGAAGGTATCTTCATAGTCGATACCTTCCTTTTGTGTGAACCCCTTCGCCACAAGTCGTGCCTTAAATGTCTCAACATTTCCATCCGGTCCTCTTTTCTTCTTGTAGATTCATTTACATCCAACAGGCTTGATGCCTTCGGGTAAATCTACAAGTTTCGAGATCTCGTTGACATACATCGAATGCATTTCAACGTTCATGACTTCTTGCCATAGGTTTGCATCGGAACTCTGCATCTCCTGGGAAAATGATACTGGATCATCTTCCTCCTTGTATGCGACTGCAGCAAAGGCCTCCTCGATGTACATCAATCGCTCAGGTTGTCGTACAATCCTGTTACTACGACGAATCGTAGGAGGCTCAAGTTCCGAGTGTGGTTCTTCTACTTTTAGGACTCGTCCTATCTTGTGAAGTACCAGCTACTTCACCCAAGATCTCCTTCAGCACAAGGTTGCTTCTCGGTACAGTATTCTTCATGTAATCCTCTTCAAGAAACCTTGCGTTCGTACTAACGAACGTTTTCTTCACAGTAGGACTATAGAATGTGTACCCTTTTGTTTCTTTGGGATATCCTATGAAAAGGCATAATTCTGAATGACTAGCCAACTTGCTAGTCTTTTGTCTCAACACGTGTGCTAGATAACCCCAGATTTTGATGTGGTTTAGAACATATTTCTTACCACACCATCTCTCGTAGGGAGTGCCGGGAACCGTTTTTGACGGAACCTGGTTCAGAATATGAGCTGTCGTTTCTAAGGCATATCCCCAGAACGAATCAGAAAGAGATGAGTAACTTATAATCGATCTCGCCATATCTAATAGAGTTCGATTCCTTCTCTCTAATGCACTGTTTTTTTGTGGAGTGCCAGGTGATGTAAGCTGAGAATGGATGCCTTCTTCTTTAAGAAGATTTTCGAACTCATCATACAAGTACTCTCCGCCTCGATCTGATCGAAGGGTTTTGATTTGTTTCTCTCTTTGCTTCACAACCAAAGCCCGATATTCTTTGAACATTTCAAAAGTATCAGATTCGTGTCGCATTAAGAAAACATGACCAAAACGTGAGTAGTCATCAGTGAAGGTTACAAAGTATTCGTAACCTCTTCTTACCTAAATATTGATTGGACCACATACATCACTATGTATGAGTTCCAACACTTGTGTGGCTCTTAGACCTTTCGAAGAGAAAGGTCTCTTGGTCATCTTGCCTTCAAGACAGGATTCACACATGGGCATAGATCCTATGTTTAGAGACTTCAAAGGACCATCCTTCGTTAACCTCTAAATCCTGTCTAGGCCAATATTTCCAATATGTAAGTGCCATAGATATGTGTCATCCGTTTCATCACTATAAAACGTCTAACGCTTCCTAAGTGGATCACTATTCACCTCAGTATCCAAGATTGTCGGCTCATTTGGATATAGATAATAAATAGAATCTACGCGATGAGCTTTAGTAATAAAACAACCATTAAGAAAAATTTCAATACCATTATGGACTTTAAATTCAAAATGTTGTTCTTCTAAACGACCAAAAGAAATCAAGTTCTTGCAAAATTTCGGAACATAATAAACGTTATTCAATAATAAAGTTTTATTCCCAAAATTCAGCTCCATGGTCCCGACAAATCTGGCTTTGACTTTCGTTCCATTCCCCCAGTTGAACGTGAACTCCTCATCACATAAGCGTCTGGTTTGCCTGAAACCATTCAGATTACACACAATATGATCAGAAAGCCCCGCAGTCTAAAATCCAGGGTGATTCTTTATATGTCGTGTAACATGCTTGGCTGACGAAAACCATACCTTTCCCACTAACAGTCTTGAGGTAGGCAGAGCAGTTCCTTCGCCGATGGCCGACTTCTCCGCAATGGTGGCACTTGTGTTTAGACTTGTCCACTTTTGCGATGCCATTGCCCTTGACATCCGCAGCCTTCTTGTAAGGCATCTTGGATCCCATTCGATTGGCGTTTTTGGGACCCTTCATCACTCTCTTAGAACCAGAAGTGGAAGTCCTATTAAGCAACATTGACTTCACCAATCTTCTTCTTGGTCTTAGGGAGAAGTCCCTCGGTATTCTGCAACAACCTCATGAGTTCGGTTACAAAATAATCGAGCTTGTTCATGGAGTAGTTCAGACGGAAGCTATCGAAAGATTCTGTCAAAATCTCCAAGATCATGTCGAACTTGGTGATTCCATCGATCTCCGATCCGAGAATCTCCATGTCATTCAGGTGACCTATGATCACTAGCATGTGGTCCCTGACTGGCGTTCCCGGCTTCATCCAGCAATTCATGAAATTGTGGATTGCCTGCTGCCTCGCCTGACGCCCATGACATCCAAACATGTCATGAAGATTATAGAGCATGTCATATGCCGTGGCAATGCCCTTTTGAGATTGTTGCAACACATTGCTCATGGAACCCAAGATATAACACTTGGCAATCTCATCGGACCTAACCCACGTTTCATACGTGTCCTTGCCCTCCTGTCTTGAGTCAACACTCGGAGCTGGAGGACACGGGGTAGTGAGAACATACTTGTGTTTTTCCACCGTCAATACGATGTCGATGTTACATTTCCAATCAACGTAATTCTCACCCTCAAGTTTGTTGTAACTCAATATAGATACAAGTGGATTCATGATATATTGCTAAAATTAAATCAAATAAATATATTTAGCATGTGCTACAATTTCGAATTATGATGCATGTACAATCCTAGTTAGGTGAGGAAAGCGATAAATAATTCATGATATTATGAACAAAAATGATTAATTGTTTTTCCTAGGGGAAACCGCAATTGATCGCCTTTCATAGTCGTGACACATCACTATTTAGTTTGAACCATACAAGAAGTCAGAACTTCAAGTTCTTGTTAATTACCATGGACTTTGGTCACTTATTTGTAACGCGTAGCCTCTATGGAGGGTTACTTTTAAAAAATAAGTCTAAGTGTGTAACCAACATGTGGACCATTATCCAAGTCACTTTGAAAATAGTTCTCCTAGGGGAGACTCCGCTTCATCGTTCCTCTTTATAGCTTAGTTCGTAACAATTCAATTAACTATGTGCTTCCAAAGTACTCCCATTAAAGGGAAGGCCACGAACGTGACTCTTATTTCATTCACACAAGTTAATTAAATTCATTTTGGGGACCTTGAGTTATTTCAACGACAAATAACCCTCCCACTTAGTTTTTGCAAAAAATCACATTTTTGTGGATTGTGTTCAATTTCATAACTAATTTTATAAATTAAACTACAATAATGCATGAAAAAATTTTATATAGTGTTGGCGTTCTATCCTATATGACATGTGA
Organism: Urtica urens; assembly: GCA_958296335.1. Classification (NCBI taxonomy): domain Eukaryota; kingdom Viridiplantae; phylum Streptophyta; class Magnoliopsida; order Rosales; family Urticaceae; genus Urtica; species Urtica urens. Next base: position 9,516,545 of record OY282531.1, read on the forward strand.
GTGAATATGAGATAAGTTTAAATAAATAAAAACATAATATTCAACTTATCTAATGGCCCATTTCTAAATTTACAACCCTTTACAAAAAGAAAAATAAATAAACTATTTAATTTCTTGTCTTGCGTCGAGCCGTCGAAATTCCGAGGTTTTAAAACTTAGAGATCAATATCTCTCACTCAAATAACTAAATTCACTTTTATTAATTCAAACATAATATAAGCAAATTTAATTATTCAAGATTTTAAAATTATTCGGAAACAATTTTCGAATCTCGGTCGTCGGGCCTAACCTAGCTAGCACGCGCGCGTCCGAAGACACACGGCCACGCTAGAGTTTTGGTCGATCCAAACAGACCTCATGCGTCTCATACACAGGTCCTTGGGCCATTAGGAATGGTCCGGGATAGCTCCCACGCGTTCTATAACGCGCGGCCATTCCGGTGATAGCCTCCTTTCTTCTTGTCCTCCCGGATTACAAATTAACAAAATTTAACTTTACAACATGTTAAAAATTTAAATAAAATAAACTAAAACCGGGATGTAACCCGAAAATAATCTTAGGGCCAAATAAAATAAGGATCCATCCATAAAACGCACATACATTCACAAATGCAATTCATACAAAAACGCCAACACATAAAATCGATTTTAATGACAATTATGGCACTGATACCATTTGTTGGAATTTACTTAACAATTAACCTAATTAATTATGAAACATATCAATATATGGAGGATTTTTATAATTCAATTTAACATGTAAAAACGTTTTAAAACATATTCAATAACCATGTCATTAAATCTAATAGCATGTCAAAAAGTTTCTAAACATATTAATAAATTCATTCAAACATGCAGATGACTGATCTAAAATTTCTAACAATCCTACAATGATTATTATATTCAGATCCAACTCGTTTATAGGAGACTTACAGTGGGTTCGGATCTGCGAGAATTAGCCCCCGGTATGCGTCCAAGTGCTTGGCCGAAAGTCCTTCTCACGCGCCTCTAGGATGTCCTAAAATCCGTCATTGCTCCGTTGCTCCAAAAGGTGGCCGACCCTATGGGTAAAATATCACTCAAACAACCACAAGTTGAATCAATGATAATACTTAAGGAGATTTTATGAGACAAAGAAGGTGGGCTCTTTTGTGGGAACAATGGGGAAAATGAATAAAACAAAAGCTTAACAATTTCACTCTCTTTTCTCTTTGGGGTTTTTGGCCGTGTATAATTCTCTTGGGGAGAGAAATATAGTCGGCCAACACAAGGAGGGGCGGAAGAGAGTATGCGTGTGAAATTCTAGGTCAAGAGAGAAAGAACAGTCTTCCTTTTATTTCAAGGAGAATCAGTTTAAGTTAGGTCAAAAACCGTTAATGACCCATTAATCAAACGCACAATAATTCATTTAAACAATTTTCCAACTCATTTATACCATATAAGTGGCCGGCCATGTTGTCAAAATTATGTCCCAAATTTATTTGTTTTATTTCTAAAATAATATTTAATTAATTTAGAACATCTCATTTATTTAATGACAAGTCATTAATTATTTCATACTAATCAATGTAGTACGAAATGAGAAAATATTTATTTTCATCTTTTATTTATTTGAATCATCAAATTATATTATTATCAATATAATAACATAATATGTCTCGTTAAATAAATGAAATAATAAATAACCAATTATTTATTTAATTAGTTAGAAAATAATTTTCTTAGCGTAAATCACAATTTACGAGGAATGATAAAATCAATCATTTTTGTTCACCAAAATCTCGTTCGAGAGTCTATCATTGAGACCTTATGGTCCCACATGAACGAAGTTTAGAATAAAGTTCGGACACTAAAGTTCACAAACTTTTTCCGACTTTTAATTCTTAATATTAGTCGATTCCACTAAAGGACCAATATTGAACATCTCTAAGTTTGTGATTGATGTGACAAAACTATTCTTCACACGTTTCACGGTATATTTTACAATATTACCCTTTTTGTGTATCATTAACTCAGAAGAATGTAAAAATACCATTTTACCCCTGAGTTATTATTTCACCAAGTCCTCTGTTATTTGTGAATGAGAAAAACATAAAGTGAGATGTCTCAACATGTCACATATTTTATTTCAAAGAATTTTTTATTCGATGAATACCAGGTCTGGTTTATTTGATCACACTCTCATAACAGAGCATGGTGTGATACTAATGCCTTAGCATTGTTTCAACACAAATTCCATATCTGTGAGTCACGTATTTCAACAAAACATTATTATGACACCAACCTTCGGGTCAATGAAACTTCACTTAGCCATTTTCCATTGACAAATCAAATGTCATAAAGTGTTGCAAAAAGATATGTACTCACTTCAGGATTTAGGTAATTACTAAAATACCTCTCGTATGTGAGTTTGAGGTTTCGAGTGATTAAACAGTTTTATCTCAAACTTCAAAACTTCACAAGTCTTGTTCAATATCTTCATTAAGATATCAAGAATGAATTATAGAGTCATAACTCTCCATATCACAAGATAAGATATCGTTTAATTCATTCTAACAATCATTACTAAGAATCGATTGCCCAATCGATCTTTAGATTGCAAACTATTATTTAAACTAGTCGTAAGAAGGTAACTTGTCAACTCTGTACTTAGACCTTCTTTCGTTGATGATAGTTTGAGAGCGTAAACATTAATGCATAAACACAATCTTAAAAAATAAGAACGAATATTCAATTTTTATTTAAATTCAAAACAAATAAATACAAAAGTATTTAATATAAAAAATCTTCTTTGTGGGCATAAATGCCAACAACTAGGGCGTGACTGGCGAAGAACATTCAAGGGCTGGAAAATAAATGCCGAATCTGCGGTGGAGACTCCGAATTAGCGATCCACCTCTTCTTCAAATGCCCTCTGGCGAGAGGACAATGGCTCTCACGAGGGTTGTGCAAAATATGAAACGCGGAATCATGGCGATCTGGTGGGATATTATATCATAGATTATGCTCTCTAATGACGAAGAAAACTCCTTTTTGAAGAATGACAAGTTCATCGAAAGGGAAATAGTCATTATCGAGTCGATTTGGAGAGCCATGAATGATCTTATCTTTAGAGGAACGACGATTCTCATATCTATCCTGGTTTTGAATACACAGAAAAAGTTTGCAGACATTAACGACATCAAAGACGAGGGCTTATCATCACTTGGGAAGCCGAGGTAGTCAGCAACTAAGAAATGACAGAAGCCTTAGGTGAGAACTATCAAAATCAATGTCGATGCGGCATACAAGGATGGAGCAACGGTTGTAGGAGTGGTGGTCAGATCAGGGATAAGAGAGGTTAAGTATATATGGAGGAAAAAATCGATGCAGACTCGGTAACAAAGGCAGAAGTAAAGACTGTGGTTTTAGGACTAAAGCTTGAAAAATTATATGGCCATGGCAAAGTGGAAACCGAAGGTGATAACAAAACGGTAATAGAGCAAGTGGGAAAAAATTCGAAAGATTGAAACTCGAGGATGATTTCTCATTTCGAGCATATTTTGGAAGAGTCCAAGAATTCTGTGACATGTTGTTTTAGATGGAAAAATAGAAATAGTAACAAAGTTGCTCATTTACTAGCTTAATGGGGTAGTTATAGTGATGAGTTTCAAGTTTGTAATCTAAGGGAGGCATCGACTTTTATTCGTGACAAAATTCTCGATGAAATGCTTTGATATAGTTAGCACTCTGTTCCTTCTCGTCGCACCCTAGGGAAGCGAGGGGTTTTAATGAGGCACCATTTTTTTAAAAAAATTTATCAACACAAAGGATTTTAAAACTCAATCCAATTTTTTTTATTGAAGGGCGTTTATTGATTTATTTATTTCTATAACTTGATCTGAAACTCAATCAGGTATAAAATAGTTAATCTTCGATCATTTTCTGAGCATAAATATATATAAAGTTTATATTTTTATTAACTGGTCTTTTAGCTATATACCCATAAAAAAGTTTATTAATTTCAAAATTCCCATAATTTTGTAAACTTTGTGTAAGTACCCACTTCAAATGTTTTACATAATTATTTGGACTATTTTGAGCCGAATTTGAAAATGTTTACAAAACTGCAAGATGAGGGTAGTTTGGATAGAATATTCGTGTAAAAAAAATGAGTGGGCATTTACAATAAATTTACAAGATGTTTGGTATATTAAAAACACTAAACACAAAAGTGGGTAAAGAATCAATTTTTTGTTTATTAGCAGACAAGGAATTATTTTAATAACTTAATATTAATGTGCAAAAACAGGATAATGTCTACATTTGAACACTATAACTTCTTTATGAAACTTGACAGGATAATGCCTATATTAATTATTGTTTTAAGATTAAGAAGGTGACTAACCATGAAGTGGTGAGCAAGATGTAATGAGTTAAGGATGCAACAGGCGGCGTTGTATTTTTTAGGCATTTTCTACTTGTGAGGATTGAACTCATATCTTTAATTGGAGCGATGAGATAACAATGATGATTAAATTGGTATTTTTTTAATATAATTTTGTGCCGAAGTAAGAAATATGTAGCATCAACATTATACACTTTGAAAGAGCTCATAACTCATACACATTAAAAAATCATGGAAGACTTAACTATCTATGAAAAATTATGAGAAAATTCAAAAAAATTGGAATTATAATTTAAAACAAAAAATTTCTAAATTAACAAAATTTTATTCGAGATTTAAACTTGAGAGAAAGGAAGAATACATTACTTAATAAAATTGAAGTTTTTCTTTGAAAAATCTTGTATGCGCATTGAAAATAATGATTTTGCTCATGTACAAGATTGTGAAGTTCTCATAGATATGGAATTCATGTACAAGATTGCTGAATGCAATGTATATCACCTCATGCTTTATTACTTGACTGTGAATAAATGAACGTGAAATATCCAAAATTAAGTAACGTCTTTATTTGGATGAAACAATGTGGCTTGTTAGCTCCTCGTCAATACGTTGTTTCTAACGTTGTTGTTTCCTCAACAACTACAAGGGTAAAATGGTAATTTTATAAATCTAATCTAGTTGGTGATATTGATGAAGGGTAATCATAGATAACATTCAATGGATCCACTAAACATAATTAAGTTGAATTTGAGTGGAAAATAAATTCATTTGACCCGAGAGATTCTCAAAGTCAATTCTTTAATGGAGTCAGTTGACATTAAGCTAATGCTCGAAAAACGTTTGTGAAATTTTGATTCCAAGTATAATAGCTCATGCTTTGTTCATATGGATCCATAATGTCATTATTACAAGTCATTTAGAGTAGGATTGTCAAATCAGAAGTTAAGTTAAAATAAGTTCAAGTGTTGAACTCGACGTTTTCCCAGAAAATATCTAAATGGTATTTTTGTCCAAATGAGATTTTGAATATTTTTATATGATGGAAATATAAATTATTTTCTAAAGCCGAGATGTCGTTTGGGGCATTATGAAATTAATTTCATTATTGGTGCAATATTAATCCTACAATGGGTATTTTAAGAGTTGTCTTAGAAAGAAATAAGGAAGCATATATGAGCATCTAGAAGCTCCTCCTTTATATATAGGATTCGGCCAACATCGAGAGAAGAGAGAAATTATATCTTGAAATTCATTTGTCTTGAAGTATGAAGATACTTGCCAAAAAGGAAAATAGGAAGTAAATTTCTTTGAGAAGTAAACAATTATGCTAAGTGAGGAAACAAATTTTCATCACTAATGCACATGAGAGTCACGGCCACCTACTAGAGAAAGAGAAGCGCAACCCAAATATTGTGTCACGAATACACAATAGGAAATGCTTGTTACCCTTTCTTGTAATTCATTTTCTTATAAATAGAGTCTCACATTGAGATGTGAATATAAGTTTTTTTTCACTTGCTCTCTCTCTCTCTCTCTCTCTCTCTCTCTCTCTCTCTCTCTCTCTCTCTCTCTCTCTCTCTCTCTTGCCGTGCATTCTCTCTCCCTCTCTCTCTCTCTAAAATATCTCTTTTATTTTTGGCACCTAAGTCCTTATTAGACTTGGACCCAAATTAGCTCTTTAGCTTATAAACTTGTTCTTGAATTATTGTGTTTAATTGTACCCAGACACAAATCCTTCAAACTCTCTATAAACTCTTGTAATAGAAACTTTAGGTTACTCGAATTCAAGACTAGGTGCGAAGGAGATGAGATTTTTGTGGAGACGAAGCTTGGAGCGAGACGAGACGATCAACCTTTCCTAATACTTCTCAAAGATCAAGCTACAAGAAAGGTTAGTCCCAAGTAAATTATAATTAGATAATGTTTTTATATAATTTGATGTTCATGCACTTTACCTAGGTTAGTAAAAATAGTTTTACTTGTAAAGAAATTTTTATATTCTGCTATTAACTTGTTAATGATAATTTTTCTTAATCCTAAACCTATTCCAACAGTAGCAACGAGGTAGATATTGAGAGGATAGTGGCGAGGTACTTCGAAGACATATTCACATCGTCGAGACCGTTGACTCGGGAGATTGAGATAGTGACGGAGAGCATTCTGCCTAAGATTACAGAGGCGATGAATCATGAGCTTGAGAGACCCTTTGAGCCTTTCAGTTAAGAATGTGCTTTTTTATGAAAGTGATCAAAGCACCAGGGTCAGACACATTCCCTGCGACTTTAACTAGAAGTATTGGGATATGGTTGGGGATTCGGTTTCGAGGAAATGCTTAGGGATACTTAATGATACGGATGAGATGGGAGCATGAACAATACGATTATCACCCTCGTTAATGAATGTTGAGGACTCGGGGACGATGAGTGGTTTTAGACCTATTAGTTTGTGCAACATAATCTATAAGATAGTGGCCGGATGTTTGGTCAACCGTTTTTAGGGTATGATGCACAAGGCTATATCAGAGATACAAGTGCTTTCTTAGGAGGTAGACTCGTATTTGATAAGGTCATGGTGAGATTCAAGCCTCTTCACATGATGAAGAGATGTAGGTTTGGTAATGGTAAGTGTGCGTCACTTAAGCTTGATATGGCAAAGGCATGTGATAGATTTGAGTAGGCCTTTTTGGAGAAGACGATATTGCGACTTGGATATTTCCAACATTAGGTGAGGTTAGTGATGAGATGCGTCACTCCGGACAGTTTCACCTTCAATATAATCGGAGACACCAGGGGCTAGGTGATTTTCTTTAGAGATCTTCGACAGGGAGACCCGATCTCCCCATTTCTTTTTCTCGTGTTCTCAGAGGGACTCTCGAGTCTGTTTAGCACGGATGAGAGTTTGGGAGACGTTTCAGGAGTTAGGTTTAGGAATCGTCACATGTCACACTTATTTTTTGCACACGATAGCATGATGTTCTTCATGACACGACCAGAGGAGTGTGAGAGAGTAGCTGAGATCATCTCAAGTTATTCAAGGTTGCATGTCAGCTAGTAAATTTTTAGATGTCTGACGTTTGTTTCGACAAAGACGTTTGAACGAGGATATAGAGTTGTTACACCAAGTACTAGGAGTCATGGGGACGTAGCGCCATAAACATTGTCTTGGAGTTCCCGCTTATACATGTTGTAGGAAGGCGAAAATTTTGTATTGTGAGAGACCGTGTTTGGGAGAAGATCATGAGCTAGAATAGTATTTCCCTCTCGTAGGCAGGCACAAAGATTCTCATTAAGTTTGATCTTCAGACCATTCCTAGCTATGAAGTTTCGTCTCACAAGATGTCGAAATCCCTTATCTCTGATATTCATTCAGCTATCTCTAGGTTCTGATGGGAAGGAGGCACATGGAACATGAAGATCCCCTTAGTAGCTTAGGGTGTACTTACTAGACAAAATTTAGAGGTTGTGTTGGGCTTCATATATCTGGAGAAGTCCAACCAGGTCATGGTCATGAAGAGTGTTTGGAGACTCATTTGATGACCTGGCAGTCTAGTGGGAAGAATGTATAGACATAGCTACTTCCAGGATGGAGACATTATGGCTGCCTCTCTCAGATTGTATAGCTCCTTCATGTGGCCCAGCCCGTTATGAGATAAAGAGATCATTCTAGATGGGTTAAGATGAAAGATTGGGGATGGAGAGTCGGTCTTCACCATGGGGGACAAATGGGTCCCCAAAGAGAGACCAGAGACCTGAGACCTGGATTGATCCTCCCTAGATTCCCTTAAGATGAGAGTTACGAGTTTATGAGACTAGAAGACAGATGGGATGAGGATCTCATCCAAGTAATGTTCAGAGAGGAAGACGCCGAATCTATTTTGAGCATACCGAGTGGAGATGAGGGTATCCATGATGTCCGTACATGAAAATTTGCAGAGGATGTAGAGTACATGATCATGAGCAGTTATAGAGTAGTGATGTCCTTTACACTTGAGGCTAGCTCGTCGGGTCCATCAGTGGTAGACAGATGGTGGAAGATTTTTTAGCAGCTAAAGATACCTCTTACAGTTAAGTATTTATGTTAAAAAGTTTGCAAGGGATGGATCCCGCCTAAAGTTGCACTGGTGGCAAAGCCGGTTATCACAGACGGTTCTTTCCCTCTATGCCCGAGTAAGAGGGAAATATTGTTTCATGCCATATGGAGTTACAGTTGGTCCAGGAAAGCTTGGAAAGGAGCGGACTTTGGTCAGATTCTTCTGACTTCTAGCGATGACGATGCATTCGACACCATTCTCAAAGAGTTTGATGTTCTTGAGGTAAGTGACTTTGAGTTTTATATTTCTATCATTTTGAGAGTTATAGAGCCACATAAACAACGTTATCTATGGGAGGAGAGAGTGGGACCAACAAAAGCTTATTCAGCGGATCGAGAGTTTTCTCGAGAAGTATAGAACCACCAATGCAATAAGGGCGCGGTTGAGTGAGAGGGAGACGATCATACCTAGATGGACCCTCCCCCGAGGGAAAATACCATATCGATTAATGTTGACGCAGCGGTAGCTCGCGACCATGAAGGATACGGTGTGAGTTGTATTATACGCAACCATACCGGAGCGGTGATAATTTTCACACAAAGGCCCCAACTAATATCCCCTTCTCGAGCCCTTTTCTGCTTCCGCCCAAAAATCTACTGTCAATAGGATCCGCTCCAATTTTGTCTTCGTCGGAGCTCGTAAAGCAACAAGAACCTGATGGATCTTTATCGATGACACGGAAGGACTTGGAGCTGCATCGTGGGTAGAATTTTCCAGAGGGTTTTGAAATCCTAGACATGTATGTCATTGCCTTCTCCCATTGCAAATGACCATTGGGATATACTTTTATTTTCCTTTTCCTTGATCGCCATTACTACTTGACTTGCGATTAGTGAAACCTGTGCTAGGCTCTGAGTTATTCTTCACTTTGGTCTCAGAGGCCATTTTCTTCACCGAGGGTCCATCCCAGCCTCTAAAAACCAAATCCCTAACTCTTCTAATCCTTCGAGTATCATCCTATGATCTGTTTGGTGCCTCACCTCTCATGCACGATCTAAATCTTTGTTTTTCCAGGTCAGGAGATTTGTCTTCTATAGACTCTGAGTCACCATGGCCAAGCTTCCCACAAGTGTAGCAAAAATCCGATACCTTTCATATTTTAGAGAAATCCATGATTTCTAGACTTGTGAACCAAATTGCACATGAAAACCATTCGCTAAAGAATTTCCCACGTCGATGGTTAACCTTGCTTGAATAGAGTCTCATTTAATCCGAACTTCCTTTCCATTGACAATCCTTAGCACTTTTCCAAGATTTCTCCCAAAGATTTCACCTATTTTTGTAGACCGGTTCTTCCACTGAATGTCATGTAGCTGCACCCACAAGTTGACGTGCTGAAAGTCATCCTCAGGTGTTGTCTCAACCTCTGGATCCTGAACCACTAGGAGGAATTTATAGAACCTCTAGGGTCCAACATCACAGATTTTCTTCGAATCGAAAGTAGAAAGATCCATCTTCTTGATTGGAGATTGTAATTTTTTCACTCGTTCTCCAGATTTTTCTGATTACTGTCTTGAAAATCCTTCGGTTGAATAGTTTCCTTCTTATCAGGCGTCCCATAAGACAATTTGCTGGTTCATTCTTTGTGCTCTTAATAATCTCATCCTTGATGTGAATCACCTTGTTTTCATCTATCTCATCTTCCATTCCCATCTTCTAACAGTCCTCGTACAATTCTTCCATTTATTTTTCAAGAAGATAACGATGAAGAAACTCTTGCTAGAACCAAGAAGAACAATTAATTCTGGTGACCTAAACACTCGTTGCTCGTTATCTATTGTCATTTGTAACTTGTATCGAACGCATTAATTTTTCCTTACATAGATTAAACAATCAAAAACCACATCTTTAGTTCTTGTCATGCGTATTGCTCACAGAATATTTTATTTTTTTAATTTTGGAAGAACGTTACTATATAAAAGCGCAAATATATCACCAAAAGAGCTTATGATTCATATTATTTTGAGTAATTGAGAGATTTGATTATTTTCACTCGGAATGTCATTCACATCGAGTACGTTGTTTATCGTAAAACATAAATACCAATTACGTTATTTTCTTTACCGTTTTATATTTGAAAGTTTGTTTAATTATCAGCTTAAGTACTTAAAAAATCAATTGCTCTAAGATTGTTTGACCCTCTAGTTGTATGACCAACTTAACTATCTTTAATACTTATAATTGATTGACAACAGTTTATGAATAAAAGTATTTATAGGACTTCATCTTGATTTCATTTGTATAGCCATATATAAAATACCTTACATTGCTAAAAACGTATGTATGTTATTTCTTCTTAAATATATAAGTAATGTGTTTTGTATATGTTATTATTTAATGCACTTTAGTCAAAATATGTTGTTGCGATCGTGTATGCGAAATCAAGTATGGCTTTTGAAGAAAAGGAGCTCAGTCCAAAGTCCAAATACTAGAACTCAGAAACAGTCAAAACATCCCGCACACGGGGCGGGCAATCCCGGCAGGAACAAAAATCTAATTTCGTAGATCGTCATGACCATTGGTACACCTCGTGCGTTACAATGTCTAAGGATCTAAGAATCCATTTAAAACTTAAATGAAAAAATAACTGAAACATACTCAAAACTTTACTAAACAGTGGTTTCAACTTTCAAAAAAGACACTTGTTCTTTGTGTTGAGCCCATCCATAAGAACCTTGTTTGTCGCCCTTGATGATGAACGATTTAATGGTCTTGAATATTTCCACTAGTATCGCCATCTGAATGGCCTGTAACTCAGCTTCTTCTGCCGATTATGCGATCAACTTGCTTCTCCATATCCAATCTCTCCCATCTCAATGCGAAGAGCCTACGATCCCCACATATTATATGTTGAGTCTGAAAGCCGCATCTGTTGGGATTGTTTTGCTGTAACATTAAATTTAAATATTTATTCTTGATTAATTATGTGTTTATGTATGTTTCCTGAGCTCTAAAATTGTAATCAACGAAATGGGTGCTAAATACAGACTTGTCAAGATACCCTCTTATGACTATTTTAAATAATAGTTCGCAATCTAAATATCGATAGGGCAATTGAATCTGAGTATTGATTGTTTAAATTAATCACAATATCTTATCTTGTGATATAGAGAGTTGTGACTCTATGATTTATTCTTGATGTCTTAAACAAGACATTGAACAAGAGCTGTGACACTCTGAAGCTCGAGATAAAACCGTTTAATAACTCGAAACTTCAAGGTCACATACGATGGGTATTTTGGTAATTACCTTAATCCAGAAGTGAATACATATATTTTTGTAACACTTTATGACATTTGATTTGTCAATGGGCAATGACTAATTGAAGTTTCATCTGACTCGGCGGTTGGTGTCATAACGTTGTTTCGTTGGATTATTTGATTCACAGATACAGAATTCATGTTGAAACAATGCTAAAGCATTAGTATCACACTATGATTTGTTATGAGAGTGTTAATGAATAAACCGGACCTACTATTCATCAAATAGAACATTCTTTGAATAAAACATGTGACATGAAAGACATCTCACTTTATGTTTTTCTCATTCATAAATAACAGAGTAGTTAGGGAAATAATAACTTAGGGGTAAAATGGTAATTTTACATTCCTCTGACTTAATGATACACACGAAGGGTGATATCGTAAAATACTCCGTGGATCGTGTGAAGAATTGGTTTGTCACATCAAATGGAAAATAAACGCATATGAAATTAGAGAGTTTCAATATTAGTCTTTTAATGGAATAGAGTATATTAAGAGTTAAAAGTCGGAAAAAGTTTGTGAACTTTTGAGTCCGTACTTTATTCTAAAGTTTCGTTCATGTGGATTCATAAGGTCTCAATGATAGACTCTCATACGAGATTTATTGAACTAGAACAATTGAGTTTCTCATTGAATGTAAATTATGATTTACACAAATAAATTATTTTCTAAATAATTGAATAAATAATTAGTTATTTATGGTTGCATTTATTTAATGAATCATATTAAGTTATTATATTGATAATGATATAATTTGATGATTCAAATAAATAAAATATGAAAATAAATATTTTCTAGTTTCGTACTTGTTCGAGAAGTACGAAAAGAATTAATGACATATTCTAAATTAACTAAATATAATTTTATAAATAAATCAAATACATTTTGGAGAATATAAATTATTTTACTCGGCCAAATTGATGAATTAGGGCTGATTAATTATTTTAAACTCAATTAAAACGAACTTAGTGCTTAAGTTTGACTAACGGGTCCAAATTGTATTTTGACCTAACTTAAACCTGCTCTCTCACTTATAAAAAGTTTTTTTTGAAACCCTAACCCTGATAAAAAAAATACTCGGCCAACATCTCTTTCCCCCTGTGTGTTGTTCTTGGCCGAGTGAATTGAGAGAGAAAATAGATCAAGAAATTATTATTTTTAATATTTTTATTCGTTTTTTAGTGTTTCCCCTTCAATCGTTGTTCAATCTAAAGAGCCCACTCTCTTGATCTCTCAAAAACTCGAGAGAATTATTGTTGACTCAACCTGTGGTGTTTGAGTGACTCTTATCTGCAGAAAACCGGCCAAGAATCAAAGAGAAACGAGCTAGGCGCGAAGAAGGCTCAAACTGGTCAGTCAGGCAACCGACCAGTGTGTCTCAAGTGGGCATGAGCTCTCACGCCCGACCTGTTCATCTCCAGCGCCTGCCTCCTTTCCCTCCACGTGTCCTAGGTTACTGTCCACCTAGGCGCACAGGTCCTACACCTCCAGCTAGGCGCAGGGACCCGTACACCCACATGCACATACTCTCCAGTCGGCCAGCAGCAATTCGGTGAGGCAGATTCCTCCAATCCGGCGAGGCAAAATTTTCAATCTGGCGAGCTTGTGCACTTTCCATTCCGACGAGTCAATTGACGAGGCATTCCGGAGTGAGCTAGCAACGCACGAAGTTGTATACAACTTCACGTGTAAGTCATTTCTAAACGAATTGGTTTGCAATTATAAATTGTTTATAGGTTGTTAGTGTGATCAATTTGTTGATAACATGTTTAGAATAAAAATTTTATTGACATGTTATAAATTTTTAATGCCTAGGTTGTTGAATATGTTAAAATGTATTTTAATATATTTTAGATATTATTATACAATTCCGCCATATAATAATATGTTATATATAATATTGATTAAACGTTAACTAATTTCCAACAGCGTTAACCTTCAATTTCCACTCCCACCGATCCTCCTCGAAGTTAACCTCCTCGGCGCCATTGGGATGCGGCTAAGCCAAATTATCAAAAGACATTGCCGCTCTCTCTTTGCGCACCATGCAGTGTTCATCAACCTTTGCTCTGATCCGAGACATGAACATCGGTCCCTATCTCTTGTGTCGTTGCGGAAGACTGTCTTCCTCCACCTCCGAACTTCATCCATAATCGTGAGGCCTCTGATAATCAATTCATCTTCTCTATCTGCCCTTTCCATCTCCGTGTTTGCATTCAACAATAAGTTGATCACTTAGAACTCCCTGAGATTGAACCCGCATCCTACCTCAAACCCATACCTTCGACAAACCAAAGTCATTTGGCCCAGGAACAATCGAAAAAAATGCCCCACTGTTCTTCACTTACTTTGTAGATTCTTCGATTTTCGTCGTCCGACATTTTCCTTCAAACTAGTGCCACTACAATTTAAAACATTTCTGACGTAACTCTCTAGAGCATAAACTTATACCTCTCCTAGATTTTCAGGTTACATATTTTCTTCCAACTCTCGTTCTTTAGAATGAGGGGAGCTCCGCTGAGACATGTGAACGCTGACTTGACACTAAACTCCTTGCTCTGTGAAGATTTCTAGACTAATTCATCCACTACTGCTATGGGGTCTATATTGATATTCAAAATTTGGTTTCCCAGGTCCCGATCAAATAAAATTATGATTTTGTCTCTGCCCCACCATCGCTTGCCTGTAATCATTACCTTTTGGACCACCATTACCTTGTCCATACCCTGCCCCACCATGATGAATCTAGAGCAACTCCCCACGGATAAGGAAAAAACCTTCACCTCTATTCCCATGCCTATGATGAAATCATATAGCGATAATGTTTCCTTCCAGCCTTGCAAACTGTTTCTATCTGCAACGGCTTCGAAAAACGATTGATTAGGGAAAAAATTATCTTTTAGAATCCTGACCCATTGTTTTTACAGTTTTCCTCAAACTTCCACCCTAGCTTCGCCATTAGGGTTGTGTTGATATTTTCAAATTTCTTCATTCCCAGGCCACCATATTCCACCGGATAACACAAACGCTCCCAGCTCTTAAGTGCCAAATAGTTTCCCCTTTTGTTGCTGCCGCTCCACCAAAATTTGCTTGAGATCTTGTCGAGGCTCCTGCAGAAAGTTGCAGGCAATTTGCAGGTTACCATATCATAACTCGGATTGCTCTGTAGGACAGATTTTACGAGAGTCGTCATGCCGGCCTTGGATATGCATTGGACCATCCATCCCTCGATTATTTCATTAACTTTTGCCTTGATTAAATCATAAGTCTTTGTTTTATTCCTTCCTATATATTTTAGACTATACTCGCACTCCGACATTGCTAGTCTATCTTTAACCTGCTCTCTCGTTCTCTCAGAGCAATTCTCGAACTTTTAAACACAGCTCCAACCCACGCTAACTTCACGGAGATTCACCTTACAAAATAAAATTGTATTGTCAGCGAACATGAGATGATAGATGCAAAATCATGTATGTGATTATGAGTTTTTAAGTTTCAATGATATCAACATTTGATTGTTAAACAATTCCATGTGTTTACAGTGCACGAATTTTTTAAGTTTTTATGTTTTAAGGATATCGACATTTTAATTTTAACAATATCATATGTTTAGAGTGTGTGAATGTGATATTAATCACATACATGATATTTCTTAATTTCATCTAAATTGATTTACTATATTAACTGTATCTTGATTTATTTATTATTTCTCATTTCTCGATTCTGAAAACTTACAAAAAAAAAAATTTAAAACTTTCATTTTCTTTTTATTTATAAAATTAAGAGTAGATATGTCCCTGCATGGAGATTAATTTGAAAAAAAAGGTTGATTTATAAATTTTCATGATAAAAATGTAATTCTTTTAAAATTGAGAAAATGTGAAAGATAATTTATGTGATGGCAAGGGGGGAGAAACCAAAATTTTAAATTAGGTGGTTAACACGTGAAAAAATACTTAGAAGGTATTAATTTATAAGTTTTAAGATAAAAAAAAGTATATAAAATATCAAGCTAGAATTTTAAGCTAAATTCGTCTAAAGATCATAAATGATCATCTTTATCAGTGCATAATAAGGACGTGCTAGTAAATAAAAATAATTACTAATTAAAAATTTAATCATTATTTTGAATTTTGTATATTAGCTTAGTTAACTTAATGACTATGTAGAGTTTTTTTTTAAATTAAGATCTCATTAATACCCCGTACCCCATAAGAAGGTGCGATATGGGAAAAGAGTGCCCTGTGGCAATAAATACTCTCAAATGTAGCTTTTTTCGCATAGAGAGCAAAAATTCTCGTTCGGTAAGAATACCGAATTTTGTTGAAAGAACTGCCTATTTAGCGAATCCATATGCAATCTCATTTAGGTTTCTTCTGACCTAAATAAAGTTACATGTGATAAATTTTTTGTTCAGATCTAAGAGATGTTCAAAGTTGGCCGAAATCTTCTAGTCCGAGCATTGAGTTTCTTGTTGGACTAAGAGTAATAGAGTTTGCAATCCCCCTCCATCAAAAACTTTGAATATCTGTAAAAAAATAGTAATAAAAAAAAAGTCTGAGCCTAGTTGATATGATTAGGGTTTTAAGTTCACCTTCAATGGCAGATGCAGCATCAAATGTATCTGTCCGACACCACTTAATTTTTCCCGAGGAATCTACGGCTATGATGCCAATAGTGGCTTTTCCTTCTTTGAACGCTGCATCTTAATAAATTTTTTATAGTTCCTATCGGAGGAGCTTGCCACGAGATGTTGGAACTTATAGCTTCAGGTGGTTTTGCCAAGCCTCTAGGCTTTTCACTTAGGCCAATTTCATTGTGTCTGTTATGAATATTGATTAGCAGGCGTCTGAAGAAATACCCCTCTGAAGATCTTAGCATTTCGATGGAACTAGATAGCGTCTAGAATGACTATAGACATTTTCACAAACATGTATTCCAACCTAGGAAGCGAGGCAATCTCGGAATAGATTTCTGGTTAAATTTGAGAATTTCTTGTAGCTACTCCAACCTAGAGGCGCTTCCTTCAGGCTCCAACGAACTCCCCAATCTTCCAAGTACCACACAGGCAGACAAATCATATTTGAAGAATAGATGCACAATGGATTACAAGTGGATGTGGCATTAGCTACAACAAGAATCGAAGGCATGGAAGATTTTTGCCAAATAATCTGCAGTTTGGATACAGTTAGAGCCAAGTCTCCAAAGAGTAAGGATGTACATATGGTTGATGCTCAGTTTCCATATTGTCTTCCAAGACTCGTCCATTGGATCGAAGGAAACTCTTCGAGATTCCAGGTAAACAGATTTGACACTAAAATTTATGTTGATTGTTGGCTTCCGAACTCTAGATTCTGCTTTAGAATCTAGGTAATGATTAATATTAAAAAATTATGGACATGTTACGTCACTAAATTCCTCAAAGATTAAGTTTTGGTTTCAAATGTTAGTGCCTGAATTAAATATATTGTTGACCAGAGCCCATTCTCCGATTCTAGACTTACGCTAATGCTGGTTAGGGCCCATTCCGAGAACATCTTCTAGTCTTGCTTTTGTAGCTTCATCTGTGTTATAGGAGAAGAAATCTTATATTTGGACTTGTTAAGACGTTGGTCAGACCAACTTTCGTAAGTTTTGATGTAGTCCATAATCAAAGTCACTCCACTCTCGTTAATATTGCAAATAAAATTGTGTCATTTGCAAACATTAAGTGAGATAAGGATTGAACATGTTTCCCTATTTTGATGCCATGGAATTTCCCTTCTAGTTCAGCCCTGCACATGATCCGGCTAAGAACTTTAGAGGCAGTGATGAATAATTATGGAGACAGTGGATCTCCTTGACGTAATCCTCTGCGAAGTCTGGAATTTGGTAGAGGACTTTCATTTAAAAGAATAGAGCTGGAGACATTTGTGATCCAAGCTTCGATAAGACATTTGTGATCCAAATCTTTTCACAACTTGAAAAATAAATTTTCACTCCATTCTATCGAAAACTTTACTCATGTCAAGCTTTTTACTAATCAGACCTGTTTTTTCCTCTTTTCCTTTTCATAGCAGCCATCAATTCCTTTCCTAGTATAGTGTTTTCGGTTATCCATCTGTCCAGGAAAAAAGTAGATTAAGTTGGGGAAATTAATTTATCCAAGAATGTTCGGAGGCGGGTTCTGAGGATCTTGGTTATGATTTTGAAGGAGAAATTGCAAGACTGGTTGGTCTGAATTTCTCGAAGTTGTCAGCGCCGGATGTTTTGGGTATGAGTACTACATGTACATCACTCGTGCCTTCTGCTAAGTAAGCCTCTCTAAAGAAATTCTAGATAGAGTGAACCAGGTCTAGATCAATGTTATTCCAGAACTTATTTTAGAATGTACCTTGTAGGCCGTCTGGCCCGGGGGTCTTAAGAGGATGCAAACATATTACTCTCTTGATCTCCGCATAGTCTGGAATTCTAGACAAAAAAATGTTGTCTACTTGAGGGAGTTCTTTTTCGATCAGGTTGTCCAGATCCTCTAGGAATTATGGGTTAGCTGTTGAAAAGATCTGAGTATCGATGGTGCAGATGTTCTCCTATTCGAGCTCTTCCTCTCATCCAGGAGCCATCTGAGTCTTTTAACGCCCCAAAGTAGTTTATTTTTTGTATGATTATTGTTTTCGAGTGAAAAAATTTGGAGTTTGTGTCTCCCTCTCTCAACCGAAGCTCCCAAGATTTTTGCCTCCATACCAATTTGTTTTTTGTTTCCAAAGATTTAAGCTTCTGTTTGAGGTTTTTCTCTTCCTGATCATCGATCTCCAGAAGATAAAAAATTATTTTGTAAACGTTGAAGTTTTTTGGTACATTCCTGCAGCTGACCCTCGTGTTCTTTCCATTTTTTATGCCATATTTTGATGTGTTGACCTGCTTTTTCTTCCTCCAGAAAAGTATTTTCTAGCCGGATTTAGTTGGGGATGCCAAATTTTCTCAATAATATTTTGGAACTCAGTTCAGAAGCCCAAGCCTCATAGAAGCGGAAGGGTATTGGTCATTTTTCGTCAAGGATGAAGGAGTCCAGCACTATTGGGGAGTGATCATGCCAGATTCGTGGTAAATGCCTCACACCTGATTTAGGAAATTTTAGAAGCCAGTCGTGGCTTACTATGGCTCTATCCAGCCTTTCCAAGATCATGCCCTTATTGGATTTCCCATTAGACTAGGTGAAGGTTCCATCGAGAGAGCCAAGATCCAATGCACAGGTATTGGCCAAGAAGTGTCTCAATATATTTCCTGAGCTCTAGGTGACCTCCGCCCCTCCCTGCTTCTCTTCTTGGTTAAGGATCGGGTTGAGATCTCGTATGACAAGACAACCCAAGACTTCTCCGATGATAGAATAAGACTTTACAACTCGTCCCAGAAAGGTTGGCGATCAGCTTTTAGAGATGGACCATAGACAAAGAATGGGTTCCAATCTTCCTCTCTCGAGTCTCGTATGATTATTGAACAAATGAATTTTTTTGTTGACTTCCATATATCGACTTTGAAGCCCTTTTTCCAGCCACCCAAGGCTCCTTGTGCTGCCACTACGGCTCCTCCCTAGAAACTGAAACTACTACTCAAGTTCTGCATTTTGTTGTATCCAATTTTTGTTTCCATAAGAAAAATCATGTATGACTTCCTTTTTTTTCAGGAGATGTCGTAAAGCCCCCGCCGCTGGTTCATTGGAGATACCCCGCAATTTCATGATTGTATTAACATAAACTCGATACGAGGGCATGATAATGGTCTTTTGTGATAGTTGACATGATAATGGTCTCTACCTGAGAGAGATTTTTAATTCTAGGGAAATTAAGTTCTGATCTCGGGTTTGAAATTGTGGCCTTACTGGTGTTGTGAATAATTTTTTCTAAATTCTTAGAGAGAGTCATAACTTCTATGTCTTCCAAGGAAATCTCATGGTGGTTATCACTGTCCATCTTCCTTATACATATATTAGACGTTTGGCCATAATATGCATTTTTCCTTTGGGTTGACTTTTGATGATGTTGACTTTTGCTTTGCCTTTCTCTGTTGAGTGACTAATAGAGAAAAGCTCATCGTGTATTGGTTCATAATTAAGCTCTGAAGGTGGGCTGACTTTGTTTGAGCCTTCTTTGAGATTTGGTAGATTCTTTTTAGGTCTGCCTCGTCTCTTAGGCGCTGTGAGGGCTTCTTCAAGGGCCCGGTAAAACATCGAATTTGGTGCAATTTTTGCTCCAACCCTACCACAAAAATGGCACCAAATTTGGTGTTGTAAACAGTGTCACGCTATATTTGGCGTGGCACTGTTCACACGCCAAATATTATTATTTTTTTTAAAAATTTTATACCTATGAATACTTTAAAAATATATATTAATAAAATATATATATATATAAATAATAATATAATAATGATGAATAGTTTTTTGGTGTTATAATTGGAGATGAAAAAACTTTAACACTAAATTTGGTGCTAAAAATCACCAAATTTGATGTTCATGGTTGGAGATGGCCTGACGTTTTGATTCGAGTTGATGGTAGATGTGTCAGCTGGATTTTCTACTGGGCAAACTGTTTCTTGGAGGCCAATTATCTTATCGTGGTTGATATGAAATTGACATTATCCTTTACTCGGTACTGCCGTTTGTTGATTTTTGTACCTTGTAATTCACAGAGAATAAGTTATTGTTAGCAAACTACTCATATTTTAGAGCTAAATTTACTAAACAAATATATGAGACTCATTTTCATAAACATATTGATTTGAATCACATACATAAATTTTAATACTGTTGATAACAGTATTGAAAAAAACTATTACTGACATGTGTATAAACTTAAGTTAAAAAAAAATATTCTAACTTAACACTAAATATAAATTTGACTTAAAAATAAATTAAATATGATGTAACTTAATTCAATGTCATTTACTGTACTATATGTTTTTAAACTACTTGAAATCCATTAAGCAAAGCTGATAGCCCGCAAAACGATAAATGTCCGAAAAGTGCTTGTAGTTCAGATTCGTGTATAATTCATCGGAAAGAAATGAAAAAAATGATATAAAAAGTCTCTAGTGCAAGAAAGAAAACACATGGTTTTGCTGTAATCGTACCTCATAATCTCATTATAAATAGAATCAAAGTGTCACTATGTCCAAGAAAAGCATAACATATCAAAGCTTGTTAATCTGATAGGTCAAGCATGTGATAATTGATATTGGGCCCATTTTGTGGGTCATGAAAACACATTAAGCTTCAATTCCAGATTGGTCATGGACTTCGAAAGATTACAGGCTTTTTTGGGCCCATATGACCGTCATAAAAGTACATAATAACAAAAATGACTAAGCAAGATGTGAAATATGAATGAATGTATATCAAATTATCAACCATAGATATAAATTTTCTATCAAATAAAAAGCAAATAATTATTTAAAAGATATTACCTTTTGTGTTGAGTTTTAAACTTTAATGCCAAGAGCACAAATAAATCAATTTAGTGGAAAGACTACTATTATGAAGTGTTCATAGATTCTTTAAAGTTAGAAATTCTCACTCAACCTAAACATTTTGACTTAAACATTCGTCTTAGCTTGGATTTTTCCCGGGCAGAGAAGTTATTTTAAAGTTCAGTTGAATTCATTGACATTTTTTTTGTTAGAAAACCATCAATAACATATTTGAATAAAAATTTATCGATATTTTGAACGTTAATTGTATATTTGAATTTTCTAAAGTCAAAACCAATATCTATCCTTTTGTCCTTTTTGTATTTCAATCATTGTAATTAAGGAGTAAAACCTGAAAGTTGAAACTTCAAAACACTCTGATAGTAATGAGAAGCAAACAAAAAATTAAGGTAAAACTTTTTATGTATTTCTTTGGTGGATTCAGTACAGCTCTTGAACTATTATCTTAAAGGATATAAAGAATGAAACCGACCAAAATCATAAATTGTAATTGGTCTTAAGGAGTCTTTTGGTGGACCGAGAGTGTCCAATCATTGGCATTTAGTGGTGGATTTCAAATATGCCATGTCTGATTTTTCTTTGAAGGTAATCCAAGACAATAAATGGGCCAAGGTACTACTTTTCTGAACTGCCCTTAGTATTTTTCTAATTGGAAGTCCGACGAGATATATTAGAGTTCTTATTTATTTAAAAGTTACAAAAATAAAAAATTTAATCAAGTAAGTAGTTAAAACATCACGAATTATGAAATAGTCAATTTTATGTTATTTTTTCACAAATAATCGAATTGATTACATGACATCAAATTCGTGAGTTTTTATTATGCTCCGCGCGGCGCGGTATATGAAATATAGTTTTATTTTTAAAATTTGAATTTTTATTTAGCAGTTCATCAAATGACTTTAATCAATCTGTTATCAAAATTATGAAATATTAAATTCTAAAGTTGGCCTGAAAAAAAATAGATGAAAGTGCTTTATATTATTTTAGACTTTTTGTTTGTATAAATTATTTAGGCTATTTACACAAAATTAACAAAAATTAAATTATTTTTCAATTTACTCAACTTCGAGTGACTACTAACCACAAAGACCTTGTAAGGAAGATTATATTGTCATAGATATTGGGTATTTTTGTGACAACATTGTCACAAAAGATTAATAATTAGAATTCAAACTCAAAATACTTCTCCACTTATATTCTCTTCTCTCTCACTCTTGATTTTCTCAAGTTGTAGATTGGTGAGATCATAAGAAGTTCAGCGCTCTGTTCTTGGAACGCTACGGTGGCACAAAGAGAAGCTTTCCCCAATGAGAAGTGTCGATTCTTCGAGAACCCTAATCATTGACCATAGTCAAAAGGAAATCAAACATTCTACCTAAAGTGAACAAACGAACCGGTATAGCCTTGACTCAGCGACATAAACACATGAGGTGGCTAATTTGAGGTTTCAATGCTTAATATAAAAAAATTGATGCCACTTATAGACAATTATAAAATTGACAAACCGGTCCTAAATTCTACATTGAAGTTGTGCCCATATGTTTATTTTTCTCTAGTTCTCTATATATACATATACCAACACCTCTCTTGCAAATTCCTCAAATTGACTTAACAAGTTGACTAGTTTTCCAAGTTTGTAGCATTTCTGTTTTTCCTATTCGCTCTAAAACTAAACAATATCTTATGATACCAACATTTTATAATTTTAAATATCAAACGAATTAAAAAATCATTAATCATTATAATGCATGAAAATCCGAACGTTGTTTAAGGTTTTAATTACGTTGTTGTTACGAATAAGACAACGAAGCTATAAAAGCATCCATTGCTCTTTAACATCGTCGCTTTAATCAATATTGAAGTCCATTGTCGTTTTTAAAGATTTGACATTTTCTCAAGGAAACGACGTTACATTCCAAACAAGAATAGTTAAGTTGCTTTATAAACATATTTAAAAGTATATATAAGGGACACTAGTAGATTAGCTAAGACACTTACATCTGTTGCGTCAAAATATTGGTAGATCTAGAAAGCAATATAAGAAATACGGTATAATGTTATTTATCTTGATAAAATACATGTAGAACGAAAAATTATAAATATCACTAAATGTATATTTAGAACCCTATATATAATGGTGCAACAAATTTCTTAATGTAAATACATTTAGAACACAATAAATATTATTTAGAACGTACAAAATTCATACTGCATTAAGAAATTTGTCGCACCATTAAATAAAGTCCATTTAGTTTAATGGACATAATTTAGACAGCTTCAGACTAAACGCTTAAATTTTTAAAATACTATTAAACATTGATGATAATTATAACATAAAATTTGGTTTTAAAATTTATTGTTATAAAATTGATAACATTAGTTTCTCTTTAATTTTAAGAAAAAAAAAATAGTAAATTTTGTCCAATCCTGGATTATCACTTGTATTTTTGTCAAGTACTTAACTGACTTTAATTGAACATTCCATACCGGATATAGGGTTATATGCATTACAACTGAAATTTGAAACTAAATATATTTTTACCGTGGAAAAAAAAATAACTTAAAACATAATTTTACAAAATATTCTATATTTATACCCCCATTTCTTCAAAATATAATACAATGCCTAACAGATCTTTCTACTTCTTTAATGGGAAAATTTTATTTACTTTTACTATAATTCAAATCTCAAGCTACTGTATTTACAACATCAAATGCATAATAGCTAGACAGAAAGCAGTGTGACCATATTTACTCTACGTTTAAATACTGCAAAAATATCTATAGTGTAAAAAACCAAATGAAAAAGGTCAAAATATTACCAAAGTCATATTTAAGTTGTTGAACTAATCTTAATTAAAGCGAATGTGTTCCATGCCTTGTATAGTTAAATTTAAAGTTCGTGGAGTATAAATTGGATGTACTTTTTGTAAAATCCCATTATTTGTGTCTAAACATCCCACAGACAATCTCACCAACTCAGAATATATCCCATAACTATAAACCATGTCTCACTCTCAAGTAATGACATCGGAAAAGTAATTATTTATTGGTGTATATATATTGTAAACATATACATGTGGCATAGTTATCAACTAATTTCGTTTAAAAAACTCTATCGTTAAGAAGTATTCCGTCACTCTTTATTCTTTGAGATTACGGATAATGACATAGTATATAGAACCAGCCTAAAATATATATTCTACAAAGATTTTCATTCATCCTTATACGTTCATATATTATAGAGCTACTTTTTCACTAAAATTATCTTTAGAGCCGTCCAAAATTAATGTTTCACAATCGTTTTCCTCATGTAACAAAATAACATCACAATCAACTTTCATATCTAAATTCGTCCCCAACAAAAAATTGCTGTAGCTAGTGAGCGAATACGTTGTCCAATTAAACCGCCCACGTTTTTCAACGCATTTTGTAGTTGCATAATATATTCTTATTATATTATAATAATAATAATGATAATGACATGCCTTTCACACTATATATTATCGTCCTAGGTTTTTTTTTTTAAAAAAGACTTCTTCTTCCTTGTCTCAGACTTCTCTATAAAACTAAGGTCCAAAATATTTCCTAGCTCTCTTTTAATGGAAAATTACCAAACGTCCTCTTTTTGTGACGTGTCCAATTCCCGTAGCTTTTACGGTTGTTTGCAAGGTGACGAAATTAGTACTAGAGATGAACAAGATCAAGAGAAAATAGAAGGCTTATTAGGGTTTGAAGGACGTCTTGAAGCTGGTTTGAACTACGGGTTTCAGTGTAATTACAATGCAAAATCGGAATCAAAGAAAGGCGATAATGATAAGTTGAAAAAGCAAAAATACGCATTCCAAACTCGGAGCCAAGTCGATATACTTGATGATGGATATCGGTGGAGAAAGTACGGCCAAAAGACTGTCAAGAACAGCAAATTCCCTAGGTACGTAATATATATATATATATATATATATAGAGATATATATATTAAGTAGTGGTGCAACAAATTGCATATAAACATGTATCATTGATCATTACATTATAGCGTTTTTTTTGTCTTAATTGTTACTTATCTTTGTTCGTTTTATCTCTTTTTATGTGCGCCACTTTATAATTTTTTGCATTTTTCTTGGTTTTCTATTACAATATTTGCCACATATATTTGCTGCTTAATAAAATAAAATAAAATAAATATATAGCTGTGAAACTCGGAAGAGGATAATATATATGTATATTTGCATTTTTCTTATTTTTTTGTTTAATAAAATAAAAATATAGCTGTGAAATTCGGAAGAGGATATACCATGGCGTATCAAGAAGTTATATTGTGGGTGTGTGTGTTTGTTTCATGGTTTGTATTTTGGGTGAAAGCAGAAGTTATTACAAGTGCACTTTCCAAGGATGCAATGTGAAGAAACAAATCCAAAGGCTTTGTGGGGACGAAGGAATTGTGGTGACAACTTATGAAGGAATTCACACTCATTCCACTCAGCAATCTGCTGGGAATTTCAATCACATTTTGAAGCATATTGAAACCTCACTTGCTTCTACTTTCTCAACTTCATAGTATATATAGATACAAGCCTTAGAGTGTGTCCAATATTATATATTTATATATATTTGTGCGATTAATGTATGTGTTTATGCATGGCAATATTAGGAGCATTGTTCAATATTAGTGCCCTCGTGAATCTGCATTGCGTGCACAAGTTTGATACCATGACCATTCGTATCATTGTTTGACTATATATTACAATATTATACACGAAATTGTAGAGAATTTCGAATGTTATACTTAAGCAGCATAATTATGTGCCTTTTACTTTAGAGATATAAATAAATTGACTTTATTCTTCGCCTTTAGATTTCATTTAAGTTTCTGCTTCCCCAGTCTAAGAACACGAATTGCAAAAGGAACAAAGAACATCTTGCGTATGTGACCTTTTCCAGGGTATATCTAGGCACTTGGGTTAAAATGTTAAAACATTCTCATCTGTTATCTTCCCATATTATTACAACTAGATTGGCTTTGCGTAGTGGGAGGAATAATTGGGTTGTTACGTTGAATTATTATATTCATTTTTTTGTTTGAAATCTTTCTTTCCAACCCTAGAAGATCTTCGATTGATGATCATGGGACTCTTTTTCTTTTCTTTTTCGGAGCCGAGGATTTGGTGGGTTGGTATGGACTCCTAAAGCAGTCAAAATTCAGTTGTTACTTCTTTCTAGTGGGACAATGATACAATAATATTATATGCAACTCTTCTTACAAGTTATTTAAATTCTTATGGGTCATTTTATACTTTCTTTTTGTGGAACAATTTCCATTACAATGACTGAATACCAATTTTCTTGACAAATTAATTGAAATGTTTAAATAGTTTCGTGTTTCCAATTGATCCTCCTACTAAAGTTGGCATAGCTGAATTATATTAGAAATGCGTTTCGAACATGTTGAATCAAGGATTCTTTAATCTCTAAACTCAGCAGTGTATATTTCAGTTCCAAAACAAACAAACAAACAAAGCTAAATCCGGCTTCCGATGTTTCACTTTGATATGTCCTCGACTAAGCCCTTACCATCCATGACGTCAAAGAAGAAAAAGTTCTTCAGAGGCTCTCCTTTCGCCGATATCGCTTTGATAACCTCCTGAGAAATTCAAGAATCCGTTTATGTCAATATTTATATTTAAAATAAAAAGTTGTGCATTTTCACGAACATATAAATGAAAGACGTGTATTATAAGACCTGGCCGAGAATCCCGCCGATGATGGCACAAACCGGAGGAAATTCGCTTGCATTTGTCACCAGTCTTTCTAATAGGGCATCAGGAATGAAAATCGCGTTTAGAGCCTGCGGTTAATTATCAAATCAACAAAGATTAGAAGAGGGTAATATAAATGAAAAAGAAAAAAGGAAAAAAAATATTATTATAAAATGGCGTACTTGTGCCACGCAGAGCTCAGTTCTCAGCTTCAGAACAGCTGGAAGATCTTCGGCAGAGACTTGCCCCGGATTACGTCCCTCGATTTCTTCAAATCTCTCCAACACTGTGACCGATTGTAAAATGAGTTCGCAAAGCTTTTTTTTGAAATCCGACTCGGAAATAAAATTACGAGGAATTATGGTTCTTAAGTCGCACCTCTTATGGCAAAGTACACCTTCGACATTTTCTTCGGAAGTGATTTCCAAGGTACTGAAATTGCTTCCTACAAGATGAGGAAAAAAAACAAACTACCTCAGTATACATAGTCATCAAACAGAGTTTTGTTCTAGCACGGACGATGATCATGTATAAGGAGTTTTTCGTAAGGATTACCTCAAAACTTGAATATTGAACCTCGCAAGCAGCAGTTCCCTCAAGGGTTTTCTGTTAATAATGACAATAAAATCTGCTTGAATCAGTAATATGCTTCAACGATAAAATAGTGATGCGTGTGTATTGCACAATTCGCATTAGGATATTAACTTGCACTGCAAGCATTTCCTTCGATATATATGAATGACTGGAAAACTTAATTTGGAGTTGTGGAAACACGAAACTACTGATTGTCTGACGTGATTAATGATAAGTCTAAATTTCAACAAAAGGGTAAAAACAAAAGAAATAGTATTATCACCTTCGAGTATCTATGGAGCTGAAGATCAACAAAGATTTCTCCACAAGAGTCCTTACAATCAACTGTATAAAACGCTACACGCTTTGCAGTCTTTCTACATTTCTCATTGATCGATTTCTACAGTAGAACACCACAATTAAAAAAAAATGGCAAGGCAATAATCCTTTACTTGTAATAAGTAACTAGGAAGTGCAAAAGAGTATTACTTTTGTTGCGGTGGAGCAACAACTCACGACAACCACATCAAACTTACTGAAGAATTCAACACCAAAGCTCGACAAATCACCTGAGTAACATCGAAATCAAGAATTCAGATCCTTAAAACTACAACGTATATATACATAAAGAAAAAAATTAAAAGATATCAAAGTTACCTTTCTCAACTGAAACGCGAACCATTGGATTGAAATCCTTCAGAGAATCACAACAGAGCTCTGCTAGGGTGTTCCCATTATACGAATTCTCGTTGGGATGTATCAAAAAGTTAGCAGAAAGAGAATCTTCGGTCACCGAGCGGTCGTCCATCAATGTCACACTACCAACACCAGCCAGTACAATGTTCTTGCAAAACTACTCAACCATTTTCCAAAATTCAAATAACTCGAATACATCACAAATTACACCAAAAACATCAAAATTCTAGAGCTAATTTGTTAATCTACCTCCGAAACAGTGCCTTTCATTCCATAGACCAAAATATGAGCTTTGCTTAACCTAAAAAAAAAAAGCAAAGCAAGTCACGAAACCCTAATCAGACATCAGACTCATGACTCGCTAAGGTATAATCGGGAAGCTTAATCACCTTCTCTGCGCATCAGCTCCCCAAACCCTAATTTGGCGATCGTAAAGAGCGGTCTCTTGCTCCGTCAATTCCTCGCCGTCCATTTTCAACTTTAGTCTGCTTCACAATTTGAAGTTACTGAGAACATAAATGTACGGAACAACATGAACGCCCTAGAAAGAAGAAACGAGCATCGGAGAATCGATCGAGAAGAAACTTACAGCGTTCAGCGAAAGAAGAGTGGTATAATTGGAAAATTCGAAGTGTTTATGGGACAGAAATGGAATATGAAATAAATTCCCGGGGTTTTGACGAAAAATCTCTTTCCAAATAAGCTGTATAGAGTTTGATTACTGGTTACACGACTTATGGGCTTTTGCTTGTTGAAATAGGCCCAATAAAACATCAGGCAGGTAAATGATTCTTATAAAAGAAATCATTAATTAACAATAAATTTATAGCTCAACATTCATTTTCACCAAAAAAAACTAATTTGCACAATATACAAGTAAATTTTATATAAAAATATTTTTCCTTTTACTTTTAAAATCCAAATATAATTAAAAAAATTCTTGACATATCAAATTACACAAATCCATAATTCGAAAAAGAAAAGGAAAAATGCATATTTTTCTTCTTTTTTTAGTAGTAAAATATTTTATATTATAATTTTGATAAAAGGTGATAATCTAGTTGTAAAATGATAGTGTGGTCTTTTTTCTAGTTTATTTTTTATAAAAGATAGCCTGAAATGCTTATTGCACACCTTGAAAATATTGGGATCAATTGTTGTAATGGGACCCATTGTAGTAACTCATTCCTTGAAAAGATATGTTTAATCTTTGCTTTCTCCGTCACGAATAGTAATTCTTTTAATCCTGTTCCTGCATATCATCAAAATAAAATATTTAAATATTTGGAAAAGGGATTCGGTCGAGAAATATGACGAAACAAGAAGGGCGCATGAAATCGCATTCACTAATAATATATGTTTTTCTAATCTCAAAATGTGTATATATGTATTACCTGTATTTATGTCATGGTAATGCTTTGGATTCTTTACCATTTTTGGAAGTCTCTAGTTTCTACTCTTCCATGCGAGAGGGACCATTGACTTCATATGAAAGCGAAAACCTTGTAACTTGATCTATTTCCTTTTATCATATTATCGAGGAGAGACAATATTTGGCTTATATATAGTGGATTTTATCATAATTTAATCCGAAAGAGACAATACTTGGATTGTGAATACTCGTTTCAGTCGGTTGAAATCTCGTATTAAATTGTGGAATTCTAAGAGTCGTTTTCCAATCGAAGAGCTCACTCGTAAATCGATAAATAAAAGAAATATTTAACATGGACACAAACACATATTATACGGCTTGATTGGTTGTTTTGTTTGAGAAGCGTTATAAACTTGTAAACAAAAGAAAAGTGGATTGTTCCGCTTCTTTACTTTTTATCATTATTTGTGACCCTACGAAACTAGGTTACTATTCGATAATTTCTTATACAAAGGGAATGGAGATTTAAAAAAAGAAAGCGCGTGGATTTTAATTTTTTCTAATGTTGATTGTTATAATAAAAAGAGGGATTATAATTTATCGTTTTATTTGTTTAATATAAATATTAAAAAATGAAGATCATTAAATTTTATATTAAAATCTCTTTAGTATCCTTATTTGATTAAAGAAACTTATCTACGCAAAGACTTATATATATTAAAAAATTTACTACTGAAAAATATAAAAAAAATATTATATAATATTAAATTACTATATTAATATAAATTAAAATAAATAATATTTATAAAGAAAATAAAATTATATATACAAAGTTTTGTTAATAGTAAAGAAAATAGTTTATTTTTGTTGATAAATTTTATTTTTGCATGTGTTATATTTTGGAAACATAATATGAAAAATCATTTATTTCAACTTAATATTGCGATTTTGCCATCATTAATAAGGTTATAATTGTAAATATTAAAAAAAATTGTTCCCTCCTTCTCAATTCTTTCACTTTTGGATTATTGATTTTTGGTGGGTCTCATGGATTCTAATCATTCTTGAGAGCATTATTTTTCATCCCCTCTTATGTACCAAACACAAAAAATGATACATCTATCCACTCAAATCTTCTCATTTTATTTCATCCTTCCTAAATCCATCCTACCAAACAAACCTAGTTAATATATTGCTCTAAAAGAAAATCATGAGAATTACACCTTTTGTTAACTTAAGACCAACTTTGTAAATTGTAAGTAGGGTTTTGGCCGGGCGAGGTCAACCATCATATAAAATTTTATAGAAGGAGTTAATACTTATATAAGAAATCAAATAACATTAGATATATACATGTTTCTAATAAATCAACCTGTCAATATAAATTATAGATGTAGACTCCAAATTTGTATAAAGGGCATTTTTAATGCGAACATTAAATTTGATTAAATCTTCACATTAAATTTAATATAATTTTTTATATTAAATTTACTTTTTACTCCAACGTTAATACACTAAATCTCACACTATAAAAAATATTTTGAAATATGTATTTTTATTAAGTTTCTTATCTAAAATTATTTAGATTTGGTATGTTCCTTTTATTAGTTATGCCTAATTAGATGTAAAAAAAAATATAACTGTATATATTTATCAATTACGTAAAGCATATACAATACAAATCACTAATAAGTTACTTAGAAATAACAAAAAATGGTATTAATAAATTTTGTTGCATAGATTATATAAGGGAGTAGATAATACATCATTAAAAAAACAAAAAAGTGAAAATTAAAGATTACTATCATTGAGTATTTCCACCAATTTTGGCCCCTACCTAGCATTTCCACCTGCCATTAAACAAAATTTGTCTTAAACTCGTTTTGGCCAAATTCGTGCCTTGTATTCAACTCATTTTAACCAATAAAGCAGTCATATCTTTAACTTATTTTTATAATCAAATAAGCCAAAATGATTTTTAATTGAAGGAACCGAAAGACAAAATTATTCTACTTGTACGTGAAAACCAATTTATAAGGAGAAAACCTAATTTTAGCAAAGTTGCTAGTCATATTAAAGGGATTGAAATGGAAGAGTTTGAGAGTAATTTGTGAGAGAAAAGTGGAAATATTGGTATATTTATAAGAAAACTAGTTCTACTACGCGTAGATTTAAAATAATATAAATTATCAAACTTTGTAAGAAGTTAAGTCAATCTCAATTTAACTTACTATTAGTTTACATCTAATAAGAAAATCATGGAGCAACTTTTTTATTTATATTTTTTGTTGTGCTATATGAATCGTGATTGTTCTGAACATTTGAATGATTAAAATGATTTTTTTTATTTAAACTACAATTTAAACAACGCATTTTAAATAAAATATATTACAAAAAAAGAAATGAATGGAACAACTATTGGTTGTTCTATTTACATTTTTGATTGCTCTATGTGAATTGTGGTTGTTCCGAATATTCTAAAAAATGCATGGAAAAACTTTTGGTTGTTCTATTTATATTTTTATTGTTCTATATGAATTGTGGTTGTTCTGAACATACGAATGATTAAGATGATTTTTTTATATTTAAACTACAAATTAAACAACGCATTTGAAATAAAATACACTACAAAATAATAAATGAGTGGAACAACTATTAGTTGTTCTATTTATATTTTTGGGTGTTGTATGTAAATTGTGATTGTTCCGAACATTCGAATAATTAAAATGATTTAAACAACGCATTTGAAATAAAAATACTACGAAATAAGAAATAAATGGAATATCTATTGATTGTTCTATTTATATTTTTGGTTGTTCTACGTGAATTGTGTTTGTTCTAAACATTCGAATGATTAAAATGATTTTTAAATTTAAACTATGATCACATTAGAAATAGAATTTACTGCGATATATGATGAAAAGATGTATGAAAACATGTAGATGTATTATCAAGATGTATGATAAGTTTTACGTTAACCAAAATAGTAACAGAAGACTAACGAAATCTCATAGAGACAACACCATCCATCTTCTCTGAAACAAAACAAAAATAGTGTGCAACAAAATTTGTTCATAAACAACGTAGCCCAAACTCCTAAAACATGCAAAATATTTGTAGATTAAATATCAAAAGGGTAGATTCAAAAACTAAAATCTACAACAGTTCACTTCATTCTTGGTTTTTTTTAGGTCTAGAGCTTTCTTCATTATGAGTGTAAGACATGGATGCTTCATATAGCTTTGTGGCTTGTTTTTCCTTTTCCGCAGCTAAAACGATGGTACCGTCATTTTTTCCTTTATATTCTTGATGTTGTAATGATTAAGAAGATGAAATAGGGTCAGCGTCTTCAGTAGTGAAAACGATCGTGAAATTTGTTTCTGCAGTGTAGGATGCCTAATTCTTTTGGATATTTAAATAAATAATGTAGCTATCTTTTCCGGAGAGGTCAAAGAATGGAAGCAAAGTTTCTTGATCAATTGTTAGCAAATAAACATAAAATAATAATTAATCCTAAATCGAATAAGGATTGATAACTCAATTAGCAAACTAAATTTTTAACCCAGGTAAAGTACAACTAAGACATCTTTTTGTCGGCCCCGAAACATTAGAAAGCAATAGGTAAAGTATCGAATTGCATTATAATGATTTTCAATAACATGTACATGCTTAACTTTGACCATAGCTCTGATACCATTTGTTGGAATAGGTATAGGGTTAAGAAAAATTTATCATTAACATATTAATGGCGGAATATAAAAATTTCTTTTAGAAGTAAAACAATTTTTACTAACCTAGATAAAGAGCATATACATGTTATAAATTAAAAGCATTATTAAACCTACTTGAATACGAACCTTTCTTGTAGCTTGATCTTGAAGCGTCTTGAGAAATGTGGATTTTCTTCCTTGGCTCGCTCGTCACCTTCACACCTAAAACGTGAACTCGAGAAACCTAATGTTTCTATTACAAGAGTCTATAGAGGTTTAGAAGGATTTGTGTGTGGGCACAATTAAACAATATGAACCAAGAACAATTCTTGGATCATAAGCTAATTCTCTAGATCAAGTATGGATCTAGGTGCAAATTAAAAGGAGTATTTTCTAGAGAGAGAGAGAGAGAGAGAGAGACAGAGAGAGAGAGAGGGTCGGCCAAGAGCAAGAGAGAACAAGGCAAAACCTTAAACTTCACATCTCTATGTGAGACTCTATTTATAGGAGAAGAAAAAATCTATAAAGGTCAATTATTCATTCATGAAAGAATAATGTATTCAGGACACAATATTTGATTTTCCTTTCCCCTTTCTCTCTTGGGATGGCCGGCCATACACAAGGCATTAGTGAGGAAATTTGTTTCCTCACTTAGCACATTTGTTTCCTTCTCAAGGAAATTCATTTCCCTTTTTCTTTTGGGTAATTATCCTTATAAGAAAAGGGAAATAAAACTCTCATCTTGATGCTTGTTTGGCCGAAATGCTACTTAGGGGGGAGCTTCTAGATGCTTCCTTATTTCTTTTAAGACAATTTTTAAAATACTCATTGTAGAATTATAATTGCACAAATAACGAAATTAATTTCATAATACCTTAAACGACTTTTCGGCTTTAGAAAATAATTTATATTTTCATCAAATAAAAATATTCAAAATCTTATTTTGACATTCACATCATTTTATGTCCTTGTGGACAAAAATACCGTTTAGACATTTTCCGAGAAAAAGTCTAGTTCAACACTTGAACTTATTTTGACTTAGCTTCTAGTTTAACAATCCAACTCTAATGACCTGTAATAGTGACCTTTTGTATTAACCTGTTTTTTAATATGTTATGCTAATTTCAACAATCAGAAGATCAATTTTAGCCAATATTCAGTAACACATTGCACTCAACTTCGATTAAACCTGGCATATCGGGAGGTCCGTCCCGGTAGGTGAATAGCGTGATCCGAGACTGCACATTTGAAAATCGGACCGGGACCCGGAGTCCCTTTAAAATCCTTAACGGGAACGGGGACTCTCGTTAAGCTACCGATTATTAAAAAAAAGAGGACCATCGGATGAACATTTATCCCACTGATATTTTCCTGCCACAGGTTTAGTTCTCATCGTTAAGTTCATTTCGGTCCTGAACATGCGCATGGTTCTGTAAGAGTTTCTAAACAATTAAGCATCATTAATTCTCTTTCGAAGCGGGTCTCACTTCTTTCTTACATAGGTGATTCTTACCTCATAAGGTAATCCCGCATTACCCAGTTGGAATCTCAAAGATCCAATTTCACAGAATCACTAAAAGCACATTGCTTAGCCTTATATGGGTGTCACTATTTCATCTTAGGAATAGGTCTGGGGAATCTGCCCCCACGACGACCTCACTTTGTCTTAGGAGTTAGGTTGTCCTTTTGAACCAAGTTCCTGGGATCTCCAATCATCATGGTTGGGTTTTCTTTGCTAAAACTTTATCTCGTGGATTTTAACCTCAACCTTATAGAAGTCTTCTCTACTTGGTCCTTATTTAACCTATTGTTTAGCGGAACTGCAATATTTTCTTTGGACCTTACATAGTCAATATTAATGACTCTAATACAGAGAAGTTGCCTTATGGTGTTATGTCGTCGACGTATATGTCTAAACTTACCATTGTACATGACACTATGTACTATGTGCTCTACCAATCGCTGATTGGTTATCGCAATATATACATACAGCAGGCATTGGTGTTGTCCATATTAGAATATCCTCTAAAACGTTTTTTAGCCATTCAGCCTATTCGCCACACTTATCCAAACCAACAAACTCAGACTCCCTCGTAGATCTCGTTATCACTATTTGTTTTGAGAATTTCCAAGACACTGCAGCGCCACCAAAAGTGAATACATATCCACTAGTGGCTTTAGAGTCTTGTATATCAGATATTCAACTAGCAATAGTGAACCCTTCAATGACATCAGGATGTCTAGTATAGTAAAGACCATATTCATGAGTAAATCGTAAATACCGCAATACTTTCACGATTGCTTTCCAATGTTCAAAAATTGGATTACTCGTACATCTTGCAAGCTTACTGACAAAGTAAGCTAAGTCGGGTGTTGTACAATTTCAAGTAGATTAGACTCCCTATTACTCTAGCATACTCAATTTGAGACTTGGTCTCTCCTTTATTCTTAGACAAATGTTGACTTGCATCGATTAGAGTTCTCGAGACTCCACCATCATCCTTCCCGAATTTGTCTAGAATTTTATCAATATAGTGTGATTGACTTAAAACAAGTCCATTTGATGTACGTTTGATCTTGATCCCCAAAATCACATCTACAATTCCTAAATCTTTCGTATCAAATCTTGAATTCAATATATCTTTTGTGGACATAATCATGCTCTCATTACTCTCAATAATGAGCATATCGTCTACATATAAATACAAGATCACATACCCATGCTCTGTGGTCTTAATGTAAACATGTGTATAACACTCGTTGATTTTGAAGTCATTTGACACCATAACATTGTCAAAATTTGCATGCCATTGTTTTAAGGTCATACAAAAACTTAACAAATTTACATACTTTCCTTTCTTGACCAGGTGCAAGACAACCTTCAGGTTGGTCCATATAAATCTCTTCGTCGAGATCACCATTTAGGAAAGAAATTTTCATATCCATTTGATGAGTTTCAAGATTTTGCAAAGTGGAAATTGATATAATCAATCGTATAGACTTTATTCTCATCACAGGAGAATAAATGTCAAAATAGTAAAGACCTTCATTTTGTCTATAACCTTTAATTACAAGTCTCTCCTTGTATTTATTGATTGACCAATCCACTTTCATCTTCCTCGTAAAGATCCATTTGGAACCAATAATTTTACTCCTCAGTGGAAGGTCAATAAATTTCCATGTGTGGTTGTGCATGATAGAGTTAATTTCAGTTATTATAGCGTCTATCCATAAATGACCCTCGACTGAATTTACAACCTCTTTATATGTTAGAGGTGTTAAGAATTCTTGTCCGCTTGAGAATATACTTATGTAAATTCTCGTTGATATTATTAATAAAATAAAATTTGATATTTATGATTTATTCGAATTGAAATGGTTATTTCTTGTGTATTAAGATTATAGAACATTCATCATCCCATAGCCTCCGTATTATACTGAGTCACGTGATGGGCAACTTAGTTCGGGTGGTGTGCTAAAACAAGGTCGATGACTGATATACGCTTGTGAAGGTATATCGAAAGTTATATATGTGTAACACAAGAGTGAAGGTTAATCACTATGTGGGAGCATTCTATACTTGTGGTAAGTGTACGACCTCGACAATCCTTGGGGTAGATGTGTCATTTAAGGAACGTTATGACGCACTAACTGATGCCACTGTGATGGTCACAGTAAGACGATCTAAATCCTGAAGTAGTCACGGAAACTGAATCATGTCTCTGAGCTCTTTAACTCATCCACTAAAAGGTTATTCATGCTAATCACAACTTATGTCTTAGGAGTCTTTTTTTGAAAGTCTTCTAAGAGCATGATTCGAGTGGGAAGTGATTTACAGAGAATCCAAACTTCCTGAAAGGAGGTTAATGTTCACTCACCTACAGGTTAATTACAGAACCGATTGATTGCGCGCACTCTCGAAGTAAGTTAACGTTTGACAGAATTTTCGCTAGGGAAGCAACGATGCTTAGGGCTGATATGTATTAAGAGAAGTATAACAGAATAAATTGACTTCTCTTGACACGGGTTGAACCTGGAGGATCTTGATCACGAACTGGCTATATCAGTGGACACTCCTCACGATGAGTAAATATAATTTTAATATTAAAGAAGGGTTCGGTATTTGATTACACGGTGGAGTATTGATAAAGACTAAACGAATCGATGAAAAGAGATAAGACTATATCATCTTTTTCGTCGAGTTCGTTAAGCTTCAACTACTAGGTCCATAGTCCCCGATTCAAATCTGATAAAGGCGGATAAGAATTTTCGAATAATAATGTCATTCATTATTTAATCTCAATTGCTGTAATAGTGATTAACATCATTAATTTTGGAAAACGGGTATTCGCAAAATTAAATAAATGTTTATAGCACAATTGTTTATTATTTATTGTTCGATAAAGTAAATAATTAATTGATTGGATTTTGGGCTTGAGAATTTTGATTTGGGCTTGGCCTAAGAAGTTGGCCGAAAATCCCCTGCGGATATTTATCTAGGGGTTGGCCGAACTTCCTCCCCCATTTTCTCCTTAGATTTCTCTCTTATGAAATAAATTGTCAACCATAAATATTGATTTGATGGATGAGAGAGAGTTTAGATTCACAAGCAAGATCTAATGGCTCAGGTTAAATCCAAATGAGAGAATATCTCTAGAATGAGAGAATATCTCAACAGAAAGGAGAGAAAATCTCAGGAGTTATCTCCTTACCAAGGCTATAAATAGAGACACAAGGGGAGTAGAAATTTCATCTCATTCCTCACAGAATAATCGGCCAACCTCTTCTCTAGGCTTGGCTAAAGTTTTCCTAACCCTATTCCTCGGAATTGATAATTTCAATCCTAAATAATAGGAGCGATATATCGAAACAATCTGGTTTCGATATCTAAGTGAGATATCGATTGTACTCGCTCATCTTTCTTATTCGTCTCGGAGATTACGTTTTGGAAGACTACGGTGCCATCCTCGAGTAATAAATCAGACGAAGGAGTTGTGAAAGCTTGAAGACCGATCGATCGTTGGAATTGAGCGTTCTGTAGCTGCGCCAAAATCCATGTAGGTTTACTAATCACCTCTTCTATTTATTGGTTGTTGAATTGCTTTCGTAAATGAATGAAATTAATAAATCTAGATCTTGTTTAATAATCATTATTATTAATTGGTTAATGTGAACGCATTTAATATGGTTACTAAGGTGCATCAATCACCAACAAGAGACTCGGCCTCTAGCATATAGATTAGAAAGTCGGACTCAAATGACTTTTCCACTCAAGCACGTTTGCTTCGTCGAGGTCGTTCGATCTCGTCCTCAATGTTTCCAAACTATGAGTTGATGAACTCGCTTCGTCTTCCTGAGACTTATAAATAAATACATGTTCGAAGAACGATGCATTCTTCGATTAAATGATAGAACCTTTGTGTATTTCGGGATTATTTGATTCATGCACAATAAAGCGATAAGCGGTACTATGATGTGCATAACTAATGAATACACAATCAATGGTCTTTGGACCAATCTTTATCCTTTTAGGTACCGGTGCCAAAACCTTGGCTAAGCACCCCCGCATTCGTAAATATTTATAAGACTTCGTTCCTTTAAATAATTCAGAATGAGATTTATCCTCTTTCTTTCGGGGTATCATATTTAAAAGATAGTTCGCAGACAAGATGGCTTCCCCTCACATTTCTTATGGTGACCCCGAACTTAGCAAGATCGCATTCATCATTTCTTTGAGGGTGCGATTCTTTCGTTCGGCAACGCCGTTTGATTGATGAGAATATGATGGAGTGAATTCGTGAATAATTCCATGTTGTGCACAAAAAGCCCCCAAAAGGTACCACATATTGTAGGCATGAATTTTAAATCACATAAATCGGTATGGATTAATTCAAGAGACTCACTTTTTCTTTCCACACTATGAAAAAATGTTCTCGTTAACTTTACTTCAACACAAATCTCACATTTGTGTTTAGAGTCAATATTAAATTTTGGTATACGATCCAAATTTATTAATTTACTGAATGTGTCATAATTCACATGACCAAGTCTACCATGCCATAAATAAAATGACTCAAGCACATAAGAAGAAGATGCATTTTTATTCATTTTCTTGCCGGTAATGGCCATGACATTCATCTTCCATATATTTTCTTCCACATACCCTTTTCCCACATATATCTCATTCTTACTAAGAATTGATCTTTTGGGACTCAAAGACCATACTAAACCCATGGTTACAAAGAATAGATCCGGAAATAAGATTATTTCTTATATCCGATACATAGAGAACATTAGTGAGCTTCAACTCCTTTCCCGAGGTCATTTTTGGATGACATGTCCCGTCTCCATAACATCAGAAGAGGACAAATTTCCCATGAACAACTTCTCTCTCGTCGGGCACAAGTCAAGAGAGCAAAATACATTCATGTACAAGCAAATGTGGCGGGTAGCACCGGTATCTAGCCACTACTCCTTAGGGTTTGAATCCACTAAGTTCACTTCGGAGACCACGACGATGAGGTATTGATCGTCATTCTTGACCTCCACGACATTGACCTCTCGATTCTTCTTCTTTTGCGACTTTTGAAAATTCTCCGCGCGGTGGCCTTCTTTGTCGCAATTGAAGCACTTTCCAACAAACTTTTGTTGGTTCTTCTTTTTGAAGACAGCCCTTTTAGGTCCAAGCTTGTTGGTGGGCTTCTTGCCTTTTGAGTTTTCACCATGCTCGACGACGTTGGCTCTCTCAGAATTGGTCTTGAACCTCTTGTCGGAGCCACGGTCGTCTTCCTCTATGCGAAGGCGAACCACCAAATCTTCAAGACTCATCTCATTTCGCTTGTGCTTAAGGTAGTTCTTGAAGTTCTTCCACCCCGAAGGTAACTTCTCAATGACAGAGGTAACTTGGAAGGACTCACTTATGATCATTCCCTCGGTTTGAATCTCGTGAAAGATTAGTTGTAATTCTTGCACTTGACTCATTATCGTCTTGTGGTCCACCATTTTTAACTCAAGGAAGCGGCCCACAATGTATTTTTTCGAGCCCGCATCCTCAATTTTATATTTCTGATCGAGTGATTCCCAAATTTCTTTAGAAGACAGGTTATAACTATACACATTGTATAGAGAGTCCGCAAGACAATTCATCACATAATTCTGACACAAGTAGTCAGAATCCTTCCAAGCTAGATAAACCATCCTCACTTTCGGATCAATCTCATCCTCATGAAGAATCGGAAGGTTTTCGGTCAAAAACAGCACAAGGCCTATGGTGGTCAAGTAGAAGAGCATCTTCTGTTGCCATCTCTTGAAGTTCAAACCGTCAAACTTCTTCGACTTCTCTGCCGGCAACATTACGGGAGATCCTCGAGCCGACTCCGCATTTTGAACTTGACCCGCAGGTCCGTTCACACCATAGCCGCCATCGAGTGAACAAGAACCGCGGGTGCGTTCCCGACCGAAGCCTCCGCCGAAACAAGTGGTTGCACCACAATGTTCGAATTTGTGGCGTTGGTCATCAATACTTCCACACCCGGAATCATCGGATTGATCGGGGTTCCCGAATCAACTAATTCATCGTTGTTGCTAATAGTAGCCATTTCTACAAAAGAAATCAATCAAAGTTAATTTTCTTCAAAAAATCTTCCAAAAGCAATTTGTCTAAGATGAGCAATATTACTTTAAGATTGTTAGATTTATAGTCGGAAATTAATTAAATTTCCGGAATAAAAGAGATTACCATAATAGGAAGAAAATAAATAAAATAAATATCAACAACAATATTTTATAATAAACGAATAAGAAGAGAAACTGAGGACCGTTTGACGTTTTCTTTAAAGTAATATTGCCCTTTCACTGCTGGGAAACCGTGAGCAATTTATCTCACATGATACAACGGTAGATGATAAGATCTTTGAACAGTAAAAGGATTTCTCTGGCGAACCAAACTCGTAACTAAACTAACCGGACTACAAAATGAACAATTGGAACAATTGGACTTCAAAAGGAACAACCC
Source organism: Urtica urens (assembly GCA_958296335.1). NCBI lineage: Eukaryota > Viridiplantae > Streptophyta > Magnoliopsida > Rosales > Urticaceae > Urtica > Urtica urens. The sequence continues at coordinate 9,557,873 of OY282531.1, forward strand.
GGAACGACCAAATTTCCAAAAGGAACAACCACAATTTGGAGGAAGGAAATTTTGAGAGCTCTCAGCTTATCTCTGTATTATTTTTGTGAAGTAAGAATCTGTGGCATTTTATAAGCGATCCATGGAACGTTTTAGGCACAAAAACGTTAGACCATTAAGGGCTACTTAATCACAATTATACTCAATAATGCTCACTTTATTTCAGCTGGTACAAAACCGTTCAACTCTTGAATCAAATTTAATTGAATAAGAGTATTTATGCTTTAAACAATTACAATATAACTGTAACAAATGTTTTTGGTTAATTCTCAATATAACATGCAAGTTATTTGTGGAATTAAACCTCCTTAGAAGTGAAATATGTAATAAAAAGATAAGTAATTGAGCCCGGAAACCCGAAAGCTCAAGAAGATCCAAGACCCGAGCCCGAGCTTGGTCCGGCTCGGCGGCGGCGCGTATGTGTGAGCGCGCCGCGAGGGGTTAGAGCTATTCTACTCACACTCTCCTCTCTTGCACTTGGATACCACCTTAAGAAGGATAATACTATATAAACACTACACAAACTCCCTTACCCAACCAATGTGGGACTCTTTTGGATTATCTCCACTTCACTTCTCTACAATACATAACAAATATGTTTTTAAGCATACTTTGAGCATCAATTTCTCATTCACCGTAGACTTGATTTTAGCGAATAAATGCATAATCTTATACCGTCGCAACGAGAAATAAGATTATGAAAAAATTATCCAATTCCAATAAGTGGACACCATTCAAATATTAGCCAAAAATCATCCATAACATATGTTAATAATATTTTATTAACATTTCTTCCAACATATAGCATTAATAAGTGATCTATTCTTTTATGCACCTTCTACATATTTTCAGTAATTTTTGGTCTGTGATTAAAATTTTTACTTTTTCCGATAACTTGTAAAGTTAAAAAAAATACTATATTTTAAATTAATAGTTATAATATAGTTACGTCATCTCCAACCAATAACATTTTTTTTCTAAAATATATGTAACATCTAACACTATCTTTTTCCATTCGAACTTTATTTTTTACACCAAACTAAAATATTAATTTTAAAATCAACTTTTATTTATTTATATAATCTTATATTTATTTAATATCTTTAATTAAACTACTTATTCATTGTAATAATTCAAAATATAAAATAAAACAAACTAAACATTGCGTTTCAATATTAATATTAGTGTCATTTGGTTTTTTCCGAACTCCAAAAGTCAAAATTACATTTGAAAATAATTTTAAAATATAAAATATGAATAATTTAAGGATAAATATGATATAATTTTATAAATCAGCACTAATATAGAAATTATAAATTTTTATAAAAAAAAAAAAAATACTATAGTGAAGTTTATAGTAACATTTTGTTGTAATTTTATTTTCAAATAGTTAGCACTATAATAACGTTAGTTAGACCATTTTCCAACTGATTACACCATTATTACAGTATATGTCACATCGAGCACCTGTTTTTCTCAAATCGAACTCTAACTTTTACATCAAATTAAAATTTTAATTGGAATTAACTTTCTTTTAGTTATTTAAATACCATTACATTTATTTAATATATTTAATTATATCACTCGTTTATTGAAATAATTTAAAATATAAAATAACACAAATTAAACATATTGTTTCAGTATTAATATTAATGTTATTTTATTTTTCTTTAATTCAAATGTTTAAAATATAAAATATGAATTAATTTAGGACAAATATGATACAATTCTTTTGTATCAACATTTTTGGATAAAAAATTATAAAATATAAAATATCAATATAGTGTTCAAGACTATAATATTGGTTATAATGACACCGTACGGTTGTTATAGTGTCATGAAGAATATCTTATATATTCTGAAAAAATAAAAATTACAAGTCAGTTAATCCTCTGAGCTCGTTTACCGACATCTATGCCATAAAAGCTTTTACTTTTATTTATAAAATAAATCGAAATAGGCTCTTCTTTATATTTCGAAATATAGGTATAGACTTAAAATGAGTGGTACGGAAGCATACGCGTGTCAGCTGATCAACGCCCCCAAAGTCACAGATGTGGAAAATATTTCGACTGACTTTTCAGGTTTTAGTGTCAGATTTTAAGGCACTGTGTAGCTTGTGTCTTTCAAACACAAAGACAATTTTACCCCTATCAGCTCTAATATTACTGACACATATATCATAGGCGGCATTTAATTATCAACCGTTTATCATATTAAAATTTTGTGGAAGTTAATTGCCGATACAACTCCAAAAAAAAAAAAAAATTGTTTCGTAGCGGCATTTACCAGTGGAAGTTAAAATTTTATCAACAGTTTATCATAGGCGGCATTTAATTATAATTATAAGACTATCTTGCGTTTGGTACGATCTTTGATAGAGGTAAGAGAGCTCGTGAATTTTAGTATTAAATATATATCTCGTCTATTTAATATTACGGCGCACAATTTTGTCCGTTATGCGGTTAACCATCATTCGTCTTCAACCTGTCTGAGTTCAATCTCATCATGTTCGAAAAAAGTTATTAGAGCCGATAATCGTGAATTGAGATTCCGTACGGTCGCTTAGAATCTTTGATGATCGAGTCTATTTGTGTTTATTCTTATTATCAGTAATTTCAATTTTATTCTTATTTTTATAATCACGATTTTCCACCGTCATACGTAAAGATTTTTATAATATTTCGTGACACCGACCACACTTCTTAAAATAAAACTATGTTGCGATTGGAACACTTATTTTGTTAATTTTTTTATATAAAAGTTAAAATGTTATTTGCTATTTAGTGATATCATTGATAGTTTTTTTTTAAAACAACATAAAATTTAACTTTTAAAAATTACAACTCTTAAGTTTTAGTTTTGAATTTTGATCGTCCACTGTTTATGCTCGTAATTATTTTAAATATTTATTCTCAAAATTACTTTAGTTTATTTATCAAAATTTATTTATTTTATCAAACATTAAATAAATATTTACTTTTACAAAAAGTTAAAAATTAATTTTTTTATCAAATATTAAATATCTTTTGAAAAAAAAAATTAATAAAAGCAATTTTTTAAAACATTAATTTTAAAAATAAAATGTTACCAAATTGTCTCAATATATACTCATGACTCATAAGTGTGGAATTATATAAATTTATATGTTGGTGAATGTCATGATACCACTTGCCATAAGTCATAACTCAATTTTCATATTTTTCTTATCTAATAACTCGTGCTCAATTTTTCTAAATTAACTCAATTTTAAATCATTATTGCATTTTTTTTTCATTTCTCAAATAGCATGAAACGTTTTGAATAATTGTAAATATACTAACATGTACTCAATAATATAATAAACTGAAAGAGTAACTGTAAGTTCTATAATTTATCATGTAGATTAACTGGAAAAAGAACTGTTACACCGTAAAATAAAAATAAGATGTTTGTATCGTTGTAAAAGATCTTGCCTCGGTAAAAACATGACGTTGGTGCAGTGAGATACAAATTTGATTTCTAACATCAAGCAATGCAAAAAACCAAGGTGCGACTAGATCATTCATAATGGTACTCTTATTAGGTTTACAAAAAAAAAATACGGTACTCTGTAATGATTTTGAGAAATATTTTTAAGTATCTTTTAGTATCGATAAATTATTAAAGTGAAATTTCATTTTTTACGTGTGATAGTGTAGTATAATTTTTTTTTTATGCGCTTCATATTCTATTTATGGTTTTTATCACCCGATTGACTTAAATACGCTTAAAACGCTTGACCACTAAATTTAACCTAAAAATCTCTATCTTTTCTTCTATTTCCTCTCTTCATGCAGACCAGCTCTTTTTTTCTGCAGACCTGCTCTCTTCTTTTTTCACGCACACCCGACTGAATCCGCTAAAAACTTCACGGCCGTTCCCACTCGCGCCTTCATCTTTCCGCTGTCGCGTCATCCTCATCTCGGTAGCCCACGCTAGTGCTCAGCAGTGGTCTTCAGTCTTCTCCATGAGTGTTGATCTTCTCACTCTCCTCGCGGTGGTCGACGTCGGTCTTCCGTGTGGTCGCTGTCGCAAAAGTTTCGTTGTCGCTTTCTTCTTTTCCCTCATCTTCGATTTGTACTGTATTATACCTAAATTTGTGAATTTTATGATTTTAGGTTTAGATTTGTGGATTTGATGTTTTGGGGACCTCGTTGATATTTAATGGTTTGTTTAAATTAATTAACTTATGCTCAACATTTTTAATAAACTTTTGAGAAAGTATTGATGATTTTTGTTAGTTAAAACATTTTGCCAATCTATCTCTATTTCAAATGTGGGAATTTTGCAAAAAAGATGGTTCATGATCTTGTTCCGACCACATCAATGACTTACAGACTCTTGTGAGTTATTAGTTTTCTTAGTTTTATTGAGTTGACTATGTATTGTAGTATGTTGATGGGGTTTTTTGTGAGTTTATATTAATGCTTTACTGCTTGCGGTGACTTGCCGTGGATTGCGGTGTGTAGCAACACCCGAGAAACAAATATATGAGTAAGATTTTTTTTATTAGATTTAAATTTTATTAGGATTCATTTCTAATTTCTTTAACAAATTATTATGAATTTTTCAGCGGCGATTATTGTATGTATTGCCTCATGACCGTAGAGCATTTGATGGGTTCAACGCCTTTGTCGGACGTCAACAATAGCTGGGCAATAGACTTTTGGTATCAATATCTAATGTCATAAATTGTAAAGTATTTGGATTCATTATCATATATTTTGTGGAAACTTTTATGGTTTATTATTAGGTTGAAACATGTTTATGCATTGTTAACATCTTTTGGGCACATTATCATCTATTTGTAAACAAAAAGTTGGCTATATACCCACTTCAAACATTGACAATTTGTATATACACAACGTTTTGTAAATAGTCAGAGAAATTCGTTTACATATGTTTCAGTTAATTTACCTTCACGTTTTTCTTAATTTTTAATAATTTTTTGGATATTTTTGTCTGTAAACGAATTTCTTTACCTATTTACAACTTGTTTACAAAACGTTGGGTATATCCAAATCAACTATAATTTAGTTGGGTATATAAAAAAATTATCCATTTTTAAACATGTTTATGTATTATTTACAGCCTATTGAGTAAGATTTAATGGTTATGTCGTGTTTATATATATTGATATTTATATAGGCAATAAAAAGCGTGTATATATATATATATATATATATATATATTAAAGTTGTGTTACGTCGTAGTTTGTTGTGGTCATATGTGGTATCCTCCACACGAATATTACCAATTAATAGTTACTCCAAAGAGTTGCGGTGTATTGCGATATGTTGCGGTGTATTGCAGACATAAATAACAGTTCAACAAACAAAACAAAAAAGTTGCATAAATGAGTTAAAGGCGTGTACATCTTCATGGGACAAATATTCATTGTACTTTTCTCAATTCGAGTGACGCATAAATGATAATTTTGACCATATTTGACGTAGTGCAAATTCCATCAAAACAATAATTACACCACGAGAATCTGCACAATTAAACATACAACATGAACAACATAAGTTACGGTTGGTTACGTAGCCTGCGGAATTTAATAACAGGTTCATAAAAACATAAAAAAATATAAATAAAATAATGTGGTTCCTTGCGGTATCTTACTGAATATTATACATTAGTTTATTTAAACATGAATAAAATAGTGAGATATGTTGCTGTTACATGCGGTGGTATGCAGTACTCTATACCAGATAAAAGACAAAAATGTCATACTCATTAGAGACGATGACTTCTGCAAGCACAGGAGACTACACGATGGGAGTTTTGCGACGAAGACAGCGGAACTCCTGCGATAGCGACCGTGGGGAAGAACAATGTCGAAAACCCCCTAGAAAAGTGAGAAGGCAAAACCCAATGAGAAGACCGATGACCACCATCAAGCGCGAGCGTGGTCGAGAGAGAAGAAGGTCGCGCGGTCGTCGTCAAGTCTGCGTGTGTGAAGAGAGAGGGAAAAAATAAGATGAGATTTTTAGGTTAAAAGTGTTGACAAATTTTATGGATATCATAGTCAATTGGGTACTAGAAACTATAATTATTTTAAGAGCCACATACAAAAAGAATTGCCCCTACTATTACATAGAAACCGAAATCTCTTTTATGAAATCCTCTTTCTCGACAAGTTTTACACAATGTTACTCATTAAAAAATACACTATTTTTAGTTAGGCTGATGATAAAAAACAAAAAATTGGCGAAACGGTTAACATTTTTTTACTTCATTTTCAATATAGTTAACGTTTCGTTAAATATTATGTGTTAAACTAATTACCTATATTTATTTTACTATATTATTTTCTAAATTTCAGTCATTAACAAAAGTTTAAATTGAACAAAGACATTAATGAAAGTTTAACCAAACATAGAGGATATTAAAAAAAACTATGTTTCTAAACTAGTAGTAATAACAAATAAATTTTAATTAGAAATTTGTGAGTTCAAACTAAAACTATAGTAACAACAAAAAATTACCGTATAAATATATATAAAAATGTATTAAAAATATAAATATATGTTATATATATGTAGTATAAGAACTAAACCATGAACGGCGTTTTTGAAAAGTTGACAGTTATGTACCAAATTTTTTTCTCAAAATAGAGAGCATTAGTCAGGGTTGATGATAGAATTTTTAAATCAAAGCCATCAAGTCAAGGGTTAATAACTGTTAAAGAACAATTTATTTTTAAAATGGCGTTTATTAGTGTGAAATAATTTTAATACAAGTCAATTGATTAGAAGTTAAAACAAATAAAAATAGAATAGTATGATACTCCACGTGATGAATATGAGATCCAAACTTCAAAGTATTGAAAGCGAATTTCATGTCCAGTGAGAAATAGTGAAATACTTGTAAGAGCATCTCCAATGAAGGCAACCAAAATTGCTCTCCACATCACTAAATATTTTAGTTTTTATTTATTTATTATATTTAAAATATTATATAATACTACACAAATAATGTTGATATAAAAAATTATTATAAATGGGACCACACAAATTTAATTATTGGTGCATATAATATTTTATTATTTTTATTCCAAAAAAAGAGATGGCATAGGTGCCAAAATTTGCAACTTTGTTATAATCATTACATAATAAAATATTAATATATAAAAAATAAGGTGATGTGGCATAGACATGTAAGCAAAAGCAACTTGAGTTGCTATGCATTGGAGATGCTCTAAGAGTGATGTGAAATTTGGAAGCGAAAGCCAAATATCATTTTCACACTCCAAAAATAAAGAAAAACCACGGCATAATAACACCTCATACCACTGGTATGTAATATCGCTATTTTTAAATATAATATATGTAAATAATATTTTATGTATAATAGTAAGATTATTTAAAACTCAAAACTCAAATTTCTGTTAATTTTTTAGCAAATTTGATACAACTACAATATTTTTACTTCAACTCATAACACCAAATTCTACCTAAAAAAATATTATCTTTATATATTTTTCAATATTACTTTTATTAATTTAATATTAACCCCTTTATTAATATATTATGTCGATATTAATTATTAAAAATTAATTTATTTTTGTATGTCAACAATATCAAATTAAATTTATATTAAATATTATGTTAATATTACGATATTAAAATATAAAACGTAACTAATAAAAACAAATATTATTTTAGATAACATTAATTAAAGAAGATATTACTTAAACATCGCCAACATTACAAATTAACTAATGTTATATATTATTATTAATATCATTATTTATTTTCTTTTCTAATTGATAATATGTATTTTAATATAAATTATTTAAATTATGCTTTAAATTACATATTAACATTTTTTGGGTGAATTTGCAATTAAAAATAGTTTATGGGTTATAAATAATTGACCCCAAATTTGGGTAGATAATATTCATTTTACTTAAATTTGGGTAAATATTTGAGGTGTATTTGAGCACTCACACTCAAAAATATCACATTCATATCCAAATTAAAGGTGGGTTGGAGATGTTCGACCAATTTTTATTGTGTTGAAGTGTTGATATAGCTTATATAGGTTTTGTTACCTGCTTTGAAACAGCTATTTGATGACAATAATAAGAGTACCTGCAATAAATGAAGAGCCAACGAAAGAAATATATGTATATATAATAGAGTTGACAAAAATATAGGGCAACTGACTAAATTTAAAAGCCTTATAAGTTTTGAGTCTTTTAACTATTTAAAATTTGTCATAGACTCATAGCTGGTGTAATTTTAAATTGATAGCTAATAAATTCATTTCATGAATATAAATTGTCTAAATTATCTTTCATACTTTTGGATAAAATAACGTTAAACAGAACACAGAAAAAAAATTAAATTTAAATTTAGTTCTTATTTTAAGATTAATTATAATTTTTATTTGGGTAGATAATATTAATTTACTCAAATTTGGGTGAAGATTTGGTGTGTATTTGAGCACTCACACTCCAAAAATATCACATTTATATCAAAATTAAAGGTGAGTCGGAGATGTTCAACCAATTTTTATTGTGTTGAAGTGTTGAAATATCTTATATAGATTCTATTACCTACTTTGAAACAGCTGTTTGGTGACAATAATAAGAGTACCTACAATAATTGAAGAGTCAACGAAAGAAATAAAAATTTATATAAAATAGAGTTGACAAAAATATAGAGCAACTGAGTAAATTTAAAAGCCTTATAAGTTTTGAGTCTTTTAACTAATTAAAATTACTCATTGACTCATAGCTTGTGTAATTTTTAATAGCCAATAAATTCATTTAATGAATATAAATTGTATAAATTATCTTTCATACTTTCGGATAAAATTACTTTAAATGGAATACAAAAAAATACAAATTTAAATTTAATTATCATTTTAAAGATTAATTATATTTTTATAGATTAATTATAATTTTTATTTGGGTAGATAATATTCATTTTACTTAAATTTGAGTAAATATTTGGGGTGTATTTGAGCACTCACACTCCAAAAATATCACGTTCATATCCAAACTAAAGGTGAGTTGTACATGTTCGACCAATTTTTATTGTGTTGAAGTGTTGAAATAGCTTACATAGGTTATGTTACCTGCTTTGAAACAGCTATTTGGTGACAATAATAAGAGTACCTACAATAATTGAAGAGGCAACGAAAGAAATAAAAAGATATATATAAAATAGAGTTGACAAAAATATAGGGCAACTGACTAAATTTAAAAGCCTTATAAGTTTTGAGTCTTTTAACTATTTAAAATTTGTCATAGACTCATAGCTTGTGTAATTTTAAATTAATAGCCAATAAATTCATTTCATGAATATAAATTGTCTAAATTATCTTTCATACTTTTGGATTAAATAACCTTAAATAGAACACTGAAAAAAATTAAATTTAAATTTAATTATTATTTTAAAGATTAATTATAATTTTTGCACATTGATTGGTATAGTTGTGACATTAAAAGTGATTAGTTTGTTAAGAAAATAATCAATAAATTATAAAATTTCCTCTATTGATACTATAAAAATGATTTGGAGTAGAACGTCGGATAGCTAAATCATAATAAAGAAAAAGAATAAAAAAGAAGAAAAAAATAAATATTATAATTAAAAGTTACTTATAATATATATACCGACTAGTTATTCCAAAATGTTTAAATTATGTATAGTTTATAATTTTCATTATTTCAGATGAGATAGTTTTTGCAATTTTTCATGTATGTACGAAGAAAAATTTCATTTTTGGATTAGTCAAAGTATTAACATTAGACCAAGTTTTGCGCTTATTCAAAAAGGGAATTTTGGATAAAAATGAACGAAATATACTTATATAAGCACAACACTTAGTTTTAAAAAAAATTGTTACAATTTTTACTTAAACATTTGGTCACTCTCTCACTTTACGGATTGTTTTTTATACTGATTTTTTAATTAAATTTATAAAATAATGTTTTTATAGTGATTACAAATAACATATATGTTAAATCAGGTTAGTTAAGTTAGAATTAGAGACTTAAGATTTTAAAAAGCGATGTGCACCGTAAACTTTATCGTACTTATAATAGATTACGATAAGATTTATAAATTGTATTTTTGTACGCAATCGTACAATTTCTTTTAATTATATCGTATGTAAGATAAAGTTGGGGGATCTTATGTAGTCAAAGTGCTAGATTGTTAGGAATATTGCTTACTTGAAGATTACGTATGAATAATTATTTAATTCGATAATTAGATTATTATATAAGTATTATATGATTAGTGGGTTGAGTTCTAAATAATCAATTAGAATCAATAACTATCTTCCATAGTCTCCATATTAAACTGGATCACGTCCTGGGCATTTGAGTTCGACAGTGTGCTCAAACAAGGTCGATGACTGATATACGCATGGAAAACTATATCGAAAGTCATATATGCGGAACACATGAGTGAAGGTTGATCACTATGTGAGAGCATTCTACACTTGTGATAAGTGTACGACCTGGACATGCCTTGGGGTAGATGTGTCATTTAAAGACCGTTACGACGCACTAACCGAGACCACTATGATAGTCGCAGTGAGACTTGATCTAAATTCTGAAGTAGTCATGGAAACTGAATCATGTCTCTAAACTCTTTAAGTCATTCGCTAAAAGGTTATTCATGTTAATCACAACTTATGTTTTGGAAGTCTTCCCCTGGAAGTCTTCTCAGAGCATGATTCAAGTGAGAAGTGATTTACAAATACGGAATCCAGCCTCCCTGAAAGGAGGTCAATATTCACTCATCTAAGGGCTGATTTCATAACTGATAGATTGCTAACACTTTCGAAGTAAGTTAACGTTCGAAAGAATCTTTTGCTGGGGAAGAAACAATGCTTAGGGCTGATATGTATCAAGAGAAATATAACATAATAAATTGACTTCTCTTGGCACGGGTAAAACCTGGAGAATCTTGATCACGAATTGACTATATCAGTGGACACTCGTCACGATGAGTAAATATAATTATAGTATTAAAGAAGGGTTCAGTCTTTGATTACACGGGGGAGTATTGATAAAGACTAGACAAATCAATGAAAAAGAGATATGACGTGTTTTTCGTCGGGTTCGTTAAACTTCTACTACTAGGTCCATAGTCCCCTATTCGACTATGGTAAAGGCGGATAAGAACTTTCGAATAACAATGTTGTTCATTATTTAATCTCACTTGCTGTAATAGTGATTGACATCATTAATTCTTGAAAACGGATATCCGCATAATTAAATAAATATTTATAGCATAATTGTTTATTTATTGTTGGATCAAGTAAATAAATATTTAATTGAATTTTTGAGCTTGAGAATTTCAAATTAGGCTTGGTCTAGGGAGTTGGCCGAAAATCCCCAAGGGATATGCCCTTGGCCGAACTTCCTACCCTCTATTCTCCTTGGATTTCTCTCTTAGGAGAGAAATTATCAACCATAAATATTGATCTTATGGATGAGAGAGAGTTTAGATTCACTATTGAGATCTAATGGCCCATATTAAATCCAAAGGAGAGAATATCTCTAAAATGAGGGAATATCTCCAGAAGGAGAGAATATCTCAACAGAAAGGAGAGAAAATATCACAGGGGTTATCTCCCTACTAATGCTATAGATAGGGATAGAAGGGAAGATGAAAAACTACTCCTTCATTCATTCAAACACTCGGTCTCTCTCTCTCTCTCTAAGTGGCCGAATTTTCTCTTCCCCTATTCACCATAATTGTTAATTCCAATCATAAATAATAGGAGCGAGATATCGAAACAATATGGTTTCAAGATCTAAGTGAGATATCGATTGTGCCCATTCATCTTCCTTATTCGCCTCGGAGATTACGTTTCGGAAGACTATATCGTCGAGTACTATACTCAGAGGAAGGACAAAACATAGTCGATTCAGAAGAATGACGAAACAGAGCGCGCGTTGGATCGAGACGTTCTGTAGCTGATCTCAAACCCGTAAGTTTTCTATAAATGTATTCTATAATATCGGCTGCTGAATTGCTTTCATAAATGAATTAAATTAATAAATCTAGATCTTGTTTGCAATCATCATTTTAATTGGCTATTGTGAGTGCAATTAATATTTTTCCGCATTTAATATGGTTGCTAAGGTGAATGAATTACCAACAAGCAGTATTAGAGCGATTGTTCGTGTCTGATACGCGTGTGATTTACCAACAAGTAATATGAGAGCGATTGTTCGTGTCTGATACTGACTTGCACTAACAAATGGTATCAGAGCGATTGTTCGTGTCTAATACGCGCTTGTTTCACCAACACGAATGACACTTAATTAATGAATATTCCAATTAAATAAAACATGCCACAAAATGACTAACAAAAAATTTCCTATAAAAGACAAGCATACCAAGATATATTTTTAATGGCTAAGCATTAGAATTGATTATATGATTACTGTTGGGATTTGTGCCCACACAGGAGATATCAGACATTAAATATATTTTGTATTTGTTTTTGCTGAAAGTTAAATAAAATTAAATATTCATTCTTATTTAAGATTGTGTTTATGCATGTATGGCTACGCCCTGAAACTGTCATCAACAAAAGAAGTGATAAGTACAGACTTGACAAGATACCTTCCTATGACTAGTTTAAATAATAGTTCGCAATCTAAAGATCGATTGGGCAATCGTATCTTAGTATTGATTGTTTGAATAAATTAACGATATATTATCTTGAGATATAGAGAGTTGTGACTCAGTAGTTTATTCTTGATATCTTGATGAAGATATTGAACAAGACATGTGACAATTTGAAGTTCGAGATAACCGTTTAATTACTCAAAACTTCAAAATCACATATAAGGAGTATTTTGGTAATTACCTATATTTTAAATCGACACACGATATCATATGCGACAAAGTCGTCCGCTTTTAAATTTGTTATAAAAAAATGAATTATTTGATTGAAAGTATTACAGAAAAATGGGGAATTTTTTTTGGCCAGAAGCGGCTATTCTCTTCTATTGCTTTTAATTAATTAAAAAATTGAACTTTTGAAAATTCTCAAAATATGGCAACAAAAAAAAACGACCCAAGCAACTATTTGCCTGATATAAGCTTTAAATAATTTAGTAGTGATTAGTTGCTTCAAATGGTTGAAATATTAATTTTATGAATAGTATTATTGATGCTGATGTAAATGTGGATGATCACTTTTAATGGTTATAAGTCGTTTCTAAAATCTTCTGTCACTTCTAAAAGTATTATTTGTAGTAGTGTGACTATCTACTAATGTAAACAATTACAATTTTTGTTTTCCAAATCTATCGAACATTTGGAGGATTTTGTAATCTAAACATGTTATAAATACAAAATATAGATCAAAATAAAATAAGGACATAAATAAACAATCACCATATATATATATAATATATGTATGTGTATAGCAAAAAAATAAGGAAATAAATAAAAAATATAACTCTTAATATCACAATAGAAATTGAAAATACATATCGATAACTTGCCAATTAGACCGGCCAAAAAGAGTATTGAAGGTGGCATTGTACCCTCATAATCCATTAATGCGACGAATTTGCAACAACTATTGACATTATTAAAAATAATTATACATATACTGGTATTGGTACAAATAAACAAAAATATACACATAAAGTTACAAAAATAAACATAGACCACAATGGTTCAAATTTCCAATTCCAATTCCAATTCCAATTCCAATTCCAATTCGAACTCCAATTTCAATTACCAAAGTAATGGTTCAATTCCATCTTAAAAAATTAAAATCCGAAACAAATAAAAATTAATTTTAAATTTGCAGCAAAAAGAGTGGATATATGGAGAGATTCACCTCATCCTTCCCCATCGCGCGATACAATGTGAGTTCACATGTGGAAGCGGTTTTGACGATGGAGACTAAGGTTAAAGTGAGGTCTAGGTGAGGTCTAAGAGTCTGGAAGCGGCTTCGGCGATGGAGACTAAGGTTAGGTGAGGTCCGAGAGTCATCGCGATCTGTTTGATATGACTATGTCACTTATGAAGACATTTTTCAATATGCTCGCATTCGACTTACACTCAACTATTGTAGTTGAGTGCGGCAAAACTCTAGCGTCAAGATCCTTTCCGCCCCTAGCTGAAACGTATTAACAAGAATAATATCGTATATATATAGAGTTCTTATGAGCAAAAGATTTGGCGAAATGACTAACGTTTACTATGTCATTTTCAATATGATAAGCGTTTTGTTAAAGTTATGTTAATGGTCTAAGTTCTTACGTACCAAACTAATTAACTATGTTGGTTTATTAGCTTGCCTTTTAAATTCGGTCAAATTTTAAATTTTGAGTGCTTTAATTTTTGAATTTTAATTTGTACGCGAGTTTGAATTTGATTTAATTTAGGAAGTCAATGTTAATTCATTTATGGCGATTTTAAAATAGTAAGTCATCTTCCTCAAAAAAAAAAATTAGTAAGACAATAATTTGATTCTTATAATGTCGTGAGATCTTATAATTTGGGTAGTAAAATTATTGCTTTATTTATTATTAATATTCGAAAAAATTAATTATTGGTTCTATCGCTCTCGAATTCTATCATAATTTCATCTTTACTTCCGTATTTCAAAACTCTCATTTTTCCAGAATTTTGAAGATAATATATTGTAAATTACTATAAATTATTATAAATGGAATCGTTTTACACGTTAATGTATTCCCTATTTACATTATATTTACATGACAACGGTAAACAAATTTCGAAGATTTCCAGATTTCGCAACAATTAGATAAATCTAGATTTAGATTCAACCAAAATTTCGTAATAGAAATTTGATGAATATAGAAGATCAAACTCTAAAAATAACAGATTATCAAATTATCTAAAAAAACATAATAATCGAAGGGGAATTGAATTACAAGGGGAAGGTAGGATGGTAGCTGCGTGGTGGACTTCCAGGAGAGCTGTACGAAATGGGGCATGAGGTGGGTTTAGCAACAAAAATGACATTTTGTCTAGCGGCGATATCGACGACGGAGGCGGCGTGCATCCCGCGATATAAAAAAATGTAGAGGTTTGTTGCAACGTCGAAAATATGCATCTTTGAATTTTTTCGGCGATAGTTTTACAGTTTTTTGGGATATATCTGAAAATTCAGAGTATATGAAGTTTGAATTAAGTCAAAATCTCTTTCATGAGTGATTAATCGGTGAAAATACCGCAGCCTAAATTTGCGTTTAATTTTGTTTTTAAACATTGAAGCGGCAATGCATTGATGAGAATATAATTTGTGCCAAAGTCGTCTAAAGTGTTATGTAAAACTTTGGCCGGACCCAAAGTTGGCCAAAATGAAAATAACCTTATACTTTTAAGGTTACAACTAACAACCATAGTTTTTTTAGGGGACTAACAACCGTAGCCAACCTTAAGTATTACCGCTGATTTAGTTGTCATAACTTTTGTTCTTAACTTTTTTTTTTATCGAACTTTTGTTCTTAACTTAAATTCCACATCTTACACTCTCGAGTCTCTACCACCAAACTATTTAAATCCTCATTATTTAATCAACACAGACCAAGCTGAGAACGGTCAAAAGGTCGTGATATAAATGTTTTATAACTCAATTATATAAATATATTAAACGAAAATGAAATTAAAAAATCAAAGTAAGCCCAAAAAAAGACATACCATGGAATGTGAAACACAACACCACATGGTTTGTCTCAAGCATCCATTCTTGTACTTCTTCCCTCTCTTTCTTCTTGGCTCACAAAAAGTTGAAAGCTACAAACAGCCTGTCCTTGTTATTAATTGCTATTTTTATTATTTTATATTTAATTTTAAATAAATATAAAGATATTTCAATTGTAGAAGCAAACCCTCAAAATAGTAAAAGCCCGGAAGTTTTGCAAAAGAAAAAATCTTACAATATCATCTTCCTTTTGGCCTTCACGAAGATCTTCTACTCCTCAGTCACTACTAAATACTATTTTTTTTTCTTTTGCTAAATCTTTATATACAAAAAAACCATATCAGAATTTCATTTCTTTCACGGATCTCTCCAGAAGAACAAAACCTACCTACCGCATTTTCTGACAGGTACAAAATATGTTGTTCTTTCTTTCATCTTCTTCTAATCCAAAAACCATTAACTCGGTTCGTTTGTTTTTGTTTTATCTAATTCTTTCATGTTTATTTATTTATTTATATATAACTTAAGACCCACATATACATCTTTGTTTGTTTAATGGAATCTTATGTCAGTAGATAAATGGCTGGAAACGTTGTAGGGTTTTTTCTTTTTTCTGTTCTCTCTTTTTCACTATTTGTTTCTTAATTTAATTTAATATATTTATAAATTAATACCATGACTTCTCAATCTTACCTTTTTAATTTCGCTTCCCAGTCCTTTGGAATTCAGTTGATTGCTTAAAATACTAAACAGCAGAAAGAAAGAAGGAGAGAAAAAAAAAAGAGCATATCTTTAGTACTTGTGCAATGAATGAATGTCCTTCCTTCAGAAATTGTATTTTATCTATCTTTTAATATAGCTCTCTTTTTCATTTTTTTTATATAATTTGTTGTGAGTTTGTCTCCTTAAAATTTGACATTCTTGTTGAGCTTGAACCTGCTAGTAGTACTCCTGAAGTGTCCTATAGCAGTTTGTTTGTATAAATCTTCCTTTTATTTTGCTTCCTTAAAACACTTCTTTGAACCTGGTACTTGTAGTACTGTATTTCAAAGTTGAAAATAATTCGTATTTGTTACATATTATAATAATACAGCTCTTTTTCTCATGCGTCATTAAAACTCTTGTCATTCTGTTAAACTTGTAATCATTTTAAAATTAGACACTGAAGTAGGTGAAAATGCTCTCTAATTTGTATTTGAAGAAGAACAAATTTGATGACAAAAAAGGCATATATCTCTATCATCACAAGCTCTCTCTTTCATTTAATTTCATTTTACATGTGCTTTATTACTCTATATATAGGTACTTGAAGTATAGATACTAGTAGTACTTACAACTGCGTATATCTATATATAATAATATTATATAGCTCCTTACTGAAATCAGTTTTTTTTTTTTTTTAATTCTCTTCTTTGTAGCGTGACTGAAAAATAAAAATTATTCATCAATGGAGTGGAATCTAAAAGCACCATCAACAAGTCATTGGGATTTCTCCGAGCTCGAACAGCATCAACAAGAGACTTTCTCGAGCGCGGTCAACTCTTCGGTCAACGGAAGCAGAAGCGCGATGGCTTTGTTCGGGGCCGGGGGAGGATCGGACGATCAGGATTTCTCCATGGACTTGAAGCTGGGGAATCGGACGGCTGCGGCGAAGGCAATGAAGAGATCGAGAGGCTCATCCAACGGCGGAGGTCAAGCCTTGGCATCGTGTTTGGTGGACGGGTGCACAGCGGATCTGAGAGAGTGTAGAGATTATCATCGGAGACACAAAGTCTGCGAAATTCACTCAAAAACTCCCAAAGTCACCATTGCTGGTCAAACTCAACGCTTTTGCCAACAATGTAGCAGGTATTAATATATACACATATATATTTGTGTTTCACTGGCTTCGATCTATATGGCTTGTTTGTGAAGCATTTATTTAGATTTCAAGCATTTATAGATAGATATAGCCCACGTATAAAATTTCATTAGATTTTGTATTGGATGATTGATTTCAATATTTTTTGTTTTTAAATTTTGCTTCTCGGAAAGTGTAACTCAGGTTCCAAAGGTTTTGTTTTTCAATGCAAGTTTTGTAAGACTAAGTTTCTCTGATTCAGCTAACGAATAATGTGAACTTTGATCTTGAGTTTTTTCTCTATTTTTTTCTCAGCTTTCAAAGATATTGAAAATCACAAATATTTTGTATTTCGTGGCATTAAATCAGGAAACATAATAGAGAGTAAGATCAATTAATGCGTTACTTTTTGTGGCCTAATATTCTTACAATTGTGAACTTTGACATTCATTTTTTAATGACTAGCCCTAGTTACTACAATACACTACAACTTTTAAGTACCTAATTTCTCTAAATCTCAATCAACGCTTAGTAATTAATTAATTGATTATATTTTTTTGCAGGTTCCACGGGCTAGAGGAATTCGATGAAGGAAAAAGAAGTTGTCGGAAACGACTCGACGGACACAACCGAAGGAGACGAAAGCCACAACCCGAACCGTTCCCTCGTTACCTGTCAAACTACCAAGGCTTAGGTTTGTTTCTTGTTAAAATTATTTTAAATATTCACAATATTTTTAAAAAGATACATCTAACAAAATTGATTTTTTTTATGTGTTGTAAAAGGAAACCAAATGGTTCCTTTTTCAAGCGGGTTGGCGTACCCTTCCTCTTCGGGTCCGGGTTGGCCCAATAACCCGGCGGTGAAAACCGAACCCGACTCGGGAATCCAAATGCAGTTCCCAGGCTTTCATCAACAAGCGGGCCCACCACCGGAGATAGTCCCTCACTTTTCTCGGGCTTTTCCTCTCTCCGCCACGCTGAGCTCAGAACTTGCTCTCTCTCTTCTGTCATCTCCGCAGATGAGCTTGGGAGAGCAACAAAACGACAGCCACTGGAGAAACGACATGTCGTTTGATATGAGTAACTCTTCTTCTTCTTCGGCGTTTCATCGCCATCATCACTACCACCACCACCACTTAGGCTCCGATGGTGGAAACGGAAATGCGGATTCGCATCCGAGCTCTCCTTCGTTCTCTTCTCATTGGGGACACGTGTGAGTGAAGTGAGACATCAACGATTATGTTTTTTTTTTTTGGTGATGATCAGAATATGACACGGTTAATTTTCTTCACTCAACCGTTGTTAAAGTGTTTTTTATTCTGCTACGGTACTTTGTAACACTACGTACCATTAATCATCATATTTTGTTTCGTCTCTCACTGTGATTCCTTATTTTGGTTCGTTTTATTTCTTTGTTTTGTTTAAAAAAACAAAAACTAATGGCAGTTGTTTACCGATGAAAAACAAATAAACGGAAATATATGGAAATCTCAGACATGTTTTTTTTTTTTATAAATATTTTTGTCTCACTCTGGGGGATATGAAGCTTTATGATACTCCAAGTGGGCATGTAGATGTGTATATATTACGATCACGTGTAAGTATACGATATATGTATAATATGGTAGACCTACCAATTTAATATTTGTTGACATGCATGCAAACGTATAATAAATCAGAGAGATCTCCTATCTTAATAGATCTAGTTTTGTGACCATTCCACTCTTCAGAAAACGTTACACTCTTTCTTTTAATAATTAATTGCACATGCTTGCTTGATATTAAAAAATATTAAATTAGTGCACATGTTTTGTTCGCAATCTTTTCTTTTGTAACTGAGATTATGCAAAGACTGTTGTGCCGTGAAATAGGGCAAAGACTGTTGTACTGTGAAATAGGGCAAAGACTGTTGTACTGTGAAATAGGGCAAAGACTTGTACTGTGAAATAGGGTTGTTGGATTCCCAACAGCTTTCACGACATGTAAGACCATCTCTACATGTCTAAAATCATCCAATGGCATAAGAGTGAAATAGGATTTTAGGGTTGTTGAACACGAACCTCGAGGTACTGTGAAATAGGGCTGTTGAACTCCAACTAACGTTATTATAGCATATGACAATATTTGGACGACAATTTCCAACAAAAATATAGTGCGTCCATAATATTTTTTTAGTCGTTATAAAAAATTATAATTTATAACTAATTTATAAAACAAAAATTTAGCGTTTTACCCATGTTTACGTTTGATAATTTCATTATACCCAACATTTAGTTAATATTTCGTAAATACCCAAATGAATTTGTTTACGATATTAATGAGTCTAAAATGTTCTTCAAACTGTTTGGGGGAATTCAAAGAGGACTAAATTAGTCCGAAATTTTTCGTTAACAAAACTCAATGTGTATTTACGAAAAATTTACCAAACATTGAGTAAAATGAAATTCGTAAACTTATATATGAGTATTTTGCTAAATGATCCTTTTTAATATGGTATCATATTTATCCTTAAATAATTCATATTTTATATTTGAAAATTATATTTTGAAATGCAACATTGACATTTGGAGTTTGGGAAAAACAAAATGACATTAATATTGATACCGAAACAAATAATATTATAACGACATCGAAAATGCAAAAGAAAAGAAAAAGACATTAAAAAGAGTAAAAACCACAATACATCAAAAATTTAAAATAAAATTACAATACATAAAGTAATAATCGGAAAAATTTGTGCCGGATTCAACAAGATCACTGAAATATTACAAATATGAACTGAAATTAGGAAGTGGTGTTTGAGATTGTTGTCGTTCAACTCTTTTTTGTAAAACTTTGGCTTGTTCGGTTTTCCAAAATGTTCGAACTCGAGGATCTAATATTTTATTTAAATTTATTTTCATTATTTTATTTTGTTCTCGGATTATTTTCAAATTATTAGCCTTATCTATACTTTTCAAGATTTGTTCCCACATATCACTTGTCTTCTTCAGCTGCTCAATAATTTCTTTATTTCTTTCATCAACGCTGTTGATGGTGGATGCTACTTTGTCATCCGTTTTCATCGGTCGCTAAAAAAGAGATGATTGTTTAATGGACTCAGGAGTTTGTTGTTCGGACTCGGTAACGAACACGAACCTCGAGATATTTGTTTCGCACTTGAGACTTCGTCTTGAAAATTTTCAAAATCCTTAATGATATTCCACACATGATCAACTTCCAAGCTTTCTTGGATTTTTCTAGTATCGTATTCTAATTTTGTTTAAATTAGTATTAATTTCGAATTTCAATTTAACTATTTTACTCTAGTACCAAATGATAATATGCTATAAATTTAAATAAACATAATGATATGAATCACTACATTTAAAGTAATCAGATAAAATTATTTATATTGATTTAGAAAACGATGAAATATAATAAATACAACCCATCTTAATTAACACTAAACTAAACTAACTCAAACATTAAATAAAAAAATAATCAAGAACATAAATATTTATACAATAGCTTATTTTGATGACGATCATTTTTATAAGAAAACTAACCCTAATAAATGTTGACATGATTAAAACTATAAATATGGAAGTGCTTAGACTGTTGCGATATTCAAACTTTTTATCTCTCTCGTTGATAAAGTTGCATATGCATTCTTCTTGTTTTAATGAGATTCTCGACGATTTTTAAGTGATTTAAACTTTCAAGAGCTGAAGAGGAAGAACATAATGTCGAATACAAGCTCTATTAGTTAGAGTGAGATACGTTCAAATTGAGTGAGTTTTTGAGGTAAGATGTTCGGAAGATCTTCAAGTCAATGACTAGGATGGATAGATCGCGGGTTTCAATAATAACGATAATTGATAATTGTGATGATTTTCGGGTACAAATAAATATCAGATGCGACTAATCATATGTTTTTAAATACGATTAATCGCACTCGAAAAAAGACATCATCATATGCTTATATTTTACTTATCAAATGCGATAAATATCGTCTCTAAAAACGTGTACCCTGATGAAGGAGTTATTTCTCATAAATGTGATTATATGATCGTAATAGGTATTAACTAATTATAAACATATTTTATATATAATTGTAATTTTCATTCGTATTCCATTTGGTTTCGATCATAGATATTAAGAGCTATAAGATTGAGCAAGTGTTTTTTGCATTACTTCCGTATTCTAATTTTTCATTTTGTTGTGTTTATTTCCGCGTTTTCATCTTTTTGTGCATTTTTTAATTGGTCGTTTTTATTTTATGTTTGTGCTTTATAGAGAATTTTCCTCATCTCATTTGAAATACTCCCTCTGTAGCCGCGCTTGAACCATTTTCTGTTTCTGACAATGGACGACGCGTCGTCATCGTCTTCCCCGAGAAACGACGCTAAGCATGCGAAAACGACAGGAATCTCTCTTCTCTCCGACGACCTCCTCCACGCCATCTTTTCGCTGCTCCCCGCGCCAGCGTTCGCTGCGGCGGCGTGCGTGAGCTTGCGGTGGAACCGAATCTGCAACCATGTCCTCTCTCGTCCCAAGTTCGCCTCCGCTCTCTCTCTCGATCCTTCTCCGCAGGTATGTACATCTCTATATGAGTTTACGAATTAGCTGTTCTGTGTTTGTTTCCACTTTTCAGCCGAAATGAGAACTTGTTTAGGGATATGATGTGAGTGATTGGGAAATTCGAATTAGGTCGCCGTAACGGAGGTCGTTGAGGAGGTTCTTTCGAGGCCGATTCGTCCTGATTTCGCTATCGTCAGCGTCGGAAGTGGATTTCGATCGAACGCCGTTATGACGCTTGTATGCGATTGCAAACCTTTGATTTTTAATTTAGGTTTTGGTTTAATTCTTTGAACTCTGAATGAGCTTATGAGTGTTCAATTTTTTTTTTGCAGCTATCGAGGAAATTAGGGACGAAGACTCCGATAATTGTTGCGACTTCAAAAGGAATTATCGGAATAGAGGCTCTTACTGATGAACCTCTTGAGGTTGATCAATTTTTTTGGTTTAAACGAGGTGATGAAATTAAGCTCAAAAGAACACTTTACTTATTTCTTTTACTTGTTTTCAATTTCAAAATCAAAGGTTAAATGGAATAATCTCGGGGGAGATTTGAGCGACGAAGAAGGACCAATAAACAGCGAGGAAGAAGATGGAATTGTTTTGAGTATTGGATTCGTTCCGGGGCTCAAAGTCGATGTTATACCGCTTCTACGTTCCACAAAGGTTAACAGTAATTTCGAAAAACAAAAAAAGAAATTGATCTTTAGAGGAGTTTCTGATTCACGAAAGTTGTTTGATTCCCATTTAGAAACCGAGAGATCCTTTGCTCGATAAGTTCGTGACAGACATAAGGGATTACACGATGTCTGTTTCAGGAGGAAAATCCCCGGTCGGGATTGTGCTTTTTGGGGTAAGATTTTATTTTGGTTGATCCACAAATAAGTACTTTTTTTTGGTTTGTGTTTCTAAGCTCTCATTGTAGATGGGACATAACGGGCTTGTTGATATGAATCCGGTTATGAACGCTTTGGGTTAGTTTAGTCCTGTGTACAATTATATTCTTTTGTATGCTCTTTTTGTTAGTTATTTGTTTTGTTTTCGTTTGATTTCTTCTGCTATATATATATATATATATATATATCTTAGATTTTGCTATGCCGAAGGAGACTATAATTGTCGGAGATGCAAAGGCTCGCTTTTTATATAAGAGCAGAGACGAGTCCAGAAACTTCTGTGGCAGTGCAAAATACTTTACCGATGCAGTTGCCCTAACTTTCGCCAAGGATAGAAACAACGATCATGGTATTTGTTTTTTTTTTCTGATAAGCTCGAATTTCATGTTCTGATTTTTATTTTTAGGGTCTTTGTGGTTAATAGCCACCCGAAGTAAATTGGATTAAGAAATAGCCCATTTCGAAAGTTAACTTGATTTAGAAATAGCCGATTTCGAAGTTAACTGATTCGAAATAACCCATTATTTGTTAATTTTGTGTAAATTTTCGGTCCAAATGATTTTCACAACAAAAAGTTTAAAATATCCGAATATTAACTTCAAAATTTGAAAACATACTGAAGTCAATATTTGCTGAACCGCTAAGCAAAAAATTCAAATTAAAAAAACCCCCCAAATATATTTCATATACCGCGTGAACAAAACGGCAAACAATTAACAAAAATTCACGAATGTGATGCAAGGTAATTAGTTGGCTATTTACAAAAGGAAAAAACAAAATGTTGTCTATTTCTCACTTCGTGATGTTTTGATGACTTGCTTGGCTTAATAATTGTTGTTTTATACCTTTTGCAATGACATAGGATTTGGGGATATTCGATTTCATGCCGCTCTGTCGAATGGACTGTCATCGGTGGGTCCCAAATACAAGGCAGCTTCTGTTAAGACAATTAGTTCGGATCATTCTACATGGCTCACCGCTAGAACCGTAGGACAACGAGCCGCTCTTGATGGTCAAGAAATCATGAATCATATTACTAACTTGGTATGTAATTTATAATAGTGTTGAATGTCAACGTTAATCATGAGAAATCACCGCCCAACATGACATTTCCTTTAATGTTCTTTTTCTATTTTTCTTAAAAATCGTTTCGTTCTCAGTTTGTCACTAAAAAAACTTGAAAGAACATTCACCTTTTAATTTGATTTTTTTAAACAATTTCACCCTAAACCTTATTTACTACCAGTTAATTAATTTAAAAAAAAACTATTCAAAACCCAGCCTTTCATTTCTCTCTCAATAGTTATAGTGGCAAATTGGAAACTAATAATTTTTAAGAGAAATGGGAAAAAACCTAAAAGGAGGTGGCAGTTTGAGCAATTATATGTTCAAAACTTATTTAGTTTTTTTATTATAGTTAGATGACCCGGATTGCGACATTTTCATCGGAGTTACAAAAAGAAGAAATTTCTCAATCGCTTCGGAGAAGCCGAGATCAGTAACATCCATGTGTTACCATGGTGTTTTGGGGTAATTTAAGCTGGAAACTTTCACAATTTCTTTATGACCATTTTGTCCCGAACCATTCCGACCATATTACATCCTTGAAAATCCATGTGGGATTCACCGAGTTATTATTTAATGGTGCAGAGCGGACGAGGAGTACTTATATGTAAGTGGGGTCGGCATCAGAACCTGCGACTACTTCCAATTCTACTACTCAGATCCCGTTGCCGTATCAACCTCCATTGACCGAGTTTCTCTGCAACTCAAAAACATGAAGTGCGACGAAAAACGTAAGAACAGCTCGTTCCATCTTTTCGGTGGTCTTGTGTTCTCGTGTTGTGGCCGCGGAAATCCGTTCTGGGCATTTGAGAGCGCCGATTGCATTCCCTTTACCGAGGGCTTATTCGGGTTGGGATTTTCGGGAATCTACTGCGGAGGCGAGATCGGGCGTTTCTCTCAGAGCCCGAATGTTGAAGAAGACGATACTGCCCCTAGCTCTCTTCATGTCTACGGCTCCGTGTACCTCGCCATGTCATACACTCCTCTGCGGATTCGGTAAATTGGTTCTCAGTTTTTCTGTTGAATGATGGTTTCCAGTTTAGTTTTGAAGAACATAGGAAGTAGATTTCAAACAATATATAGTTCATACATGGACCTTTAGTTCTTTGTTAAGTGATTGTCCGTTGATAATGTCATGGTTTCAGGCTTTAATGCCAAAGGTACAAATAGTTAAACCAGTCTGTTTTTCAATTACCCTAGATGACTTGGAAAGCAAGAAAAGAAACCAAATGGAAACGGAAGAAGGAAAAAGAAGAGGATACACAAGATTTTCCAAACTTAGATCATGTATGGTGAACGGGTATGCTTCTGAATGGCCTTCTTAGCCTTGGAAGTCAACATTTTATGTTCCTGTGTCTTCTTCAGCTTCTTCTTTGAGTTATACATCACGAAAATCGTAGTTGATTGTTGCTCGATCCTCCTCTGGCTTCTGAACAACCTCAATCTTTTTCCGTTTCTTTGGCTCGGCCCTTCCATTCGTGCTCAAGCTTGCACCATTCTCACAAGAACGCCGAACGCTCAGCCCAACTTGGTCAGCCACGAGACCTATCGAGGGAGCCCTACTCGACGAGTCAACATCTGAAGAAATCTCGACCCGTCCGAGTCCCAAAGTGGGCCCACCTTGTCCAAGCCGTAAAGTGGGCCCAGAGGGACACAAGAAGACGAGGAGACTCCTCCGACGAGAGTGGATCGAAGACCCGTCTCGACAGCAATAAAGGGTTCTCGACAATGGGGACACGCGAGGGTCTTGTTCACCAAATCCTTCAAATACTCGAATCGAGCCTTACAGTTAGCGCAAGCTGTCCAAAACTTGAGTTGGGCTGGTAAACTAGACCTAATGAGTTTCGTTCGACTTTCTTCATAAACACCTCTTGCTTTCTCGCTCTTCAAAATGCCACACACCTCCTTATCTTGAAAGCCCCGTCAGAGGCCACACACTTGTTCCTATCGGATGGACAAAGATCGCTAGTTTCTTAAACTTTCTCCCGATCGTTGCCACATCAGCTTGAGGACTAACTCGTAGAGCTTCGTAGCGATCCACTTCCATTCCCTTCTTCCGGGCCGAGATATAAACGCCGATGACTTGAATCATCTCAGATACTTCAACGAGCCCGGGGAATAGAGTGTGAGCTTCCAATACATATGTCTTCGCCAACTCATAATCTCCCATGAATAAGCATGTCTCCGCTACGCCTTTATGCATTAAAGCGTTTATTTGCTTCTTACTCGCCATCATTGCGATTTCTCTGCATTTAGATCCCCAAGATATTTGTTATGTGATTCGGAAAATATGGATAGGTGAGTAATAACTTTGTATAGTAAAAAGTCAAAGAAATCCTTTTAGGAAGTAATAAAGGAGTTTTTAAAATAATTCTGCAAGTTTGCTTTGTGAGCTCTTCAATTTAAAAAACTATGTGATTAGCCCGACATTGAGTTATATAGACAACCGATATATGATATCTAATAATACTAAAAAACCAAATTTTTTTTTTGGAAAGGAATTAAATGTTAGACTTATGTATAAAATATTTAAGATATGAGATAGGTGCTGGAATATCGGATTTTCAAAATTAAGCGCGGGAGACCTAGTTATATTTATAAGAATCGATCAAAGTACCATTTTTTTATTTTTGATTTTCAAAATATGTTTTTTTTCAAAATATAAGTAAATTTAATGAGAAAAAACGAAATACTTTCTAAAAAAATGAAACAAACACAAATGTTCTACAGTACACTACGGTCAAAAAAGTAATAATTTTGGGGTTGGAGCCGTTTTTAAGTTTTTTAGTTTATTTTTTTAAAAAATAGATAGTAACCGGTTAATATAAATATGAAATAAAATGTAAAAAATTATTTTAGTGGTATTTAGTATTTTGCATTAATATTTTAAGAACAAAAATTAGTTTTAGTGAATTTTGGAAAAAATAAGTATAAATGGTAGTATTTTTGACAATTCCTCTTATATATTTAGTCGACAAAGAACATTGTGAGCAGTGGTAGACGCTTGCAAAACTTGACAACCAAACAATTTAATCACCTGATAAACGATACTCACAAAAATATAAAATAAATACTTAAAAAGAAAATGCGCAAGCCGCTAATAAAATTACTTGGAAAAGAAAAAAATAAAAAGAGGAGATTATTTGACAATGTAATAAATTAAGTACCAAAAATAGTGATTACTGATTCATGTGATCAATAATATCATTACAGTTATAGTGAAATAAGTTAAACATTATACTTTGAAAAGGCCAGAAAAACAAGAACATATAATATTTTTAAAATGTATAAAAACTTAATTTTGAAATTTTCGGATATGATCGAGTACTTAATTCTCACTTTATCCCCGCGAAATGTAGGTTTACTCTCCAAGCATTACCGAACTTGCAAAGAAGGCGGAAATAAATAAACTAACTCAATTATAAAAGGTCAAATATAAATGCTCAAACGAGATCAAATTTAAAAGAAAAACATGACAAAGATACGCCCAACAAGAGCCTTAATCACAATTCTGGTCCTCGAACTTTTGAAATTTTTAATTCACTAATACACTTGTTTTGAAAAGAATAAAAGAAGAAGGAAAGTAATTCAATAATGTTATAAACTTGAAAACCAGGAAATATTAAATTGACTAATAATTCATGTTATCCATAATTGCAAAAATTATATGTATTCTTAAGGAAATAGAGACGATATTTGAGTAAGTTTTAATAATCAAATTATACAAAGAAGGGGGAAATATAGAATAAAGCACATCTAGTTCCTAAAAGCTATAAAAATGAATATTTAGATATAATTGAAGACCGAATTACCAATAGATAACGTAAAATTTAGTTTCCTCTTCGATCATTAGCAAACTTTTGAAAAGTGTGAAGAAGAAACAAATAGCGATTAAATAGGTAAAATAACAAAAGTAAGTTATTAAGGTCTAATACCGAACTTACAATAAAAACGCGGCAAAGATTGCGTAAAATAAAACAAGAGACAAAAATGATTTCTCAAAACAGCTTGGTAGGACCTTCTCTCACTCCAACACTGATATTTTCACAAGATATTCAAACAATTCATGGTCAAAAAGAATAACCACAGGCTTCTACAATGAAAAGGAATCAGAAATTGAAGCAAAGTCATGGACATGCAACCCTTATGGTTCAACCTTACTCTCTTATTTAATTAAGACACATCACATCTATTATTCACTTACGATAATATGATGTTTTTTCGAGCGAGATCCGAGGAGTGCGAGAGGGTCACATAGATTTTACGGACTTATTCAGAGGCGCGAGGCCAGATGGTGAACTATCAGAAGTCTGATGTATGTTTTGGTAAGGATGTAAATGAGGAGGACGGGGAGTCCTTGGCTCAGATCTTAGGGGTTCGGAGAACGAAGTGCCATAAGCGTTATTTGGGTCTCCCAACATTCACATGTTGCGAAAGAAGGAGTTTTTTAAGTTTGTGAGAGACCGCGTGTGGGATAAGATTAGAGGTTGGAAAGGTCTCTCCCCATCGGAGGCTGGCAGAGAGGTGCTCATTAAGTTCGTTTTTCAGTCAATCCCCGGCTACGTGGCCTCTTGCCACAAGATCCCGAGCTCTTTGATTGGAAATATCCACTCGGCAATTACCAAAATCTGGTGGGGACGCGGCACTGCCAAAGAAGATCCATTATAGGATGTGCTCCGAAAGTTGGTGTTGTTCTTCCATGTGGCACAGTCTCCTAGAGGGCATAGAGATTATCCAGGCCGGTTCGAGATGGAGGATTGGCGATGGTAAGTCAGTGCTGGTCATGGGAGATAGTTGAGTTCCCAGAGATAGACCACCCATCTAGATTGAACCCCCTTGGATTCTCACCGACATGCGTATAGCAGAATTTATGAGATTAGACGGTAATTGAGACGTCGATCTTATTTCGACGATGAACGGGGAGGAGGACGCTGCTGCGATTTTTAGTATCCCGAGTGGTAGAGAGGGTATCCCAGACGTACGACGTTTGTACTTCACTGAGGACGGAGAGTACTCCGTCAAGAGCGACTACCGAGCTACGATAGAGAGATCTAGTACTTCTGACGCCAGCTCTTCAGATCCGACAGTGATGGAGAGTTTGTGGGAGAAATTCTGGCAACTGAGAGTTCCACCTAAGGTGAAAGTCCGCTGTTAGTGAGTCTACCTAGGCCGAATACCAGTTAGAGCGGTGTTAGCCAAGAGGAGGATCACCTCAGATAAAAGTTTCCCTGTCTGTCAGGTGGCGAGAGAGACAATTTTCCATGTTTTTTGGGGTTGCAGGTGGATTATGAGAGTTTGTACGGAAGCTGGCTTCGGACTCATCCTTCCGTATTTCAGAGAAAGAGACGTCTTTGACACTGTTGTGAGAGCGACATACATCCTTGAGATTGGTTCCCATGAAGTTTTTATCAACAATGTCCTTTCCGGAAGGCTAACTGGGAGCCAGACTTAGCTAGTCAAGTGGATGGTGAGTTACCTTGAAGATTATAGAGCTGTTGCGGCCAGGGTGACCAAGACGAGCACAAACGCAACTAGGACCCCCATATGGACCCCCAAGAGACGTGACCCTCTCGATTAATATTGACGCAACACTGGTTTGGGACTATAAAGTATTCGGTGTTGGTTATATTGTTCGTAACCACGTCGGAGAGGTGATCGCCTCACATATGCTTTTTCTAGCTAGGGGTTCTCCCCCAGCTTGTAGTGATGGATGCTGTCCTGCTTGGTATAGTGATAGTGCGTAGCGTTGACGGAAGACGAGCGGAGATCCAGTCTGATTTCTTGGGGGTGGTGAGGTTGGTCGAGGGTGGCGTGATGCCTGCGACAAATTTGGGACGATCTTGCATCGCATCTTCAGGGTGGTGATGAAGGTTGATGAGTTTAGTATTAGACATATATCTTATCTGTGTAATGTTCCGGCGTATAATCTAGCACGCTATGCGATTAACCATATGTCGAGTTTGACCTGGATGAGTTTAGTCCTGCCTTGTTCGAAAGAGGCAATTAGAGTCGATGATCGAGAGTTGAGGTCCCGCACGACAACCTAGAGTTCGTTTGTTTATTGAGTTTTATTTTATTTCATATGGTTTATGTTTTTATTCTTATTTATGTAACCACACATTTTATTCACCGTATGACCATACGTGAGTGATTTGATGATATTTTGACACCAACCACGCTTCCTAAAAAACAATTAATATAGAAGAAAAAACTTATACAAAAGACCATATATAATGATTGTAATATTATACATGTGAAACCCCATAGACAAACAACTTACGTATATCTAATTTATATATAAAAAGAGCAAGAAAACCTACTAATTTTCACGTATTGAATCAAGATAGAAAGGTTCAGGGTCATGGTTTGTTAGGTTTTAAGCTATATATTATATAATGGGATAAAGAGGTATATACCCTTTTATAGTATTCAGTTTGCAAAATACCCACTTTTTTATATTCTCTCACACTTTCATTCTCACCGAAACTCAAACGCAAAAAACATATTCTCTCTCTTAAATCGTCACTTTCTCTCACTTCAAACCAAAAGGTTTCAAATTTTCTCTCGGTCTCAATATCGTATTCGGTTTTTCTCTCTTTTTCACACCCAGTATTTCGAGTTCGTCTCTGACTCTTCATCTTCGTTAACAGAAATTTTTAAACATTGTACAGGTAAAACAAGGAAAAACGAAGTCGGAAAATTTAGGATTTTCAAATCTCTAATCTCTCGGTAAGTTTCTCTGTTTTTATAGTTCCATTAACATGCATGCAAATCGTTTTTGATGGTCATCAGTTGAATATCTTTTTCTTCTTTAACCTAATTCGTTTGTCCTTTGTTTCGGTATGTTTGTGAAGTTTTTGTAGAAAACAAACAATGGCGAGGACAAAATTCAACATTGGGATCATAGATATGAACCTTGACGTCGTTAAAATTAACACAAATTAATATCAGATGAACATGGGATCATAGATATGAACGATACAGACAGAATAGAGGAAGTTCTTCAGCTTTAACTATTTTGATTATAAGACCCGCCTAAATTTAAAATTTTAAATGAAAAAGTATCTCGAAATTATTCAAAATAATAACTCAAAATTGTTCAAAAATTTAAAATTGTAAAAGTTAAAGCTATAAAATAGGAAAACCGATATTTGTTAACGTTTACGAAGATAAACATGGAAACTGTTTCAAAAAGGTTAATTTCTCGCAATACTCGGATACGCACAAATTAACAAAAAATAATCGTATTGAATATGCAACAGGATTGTTTACTTACTAAATAAATCCGAGTCATAAATGAAAAATATAGCAGATTAAAACTAAATCAACACAAAATTCGGATTCTAAATTAAATAGTTGACAATTTAAAAAAGATATTAAAACCATTTAATAACGATTTCAAACCTGAAAGTTGAAAATTAGACAAGAAATCCTGTGATTTCAGGTAAATTTGCGTTAATATAAAATCTGTAAATTTTGAAATTTAAACAAGATTTCCCGAATTCTCAAGTTAATTTACGTTAATATACAAAAATTCAAAATAATACAGGAAAATAAAAACAGCAAAGGATCAAAAGTCAACGTGTATACAAATTAACGCAAATTAACTACTAATTCATGTCTGTTTAAAAGAGCAATTAATTACAGAAATGAAATAACAACAAAATCAAACAAAATCGATTGTAAATTAAAGAATAAAGTTGACTATATCAAAAAGATATCACTCCAATAAATAACGATTTCAAATAAGAAAGTTGAAAATTATAACGACTTCCTGAGATCTCAGGTAAATATGCGTTAATTAAGTCCCATGAAATCAGGTTGACATATAAGATTATAATGTGCGTGAATATAAATTAACACAAATTAACTAGTACTTCATGAGTCTAATTTGTAACCGACTTTTTATAAATATAGCAATTAATGAAATATATCTAAATAAAATTAAAGAAAAAATAAAATGGTTTATGCATTTATTAGTTGACTAATTCAAAATCATATTAAAAGAAATAAAAAAACCTATGGCTGTTTAAAATAAGAAAATTAAAACTAATTACCCGAAAAATCTGGTTAATTTCCGTTAATTAAAAAAACTGAAAATAATTAAAATCAATACGAAAACTAAAAAAAAGGGCAAAAACGGAAATGCAACTATTTAAAAATATGCCACGTAAGACTAATTGGGTAGATTTTAAACGTTTGCAAAACATTGGGTATTTTACAATTGCAACGTTTCATGTGGCTTAGTTAGAGCAATTCTTCTTATATAATTTAATGGTCGTCTTGTATATATTCGGCCCAAATAAAAAAGTACATGCCCAATTTATAATTATCATTCTTAATAAAACTATATTATATTTATTAAAATTTATTTAATTTGAAATTTAAAAATATATTATATGTATGTTTTTTATATTTTATATTTACTATTTGCAACATTATTTTTGTCGCAATTTACATAATTTAATGCAATTTTTCATCGGCCACCACAAAATCTCCCGCAATTTGATTATCAAATTTTCACATTATTTTCGTCGCAATTTCCATCAGCCACCGTAATTTCCAATTTTTCAACCATCGACACGTTATCGGCATATGCAATTTTTGTCCTTGATATATAGTGCAAAGAAAGAAGCGTCGTTGAAAATGAAATAATTATATTATTTTAAATGAAAAATATATAACAATAATTATACTTATATGGGCCCGGTTTAGTGGTTTAACCGTGGTTATTAAGTTTTATACTATTTGTCAAAAAAATGTTCAAAATTTCTAAAGAGTGAAGCATCATTGATTAGAGTGGTAATTCTAAAGGTGGCTAACTGATGTATATTGTGTCTTGACTTTACTAATATATCTATTTATATAAACTTTTCTTTTTCTGCTATTTTTGTTTATCTGACATATAAATGTAGTTTTCGTGACATGTTAAATTTTTAGACTATTCCAAAATTTTGATTATTTAGAAAGTATTTTTTCTTTTATAATTTTTTTTTAACTCAAGCAAGTAGTCAATTGTTAGTGTTTGTGTTGCCTTACTTGTTTTTGTCAAATCCTGTTGTTCGCCAATATGTCTCTGTCATGTTTCGAGAACATGTTTCTGTACTTTGTCTGGCTTTGTCTGACGCAAGGTACCAACTCTATTATTTGTTCAGCACTGCCTCTTTGCCAGTAGTGTTCCTCGGGTCAAAGAGTGTCTCGTCCTTGTTGGTAATATATAACCCTTAAGTTGCAATTTGCTAGGGTTATGCAATTTGTCTACCTTGCGCCGAAATACAACTAAGAATAACTATATCTTCACACGCCATTTTGTAAGGTTTAACTTCTTGAAGGAAAAACTTATCTGTAAATGCATTTACTTCATACCTTCGGTGTAAAACGCAACTCGTAACACTGTAGGTGTTTAAAGTTAAAAAGTGAGTGAGGCTCACACCTATGAGGAGTCTCAGGTCGAGTGGTACTTCATAAATAAAGTGTTAGGTTTAGGAAGTGTGGTTCCCATGTGAACTCTTTGTAACTTTGCTGTTCCAAAATTAGAATATACTCTTTCACCGGGTAGTTATCCTCCCAGATGTAGGCAAGTGTCGAACTGGGTAACCAATATTGTGTGTGTTGTTTTTACTTAAAAGTTTATTGTTTGTCTTAAAGTTAGTTTAGTTGTTAACATCCTAAGAAACATCACATAAACAGTGTAAACACATTTTCATTTGGTATCATAACATGAACCCTAATACATTGGGTAAATGATCTTGTTGTTTAACTGTTTTGTGTCTGTAAGTATGGATACTTTTAGAGAAGGTGGCTCCGTGAGCAGAGCTCCTCTACTGGATGGCCAAAACACACTACTAAAAAGCACATATGGGAGATTTTATCAAATACATTGATCAGAAAACATGGAAATCTGTCGTTTTAGGCTGGAGTGTACCCATGCGTTTCCTTGTTGATGGTGTAACTCTTGAAAATTTTCCATAAGCTGAGTGGTCTCAGGCTGATGATGAAGCTGCTCTTTCTAATTCCAAGGCATTCAATGCCATTTACAATGGAGTGGACAAGAATGTTTTGCAACTAATTAAGACTTGCAAGAGTGCAAAAGAGGCTTAAGATATCTTGAAAACTACCTATGAAGGTACTGACAAATTAAAAAACACTCATCTTCAACTATTCACTGCCAAGTTTGAAAGCCTGAAGATTTCCAAAGATGAATCCATTAACGAGTTCTATGTTAGAGTTCGGGATCTTTCACATGAATCTCACTCTCTCGGTGAACCAATATCGGATGCAAAGATTGGGAAGAAAATTCTCAGATCCCTTGCTGAGAGATTCAAAATAAAGGCCACTATCATCGATGGGGTTCATGACACATTCACAATGATGGTTGATGAACTCATTGTATCTCTTCTCACCTATGAAATGTCTCTGTTCCTACTCTGACAAGAACCGTTGTGGTGTTGCCTTAAAAACTACTGGCCCACAAACCTTTTTTCACTAAGATCAACTATGCTCTTTATCAAATAGCTCTCGGAACACAAACCATTCTCTCTAAGCCACACACAAATTCTATGCCTGGGTTTGACTCGATTCTCCAAGTCGTGAACCAAAACTCTCGGATCCAAGACTATTATGGAAGATCCCATTTCATTGCACAAATAGTCAACTTTCTTCGTCACGAGCTCCGGAGTCAAACACAAGATTCTCGGTGCTATTTTCATCATCAGACAAACCTCCGAGTATTCGATTCCGAGGCTGAGAAGATGATCGAATCGTTCTTGCAGCTCTCCATTAGCAGCTTGCATTCCTCGCAATACATTCACGGTCAACTCGTTTTCTCCGAATCCGAGTCTCGTCAAGAATTCTAGTTTGGTCGTTATTTTAATTCGAGATCTTTTGGTTTTGAGCCTCGTGAATGCTTCTCGGAACGTTTGATCGATTTCTCTATCGCAGGAGGGATCCAAAAGAAAAAAAGAGTTTTGATTCAATTTTTGAAAAGCAAAGGTATTCAGTGTCATGAATGTTAATATTTTGTCACATTCAAGCCGAGTGTGCTAACTTTGTGCGCTGTCAACAAAATAACTATTCTATTCCATTGATGCTGAGGAAGATGTCAGTCGCACCAACAACAACTTTATTGCTTTTGTTACCAAACTCAATGGAAGTTTTGAAGAGAATATATGGACTTCCCTGACTCTCTTCTAGAATCATCTCATGAATACTCCTTTAAGTCTGCAACAGTGATGATATGTACGGTGAATTTCTTGTCCATGCGTATGACATCATCATGTCCCGACCTTGTTTTAGACTGCCTCCGACTGGTTCCTCCAAGGACCTTTGCATGAAGATGAACTTAATAATGAGGTTCTGATCGAAGCTTACAAGACTTTGTTTGTAAAATGGGTAGATGAGTCGAATGCTTTTGTAGTCCAAATTGATAAAATAGATGATATGGAGAAAACATAGGCTGAAACCGTTGACCAGATTTGAGAAATTCAAGGTGACTCTCTGCTATCAGTCAAAGAACCAACTCTTCTCTTCTCTTTGAGAAAACTCGTCTCCTCAAAATTATTGGCAGTGAAAAGTAAAAAATCTCTCGTCTCACCTTGGAAGTAACTAGACCTTCTAAATCTATTTAACTTCACCTGGAAACTGACATGTTGAACACTCTACTAAAGAGTGGAAAGTCTGCATCTGATAGATTAGGGTTTGGGTTTTGTTCTTCATCTGAGCAGTCTTCCAAGACGATATTTGTCCCAGCATCCAGCCATCGGTTCTCTCCCTCCAGGTCTCTAGTCAAGACTGTTAAAGTTTCTTCCAGTTTCAGATCTCGTTCTGGTTCCGAGTTGTTTCTCAATCCTACAAAGACATTCACTCTCGTGACCAAGGGTCAACTTGTACTAAACATAATTGGATCTGTCACTTCTGGGAAAAAGGCCGGGCATATTCGTCCGTTCTGCTTCAATTTTTTTGGAAAGAAATAATTTTCTAACCAGACAAAGATTCTCCCCTGGCAGCTTTCAACGTCATGTGCGTATACAAAAGGTTGATCTTTCCTCTTCAGGCCATCGTTTATGTCAAGAGTGGAGAATCAAACATGATAAAGCTGCCCGTGTTGCTTACATCTCGCCTCTTCAAAAGAAGACTGGTATTTTGACAGTGGTTGATCCAGACATATGACTGGAGTCTATGATTTTCTTAACAATGTCCGAGGGAGTGTTACCTTTAGCGGTGGTTTGACTAGTTTTGTGGTGGGTCGTGGAAATTTAAATGTCTCCAGTTTATCTGCTCTTGGCAACATCTTACTTGTAGATGGTTTAAAAGTAAATCTGATCAGCATAAGTCAACTTTGTGATCAAGATCTTACCGTCACTTTTACAAAATTTGGATGCCTAGTCGTTAATGGAAACAATTCTAAGATCATGCGTGGTTCAAGATTTCCTGACAGTTGCTACATGTGATCTTCTCCGACTAAGCCCTCAAAATATCTTCTCAGCAAAGGAGATACTACTTCTCTTTGGCAAAGTTATTCTAAAGAAAAATGCCTCTACGCGCTCTTCTCTTAGTTCCTCTCTGTTAGAAGATACGCGTGAAGGTAACTCTACCAACCTCCTTCTTGTTGCATGTGTTGTCAACATGCAATCTATTAAAATTACACATTCAACGACAGATTCCATTTTGGATTTGCATGATGTCTCTGACAAGACAAAGAACAAGGGTTTATGGTCTACTCCTCAAGAGGATGTGCCCTTTTCGAATATGTCCCTGGATGAAATGATTTATGAATTGGAAGTTGACAAATCTCTTACTTCTCCATCCCCTAGCCGTTCAGAGATCTCTTCAGAAGAGTTTCGTCGGATTTTAGGGATTACCACTGCTGCTTTACACCCTACAGATTATCCCTACTCTATGCGGGAAGCTACTCTGCTTCCATCCCTTCCTCCCTCAGATGCGTTCCTTCAGCCTTCTTTTTAGGAGGCCCATGAGCGGCATCAGAGCCTGTTGCTGAAGATTCCCTTCCTGATAATCTTGTGTCAGAGGCTTCCGTGCCAAAATTTGAGCATGTTGCTTACGAAACCTATCCTTGACCTGCCTGCTTCTGATGTCCATGTGCCCTCCGCTCCAAGCCGTACTCTGTCTAATGAAGATTTCTGATCACTTCTCTTGGTAAGCAAAAAAGGCGTTTAAAAGGGTTGCCTCCAAGAAAACATCTGCCAAAAAGAAACAATGGCTTGCCGCTCCTCCTCTCAGTTAATCTGAATATGCAAATATTGCGGTGGAGTTTGTAGCTAATGAAGCTGAGCTTGCAGATGAAGAAGATGTTGACCCCTCATTTAAGGCCAAGAAGAATAAGAAGGCTTCTCGCCAAGACATCCCAGAGGTTCCCATTAGTGGCACAATATTTCAAATGCCTTGAGGTTGAAGTTTGTGCTTCGCCGCATCATCTCTCATGAGCATGTCCTGTCAAATGAGGCGCTCTTGTGCAATGACATTGTTGATCTTATCAAGACAGCTCTCCTTCTATCCTCTGTCTCTATTGTTCGTCTATGCCATGTCAAATCTTGTTCGGAAATTCATTATGAACCTTCCCGAGGAAATTGACGATCCCACATATGCAAACTTTTAGAAGGTCCATGTGCGAGGTAAATGATTCTCCTTCTCTCCCAAGGACATTTCCAGTCTTCTAGATCTTCCTCTTGTGGTCTTCAAAGACTCCTTATCTTCTAAAGTCGAACTGGTGAAGGAGCTGTCTAGTGGTCGCGATCTGAAAGGGTGGGCTGATCGTGGTTCGTACCCCGCGTCTAAGCTTAGCTCCAAATATTCCATTCTACACAAGATTGAAATTTAAAATTGGTGCCCGACTGCTCACCACACCGGCCTCTCTTTGTCTTGGGCTTCTTTCATCTATTGAGTGGGCACTGGCTCTCCAGTGGATGCTGCCACGTTCTTTTTTAAGCAGACTATCCGGAATGCTGGCTCAAAGGCAATCAAGCTTCCAACTGATTTTCCCTCTATGACATGTAGGATCCTCCTCCGTCAAATTTTTCGACCTTCTTTATGCCTTAGAGGTGCTTGAGTGTAACAATGGTCTTGGGAAGATTTCCTTCAATTACAAGCTTTTCCAGGTTCACCTTGTCCTTGACATTGCTCGCCCACCTCCCACCAGGTATCCTCACGCTTTACTTCAGGGAAATTCAATTCATGTAGTTGCCCCCTTTCTTCCCAGACTCGCTCTCTGGTGGCGGTTTTTTTGATGTATGAGTTGAATTTTTTGGATGGTGTTATTGCTACCGCTACTTCTCGCCGACAAGACGTTGCCGATCTTCTCAAAGTCCTCGTTCTAGACTCTGCTTCTTCATTTTTTGCTCCTCCCTCATCCTTTTGAACAATACTTTCCTTTTTCGTTTTGGTTTGTAATAAGAAGAATGTTTATTTTCTGCTTCTTTATATCCTTCCCTTGCCTTTGTGAGCCAAATAGAGGGTGTTTTGTGTTTCGATGTACTTTTTCTTTCTTAGTTTGATGCAAAGTATCAACTAAACTGTTTGTTCGGCGCTACCTCTTTGCCAGCTATGTTTGTCGGGTCAAAGAGTGCATCATTCTTGTGGTAGTATATAAGACTTTAGTTGCACTTTGCTAGGGTTATGCATTTTATCTACCTTGCGCCGAACTACAACTAAGAAGAACTCTCTCTTCATGCACCATTTTGTAAGTTGGAAATGCTAATATGTAAGTGCATTTACTTCATACCTTCGGTGTAAAGCACAACTCATAACACTGTAGGTGTTTAAGGTGAAAAAGTGAGTGAAGCTCGCACCTAAAGGGAACCTTAGGTCGAGTGATAATTCGGAAAGAAAGTATTAAGTTTAGGAAGTATGGTTACCTTGTAAACTCGTTGTAATTTTGTTGCTCTGACATTGTTGTAAGTTTAAGTGTCAGTTACATCCTAAGATAACAGTGTAAACAAGTTTTCATTAACATACACTTAATTTTAGAACACGGGTTAGTTGTTAATCTTTTTCTCTTTCTTCATATCATGTATAATCTAAGGGAATATTAGGAAATTCCTTTGATTGTTATCATATTGATTTTCCTATTTGACCAGATTACATATAATATTTATTTCCTTGTGCTATTTTCATTCTTTATCACCTTTGGTACAAAAAAACAGATAATAAGTGATAAGGTTCGCCGACGCAAATAATAATAAGAAATACGTCCCTTCCTACATTGGCAACTTAAAAATAGGATTTGTCATTTATTAGTACAACTTTATATTCCCATCTCAAACTACAAAACCCTAATTTATTCTACAGTTCACTAAAAGAACTTAGTTGAGTGTCAAATTCCTCAAAGTTTGTTATTTTTCCACTTACAATGTTAAATACAGCTGTTTGAGGTCAATAATCTTTCTAGTTTTCCTTAATCGTTAATCACCTTCTAGAAACCTTCCATTAGTTGCGTCATTTATTTATTTCGTTAACTTAGGCTTTCTTAAATCTAAATACTTTTTTAATTATTATGGGAGTTGTACTTTGGTCCGTTAATTATTTTTTTGAGGAAAATAATTATCGAACCATTGGTTCATTATCTTTATGTTAGCTATATAGTAAATTTTTCAAAAATGTTAAAGCATAAAGTGCAATTACGTATTAATGGTAAAATGGTTATCAGTTACGCATACAAAAATTAAATCCAAACAAAATAAAATATTATGGCGAATTAAAAAAGCATTCAACTAGGATTAAAAGGTGCTAAGATCTAATGAGATTTGACCGGAAACACACGTAAAAATAGGAAGATGAAAAATATAAATCTCATCTAGGCTCTACTTTTACGTTGTTCTTCCTTGTTTGGTTTAACACGCGACGAATAGTTTGAGTTTGTCATCTTCTTGAAGAACTTCATCAACCACAAACTTAAACAACTTAAAATCTTATATTCTCATACACATAAAAGACTGTTTTATTGCATTGTAATACGATCTGAAATCCTATTGAAAGAGGAGTGACATCGAGAGAAATTGTAGAATAGTTTTGTAAAAAAAAGTCTGTGTATTCTTATTCAACGAATCACCGAACGAATGTTTACAACCTTATAAACGTCGGTCAAGATATGCACAAAGACTAAAAAAACCTTGTAACAAACTAATATATGTACTTTGTTAATAATGATAAAACAATAAAAATCAGTAAAACTAATACTCCTCCTCAAGCTGGACTAAAACATTTCTTGAGGGACAACCTCGATAAAAAATGACTTCAAGGGTAGTACCGGTAACAGCTTGGTAAAAATATCCGCTAGCAGATCACTTGACCTGACCGATAAGAGCTTTATATCTCCTTTTTGGACATGATCCCGAACAAAATAAAAATCTATCTCGATGTGTTTTGTTCCCTCATTAAAAACATGATTAGTAGGAATATAAACGGCCGCTTGATTGTCGCAGAAAAAAACCGAAGAACATATCGAGGTAACAAGAAAATCATTCAGTAATTGTCTCAACCAACGCCATTGCTCGATACTCGGCCTCGGCGGACGATCTAGAGACAATAGTCTGTTTATTCGATTTCCAGGACACCAAAGCGTCACCAATGAACATGCAATAGCCGGTAACAGATCGTCGCGTATTCAAGCAGCCACCCTAATCAGTGTCTGAAAACCCGTGAAGTTGTGTAGACGCTGGAAAAAACAATCCTTGACCAGGAGTGCCTTTAACATGTATGAGTAAATTATGGATAACTTGCAAATGAATAGAACGAGGTACTTGTAAAAATTGGCTTAAGACATTAACTATTAAAGTTATACCCGGTCTCGAAATTATTAAATATAAAAGAAGCCCTATCAAGATTCTATAATGCGTAATATCATCTAGTAGATTTCCATCATCCGAAATCAATTATATTTTAGGATTCATTGGTGTTGAAACCGGTTTAAAAACCAGAAAATTATAATCATCAAGGATTTGTAAAGCATATTAACGTTGGTTTAAACATATTCGTGACCTTCAATTTGAAATTTCAATACCAAGGAAATTTCCATCGTCATCGGATTCGATTGTTACCAAGTGATCTGCACTGGCGACTCTCCGTTTATCGTCTTGAAAAGTCATGGAGGAAACTCTGTTTATCGATGGAAATGGATCGATGAGATTGATCTGGCCTCGGACAGTGTTGAAAGAGT
This sequence comes from Urtica urens, assembly GCA_958296335.1. Lineage (NCBI taxonomy): Eukaryota > Viridiplantae > Streptophyta > Magnoliopsida > Rosales > Urticaceae > Urtica > Urtica urens. The sequence goes on from OY282531.1 coordinate 9,599,141, forward strand.
CATTTAATCCCATCAAAAACTTCATTACATAGTCTCCATCGTAGAACTTCAACAATTCCTCGAACCACAACAGATACATGTACATGGAGGCTTGTAATTATTGTGTTCTTCTTGGAGAATCTTGAGTTTGGTATAGTATATACTAGATGCGTCTTGATTCTGCATGAGATTCATGATTTCTCTTATGATCTAAAAATCCGTGGTCCATTGCTTTCTTCATACCTTTCTTGAAGGTATTTCTAGACGTCTACTGCAGAGTCACCATAGGTGATCCTCGCCTTGATCGATTTGGTACAAGAGTTCGTGATCCACTTTGTTACAATAATATTGTTCATTTCCCATGAGTAGAGACGATTGGCGTCAGTGCTTTCCAGTTTCTTGATCGAACCATCAATAAAACCTAACTTGTTCCTGATCTGCAAGGCCATCCTCATAAATCTTCTCCAAGAGGGGTAGTTGTCTTCGATCATCAGTTATGTAACTAGAATCACTCCTAATGTATCATTGCCATGAAGGATAAAAGGATCGATCACATCGCCGATCAAATTTTTTTGAGTTGTAACTCTGCTATGAAAGAGTTCTCTAATCGGAGATCCTCCAGCCGACATATCGAGGTTTTGGAAGAATCAATGGATGTAGGGAGAAGAAAATTTAGGGATTTTTGATCAGAAATTATTTGCGGATGAATCTCTCTGATACCATAATACGATCTAAAATCCTATTGAAAGAGGATTGACATCGAGAGAAATTGGAGAAAAGCTTTGTAAAAGAAAGTGTGTGAATTCTCATTTAATGAATCACCGAACGAATGTTTACAACTGTATAAACGTCAGTAAAGATATGCACGAAGACTAAAAAGACCTTGTAACAAACTAATATATGTGCTATGTAAATAATGATAAAACAGTATAATTCATTACAACTAATACATTGTTTGATGCTATTGATCTTTGAGTAAATAACGAGAGGAGTTTAAGTGTATGTAGATACTAAGAGAGAGTCTCAGTATTTACCAATTCCTTAACAACTTGAAACATAATAACCAAAATACGTAATTATAATAAGGGTTAATGTATAATATAACTTTATATAGGTTTGGTAATTTGGTTTTGGCCAACATTTTGTAAATTTTTGTAAATGTCCACTCCTTTAATTAACAAAATTTCCTTTCAATTTTGCCCCAAAAAAAATCTCGCTCAAATTTTAATGAAATTTAAATAATAAATTTTGGGAGTTAATTTACAACGTAAATTACGGACTAATAATTGCATCATATTATCTTATATATAATTTCGGATTTCAAGAGAGAGAAACTTCAAACACATTCAAACAACCGCCATTTAAAAAAAAATCTCTCTGAAACAAAAATCAATCGACGAACAAACTGCCATTTTCTTCTATCGATCATCACCAAGAAGTTTTTGAGGAGTTCCACGATGATCATGAACTATATGAACACGACGAATGTGAAACTTTTAAGGCGGAGAAGGATGTGAAGCTTTCATGGCGGAGAAGGATGTGAAACTTTCATGGCGGAGAAGGATGTGAAGCTTTCATAAACACGACCTTCGTTCTTTTTCTTTTTCTTCTTCTTCTTTTTTGTGTTTTGATTTTGATTACAAATTAATGTATGAAATTTAGATTTTTATTTCTTTTAATAAAATTAACAAAAATATTGTTTTGTTCATTAATATGCAATTAACGATGAAAAAACTTCAATTCACGTTATAAAAATCAATTAACGTTGAAAAATGCAACTCAATTTACGTTAGAACGATTACATTTCTGTTGGGATTGATGCCCACAAAGGAGATTTAAGACATTATAAATACTTTGTATTTGATTTTGCTGAGACATTATATATAAAGTTAAATGTTTATTTTTCATTTAAGTTTGTGTTTATGTATGTTTGTTACGTTCTGAAACTGTCATCAACGAAAGTGGTGCTAAGTATAGAATTGACAAGATAGCCCATTATGACTAGTTTAAACAGTTGTTCACAATCTTATAATCGATGGAGCAATCGAACTTGAGTAATGATTGTTTGAATGAATCATGATATTTTATCTTGTGATATAGAGAGTTGTGACTCTATGTTTCATTCATGATATCTTATAGAAGATATTGAACAAGACCTGTGATACTCTGAAGTTAGAGATCAAACCATTTAATCACTCGAAACTTCAAGATCACATACGAAGGGTATTTTGGTAATTACCTAAATCCTGAAGTGAATGCATGATCGATGTGACACCTTATGACATTTGTTTTGTCAATGGGCAATGGCTAAAGTTATAATTTCATCTGACCCGACGGTTGGTGTCATAACGTTGTCATATTGGGTTATGTCATTCACAGATACGGAATTCGTGTTGAAACAATACTAATGCATTAATATCACACTATGCTTTGTTATGAGAATGTGAATGAATTAATGGCCAGATATTTATCAAATAAGAACATTCTTTAATTAAAACATGTGACATGTAAAGACATCTCACTCTATGTTTTCCTCATTCACAAATAACAAAGGAGTTATTGAAATAATAAATCAGGAGTAAAACGGTAATTTTAAATTCCTCTGAGTTACTGATATACGTGAAAGTTAATATCGTAAAGTACTCCGTGGATCGTGTGAAGAACTTTTTTGTCACATCAAACGGAAAATATACGCATATGAACTTAGAGAGTTTCAATATTAGTCATTTAGTGGAATCGACTAATATTAAGAATTAAAATACGGAAAATGTTTGTGAACTTTTGAGTCCGATCTTTATTAGAAAGTTTCGTTCATGTGGGTCCACTAGGTCTCAATAATAGAACCTCGGACGATATTTATTGAACTAGGCCGATTTAATTTTCTCATTTAAGTAAATTGTGATTTACACTAAAAAAATATTTTTCTAAGTAATTTAATAAATAATTTTTTATTTATTGTTACATTTATTTAATGAATCATATTATGTTATTATATGGATAATAACATATTTAAATTATTGAAATAAATAAAAAATGAAAATAAATATTTTCTCGTTTCGTACTATTTTAAAGAGTACAAAAATTATTGATCATTTTTTGTCATTAAATAAATGAGATGTTTTAAAGTAATTAAATATTATTTTAGAAATAAATCAAAATAATTTTTTCGAGTATTTAAGGATGTCACTCGACCAAAATAAAGATTTCGATCGAAAATTAATTTATGAAATTAATTTAAAAGAACAACGGGCTTAAGTTTGACAAATGAGTTTGACCTAAAAAAAGCCCACTTTCTCTCTCTATTTAAACGGTTTTTTAAAACCGTAATTAGACTAACCGTAACACATAATCTCGGCCAAACCCTTCCCCTCCATTGTGAGAATGTTGACCGAGAGTTTCCAAGAGAGAAAGCGATCAAGAAAAAATTTCTTGATCTCCCGAGTGATCCCGAGTACTCTTCGTTGTTCAATCGAAGAGCCCAGCCTCTAAATCTCCAAAAACTCCGTGGGAATTATCATTGAATCCTCTATTGGTGTTTGAGTGACGTTTTGGTTGCAGGAGTTCACTTGAAACGCGAAGATTCGAGTAAAACAGAGCGAGACTCATTTCAGCCTGCTGGCTGGATTGAGTCGCCGGATTGGTCGCCGGACTCGAGGATTTAGCCGGACTCAAAACATGCCTAGCTCACCACGGGAGTTTTGACGACGAATCTGACCAAGCCACTTCACATGCACCTAGCCCTAGGTCCCCTCTACGTTTCTGCACAGGTTCTAGAGCTTCGTTTGGTCGAAGGAAGCCACAACACCGCATGCCAATTTTTGGCCGGCCGACCAGAATCCAATCCTGTGGGTCAGGACCTCCAATCCGGCGGGTCAGATTTCAGAAAATTTTGACGAGGCCTTCCGGAGTTAGCTAGCAACGCACGAGTTTGTTTACAACCTCACATGTAAGTTTCATAAAACGAATTGGATCTACGATTGAATTTTATAAATGAATTTATAGGTTGTTTAGATCGTTTATTCAATTTGTTGACATGTTTAGAATAAATAGTTTATTGACATATTAGTGATTTTTAATGTCTAGGTTATTAACTTATTAAAATGAGTTTTAATACAGATCATATTATATAATTCCGTCACATATAGATGTGTTATATAATTATATTGTTTAAATTGTTAAATAATTTCCAACAATTTCAGTGTAAATTGAATATCAATTAACGAACATATTACTGAACTGAAATAAAGATCAATATGGGAAAGAAAACTGAATTTGTAATTAAGTGATATTAATTCTCGAAAATAATGAGAGAAAAAATATGATCTGTAATTAATTGATAATAATCTCAAATTAAAGATAAAATCACACAAATATAACCGGTATAGAATTAAAAAATTTCTCAAAATAATTGTATATAGTTATAATTGGCAATAAAAAAATGAATTTAATTAATAATGATATAAATATTTGGTCAATTAACTACCTACATTTATAGAATCTAATATGAAGTTAATTAAATAAAAACGGACAGAAATTTGAAAAATAATAAATAATTTAAAATTAATTAAAAATTTATTATTATGCAATTAACGATAAATAACTTCAATTTACGGTGTTCCAATGCATATCGACGATGGACGTCGTTCAAATAATTCGAACAAATTACTGCAAGACAATATTCTTTTGCACATTGTAAATAGAGCGATGAGAAAAAATAAATAAAAAATCCATAGGTGTGTGTTACCTCTTGCGTAGATAACATTCTAGATATAATTTTGGAGCGGCTCGATGAATACTTAAGACGAGTGCTATAAACCTTTTTTCACTAAGATCAACTATGCTCTTTATCGAATAGCTCTCGGAACACAAACCATTCTCTCTAAGCCACACGAAAATTCTATGCCTGGGTTTGACTCGATTCTCCAAGTCGTGAACCAAAACTCTCGGATCCAAGCCTTTAATGGAAGATCCCATTTCATTGCACAAATAGTCAACTTTCTTCTTCACGAGCTCCGGAGTCAAACACAGGATTCTCGGTGCTATTTTCATCATCAGACAAACCTCCGAGTATTCGATTCCGAGGCTGAGAAGATGATCGAATCGTTCTTGCAGCTCTCCATTAGCAGCTTGCATTCCTCGCAATACATTCACGGTCAACTCGTTTTCTCCGAATCCGAGTCTCATCAAGAATTCTAGTTTCGTCGTTATTTTACTTCGAGATCTTTTGGTTTCGAGCCTCGTGAATGCTTCTTGGAACTTTTGATCGACTTCTCTATCGCAGGAGGGATCCATGGTGTAGTTCGCGACTCTTTGGGAGCCGAAAGTTTCGATCTTTTCGAAGAACCATTCGTGCAAATCCAAAGCTCGCGTAGTTCCGGGTAGATTCGACATTCTGTTTCTTCCGAACACGTGTGGGTATTTCGAGCTCAAGTTCCGGGATTCTTTCGAGTCCAATCCGAAGTGTTCTAATAACCCGAAAACTGATATCACGGATGTTCGAAGATCCAGGAGTAGTAGTTCTTGATCCCGGAGGAGCAAGTTTCCAACTTTATCTTTTGGGACAAAAAACCCGCAAAAGTAATCTGTTTTTTCGTCTAAAACTTGTTTTGGGCAATCGAGAAGAATTCGTTTCTCGCTACACATTGATTCCCAAATCCTTCCTTTTTCGCATCCCAACTCGTAGAGAGACCTTAGTTTACAACAAACCTCGTACCAAGAATCCAAATCCCCTTCGGAAAAGCTTCCGTTATCATCGAATTTCTCGAAAACCTTCTTCGTATCGGTGAACAAGGACTCGAAATCACCGGGTTCATTGACCAAGAGTTCAGGGAAAGCTAGGCAAACTCCGACGAGGGGCAAATTGGGGAATCCGTATGAGTCTCTTAATTCATCAAGCCTCGCTACTAATTCATCAGGAGTAGTGTTAAAGATCGAAGCTTTTTTCGCGTACAGTCTTCCTAGAGTGTTCCAAGGAAACCCGAATTGAAAAAGCGCCATGGAAGCTTCGAGAACCGGCTCTCCGTCGGAGGAGAGGAAGAACCGGTCCCGGGGCAAGTAGAGGGGAATGCGACGGTGATCTATGCCTATGCTTTCGAAGAAAAACTCGAACTCGTTTATGGCTTGGTACCTGAGGTATTTCCGAATCGTCGTCGGAAAATCAGGGGCTGAGAATCGAACTTTGCGGAGGAGCGTGGAGAGGGAGAAGAGAGAGTTGTTGGCGATTTGGTCGGCGAAGAAGAAAGGGAGGCCTTGCGTCGCGTGGAGATACTCAGTCAGAGCTTTCTGGGACTCTTGGACGATGAACAGCCTGTACTGACCGTGGATTTTGTTCGAGCACCGAACGGCTGAAACTGCGGCGGCGCTGGAAATACTCCGGCGGAAGAGAGCGAAGAGGTGTTTCGCCGGTAACGTCATTTCTGGGGAGGTTGGGAGGTGTTATCGGTTGATGATATCATCGAGTGGGAATCTAATTCCGTGTGATGCTTTAAGCAAGAAAAGAAAACTCGCACCGGAGGTTAGAGCTGAGAAGAATACTGGTGTATGCATCACTAGGTCTTCAACAGGCTTCTTTTTATTTTTTTAGGCTAAAATTAAAAAAAGTACTTGCAAAACCATATTTTTAACTTTTTAGCTAAATTAGTAGTAAATGATAAGTTTTATTTAACTTAATTAATTTCATTCACGCATTAATATTTTTTAATGTATGTCATATAAGTTACTATGTATAATATCTCATTATTATTCAAATGTCAATAATCTATAAATTATTTAAAAATTTATTAATGGTTAGTGGTGCATGTATTCATATTTGAACATATTAAAATTTATTGTTACTATGTTCTGTTATTCTAGTTAAAATCATATATATTTTTATTATATTGTACGTATATTTCTAGATAACGATTTTTTATTTTTATTTTTTATATTTCATCGATTTAGTAATTTTATGACAAAAAAGTTCGAAATGGCGCTGAAAATATTATTTGAAACTCTACTTATGATGTATGCTTCTCAATCTCTTTAGAGCTCTTGATCTCTACTAAAACTCAAATATATAACACCAAAAACGAATTAGTTGGAAGATTAAGAGTACTATTTGTAGAGTTTACACTTGTGAATTATTATTTCTTCTGTACATTATTCTATATTTTTTATTTGAAAAAGGCATTTAAACTTTTGAAAGGAAACCATTTGAAATTATTTAATGTGACGTTGAATGTTTTTGTTGAATGTTTTTCTAAAGAGGGCAAAGCCCCATCCACGAAACCATCTTATTAATTAAATAAACAGATCCCGCATATGGGGTGGGACATTCCAAGCACCATAAAAATCAAATCCAAGCCCATTTACATATTTAATGAGCTTTAAAATGTTTATGGGAATCTAAAGAAAAACTAGAATGTCAATAAAAACCAAATAGATTTGTACCGTGTGCAAACATATCCTTACACTTCCAAAATCGACATTATGATCGAGAGTTTAGACTCTGCACGATGAGTTTATTGTCACCTTTAACTTCCAAAATTTTAATTCCTTTAAATTTGGTCACTAAAGGTGTTGGAATTTAATTAACAATTAACCTAATTAATTATGAAACATATTTATATATAGCGGAAATTCATAATTCAATTTAACACATTAAAAACGTTTTTAAAACATATTCATTAACCATGTCATTAAATCTAATCTAGCATGTTAACAAATTTATATACTTATCAATAAATTCATTCAAACATGCAAAAACGAGCGATATAAAATTTCGAACAATTCTACAAGATTATATCATTAAGATCCAACTCGTTTATAGAAAACTTACGTTCGATTTGGATCTGCGAAATTGAGTCTCGGGATGCGTCCAAAAGGTCGGCCGATCCTCTACACCACGTGCGTCTAGGAAATCCTCAAAAGCGTCGTTCCTCCGTTACTCCAAAAGTGGCCGGCCCTGTGGGAGGAAAAATCACTCAAACAACCACAAGTTGAGTCAATGATAATACTCAAGGAATTTTTAGGAGACAAAGAGGGTGGGCTCTTTCGTGGGAACAAGAGGGAGAATGAATAAAACTCAAAGAAAAGGACGGGCTGCCGGGAAACAAATTTCCTCTCTCTATTTCTCTCTAAAATTCGGCCAAAACCTCTCAAGCACAAGGGGAAAGAGGTTTGGGTGAGTGTTGGTCGAAATTAGGCTAGGGTTATCAAAGAGAGAGCCTCCTTTTATATCGGAGAGAATGACCTTAAGTTAGGTCAAAATCCAATTAAGACCCATTAGTCAAACTTAAGCCCAAAACTCCTTTTAATGAGTTTAAACAATTTTTACAGCCCATAAAACCCTTATTATGGCCGGCCGTATTGTCTTAATTATCTCCCAAATTTATTTGATTTATTTCTAAAATAATATTTAATTAATTTAGAACATCTCATTTATTTAATGACAAGTCATTAATTATTTTCATACTAATCAATGTTGTACGAAACGAGAAAATATTTATTTTCATCTTTTATTTATTTGAATCATCAAATTATATTATTATCAATATAATAACATAATATGATTCGTTAAATAAATATAATAATAAATAACCAATTATTTATTTAATTACTCAGAAAATAATTTCTTAGCGTAAATCACAATTTACGTTGAATGAGAAAATCAATCATTTCTTGTTCACCAAAATCTCGTCCGAGAGTCTATCATTGAGACCTTATGGACCCACATGAACGAAGCTTTAAAATAAAGTACGGAATCAAAAGTTCACAAACTTTTTCCGACTTTTAATTCTTAATATTAGTCGATTCCACTAAAGAACCAATATTGAACATCTCTAAGTTCATATCTGTTTATATTTCCGTTTGATGTGACAAAACTATTCTTCACACGGTCCACGGTGTATTTTACGATATTACCCTTTGTGTGTATCATTAACTCAGAGGAATGTAAATTAACGTTTTACCCCTGAGTTATTATTTCACCAAGTCTTCTGTTATTTGTGAACGAGAAAAACATAAAGTGAAATGTCTCAACATGTCACATGTTTTACTTCGAATAATTCTTTATTCGATGAATACCAGGCCTGGTATATTCGCTCACACTCTCATAACAGAGCATGGTGTGATACTAATGCCTTAGCATTGTTTCAACACAAATTTCATATCTGTAAATCACATATTTCAACGAAACAGTATTATGACACCAACCGTCGGGTCAATGAAACTTCAATTAGCCATTGCCCATTGACAAATCAATTTTCATAAAGTGTTACAAGAAAATATGTACTCACTTCAGGATTTAGGTAATTACTAAAATACCCCTCGTATGTGAGTTTGAAGTTTCGAGTAATTAAACGGTTTTATCTCGAACTTCAAAACTTCACAGGTCTTGTTCAATATCTTCATTAAGATATGAAGAATGAATCACAGAGTCACAACTCTCCATATCACAAGATAAGATATCGTTTAATTCATTCTAACAATCATAACTAAGAATCGATTGTCCAATCGATCTTTAGATTGCGAACTATTATTTTAAACTAGTCATAAGAAGGTATCTTGTCAAGTATGTACTTAACACTTCTTTCGTTGATGACAGTTTCAGAGCGTAGACATTAATGCATAAACTCAATCTTAAATAAGAATGAAAATTCAATCTTTATTTAATTTCAAAACCAAACAAATACAAAAAGAATTTAATATCAAAAATCTCCTTTGTGGACATAAATGCCAACAAAAAGTGCCAAATGCACCACTTGAAGCTCCGTCTCCTCTGCTGAAGAAGCCACCGATCTGCTACGTCAAATTCAGGAGTAACTTTCTGAAACCCGCGAAGCCACCACTGCCACTACTGCTATGTTCTCTTTTAATGTCGTGTCCACTTCCAAAGTCCACTCTACGTTTGGCAACTCACTATTAAATTGTAATCTAAACTCTATTTAGATTTGAGAATCTCTCGCTATCATCCAATCATCTTTCGAAATGGACATAACTCGTTAATTAAAAAACATGCTTTTGCAAACTCGACACAACTTTAAAATCATTGTACATGTTCTCCGGAGTAGAGAGACCTGCACGAAAAACATGGTTTCAAGAATGAATCCGATACTAAAAAAAATTGAATGAATGAATTAATTAAACCTCAAGTGTGTTATTCGATGTACTCATAAACTATCGCAAAATCTAAAAATTGGAATATGTTCTTGTTTTTAATAGAGATACTTCTAAAAAATGATGATGCCAAGAAAAAACAACACAAAAGAGATGAAAAGGCGAACCTATTTGTCGAGTTTACACAAAAAAAAATATTTGGCAAATTAGCTCTAACTTACAAACGCAATTTGGTTTTGTCTAACGTTTGGTAAAACTTTCGTAAATGTCAAATATGCTGACGTGTCATACATATTAACAAATTTTTTTTTACTTTTATACCCTTGTTATTTCGGCGAGATTTTTTTTTAATTATTTTAGTTTGTATATAATAATTTCGAATAATAGTTTCTTTATTGATTCAAACATTAATTAACTATTTTAAGATCCTATAATCGTGGTAAATTAAAGAGATTTGAAATTATTAAGAACCAAATTTCTAGCCATTTTTATATTACGAAGTCAACCGTTTAATTGTTTCTTTTTTATTCAAAAATATATTACCGGATAAGTAAGTCTTTTAGATCCTAGAATATTGGATGTTTTATTGATCTGTTTTATGCATTATATATTAAAAACCTTTTTTTAGCCGAATTAGTTTGTTATTTTTGATAGTTTTTACATTAATTACTGTGATATTAACACCGATTTTGTTCCACAACGATTTAGTTCGTTAACTGATATCCATTTTACACTTAAATGAAACTGTACTAGTGTAAATCGAGTTGCGTTTTACAACGTTAATTAAATTTTTATATTGATAATGTTCGTTAATTGGTATCCAATTTACAATGAAATAGAATTGTACCAACGTAAATTGAGTTGCGTTTATAACGTAAATTGAATTTTACAGTGATTATTGATTTTTATAATGTAAATTGAAACTTTTTATCGCTAATTACTTATTAATTAAGAACTCGATTTTTATTATTTTTATTAGATTAAAATAATCAAAATATATACATGAATTTGAAATCAAAATCAAAACACAAAGAAAAAGAAGAAGAAGAAAAACAAAGAACAATTTTTTTTCTAAATCCATGAAAGATCGCGACGATACTCTCCACCATAAAAACTTCTCTTCCGCCCACACTTTCGCTGTCGTTGACCTTGCTGTGTGTTACGATGCCGCTGCGCTCACCGACTGCCTCACTGTGCACCGAAACGAAGGCTATAAATTCATCGACAATAAAATGAAAAAACAATTAACCAGAAGACAAACCTTGGTTACTCGGGAAATTTTTTTGGTTATTCGCGAAAAAACATAACCGGTGGTTAATCACGAAAAAACATAACCGGTAGTTAATCGCAAAAAAAATCAGAAGAGAAGAAAAAAAAGGTTGGTTAGTCGTGAATAGAAGAAGATCATAATGTAAATACATGTAAATATGTTGTTTGTCTTGAATTTTCGCAGATTATTCGTCCCAATCGTTGTTAATTGCATGATTGACGTTTGGGTTTAGAAAGAAAACTCAATCCCAATTTCATTTATGATTTCCGATTTTATTAAATGCACTAAATCTTTGGGCGGTTTCTTAGTAATAATTAACCGAGTTTTTTTTAATTTCATTTTTTGTTTTTGGGGGGATTTTAAATTTTGGGGTATTTTAAGAACGAAAATTTGGTTAATTAAAAGTCTGGACATTTACAAAAGTTTTACCAAACGTTGGAAAAAATCAAATTACTAAACCCCTACAGGGCTATACTACATTAACCCCAAAAATAATTACTCAAAAAAGAGATATGGGTACACTAAATTTATACGTTTGAGACAAGTCTATCCAAACATCAAAAGAATCAAGTCATGGAGACATTTTTATTCGCGGAAACAAATAATATCGCTTACTATTAGCATATATTATTATTATTATTCTATTATTTATGTACGTGCACATTAGTTTTTTTTCTATAATTTTTGTTTTAAGATTATACAACCGGACTTTGTATTATTTCGTTATCACGTAAAATGCATTCTCATAAAGATTTTTTTTCCAGAGCAAGATTCTTGTATGGCAATCTTCTAGAGGAGGTCTACGTGACACCCCTCCTGGTGTCGTGCATCATGCAGGCCATGTGTGTAAATTAAGCAAAACTTTTTATGGTCTCAAACAAGCTCTCGTGGCTTGGTTTGAGAAGTTCTTGTTGGAGAAACATGCACGTATCAGACACGAACAATCACTCTGACGTTGCTTGTTGGTGAATGCAGTGTGGTATCAGACATGAAAAATCTTTCCAACAACACCCGTTGGTACAACGTCTGTGGTATTAGACACGAACAATCATTCTGACACCACTTGTTGGTGATGACAAGTAAGTATCAGACGCGTACAATCGCTCTAATACCACTTGTTGGTGATTCATTCACATAAACAATCATATAAAGCGTTGAATAATATTGATTGCGCTCACAATAGCCAATCAATAATAATGGTTACTAAACAAGATCTAGATTTACTTTATTAATAAACAATAAAAGAATTTTCAGCTACCAATATAAGAGAAGAAGTTTATGGAAAACTTACGGGTTTGGGATCAGCTAGTGAACGCCTCGATCCAACGCGCGCTCCGTTTTGTCATTCTTCTGAATCAACTCTGTTTCATATTTCGTCTGAATATAGTACTCGACGATGACACCGTAGTCTTCCCAAACGTAATCTCCGAGGCAAATAAGAAAGATGAGTGGGCATTGTCGATATCTCACTAGATCTCGAAACCAGATTGTTTCGGGATCTAACTCCTATTATTTAAGATAGGAATTAACAATTCCTAGGGAAAGGGGGAAGAGAAATTTGACCATGGAGAGAGAGACTGGCCGACTATTTCAGTATAGAATGAAATTATTTTTCCTCTTCCCTTCTATCCCATTTATAACATTGCTAGTGAGATAACCCATGAGAGATTTTGTCTCCTTTCTTAGTGATATTCTCTCCTTCTAGGAGATATTTTCTTATTTTAGAGATATTTTCTCTCCTTTTGAATTTAATATGGTCCATTAGATCTAGTGAATATACAATCTTTCTCATCCATCAGATCAATATCCATAGAAGAGATTTTCTCTCTTTTCAGAGAAAAATCAAAGGACTACTTGAAGGGAAAAGTTCGGCCATCCTAGGGCATTCCCCCAGGGGAATTTCGACCACCCTAGTACCAAAGCCCAACCCAAGAATATCTCAAGCCCATTTGCTTAAAATCCAATTAATTATTTATTTACTTAATCAAATAATAAATAAAAAATTATGCTACAAACATTTAGTTAATTATGCGAATACACGTTCTACAGAATTAATGTCAATCACCATTACAACAAGTGAGATTAAATAATGAACAACATAAGTATTCAAATGTTCTTATCCGCCTTTATCAAAGCCGAATCAAGGACTATGTACCTAGTAGTAGAAGCTTAAAGAACCCGACGAACAAGACGATACAGTCATATCTCCTTTTTATCGATTTGTCTAGTGTTTATCAGCACTCCACCGTGTAATCTAAGACTGAACCATTCTTTTGTTGAAAATTGGTTAACAATTAATTAACCTATTTAATTAAGAAACATAATAATATGGCAGAATTTTAAAATTTCAATCTAATATGTGAAACTCGTTTCGTAACATATTGAAAAACTATGGCAACAAAGACGACCTAACATGTCGATAAATTTATAAACATGTAAATAAACATTTCAGACACAATCACAATCCTATAACTAATTATATAATTGAATTAAAGATCAGATCTCAGAAAGCTTACGGTTGTCGTTGACAACTTCGCGAGTCGTCCTTCCGTCTTCAATGTGTGAGATCCAGATCTGTGTCACGTGTCCAACACCTTGGCCGAGAGCCTCCTTATGTGCACCTGAGTCTGAATTCCTCGCACGTGTCTCCTTGTATGGCCGCCCTCCTTGACTTCTGTCAAAGAAAATCTCGGCTGATCCTTGCTCGTGGAAAAGATGGTGCACGCCCAAAGAAGGGAAATTCACTAAAACAACCACAAAACGTAGTTAATAAAAATATTTTTGGATTTTATTGAGAGTAAGAGTGTGGGCTCTTCTATGAACAAGGAGTAGGGAATGATCACTCATAAAAATAAAAGTTGAACAAGCAAACTCTTTTTTTTTTAATTCTAGGATTCGGCCAAACAAGGCAAATTGTGCCTAGGATTTTTGGACGAATCCATCTTTCTCTCTCTAGGAATTTCGGCTGCTCTCTCTCTCTCTAGGGAGGGTGCTCGACCAAAATATGATTTTATTAGGGTTGAGAATGAAGTTCGTGTCTATTTATTCAAGAGATAACAGGTCTAGGTCAAGTCAAGCTCAATTAGCCAACTTAGACCCGTTAATTCTTTCTAATGAGTTAAAACAATTTCCTAGCCCATAAATCAATATCTATGGTCGGCCTAATTGATTTATGTTCACTCCATATTTATTTGATTTATTTATAAAATAATATTTAATTAAATTAGAACATCTCATTGACTTAATGAAATGTCATCAATCATCGTCATACCATGCAAACAAGTAGAAACGAGAAATGATTTCCTTTTACCTTTTATTTATTTAAATCCCAAAATTACATTATTATCAATATAATTACACAATTCGACATATTAAATAAATGTAATTAAAAATAACTAAGTATTTATCTACTACGAAAGAAATAATTATCATAGTGGAAAGCAAAATTTACATCTATTGAGAAAATCAACTTATTATTGTTCACTGAAATCTCATCCAATAATCTACCATTGAGAGCTCATGGACCCAAATGATTGAAGCGTTGGAATAGAGTTCGCGCATAAAAGTTCACAAACATTTCCCGAATTTTAATTCTTAATATTGGTTAATTCCACAAAAGGACCAATATTGAATATCTCTAAGTTCACATTCATTTAAAGTTCCGTTTGATGTGATGAAACTATTTTTTACACGATCCACGGTGTATTTTACGATATTACCCTTTGTGTATATCATTAACTAAGAGGAATGTTAAACTAATGTTTTACCCCTGAGTCATTATTTCACCAACTCCTTTGTTATTTGTGAACGAGAAAAACATAAAGTGAACTGTTACAACATGTAACATGATTTATTCAATGAATGTTTTATTCGTTGAATATCAGGCCCGATTTATTCGCTCACACTCTAATAACAAAGCATGGTGTGATACTAATATCGTAGAATTCTAGGAACACAAATTCTATATACGTGAAACACATAATTCAACGAAACAATATTATGACGCCAATCGTTCGGTCGATGAAAACTCATTTAGACATTGCCCATTCACTTCAGGATTTAGGTAATTACCAAAATACTGTTGAAATAGGTCTAGGGTTAAGAAAAATTTATCATTCATCATATTAATGGCGGAATATAAAAATTTCTTTTACTAGTAATTTTTTTTTACTAACCTAGATAATGTGCATATACATGTTATAAATTAAAAACATTATTTAATCTACTTGAATACTAACATTTATTGTGTCTTCAAACTTGAAGCGTCTTGGGAAAGGTGGATCTTCTTCCTTGGCTTGATTCCTTCACGTCTAGTCTTGAACTTGAGAAACCAAATGTTTCTATTACAAGAGTTTATAGAGGTTTAGAAGGATTTGTGTGTGGGCATAATTAAACCCAATAACTCAAGAACAAGTCTATGAGCTAAAGAGCTAATTTAGCCTAAGTCTAATAAGGACTTAGGTGCCAAAAATAAAAGAAGTATTTTCTAGAGAGAGGGGGGGAGAGGTCAGCCAAGAGCAAGAGAGAACAAGACAAAAACTTAACCTTTCGCATCTCTATGTGAGGCTCTATTTATAGGAGAAGGAAAAATCTATAAAGGTCAATTATTCATTCATGAAAGAATAATGTATTCATGACACAATATTTGAGTTTCCCTTCCCATTTCTCTCTTAGGATGGCTGGCCATACACATCAAGCAAGGAGGAAAATTTGTTTCCTCACTTAGCTTATTTCTTTCTTTCTCCAGGAAATTCATTTCCCTTTTCCTTTTGGGTAATTATCCTTATAATTAAAGGGAAATAAAAATCTCCTCTTGATGCTTCTTTGGCCGAAATTCTACCTAGGGGGGAGCTTCTAGATGCTTCCTTATTTCTTTTAAGACAATTCTTAAAATACCCATTGTAGAATTATAATTGCACAAATAACGAAATTAATTTCATAATACCTCAAACGACTTTTCGGCTTTAGAAAATAATTTATATTTTCATCATATGAAAATATTCAAAATCTTATTTTTGACATTCACATCATTTTATGTCCATGTGGACAAAAATACCCTTTAGACATTTTCCGAGAAAAAGTCTAGTTCAACATTTGAACTTATTTTAACTTAACTTCTAGTTTAACAATCCTACTCTAATGACCTGTAATAGTGACCTTATGGATCCAAATGAACAAAACTTGAACTTCTATACTCGGACTAAAAAGTTCACAAATCTTTTCCGAGTATTAGCTTAATGTCAACTGACTCCACTAAAGAGTTGACACTGAGAATCTATTGGTTCAAATGAATTTATTTTCTACTCACATTCAACTTAATTATATTGAGCGGATCTATTAAATGTTATCTATGTTTACCCTTCATGAATATCATCAATTAGTTGGGATTTATAAAATTACCATTTTACCCTTCTAGTTGTTATTTCATCAACTTCTTTAGTACTTGTGAATAAGTTAGAAACAATGTATTGACGAGGAGCTAAGAAGTTACATTGTTTCATCCAATTAAAGTCGCTACTTAATTCTGGATACTGCGCAGTTCATTTATTCACAATCCAAGTAATAAAGCATGAGGTAATATATATTGCATCTCAGCAATCTTATACATGAATTCCATATCTATGAGAAGTTCACAAAGTTGGTTCATGACATCTTCATAACTTAATATCTCACCAATAGGCCTTGTCTAGATCACGTAATAGATCTAGAATTTGGCTTTCTCAAATGAGAGTATCAATGCTATGAAATGACATGTCTCATTTAAGGATATAGGTAAACATGATGCAATTCATACATAGTGACCTTGAGATAGAAGATGTTAAATGGTTTGTTCTTCTATTGTCTCTAAAGGTGCACTGGTCAATTCAGTATCTTCGAAAGATATACTGGAAGAACTATAGAGTTCCTAACTCTCTATGCCTCGTAACCAGACATCATAGATTCTTCCAACAATCATACTGGGATCAATAGTCCGTTGATCTTTAGATTGCGAATATGTCGTTTTAGTCAAACCATGAAAAGTTTGTTCACGCAAATCTACATTTGTCTCTTCATACATTGTTAGGTTTGATTAAGGACTATAAGACTATTGAATATCATAAATCTTCAATCAAACTAAAAAGGAATGAATGAACGTTTCAACTTTTATTAATTTAATCAGCAAATTACAATAAGGAATTTATAAAGATTTATATATTACATCAATATGTAAATAAACAATTTTCTTGTGGGCATCTCTGCCAACAAATACATGGTATGTGATTTTAAAATTTCGAGTGATTTAATTGTTTTATCTCAAATTTCAAAGTGTCACAGGTCTTGTTCAATGTATTCATCAAGACATCAAGAATAAATTTCAGAGTCACAACTCTCTAGATCACAAGATAAGATATCGTTAATTTATTCAAATAATCATTACTTAGATACGATTGTCCAATCGATCTTTGAATTGCGAACTATTATATTAAACTAGTCAATAGAAGGTATCTTGTCAACTCCGTACATAACACTTATTTCGTTGATGATAGTTTAAGGGCGTGGAAATACATGCATAAACACAATGTTATATAAGGATGAATATTTAACTTTATTTAAATTTCAGCAAAATGAATACAAAATGTATTAAATGTCTTTATCTCCTTCGCAGGAACAAATTCCAACATCTTTAATACTAGAATTATAGTTACTCATCGTGATGAGTGTTCACTGATATAGTCAGTTCATGATCAAGATTCTCCAGGTTCAACCTGAGCCAAGAGAAGTCAAATTTTCTATTGATACATGTCAGCACTAAGCATTGTTGCTTCCCCAGCAAAATATTTTTTCGAACGTTAATTTATTTCGAAAGTGCCAGCAATTTATCAGTTTTGGAATCAGCCCTTAGGTGAGTGAACATTAACTTCTTTATGGAAGACTAGATTCCGTGTCCGTAAATCACTTCCCACTCGAATCATGCTCTGAGAAAACTCCCAAGAAATAAGTTGTGATTAACATGGATAGCCTTTTAGCGAATGAGTTAAAGAGCTCATAAGACATGATCTAGTGTCCATGACCAATTCAAGATTTATATCAAGTCTCAATGTGACCATCATAGTGTCCTTAGTTAGTGCGTCGTTTTCTTAAACGACAAATCTACCCCAAAGTCTGTCCAGGTCGTACACTTACAAGTCTAGAATGCTCCCACATGATGATAACCTTCACCCACTTATTCCACATATATGACTTCAGATAGCTTTCCAGGCATATATCAGTCATCGACCTTGTTTTAGCAGACCGCTCGAACTCAGGTTCCCAACACGTGACGCAGTTTAATACGGAAAGTTATGAAAGATAGTTGTTATTGATTCTAATTAATTATTTAGAATCCATCCTACTAATCATAGTAATCTAATTATCGAATTCAGTAGTTATTCATACGTCATCTTCAAGTGGGTAATATTCCTAACAGTTCTCCACTATGATCACATCTATTTTCATTACCAATCAGCACAATTCTGCATTGTTTGTCAAGCGTGTAAGTACATGTCGTATCATCATATCCTTGTATGTTGATGATATGATTATTACTGACGATGGCTATGACGAGATTGAATCTTTGAAGACTGACTTGGATCGATGCTTTCCTATGAAAGATCGAGGTTCGTTGCGTTACTTTCTGGATATAGAGGTGGCTTTCTCCGAAGGGCTATATTCTATTTCAATTAAAGTATATATAAGATATTTTCAAGCATGCTCGTCTCACTGAAAAATAAAATCGCTTATACTCATCTTGAAAACAATGCTCACTACTCTCTATCTGATGAGTCTCCTCTGTCCAATCCTACTCTTATACTGATTGGATCGGTGATGTTGAGGATTGCAAGTCCACCACTAGATTTTTTGTTTTTCTTGGAGATTCATTCATCTCGTGGAAGAACAAGAGGTATGATTTATTTCTCGCTCTTCTACTGAAGCTGATTATTGCGCTATGATCACAACTACAATTGAGATTGTTTAGTTACTTGTTGATGTAGGTGTTACTCTTGATCATCCTACGCTGCTATACTGCGATAATCCGAGTTCCATTCAGATTACTCATAACGCGGTCTTTCCCGAGCGGACATAGCATATTAAGATCGATTGCTATTTTACTCGGCATCATTTACAGATTGGTACAACCACATTATCATATATTCCCTCTTCTCTTCAGATTGTCGATTTGTTCACGAAAGATCATCCCACTTGCGCTTTCGCTTTTCGACAGATACTCTCGATGCTCATTGCTGTCGTATCATGAGTTATTATTGTTATTTTATTATTTACGTAAGACACTAATCTTTTTCTCTTTTCTTTGTTGTAAAGTTATATACCCAAACTTTATATTTTCACTTCAACTAATATATATTATTCTTCTCCAAAATCTCTAAATCTACACTTGGCTTATCAAGGGATTAACGCCTAACGATGCGTGATACAAGCCGATGATGACCCGAGGAGAATATAAACGTTGATCATATAAATTAAGTAATCAAAGTCTTTTTTCCTACTTGTTTTTTTTTTTTTTTTTTTTTTTAATATTATTTAGATATGTTATAGGGTTTTTTAGCTATATACCCATAAAAACATTTACTAATTTTAAAATACTAAACATTTTGTAAATTTTGTGTAAACTCAGCTCAAATTGTTTACATAATTATTTGAACTGTTTCGGCCCAAATTTGAAAATATTTACAAATCTACAAAATGAGGATGAATCAAATATTCGTTTAAACAAAACTTGATAAATATTTATAAAAAAAATAAGACGTTGAATATATTGAAATACTAACATAAATATACGTGTAAAAAGCCACTTTTAAGTATTTTATACTAGTTATTGAAACTTTTACTACTCATTAGGCTACAGTGACTAATCAGCTAGATGGCAAAGTTAAAAACATTTTTAATAACAAAATAAGAGGAAAAATTACAATTTCCATACAGATATATGTCTTTCTCTGTTGGAGAATAAAGAAACCACCGAAATTATATGAAGGAAAAGGAAAATTACAAAAATCGATTGTCGTTCTTTGTCTCTCTCGGAGCTCCTTATTTCCTTACAAAAAGAAAAAAAAAACATCTCCTAACAAAAGATGCAAAACAAACCCCCAAAAAGAGAAAAAAATAATAATAACTATCATCAGATTGTGATGCCCATAGACTTCTTAAGCTTCTCAACCTCCAAATAGGCAGTGGAATAAGGGAGGAACTCCATGAAGTGCTCTTTGCTCAGGTCGTTTATCGCGATTGCGAGCTTTGGAATCTCCAAGGTCTCTTCGTGGGTCAAAGCTCTGACGAACCGAGCAGGATTTCCGGCCCAGAGCTCGCCGGTCGGAATTCGCCTCCCCGGAGGAACCACCGATCCGGCCTCGAGGATCGAGTGGGTTTCCACCAGCGATCCTTCCATGAGAATCGAGTGCTGTCCGATGATGCACTCCGGCTCGATCGTGCATGATCGGAGCAGACTGTACGCTCCGATTGTCACGTATCTCTCGATCATCGTCTCAGCAGGAAGACCTGAGATCACGGATTTTGTTCAGATTGTCTAATGGAATTAGGAAACCTAGAGCTGATTGATGTGAAATGTGTTAATTGATAAGATATGAAAAGCTTGAATTGGGTAAATACTATGTTTATGTAAGAAGAAAGAAAATGCAAAAATTCAGTGATCTTTAAGTCAAAGGAACTAATCATGAACGAAATCCATTCACGTTTTGCATAGATTAACATCAAAGAACCTATATGGGAAAGCCACAAAAGCTTGACAGGCCTTCACAGAGTACATGAATTTTAGGAATGAAGAATTCCAACCTAAATGAGATTCCCATTTTCTAGAGAAATGAAGAATCTTGAACTCAAGTCTGCCAACAAGTTTAACTAGGGGATGAAACGCTAGTCATTTAAGTCCACTATTTACAGTGAATTAACAGAACAATCAACCTATTGTAAGTAGAAGCAGCCCTTAAAGGCTCCTTGACTAAGCACCAAAAATTTATGATCTTTGACTTTCTCTCCAGCAATCAACATATAATCCTTGTACTACTAACAGCCTCTGATCCTCGATAACGTTTTCATGATTTTCCTCCATTGTTCTATTCCTAATTGTCGCAAGAGCCAGTTCTCTCTCATCACTCGTAAGAAAATGAGCATTGAGCTACCATTTCTATGCAAACCAAAATTTTAGTAACAATGATAACGGAGATCACTAAGCTCGAAACTAGCAAATTTCACCAAACAAAAGCATGAATTCATCGTAAACAGATGTAAGTGTAATTCGAAAACCCTAAGAGCGATCAACAAAGAACAAACCCGTCGGCGAGGACCAGGCGGCGTGGATGACGCATCGCTCCTGAACGTTGGCGCAGAATCCGACGGTGATTTTGTTGAGATCGCCGCGAAGCACAGCGCCGGGCCACACGGAGGAGCCGTCGCAGACCGTAACCTGTCCGGCGAGGACGACGTTCGGCGCCACGTAAGCGTCGACAGCGACCTTCGGGAGCCACTGACCGAGCGGAATTATTTTCCTCTGTCCGCGGTAGTCCCACCGGACTCGATCCGTCGACGGCGTCGGAGGCGCGAAAGCGGCTTTGACCGCCGGCGCGGCTTCCGCGGAGAGATCGCGACGGAGGAGGAGGTTTCCGAAGCCGCTCTGTTGTTGAGACACCGCCGCTACGTATGAGGTTAGGGTTTTCCTGGAGATTCGAGCTAGAGCCGCCATTGCCGAGAGGAGAGAGAGTCGAAGAGAGCTGGAATGGAGATTTGGGGGAAACTGAAGAATTGGAGAGAGAGAGAGAGAGAGAGAGAGAGAGAGAGAGAGAGAGAGAGAAATTGTTATTGGGCTAGTAATTCTCTATCAGCTATATCTGGCCCAATATAGTCATAGGAGCAATTCAAACTTACCTCCGATAGCTTATTTAAATTTTAAACCCCACAAATATCACTATCTTGTAATTTATATTTATGTTTTGATTTTTCTTTTGGAAAAAATTTATATTTATGTCTTCTTTACATTTTTTTCTTCGGTTTCAAGTATGTATTTTGGAAAAGTTTAAACATTACATATTCTAATAATTATTATCTCTAAGACCATCTACTGCGGTGTTTTCATTAAAATCCACAACACCAAATCTCACAAAAAAAAAATTCTCTTTTTATACTTTTCAATATTATTTTGTATTGATTTCATATTAACCATTCTATTAATATGTGATGTTAATATTAATCTTATTAAACATTAATTTATTTTTGTATGTCAACAATATTAAATTAACTTATATTTATATTAAATATAATTGTGTTTAAATAATTTGTGTGTTTATCATAAATTATGCATGCTTTTATTTTTTTCTAGTTATATGGTGTACGTTGTAATTTTAATTTTTATGTATTGTGTTTGTATAACTATTAGTATAATTGATATGTATTTAATGTAGTTGTATTTTGGTAATCAATGTTATGTATTATTATAAATGTCATATTATTTATTCTCTTTTTTCAATGATTATATGTATTTTTGCATAAATTATTTAAATTATGGTTCAAATTACATATTAATATTTTTGTGGATGAATTTGTAATTAAAAATAGTTGGACCTCAAATTTGGGTGATGAATAGTTGGACCCCAAATTTGAGTAGATACTGTTCATTTTACTCAAATTTGTGTAGATATTTAGGGTGGATTGGAGCTCTCCCACCTAAATATGTTTCATTTCCACCCAAATTAAAGATGTGTTGGAGATGGTCTAAACATCTAAAACATAATAATATCAGAATCTTGTTTTGTGTATCCTCGTTCCAAATTATATCGGGGTATTGTTCACGGAACAAGATTTTTAGTATCATTTTGTGTATACTTTATTTTATTTTTTCATTAACATTGAGTCGGTGAATCCATGAAAATACTGAGTCTCTACAACATCTTACTAAATAACTACCAACAAATGGAATTTTTACTACCATTAGTGACATTTGAAGTTTAAAACTTCGAGCGAAATACTCACTATTCTATTTTTGTTTTAAAAGTTAAATTTTATATATTTATTTACTTAGAATGCGACCATTCAATTATTAAGTCAAGCCTAATTGAATTCTTTCTTTAATTTTCATAATATCCGTCTTTTTACTATTATCTTCGACTACCACATATACATACGTATCCGAAGTTAAAGTTATGGTCCGTCAAAATTGGACAAATTATAGTGAATTTTTTTTTAAAATTGTTTCATAAATATTAATGTTTCTTTAATAGACTAGACAAATATTAATGTTTTCTAATTCCATGCTAGGCACTAGGAAAAAAAACATAAAAGCGAAAAAACACAAAGTCGCTTCCAAAATTACAGAAATCGCTTCCAAAATTGCAAAATTCGATTTTCAATTTTACTAAAAATGATTTAGAAGCAAATGATATCATTAAAAAATTAATAATATTGATGTAAAAATGACAAATCGTCTATGAAAGTCATAAGTCACTTTTAAAAGTATCGGATAAGTCGTAAAATTGTTTTCTTGGATAAATTATTAAAAAGATAAGCTAGGACTTGGTAGATTTGATTTATTTAAAATGAAACTTGAAACCTACTCCTGAAAAGTTAATTTTTATCTACAAAAAAAGTAGAAGTTTTGTTCGCTAAATTTAAAAAAAATTATTTGATATTATTAATTAAAAAGAATAGCTCTATGACTATTTTAAACGTTATAATTTTTGTTTGTCCGTATATATATTTTTTAAATAGTCATCCAAGATGATGTGACATATTATAATTACTCGAGTTTACAGTTATATTCTTTATTATATTTAATCATATAAAAAAATTGTTAATAAATTAATTGATTTTCGAATTTAAATTCTTAAATTGATTGCGTTTACTAAATTAAAATATGGAGATAGATAAAGAAAAACATTTTTCCAATTTTTCAAAATATTGGTTTATTTCCGGTTTTATATTAGGAGAGGCACTATTAATTTTGGGACATTCAAGTTTTGAATTTTGAAATAGATTTTTGATTGAAATTTAAAATTTGATATTTAATAAAATTTTGGTTTCTTTTTAAATTTTAAAAATATCTTTTATTCTGGTTTATATCATTTTATATCCGAAGATAGTGACAATTTTTAATTGCTTTATTTATAATAATATATTATAATTTGCTTGGTTTTTGATCTTCGGTTCTTATGTCATTAATCACGAATCTCTTTTAATAAACAAGCGGGATATAAATAGATATAGTGCTCATAATTTTTTTTCTTCTTTCATGGTTTTTTTTTTTTTTGTGTGAAGTCTAACATATTTATTTTGGTTTATTCTACTTCTTTTGTGCTTTTGACGCACTATGTTTAGTTTTAATCAATAACTTAAAGTTTTTTTCACATATTTTTTATTGCGTTTCTTCATGCCCCATTCTTCATTTCATCATATAGATTCTAGTATTCTATTGTGTATTATGCACTCAATACTTCCGACCATTCTTCTTCTTCTCCTTATTTCATCATATTGATTCTGGTATTATATTTCGTATTATGCACTCAACCATTCTTCTTCTTCTCCTTACACTTTTCCACATAATCTTTTTATGCTCCCACAAATTTATTACAATTTTCGAAAGGCTCTATTTCAACATCTCATGATATTTTGATGAGATAAAGTTTAAATGATTTATAATTTCTGTCCTGGGTTTTAAATTCATGGATCCACCACGAACTCACCAATCTATAAACGTAATCGATATCGTTAATTTCTGTTAATTTTTGATATGTTTTAAACTAATACAAAAGACTAATTAGCGTACCTCATTCTTATTTTTGGTTGCTTTGCTATTGCTTCTCAAACCGTTAGCAGTCGCCATTTTTATCTATTCAAGTGACAATGTTAAAACAAAACTTAATATGATTCATTTTTTTTTTAATCACAACATTGTAGAAACAACAATATATACGAATAATCATTTCTAGTCCCACATTCATTAACTTATTTACATTTATTTAGATCTCTGTTTGTTTTAACAACATAAAATCCCAAATCCTTACCGCATAATTTTTTGTTTATTTTGATTAAGTCGACTGTAATGTGGACCAATTTTTTTTTCTCGGTTATGTATCAAAATCCTTATAATAGTAATATTAAAACTCATTTATTTCAAACAACTTCGATTTCTTAACAGATTGATATCCGAGTATATCAATGACTTTAACAATTTCCTTATAAAAATACATTAACGTTCTATTTAAAAAAATATATTTCATTCGTTAATCTAAAGAAATTTTTACATGAAACCCCAAAAAAACAACACAGTTTTAATTTTTCTCCAGAAATCCTGCCTATCACAATAACTATTTTTTAGAAATTAATTTCTAATCATTTTAATAATGTATGTTAAAGTATTAACTTTTTGGTTTCTTTTATAAAAGGTATTCCAGTCTATGTATTCTCGTTTATTTTTATTAATGCTTAAAAAAATTGCGAAAACATTTATTTAATAATTACAATCTTTCATTTGCTTATTATACTCAATTACCCTAATATTAAATGTAAACATATTTTTTCATCTCTATAAAAGAACACATAATTTTATTTCATATATTTTCCTCATCGTTTCCATCTATAGTCTTACTTTCAATACAAAGTTAAAGCAAAAAGATGTTTAAATTTCAATATCTTTCAGCATAAATTAGAGATAATTTAACGCCCAAATGAGTTCAATTCTTATTATACGGAAATTAAAGCTTACTCTAGAAAAAACTTCCAATCTCTTCCATCACGTCAGTTATGTAACTTTCAGTTTCAAAAGGTTCATTAACTAAATTAAAAATAAGTATGTCACTAAAAGTAAATTTTATTTTTTAATAATTTAATTTTTACAGCATACATCATGTTATTAATTATAATAAAAATTAAAACACAATATGTCAAAACGACTGGATTGCGTAAAGTTTAAATGTGGTTATTTTATATCTTTTAGATGATTTTCAACACATGTTTACTTGGGTCTTCCCGCGTCAGAATACGACGCAATTTTTTGAATTTACGAGAGATCGTGTTTGGGAAAACATTAAGAGTTGAAACGGTTTTTCCCTCTCGAAGACTGGCAGAGAGGTTTTCATTAAGTCTGTCCTTCAGCCAATTCTCAGTTACGTGGCCTCGTGCCACAAGATCCCCATGCGTTTGATTAGAAACATTCATTCGACCATTGCCACTAGGAAGATCCACTGGTGCAAGTGGGAGGACCTCACGAGACATAAGTCAGAGGGCCGGTTGGCCTTCTGGCTAAGCGTGTCTAGAGACTTCTCAGACGAACAGAGAATCTGGTAGGACGAGTCTACAGACAGAGTTACTTCCCCAATGTGGAAATTATGACGGCTCATCCAGGCTCGTACAACTCTTCCATATGACGAAGTCTTCTTTGGAGTCGAGAGATTATCTAGTCTGGCTTGAGATGGCGGATCGGGGACGGGGAGTCTGTGTCGGTCATGGCCGACAGTTGGGTTCCTAGGGATGTTGATGTGCGGGTAGCCGAGTTCATGAGATTCGACGGTAACTGTGATGTTGATCTTATTACTGCGATGTTTGGAGAGGAGGACGCTGCGACGATCTTGAGCATCCCATGTGGTGGTGAGGATATCCCTAGTGTGCACCGTTGGCACTTCACCGAGGACGGAGAGTACTCCGTCAAGAGCGGTTACCGCGTCGCGATGGAGAGAGCCAGTATTCCGGTCACCAATTCTTCATATCCGACGGTTTTTCGGTGATGGAGAAGTGGTGGACTGAAAGTTGAGAGTTCCTCCCAAGACTAGGAGAAAAAGGTCTTAGTCGCTTCTAAAGGCCAAAAAATCGCTTCTAATATTTTGCTTCTAAATATGAGTCGCTTCTAATGTTTTGAAGTGACGAAATTAGAAGCGACTTGTCGCTTCCAGAGTCGCTTCTAAGGTCCCATAAAATCGCTAAAAAAACGGTGAGAAAATATGGTGGGTAACATTCAAAAGCGACTTTAAAAGCGACAAGTTGCTTCTAAGTATTACCCGCCGTATATTTAGAAGCGACTAGTCGCTTCTAAATATTACCCGATATATAAATAGAAGCGACTAGTCGCTTCTAAATATTACCCGCCATATATTTAGAAGCGACCTTAAAAGCAACTTTGTCGCTTCTAAAACTTTAAAATTTATTTTTAAAAAATTTAATTTCCGGTTTATTATTATTAATTAATTAAATATATTATAAATATCTTAATTTAATAATATTGAAATTTATTAAGTTAAATTAAATTAAACATAAACTAAATGTAATCAAAAGTCGATAATAACATAATCCAGCGTCGATAATAACATAATCGACAATGTATAAAGTCGATAATAACATAAGTCCAAATTGATAATAAGATAAACGAAAGTCGATAAGTAAATAAAAGTAAACTGATAAGTCCAAAACATCAAATAAATTACAATCATCATCTTTGTCCTTGTCGTCCTCGTCGTCCTCGTCCTGCGCGTCTTCCGCCGGGTCCGTGTGGAGGCTCGTCTAGTTCGGTGTCGGTGGGAGTCGAAGGTCGATCTTGTCTCTGCTTGAACCCAAAGTGCCTGCATTGCCCGAACCGGTTACATTGGACCCGAACTGGGTCATGTACTGGTCCAAAGTTGCCCTAAACACGGGATACAGATTGAAGTCCGGGGTCTGGCTCAATCCACTGGCCATGCCAAACACAACTCCTTGGAGAGTCGCCAGCTTCTCTTCCATGTCAGAGGACGACTTCGAACTCACGTTCCCTGCGGAATACGATGAGCTGTCATAGGCTTGGGCTTCTAGCATGTCCGAGCGCGGAATTAGGGGCCCAATTCCCGTAGCCCAATCACGTCGCGCCCAATGACTTTGCTCTTAGCAATCTCCTCCAAACCAGGCAAGTTCACCTCATGTCTCGACTCTTGAGCTTGTTCTTGTAGATCACCCATCTGAGCTACTATCCGAGCCTACATACACAATAAAAATTAAATTAATTATTAATAACAACAATTATAAGGTAAATTAATAACATATATACTTAAATGATGCTCTCCAGCAGGAGGCGTGGTCCACTGACCATTGGGAGTCGTGTGCATCCTCTCCCACGCACCGAGCGGCCCTAGCATCTGCCTGCCTTCTCCTACCCGCTACATATAACACATTATAACTATAATATATAACTTATGTAATTTGAAATTGAATGAAAATATACTTACGTGACTATGACGATACTAAAAAAATGAGATCGTGCCATGTCGACTCTTCGTGGTCTTCTTCTTTTGATTCGCCGTATTCCATTTGGAAATGTCCTAAAAAATAACATTGGTTAGAGTAAATTTTCTTTTTACGAATAAAACAATTGATTAATACGTTTAATCTAATTTATACCTAAAATGTATCTGTGTTCATCCTATCAATCGACTCAGACCACTGCTGTCGCGTCAGACCTTTGGGAGTTTTCTCGAGCGCCTTCTCTTTGTGTCCGCTGCACTCGATCCAGTAAAACCGACTATATTTTGCCTTTCGATCACGCAGACGCTTCTTCGCGTCGCGGATAATAGTCTTCTCGATAAGGCTCGAGTAACACCCTGCTGGAATAAGGTCTCCCGACTCGTCCTCGTACACAAAGTCGTACTCTACGTATATACCAGACAAAATGACTACTACGTGTTGCGCTGAGACGTCATTCCAGCTCAACGTCGTTGGAGGGATGTGCTCTCGCACCAAAACTCCAAGACTATTGGCAAACGTGCCAACGCGCTCTTCTTTTTTTGACTCTCTCTTCATCACCTTTGCTGAGAGGCGGATAAAATTGGAGACGGACGGGATCGAATACAATCTTGACTTTCTTCCCTTTTCTAGCTCTTTGCGAGCTTTGACCGGTAGTTGCACCTCGTCCAGACAAAGGTGGCAGAGGTTCATCTCCGCTAGTCGACATACTGCAAAACATAAAAGATAAATTAGAATTTTAGTTTATGAAATACATTAAATTTATTTTATATTAAATATAGTTAAACAATTTACTCAATCTTGCTCATCGTAACTTGAGAAGTAAAATTGATCTATTTCAAGATCATCATCAACAATATCTCCAAGGAAACGGTCAACGTCATCGTCATGATCATCTTCGTCTATGAAGTCGTCGATAGGCTCGTCTTTGATAGTATCATCAACTAGAATCGATTCACAATTATCGTGAAGATGAGACAAATGATCAAAATCAATAAGTTGTACGAACAATGAAACTACAGACGATGATGTAACGTCAATGTTAGGAAAATCTCATACGAATCGATAATTACAATCTTTTCCACATAAGCACTCGTCGTTCCACATACGTTATATTTGCGAAAGCATCTACGTGAATCGTGCTTGTCACCATACCAACGACACTAAAATAGTACCACTCTGCAATCATGTCGACAGTTTAGCACGACAACACCGTCCATACTTCCGTAGAACGTGTAGCCGTCCACAAGAACGCAAAGACCACTATTTTGAGTAGTACGCATCTCATAACAACGAGAAGTGATAAACTTG
Source organism: Urtica urens (assembly GCA_958296335.1). Taxonomy (NCBI): domain Eukaryota; kingdom Viridiplantae; phylum Streptophyta; class Magnoliopsida; order Rosales; family Urticaceae; genus Urtica; species Urtica urens. The sequence continues at coordinate 9,629,037 of OY282531.1, forward strand.
ACGCCGTTAACCACATAACTCGGATAAATGTGAACATTCAGTAAAGGTCCGACCGACAATGCATACAACTCGTCAGACACATCGACTCCGCCAACTTTTTGGTCGTACACTTTTGTAGTGAACCTGACTCTAAATTCTTTTCGATGTGTTTCGTCAACATCATGGCGACGTTCAAATTCCATGAGATTCCGATGCTCACTGTTTATACGTTCAAGAAGTTAAAGAAATTAAAAAAACAAGTTTATGACTTTATATGGATACGGTTAACACTACTACAAAAATTGGATCCCACAACGCTTATTAACCATTGTAGAAATCTTCCACAATGGTTATTAACCGTTGTGGAATCCAGCATTGTAGAAGCTCCCACAACAGTTAGCTAAGCGTTGTGGGAGATTTTACGTTCCACAACGCATAATATCCGTTGTGGGAAACTTGTACCTATCCGTTGTGGGAAATCTCGCCGCAGCGAATATTGTACATGGCTACGGCGAGAATTTTTTCAAGGTCGCTTCAAGCTGCTTCAATCTCGCTGCGGCGAGAGTTTCCACAACGGATATTTTAATCGTTGTGGGACGAAAAATAAATTTTTCAAAAATTTTGCCGCAGCGAGGGATAAATCTCGCTGCGGCGACGATGTCAACAAATTTAGCAAAATCTGCAAAATTCGAATTCACAAAAACTAGTGAATGCACAATTGCGAATATACCTGATAAACCAAATTGTAACATCTAAAAATAATATTTACATCCAAAAATCAAAATCTATCCACAAATAATCTAATCATCACATTATATAAACGTTTGAATATAAGTTACCCATTCCTCTCTCACTCTCTCTAAATCCTCCGGCGTATATGATTTCCTACTTTGTATATTTGCTATACCTCGTACAAATATATCACGCATATACGATAACACAAAATACCCGAATTTCATGTTTCCGTATTGTCTTGGAGCTACGCATTGCTTGATATAAGTTGATTGCCCGTTACAATTGGCGTCTTGGTGCTCGAGCTTAAAATCCCTACACACCCTACATGAAAAACATAAGAAAAACGTTAAGAGATGAATGTACATTAATATCTTGATGTGAAAAAGAAATTATTACCTTTTTATCAATCGAGTAAGATCTTGCGGTACTTTCTTGCTCAACGGATCGAAAAACGAGGCATTATCTCTCCAAAGGTCAATAACAACGAGCATCCAATGCGCATTTATATTATACGGCATCAATACTAATTGATCGATCCTACATTTACGTACAATGTTTCCAACGTCCTTGACTCGTTTAGACAAAAAACATCTTCGTTGTTTGTTGGCATGTGAGAACTTACACTCGGATCGAGAAATAGGTAATCGTGATTGTTCTTTACCTTTTCTAACCTTTAACGTAGATAACTATAACAAACAAAATATTAATTTCATCAAGACACAAAAAATTAGATATTTATGAAGAAAAAAAACTTGTAAAATAAAGACTTACTCCATGTATATCAATATGCATCCCGCGCCAATTTCGTCGTACCGCAAAAAATCGGAAATATTTATTTATTATATATATATTTATGAAATTTTATTGTTTATCGCTTGGCAAGGTGTCACGCATAACGATGTAATAATAAGGGGCACTTTCAAATGTGAGATACAAGTATTAAATAAAGTGCTTGTAAAAAGCGACACAAGAATGATAACTTTGGTGCAACGCCTATTTATTATGTATGTGGGCTTACATAATAGTAAAAAATATTTATGTAAATCAAGATAGTTAATAATACAACAATAGACTCATATGAATAGCTTAATTATTAAAATCGAACTTACTAATATTATCAGTGAATACATAGACAAAAACTCTTATGAATCTTAGCATCCGCTCATTTTCAGTCGTCACAAACTTTCTTGATATTTGAGGATGTTCTTAAGAGTTCAATCATAAGAAATTTTATCATATGTGTGATCTCTTCTAACACTTTGTGTAAATAGGGAAGCACACAATTATCCAAATTTTAGTGTTTTAGTTCGCTAATCTAATCTAAGAATTTTAATTTTCTATTAAAAGTGAAAAGAAATAAAGGAAAATCACGCAGTATTTTAAGATATTCGTATTTTTAGTTGTGAATGTATTCTCTAGATAAAATTTCGTGAACACTCACTACTACAAAAATTGGATCCCACAACGCTTATTTACAGTTGTAGAAATCTTCCACAGTGATTATTAAGTGTTGTGGGATCCTGGGTTGTAGAAGCTCCCACAACGCTTAGCTAAACATTGTTGGAGAATTGATTCCAAAAATATTTAGTATTCGTTGCGGGAGCTTTGACGTTCTACAACGCTTACTATCCATTGTGGGAACCTAATCATTAAGTCAAAATTATCGTCGCGGCGATGTACTATCTTCGTTGTGTCAAAATTAGCGTTGTGGGAAATCTCGCCACAGTGAAGATTGTACATAGCCGCGGCGGGACTGAACCAAAAAAACTACCGCGGCAATGTACAATTTCCACCGCAGCGGGATTTTGCCACAGACTTTGTACATCGCCGCGGCTAGATTGAACCAAAAATCCCGCGACGCTTTGTACATCTTCCGCCGCGGCGAGAATTCCCACAATGCTTAGTTCAAGCGTTGTGAGAAAAATTTTAAAATTTTCAAAAATTTCGCCGCAGCGAGAGAGAAATTTCGCTGCGGCGACGACGTCAACAAAGACTAATATTACTGAAAAACTGCAAAATCCGAATTTACAAAAAACTGCACAACTGCGAATATACCTGAAATATCCAAACTGTAACATCCAAAATATAATATTTACATCCAAAAATCAAAATCAATCCACAAACAATCTAATCATCACAATCTATAAACGTTTGAATATATATAAGTTACCCATTATTCTCTCACTCTCTCTAAATCTTTTGGCGTATGTGAGTTCTTACTTAGTAATTTTGCTATCCCTCCTACAAATATATCACACATATACGATAACACAAAATACCCGCATTTTGTGTTTCCGTATTGCCTCGGAGCTATACATTGCTTGATGTAAGTTGATTGCTCGTTACAATTGGCGTCTTGGTTTTTGAGCTTAAAATCCGCACTCACCCTACATGAAAAACATAAGAAAAACGTTAAGAGAAGAATGTACATTAATTTCTTTATGTGGAAAAGAAATTATCACCGTTTTACCGATTGAGTTAGATCTTGCGGTACTTTCTTGCTCAACGAATCAAAAAACGAGGCATTATCTCTCCAAAGGTCAATAACAACGAGCATCCAATGCGCATTTATGTTATACGGCATCAAAACTAATTGATCGATTCTACATTTTCATACAATGTTTCCAGCGTCCTTGACTCGTTTAGACAAAAAATCATCTTCGTTGTTTGTTGGAATGTGAGAACTTACACTTGGATCGATAAATGGATAACTATGATTTTTCTTTACCTTTTCGAACCTTGAACGTGGATAACTATAACAAACAAAATGTTAATTTCATAAAGACACAAAAAATTAGATATTTATGAAAAAAAATGTGTAAAATAAAGACTTACTCCATGTATATCAATATGCACCCCTTGCTAATTTTGTCGTATCGTAACAATTCGGAAATATCATCAAAGCATATCGAAATTGGGATAGCGGTGAGACTTGAAAGCATCATGATTACATCCCCTCGATGTAACATGATTTTGTTGGCATGTTGAGCGAGCAATCGAAATTTTGCATTAATAAGCTTGTATTGAATTATTTTACCGTCATCGTGACTCGGTTGATTCTCATTAGTCATTTTTTATTGTTGTTTGACAACCGGACCGCAACTCCACTTTGCCGCATCGAATTCCACCAACCTCTTTGGCCACTCAACGAACCCACCCACGGCATCTTCAACGGTGATGGCTTCTTCGGTAGGAATTGGCAATTTCGCTTTTTTAACCAACACTCCTAAAAAACTTACTCGTATGTTTTCTTCCTCCGTTGGTGTAAAGTGCATTATGGCTCCAATCTTGTACGCCCGTCCGTCCGCAACATGAATGACACAGGTATTCAAAACATCGTCAATAAATAGACGACATTCGACGGTTTCTTCCGAACTTGGAGTTACCGGCGTGGTCGGATTCAATGAGTTACTAGCACGAACACTATTTTCCTTATTAACCACTTGGAGATTTCCTTCGTCTTGAAGAATATCCATGCACACATCATCGTGTTCTACAAAATAATAAACATACATAACGCTATACATAAACATCTAATCAATATATACTAATAACAATACAAAATAACATACCTAAACACCTCAACCATTAAATCTAGGTACTAAACTATCAACCTAACCAATTTCAAACCTAGATTCGAGTTATAACGTGAAAGAAATTCAAAGTCCAAAAATTTGAACCAAAATGGAACTTACTTAGGTACTTGGGCGGCGGGGAGGAGGCGAGGAGAGAGGAATGGCGGAACTTGGGCGGCGAGGATGGGAGGAGGGTGAACTCGGGCAAAGAGGAGCATGGAGGAGGGCGAACTCGGGCGGCGGAGAAGAGGCGAGATCTCGCGGCGGCGGGAAGAGGCGAGAACACGCGGTAGCGGGGGGAGATGCAGAAAATCGCCAGAGAGGGTCGGAATCGGGAGAAGTGGAAGAAATGAATGTAAGGAAAGAAAATTGTTTTAGGGTAAATCGCGATTTCTCGCCGCAGCGAGGATTAGTCACCGATGCGGCGAGACTAGTTCTGGCAAAAAAAAAACTCAAAAAAATCTCGCTGCAGCGAGATTTAGGCACCGCTGCAGCGAGAACTTTCCCACAACGCTTGTATTAAGCGTTGTGGGAACATCTCGCTGCAGCGGTGCCTAAATCTTGCTGCAGCGAGATTTTGTTTTCACCTCACTTCCACAACGCTTACCTTAAGCGTTGCGGGAACTTCTCACTGCAGCGAGATTTGTACGTAGCTGCGGCGAGAATCCCACAACGGATCCATTAAGCGTTGTGGAAGAGCTCTTATCCGCCAATTTTTCACAATGGTTAGCTTAAGCATTGTGGGAACATCTCGCTGCGGCATGATTTGTACTTCGCTGCGGCATGATTCCCACAACGGATACAAATAAGCGTTGTGGGAGAATTGTTATCCGCCAATTTTACACAATGGTTAGCTTAAGCGTTGTGGAAATCAAAGATCACACAACGCTTGTGGATAAACGTTGTGGAAAATCGATCTTCCCACAATGGTTATTGACAAACGTTGTGTGATCTCTGGTTCCCACAACGCTTATTCTTAAGCGTTATGGGAACTCCATTTCCCACAACGCTTATTATAAGTGTTGTGGGAGACCCATTGTGCGATCCAACATTTGTAATAGTGTAAAGACTCACATTATATACGGTTAATTTCGGTACAATTTGTCAAGGTGTACCACGCTGCCATCTCTCTCGACTTGTCGTCTAACTGTGTCGAACTCATCTTCCCATAAGGCACACACTTCTCGGATTGAAAAATAAAGAACTCATGAGGCTGAACGACATTAGACGAGGCATCTTCGAAGTATCTTGCAACAGATGCCAAAGCTTCTTCCACAACGTAAGCCTCAGCTATAGATCATTCAGATCTCTCTTTGTTTCGAAAGAAATGCTTAAGTGTTCCAAGATATCTTTCAAATGGATACATCCATCTCATATGCACTAGACCACCTTCGAGAGTTTCCTCAAGGAGATGAATGATGACATGAAACATGATCGTAAACAAAGCAGGCGGGAAAATGATTTCCATCTTACACAATATCTCAACTATGGAGTTTTGGGCTTTCTCGAGATCCTCCAATCGTAACGTTCTTGAACAAATGAGCTTAAAAAAGCTTCCAAGTTCTGCAATCGTCTCTTGAATTTGTTTCGGAACGTAATGGCCAATACCCACTGCCAACAACCTTTGCATTATCACGTGCAAGTCATGTGCCTTCAAGCCGGTCACTTTTCCATCGGGAGTGACATTCTTTTTCAAATTCCCCGCGATACTGTCGGGAAACTTATTTGACTTGAGAAACTAGGCAAACATTTTTCGTTGCGTGGGTGTAAGAACGTATGAAGCTTGTGGTTTGAACCATCTATTTCCACGCTTCTGTAAGTGTAAACGAGACTTAATCTTCAAATCTTTTAAGTCTTGTCTCGCCTTATCGGTGTCCTTATCTTTCCCGTCAATGCTAAGCAACGTCCCGAGTAAGTTCCCGCACAATTTTTTTTTCTATGTGCATCACATCAAGGTTATGCCTCAATGTCAAATCAGACCAATAAGGTAACTCGTAAAAGATACTTTTTTTGGTCCAATTTAGCTCGCTCTCGCCTCGCTTTTGTTTCGATCCCATAGACTGCTTGCCCGAAATCAATTCAGGAAGACTGTTCAACTGCTCGAGAATCTGGCTTTCAGTCAACTTCTACGGAGGCTTTCGTTTCTCGACACGCGTTGTGTAGCGATCACTGTATGTTCTCATTCGGCGACAATCGGGCAAATATCGTCGATGATCGTAATACACGACTTTATTTCTAACAGACAGCGATGAAGTGTCTTTGGTGCACGTGGGGCACGCAAGGTACCCTTGACCACTCCACCCAGATAAAATTTCTCGAGCAGGAAAATCGTTTATTGTTCAAAGAAGTGCTGCCCGCAAAAGGAAAACATGATTATGCTTAGACCCATCTTGCACTCGAACACCCAATTCCCACAATTCTTTCAACTCTTCAACGAGTGGTTGCAAGAACATGTCAATGTCTTTCCCAGGCGATTTTGGACCAGGAATCAAGAGAGCCAGCATCAAGTACTCGGATTTCATACAAAACCACGGTGGCAAATTGTACTCCGTCAACACGACCGGCTACATGCTATATGATAGACTCATTTTTCCGAAGGGATTGGAACCATCTGCAGCAAGTCCAAGTCGTACATTCCTCGGCTTAATGACAAAGTCTGGATATGTTTCATCTAACTTCTTCCACGCTTTCCCGTCCGCAGGATGACGTAGAACACATTCTTCAACCACGCTTTCCCATTGCATTTCAACAGCTGTGTGTTAAGAAGCGTACAACCGTTTGAGACGATCTTTCACAGGAAAGTACCGTAAAACTTTATGCGGTAATTTTTTTTTTAGCAACCCATCTAATTTCGTTGCACACCAGACAAATATCTGCATCTTTCAAATCCTTCCAAAACAAGACACAATCGTTCAAGACGTCAATCATCTCGTAGCCGATGCCAAATCGCTTAAGCTTTGACTTTGCCTCGTAATGTTTTTCAGGAATTCTATTCCCAATAGGATGAGACTTTTTCAAGAGTTGCATAAGTTCTGTAAATGACTTGTTATTCCAAAGATTTGTCACTTTAATGTGCATTAGCTGAACCAAGAAAGACAATGACAAAAACTCCTTACAACCGGGATCCAATTCCGCATTCAACTCTCCAAATAGATCCACAATCTGCTCTTCGTCAGCCACATCTCCAGCAGTTGGATCATTATGAAAATCATAAGCATTCCTAATATCGTCGACTGCGTCATGGATTCCCACCAGCATCGTCTTGATCGTCTGAATCATCGATAATTTCTGGTACAAGAACGATTTCTTCACGTGACTCGCCGTGATGATACCATCGTGTGTAATACGGAGTAAATCCTTTGTGCATGAGATGCGCTCGAACAACTCCTATGTGTTGTCTTAACACATTATTGCAACTACGACAAGGACATTTTACTTTGTGGTCGTTGTTCATTTGGAATCGTGCAACTCGAATAAACTCGTTCACGCCCATTTCGAATTCAAGACCACACCGATTATTCTCAATAATCCAATTTCTATTTGGGTTTGACATGACGCTGAATGTTGAAAATTAGGACAATGAAAGTTAGGAAATTTGTGACATTGTGATCAATTAGAAGATGTATAAGGATTTGATGTAAGAAAGTTTTGAGATTTAGATAAACATTTAAAAATAGAGATTAGGATTGTTTAGTTTACTTAATTATTTAAAAATTTACATAAATTTGAGCAGAGTTTCACCTAAAATATGAAAAACCAAAAATCTACAATTCACAAAAACGATATATATATACCAGCCATAACTATCCTAAACATTTAAAACTTTCAAATAGCATATTCAAGTTAAAAAATTTAGTTACTATAACAAATTACTAATTCAATTTCATACTTAAATTAAAAAATTAAGTAAATTATTATCACATTCAAATTAATATGACTAAACAAATTACATATATATATTGAACAAATTAAGTAAATTATTAATATCTTACATTCATAACAAATTATTTATTTAACAAATTAATTATTCAATTACTTACCTAAATTAACAAATTAAATAGATAATAAAATTAATTATAACAAATTATTATTTCAATTTCATACCTACATTACTAATTCAAATTATTAAACATAAATATCAAATAAACATGAATATCCAACCTTGTAGACAACAAGACGAGTGAGATGGGACGAGTAGGCACAAGACGAGCAAAGTTCACACTCAACCAGACGACGCAACGAACAAAAAATGCACAAAAATATAAATACAAAAAAAAACAAACATAAAAAACCATAAACCAAAATATAACTAAAATAATTTTTTAAAAAAACATATACCTTAGGAAGCAGCGATGCGAGTTGAGGAGTTAGGCTGCGACGAGGCGAGGGTGCAACGACAAAGGAGCGGTGACGAGGTTGCGACGATAATAAAAAATTGAAAATAACATAATAATTATAAAACAATATTATAAGTGAAATCGGGTAATAAAATTAAAACAAAACATAACTTAATTGAAGAATGCCGTAGGAGACGAGGTCGAAGATGCCGCCGGAGGAGATTAGGTCAGGGCGGTGGTCGGAAATTGTGCAGGGAGGGCGGAAGTAAGTAGAGCAGACTAATTTGTGGAAAAATATTAAAACAAGAAACTTATCAGCCGGAACGAGGGCTGTGTTCAATGGAGGCGCGGAGAGGTGCAGGCGGCGGAGGCGGAGGTGCAGGCTGCGACGGAGGCAGAGGTACAAGTGGCGACAGAGGCACAGGGGCGGAGCTAGGCGGAGGAGGAGGGCGGGGAAGGCGGGATAAGGGGGAGGGCATGGAGAGCGGGAGGAGGAGGAGGGCAGGGAGGCTGAGGAGAGGGCGGTTTTCGGCAGAGGAGGAGGGCATGGGCGGAGCTTGGCGAAGGAGGAGGGCAGGGAGAGCGGGAGGAGGAGGAAGGGCGGAGGAGGGGAGGGGAGTCGAAGGAGGGGCGAATGAGGGGAAGGGAGTCGGAGAAGGGGCGGAGGAGGGGAGGAGAAATGGGAGGGGGCGGAGGAGGGGTGGAGGGGGATGAGGAAGGCAGCGGCTGGGGTTAGGGTGGAGGGTGGTCGGTGGAGAGAATGGAGAGAGGATAGAAGGGGGAGAGGAAAGTGAGGGGAGAGCAATGGGAAGGGAGGGGAGGCTCACGCGATTTAAAATCCTAGGAGAATTAAAAGTGACAGTCGCTTCTAATGGAGTTTCTAATGTCCCAAATATTTGACTCCAAAACCCTTCTGCCAAAATTTCACCTACGGGGACATTAGAAGCGACTTTCTCCACTAAAATTTCACTAAGTGTTGAAAATTGGGCATTAGAAGCAACTAAATTTGTGTCCCCCAGGATGGATTAGACATCAGCCAAAAAATCCACAACTTTATCGACACGTATGGTTAGCGAGAATTTTGCAAACCTCCGGGGTGCGATGGCAACATCACCATCGTGAAGAAATTTTACGCAAACCTACCAGATGCAGTTAATAACGTCATCACGGTTCGCAGTGAGAAGGTGAACGTGAGTGCCGAGGCGATCAACGCTTATCTTTAAACCCCCAAAATTCCTTTTGAGACAGAGGACTACATTCAATGCCTACGTCACGCGGATGAGGCGGAGATGTCGAGTTTGTTGTGCCTCCCGAACAAAGGTTGGACGACGGAGAAGGGAAGAAAAGTCTTGAATCGTGATCAACTCACATAAAGTACGTAATTATTGAACGATTGCTTTTTATAATTTGGAATGAGTAGAAATATGATTATGATTATATTTTAAATTAATTTATTATTGTGTTTTGAATTTTGTTTTGATAGGACTGCCAAAGTATGAGTTTACTTTGTGTGCGTTCGCATATTTCCGATCACGCATTTTTTCAGTCTCGATGAGGGTCGCATTCGAATTATGTACTGCATCGCGAAGGAATCAGGATAGACATTGGTCGATTCATCTCGGGCCGGATGAGGAGTATTGACTACAAGTCTAAGAAGACCGGTCTACCGAATCCTTCGATCATCACTGCTCTTTGCATGAGAGCGGGGGTGAGAATTTGGAGGCGGGACACGATCAAAGGTCCAATGGGGCTAATCCGAAGTCAATCATCGATCGTTACAAGATTCGAGAGGAGGCGGCAGCGGACGAGGATGAGGAGGCGGAGGAGGCGGCGGCGGAGGAGACGGCGGCACGACCGCGTAGAGCGACGGTACTTGAGCTACCCTCACCTCCATAACAAGATCCGATGCTAGAGTATGTTAATCACACCAACCACTACCTTGTCGTCGGGTATCAAAATACCCAAAACTACCTCCATAAACAAGGGGAATACTCGGCCATGTCGTACGAGGCGTTCAACAATGTCATCGGACGGTTGGACATCAACAACCAGATAAAGTGGCGGTTTCCTCCATTCCCGCAGTACAACTATTTACCTTATGCAGCCTCAGAATGGTCGTCTTGATACTCACTTCCTCCGGGAGCACCACCACGACGCGACGACGACAACAACGACAACAATTACTAAATGCTTTTTTTTTTATTTCTTTTAAAAACTCTTAATTAGTTTTATCGATGTTTTGTTTTAATTAATTTGATTTATGTTTGTTTGTTTGACTTACGAGATTTAAGATGTTAAGATTTAAAATGTTTGTTTTATCGATATCAGCTTCATATATTTGTTTGAGTTATATTTAAGATTTAATATGGAAAAGCATTGTTAGCATAAGTTATTAAGACATTGTGACATACCGGGGCGCAGCACCGCAGGTAGGGCCGCGGCCCCATTCGGCATCGCCATGGCGCCACCCACTTACAAAGACGATGTAGTCTTCGTAAGTGAGTAGCGCCACGGCGACTCCTGTCAGGGCCGCGGCGCTGTGATCCCACAATGGATATAGATCCATTCTGGGACCTGGGGCCGCGGCTATGGGGTATGGGGCCGCGGCGCCATGTTAAATGAATACTAAAAATTTATGGAAACCTTTCAAATTTTTTTTTACTAGAATTCAAATTAATATAAAGTTATAGATACAACCTAATCAATAAAAAAATTAGAGCTATGTCAGTTCGAAGTAAATGAGAAACATCATCATTGTTGAAATCATCCATCTTTATATCGATCGGTGGTAATCTGGATGTCAATGGCGGAATACTAGACAAATCTTCGTCTTCTTCTTCTTCTTGAATATTTTGCGCTTTCATATGAACTACTAATGATAACTCCGGATTGATTGGATCTGTAACATAAAAGACTTGACTCGCTTATGAAGCGAGTATGAATGAATCATTCTCATAACCGATCCTCCTGAAGTCGACAACGATAACTCCTTCATTATAAACTTTAACGTGATTATTGTCACCCTATTTGCACTTGATCAATGTCACCCGCAATCCGCAATAATCAAGCTCCCATATGTCTTCAATGTATTCATAATAATTCATGAAACTAATTTTAAGATTCTTATCTTTGGCCGACAAAACATGTAATGCTTCGGCCAATAACGTTACACACTATTTTGAACCGGATGCTTGTCGTCTCCCTCTATGTGTAAAATGTAAAACTATTAGCAGACCAAGCAGTGTACCTTGTAACCATGATGGAAGACCCTGATGATAGTTTACTCAATGTAATTTAATGATCCGCCTCTTCAAATGGTCGCTTTGCCATATCTGAAATAAACGGTTGTGCTCTTTTTGCAACCATTTTTCATTTCTAACTTTCTTTGGATCTTTAACTCTCTCTCTCTATCTCTATCACCTTCTCTCTCATCTCTCCATGTCTTTTCACCCATAAGGTTCTGTTCTTCATATTTCTTACTACATTTATCTAAGTCTGTGATCTTCTCCGTTGTTCATATTTCGTAAGTTAAAAAATTACTATGTACGCAAAGCTAAAGAACGGACGCTTGGTCGCCAAGTTTTCTCAAAGTTTTCATGCCCTCGTTAAGCTCATAATCCATGGTATGTATTACTATCTAGTTTCTCTATTTTTTTGTCCTTAAAAACAAATATCCACACATACACACATATGTAAATATCAAATTTTAACATTCTATTTTTTTGATTCCCTAAGGCTTTTTATTAGTACATGCATCTTGGATAATTTTGTAAAGGCAAAATTCATGTTGTCAAATGTGTTTTTAACATTTCTAATAGGACGCCATCGGAGAAAATGAGACTCATTGGATAGATCTTAAATTCTTATATAGAAGTCAATGATTGTTTCGTCTTCAGCCATCTTGATGTACTCAAACTTAGTTGTGACAAGCTAGAGACGATAGTTATTGACCTTGTCAGTGCATTCGTAGTCCGTCTCCAAGATATCCCAAGCTTTCTTAGCACTCTCGCAAGTATCAATAAGCCTAAAAGAATTTTTTTCAACTTCATTCTAGATAGCATTTAGAGCTTTTGAGTTGGCATGTGCAGGTTGATCCTCCTCGGTAGTCCACGAGATTTCAGGCTTATTTACCAGGGTCATACCATCCTCCATAAGTTGTTAAGGGTAGTGTCACTCAGTAATAACTAATTTCCTCGTCTTGTGCTATATGAATTTTATGAAAACACTAATTCTTGCTTTCCAATAGACATAGTTATGCTAATCTCCTTTTATATGAAACAGTAAAAGAAATCTCCTTTAATCCGAGGTGTGAATAGTTGGCAGCCTGGAAAAATGTACGATGAGCAAAAAAATATGTCCGATACAATTAACCACTCAGAGGGAGATGTCCGATTGGACATGTTAAAAGCATTTTTATGAGTTTCACCTTTTCATCAACTTTGGTACCTTTTGGGGAACATCTAATCACCTACACTTTGCACTTTAGTTCAAATGATGTTTTTTTTTGTATTCTTTTAAATATATTCCGTCAACTTTGGTAGGGTTACACAGTTTTGAAAAAGCGCCGTAAGCAGCTTTGAAGAGAAGTTTGGTGTGAACACCATTATAGAGTTTTGTTGCTTGAAGAAGAAACAAATATTTTTAAGTGCATTTATGTTGTACTAAGTTCGTTCTAACCAAACATTGATTGTAAACACTGTGAGTGTTAGTGTGAAAGGTGACTGTAGTTCATACCTAGGGGGAGCCTTATGTTAGTAAAAATATCGAAAAAGAGAGTTATGTTTAGGAAGTTGTGTTAGTGCTTTGTCTGCCAAATCATGTTGTCTGATAAGGTGTCTTATACATGTTTAGAGAAGATCTGTCTGTACTTTGTCTGTCTTTGTCTTACGCTCTTTTACTATCTCTAATTTTATTTTGGCGTACCCTTATCGCCAACTGTGTGTACTTTGGTACAAAGGTTATTCTATTTGCTTGGTACTATAAATATTTTGCTTAACCTTTTGGTAGGGTTACACAGTTTATCAAAGGCGCCGAAAACACATTTAAAGAAGGGTTTTCATCTTTGCTAGGCTATAAGGTTTTTTCTTTTTGAATGAAAGAAGTACTATAAGTGCATTTATGTTTGTATTGAGTACCTTCTACACGATCATTGATTATATACACTGCGGGTGTTAGTTTGAAAGATGAGTGGAGCTCACACCTAAGGGGAGACTTAGGATTAGTAGTACTTTTGAAAAGAGAAAGTTAGGTTTAGGAAGTTGAGATTCCTTGTAACTCTTTTGTAACTCACTGCTTGTTCGATCTAAAGTATACTATTTTACCGGCAGAGTTATCCCCCCAGATGTAGGGAAGAGCTGAACTGACCAACTCAATGTATCATTTACTTAATGTGTCTATAAGTGTTAGTAACATCTGAAGGAACTAGATTGAAACACTGTATGCATACTTTGAAAATTCACTTTCATTCTTGGAACAGAACTTTGAAAAGCACTTTGAGGATATCTCTAACTAGTTAAGAAATGATTTCTTCCAACCAATTTGAAGCAAAAAAGGCTGATATGACCAGGCTTTCCACTATTCAGATGTTACTAACACTTATGTGCTCACTAAGTAAATAACCAGAAAGTAAATGACATACAAAATATGGTTACCCAGTTCGACACTTGTCTACATTTGGGGGATATCTATTTTGGTGAAAAAGTATATTTTAAATCGACAATACAATGAGTTACAATGGTGTTATATCCTATCTCAACTTCCTAACCCAACTCTCTCTTTTCGATAATGCTACTAACATAACATTGATCTTAGGTGCGAGTTCCACTCACATTCACACCTACACTCAAAATGTTTACAATCAATGTTCGTGTAGAAAGAATTTAGAACAACATAAATGGACTACAATTTTGTTATCCTTCAGGAAGCAAAAACCTCACAGTAGTGGTGTTGACGAAAATTTTCTTGAAAGTGTCTTTTGACACTTTACAATAAGTGTGTAACCCTACTGAAAGCTTATAAGTTAAAACACTTGCATTTATAAGACATAAGAAATGAGAATATTTCGTACCAAAGTATATTCAACTGTTGTTAAGGGTACGCCGAAAATACAATAAATCTGATTAAAAATGTCTAGCAGAAACAATAAAAATACAGAGAAATATTCTCTGCACATATGATACAAATTAGCATCTCCATGCTAGCTCTAATTGTTGCTTTAAATATAATAATAAAAAAAATATTAAATTAATTTAATAATAATAGAAATTTATAATAATTAAATTTGGTCTCACTAAAATAAAAGTATTGGTTGATATAATATTATAGTAATTTTTTTTAAACAAAAAAAAATTATGGGTGCCAAAATTTACTCAAATGCCATAATCATTACATTTGCATGACAAGTAAATAATTAGTAAAAATAAAAATAATTTGACATTTTCACATAGATAAGAAAGCAACTTTAATTGCTACTATTAGAGTAAGAAAGCAACTTTAATTGCTACTATTAGAGATGCTTTATTTGACGCTAAACAGTTAGCCATGACACTTGCACTAATGAATTATGTGAGTTATTCCGGAAGTTCTGAGAGGTCTCACCTCTTATGCAATACATGATTTTAGATGATGCCTTACTTAAGAAAGTAAAAGAAAACACTCACCTTAATATAAAAATAAGTAAATAAATTTACTCGTCTTCGTATAAAATTAAAATAAATAAAATTTTATCGTAGGGTATTGGATTAATGCAAGTTTCCGGTTTACCGACAATTAAATTTCAGTCTTAATCATTGAGTTCATGATTGTTCAACTAGTATTTTATTATATGGGAAACGATATGTATTATATATTATTAAGATCAAAGAATTATCTACTTATGAATCTGTTCCAGCAACATTGTCTACTTATGAACTTGAGTTAATTTAAGCAAAGTTGTACATGGTGCTACGACTAATTATATTTACGTAGTTTTTAAGTACCATTTTCTAGTATAATTAAATCCTCAACTTTTAAGATAAACTAATTAACATAAATTATTATCATTACTGATACACCAAACTAAGATCCCCCGGTCTTTCGTCTCCCTTTATTAATTCTACGTAAGATTGAAAAAAGTATAATATGAAAAGTTTTTATAATTTTTTGTCAATTTAAGTGAATATGACGGATTCTCTAGTAAGTGAAATCAAGAAGGTTGGAGTTCCAAGAGTTGATCGGAGTTCTTGTTGGAACTCTCCTAGTTAAATTCAGGAACAAACGCTCAATTTTATTCGAAGGAGACAACAAAATTCTTATGAACAGTTTTAGTTCGGCCGATCCTTGACCTTTTTTGGAAACTCACTCACACTTTTGAGTAAATCAATTGCATTAAAATTAATTTTGATCATATATCTTTGGGATTAGTGATAATATAGCAATTAGAAACATAATATTTGCTATATAGGCAACGTTTTTGGAAAAGAAATTGGTTATTAGTCATTAACCAAAATAAATCGATATTATATTAACCAAAAAATATATTCACTACCAACATTTATTAAGAGTCATGTCACAATAAGTAGCTATTTACTAAACAAATAGATGGCCAAACAGCAATATCAATGTTTTATTTGATTATTTAGAGAATTTTTTCTATTTCTTTCATCTGATCCAGTAGAAACTCATATCAAACGGTCCATGAAATTTGTCAAAGGTCCGTCAACTATGATGTTTCGGTTTCTTTTCTTATTTGGAGGCCACGACCCTTGTGTGTTGGCATTGTTTCGACGATATTATCAATTAATATGTATTCTTTACCACTCTCCCTCTTCTTCCTTCACCGGAAGTGAGATGTTTGTTTGTTCAAAAAAGAAATATCAAGAAGGTGACCTATTTATTGACAACTTGTAGAGTATTATTCAAGACATTGCTTGCCAACTTGCATATGTACCTTTTAGAATATCTCACAGTTACTTGAATTATTTTTTCTCGAAAGCATCTTTGACAGAACTATATAATTCATGATTCTGAAAGTAAAGATAGAGACGAAAACATATATTTTGTTCCCCAAAAGGAATATTATAAACGTAAAAATGATGGGTTAAAGTAAAAAAAAGATAAATTCTTTTTTCTAGATATTTATGCATAAGATAAGCATTTTGGAAAGGAGGTACCTTTTTTTCCTCTTGATTATTCAGTTTCAATCCTTTTGTCTTATCATCAAATATATTAAAATTTCAAACTTGATGGAACGATTGAAATATCTAGCAATAAGAATATGCTCAATGCAAATCCGCATACAAGTTATTTTCCAATTTTATTTAAAATAACACAAAAAAAATTAATGACTTCAAACATGCTGATATATATTCTAATATCTAGATAGAGCCAAACTTTTTTCATTCTTTTTTCTTTTCAAACCACTTTGTATATGATAATATCTTCAAAAGCTCTCTCATCGCACGTAAATATCTTATAGCTAATGAATCCAAGGTAATAAAAGAAAGCTATGAGCATATTTTCTAATGTTCAATAATGGACCACTTTTAAGTTTTAACCACACATGTCCTCCTATAAATACAAACTTCGCAAAGAGAACTGTCCATGCAAACTATCTCTTCTTGAAATCTCAATACACAAACAGAAAGAAAATTATTAGTCTTGATTTGAATACCGAAATGGATTCAGGTTACATGACTACAAAAATCAAACAGTCAACACAATCATCATCGTCAGTCGTTCAAAACCTTAACCAGGCCAAGAATCTGCAGAATCCGGCGACCTATAAAGCTTCGAACGCATTCGTGGATAATTTGTATGGAAGTCACGACGATGAATTCATTGATGCCAAAGCTGCGAGTTATATCTTACTTGTCCAAGAACGGTTTAGACTTGGAAGGGTTGTTTAATCATTTTGTTTCAGTGCTCTCCAATACGGCTTTACTTTATGATATCTATATTCTTTGTTTCTCTTTTTGTCCAATAAGACGATTAAGGTGTTCGTAGCTATATTAGATACTAATTAACTCTACTTGTTGTAGTTGTATGTAGTGAGGGATGATATATTAAACTTGACGAACTTGTTTTTCTTGATTTGTATACTTAATCTTATTTATTATATATATTTTCCTTAATCTGATTTATTATATGTATTTTCCTTAATCTTATTTATTATATATATTTTCCTTATCTCTTGGTAAGATGTAACGCGTAACTATGTGATAATGTTGGGGCACTTGCAAAGATGAGATACAAGTATTACTTAAAGTGCTTATAGAAAAATGACACAACAATGATAACTTTGGTGCAAGGCCTATTCTCATGAATTTGCGGTTCCCCAAAAGTATCATTTGTCAAACACTCTCTCCATGTTAACATGAGGATCTTCAGAAGGCTTCAATAGTCAGCAATTTTATCACATGTACACATGTCTTGTTCTCATCTAATACTGTGCGTAAATAAAAATGTACAAAAACTTTAGTTTTTCAGTTCGCCAATCCATCACCTCTAAAAATCTTAAAATTTCTATCAAAAGTGTTAAAAAAATTAAATGAAAATCACGCAACTTAATTTTAAGAATTTCTTTATTTTTAAATGCGAATGTATCCTCGGAAAAGTTTTTCTGAACACCATACTTTAAAGAATAAAATTTGCTAAATAAAACAATCTCAATATATGCAAAATAATGCAACTTTTTTGCGCATGAATTAACAAACCATAACCCAACATGTGCCTAAGAATAGCATATCTATAGTATGTCTGTCATGAAACTTTATATGGCTTGTTCAATATTCTTTGAAAATACTACTTCAATATTTTACCGCTTTTATAAAACGATTTATAATATTGAAACATATATAGAACATAATACAAATGAGAAATTTCGTTTCGTAGATATAAAAACATTAAAAATATCCAGATTAGACCTATTTTATTAAAAATATTTAAAACTGGACTTTAGGCCCAAAATCGGACAAAAATATCTTTCAACTCATATATAGACTTTATGTCTCCATATTAATCTCATTTTGAACTTCCAATTCACTAAAAATCTCTCCAAATTCGTTGAAATCACTAAAGAGTATCTTCATAATGGGTATGTTACTTCACTCCTTATATTTAAATCATTTTTGTAGTCGTTTTTTGTGGTAGAATCGTTTTCGGGTCGAAAAAGAAAAGGTTCGTCAAAAATTCTGGGAAAAAGGTTTACGATAGGCTGCATGAATTCCATCGTACTCCATCGTTCATCATCGTCCTCCATCGTATTCCATCGTCCACCATACGATGAGTTACGATAGTGGACGATGATGGACGATGTAGTACGATGGAGGACGATGAAGGGCGATGAAGGGCGATGAAGGGCGATGAAGGACAATGGAATTTAAAAATTTGATTTTTTGACTATTGAAGGTGATTTTTGGACAACTTTAGATGGTTTTATGATAACATCTGATGTTTTTGTTAGATGTTTGACTAGTTTTAGACAAGTTTGTTTAGTTTTTGACAAGTTATTATAAATTTGTTAAGGTTTTGATAAGTTTGAATATTTTTTTGACAACTTTGAATAGTTGCTGACAATTATGGGTGATGTTTTTCAGTTTTCGTTAGTGTTGGTGAAAAGTGGGTGAGATTGAGCAACAAATGGGATTTTAGTAAAGCTCGTACGTATACGGTCGAGGCTACAAATGAAACGACATATCATGGGTTGGTCGATATGATTTACGATATCTCCAAGATCGATAGGATGACGTCTAACTTGAAAGTTGAAGTCCTGTACACTTTAGGTGCCGTTGTGTTGGCGCCTGCAATCTTGGAAACCGATGATGATGTCGCATATTATATGAAACACGACTATTGCAGTAAATTTCTATTTGCGTGAGCTTGGAATCGAAAAGAATCATGTCACCTATTGTTAACAATGTGGATCCGAAGCGAAAAAGAAAACAAGTGTTGAAGGTCCATCACATTGAGAGCAGAAGACAATATCATCCTCTCGCAATTGAAGTCGCACAAAGTAATCCGAAACCAAACGATGAACGATTTGCATACGACGAAGATGAAACGTATAGACGTGATAGAGATCCGTTTGACGTCGATTTGGAAGATTTTGAAGGAAGCAAAGATCAGGGCGACAATGATGATGTTGAAGACGCTAAAGAATTCGAAGAGTGTGCAAATGATGAAGAGTATGCTGAGTTTGCTGACAACTTCGAAGTTCCTTCGGGCGACTACCATCCGGAAGTTAATCCTTGTAAAGTATCTTCGGGAACTTATACTTGGAAAGATCCTGAATTCACGCGAGGACAAGTAGTTAAAGAGATAGAATATCGTGAAAAACCAAGTCAATCATCTACATGTAATATATCTTAACTGTTTACGTGGTTAAAGATTTTAATTTTTTTTTTTATCGTGAACTTAATCGTTTATCGTTTAATGTAATAGGTAGCTCAGAAAACTTGTACCTTGGAAAACAGTTTGAAAACAAATTGGAAATGAAGACACACGTGCACTTGTTCGCCATGAGAAATAATTTCGAGTTTCGAGTTAAATCATCTTCGACAAAAATGTGGTACATTCTTTGCAAAGATGAGACTTGTACGTGAAAACTCCGGAGCGTCGTACAGTGGTCAGGAATGTGGGAGATTGTGGCTTTCGATAAAGCTCACTCTTGCTCGCCCGTAATCCGACCCAAAGGTCAACAAGGACCTGCTCCTTGGGTTATTGGACACGTATTTAAAGACAAATATTCGATCAACTCAATGGCCGATTATCCTGAGCATATGAACGATCGCGTCGATATGATGCAATAACAAAAAAAATATTGAATATATAGATAATTTGAACGTTAATAAATAAAATAATTATACCTCATCAGTCATCCACGCCCCTGCGTCAGTGATCGAGGAGAAGAACTTAGGTGATGCGGTACACGTCGGTAGCCGAACATTATCCTTGTTGCGACCAAGATACTTTCCCGTCTTAACCCACATCATAACCTCAGCGTATTCCTTTTGAGTAGGCTCCTTCAGCGGATTGAAATAAGACGATGCTCGAGTGTACTTATGCTTCGTCGGATCGGTGAAGTCATCCCACCTCTTCGACCCCTGGGGGGGTGGGTGAGTTGGAGACGTGGGTGGGTTGCCCCTCTTGCGCTTTGCCTTCTCCTTTGCAGGACATTTCCTTTTCTCTTCTTTACGCTTCGCCTTCTTCTCTGTCGTCGCCTTCTCCTCTATAGGAGTCTCATCCTCTGCAGTAGAAGGAGCCTTTTCTTGTACCGGAGCCTTCTCTTCTGCATGACCCTTCTCTTCTTTAAGAGTCTTCTCTTCTGCAGGAGCCTTCTCATCTACATGAGCCTTCTCATCTGCAGGAGCCTTCATATACCTTTTGAATAGGCCGACTTGCTTATCCGGGATCTCCGGTGATGGACCCCGACTGTTCACAGGCGTAAACGGCGAAGGAGGCCTACTAGAAGGTGCTTGAGGGGGAGGATGTTGAGCAGCCGCAGCCTCGGCATTCTGCTGCTTCTGCGTATCCGGACCACGAGCTTGCATGGTAGGAATAGGTCCACCAGACATCCCAGTAACGTCTCGGAATACGTGGTTCAGACGCTCCCATTGACGAATCTGCAAAAAGCGTTAGTTAAGCATATGAAAAAACTAATAAATGAAATAAACTACCTTATTACCTGATCATGGCGTATAGATTACATGCAATAGATTTAAGTAAGAAAAAACAAGAAATCTTACCTTTTTTGAGATTTTCTCTTTTGGGAGGTTTTTTGAGATTTCGGGTCCTCGCCACTACCGGTTAGGAAGTTATCCGAGTTTGACGACATTGTAGGATGTTGATAACTTCGGTATGATTGTTTAGGGACGTCGGTTGGATTGTTTGAAACTTTTTTTAGAATGTGAAGAGCCGGCCGAGAGAAAGAAGAGGAGAAGAGGAAGAGGAAAGAGAGGGAAGAGAGGGAAAAGAGAGAATATGAACTTAGGGGTATTTTTGTCCGATTTTGATCCAAAAATTTATTTTGAGATATTATTAACAAAATGGGTTTAATGTGAATATTTTTAACACTTTTGAGCCCATAAAATGAAATTTCTCGTAAAAATTGTATTTTAAAAAGAATAATACATGTTTGCTAGTTGACAAAAGCCAATAACAAGTTGACATTACTAGTGCCATGGTGTCTATATATGTCCCCACAAAAATAAAAAATAAAAAAAGAATAATAATGTTATTGTCAGATATTCAATGAGAACCTACAAATATGTTTCCCGTTGACGGATTCATGGAGAGTCATGCATGTCTTCTATGAAGCATTAGATTAGTTTTTTTAGGATAATTTTGTTAGACTTCGAACTTACAATATTTTAATTGAAAATTATATGATATTATTACTAAACTATCGATATTGCAAATGATTATTATTAAATGAAAGTTTTGTGAGTATGCTCATATAGTTCAAAATTTTATTTTTCGTGCATCAATTGAATTTAAAAATGTGCCATTAAATTAAGTTTATGAATTCCTGGTTTTGTCATAGTTACCACGCAAGTGATTATTATTAAATGACAATGTTGTCAATATGCTCATATAGTTCAAATTTTGTTTTTCGTACTTAATTTATTTTCCTTCACTTAACGCATATTTTTCTTGGAAGTTCCCTTTCTTTTAGGAAATGCTCGCATCAATCGAATTTGAAAATGTGACATTAAATTAAATTTATGAATTCCGAGTTTCTAAGTAATGCTCCAAAATCATATACAACTAAACATTAAAATACATCATTGGTTTAAAACTAATGTATCCTTTAATATTCATGTACAAATCTCAAACATAACTATCATAGGTCCGTATGTGTTCTATCAATCAAAAATCACCTTCTTGTACTTACTCAAACACTATGTCACTTCTCGAAGCTTGAAAATTCATCCAATATTCCATCATGGACAACCCACTACGATAAATGAAATTTCATACGATTAGAAATACTCTCAGCGCAAGTGGTGATAATACTCACAAAAAAACAATTTATGTACTGTGATTTGGTATACACCAACGAGCTTACAAGTACATCATTTTTTTTTTCGTCGCAAAATTGTATTTGATGTTTTCAACAAAATTGTTGTTCTCATTAATGATGTTGGAGACATTTATCTGCAGTGATATGTGTTGTCTAAATTCACATTAGCATTAGTGACGTACATAAATATTTGCGAATGTTTTTCTCTACTTTTCCTTCGCGCTTTTTCTGATCGACCATAGATGATTCAACGATCGCATTGCGAAATCATAACAAAGAGCTCTTAGCTGACATTGTGTCGTTTACGCTTATGGGTTCACATTTAGGGTTCGTTGTGAAAAGTGAGAGAAATTCAAACACTAAAGTGATCATTCACCAATGCATTTATATTACCAGTTACCAAATTTCAATTTTTTTTTATCATCTCTTCGTATAAAGTATGGCGAAAGAATACCGTGATTACATTTAAAGTTGATAAAATACTAACTTCTCTTATAATTAGATTTGAACAATTTAAAGTATTTGAAAATCGATTTGATTTTCTGTTCAACTTTAAAAAACTTAATTATTGGATGAATATACTTTGGAAAAATGTCGTTTGAATCTTGAATTTTATATTAAGGTATGATGAAAATTTTGATCTAGATGGATTGTATGTATTTTATGAACTAAAACTTTTTCGGCAAATATTTCAAAATAATAATAGTAACTCAAATGGAAATATTTAATTGATTCTTTTTCTAATGCTTATGTTGCTTATAGAATAATGTTGACTATTCATGTTACTGTTGTTTATGTAGAGAGAAGTTTCTCCAAGTTGAAATAGATCAAGTCTTATTTGAGATCAACCATGTGTCAATAAAAACTCCGCAGACTCGCAATTTTATCTGTTGAAAATGACTTGCTAGACAAACTTGATTATAAAGATATACTATCTTAATTTTGCATCTCAAAAAGTAAGAAAATTAGATTTTGTCTAACATTTTTTATTATATTTTGTAATTTGAATTATTTTAAGCGAAATTGAATTATGATTACAGATTTTTTTTTCTTAGTCTCCATTTTGCTTGAGCCGCCTGTGCTGTAGATACAATATGAAAATACGCTTACATGGTTTTTAATATAAGTTGTTTTAATAAAATAAAACAAGTGATCAGAAACTGACCTTTTTATGTCCAAACTAAAATACTATGCACACGAACATATCTATATATATACATTCATATATCTACACATATTTTAGGTAATTAATATTATTCTTGTAATATGTACCGTCTTGCTACGAACACGTTCCACTCCAATCTTGACTTGTTTCTCTAACTGCTTCAACGTCGATAGATCTTCACCGCCTAAGTGCTTGAAAATAAATAAATACATAAAAGTTAGTGTTAAATTGACAATATTGTATAATGGTTAAAATAAAATGTGATCATATTTAGTATATTAACAGTCGCCTCAAATATTCCTCCAAACTCGTAGCCGTTCTATAAAGTTCTTTCATGTCATTGCTCCAGAACTTGATCAACTCCATGAATTTAGATGTCTCACTACCAACTTAATAGCGTACTTAAAGAAAGACAAAAAAATATTGAAAAGAGAAACCCATATTTATTATATCTACTTTGAGCAAACAAGCATAGAATTTGTTTACATGTTTTTGTAACTGTTCTTGTCACAAAATGAAAAAACTATTACGCAATGGCTTTCAAGAACCTGTTCACCATAATATATACAATATGTACAATTGAATAATAAAAAAAAATTAAATAAATAATTAAAACCTCCATGGTTCTGTAGGAGTGGCTGTCAGCGATATGATTCTGTTTATAGAAACTAAAGCGCTTAGTAATGCAAATCAATATATATATGTATGTGTATAGAAACTGAATCCTAAAAAAAAAAAATCAATAACTTTCGCAGAATATTTGCCGATTCATACATTCTGAGCAGAATAGAGCGCAAGAAAATAAATCGGTCGTAACTTGAGAACCAAGAACTTACAAGAAACAGACTTCAAGGTTCCTTTCATCATTACCATCATCTCTATTTTCTCTCTCTCTCTCTCTCCCTCCCTCCTTCCCTCCCACTCTCTCTCTCTCTCTCTCTCTCTCTCTCTCTCTTTATCATAAATTAATTAAGTGCAGATTCTTCTTCTTCTGCTTCTTCAAGAAAAAAATAAGAAGAAGAAGCAGAAGAAGAAGAACATGTACTTAATTAGTTGATAAGATTTTTTAGGAAGTAAAAAAACTAATACACTCGTCATTTGTTTATATCAATGCCGGGTTGACTTTTCCTAAGAGGGCCCACTGTTTCCTTGGTCAACAGGCAAAGCGGTGTAGTTTAGTTAAAATTCGGTTATTTAGAAAATATATATTGTGTATAAGAAAAAACCGAATCTTTCTAGTTTTATAAGCCTAAATATATGGGAGATAAATAAAGGGAAGACGAGCGTGACTAGACTATTACCAATATTTTATTTATTTATATCCGCATGTGAATCATTTACGTGAAAATTCAATGTAACAAATTATTGATTGGTAATTAAATCCCAAATAGAAAATAGTATAAAGAACGATATGAGCATATCATTAGTGTCCAATGGACCATTTAACCAGGCATATACCACTATAAATGCAAAATTAGCATCTTTATCTTGTGATATATAATTTTTGATTACACTTTTAATTTCGCTAATTCCTCTTGTCTCTTAAACTCGTCAAAACTTTCTTAAGTAAGTAATTAATCTAATTAAGACTCACACTGAACCCATTATAATCCATATAATAATCCAATCACAGAATACAAAATTACTGATCAACCGAAATCAACTTCCTAACTATATTACACTTAAAGAATTTAATTTATCATGAACAAACACAACAAAGAAATAAATAATAATATCAAAACAAAAAACAAGATAAACATCGATTACTAATCTCAACTATAACAATGCAATCCAAGAAAAATGAAAACAATTTCAATAAACCATTAAACGGAATACTCTTCAAGTTATCAAGATCAAATTCTCATAGAATTCATTAATCAACCAGAATGTCACAAGGCTAATATTAAGCTAAATAAGATTTAAGAACACTAATCAATATAATCTATGCAAAACAATAAAATGTAAATGAAGGTAGAGGTAAGAAATAACTAATTTAGAAGATGTGATAGTGTGGATCATTTTCTTCTTCTTTTTCAAGCTCAAAAAAACTCTAGAACCTCTTTACAATAATGACTTCTTCCACACTCTCATGTCCTCCTCTTTTTGAAATAAATATAAAGTAGGTATAAATGAAAACATTAGGACTTATTTCGACCGTTAGATGCAATAAATGACTGAAAATAAGTCACTCTAATTTGTGTGCGTGATTCCCAAGCGACGCGTGGAACACTCCATGCAACGCGTGCCTGTTGATTTTTTTCTGACGCGACGCGTGGAGTCCTTGACACGACGTGTGGAGTTTGAATAAGTCTCGGTGAATATTTTAGCCTACATGACGCGATGCTTAGGTGTTAAAGTGACGCGTGAGACTATTTTGGATTGATTCCGTTGATATTTTTCTGACCTTGCTCCGTTGGTCCGAATTTGCTACTTTTTTTTATACCAGAAATCGTTCTTTTTTGCTCACCTTCCGTTTCACACTTTAAATATCTAAAAATACACGAAACACTACAAAACACTATAATTTTGTTTACGGAGAACAAGCTATAGTTCTAGCTTTTAGGTACAAATAAGTGTGATCAAATCACACTTATCAGAAAAGTTGTTTAATCATTTTATTTCAATGGTATACATAACGCTTTGCTTTATGATATCCATATTTTTTTGTTTCTATTATTTCAATATTTTTCTTATCAAATAGGACAATTAAGGTGTTCGTGGCTGTAACAAATACTTATTTAACTCTACTTGTAGTTGTATGTAGTGAAAAATGATATATTAAATTTGACAAACTTGCTTTTCTAAATTTTTGTATAATTAATCTTTATTTATTATATATATATATTTATGAAATTTTGTTGTTTATCGCTTGGCAAGATGTCACACATAACGATGTAATAATAAGGGGCACTTGCAAATGTGAGATACAAGTATTAATTAAAGTGTTTGTAAAAAGCGACACAAGAATGATAACTTTGGTGCAACGCCTATTTATGTATGTGGGCTTACAGAATAGTAAAAAATATTTATGTAAATCAAGATAGTTAATAATACAACAATAGACTCATATGAATAGCTTAATTATTAAAATCAAACATACGAATATTATCGGTGAATACTAAGACAAAAACTCTTATGAATCTTAGCATCCGCTCATTTTCAGTCGTCACAAACTTTCTCGATATTTGAGGATTTTCTTAAGAGTTCAATCATAAGCAATTTTATCATATGTGTGATCTCCTCTAACACTTTGTGTTTCAGTTCGCTAATCTAATCTAAGAATTTTAAATTTCTATTAAAAGTGAAAAGAAATAAAGGAAAATCACGCAGTATTTTAAGATATTCGTATTTTTAATTGTGAATGTATTCTCTAGATAAAATTTCGTGAACACTCACTACTACAAAAATTGAATCCCACAACGCTTATTTACAGTTGTAGAAATCTTCCACACTGATTATTAAGTGTTGTGGGATCCTGGGTTGTAGAAGCTCCCACAACGCTTAGCTAAACGTTATTGGAGAATTGATTCCCACAATATATAATATTCGTTTTGGGAGTTTTGACGTCCTACAACGCTTACTATCCATTGTGGGAACCCAATCATTAAGTCAAAATTATCGCCGCGGCGATGTACAATCTTCGCTGCGGCGAGATTTTCCACAACGGATACCTTTAGCGTTGTGGAAAATCTCGCCACAGTGAAGATTGTACATAGCCGCGGCGGGACTGAACCAAAAAAACTGCCGCGACTATGTACAATTTCCACCGCAGCGAGATTTTGCCGCAGGCTTTGTACATCGCCGCGGCTAGAGTGAACCAAAAATCCCGCCGCGCTTTGTACATCTTCCGCCGCGGCAAGAATTCCACAATGCTTAGTTCAAGCGTTGCGGGACAAAATTTAAAGTGTTCAAAAATTTCGCCGCAGCGAGAGAGAAATTTCTCTGCGGCGACGACGACGTCAACAAAGACTAATATTACTGAAAGACTGCAAAATCCGAATTTACAAAAAACTGCACAACTGCAATATACCTGAAATATCCAAACTGTAACATCCTAAATATAATATTTACATCAAAAATTAAAATCAATCCACAAACAATCTAATCATCACATTCTATAAACGTTTGAATATATACAAGTTACCCATTCCTCTCTCACTCTCTCTAAATATTTTGGCGTATATGAGTTCTTACTTAGTAATTTTGCTATACCCCCTACAAATATATCACACATATACGATAACACAAAGTACCCTTATTTCGTGTTTCCGTATTGCCTCGGAGCTACACATTGCTTGATGTAAGTTGATTGCTCGTTACAATTGGCGTCTTGGTTCTCGAGCTTAAAATCCGCACACACCCTACATGAAAAACATAAGAAAAACGTTAAGAAAGGAATGTACATTAATTTCTTTATGTGGAAACGAAATTATTACCGTTTTACCAATTGAGTTAGATATTGCGGTACTTTCTTGCTCAACGGATCAAAAAACGAGGCATTATCTCTCCAAAGGTCAATAACAACGAGCATCCAATGCGCATTTATGTTATACGGCATCAAAACTAATTGATCGATCCTACATTTCCGTACAATGTTTCCAGCGTCCTTGACTCGTTTAGACAAAAAATCATCTTTGTTGTTTGTAGGAATATGGGAACTTACACTTGGATCCATAAATAGATAATTGTAATTTTTCTTTACCTTTTCGAACCTTGAACGTGGATAACTATAACAAACAAAATGTTGACTACATAAAGACACGAAAAATTAGATATTTATGAAAAAAAATGTGTAAAATAAAGACTTACTCCATGTATATCAATATGCATCCTGTTAAGGTGGGATTTCGTCAAATCCCTCTTAACCAAAACGCATGTCGTTTTGACTATCAAACGACGAAGTGGCTGGAAGCGAACGGGTCCCACATCTGACAACAGCTATGCGAGGAGGGAAAAACCGTACCCCGAGTGGTTGGCCCCGAGCGAGGGGGATGGTCCTTCGGGAGGAAGATCCCCCGCGAAGAAGGTTTCCCTGCGAGGAAGATCCTCTCGGTGGACCCCTCCTCGCTCCACCTGCGAGGAGGGATATCACCCCAAAGGGGGATCGTCGCTGTGGAAATGGCGGGAAAATGGAAGCGTGCTCGAGAAAACTTGGTGTCAGAGAGTCAGTCGAAAGAACGGCAATCACGGAAATTAGTGGATAAAGATCAGGAAGAAATCATGGGACCGGTCAGAGGGAAGCGTGGCCGAAAGAGGAAACCCTAATGGAAAAAGATGGACTGAGAAAAGGGGGAGGTATAAATATCAATGGAGAAAAACCACAAGGGGGATCCGAGATCCCAGAGTTGAAACCCTAGAAAAGAGAGAGAGAATTTATCTATTACTGTTCATCATCATCTGTATTTCTTCGATAAGCTTCCAAGCTAATAAACGAGAAAGACCGAGCTCCATATATATAAACTCAAGGATAATTAGCATAAAACGAGAACCCCACGCGTAAACGATAACCACTTAATCCTTGTGACTGAAAGAGCCTCGGTGAAAACCGACCTCTACAGTTTGGCGCCCACCGTGGGGCTCTGTCTTTTTCTATCTCACAGCCAGGAAGCTCACGAAGACTAAGGATATGGCGAACAACGACAACAGCGCAGGAGGAAGCCAGGAGGAGATGGCGGAGGAAGGAGTGCTACGGCAGCAGCTGGCCGAAGCTCTTGCGACGGCGTAAGAAGCCAACGGGAGAGCCGAAGAGCAAGCCGAGCTGAACAGGGAGCTCGCGGCCCGCCTGGACCAGTTCATGACTAACGGAGGGATAGGAGGATGGACGGCGCCCGGAGCCCCAGTCCACAGAAATCTCTTCCAGACTACCGTACTCACACCGTCTACAGCGGAAGAAGAGGACCGGGCAGCAGCTGTGAATACTCGCCCCGCCTTGAACCCCCTTATGATAGAAGAGGTAAAGAAGATGGTGAAAGAGTTATCTTCAAGAATGGAGTCTAGGATGGGACAGGTTGCGTCTAGGGTGCACCAGGCGACGAGTTCGGCGCCGGAGATCGACCGGACGGTCAGAGAGGCGAGAGCCACTCCTTTCTCGTCAAAGATCCGAGGAATAGAGCTGGGAGAGCTCCCAAAGGTCAAAATCACCCCATACAAAGGGACCTCGGACCCGAACACTCACGTGAAGTCGTTCCGCATCGTGACGGAGCGCATCACCGGAGAGACGGAAAAGGTGGAAGCCATCCTCTGCCGCCTGTTCGTGGAGAGCCTGCAAGGGCCAGCCAACGACTGGTTCGCCAAGTTACCTTCGGAGTCCATCGACGACTCCGACGACCTCGTCGCAGCGTTCCTACGCCACTACTCAATGTACGTGTAGAGCGACGCAACGATCACGACATTGTGGAACCTCGCTCAGGAAAGGGGAGAGACGCTCCGCCACTACATCAAACGGTTCAAAGCCGTCATGGTCCGGATATCGAACCTGGATAGGCTGATCGCGATCCAGGCTCTGAAGAACGGTTTGTTCTACACCTCCCCCTTTCGGCCAGAGCTGGCAAAGATGCGCCCCTCGACGATCGAGGACGCTCTCCACCGGGCGTCGATCTTTATGGAGATTGAGGAGGAAGAGGCGGCGTTGAAGAAGATTCACGAGGGAGGTGGAAGAGGAAAGCACCCAGAGAGGAGGGAGCACCGAGACGAGGCTGAGGCTCGAACCGCGACAGCACGGCGAGACAGCTGGGGAGCTCCAGGAGAGCGAAGAGGTCGCGAGGCTCCAAGGAAAGGGGTCTATCAAGTAGAAGAGAGGAGAGAGCCTGTTGAGAGAGAGCTGCCGCGAGGGGATTTCTCGAGCGAGCCGAGGGGAGGCCAGCGAGGGGGCTTCATCTCGACCCGAGGAGGATTCTCTGGCGGTCGAGGAGGCCACATCGAAGGGGGAAGAGGATCCTCGGGAGAACGAGGAGCTTTCGAAAGGAAGCCTTGGCCCAAAGACGCGAGCAAGTTTTGCGATTTTCACAACATGAGCGGTCACGCCACCGAGGAGTGCGCCATGCTAAATCGCGAACTCCAGAGGCGGTATGCACGGGGAGAGTTGCGGGATCTGGCCCCGAGCCACCGCGAGCCGTGGAGAAACGATAACCGAACGTGGCGAAGGCCGCAAGGTGCCCAGGCGCGAGGCGCCGAAGGGGCTCCTGAAGAGGTAAGGAGGGACCCGACCGCGGGGAGGCAGGCAGCGGACCGGGCCGCAGAAGACAGACCGGCGACAAGGGCCAGGATCGAAGTAATCATGGGAGGGTCGCGACTGTGCGGCGACTCCGTGAACAACATCAAAGCTTTCCAACGTCGGGGGAAGGAGCACAACCGCGGGGATCCAATGGCGATCGGGCCCCAGGCAAAAATTGAATTCATCGAAACTGGGGAATGCGCGGAGATGAACGACGACGCCCTGGTTCTCGTGCTCGAGATCGGCAACGCCGATGTCTGCCGGGTCCTCGTCGACAACGGAAGCACCGTCGACGTTATCTTCTATGATTGCCTCGAGAAGATGAAGATTGAAGGCCTGGAGATCGGAGGGCGACGACGGAAGGTCTCGGGATTCAACGGGGACGTAGGTATCTCCCTGGGTACGGTCCATCTCCCGGTCCGCGCAAAGGGAGTGCAGGGGATGGTTGAGTTCATGGTCCTTGACGTGCCTTCGCATTTCAACGTGATCATGGAAGACCCTGGATCCACTCAATGAGGGCCGTGCCCTCCACTTACCACTAATGCATCAAGTTTCCCGGGGAGGCCGGGACGATAGAAGAAATACGGGGCGACAGGGACGCCTACCGCGTTTGCTACATGATGCACCACCGCCAAGTGCACGGGGAGAAGACACCGGCGGAGGTAAGCGAGGAAGAAGCTGCCGATTTGTAGCAGCTAGCCTCTCCCCTGCCAAACAAGGGAGGCGAGATGCCGGGGAGCGGCTCGCAAGAGGGCGGAGGGAAGAGTCCGAGAGTACTGCCCCTCGAATCGTCAGCAACGGAGGGGCTCGAGGAGCGAGGGGCAGATAGAGAGCGGCCAGGGCCACAAGTCGAGGCAGTCGAACAAATCTTCATCGATGAATCCGACCCGATAAGGACGACCAACATAGGGGCGGAGCTCAATCCCGAGATCAAAGCCAGATTGATAGCCTTCTTGAAGGAGAATCGGAAGAGCTTCGCTTGGACCCACGAGGACATGCCGGGGGTGGACCCGTCCGTGATCGCCCACCGTCTCAACACCGACCCGAACCACCGTCCCGTCATCCAGAAAAGAAGGAAGATGGCTGCAGACAGGAATAGGGTGATTAACGAGGAGGTCGATAAACTGCTCTCCATGGGCACCATCAGGGAGGTGAAGTACCCCGAGTGGTTGGCTAACACGGTCGTCGTCAAAAAGAAGAATGGGAAGTGGCGAGTCTGTGTGGACTTCACCGACCTCAACAAAGCTTGCCCGAAGGACAGCTTCCCTATGCCGCATATTGATCGCCTCGTCGAGGCCACTCATGGATACGAGCTCCTCAGTTTTATGGACGCGTACTCGGGATACCACCAGATAAGAATGCATCCGGATGACGAAGAGAAGACCGCTTTCATCAGCGAGCGGGGAACGTACTGCTACAAGGTGATGCCGTTTGGTTTGAAGAACGCCGTCGCGACCTACCAGAGGCTGGTAACCAAGATGTTCCACGAACAGATTGGGAAAAGCATGGAGGTGTACATCGACGATATGGTCGTCAAAACGATGAAGGCGGAGAGGCACATCGAACATCTGGCGGAATGCTTCGAGGTCCTAAACCGGCACCAAATGAGGCTAAATCCCTCCAAGTGTACTTTCGGCATATCCTCCGGGAAGTTCTTGGGTCACATGGTCACCCGGCGAGGGATCTAGGCGGACCCCGAGCAGATCAAGGCGATCAAGAGCATGCCATCCCCGCGCAATCGACGAGAGGTTCAGAGGCTGACAGGGAGGATCGCCGCCCTAGGCCGTTTCATCTCGAGGAAGGCCGACAGAACACTCGTCTTCAATGAGTTGCTGAAGAAGAACAAGAAGTTCGAATGGACCGACAAGTGCGAGGAGGCTTTCCAAGCTCTGAAAGCGTACCTCTCGATGCCTCCAGTGATGACAAAGCCAAATCCGGGAGAGAAACTGTACCTATACGTCGCCGTCTCGGACCAGGCGATCAGCCAGGTACTGGTACGGGAAGATGAAGGAGAGCAGAAGCCAGTGGCCTACATCAGTCGGAAGCTCCTCGACGCGGAAACAAGGTACCCGCTAGTGGAGAAGCTGGCCCTGGCAGTCTACGACGCTTTGGAGAGGCTTAGGTTTCACTTACAGGGGCACCCTATCGTCGTTATGACCGATAGACCGTTGCGCACCATCATCCACGGTCCAAACCAATCGGGGCGTATCACGAAGTGGTCGATCAAGCTCGGATCATACGACATTGAGTACAGACTCCGAACGAGTCTCAAATCTCAAGTCCTCGCGGACTTCCTGATCGAGCTACCGAGAGAACCTCTCGATCTAAGCAATGAGGATGGGACTTGGAAGCTGCACGTGGACGGATCTTCCACCGCGCAAGGGGCAGGCTCCGGCGTCAGACTCACTTCGCCCATGGGAGAGGTCGTCGAGAAGGCATGCCGCCTGGCCTACCGGGCCACGAACAACAAGGCCGAGTATGAAGCCCTCCTCTTAGGTTTGAATTCAGCCCTCGCGATCGGCGTGAAGAACGTCAGCGTCTTCTCGGACTCCTAGCTAGTAGTCAAGCAAGTCAGCGGCAAATATGAGAGAAGCGACGAGAGGATGGAGGCTTACGCGGCGCTCGTGGATTCACTCTCTGGGAAGTTCGAATACTTCAGCTTGACACAGGTGACGCGAGGAGACAACACCCACGCCGATGCGCTAGCAGGCTTGGGCTCGACAACGGAGGTAGGCGAACTCCGATCCATTATGGTGGAGACAATCGAGAGGCCAAGTAAAAATAGGGAAGAAGGCCCTGCGAAGAAGAAGCCTCGAGGCGTGAGCGGGGAGCAGGACAAGTCCGAGGAGCTCAGCATCCTCGAGCTCGTGAGCGGAGAGCCAGAAGATGACGAGCGAGGAGTGGTGGAGGACGACGATGAGGAAGAATGGCGGACGCCCATCAAGAGGTATATCCAGGATGGAGTCGTGCCAGATGACCGCCAGGAAGCGAGGAAAATCAAGGCCAAGAGCGCGAGGTACGCTATAATCAGGCAGAAGCTTTACCTGAAAAGCTTCACCGGGCCCTACCTCAGGTGCCTCGGCAAGAAAGAGGCCGACTACGTGATGAGGGAGATTCACAGCGGGGAATGCGGGAACCATGCCGGGGGAAGATCTCTGCTGAGGAAGGCCAAGCGCCAGGGCTTCTTTTGGAGCACGATGGTGGCAGACTGCGCCGACCATGCTAAGAGATGCGAGAAGTGCCAGCGACACGCCCCGGCTATTAATTGCCCGGCCGAAGAGCTGTCCACGGTGACTGTCCCGTATCCTTTCATGAAGTGGTCTATGGACATCGTCGGCCCAATGCCCGTAAGCACGCGACAGAGGAGGTTCATGTTGGTGGTCACGGATTTCTTCACCAAGTGGGCGGAAGCGGAAGCGTACGCCAACATCAAGGACTCTGACGTGGAGGGGTTCGTGTGGAAGAACATCTTTACGCGCTTCGGACTACCAAGGGAGATCATCGCCGACAACGGTTCGCAGTTCATCTCGAAGAGGTTCAGAAATTTCTATGCGCACTGGGTGGTGAAACTGCACACGTCAACACCAAGATACCCCCAGGGCAACGGAAACGCCGAAGCGGTCAATCGGACGATAACCGACAACATCAAAAAGAGGCTCGACGCCAAGAAGGGACTCTGGGCTGCCGAGCTCCCTGGTGTCCTCTGGGCTTATCGGACAACTCCACACTCGGCTACCGGCCAAACTCCCTTCTCTTTGTCGTACGGTGTAGAAGCGGTCATACCAGCGGAAATGGGAATTCCGAGTCTTCGCCGACTGCTGGCTCCAGGGGACGAAGAAGCCAACGGACAAGGGCTGCTCGACCAGCTCGACCATGTCGACGAGCGCCGCGAGCAGGCAAGCATTCACGTCGCTAACTACCAGAACGCCGTCGCTCGCTACTACAACAAACAGGTACGCCCGAGGAGCTTTCGGATCGGGGAGATGGTCCTTCGTCGAGTCTTCCAGAACACAGCCGAGGCCAATGCTGGGAAGCTGGGGCAAAGTTGGGAAGGACCGTACAGGGTCACTGGCGTCGTCCGACCAGGGGTCTACGAGCTCGAGAACACTAAAGGCGCCAAGGTGATGAGGAGCTGGAACGTGAAGCACCTGAAGAAATTCTACTCAGGAAGAGACCGTCTTTGTTTCCCATAACTCTACCATGATCCCTGTAAGCATCCTAACTTTTCAATCAAATTTCTTTACGGGGACCCGATCCCTTTTATTCGGGAACACTGTTATGGTTGCGTCGCATCTTATATATACATGTCGGTCGAGGATTCGAAACAAAAGAGGCGAGAGTGCCCACAATAAAAGAGGCGAGAGTGCCCAAAAAGTTACTAAAGGCATACATCGCCTATTAAAGCCTCCCAGCGAGCAAATAAAGCCTCCCAGTGAGCAAATAAAGCCTCCCAGCGAGCAAATTAAAAGACTCCATAGCGAGCAAATTAAAAGACTCCATAGCGAGCATTAAAGAGGCGAGAGTGCCCAAAAGTTACTAAAGGCATACATCGCCTATTAAAGCCTCCCAGCGAGCAAATAAAGCCTCCCAGTGAGCAAATAAAGCCTCTCAGCGAGCAAGTAAAGCCTCCCAGCGAGCAAATTAAAAGACTCCATAGCGAGCATAAAAGAGGCGAGAGTGCCCACAATAAAAGAGGCGAGAGTGCCCAAAAGTTACTAAAGGCATACATCGCCTATTAAAGCCTCCCAGCGAGCAAATAAAGCCTCCCAGTGAGCAAATAAAGCCTCCTAGTGAGCAAATAAAGCCTCCCAGCGAGCAAATAAAGCCTCCCAGTGAGAAAATTAAAAGACTCCATAGCGAGCATAAAAGAGGCGAGAGTGCCCACAATAAAAGAGGCGAGAGTGCCCAAAAGTTACTAAAGGCATACATCGCCTATTAAAGCCTCCCAGCGAGCAAACCAAGGCTCCCAGCGAGCAAACTAAAAGACTCCACAGCGAGCATTAAAGAGGCGAGAGTGCCCAACAATCACCTAAGACATACATTGTCAGTGAAAGTCTCCTAGCGAGCACTATCGAAACGCTCCCAAGCGAGCGGGACATATAAAATGTATTACACAGGAACGGCTAAGGTCATCCCAGAAGGCAAGCAAGGAACTAGAGCATCCTACCGCGTCTGCCAGACCTTTTGGTGGTACAGCCCCATGTAAGTTCATGAATTTTGCCAAATAAAAAAAAAGGGGGTATCATTCAATCAACTCTATCCAAATTGAAGAAAACGACACCCAGCCAACAGGTTCATACGCAGTCACGAAAATATAAACAAATCCGCAGAGAAGGAAAATAAATTATTATTACAGACGAGAGGTTTGTGTCCTTTGACCATAAAAGAAAGTAGTTGCGAAAGAAAAAGGGGCTACGCTTCTGGAGACGCGGGCTGGGCACCCTCTGCCGGAACGGGATTGCACGGCGAAAGAGGGGGAGACTCGGGATCAATCTCAGCCTCCCTCTCGAGCTCGTCAGCCTCCGCCTGCTTCTCTTCCTCGAGCTGCTGCCATTCCGGAAGCTGGCATCAGAGCAGTTCGGCCGAGGCCCCGATAGGAAGAGCGTTGATCATCGCGATGTTGGCCTGATGCGACGCGGCGAGGCGATGAGAGTCGATTGCCGAGTCTATGGCCTGAAGTCTAGCCGATGCCTTGTCGAGCTTTGCGCGTGCTCTTTCGTAGAGGCGGAGTCGGGCGCTCCGCTCTTCCTCCGACAAGGCTCGGGCCGCCGCAAGGTCGCTACGAAGCCCCTCCATGACGGACTTGGCCGCCGCCGGCAGCGACGCCCATTCCAAGCCAATCGCCCCCAGGATCTCACACGACTGGGTAAAATGCTCGTCGTACTCTTTCAACACGCCCATCGTGTCCAGATGTCTTTTCTTCTCGTCGGCCAAAGTCTCCTCGCATACGGCCAAGTTCGCGCCTAGATCCTCGATCTCTCTATCCGTCTTGACTTTGAGTTCAGCGAGCTGAGCTCGGAAGGCCTCCTTCCGGGAAACCTCGTCCGCCAACTCGGCCTCAATCTGCTTGACTCGCTCGCGGCTCTCACGAGCGCGGACCATAGACGCGTCGAGTTGCTCACTGACCTCTTGAGTCTTCCGCTTTTCGCTCACAGACTCCTCCGCGGCCAACATCCGCTGATCGCGCTCAAGAAGGATCAAATCGTTCAGATACGCGACGCTCTGAAACAGGAGCCCCATAGCGTGGAGGTACTGCTCGTACTGGCTGAGGGCCAAACCAGGTTTGCGCGTCCCAGGCGCACAGCGCGTCAGTCCCTGGCACATGAATGCGGAATATGTTTCCCACACACTGTTGCGAGCATCCGCAGCAGGGACGCAAGGTGGAGCACCAGTAAACCGAAGAGGGGACAAGTACGCCCCTCCTTCGGAAGGCGAGGAGAGTTCATCCGCAGGGGAGCCCCCCGACGTCGAGGGAAGAGTCGCGATGATCAGATCCCCAGGCTCGAGAATTCTCTCCTCCACCCCCTGCACGGCTTGCTCCACGACAGCCGGAGTCCCAGCGCGGGTGGCATCTGGCGACGCTGGAGGATCTGCGACCGCCGGCACATCGTCCCCAAGGGTAATTCCCTCCGACTCCAACACAGCAGAGTCCAGGGGATCCGATACTTTGGCGGGAATATCTCCCTCTTTAGACGACGCCGCCTCTGCACCTCCAGGCTCCTCCAGGCGACCGCGAGACAGTGGGGAACCTGCGGCGACGACCGTAGCATCTGCCCCAACCGCCGCGGTCACAACTGTGGCGGTATCAATGGCAACCTTCACCGCGACAGCCGTCCTTCTTCGCGAACGCGAGGAAGAACGTCCGCCCCCAACACCCCCTTTCACAGGGAGCCCACACTCAGCTTTGGGAAGGGGAGGTGGAAGGTCGCAGATATCCGACGCAACAACCCCCGCCTCACTAGGAAGATCGGCAGCGGACAGAGCGGCCACATTCTGTTGCGCAGCAGGACCTCTTGGCGTCGGCATCGGCGCCTGACCCGAGTGAACCCCATCCTGATGATTCGACACATCCCGCGTTCCACTAGACGACGAAGGCGCCCTAACCTGCCTCGGGGAACGGTTACCCGCCTCGCGAGAAGGAACGACAGCGGAAGAAACGGCCAAAGTCTGCTTCGGAGGAGGACTCTTTGGGATCGGCGACGACACTCGGCTCAGGGAAGTACCTTCTCGAGGGATCGATGCCTCCCGCAGTCCGCCAGCCGAGGAGGACACCCTAGCCCTCTTGGGAGAACAGCCACCCCCGGGCCCATCAGAAGCACGCCTGCTGGAGCCCCTGGCCCCAAGAGAGGCACCGGATGAGTGCCCATCACCGCGATGCCTCTTCGCCGGGGACCCACCTGAGGAAGCGTTCCCTCTATGCGACATACCGCTCCCTTCGACGGTCGAAACTCCCTGGGATACCTTCCTTTTTCGCTGCTCTTGAGCTCTACCGCGAGCAGCCCGCGATGAAACCCCGGACGACGAGAGGCCGCCGAACCCAGAGGCCGGAATAAGATCCCAGAGGTTCATCCCGGAGGGATAGGGCCATGAGAAAATCCCGGACTTCTTGACCCTAGCGTTGGAGAAGTCTGCAGCCCAATTACGATTGGGCACGGCGAGGAGCTTCCAGTGGATCACCTCAAAGCGTTGAGGAGCTTCGTCACCAGTGCTCGGAACGTATCTGAGAGGGGACTGGTCGACAAGCCACTCCCTGGGCAAATACTTTTGGAAACACCCGAAGCTGTCCTGGTCCACTGACACAAAGAAGAACTTATCCTTCCACTCGGACACGTTCGACGGAGTGCCATCGATGACGTGGCCAGCAACCCGGTGGGAGAGGGAGTAGCGACCAACGTTCTTGGGGTTCTTGGAGAATTTGAACAGCCGCATGAGGTCCTCCAGGGTGAGGTCAACATTCGCCTCTAAGGCCACAACTATGGTACAGACAAGAAGACAGATCGAGTTCGGACTCACCAAGGTGATAGGCACCAGAAAGGCACAAAAGAAAGCCACGATGAGCGACGGAATGGGAAGGCAGAGCCCCGTCTTCCAAAAGAAAACTTCGTACAGGGCGATGCACTCGTCCCTCGGAGCGTCGGCGCGCTCACCGTGGCGAGGAAGTCGAAGAGCGACCTTCGGCCCAGGACAAACTCCTCCCGAAAAATTTCCAGAGTCTCCTTCGTCATCGCCGAGGGAGGAGATCGGGTAGTGAAGATGGGACCGACGCCGTGGGTGCGAGACATATTCAGAGCAGCGGGTGTTGAGCGGAAAAAGGAAAAGGGGAAAGAACGTATCTGCGTTTTTGGAGGTATCTGGTTTGAACGAAAGCGAAACTATACCCCAAAATAGGGTTTCCAACTTTATAATGGGCGAGGCCAGATGAATCGACGCATCCCGACCCCACGTCCTGCAAAGGAACACGTGGATCGATAAAAGGAACAGGAGCCCAGGAGCCGTTCGAAGTGACGGGTTCTCAAAGGTCACTCGCACTCAAGTACCTGCACCAGCTTTAATGAGGAGAGAGAAAATCGCGAAAACCGAGGAGACGCACCCAAACGTAATAAATAAGCGGTTTAATGCGGCCTTTCTCTTTTCTTTTATCAACAGTTTCCACTCGATAAAACAAAGGGGGCTGACAATCCCCACGTCAGCATCGATGCAGCCCACCGAAGCTGCTCGCATCAATGTGGTTGTCCTCGCATTAGCGTCGAGGCTGCTCGCACCAAGCGGAAGGACCGTCGAGGCAGACAACTTCGAGCAATTGTTGGGCACGATTTTTATTTCTTTCACCAAGCGTTTCCACTTGATAAAAGAAAGGGGGGCTGGCCATCCCCACGACTTTAACGACGTAAATGTTCCCTGCCTCGGTGGCAAGGGTCAACGAAGCAAACAAACTTGGAAAGTGTCAAACAGGTACGACTGTGATGCAATGCAAAAAGCGAGCAGGTAATTAACCGTGACCGAATGCAGAAGAAGTAAGAGACAAGACTTTAAAGAAGGATAAATTGTTTTTCATTAAATCTCTATAAGTTACAACTAGGTGGTATAAATTACAAACACAGCGATCAAGTAAACCCCTACAGCTGGAAGAAAAAGAACAAAGTCACAAGCTGCAAAAGGCCTAGGCCACCAAAAACGAGATCAGGCCTCGGTGACCTCTGGCTCGTCCAACGACCCGGGAGCAGCCGAAGGACTCCCAACGGCGACGGGTGGCGAGCGAGGAGGCGCAGTCAACGGAGGGCCGCCGGGAGATAGAGGAGGAGAATTAGGGTCGACCGCGATCCTCTCCTCGAGCGCTGAAACGAGGGCCTCCTCCCAGAGACGGTCCTGCTCCCACTCCGGGACTTCGGCACGGAGAAGTTCGGCCGACGCCCCGAGGGGAAGCGCGTCGACCGCCCTTTGGCGAGCCTGGTAGGAGGCCGCCATGCGGTTGGCCTCAACAGAACCCCCGAGAGCTTTAAAGCGCAAGGAAGCTCGCTCGAGCTTGCCTTTGGCCTCCTCGAAGAGACGCAGACGGGCTCGACGCTCCCTCTCCGCCTCAGCATGAGCCGCCTCCAGCTCATTGGAGAGTGCCCGCAAGGCGCCTCGAACCTGGGAGGACAGACCCTCCTTCGTGACGACAGAGACGCCCACGGCCTCGCCATATCGTGCAAGGAGCTCACCCCGATGACGAGAAAGCTCCAAGGCCTCCCGATGGCGCCTCCGTTCCTCCTCCAGAAGAGCCCTGCGAGCGGAGAGTCGCCGCTCGAACTCCTCGATCTTCCGCCCCGATCGAGCCTTGAACTCCACCGAATCGACCTGGGCGGAGACGCGGTCCCGCTTCTCCCCGGCCAAGACCGACTTGAGCCTCGCGATCTCCCCCCGAGATAGGCGCTCGCTGTGGCGAGAGAGCTCGAGCTGCTCCTGGAGCTCCGATGTCTGATGCGAGGCGCCCATAGACTCCTCCACCATCGAAGATCTGTCGGCCTCGTGGAGGACGACGTCATTCACCCGAGCAACCCCGTTGAGCAAAAAGGCCGCCGCCTCGGAGTACCCATCAACCTTTGCGACAGAGTGATGAGTAGCGGAGGAGCCGGAAGTCCCCTTGGATAGGTCCCGGTACGTGCGCAGGGAGTACTCCCTCCACGTCTCGATGGGCGAGTCCCAGCTAGGCTCACCGGGGGTGACGATGGAAGGCGGACGAGGCCCGGCCGGGGGATGACGGCAAGGAGAAGGAGGAGGGGAAGAGTGGAGAGGAGTGGAAGCAAAGGACAAAAGAGCGGGGGGAGGAAGTGAGAAGTGAGAAGGAAGAGAAGGCGAGGAGTGAGAAGAAGCGGGAGGTGAGGAGTGAGAAGAAACGGGAGGCAAAGAGTGAGAAGAAACGGAAGCGGAGGATGATAAGAGGACCTGAAGAGGAAGCGAAGGAGGAGAAGGAGCGGATGGACGAGGAGATCCTGAAAAAGCACCAGGAGGATCACATTGCTGCGAAGCAATGCGAACCCCCACGACACGCGGCGCGGTGCCGGATACACCCCCACTCCTAGCCCCCTTCGCGGCGCGACCACCAGCATCGCTCTCGACCGGGCGTTTCCCCGCTGCAATCTCGGCACGACGCGAGACCCCTGGAAGAACCCTCGGCGAGCGAGGGGGACGGTTACGCCTCAGCAAGAGAGGCCGCTCGGGCGAGCCTCCCTCGTCTTCAGAATCTTCCGCTTCAGCTCGCGGTGCCGAGCTAGCCCCGGCTAGGATCGCGTCGGGGGAAGGGCCTCCAATCGCGAGCTCCGGTCCGCGAAACCCAGCCGGAAAGCATTCGGGGATGGATGAACCGCTAATGTACTCCTCTCGGTATATTCCGAGCTCCAACAGCCGCCGGGGGTCTCCGAAAAATTTCCGCCAGTCGCGACGCGTACTCGAAAGGAGAATTCGACGAAGTCCCCGGAAAACGGCCTCGTTAGGGTCACCTGAGCTGGGTGAATAGATCGGGAGGGACTGGTCAACCTCTACCCATTGCGTGGGCAGTGACTCGTGGTGGTAGCCGAAGGAGCTGTGGTCGACCCTGACAAAGAAATAGCAGCTCTGCCACCCCGGCATCTCGACAGGAGCGTTGAGAACGATCAGGTCCCGATCATAAGGGATGAGCGTGAAACGCCCTATGTCCCTGGAAATCCGAAATGGCCTGTACAGGCGCATCAAATCCTCCAGAGTCAGGAACACCCCCTTTTCGGCAGCGATTCCCATGGTACACAAGACGAGACGGATGGCGCTGAGGTGCATCTGGCCGATGGGGATGCCGAATGCGCGGAGGAAGGAAAGGAGAAGGTACGGGATCGGGAAACGGAGCCCCGCGTCGAGGAAGAAGCCCTCGTATACGGCGACCCATCCCTCGTCCAAAGGGTCTTCCGGCTGCTCACCAGGGTACGGAAGGTAGTGACTTTATTTGGATGAAACATTGTGACTTCTAATAGACTCTTGTAATAGAAACCTTAGGTTTCTCAAATTCAAGACTAGAAGTGAAGGAATCGAGCCAAGGAAGAAGATCCCCCTTTCCCAAGACGGTTCAAGTTTGAAGACACAAGAAAGGTTAGTATTCAAGTAGATTAAATAATGTTTTTAATTTATAACATGTATATGCACTTTATCTAGGTTAGTAAAAATTGTTTTACTAGTAAAAGAAATATTTATATTCCGTCATTAATATGATAAATGATAAATTTTGCTTAACCCTAGACCTATTCCAATTGTGGACTATTAACGATTTTCCAGCTTATGGAAACTTATCAGGATACTCAGTGAAATACTCGATTGATTGTCCGATTTTGCATAAACGAGACACCTTCCATTCGGTTGAAGCATAGGAAAAGATAGTTTTTCTTGGTCATCGACGATTTTTACCAACAAATTACCCATATAGACGATTGAAACGAGCATTTGATTGAAATACAAAAGAACGATTTCCTCCTAAACCGTCAATGAAGTTTTCGGGAAACAAAAACATATTGCTTCTACTAAAGAGTCGTTCAAAGATAATCGTTAGAAAAAAAAATCAATTTTCTACGACCTCCCGTATTGGAAGACGCACTATGTTCGACATTGTTTGGATGTTATGCACATTGAAAAAAATGTTTGCGAATCGATCATCGGTAAGCTTTTTGATGATCCAAATATATCGAAATATGGAATAATAACTCGAATGGATCTCAAGGAGATGAATATTAGGAGCATTTTGCATCCTCAAGAGGGAGGAAAAAAAATTACCACCGGCGAAATACATTCTATATTGGGAGGAGAAGAAGAAGTTGTGGAAATGATTCACATCTATCAAGGTACCCAACAGTCATTCTTCAAACTATAAGAGATTTGTATCTTTAATTGATTCGAGACTCATTGGGATGAAAACTCACGATTGTCATGTGTTATTCCAACAAATGTTGCCTCTCGCTTTGCGTGGTATATTGTCAAACGATGTGAGATTTGCAATATCCAAGGTATGTGTATTCTTCAACTCAATATGCTCAAAGTTTATCTATCCCATTCATTTGGATTACATGCAATCAGAGTTAGTGAAAACTTTGTGTATGCTAGAAAAGTTCTTCCCACCTTCGTTTTTTGACATCATG
This sequence comes from Urtica urens, assembly GCA_958296335.1. Taxonomy (NCBI): domain Eukaryota; kingdom Viridiplantae; phylum Streptophyta; class Magnoliopsida; order Rosales; family Urticaceae; genus Urtica; species Urtica urens. The sequence goes on from OY282531.1 coordinate 9,672,675, forward strand.
GTTCACTTAACCGTTCATTTGGTACGAGAATTGAAATTATGTGGGCCCGTGTTTTTGAGGTGGATGTATCCAATCAAGCGTTAAAAGAAAGTATTGAAGAGTTATGTTAAGAACTTTAATAGACCGGAAGGGAGCATAGTGGAAAATTACATAGCAGAAGAGTCTGTTGAGTTTTGTTCTGAATATTTAGCTAAAGTAAACGAAATTGGCGTGCATAAAAATTTGAGTTTTGAATCATAATCCTTATCTACAAGTATCTTTTATTGGTTGCACTTTATGTTTAGTTTAATCCATAAAATATGTTTATGTAACCAAGATGTTTTGTATATGTATTTATTCTAGCGTAGATCGCAAAGAATGGGAACGAGCCTCTCTTCACGTGTTACACAACGTTTCCGACATCATGCCATTTGTGGATATTCATATTAATGAACTGAGGTGAATGATCCAAAAAAAGCAAGAAATGAAAAATGGTTAAAAGGTGAGCACAGCCGTTCGCTTCAAAACTGGCTAAGAAAATGAATATTTTAGGAGTCGGGACATTCTTCTACATTGAGTAAACTATATGGCGGGTCTTCCTCAATGGTTACCAGGTACACTGCGTAGTCTGTTAATGATTTTATATTTTGTACAAGAGATAGAAATAACAAGCATCTCGTTCAAAACTATGGTGTTACATTCTATGCCGAGGCATTGCATGTTTCGTCGGCCAATGATAAGAATCCAAAGCAAGGTTTTATGAATTACTACGGATAGATTGAAGACATATGAGAACTTGATTATTGTGGGTTACGAGTCCCATTATTCAAGTGCAAATAGGCAGAAAATAATCACGTTAGAGTTGACAAGGACGGAGTTACCATTGTTGACTTTAGACGAACCAGTTATGAGAATGATTCATTTATATTGGCCTCGTAAGCAAGTCAAGTGTTCTATGTTTCGGATCCTGTCAATCCGGAGTTATCATTAGTGGTTCATATGAAAGCGAGAAATATCGATGGAGAGGAAGACGAAGACATGACTAGTATTCTTTCATTTACATCCGGATAACCACCTGTCGACGAAGAGATTGATGATTTTGATGATGATGGTGTTTCTCATTTACTTCATAGGGATATTGATGCTATTTTTATTTAAATAATGTATCATTATAATTTCTTGAATTATAGAGTTTATAATTCAAAAGTTTTATTTAATTTTAGGGGATTTTTGCTGTGGCGGTCGCCGCAGCCGTGAGTAAACTCAGCTGTAGTGTGGAAAATTTCGCTGTGGCAGCAGTTATTCCGCTGCAATGACTTAGGAAATTCGCTGCAGCCGAAGAGTGTGGCTGCATCGAGATTCCTTAATCCCACCGAACACGGAAAGGAGAAGACTAGATCAATCATTTCTTATTGGAAAGGCTGTGGCGAGATCCCACAACGGATGTTTTAAGTGTTGTTGGAGCAACATCGCTGCAACGAGATTTCTTCATCGCTGCAACGACAATCTTTCCAAAAAAAAAATTTGTTCTCGGGAGCATTTCCGCTGCAGCGGTGTAGAAAGCTGGCTGCAGGGAAGTCATCTCGCTGCAGCTATCTTTCTACACCGCTGCGGCGGAATTTTTTTTTGCTCTCGGGAGCTTTATCGCCGCAGTGGTGTAGAAAACTGGCTGCAGCGAACTCATCTCGCTGCAACTAGGTTTCTACACCGCTGCGGCAAAAATATTAATTTTTTTTTCTCGGGAACATTTTCGCCACAACGATGTAAAAAACTGGCTGCAGCGGAGAAGTCAAGCTGCAGCCCATTTTCAACATCGATGCGGCGAGATTCCAAAAAAAATCCGATGTCTAAAAATACGATCCAAAAATATTACCTAAAAATACAAATTATGTAAAAATAAGTCTAAAATGTACATAAACAAGTAAATTAAATACATCAATATAGAAATAATAAGTCTTAAAATATAGTAGTTCAACCATACGTATTAACGATAAGTAAAAAAACATAAAAATAAGTCTTAACATAAAACGTAAAAATAAAACATAAAATAAGTCTCAACATAAAATATAAAACATAAAATAAGTCTCAACATAAAACATAAATTAGTCTCAACCTAAAACATAAATATAAGTCTTAACATAAAACATAATTGTTCAACTAGTCTTAACATAAAACATAAAACATAAAACATCAAACATAAAACATCAAACATCAAACTATTGATCTTCATTCATCATCGTTGTTGTTTTCTGACTGTGGTGGAGGCGCCGAATATGGTGGCGGCATATATTCCGGCTACTCCGGTGGTGGGTGCCGCCATGAGGAATAATGTGGATAAGGAGGAAATTGTATCTGGTTCCTTGGTTGATGTCCCAACGAGCGTAAAGATTGTTCAATTAGTTGATATGGTTATGACCGTACTCCGACTGTTGGATCGCGAACTGTTGAAGGCGGTTAGAAACGCCGATGTTGAAGTGCATGTTGTGTGCAAGGTAGTCTATGGTACGAGGATCGATTACCTGAGATGCTTGTAGTTGCAACATGGGCGAGTTTGGTGGTGGTGCTGCTTCCTCTTCCTCCTCCTCCTCTTTTTGTTGTTTCTCTCGAGTTTTGTAGCGATCGATGGTTGAATCCTTGATGGGACCCATACAAGGCTTGATTGTCACTCTTCAAACGGCCTATCCCCGCATTGAGGCAAAGAGTAATGATGATGGAAGGATATGGTAGCCGGTGTCATTCATTAGCGTAGTCGATGTTTTTCATCCAATTGTAGTAATCGACCGGCGCTAATAGTGTGGCCTATGCAGTACAAGAGTTGGAAATGATTCTCCCCCAAAGTCGTGAAATGCTTAATCGGATAGAGGCCAGCACAAATAAAGTAAATCCAAGCTTTGGCTAACCTGGTGATGTTAGTCAATAAAATATATCTATATGACTAAATTATAATAAGATGTAAATAACATATTAAAACACATTTTACATATTCATTAACACACGCTAACCTAGTGAGTTGTAAACGCTTGCGTACACGTTTTCCTTTGTCGGTAATCCAAGTCTCTCTCAAAATGCACAATGTTTCCGCCATTTTGTCGTAGTTGCATTTTCCCAACCAACGATACTCCTCCATCTCAAAATCCATGTCAGAGTGTCTTGAGCAAATCGCTGATGGCTTTGATGCTGAACTCGACTTGTCTACCCCTGACCATCACAATATCTTCTTCAGCATCCTTTAGGTTGGTGTAGAACTCATACACCATAGTCAAATTTGCTTCATTTGTGGGTTTACGACAAAACTTGTCTCATTCAAGGCCTTGAATGGTGTTGTAGATGAGCGCTCTGATGTCAGTGTTTTGACTAACTTGAAATCCTCGCTCAAGGATTACAGTACTCCCCATGAGAGTGTCGTAGCAAAGCTCGGTATCCTTACTTGAAAATATTTGGTCGTTATAGTCCACCTCAAGTTCCGCTTGACGAGAACGCTTGGGTTTTCATTTTTGCTTAGAAGCGCTAGCCTCCTTGGAAGGGCCAACACCCGATTCTTTTTTCGTGTTAACCATTTTCACCTACACAAAACAAAATTAATCAATATATACATCACAATCGCATAAACAATATTCAATATAACAATTATATTAAATTTCATAATTTACATTCAATATTAACATGCAATTTTGAGTTCAAAATTTCTTAAAAAATCGAGGGAGTGCAAAATTTTGAATCCCGCCGCAGCTACAAATAAAAACAGCCGCAGTGGGAGTCGAAATCACGATGCAGCCATGCATAAATCACGCTGTAGCCATGCCCAACTTTTTTTTCGGAAATCTTGCCGGAGCCTCAAAACCCAAACACATCAACCATTAAATTTAGGTTATAAGCTATCAACCTAACCAATTTCAAACATAGATTCGAGTTATAACATGAAATAAAATCTAAATCCAAAAGTTTGAACCTAAATGGAACTTACCTAGGTACTAGGGCGAGAAGATCTTGTGGCAGGGAGGAGATCTTGTGGCGGCGAGGAGCGAGGAGGAGGGCAGAACTTGGGGGGCGAGGAGAGGCAAGATTAGTGCGGCGGCGGAGAAGAGGCGAGATCTCGCGGCGACGGGGAGAGGCGAGAATACGCGGCGGCGGGGAGGAGGCGAGATCTCGCGGCGGAGGCAAAAAATTGCCAGAGAGGGTCGGAATTGGGAGGGGTGTAAGAAATGAAGGAAAAAAAGAAAAAAAAAAGTTTTTATATGTGGCTGGTAGGGTAAAATCGCGATATCTCGCCGCAGCGAGATTTTTGGCACCGCTGCGGCGAGATTAGTCCTGGGTAAAAAAAATCTTGCCGCAGCGAGATTTTGTCACCGCTGCGGCGAGAACCTTCGCACAACGCTTATAGTAAGCATTGTGGGAAATTCTTGCTGCAGCGAGATTTTTTACATATCCCACTCCCACAACGCTTAGTTTAAGCGTTGTGGGAACTTCTCACTACAGCGAGATTTGTACATAGCTGCGACGAGGGTCCCACAACGGATCCAATAAGCGTTGTGGGAGAGTTGTTATCCGTCAATTTTCCACAATGATAAGTTTAAACGTTGTGGAAATCAAAGTTCCCACAACGTTTGTGAATAAACGTCGTGGAAAATCGGTCTTCCCACAATTGTTAAGGATAAACGTTTTGGGATCTCTAATTCCCACAACGCTTAAGAATAAGCGTTGTGGGAACCCTATTTCCCACAATACTCATTATAAGCGTTGTGAGAGACCGGTTGTGGGATCCAACATCTGTAGTAGTGTCAATAACTAAACCAAAAATAAATGCAAGAAATAGCTCAATCGGATTGTTCCCGTGTTTTAATCATAAAATCTATGTGCACGTTGAGATTCGCGAAAGAAACTCAGTCTTTTAATATATGATTCTCGATTACACTTTTAATTTCGCCGATTTCTCAACACCTCTTAGTACAAATCATCTCTCTCAAAACATGCTATTATTTTATGTCTCACATACAAAAAACACGATAAAGATGATCGCACAGAACAAACACTCATGACACATACGAAAAAGAAGAAGATAAACATTAGCATATGAAAATTACAACAAAAAAAGTAATATGTCGAAAATGAGTTTTGACTAGCGTTTACAACTTCTTATATAAGAGACACAAGAGAGATAAATTAACGTAGGATCTCGGGAAATTGACAACTTCAATATAGCTTGGTTGCTACGATGTGGTTTAGGCCAAACGATAGAGCATAAGATGACATCTAGTCCAATATTTCGCGTGGGCTTCAACTTGAGTTTCAGCAAAGGAGATATTACCTGATGCTTCCAAATTCAACATTTAAGGAATGTGAGAAGTGATCATTCACCATTGCCTTTATTTGCGACTAACTGAAATTCTCTTTTTATCATCGGAAGTATCATGCTTAAATGAAGTTATTAATTTATCTTGCTTAAATTTTGTATATACCTATAGATACCTATATATTGCCTTCATATATATATATATATATATATATATATATATATATACATATATATATGGTTAAATGAAGTTATTAATATGTCTTGCTTAAAATTTTGTAAACTGCTAACTATCACGTAAAACGCTAAATAATGTAAGAGACATCACGAAAAAAGTTTAGTATATACATTTGTTTATACATGTTGTAAGTGTAAGTCAACCTCTTAGGTTTTTCAATTAATTCTTTATTATCTGCTCATTGTGCCCGCTTTGATATCTTCATGTGAGCTTTTGCTATAAATTGCTTTAATAAAATAAAACCAATAATCAGAAACTGACCTTTTTAGTGTCCAACTAAAATACGATGCCCTTATTTGTGCCCTCACATACTTACATATATGAACACAAACACATCCAAACACACATCCACACATATACACACACATCCACACATATACACACACATACGTACGTACATATGTAGTCCACGCATACATATTCCGTAAAATATTTTACTGCACATGACTTGAGTTGTAAATCAACTGAGTAACCCTGCATTTAGAATTTTCAAAAAGTCAAAACTAAGCAATTCAATTCCATATAAACGAAAAGTTAAATGATATAGTATAATAAAAGTGACATCTCTAGGAAAAGAAATTCTGATAGCATAAGTTAGTGTGTGTATATATATTATATATACACACACTAACTTATGCTATCAGAATTTCTTTTATATATATATATATATGAATGTATATATACATTTCAGTTAGCTAGTAGATGATAAGTTTATACCTTCAGGCGTGAATTTGGTATGAGAAAAAAAGAGTCTTTCAGATTATGTTGATAATATTTTCATCATCTTGTAGCTCCAGCAACTTAAGCTACAATTGAGATTATCAAACACAAATCCATAATTGTGAATTATCGACAAGGTTAACAACATTATCTAATTGGATAATCAAAATATATGTAATGTAAACTCAAGACACACTTTTTTCTGAAGATGAGCGTTTTCCTCTACCAATGCTCTCCGCTGCAAAAAAAATTGCAAAACAAAATAAAAAACGAGAAATATTATATATTCTGCTGTTGTTTTTCATCAATCATCTATTATTTGACTATACTTCTGTCAGAAATTAGATTTGTTTTAGACCTCACCTTTCTTTTCAGAAAGTTAATCTCCTCTGAGGCGATCCTTCTCTGCTAACCAAAGAATTGATAAGGGAATGAATAATACATGTACTATTTAATTAGTGAGGAAACAAATTTTAGGTAATTAATTTATTCCTGTAATAGTACGTACCTTCTTGCTACGAACACGTTCCACTCCAATCTTGAGTTGTTTCTCTAACTGTTTCAACTCTTTTGAGCCCAACGTCGATAGATCTTCACCCCCTAAGTGCCTGAAATAAATAAACAAATAAAAGTTAGTGTTAATCGATTATGAAAATATGTATAGTAGTCCAAATTAAATGTGATCATATTTAGTTTATTAAAACTCGCCTCAAATTTTCCTCCAAACTCGTGGCCGTTCTTTCAAGCTCTTCCATCTCATTGTTCCAGAACTTGATCAACACCATGAAATAAGATATCTCAATATAAGACAAACAAATAGTACTAATTTAATAGCTTACTTTAAGTAAAAGGAATAGAAAATAAAAAAGAAACCAATATATATATCTACTTTGAGCAGAACAAGCATAGATTTTGTTTACATGTTTTTTTAGCTTTTTTTGTCACAAAAAAGAAAAAAATAAAAAAAAAACCTATTATGCAATAGTTTTCAAGATTCTATTCACCATAAAATATTAATTAATATGTAAAATTGGATTGTAATAAATAATTTATACAAAATACCTCTATGGTTCTGTAGGAGTGGCTATCAGCAAAACCTACAGGCAATCCAACTTCGGTCTTGTACTTGGTTATGATTCGGTTTATACTGCAAAATTAATCAGCATCACAAATGAAAATTAAAATCATAAATATAGATGTATAGATATAGGTATATAGAAAACGAACTCGTTATGGCTGGAATATTGGAATAGTTTTCCGGTGGGTGAGAATATCAGGAGAGCCACGTCAGCATCGCAGAGAACGGAGAGTTCACAGGCTTTCTTGAGAAGCCCGTTTCGCCGTTTCGAAAACGTGACTTGTCTGCTCGTCGGATTCTCTATTCTCTTCAGCTCTACTTTGCCTCGTCCCATGTTTTGCCCTTCTCTTTCTTTTTTTCTCTCTTTCTCTTTCTTTATTGTTTGCAGGCTAGAAAGTATGTAAAGTCTAATGTTTATGTGTGGTTAATACATATGCTTATGTACTTATATATATAGAGAGAGAGAGGGAGAGAGACAAAAAGGCAAAGACTAAATACATGTGTGTAGAGATGACATAATATATTTAAAAGGTGTTTGTTTTTTTTTCTTCTTCTTCTTCATATATTTTCATTAATAATCCACAGTTAGAGGCTGTTTGTTGTAGTACTATATATGTATGTCTATGCGATAAGTCACTCTCTATCACATACATATATATATATATATATATATATATATATATATATATTATATACTGTGAAAATACTCTTTCTTTATCTCTCTAATTATAGTCAAGTTTAGAAACATCGTTACTGATGCAAATTTAGATAATGATATAACTAGAAGTGAAACGGAGACACATAATTATATTATTTAAGATATACATGCATGGTACATTGATATATGTGCGTCCATTCCATATATAACTTTGTATATACACGTATATTTATATATATATTTTTTTTTTGAGGGGCACATATATTTATATTTTTTTTTCCTGAATTTCACTGCTCGTTCCACTTCCAACATCATCTCCAACATCCTAAAGCACAGGTCGTACCCTATACGAATTATAGCAACTTTTTCTGCTCTATAATATTCATTTTCAGACGTATTTATAAATAAATAAATAAGTACAGATATATGAGTACTTTAGTAATTGCAGACAATATTAGTAAATAAAGAATGGATTAAACATAACGCAAAAATTGAAGAAAATATACACATTTAATAGTACATGAATTCAAAAGATACAAAGTATACTGATGAAACAAAATAGAATCTGAGCTTACAGGAAACATATATAAACTTATATATACAAATTAATCAATTATTGAAACTATTTAGAATATTAAAAATCGTAAACTAAGGAAAGAAGATAAAAATATATATATATATATATTGATCTTTTTTCTGCATGGAAAAAGAAATATTTGAAGCTCTTCAAATTCTAACTAGAAAGATAAAATGTTTTTTGATGCAAAATACAAGAACAGTAACTTGAAAATGTTGGCATAAAAATGCATATAGGACCACCAGTACAGTAAGACTCGACACTAAAGACTGCACATAAATAAATATATGTATGTATATATCTATCTACGTATATGTAACTGTGTATAGATTGGGATGAGAATGCGTGATAGTTCGACACGCGTCCTAGGTCAATTGAAAAGGACAATTTGAGGGCGAATGGGAGATCGACACGGTTCTAGAGCTTTGATTGATTTATATGACATCTCACAGTGCTGCGATTGGACTATAACGAATAGTTTGTCAGCACAAATGAAAAATTTGTGAATCACATCATGTCTCTGTTGAATCACCAAAAGTGAAAGAAAAAGAGCCAGCAAATGAAAGAAGAAAAAAAAAAAAAAAAAAAAGTACTTAGGAGGGATTAGAGAACGTAAAAATAGAATTGAATATATAATTTGTATTTCTAAAATGAAATATTAGCTATTAAGCATCATGGTGTGTCTTTCTGATATTTTTTTCATGACAAGATAAGCCAAGATAGGAAGAATACTTTTTAAGTTCTTATTTCTGTGGCCCACCTTCATGATATCATACATTGGAAACCTAGGCCGATTACTAAGTCCTCTTTATTATATATATTATCCAAAGATTGTTACATTTTTAGAAAGAAAAGAAAATGTATAAAATAACTCTGACTCACACGTGACTCTGACCAGATTTTCGCATCGAGATTCTGTTTTGGTAAGTTTATTACCCATTCCCTCCAGATCTTATCGTTAGGGTTTAAGGATTTTAATTTTCTTTTTAGTGTAGGAAGGAATTCCAACGGCCAATATCTTGCCGTCTTTTATAACATACTTCAATCAACCAAAATTCCCCCGCCAACCACACGCTATCCCCGCTTACGGTAAACAATTTTCGAATACCTTCTTTTCATTATGAGCCTCCAACATTTGGAAAAATTGAATATATCTATATATATTATATCACAATACATCTTCAGTATTCCCATATCTTCTAATGTTCCACCCCAACTCTCTTACAAATGAGTCATTCACGAATGAATCCTCAATATCCATATAATCCACAACCGAATGAGTGACAATTAAAATATCTTATGTTATTACGAGAGAGAATTTTGAAAGCATATGAACGAAGCTTTGTATATTAAATGAGATTGTATGTCCTATAATGAAAATAATCAAGCTATTTGAATTAAGCTTAGTACAAAAGCTAACTAACTAACTGAATTATAGCTAACTAACTTAATTAATTAAGTTAATTATTTACATAATATCATTTACTCTGCCTCAAGATGGAACAAAAAAATCTTTAAGGGACCTGTTTGATAATAATAATAAATCGAGCAAAAGAGCCGATAACGGCTTCGTAAACATATAAGCTAGCTGGTTTTGCATGCAGATTGGTCGCAACTTAATTGCGCTAGTGGAAGTGATCACACACAAACTGCAGATCAATCTCAATTTGCTTCTTCGTTTCGTGAATGTAAGATTCAAATCAATCTTCACGGTAGCCTGGTTGTCACATAAAACGACAGTGGGCATTGGAGAAGCGATTGAAAGATTTTCCAACAATTGTTTGAGCCACACCAACTCTGATGGGGTGGCAGCCAAGGCAGTCAAACTCATGAGAGTTCTGTGAGACAGTTGACTGTTTCTTGACTTTCCATGATATTAGTGAATCTCCGAGAAAGATGCAGAAGCCAGTCACAGATTTTCTGCGGTCCACGCAGGTTCCCCAATCACCGTTTGAGAAGGCTCGTAGTTGACTTGGTAAGGTAGATGGATAGAACAGCTATTGTTCTAGATGAGCTTTTATATACCTAAGAAGATGATGTGTTGTAGAATGATGTTAGTCACGAGGTGTTGAAACATGTTGAGTGTTCATAAATTAATTCAACATGTTTCAGCACCTCGTGACAAACAGCCTATTGAATGTTTTCCATTAGACAAAAACACAATTGATCGAGTATCATTATAAATTTCATTCCTCATTCGTTTCTTCACGCCAATGTAGAAATTTTATGGCTTGGTGATAGTATTGTGCTTCGGGCATAAATAGAAGTACAAAATTTTTAAATGAAGCATATAAATTATCATATGAATATACTTTAGATAATAAACGGGAGAAGAATGACATGCATGTGATTCACTGGCTAAAGCACAATGTTAATCTTAAAGATGATTTTGTGCTTTGACAGTTCATGTAGACTTTTTGATCAGTATGGTGTTTTCCAATGAGGCTGATGGTGAGTCTGTGACTAGCTCATGTTGATCATTAGCTTTTGTGTCACCCTACAAAACAATATCAGTACCAATTGACACATGAGAGTTAGGCTCGTCCATAGTTTTTAAATCATAGTCTATGTTGCTGTCATTTTCATGGTGATAGTCATATTTATGATAAAAAATAAAAAAAAATTGATCAGAATTATGATCAAAACACATACATGACTAAATCTCGAAAATTGTCAATAGAAAAGTCAAAATTGAGAATGTTATTAAAATATAATACTTGGTCATGAAATGTAACCAAAAAATGAAAATTTCATGTGTATCAAGATCAAGAAATTTAAAACCTTTGACTCCGGGAGGATGACCAATAAATATGCATTTTCTTACTCTAGGTTGGAATTTGTCCTGATTAGATTTTAGTGTAGATACATATGCAAGACAGCCAAAGAATTTCATATTATTGTAATTAAAATCATTATGATGCAATATTGAAAAGGTGATTTGCTTTTCAAAATAGAAGTAGGAATTCTGTTTATTAAAAAAGATGCAGTCATGACAAGATCTAATCAAAATTTTAATGGAACATTCGAAAGATGTTGATGTTTGCGTTTAACGACTAAATTTTTTTGTGGTGTCTCGATGCAAGAAAACTATGAAAGTTAACTCTTTTGCATTATCCAAACGAAAATCGTTAATTTTCTTGGAAAGCTGATTTTCAACCAAAGTAATGAATTTAGGTAACAAAAAGTGAACATAAGATTTGCATTTCATTAAGTAAATCCATGTAATTAAGAACAGTCATCAACCAAAGTAAAAAAGAATTTAAATCCATTATATGATGGCGTGTGAAATGGTCCTCGTGTATCACAATGAATCAAGTCTAAGACATTATCACACAATTTCCTCTTACTAGGAAAAGGAAGTCTGCGTTGTTTCGCTAAAGGGAAAATACAACAAGGCTTTGTGTGATTATTTATTTGTTAAATACAGATTTTAAAGAATCTAATTTCTTTGGATGAAAGGTGGCCTAACATATTGTGCCAAATTTCATATGAAACCTGGTTAACCGAAGTTGTTCTGTGAAGTGTTGATGTGCTTCAAGAGTGTAGAAGCCTCTACATTGACTAGCATCGTCAATCATCTTCATATTCGCATTGTCTTGTATAAAACAAACAGAACCAGTAAATGTTATATTAACCTCTGAATATGTGGCTAAGAAACTTATAGAAATGAGATTAAATTTTAATTTTGGTGCATATTGATAAGCACGTTTTCTGAGTAATTATTATAAACATAAACTAAGAATTGATGCTTATCCTTAAGTGTTTTGATAGGTTTTGAGAGTTTTTGGTGTTGATTTCAGACTTTGCATGATTGGATGATATTGGATCACATGTGCGAAACGGGAGCTAAAAGGAGCAAATATCAGTCGGAAAGAGCGACGAAATGATTGGGAGCGTCTGAACGGTTCGTGACGTTGATTGGGAACTGCATTTCGAGGGTGGCTAGTTCTATTCTGCTTAATGGTTAACCGCTACCAAAATTTATCCCATCTCGTGGCCTAAGGCAGGGAGATCCGCTGTCTCCTTACCTTTTTATTTTAGCGTCGGAGGTGATGAGTAGACTCCTAGCTAGGGGTGAATGGCTAGGATGGTTTCACGGGATAAAACTTGGCCGAAATACTCCGTCTATTACGCATCTAATGTTCGTTGATGAAACTTTCCTTTTCTGCAAGGCCTCGGTGGAGGAAGTTCATCGGGTGATGGAGGCTGTCCAGACATATGAAGCATGGTCGGGACAATCGGTGAATATCGATAAGTCGGGAATAATATTTTCTCAAAATCTGGACAGCACATCCAAAGAAGATATTAAATCTGTGCTGGGCATGAAGGAATGTGACGGTGAAATCTCTTACTTGGGAAATCCCTTGTTTATTGGTAGAAGAAAGGCGAGGAGTTTTGAGGCACTGAAATCGAAAATACACTCGAAGCTGGAAGGTTGGATGTCTAAAACAATCTCGAAGGCCGGTAGAACAACGATGGTTAAATCGGTGATTCAAGGGATTCCTTCTTATCAAATGGCTAAGTTCAAACTCCCCAAGTCCTTCTGGTCCGCTATCGATAGAGCTACTAGAGAATTTTGGTGGACGGGCTCTCATGAGAAAAAGAGATGTACAGCCTTATTGGAATGGAATAAAATTTGCAAGCCCGAGAAGAAGGCGGGTTGGGGTTTCGTAAGCTTAACGAGGTTAATATGGCATTCATGGCTAAGTTGGCGTGGTATATGGCTTCGAGGGAGGATCATTTCTGGGTGAAGATCTTGACTGAGAAATATTGCAGAAAATTCCCTTTCCTGTTTTATGAGGCTAAGAATTCGGACTTGGGAGGTTGGAAAGACATCTCAAGTCAAAGAAATTTAATCGAGGAAAACTCATTTATGATCATCGGGGACGGGAAAAAAACGCTGCTATACAAAGATGCTTGGTTACCGGATGGCATTATTCTGCATACGTCTTTAGACTGGGATGAATAGACCACGGTAGACAACTTATTTGATCATGGCACTCAAAACTGAAATCCTAGCAAAGTGCTTGATGCTTGCGGGAGGGCTAGACTCGGAAGCGTGTTGAATTTAAAGTCGAGAGGTGACAGTAAACCAGATAAAAGGATATGGACGTCGACAAACTCGGGTGAGTTCAGTGTGAAATTGGCGTACTCTTTATTGAGAGGAGCCCCCTCGATCCAAGTGATGAAGGCTGGAAACAGATCTGGAAATTTAACTTCAATTTGAGATACAAACTCATCCTGTGGAAACTGGGTCATAATTGCTTCCCAACTTCGGATCGGCTTAAGTTCTTAATACCTGCGAATGATAGGATTTGCTGTTGGTGTCTTTTAAAGACCGAAGACGTTATTCATCTTTTCTTCAATTGCGAAATTGCACAGAAGTTGTGGTTCTCGGAGCTGTGGGGCAAGCGCTGGGATACGTGTTCCTGGAACTCGGGTCTCGATGCCCTCAGCGCGATCTTGCTCTGCAACGATGAAATCAACGAAGTGGGTAGTGACCTCCACGACGTCTTCATCACCAAAGATGTTGCGATCATCGATTCGTTGTGGCAGGCCAGAAACGAGACCCTGTTTCGTGGTTCAAAAGTCTGTTTTGATTCCCTGGTGTCAAAGATGAATATCAGAGCATCGGAGATTGAAGCCAGTGGCAAAGGCCGAGGGGAGAATCTGGAGCCGTCTTGCGAGGCTCAGGAGCAACAAGCCTGGTTGGCGCCTAATGAGGGATGGGTTAAACTCAACGTCGATGGGGCTTTCAAAAAAGGGCGTGCGACTATCGGCATCGTCGCGAGGAACCATCTGGGGAAGAGGCTTTGGATGTGGGGTTCGCAGGTGCAAGTTAATAGTGATGTGGAGGCTGAGATGAGGGCCATTGCGACAGCGTTCCAGCTCGCTCACTTTTACAAATTCCTGAATGTGTCAGTGGAAGGTGACTGTCAATTGTTACTGCATCGCCTGCAAGAGGACGGAGCTTGCCCGAAGTGGAGGTTGACTCAAGAGTATGAACATACTACAGGTTTGAAAGGTGGCTTTATTGCTTGTAATTTTATTTGGATCAAGAGAAAGTTCAATGAAGTTGCTAATGACATTGCTAAATGGGCTTTGTCTTCTAATCGTTCCGGTATGTGTACCGTGAGAGAACTCCCGCTCTTTGTGCGGGAGAAGTTAATACTTTGATGAAATACATGGTCGAGGAGTGCTCTTTCCTGCCGCCGCACCCGAGATGGGGGCCGGTAGGTCTTAACGAGGCTCGTTTCTTCAAAAAAAAAAAAAGAGCGACGAAATGACAATCATGTCGCCCTGGAGCTTCCGAGCGTCGCGACTAGCGACAGGTAGAGATGATGAAGAGCACCTGAGTTCCCATCACATCGCGATGTGGCTTGGTCGCAATGCGACGATGCTGCATCAGCAAAGTATTTTGACACGCGGATGATGTTTTTGAATCGTCGGATTAGTTTTCGAAGGTCAGATCTGTGTGATTTTGGTAGGCTCAACCATAAAACCTGTCAGCAGCCACAAAAACCACACTTTTTCTTTGTTTTTTTATTTTCAGAGAAAAAACCTAAGGGGAGAGATCAAGGTGAACATAGCAAAAGACCGGAGACGTTCTCGAAGATGTGAGGAGTTCTGTAGATTACAAACTAGTTTTCCTTCTACTCTTTCATCTAAAGTCTGCATTTGTTTTAGTTTTCACGAATAATAATAATTTTTTGTTTTCTAGTTTTCCCACCATCACCATCAACTAGTGTCTTAGAGGGTGTTGGTGAATTTTTTCTAAGATTCCGTAATGAGTAATGTTTGATTTATAACAATTAGTTTCGTTTCATTCTCTGCGTTTTTCCTATTCTCAATTTTAATGCCTACATGAATTTGATCACTTTGCGTTTTTTCGTAGGATTTATTTGTTATTCTAGCGACATCCGGTAAATTGAGCACTAGAGTAGTAAAGCATAAATGATTATGATGACTAGGGATACCCGCAGAATTTACGGATTCGTTGTTTGTTCTCGTTAATGTTGTAATTTAGGATTTTAATCTTGAAACCGAGAGGTAAAAGTTGATTCCAAACTTAGGTCGTTAATTTCACTCTAGCGAGGGTTAGCGATAGGATTATTTGAAAAATAATATTGCATAAGTAAAACATGATAATTGCTTTATATTGGATAATTTTGTAACGTAGGAAGAGAAAATTGAAACCACACCCTTGTTCCACCTCATTGACATTTAAATTCGTTCCATGTTTAAGAAGTCTAGTTGAATTTATAAATTACCATGTTCTCATTACATTTTTTTTTATCAATTTGAATTGTAATTGTTGTTTGATTCACGCTTCTCACTAGGTTTTTGTGGGAACAAAAACCCGCACTTATAAATCTATACTACTTGAGCGACCTGTGCACTTGCAAGCCCATTTTTTGCAACACATGTAACATATTTTTCAAGACTAAATATTTTGATATTGCCATGGTCAAAAACTGGCACGATTGAATGATTTGGAAGTTTGATGAATAAATTTTCAAAAAAAAATATAGCAAACTAAACAATGGTCTATGGTTAGAAATGTGCCTAGTTGCATTAGAATCCATGACCCATGTAAAAGAATAGTGAGGATGATGATTTCTAGCCAAACAACAAACACCTACACTACAAGATGCCATGTTGATATCAGCGCCGGAGGTGCTGTTGTTTGGAGATTACCGGCACCGGTGATGTGGCTCATTTTCATGAGTTGGTGGCATTAAGACGAGGTAAGTGTTCCTAGAGCTGATTGAGTTGTTTGACCATGATCCGCCGTGTTGACTTGAGCTTTTTTCTTGAACACAAAACCAGGTGGGTAGCCATGGAGCTCATAGCATTTCTCTATTGTATACCCTCTACATTTTTCAGCGATAACATAATTTTCGTTCGTTCTTCCTGTTGTAGGTCTTTCTTGAACTTGTGTCATCCTTGATTTCCATTGCAAGAGCTTGTGAATGTTTCGAATTATGAGGTCATCTTGTCACCGATGTTGTTTCTCTTCTTCAGTGATGATCGTGAAGGCCTTGTTGATGACCACAAAATGCTCCATTGAGAGGACCTGCCTTCTGACTTGCTTGTAAGAATCATTGAGTCCCATAAGAAATGTCATGACATACTCTTAATGTTCTATGTGTCCTCCATATTTACATTCACAATAATATTTAGGTCAAAAAGTATTTAATTCATCACAAATAGTTTTGACCTATGTGTAATAGGCAAGGATTGACTTATGTTCTTGGATCTGCTCGTGCATGAGTTTTGAAGATTTGTGGACGCGCTCTCGAAGATTGTTCTACTTCTGAGCCACTGAATCGCTGTAGAGGACTGAGGACTCAATTTTTTTGGAACTTGAACTCAATATTCAAGAGGTTAGGATCTTGTTGTTCATTTTCCAAGAATTCTCCATCTCTGTGTCGGTCAGCGTCGGTCGTTGAATTGTTCGTCGATAAAGCCTTCTTTATTCTGACTCTGATCGCCATGATCATCGCCTTGGTCCATGACGAATAATTGTCGCAGGTGAGGAGGTATGTCGCCAACACAGCTCGTCGATTATCTGCTTTCCTCGTGTAGTAGGGATTGAGTGAATTTTCGAGATTTCTCGGATTTTGATATCGAGCTTTGTGTTTCAAGAATTTCTCGTGATTCACTCTCACTTGTCCCTTGTGAATTGTGAATGAAGTCGAGATTAGTGGTATGTTGAACAAAGATGAATCGAAGATAGGAATGAAGATCGAGAGTTTTTGGAAAATAGTTTGATCGAGATAAGGTTCATATTTTTTACTTTAGCGGGTAGATCCAAGTGAACCTTGTGAAGTCATCGACAAAGTGTATGTAATATTTGTAGCCCAGTGTCGAAGCAGTCGTGGCAGGTCCCCATAGATCAGTATAGACCAACTGTAGAGGGCGTGTAGAATAACTATGCTAAGTAGAAACTGATAGAGTGTGATTCTCGCCACAGTGACACGAAGAACAGAAATTATCCACAAAATTTTTGACACACTTTATTTTATTAAGAGACAAAACATTATGTAAAATACTATCAGATGCATGACAAAGACGTATGTTCCAAATCGTCCATTTATAAGATAAAGTGTTTACAAAACAAGAATTTGAACCTTGTGTCTTCAAATCATTCAGTAGAATTCCTTTTGACATGTGGTTGCAATTGTGGCCCATAGCTTGTCCATGTATGCCAGTATTGAAGAGGTATAGACCATTTTCAAGCACTCCTTGTAGAAGAACAATCCCCGAGCTATTGTCCTTGACAACACAGTAATCAGAGTGAAACTCAACAAAAACTTCGTTTTCAGTCGTTAGCTTTGAAATACTGACAAGATTTTTATGTATCTCTGGTGCGCGTAAAACATTATTCAACACAATGTTTTTTGAGCCACAATTATTCAGCAAAGAGCTGTCAATATGAGTGATATTGAGAAAGTTACCATTCCCTTAAAGAGCCCTAATAGTTTGAGCTGACATGTAGGTTGTCAAAGCTGGTGGTAACATGGTTGGTGGCGCCAAAATCGGCATACCAACTTGGGTCATAGACCATCTCGGGTCCTGCAAAGAATCCAGCATGAGTTGTTGAATCTGTTTTGAGGTTGTTGCCACAGGTGAGGGAGCCATGTGATTTGGAGAAGCTACTGTGACTCGAAGCTCCATGAGAGTTGTTGTAGGTGGAGTGACCCGAGTGACTCTAAGGAGCGAGAATTGGTGCAATTCGGAAAGGTCTCGTCAAGACGATGCCAACAGGCCGAGGCTACCTATTTTGTTGCAAATTTGGAAGGTAAGGCGAGAGTTGTTACCATACGAAGGTCTGCCACCTCGAGGCCTTCCTCTGTGCCAGCCACAACCACGGTTGCGGTTCTTGGTGTAAACGTAGTTAATCATGGCACCATCCATCTCATAATTGAGGGTGCACGCAAGCTATTCGATCCTTGTCTCCCGAGAGAGAGCCAAATCCTGCACATCTTGAACCGAGCTTCAACTCCGAGTAGGTCCTGGCTTTGAATTTTGTCACTAGCCATAGAGACCAACACATCATACTTCATGGGAAGGCCCATGAGAATGTTGGTTATGAGGTTTGTGTCCGAGATCTCAGCTCCTACAAGGAAGAGTGAGTCTGGTCTACTCCATTTTTAATATATACGGAGATACTTGAACCTCCCTTCTCTGTTGTTTGAAGCTGAAGGTGTAATGTCATAATCCTTGCTCGAGATCTCACTTCAAACAGCGACTCTAACGTAGTCCATAAAGCTTGAGACGTTCGACAACGAGTAAATGACCTGAGTATCATTGTGCTTAGGGACGTTAATAACTAGGTGAGCAAGAGCTAATCCTCACGCACCCATACATCAAGATCAGGATTCAAATCTCGTCGAGTCACGCCTCCTAATGTGGTGGTCTCTATGTACTGAGGTGGTATGAGCTTGGAGTCGTTGACAAAGCCTTGAAGATTGTGTCCGATGATGGCGGGGAGAGCCTGTGACCGCCATACTGAGTAGTTCTCGTGATCTAACTTGATGGAGACTACAATATCTAGGGTTGTGGCTAACTGGGACGTGTTTAGGGTTCTCTGTGTATTAGGATTTTTGGTTGACTCTGAAGATACACTTCGTCATTAATGGCTCTGATACCAAGAAGAGAAAAATAAAAGAGTAAAGGAATGAAGCTCTTTATTGATGTTGATTGTAATAGTCGGCTTGCCATACAAGGTTGCAGCAGTGTACTATATATAATAAGGTTGCAAACTATTACACAAGAGAGAAATGTGGTGAGAGGTCAGAAAATTTCCTAACACTTTCCTAAACGTAACAGAATGCCTACGTGGCAGGTACAAGTGCCATCGCATTAGTGGGCAGAGGAAGGACATGTGGCGTATTCTGATATGTTAAGATATTTGCTTCATTATGCTATGATACCATATTACGAGAGAGAGAATTGTGAAAGCATCTAGATTAAGCTTCGTATATTATATGAAGCTTCGTATGAAAGTGATCAAGCTATATAAACTAAGCTCGGTACAAAAGCTAACTTATTAACTGAATTACAACTAACGAACTGACTTAGTTAATTAAGCTAATTATCTACATAAGATCCAATATATGTAAATAAATAATAGAAACCAACGCTTCAACTTCAACCACGGAAAGCTTGATATTTTTTCTTTTAAAGATTATCTAAGTTTGAACTTTGATGTAGATATATAAAACTTTGACGTAGATATATATATATATATATATATATATATATATATATAACTATTTTTAAATTTTCAAAGAGGTATTTAAAACCCGTCATAAATCGATTTTTGTTTTAGCTTTTAGCTCACTATCTCTCGAACAATATAACTACCCAAATTTGTTAGGGTGTGGATAATCTTGTCCATATTTTATTTTTGTATATTGGAGAATAATGCTCTCCTAAACAAATACAATAATTTTCAAGTGAATTGTGCTGTATTTAACTATATTTTTCAAAAAGTTTACGGTTTTTTAATTAGTTGAAAGAAAAAGAAAAATAACAGCATAATACTATATTGGAAGAGTACCGTTGAATAACTAACAATAATTTTTTTTTTTTTTTTTTTTTTGCATAATACTAAAATAACAATTTCTTTTATATAGAGGTGTATTTAACCCTTGAAGTTTGAGTATGGTCCTTCCCGACTAACTAATGAGTATTTGACACGCGTCCAATATATTTGGTGTTTGATAGTTGTCTTTATCCCCTAGAGTATTCAGTAGATTGCTATAACTTAAATTTAGTAAAACAAAAAAAAATGTTTCTTGATTCGAGGATATCGAACCTAGTTCGTGAATCATGGAGTCAGCTTTGTGGGGGGCAAATGTGACCTCATTATCCAACCACCAAAGAAATACCATACTAGCACTAACGATGATATATATATATATATATATATATATATATATATATATATATTAAGACTAGGTTAAATTTTATGATATTGTTCCATTCTGGTCCTGAAATCCAGGCTGAAATTAGCTCTAAAGATTAAGAAATATTGATCTAGATTATTATTTGTCAACGGATTTCGGTTAAGGGTAAATATTGTTAAGAAACGACATTTCAATACATATTCTTTTAATTCAAATCCATACCACTATTATTATTATTGTTATATATATTATCGGTTTCAAAAAATTTATGTTATCTGGTTTAAATCAGCTTTCAATTAATTTTAATTAAATATTTTGATTCAAAATCAGTTAAAACCATGAAGTGGTTCAGAAATAATCAACTCAAACTCGGAACTCAATTGAATATTTAACATTGACAATACAAAAAGCTCTAACTCATATATTGATGTTGATTTTTTAGGTCCACTATGAATACGAGACTATTGAGACAGTAGTTCAATATTCAATTAATAATAACCAAAATTTATTTTATTTAGGAATTAATTCATGAAATCGAATTTATTCAATTAATTAAATCGTTAATTTAATTGATTCTCTTTTCGGAATTATTTTTCTTATAAAATAAAATTTTAGTTTGCACTAAAAATGTAGATAACTAGTAATTGCAACAAATATGTGCTTTAGACATTGGGTTGAAAAAGAAGATTCTTTGTCCGATGTTATTTACCAAAAGGTCTTTGAATATATATAGTGTTGTTGCAGGTCCTATGATTCTCCACCAAATTTCCACCTAGCTATAGTTGGTCAACCTCCATTACTAGAATTTTCACTATTTCATTTTTAGTTTTGCTGATATTGTTTTACTTATTTCCGTGACACTGAATTTGCATGCATAATCTGTAATCACGTAACACGAAATGAATTGAGCACGACTCTTTGACAAATATATTTAACAAAAAATTAGCGGAAGACCACCATTTGGTATATTTTTTTTCAAAATGACCAAAATTTGGTTAAATTTTGATTAATGGCCAATTTTAAGTTTAACAAAAAAAATTGGACTATTTTCGTCCAAAAACTTTCTCGCTGCATAGTTATTTCCCTCGTAGAAGCTCAGTACATCCTACAGTAGCACGAAACAAGACTTGAGCAACAAACTACAGCGCTGATTGCATATATAAATCACGCCTCGACAGACATGTCTGAGAACAGAGCATTTGGAGGAAGATCGGATCTAGGAGGATGAGGCAACAGAGGAATTCGTGGTAGATGTTCATGAGGTCGAGGTCGAGGAAATCGCGTGATCTTTCAAATCTGTAGTCAAACTTGACACTTAGCACCGTCTTGCTAGTTCAAATTAGACCAACAATATCAAACTCCCTCGACCATCACAACTGGCACGTACCCAAACTCTGGTTCACTCCATAAATAAATACTACAAGGACTAACGCGAGAAATGCGAGTTGTTGCCTTGTATAAAATTTATAGCATAAAACAATAAGGAGTCAACCTAAAAACAACAACAATAACAACAACAATATGGAGCCAAGCCTCTTCCAGTTTTTCTCCAGATGCAGATATGTATTTCTTATTGTTAAAAAAAATCTCATTCGTTGTGACTTTACCTATTCATCTTTCCCTCTTTTTCTATAATAATTAGATTAATTTTTCTTAACAAAAAGTTAAGACAAAACCTAAGAATCTAGAATGACTTTCCCAAACTAAGAAAAACACAGTTCGTGTTATAGAGAAGATAAAAACTCAACTTTCTCTTATATTTCTTTATTAAATGGTTGAGTGATTATTTCATACATCGTATAGTTTATTTAAAAGCTATAGTAAAGTGGCAGGAAATTTCTTATAGTTATAGTTACTCTAACAGACTCGTCTCGGTAGCAGCCAGCTCAGTGTAAAAGCTAGTTGTAGGTCTGACTCTATCGACGCAGAGACTTGCCGAAGTGACGGCTGTCCTTGAAGCGGAGGAATGCGCTAACAGAGAAATGTCTCATGAACATATCGGTGTCTGATCTTCTGGGGATGTATTGTATGTCGAGGTACTATGTTAAGGACGAAATCACTACCACAAAAACGTACATCCACTACAAACTTTGCACATAGTCTTAAAAATATACTATAGTTTTTAGTTTGTTGTATATCACGGCATTGTCTTTCACTTTGATAGAGACTATCGTTTTTACGATGTTAGACTACAACTGAAAACAATAATCTTTCTCTGTACGGGCGTGAAAGACTGGGTTGGACATCATTGCAGATGCACCCATATTGTCACACCAACTAAGCGGCTAGTAGGAAAAGGGCACATATAACTCACCAAGTAGGGACTTGAGCCCAATTTCAGCAGAGACATGAGCTAGGGCTCGATATTCAGCCGATGTACTTGATTAAGCAACAACTTCTTGTTCATAGAGCTCCAAGACACGAGACTGCAGGCCCAGTTGGCATCGGCGAAGCTAGAGATGGAGAACACAGATGTGTTGGAATATATGTAGGGTTAAGAAAAAAAATTCATTAACAAGTTAATGGCAAAATATAAAAATTTCTTTACAAGTAAAACTATTTTACTAACCTAGGCAAAGTGCGTGAACATCTAATTATTTAAAAACATTATCTAATTATTGTTTACTTGGTACTAACCATTCTTGTAGTTTGATCTTTGAGAAGTCTTAGGAAAGGTTGAACGTCTCGTCTCGCTCCAAACTTCGTCTCCACAGAATGCTTGTCTCCTTCGCACCTAATCGTGAACTCGAATAACCTAAGGTTTCTATATAAGAGTCTATAGAGTGTTTGAAAGATTATTGTGTGGGCACATTTTAAGCACAATAACTCAAGAACAAGTCTATGAACTAAAGAGATAATTTAGGCCTAAGAGATGGTTTAGGTGCCAGAATAAAAGAGATATTTTAGAGAGAGAGAGAGACGGAGGTTGGTTGGCCAAACTAGAGAGAACAACAGTAAAAAATTTATTTTCACATCTCAATGTGAGCCTCTAGTTATATGAGATGAAAATTTAAGAAAGGGTAACTAGTGTTTTCTATTGTGCATTCATGACACAATAGTTGATTTCTTCTCCTCTTTCTCTAAGTATTTGGCTGGCCAAACAAGTACATTAGTGAGCGAAATTTGTTTCCTCATTTAGCACATTTGTTTCCTTCTCAAAAAAATTCATTTCCTCTTTTCCTTTATTGGCAATTATCTTCATATTTCAAGATAAAAATATTTCTACATATGATTACCTCTCCTCTTTGATGTTGGCGGGATTCTTTGTCTATGGGAGGAGCTTCTAGATGCTTCATTATTTCTTTTTAAAAAATTCTTGAAATACCCATTGTAGAATTAATATTGCACAATTAATAAAATTAATTTCATAATGCCTTAAATGACTTCTCAGCTTTAGAAAATAATTTATATTTCCATCATATGAAAATATTCAAAATCTTATTTTGATATTCACAACATTTTATGTCCATGTGGACAAAAATACCCTTTAGACATTTTCCGGGAAAACGTCTAGTTCAACACTTGAACTTATTTTGACTTAGCTTCTACTTTAACAATCCTACTCTAATGACTTGTAATAGTGACCTTATGGATCCAAATGAACAAAGGTTGAGTTACTATACTTGAACTCAGGTTAATGTCAATTGACTCCACTAAACACTTGACACTAAGAATCTCTTGGTTCAAATGAATTTATTTTCTACTCAAATTAAACTAAATTATGTTGAGTGGATCCATTGAATGTTATCTATCATTACCCTTCATGAATACCATCAAGTAGACAGGATTTATAAAATTATCATTTTACCCTTCTAATTGTTATTTTCTCAACTCCTTTGTTACTTGTAAATAAGGTAGAAACAACGCATTGACGAGGAGCTAACAAGTCTCATTGTTTCATCCAAATAAAGTCGTTACTTAATTTTAGATATGGCGCGGTTCATTTATTCACTATCCAAGTAATAAAGCATTAGGTGATGTACATGACATTTCCGCAATCTTGTTTATGAATTCCATATTTATGAGAACTTCACAAAGCTAGTTCATGACATCTTCATAACTCAATATCTCACCAATTGGTCTAGTCTAGAACACAAAGCGGACCCAAGAATTTGACTTTGTCAAATGAGAATATGTAAACTATGAAATGACATGTCTCATTTCAGGATTTAGGTAAGCACGATGCAATTCATACATAGTGAACTTGAGACAGAATAGGTTAAATGGTTTTTTCTTACATTGTCTCTAAAGATGTCCATTCAGTATCTTCGGAATATACATAGGAAGAACTCTATGCATCGTACCCAGACATCATATATTCTTCCAACAACCATGCTAGGATCAATAGTCCTGTGATCTTTAGATTGTGAATATTTCGTTTTAAGCAAATTATGAAGAGTGTTCACGCAAATCTACATTTGAATCTTAAACGTTGTTAGGTTTGATTAAGGCCTATAAGACTATTGAATATCATAAACCTTCAAACGAACGAAAAATGAATGAAGGAAAGTTTTAACTTTTTATTAATTTCATCAGCAAATTAAAATAAAGACTCATGAGAGATTTATATTATATCGATATGTAAATAAATAATCTTCTTATGGGCATGTCTGCCAACAATCAACATATACTAAGAACATAATATAAATTCCATCATTAGTATAGATGAATAAGGACGTTTATGACCTTGAATTTTTAAGCCCCTTTGTAGTAGGGCACAGTGAAGCTAGTCAAACCAAGCTCGTGGGCCTGGTGAAGACTATAGAAAGCTGTTTGGAGTCAAAAAGCATGGCTAGGCTAAGATGGGCTAACAAACCAGTTGGTTGATCCATGTAAACTTCATCGGTGAGAATCTCATTTAGAAGGGCGTTATTGGCATCCAACTGTTGGACATCCCAGTTTTTAAACACTACAAGCATAAGAACAAGGCAAACAGTACCTGAATTTTAATTGAACAATAAGTCTCAGCGAAGTCAATACTTGGAGATTTTGAAACCCCTGGCCACCAATCACGCCTTCAGTATGTGCACATTGCAATCAGATGAATATTTAACTTTGTAGACCCAGCGGTTTCCAACAATATTTTGATTGGATGGTCTGGCAATATTGGACCATGTTTGGTTTAAATGAAGATCATGTAGCCCATGTAGCCCAGACTGCATGGCCTCGTTTAGATAGGCTCTGCCAGATCTTGTTTAATTGAGCCTGATTCAGGTGGTCCAGATAGGACAGCAATCGGGTACATGGTTGTAAGAAGGGTCTTCGACTTGAAGATTCTTGACTAAGAGCGGTTGTGATATCAAGGGATCAGGTTTGGTGGTGGAGCTTGAACATGAAAGACAATAGTAGGGACCACATGCACAGGTTGAAGAGGCGTGGGCTTGCTTAAAACAATAGTCTCTTATACTTGTGGTAAGGGGTCCACATGTTGGTGGTGACAAGCTAGGAACATAGGTTCGACTGACACTATTGGGTTAACTTGTCTTGTGATTGGTGCAAGGGTGGCAGGCACCTGTGAATGAGCTGTGTTGGTGTTGATGAAAGCGTCAGGGCAAAAAGAGCCAGATGTCAGCTGCTGTGAAGATGAGGTGTCATCTGTGAGGGTGTCACTAAGGAAAAATAAAGATCTGGGGAAATTTTTGCATAGCCTTTTGTTGAACACGACGCCTTGAGTATCCAGGGTGACACGATGGGCTCTCTAGGGCCCGTCGTTGCTTCTTCCGATCGATTCTACTCTATTTCAGCTCATGTTCTGCACTTGTGCTTTCAACTCTATCAAATTGTGTGAAACCTGAAATGTACACTAATGACTCTCAAAACTATTAAAATAGTTGATGATAAACATCGATTTTTTGCTTAAGCTCATCACCAAAATCACAATGTTTGCACAAATGTCAACTTTCAAAGACTTCTCAATAAAATGTTTAAACTTTTAAAAATAGCAAGGGCCTCTGATTTTGCTCGAAGATGATATGTCCATGTAAATCTTGTGTAATAATTAACAAAATGAATATATTACTTGTAGCCCAATTAAAAAAAACAGGCGATGGTTGCTATAAGTCTGTATGGACGAGCTGTGATTTTCAGACTGGCAATAAATGGGTTCTGCCACACTGATAAGCTGAGCAAAAATCTGTCAAACTTTTCTTTGCACATTTAATCTTATTATTATTCAAAACAAGTTTTAATACATTATCATAAGTGTGACATAATTTATTGTGCCAAATATCCCACTACTCATTAACTGAAGCTACAAAACATTCTTTAAAAGTATTATTATTTTATGTAGAAATTTAATATAAGATGAAACATCAAACGTTCCAGCAGTCTTCTCGACCTCTTGTCCTTAATAACAAAATAATTGGCATGAAACTCAAAAAATACATTATTGTTAGCACTCAATTGAGAGATGCTCACTAAATATCTTTTTGATATCATGAGTACTCAAGACATTGTCCAAAACAAAGTCTCTCGAGTAAGGAATTGATGATTGTTTGAAAAGCTTATTTCAAGTGTGAGTAACTTTAGAGAATAACCATTATCTACCGAGAGTTTATCTTTTCCTTTGTAGCTAGTGCTGACTTGTAAGTTTTCCAGGGAGGTTACGTAGTTGGTACCTCATGTGTCTGCATATCGTAAACTAACTCAGGTCATGTGAAGAAGGATGAGGGTTGTGCTACTTCAACCTTGTGACTGTTGGAATTGTGGCTACCATGAGTGGTGTTGTAAGATTTGGCAGTCATCTGTTGAGTTGGGAGCTGGTAGCTGATAGCCTTCATCAAGTTTATGCCAACAAGTCGACGCAATATGGCCAGATTTGTTAGAGATCTGGCAAATTGGTCGCAAAGTGACAGTTGATGTGCTCCATCCGTCGTGGAACCTGCCTCGTGCTCCGTTTTCATGAAAACATTTTGGCTTCTTGCTTTCACATGGTTCACCATAGCTCCATGAATTTATGAACTCAGATTGCTAGCCACATGTTCGACCTAGGTTTCTTGTGCAAACGCCATGGTAAAGACCTCTTGAATGGAGATCCAAGTGCTATCAAATTTATGTGCTTGCGTTTTATTGTTCACCATTGCAACTAGAACATCATACTCAATAGGAAGTCCCATTAGTATATTGGTAACTAAATCAGTAACAATTATCTCACTCATAGCAAGAAAAAGGAAATCTGCGATAGCCTCAATTTTCACAAATAATATGAGATTGACGCATCTCATTTCTTCGTTATTTGAAGTTTTAGCCTAAGACGCATTAGTCATGCCCTAGATCTGACTGCAAACAAAGATTCCAGGGTCCCCCACAAGGCGTGTGACGTACGGATCCGAGTCAGTGACCTTAGTATAGTGCTGCTGATAGATGAAAGTAGCCAATTGAGAAGCATTGATCGTTTTAGACCCAGATCTGCAGGATTTAAGTTCCTCAAAATGATTCATGCGTCGTTGACTGTCTCAAGGAATGGGACCTGGTTGTGCCTCCGTTGTGTCGATGAAGCCTTGAAGGTTTTGTCGATGATTGCTGGTACAACTTGTCACCTTAAGAAAAGTATAGTGTGTGATATAAGAGAAGAGGAAAACTCAGCTCTCTCTCTATATTTCTTTATTAAATGATTGAGTGATTATTGTATACAACGTACGATTTATTTAAAGGCTACAAAAGGGAGGTGTTAAGAAATTTCCTACAGACAACCTATCCGCCCTAACAGATTTATAACAGACTCATCTACGTAGCAGTCACCTTAGAGGAAAGGCCAGTTGAAGGTCTGACTCGAATACCCACTTCTTTTTTGGCCCACTCTCTCTAGGTCGACCATTCTCTCTCTCTCTCTCTCTCTCTCTCTCTCTCTCTCTCTCTCTCTCTCTCTCTCTCTCTCTCTCTCTCTCTCTCTCTCTCTCTCAAAAACCAGGTATGTCGATTAATTTTGCTTCGGATTGGTGGTGTATCACTAGGACAAACTACTACATCGAATGACTTTCGGACGGATTACCGAGAATTAACCAAATTGTACTTTATAAGTTTGAGTCTGTTTGTGCTTGCAATCTTCACTAACTTGCAAATTCAATAATTCTTCTTGAATCTACAATTGCAACGCCAAAAGACTCGTTGATTTCATCGGTAAGACCAGGCATGTAGATCATTTTTTAGCTGATCAATTTGGGTTCAGATCTGTTGTGTAATTTTGGGTCTGATGCTATATGTAATGTTACTGATGTGGTTTTTTGTTGAGAGAGAGAGAGAGAACAAGCACAAGACACCTTTGTTTAGTATCAATTTTTTGTTCTCACGTTTAGTAGATATATGAATTGGACACTGTATTTTCTATTAGTTTCGAGGCCAGAGTATATATTTCGTTGGATGGATTCACTAGTTTTTTTTAGGCCCGGAAATGTGCATTGTGTGTCTATAGGAATTGTTTTTGTATATTTTGTGCATTCTGTTTTTTTTCAAAGAACACGTAGCCTAGAAGAGAGGGAATGAAACTGTGTAACCGAACAAAGAAGAAGAAAATAGATGATATTTGTGAGTTTATCAGGAAAAGAAAAGGCCAAAGACAAATAAGTAGTATTGAAACTTTGATTGCAAACTCATAAATTATGATCTTCATTGCATTACTTCGTTCTTCATTGTTCCACAGTAACTAGTTCATCTCTCTCTGATCCAATCTCGATCATTCGGCGGCGATTTCGTTTGATCGCGGGATTTATGTGAGTTTTCCTTCCATTTTTTTCTTCCCTAGTTACTTTGTACAAGTCGGATATTTAATATGTCAAAGACTTGTTTTTTCTGCTTGAAATGCTTGCCTTTAATTCGTAACATGGAAGAGAACAGAGACTACACCAACAAGAGAGTCCACCGCAAAGCATTACAAGAACTCTATATTCCTCTTCACACGTAACTATTAAATAAATTCATAGGAAAAATATATATATTACGAAACATTGGATTTTTCCAGTCTTGTTCATAAATGAATAATAATTGGCTAGATGTATATGCATATAACACAATCCTATTCAGCCACAATATCACAGATTGTGTATGTATGATGTTATTGAAAAGAAGAGCTTTGAAAAATGTAAAGCAGTGGTTGAAGTGAATCAATCAGTAAGCAAACAACAGTGTGTGAAAAGAAAAATGGGATATAATTACTGATAAAAGAAATTCGTATTACAAGCCATACCTGCGTAGCACCACGATAATAATGCGAAAGTCATAACTTATAACTATTGTGGAAGTTTTTAAATTTGAATTTAGATTTTCTACATGCTAAAAAATAAAATGAGAGCTATATTTCAATGGTTGGTCTGGAAGATACTTTACTTATTCTTTCAATTAACTATTATTAAGTAGTGATATCTTAGGGACTCGATCCATTCCATTCCCTTGTGAACCAAACATGTCATAATTATTTGATCTCAATAGGATTTATGTTTACCAATAATCAGAACAAGAACAAAGTCCATCTTTAAATCGATGAAAGCGTTTGTTGTCTCTCACAATGATCTCCCTTTCGACAGCTTTCGATACGAACTTCGCAGCATTGTGACAGTCCATACAAATCCTAAGGTTTTTAAAGATTCGTATCGTCGAGCCTCTTCTCGTGTTCAACAGCCCGAAGGATATTGCGAGCTTCTCACTATGACCTCGTAGTCTCTCGACTTTCTCTTCCTCATCGAGATTGTGGAGAACGCAACTCGTATCCGGTTTGTAACCAAGCTTCCTTATCTCATTTTCTAGTTTCTTCCACATGTCTTTGGATTCAGACGCAGAACTATCCCTAGCCACAAAGCAATGAACATGCCCTTCAATCTCAATCCAACTACACGCAATGTTCTTTTGTATTCTGGCTTCCTTCATATTGCGCCTCACTCTCCTTACATCGTCCCATTTCCCCGATGATGCGTAGAAATTTGACACCAAGACGTGATTCTCCGCTTTTTTGGGTCCCGATTCTAGAAGCTTACCGACTATCTCCTCTCCTATTTTCCAATCTCCATGAATCTTGCAACAACTGAGCAGCGAGCTCCATATTCTAGTGTCGGGTTCATCGGGCATATTGTTGACCAACTTCAATGCTTCCTCCAACTTCCCGGCTCGGCCTAACATGTCTACTACACATGCGTAGTGCTCCAGTTTGGGTTCTATATCATATGTATCTCTCATTTGGTTGAAATACCTTAGTCCTTTTTCAACCAGTCCAGCGTGACTGCATGCTGTTAAGACGCCGATAAAGGTGAACCTGTCAGGATTTAATCTCCGTTTTTCCATTTCTTTGAAGAGCTCTAAGGCTTTGTTTCCATTCCCATAGATGCCATACCCTAAAATCAAAACATTCCACGAAGCCACATCTTTATACTTCAATTGGTCGAAGAGGGATTGAGCTTGCTCAATGCATCCGGTTTTTGCATACATGTCCAAGGCGGAACAAGCTACAAACATGTCACCCAATATATTAGTCTTAAGAGCGAAGCAATGTAGCTCTTTCCCAAAACGCAATGTCGACAATTGCGAACAAGCTTCAAACACACTAGTGATAGCGATCTCACGAGGTTTGACTTGGGTAGAAAGCATTTGACGAAACAAAACAAGGGCTTCGTCGGGGAGTTGAAGTTGAGAATAGCCGGTAAGCATAGCATTCCAACACACCAAATTCTTCTCCTCCATGCGATTGAAAAGATCACGACCCAAAGAAATTTTGTTGCACTGAATGTACATCGATATCATAGATGTGCCTATAAATGCGTCTTTCTCGAAGCCTTTGCGTAGAACGAATCCGTGGATTTGATATCCGTACTTGAGAGATTTTAGATTTGCCGAGGCCAAAAGTAAGCTACCGAGAGTAAAACCATCGAGATCAAATCCATCATCTCTCATTCTAAAATAAAATTCCAAAGCCGTTCTCGGATCACCATTTTGAGTTAAACCGCCAATTAGTGCATTCCAAGAGCTTATCGTTTTTCTCTTAATGTCGCGAAAGACACGTTGAGCGTAACTCAATGACTTGCACTTTGTATAAGCAGAAGCGAAACCATTTGCAACAAGTTCATTGTTGTGAAATCCGCGTCTCAATGAAAAACCATGCATCTCCTTCAAGCTCAATAGGTCGTTCACATCTAAACATGACTGCAACGAATTCAATATAGTGACTTCGTCGACTCTCACACCTTCATAATCTCTTTGCATTCTCCGTAAAGCTTCGAACGCCTCATAAACATGGCCTTCTCTAGCGAGACCTCTGATCATTGTGTTCCAGGCAACCAGATTCTTCCTATCATTCATGCGAAACAAAATATTACCTTCCGAGAAGAACCCACATTTCAAGTACATGTCCATCAGCGAATTATTGACCATCAAGTCCTTGACGAGCCCTAACTTGACCGCCAAGCCATGCATCAACTTTCCCATCTCGACATTCCCTTTTGCCGCGCAAACTGGCAATAGAGTCGCAAGCGTAGCATTATCCGGCACAAGACCCTCCTCCAAAACTCGCCTCACCAAATCAAATCCTTCTTGAGAAGAACCTGCGTCAGAGAACCCACGAAGCATCGAGTTCCACGAAACGATGTTTTTATCTGACATCGCATCAAACACCCGAAGAGCATCCTCCAAAAAGTCGGCTCTCCCATACATCCCAACCAAAGCATTCCCGAAGAACACGTCACTCACGAAACCCAGCTTCACTCCCATCCCATGAACACCCCTCCCGAACCACACATCCAAATCGCTCAAACACGAACAAGCCTTGAGCACGGAGGTGAGCGTGAACGAGTCAGGTCGAAAGTCAGTTCCCAACAAAAGCTCTAAGAACGCTCTAATGGCTTCCTCGTAAAGACCGTTCCTCGTGTACGCGCTCAAAAGCGCGTTCCACATGAAGAGATTGTTCCTCTTGAGCCCTTCGAAGACGGACCGAGAATCCACCGGAGACCCACACAGTGAGTACATGGTGACGAGTCTGGTGTTGAGGACAAAGTCTTCGCGAAGGCCAGCCTCCCCGGTCAACGACCAGACCATTTCGTGGACTTTCCGACCCATCTCTACGTCGCTCTCTTTCCCACACGCCTGTATAAGAACCCCGATGGCATCTTTCGTCGTTTGGGCCGATACTACATCGTCTTCTCGGAGGAGAGCAAGGGCGTCGCTGAGTTTTCCTCGGTCGCAGAGTCTGGTCACGTCTCTGACCAAAGTCGATTCCTTTGACAAGACATTGCTGTTATCGGTACGAGGTTTGCAGTTTGAGAGAGAAAGAGGGAGTTTCGGCGGAAGTGAGAGAGAAGGCCGTCGTGTGAAAGGGTGGTGGTTTCCGGTGCATGACGTGGGTGAGCTCATCAGTGACGTCATTTACTGACCTTTATATAAACTATGACAGTGTGTGTGTGTGTTTTTTTTGTGTGGAATCTAAGCCAGGGTTGGGTTGAGATACCAGAATTTTTGAGGCCACTGAATAAACAAAGCATATCTCATGTCTTTATTATTCCACGAATTAGAGATACGTTATTTGTGGATTAAATTTGAACACTAGCTTAGAGAAGACAAACCAGTCAGCACTACCAAACAACTGAATAGAGAGAGAGAGAGAGAGAGAGAGAGAGAGAGAGAGAGAGAGGGGGAGATTCCTTCAACAATATAGTACACGGAAAAACCACAATGTACTATTAATATAACAATACAATATACAGAGTTGTGAAATATAATAACTTTATTTATTAAAATAAATTGAAGAAGAAATATATATAAATATATGATTAATGATTCATATGAGGAAGACAAATAGAAGATTAACCAGTGTAGATGTGGACGTCGATGGCGATGAGGAAGATGGTGAGGAGAGCGAAGAAGATGATTGCGTGGACGAATATGGAAGCGCCACTTGTCTGCATGTTCCCGAACTCCACCACTTTCCCATTCCCCGGAATCTGAAAAAGCAGCCCCGGACTCATCAGCACGAACAGCACCACCGATATCATCACCGGGCCCCAGTCCGCCATTCTTCTTTTCTTCCTTTCTTCCTTCCTGTGAGAGAGAGAGAGAGAGAGAGAGAGAGAGCTTTTGTGCGGTTTCTCCTTTATTTGTTTTATTTGGCTAAAACAAGCATGTTGATGTGTCATTTCTGTGTGTTAGTGTGGACAAAAGATAGTGGCTTTAATTGATTATTAGAAACGATGCTTATCTCGTTATTTGCATTGCGTTGCATGGCTAAGTGTGTTTTAGTTGGTTCCACGTTGGATGGTTGTGATGCTCCTGGGATTGTGTTTGTGAGCTTAATTACATTGAATGGGGTAAGTAATTAGGAGGTTTGTGTTACATTTTGTAATAATTGATAACACGTTACACGTCGTTTTCAATTGAATTTTGCAAATTTCTTTTCGGAGGGAAAAAGCTTGTGGTTTACGTCATAGTTGTTGCGTGGTCCATCCATCGGTCAGTTTATGGTTTTTGGGTTTTATTGGTCCCATGCTGCTATTGAGATTTCGATGCAAAGAAAAGGTGCTTTTCTGCAAACTTGGTCAAAGGAAGGGGTGGGATTTGAAATAGAGATATACAGATGAAGAAAGAGAATTGGCATCGTTAATTTCATTGGTGGGCCCTGTAGTGCTTTCTGATGTCGTTTTCCGTTGGATGTCGTTTGGTGAGTTTTACTTTTATCTTTGTTCACTCTTATCCATACATATGGCTTGACCAATTATTTTCAATCACTATCGAGTTTTGCGTTCGAGATAGGCCGGTTCCAAGAGTAAGCCACCTAATTAATTGTTAAGGTCTCGACATTTAAAAAATAAGCTCATATGTAAAGGATGATAAAGCCTCAAAAAATTGGATAATAGCCTTTAAGGATTTTTAGATATATACCCATAATTTCAAAATAATCGATGTTTTATAAATTTTGTATAAATACTCAGCTTAAATTATTCACATAATTGTTTAGACTATTGTAATCCAAATTTAAAATTGTTTACAAAAGTTTCAACATAAGGGTCATTTGGACCAATATTCTCGTAAACAAAACTGAGCGGGTTACAAAAAATTTATAAAAAACGATGGGTATTTTGAAAACACTAAATATAAAACTTGATAAAAAACCAATTTTTTGTAAAAATAAATATTGGCTTTAAATTTCATTAAATATTGGTCCGACCATGACTCGAGGTTTATTATTTGTTAATGTATTTATACTTTTTAACTTCATCCATTGTTACATATCAAAAAAACACTTCATCCATTTTTACCCAATGTACATTGGTCTAGTGGAAATCACTATGTTTTCCAATTGGGAGGCTTGAGGTCGAATTTTCTTGGACTCACCGTCCAATGATTTAATTTGGAGTTTGTTTGGGCTACCATATTAAATTTATATATTTGTCCAATCGAAATTCTTACATATTTGTATCAGACCTTATATCTCCTAATAATGTCAATACTCAAAAAAAGAAAACTTCATCCATTTTTGGAAATTTACTCTTCATGATGTTGAACAACCTTTGGGCATACTTTTATTTTGTATTTTTTTCAATCGACACTTTTACCATATTTTTTTACAAAATTTCATGTTTATTTATTTATTTCTCTTTTTTTACAAATTTTCCCTCCTTTTTCATGTCAAATCCCTAGAAAAGCGATTAAATATGTAAGTTTAAATTGCAAACTCAGTGACCAAGTGATCGATCAATTGTGGTCATTAGTATCAAAATATACCAATTACTTATAAACTGTTGTAACCGTTGTAATCAGATGTGTATAGAAACTCAAGTTAAAAAACTATAACTCAGTCAAACATAGTTCAAAATACTTTTATGATGCTTACCCTCTTTTTCATTTTATGGTATCATAGCCTTGGTTATAACACTAAGTATTAGTCCTCATATTTGAGCTCATTTAGTTTCAACTTGCTCGCTGATACCATCTTTGTGAACACAATTAAATGGTTGATGTGTTTGGTTATTTTCTTCGCTTCAGCGAGTTTTTCATTGATCTTCGACAAAATGTAATCTCGCATCAGTGTTCTTTCTTCTTTCAGGGAAAACGTTTATGACAAATGTATTGCATTTTGTATGTCGTAATTACTGACACTTCATTTATCGAAAGTCATAGTTCTCTTAGAGCATCTACAATGGAAGCAACCAAAGTTGCTCTACACATCACTAAATATTTTAGTTTTTATTTATTAATTATATTTAAATACCTCAAGTGATGTTGATCTAAAAAGTTATTATAAATGGGACCACACAAAAAATAATTATTGGTGCATTTATTATTTTATTATTTTTTTGTTTAAAGTAAGTGATGACATCGATGCCAAAATTTACAACTTTATTATAATCATTGTATAATAAACAAATCATATATAACAAAAAAAAAAGATGATGTGGCATTGACATTTAAGTAAAAGTAATTTGGATTTTTTTTGCATTGGAGATGCTCTTATGAATTTTTTTAGCCATAGTGCTTCTGTGATTGATATGTATTCCGTGACAATAATATTATGTTGTAGAGTTACCTTCCAAATAAAATTGGTGTCTCCTACATAACTGGTCAATGATCATCTTTTATCTAATCATATGTATAATAAGAATTAGAAAAACCAAAACATTTTCTACTCATTAGCTTCATATACAATTTTTATGTTTAGATATTGTGGGTATAAAATCGGCTCAAGTTAAAAAAAATGTATTGAACTCATTACAGTTCCAATATCCCACCAGATGATATAATCAAATTTCTTTTAAAGTGTAACGAGTTCGATGTTGACAAAATCTCCAGTCAATG
Source organism: Urtica urens (assembly GCA_958296335.1). Classification (NCBI taxonomy): domain Eukaryota; kingdom Viridiplantae; phylum Streptophyta; class Magnoliopsida; order Rosales; family Urticaceae; genus Urtica; species Urtica urens. Next base: position 9,708,895 of record OY282531.1, read on the forward strand.
AAGTCGACCTTGCCGCGAAAATTGGATACATGACAAATTCGAATATTCATCTTCAGCGGCACGACGCGACGTGAGAGCAACTTCGACAGTTTCGGCGACACGTGTTACAAGATAATTGTATAATTCATAATATAAGTATAAAATAAATTAGTTCGAAAAATATCATCATTGTTATTCATTATTTACTCTTTGCTCGTTACCGAAAGTATTGTAATTTGATTTCATTTTAATACAGTCGTCAATTTCTCTATCTAATTTTTCATTTTTGATATTATTATTACAAAGTTTTATTTAGATTCATATATATCATATAAATCGTACAATATATATATATATATATATTTATAAATTTGTTTTGTGACTATGGAAGATAAAATCCGACGTCAACAAATATAATATCTATTTTATAGATGATTTCAGTACGTCTATTTTAATTTACCCTCTCAAACCCAATAAAAAACACTCAAATTTCAAACACTTTTAATTCCAGGTAGAAGGACAGATTTATACAAAATTCAAAGCCTACAAAGTGACTGGAGAAGCAAATATCGACCTCTCTTACCCATTCTCTGAAACTTAACAATCTTTTTTCGACACTCATGTCCACGATGTCCATCAACAAATCAAAAATTTAAGAGGAAATACTTACACATTTGTGTAGAAATAGATTTACCCCGTGGCAAACTTTCTTTTGTTATTTTTTTGTAAAATAAACAAATTTATCGCCCCCCCCATATTATTATACCATAAATAACCGTGAGACTCTCTACAACACAAAACCTGACAACACAAAAATAAAACAAAAACTAGTTTATATGTTGTCTAACAACAAAGTGTCTCTTCTATATGTTGTCGTTGCTCATTTGTGTTGTCGTTTAAAAGTACCGTCAAATTTTGAGCTAGTTTCTTATGATATATGAGCATACACATTACATTAATATATCACCATTTTTAACCTTCAAAAGATGTTCATTAATTGGCTTTGAAATATCAGCCAGTAACCAGACTCCAAACTTAAAAAGAAAAGAAAAAATATATCAACAATTTGAAGAAGAGCATCCAGTATAAATGTGAACTCCGACGGCCAATACAAAAATGGTGAACGCGACGAAGAAAATGACTGTGTGGACGAAAATAGCCTTGCCATTGGTGTTGAAGCCTCCAAAATCGACGGCTCGATTGTGGCCGGGAAGTTGGAAAAGAAGCCCCGGCGAGAGAAGAATGAAGAGCAACCACCCAATTAAAACCGGAGCCCAATCCAACATTGTTACAAATTTTGAGTAATTTATATGATGTTGTGTGTATGTGTGTAAACTATAAAGTACTATTGTGGAAGAGAATGATCTATGTATATATAAGGTGAGATAAGGTATGATGATATTGTTGTAAATTATAAGCATATTGCTAAGAGGTTCTGATTCTAATTTTGCAGGCTGAAATTCTCACGCAATAGTAATTTTTTATTTTTTTTTGCTTTCATGTAAAGGAATGTACAAATCGCTTGCGCTAGTTGATTTAGTATCATTAACACCTTTAAATAATTACAGTTTATTAAGTATATAACAATATTTACAATTTTAGATACTTATTTAGTCCGACATTTGATAATTAAATAAATCATTACATCCTCGTTGTTATATATCCGCTTGATTTGACGAAAATTTCACATTTATAATTAACTAAAATACAAACCAAAACTATCTATGTTATAGGTATGTATGTAATATTTGTCAAACATTAATTATATATAATATAGAAATTTTAAATATAACTAAAATTATACACTATAAAAGCTCATTATGTGTGTATAATTATATTATCAATGTTTTATTACAGTATCATGAATATATAAATCGTGCCGCATCAAATCCGTAAACCAATTGATAATTTATAACATCTAAACATACAAAGTTTTTTTTTTTAAAAATAAGGTCTCATTAAAATCTCGTATATCCTAAAAAGTTGCGTTAGAAATTGCTCCCCGTGACAATAAATACCTCCAAAGTTTAAATTTTTCCACGCAGAAAACGGGAATTCTCATTCGGTAAGAATACCGGAATGATTTGAAAAAAAGGCTCATTTAGTTAGTCTATTTGTAGTTCCATTAATTGATCTATTGACCCAAATAAAATTACATGACGCAAAGTGTTCCTTGAGGTCTAAGATATGCTCGAATTTAGCCACCAATTTCCAATCCGGGCTCTTCGATCCTTGCTGAAGGGCTGTGAGTAACATTTGACAATCCCCTTCAATTTCCACGTTTGTAAACCTGTAGAAGAGACCGAGCCTTACTGCGACGTTAAAACCCAAAAGCTCTGCTTCTAGAACAAAATTTGTTGAGAAGGAGTTTCTCCATTCCCATTTAACTGCCCCAAATGATCTCTGGCTATAAGACCAATCGAAACTTTTCCGTCTTTAAAAGAAGCGTCAGAGTTGATTTTAATGATACCCTCAACAGAGGATTTCCAAGAACCAACATGAGGATGGCTAGCATGGGTCTCGACCAGAGGCTTTGGCTTGGCACCCAACTCAATATCATAAAATATACTTCGAATGTTAGCAATCAAGGAGTCGAGGTTAAGGGAGACGCATCTGAATATCTTTGCATTTTCTGTTGAACCAGATCACGTCTAAGATCGCAATGGAGGAAATTAAGAACCAATCTCGGAGGAGAGGGAGAGCTGCGTTGAACTCCTGGTTACGCCTAAGAATTTCTTTCAAGCAGTCCAACCCCGAAGAGAAATCACTCAGATTCTAAGAGACTCTTTAACCTTCTAAGAACCACAAACGAGTTGTTAAGTCGCAGTTGAAGAAGAGATGAGCAATCGATTTTGATTTGAGCTTACAGGAGTTGCAGATTTTTTTGCCATAGTTTCTGCAGTTTAGAGACAACTAGAGCGCAATCTCCACAGAAAGAAGATATATCTGAAGTTGATGAGGTTCTAGATTGATTTCCATGCGGCATCGATTGAATTGAAGGAAGCTCGATGGGATTCCAGATACGCCGATTTAACGCTAAAATTTATGTTATGCAAGACTTTCTATTTTCTCGAGTCAGGTTTAGAGTTTGGAAAAAGGGAGATTTTGAGAATTTCTTGACTGATTGCGTCCTCAAATTCCCTCTAAATGAGACTATGATTCCAGATGTTAGTGCCTGGAATGAATAGACTGCTGACGAAGTCCCATTCTCCGAGAGACGTGGAAGATGAACGGATCAACGGGCCTGTAGAGACCCAGTGATCTTTAAAAAATAGAGTGTCTAGACCCGTCCCTATTACCATGAATGATATGGATTTTATAAGCTAACGCTGGTTGCAAATGTCCCTCAATCCTCTGGAGTCCAAGCTTTTCAATTAATAGTACCAAAAAAACTTGGATTAGCAGTACTTATCTCTCAGCAACTCGACCCAGAGGAGGTCTTTTCTCGTCTCCATGAACTAGACCAGTTTAGCTATGAAAGCGCTATTGAAATCTTCAAGAACTCTGAAACCCAACCCGCCATTGCTTTTTAAGTGAATATTTTTTCCAACTGACTGTAGAGAGATGTCTTTTCCCGCTAATTCCCATGTCCACCAGTATTCTCTGGATGCACTTTCTATAGGTTTCCAAAAAGATTTAGGAAGTTTGAATGTAGACATTGAGTAAATAGGGATATCTTGCATTACAGATTTGATCATCGTCGATCTACCAGCCCGGGACAAAGTTTTGGCCATCCAACCTTCTAAACGATCGAAAATCTTTTTATGTGGAACATGAAGCTTCTCGATCTGTTTTTTCCAACAAATAAGCGGAAGCCTAGATAAGAAATGTCCTCTTGACATTCATCCATGCCAAGGATTTCTTTTAATCTATCCTTTGTGGCCTCTTTGATATTAAGCGAGAAAAAACTCCTAATTTATGAGTATCAAGCATTTGATGCAGTTCATAATTTTGAGAACCTCATTGTTGTTAGCATTGCAGAACAATATGGTGTCGTCGACGAACATGAGATGAGATAAGGGTTGAACATTTTTCTCAATTCTGATGCCGTGAATTTACCATTTAATTCTGCTCGAGACAAGATTCTGCTCAATAATTTGGAAGCAAGGATGAAAAAGTATGGTGATAGCGGGTCTCCTTGATGTAAGCCTCTACCTAACTTAAATTTGTGAAGAGGATTCTCGTTGAGGAGGATAGCATTGGATGTGTTGGAGATACAGGTTTAAAGAGGCTCGAGATGCGATTAGACATTCCAAAATTTCTCAGTACTTGCATAATAAACTTTTATTCCATTCTATCAAATGCTTTACTCATATTTAGTTTTGTTCCAATAAGTCATGTCTTGCCCCGATTTATTTTCATTGCAGCCGTGATTAGCCAATATGGTATTTTCTGTGATCCATTGTCCCAGAATCGACATAAGCTTATTTGTGATTTGGAAATGAGCACGACGTTAGTATTGCTGGAACCCTTTGGGACGTAATTATCTCTAAAAAAGCTCTGAACAAAGTAAACTAAATTGACATCCAGGTTATTCCAATTTTCTTATAGAATGTACCTTAACGGCCATCTAATCCGGGGGCTTTTAGAGGGTGCATATTCCATACAGTCTTTTTGATCTCTTCATCATCAGGGATTTTCGCCAAGAAAGCATTATATGGTTCGGAGAGCTCCTCTTCGATCAGCATATCTAAGTCTTCAGGGAATACCGGATTGGAGTTGTTGAATAAAAATGAATATTGTTGGATTAGGTGCTCTCCAATTTCGTTTCTCCCTTTAATCCAGGTGTCATCTGAAGCTTTAAAAGCTCCAATGTAATTCTTTTTTTGGCGAATCACTGCAGCGAGTGGAAGAATTTCGAGTTTATATCGCCTTCCCGTAGCCAGAGTTCGCGAGACTTTTGCTTCCAAATCAGTTAGTTTTTCGATTCCAGTGAGCGATACTCGGCTTTAAGGGCTGCTTCTTCCTGCTCATCAACATTCAGGAAGATTTTATTACTTTGCAGCCATCGGAGTTTTTTGGTACACTTTTCTAGTTGGCTTTGATGCTCTTTCTATTTTTACTTTTTCCAAATCTTGATTTTCTTGCATGCAGCCTTTTTGCGCTTGTTGAAGTCTTTGTCTTCAAGATTTAAATGGGGTACCATATTTCCACGATTTTCTTACAGTCCAATTCATTTGCCCATGCTTCGTAGAAGCGAAAGGGTTCTGGTCCTTTCTCGTCTAAGATGAAGGAATCAAGCACAATAGGAGAGTGATCAGACCATATGTGAGGCACATGTCTGTTGGAATAGATCTAGGGTTAAGAAAAATTTATCATTAATCATATTAATGGCGGAATATAAAAATTTCTTTTAGTAGTAAAACTATTTTTACTAACCTAGATAAAGTGCATATACATGTTATAAATTAAAATTATTATTTAATCTACTTGAATACTAACCTTTCTTGTGTCTTCAAACTTGAAGTGTCTTGGGAAAGTTTGATCTTCTCTTCTAGCTTGATTCCTTCAAACCTAAACGAGAACTTGAGAAACCTAAGGTTTCTATTACAAGAGTCTATAGAGGTTTAGAAGGATTTGTATGTGGGCACAATTACACAATATGAACCAAGAACAATTCTTAGATCATAAGCTAATTCTCTAGTCGAGTAAGAATCTAGGTGTAAAATAAAAAGGAGTATTTTCTAGAGAGAGGGAGAGAGGGTCGGCCAAGAGCAAGAGAGAACAAGGCAAAAGCTTAACCTGAAAGTCGGAATCGGTATACCTCGTCATAGTCAGGTCAGTACTTGAATATGTAAGCATCAAGTTCCTAGTTCTCCAAAGATATTTAAGAACATGCTTAACAGCAACCCAGTGCTCGGGTCCAGGATTTTATTGAAAACGGCTAACTACGCCAACGGCAAACATATATCCGGTCTAGTGCACAGCATAACATACATGAGACTTCCTACGGATGAAGCATAGGGAATCTTTCTCATGTCCTCAATCTCTTGTGCAGTCTTGGGAGATTGGTCCTTAGAGAGTGAGACTCCATGTCTAAAGGGGTTTAGGACCTTCTTGGAGTTTTGCATAGCGAAGCGATCCAACACCTTATCTATATAAGATGCTTGGGAGAGCGACAGGTTCCGGCTTTTTTGATCTCGAAAGATCTGAATCCCCAGAATCTACGCAGCTTCCCCTAGATCCTTCATATCAAACTCTTAAGCTAACCAGATTTTAACCTCAGATAATTTACCTACATCATTACCAATGAGTAGTATATCATCGACATACAATACCAAAAACACAACCTTGCCCTTGTGTATCAATTTATAGACACAAGGTTCATCTATTGACTGTTCAAAACCTAAGCCTTTTACAGTTTCATCGAATCTAATATTCCATGATCTAGATGCTTGACTTAATCCATAAATGGATTTAAGCAATTCACAAACTTTGTTCTCTTCATCACTTTCCACGAAACCGTCTGGTTGAGCCATGAAAATGCGCTCGTCAAGATTGCCATTCAGAAAGGCAGTTTTGACATCCATCTGCCAGATCTCATAATCAAGAACGACAGCTATGGATAGAGGTATACAGATGGATTTAAGCATTGCGACTGGCGAGAAGGTTTCTTCATAATTAATACTTTCCTTTTGGGTATAACCCTTAGCCACTAGTCGCGCTTTGAACGTCTTAACGTTCCTATCCGGATGTTGGAATAGGTCTAGGGTTAAAGAAAAATTTATCATTAATTATATTAATGGGGGAATATAAAAATTTCGTTTAGAAGTAAAACAATTTTTACTAACCTAGATAAAGAGCATATACATGTTATAAATTAAAAGCATTATTAAACCTACTTGAATACGAACATTTCTTGTGTCTTCAAACTTGAAGTGTCTCGGGAAAGGTAGATCTTCTATTCTAGCTTGATTCCTTCAAACCTAAACAAGAACTTGAGAAACCTAAGATTTCTATTACAAGAGTCTATAAAGGTTTAGAAGGATTTGTGTGTGGGCACAATTAAACAATATGAACCAAGAAAAATTCTTGAATCATAAGCTAATTCTCTAGATCAAGTATGGATCTAGGTGCAAAATAAGAAGAGTATTTTCTAGAGAGAGAGAGAGGGTCGGCCAAAAGAGAGAGAGAGAGAGCAAGAATAAAGCTTAACCTTCACATCTCTATGTGAGGCTCTATTTATAGGAGAAGGAAAAATCTATAAAGGTCAATTATTCATTCATGAATGAATAATGTATTCATGACACAATATTTAATTTTCCCTTCCCCTTTCCCTCTTAGTTTGGTCGGCCATATACCTCAAGCAAGGAGGAAATTTGTTTCCTCACTTAGCTTATTTATTTCCTTCTCAAGGAAATTCATTTCCCTTTTCCTTTTGGGTAATTATCCTTATAATTAAAGAGAAATAAAACTCTCCTCTTGATGCTATGTTGGCCGAACTCCTACCTAGGGAGGAGCATCTAGATGCTTCCTTATTTCTTTTAAGACAATTCTTAAAATACCAATTGTAGAATTATAATTGCACAAATAACGAAATTAATTTCATAATGCCTCAAACGACTTTTCGGCTTTAGGAAATAATTTATATTTTCATCAAATGAAAATATTCAAAATCTTATTTTGACATTCACATCATTTGATGTCCTTGTGGATAAAAATACCCTTTAGACATTTTCCGAAAAAAAGTCTAGTTCAACACTTGAACTTATTTTGACTTAGCTTCTAGTTTAACAATCCTACTCTAATGACCTATAATAGTGACCTTATGGATCCAAATGAACAAAGCTTGAGCTTCTATACTCGGACACAAAAGTTCACAAACGTTTTCAGAGTATTAGCTTAATTTTAACTGACTCTACTAAAGAGTCGACACTGAGAATCTCTCGGTTCAAATGAATTTATTTTCTACTCAAATTCAACTTAATTTTATTGAGCGGATCCATTGAATGTTATCTATGTTTACCCTTCATGAATATCATCAACTAGTTGGGATTTATAAAATTACTATTTTACCCTTCTAGTTGTTATTTCCTCAACTCCTTTAGTACTTGTGAATAAGTTAGAAACAATGTATTGACGATGAGCTAACAAGTCACATTGTTTCATCCAAATAAAGTCGCTACTTAATTTTGGATACTGCGCAGTTCATTTATTCACAATCCAAGCAATAAAGCATGAGGTGATATATATTGCATCTCAGCAATCTTGTACATGAATTCCATATCTATGAGAACTTCACAAAGTTGGTTCATGACATCTTCATAACTTAATATCTCACCAATTGGCCTAGTGTAGATCACATGATGGATCTAGAATTTGACTTTCTCAAATGAGAATATTAATGCTATGAAATGACATGTCTCATTTCAGGATTTAGGTAAGCATGATGCAATTCATACATAGTGACCTTGAGATAGAAGATGTTAAATGATTTGTTCTTTTATTGTCTCTAAAGGTGCACTGGTCAATTCAGTATCTTCGAAAGATACACTGGAAGAACTATAGAGTTCCTAACTCTCTATGTCTCGTAACTAGACATCATAGATTCTTCCAACAATCACACTGGGATCAATAGCTCGTTGATCTTTAGATTGCGAATATATCGTTTTAGTCAAACCATGAAGAGGTTGTTCACGCAAATCTACATTTGTCTCTTCATACATTGTTAGGTTTGATTAAGGACTATAACACTATTGAATATCATAAATCTTCAATCAAACTAAAAAGGAATGAATGAACGTTTCAACTTTTATTAATTTAATTAGCAAATTACAATAAGGACTTTATAAAGATTTATATATTACATCAATATGTAAATAAACAATCTTCTTGTGGGCATCTCTGTCATCAATGTCGTACGCCACATAATGGAAATCTGACTAGCCAGTCATTGTTAACTATGGCTCTGCCCAGCCGCTCCATGATTTTTTCATTCCCCAGTTGACCATTAGACCATGTAAATGTGCCTTCCAGTGACCCAAGATCAACACCACCCGTCGAAGCAAAAAACTTTCTCTCAAAATCTTCCCTTAGCTCCAAGACACTTTCAAACCTCCCTGCTTATCATCTTGATTGGGAATTAGATTAAGATCATCAACCACTACCTAAGGCTTTTAAGAACAGTTAATGATAAATTGCACTTCTTCCCAGAATTGTCGACGATCAGCTTTAAGGGGCAGACCATAAACACAAAATAGGTTTCAATCATCTTCTCTGGGGTCACCTCTAATTATTGACGAAATGAAGTTCTTAGACGCCTTCCAAACATCAACTTCAAGACCTTTCTTCCATCAAATGCACATACCTCCCTTCAAACCAAGCAATGCCACTGTAGCACCACCCAATAATCTAAATCGACTTCGCAGATGTTGCATTTTATTATAACTTATTTTTGTTTCCATTAAGAATAAAATATCTGACTTTTCCTTCTTTGAGGAGACTTTGTAAAGCCCCCGCAACGGGTTCATTGAAGAGACACTGGCAGTTCCAAGATTGTAGTAACATAAACCTGGTAGGGGGTTGTTAAGGCTTTCCTCCTCGGCCGTGGATTGTGAATGAGATGCATCAGTCTCATGAGAAAAAAAAATCCGAAACATCTTGAGTAGTAGAAACAAACGTGGGAATTAAATTCTCTGGAGTGCAAGAAGAATTTCTGTAATTTTCAGCTTCGAACCACTGTAGGATATATTCTCTAGGTTTGAAGAGAGGACATTGACTTCCTCCTCTCTTATATTGTTGTTGCAAACCAATTTCCGTTTACTCTGCTTAGGAAAATTGAGATTTGTGTTTTAGCTATTGGTTTGACTTGTAATGACGTTGACTTTAACTTTTCATTTTTCAGCCAGGCGAGGATCAATGGGAATATCATGAAGGGAAGTATAAAGGCCCATTATGTTGGTTGGGTTGGCTAAACTTGGGCTTGGAGGGGGGTTTAGAAATTATTTTTTGGGCCGGCCTACTTTCTTTGGGTTGAGACTTTTGTCAATCTTTCAGAGCAAAGAGGAGTGGGAGCGAGTTTTGAAGGATCAGGAGAGACATTTTTCTGAAAGGGAGATTTTGTGGAGACGTTGGGGAAGATGTTATGGCTCTGGGACATGATTTTGGCGGTATTCGAGGGATGGCCGACCAAGGTACTGTCCTTTCTTGAGTTATGTCATCTTTTATACAGAGGAGGAATATTACCGCTGTGAGGTAATTGTTTTCCTGATGTTTATGTCGGGATGCGGCTCATGGACTGAGAGGTGGTGGTATGCGCGTGAAGATTAGGCGCCTTTTTTGAATCTTTAGATGTGTCGATGCACACGTGATTCTCAGTGACCCGTGAGGAGTCTCAGGCCGCGTGATTCACAATTGGAATCTCATATGGAATTAGGTTTCCGGTCTTCTTCTCCGGTGGGCTGATGGGTAGAGTTAGTGGATCTTTGCTGGCATTATGATTTTCGAGATTATGCTATGTACTAGTCGAATCAGTTATTGGGATTCTGGCACCCGAGTTGCTAAAGCATGAGTCGCATTGAGAATCTGAGGAGAGTCATTGGTCGTAGAGATTGAAGGACTTGTGGTTATGGTCTTTAATCGACACCCAATTTTTCTTCTGGAAATCTTCTTCTTAGTGACCAAGCCGCCCACATTTGTAACATAAGTGGCCAATTTCTCGAATTTGAATTGCAACCAAAGCTTCCCAAACTCTCCTCCTTTGTCAAGGAAAGTGCCAGGGCTTAAAGTCCTGCGCACGTCAATGAGCACTTTAAGCTTGGTATCCTTTTCTTTTTTTCCTTTGTATCTAATGAATTTCTCGATTTTGGCAACAAGAATTTTAGCGTTTCCTTTATTCATAAGCCTCAGAGAAAGGCCTCGTATTCTAACATTGAATGGGGAGAAGACAAAAGAGATTTTGTCAAGTGTTTTTCAGGTTAGGCCATTCTTCAAGGAGCACCTGAGCCCCTTTGAAGATCCAAGGTCTTTCGCTCAACACTCTCACCCCGTTGTCACGAATGTCAAGTTTTAATTGAAAAATGTCAAATTTGATATGATCTCTTTAACTTGCAATTTCTTCTTGCATCTCCAGACTCCGGAGAATAATTCCAAAAAACATTTGACGCACCAAGTCCAGTCTTTGTGCATCATAACTTTGGCACCTAAATAATAGTCTTCTTCTCTCTTCCCGTTCGAATCTTCTTTCCTTGATATACAATTCAGGTTACTGGCTTGAAGGATGAAGCAACCTCGATCTCATCCTCCTAGTAAATATCTTCTTCGATCTGGACATAGCAAGGCGCTAATCAGAAGAAATATGGACATTGGCTCAAGCAAAAAGGAGAGGAGGCTTGTGATCTGGGACTAAAAGCTCAGCTAAAGCGAACACTGAGCTGACGGCTTTAGGCATGGGACTGATTCCTTAGCTGGTGCGAGCGCTGTGATTGAGGCTTGTAGCTTGTGACTGAAATCTTGGAAGCTAGTTTTCGAGATCTTGCAAAGCACCTGCCACAACAGCACATGAAAATCACATGGGAGAAAGACTATAGAGAAGAAAATAAACACGAATATTAGTTATGACTTAGCTGGACTGAGGACTAACTCTGGGGATTGAAAATTAACTCCGGGTATAATCTGGCAACTGGATGGGACAATGACTATGCCTTACTTGAGAACGCATGATTGTTGAATAGGAGAGTATCAATTTCGTCAGAGCATTTTCAGATAATACTAGACGACCCAGTGAACGGATACTAAATGTACGGAGCACATTTTTTTTGTTGACACTTAGATATATTTTCTAAATATATAAAGTTAACAAACCAATAAAAAAACCAATCTCAAGATTAGTTACTTAATTTTTTTTTTCTTTGAAAAATTGAAGGTCATCAAACATGCTATCCTTTGACGTCGTAAGGAGATATAAATTTATCCAATATAACAACTCATTGTGTGTATAAGTATTATATCAATGTTTTACTACAAAATCATAAACATGAACTTCGTGAACCTATTGGAAAATAATAATAAAGTGGAGTCTATTTGTGAAACATTAATGTCCCGATATGATGTCAAACAATGTTGTTGGAAACAGACTTACCAAAACCAATTGCAAAATTATCCAATTAAATCACAAGACACATATATAACTTCTAATGCAAGAAATAGATAAATGAAGAACAAAAAATTAGTTTTCCTAACGAGGTTCGGCCTACACCTACTCCCCATCGAACTCTTCTACACAGGATGTTCGAGTTTGATTAATCTCTTCAATCACATAAAAATTCTTCGTCAATTAGAGTTTACAATCACTTTCACTCTTTATCTCTAAACGGTCAACCTCGGATCATACTAGACAATATCAGTAATTTTCTAAAACCTCTCAAAATGTGTTTTCGAAAACTTAGGGAAAAGAGAATACATTAAGATTATCTAATTAACTATAAAATGATTACAACCTTTAAAATGCTTTAAAAAAAACGATCATAACTTAAGTCTTGTAGCTTTGGTCTTGAGCTGACATCAAACCTTGTTGACACTCAGTCAGTTATGCAATGTGCTGCAATTGCCAAGTAGTCCACGTCATTCATTCTGCAACTATTTCCCATCTGACTTTGAAGATGAATTCTTAACAAACTCCACCTCATCTCCATAAGTAAGAGTCATCAAGCTCAAAATCTTGCCACCGTAAAATCACTGTTTGAAAAGTACTGTCTAAAAAAGTTCCAATTCGTAGAAGTTTAAGACACAATTTAAACTTCCCGAGATTTACAACTTTAGCACCATAATCAGCACGGTTCTCATCAGTATAATTCTTCCCCACATTCACCGTTCCATCTTTTATTTTCTCACAAATCCTTGATATTCACATGTTTTGTCCAATCATGGAGTACTCGATACTTGCACAAATGAAGTGCACTTTGATTGTCATAATAAAATATGACAATGTCTTCAAACACTTGCAACTCCTCCGATGCACCTTGAAGCCAAATTGCTTCTTTCACAACTTTAGTTGTAGCAACATATTCAGCTTCTGTTGTGGAGAGTGTCACCACCCATTGTAGTTGAGCTTTCCAACTGACACAATTACCACACATTGTGAAGAAATATGTTGTTGTATTTTCCTTGTGTCCAAGTCACTTGCATAGTCAGAGTTTATATAGCCCTAAACCTGAACAGTGTCACTTCTTTGCTCGTAGCACAATCATGTGTGAATAGTGTTGGATAATTGTCTGATAGTCCACTTCATAGCAAGCTAGTATTCCCTTCCTGGATTGGCCATGAACCTGTTTAGAACACTAATAGCATAAACAATGTCAAGTCGAGTACAAACCATTGCATACAGTGAGCCTACGACACTTGGATAAGGTACCAGACTCATGTCTTCAGTCTCAGATGGTGTTGAAGGAGATTGACTGGCATATAGCTTGAAATGTGGTGCAAGGGGTTGACTAACTGTCTTACAACCTTTCATGTCAAATTTATGCATCACTTTCTAAAGATAATTATGTTATGATAACATTATTTCTCAATATGCAGTTTGGACTTACTTATGATGAGCATATCATCCACATAGAGTAGTAAATAGATGATACTACATATATAATTTCCATTAAAATATAAGCATGAGTAGAAAGAGCTTTTTAGATAACCTTGTTTGACCATGAATGAGTCCAATTTGTATCATTGCCTAAGAGATTGCTTCAATCCATATATATGTTTTTTCAAGAGAAACATCATGTCTTTACAGTTTTTGAACTGAAAGCCTTGAGGTTGTTCCATATAAATTGTTTCATCTAGATCATCATGTAAAAAAATGTTATTTTTACATTCATTCGTTGAAGCTCTAAATTGAATTGAGTAACCAGTGACAACATGATCCTTATGGTCTTGTACTTGACCATTGGTGAGAATATCTCATTGTAGTTGATTCCCTCCACCCGAGTGATTCCATTAGCCACTAGCCGAGCCTTGTACGGGGATTATAATCAACTTCAGTCGGCTTCTTAACTTTGTACAACCACCTGCAACCCACAAGTTTTTGTACAACCACCTGAATCCATTTCCTCTTCATTGCATCTTGCTAATTTTCCTTGCAAGAAATCGCATCTTCATAGTTAAGAGGCTCTTCATAGTCCACTTGTAGGGTTGTGGTGAAAGCATAGCCAAGTAGTTACGAGTAGGTGATGAAATCATACTTTTGTTTAAGTCTTGAATCTCATCTTATTCTCTTTGGTCAATTGGTACTCATCCAGATAAGTAGTGGTGTGCAATTAACTACTGTCAGAAACTGCTTCCTTGGTGTCTTTCAGTACCAATTTGATCATGCTGTTGATTTCGTTAAGTGCTTGGATCACCGAGTTGATTTGTTGATTGTTTAATACTTAAACACATTTAGGGATATACTTTAAATTTAAAAATGATAATTAGAATCTCACAAATTAAATAATTAACTGCTCAATATATATGCAATTAAATATAAATCATACCTATTATTTTACCAAAATATGAAAACACATAATTCTTAATTAACATAAATTAACGAAAATTTATTGATGATTCCGAAGTCAACAAAATTTAAAAATCAAACAAAACAGGGGCTTAATAATGTTAATTAATGAAATTTTTTCGACGATTCTAAAACCATCCAAATTTGGTACTTAAAGATAATTAATGAAATACATATTAAGGTTAAAAAGAAATCATACAAATTAACTCCTATCCACATTAGAAAATGAATATGGACTTGATGAGATGATCTTCATTCATCTGTAGAAATAAATTAATCTGACCTTTTTTTCTTGTTTTCTGTAACATTGTTTGCCAAATCGTTCCAAAGATTGCTAGTGCAGAAAGTTGTTCCTTTGATCAATATATTATTTTTCTAGAACACTTCACAAATTAAAAACCACAAGAATCGTATAACATACGTAATTACCCACGTGTATATATATGTGTATATTATATGTACACAATAGAGATCAAACTCAAATCATGTAAATATTACGGGTATTTGTAATTTCATTTAATTATTACTTGGTATGAAATACAGTTTGAAACTTAATCTATGATAATTGTATCTAATATCATCATGCCTTTGCGGCGTGCGAAAATTCGGAAGAGTTCCTTCTACAGTTACGCCGGACATCTCTTCCGCGGAATACTGACGAACAACAGATGACAGCAGGCGTTCCGAGGCGCGTGAAAGGATGGTAGACCTGCAATAAAAAGCATTTGTTGGGAGAACAAAAAAGTGAGAGCTGACGTGTAATATTACCATGTTTCAATCTAACAACCGTAAAAGTTTACATCCTTTAAACATAACATTTAATTAATTTTTTATTTATTTTTAAAAAACATTCCAGAAACTATAAAGAAACAATATTTTCCGTCGATCGACGAATTCCGTTCGTAAGACTTCGTTCCGTTTATTGACCTTTGGAATTCCAAGTATTCATCCTCTACACGTCACACGTTTAAGATCCTCTATTAAAAATTAGAAAATAAAATATTTTGATTAGCGACCATGTAAAGTGACATCATGATCATGTCCCCCTTATTTTCAAAGCCAGCCATGACTAAGTATATTATTATACTAACCAACAAAATGCAAAAGCAATCGAAATTAAAAACAGAAAGAGCTATTACCTTTTCTTGCTATATTAATAATACACCAAAACACATTAATGTTGTTCAACAATTAGTTTTGAATGAAAAGAAACAATAATAAAGAAAACAACAAAGCTAAAATTAGAAAAAATTAAATCTTTGTAAAACAATATTCAAGCACATTAATGTTGTACAACTATGTCACAATTAGGTGTTATTATTATTATTAATTGAGACCAAAAAAAAAAGCAAACAATAAAACAACAAGGCACTAAATTTAGACAAGAACAAAAATTTAATTTTTATATCAAAAGTTGACGTGCACGGCTCTAATTGGTTCTTGGTTATCGTCCTCCCAATTTCTAGGGTTTCAATTGGGAATTTCTCTCTTCTCCCTTTCTTATTATCCTCTCTGTCCTTATCACTTTCCCGGCCGGTCGGTGAATTTTCCCGGAAAATTTTCAGAAGTTTCCCGGCCAAAATCCCGACCGTCGCCGTTCAATTTTCGAACCAAATTCGTTCGATTTCAGCTTTCTGAGCTCCGCGAGGCCGATTAATTGTCGTGATAGTTTGTCGTTTTTGTGTTTTAAGAACTCAGATAATATTAATTGGATTTTGAATTTTCACATCCGTGCTCTTTGACTTGGAACTTAAGCTTCTCCTTGATTCCGAGGAAGAAGAGAAGAAATCGAGGTAATCTTGGATTCCGATTTCTTGTTTTCCTTGTTTGGATTTCGAGAAAACGTGTATTTGGTATTAATTTTAATACATGTGAAAGAAAATCTATGTTCCTTTTTATAAAAGGTTTGTATCGTTTATTGTCTTTTAATTTCGTGAAAGAAGTACAGAAAATCGGAAAAATATTTGTCAGCTGTACTTCGGTTCCCTAACGTACATAATTTAATTCGTTCTTCCCAGAAGTTTCATTGATATGCAGTTGATTATCATTTTTGCAGGGAATTTATCATAAAAGAATATCATAAAAATATATAAAGAATTATAGCCATTGAGAATGGCTAGTCAAGGCGGTCCTTCAAGAAAAAGTTTATCAACTACAACGTCCCTCACGAAGAAGAAATCAGCCGAGAACGTAGGACCTGATCCGGCAAGAAAATCCTTTCAATCTTCCAAGTCTATGTATGTTGATCACTTTAATTTGCAGTTTAATTTTTTTTTTTTTATGCATAACAGCGAGGAGAAGAAGGTTGGAATTTAGTATGTGTAGGAATACTGTGTTTAGGGTTAAGGAACCAATTTCATGGAATTTATGTTTGGATTAGGGGATTAACGGGCGAGCGAACGGTGAAAAGATTGAGGCTTTCGAAGGCTTTGACTGTACCTGAAAGCACAACAGTTCATGAGGCATGTCGGCGAATGGCTGCTCGTAGAGTCGATGCTTTGTTGCTGACTGATTCTAATGCATTGCTTTGTGGGATTCTTACAGACAAGGTACTAGTATTTATTATTGTAATAAAGCAGAACGAAATTATATGAATGTAGCATTATGGGGTTTGAAATGATTAATATTTTTTTTCCTACCGTATTGAAGGATGTAGCGACTAGGGTCATAGCTCGTGAGCTTAATCTAGAAGAAACGCCAGTTTCTAAAGTCATGACAAGAAACCCGATATTTGTTCTCTCCGACACTCTAGCTGTGGAAGCTCTGCAGAAGATGGTACAAGGTTTGGAAAAAGTTTCTGGTTGCGTTTTCTTTTTCCGATGTATAGTGGTGCTTTCTGTTCTTTTCATAATGTTACTTGCTTGATTTCCATGGGTTTGCAGGAAAGTTCAGGCATTTGCCGGTTGTGGAGAACGGTGAGGTTGTTGCTTTGCTTGATATAGCAAAGTGTTTATACGATGCTATTGCTCGCTTGGAACGAGCAGCAGAGAAAGGGAAGGCTATTGCAGCTGCTGTTGAAGGTGTTGAAAAACATTGGGGTGCCACTATTTCTGGTTAGATGAAGTTTAAGGCGCAGTCGAATACACGTTTTCCATTTACGAGTTTTATCGCCTGTTTACGCACATTTTATTTAGGATCCCATGTCATTAAAATAGTTAAGGCTTAACAGGGTTTAAAATCATAGATTACTTTTCTCCTAGCCAGTTAGTTATGAGATGAACTTGATTATACTTTTTACATGGTAACGTAGCTCAGTAGCAGATAAAGGATAATTAGAATTAACAAGTTCTGTAAGATCATATAGTTATTCATTTCATAGGAAACTTGTTTTGAC
The DNA here is from genome assembly GCA_958296335.1 of Urtica urens. Lineage (NCBI taxonomy): Eukaryota > Viridiplantae > Streptophyta > Magnoliopsida > Rosales > Urticaceae > Urtica > Urtica urens. The sequence continues at coordinate 9,726,696 of OY282531.1, forward strand.
ATCATAGTTCATTGATACGAATAAGGTAGTTACTGTCCTATGTAATAAGAATAGAACTACTGTATTTTATGCAGGTCCAAATACGTTTATTGAAACATTAAGGGAACGGATGTTCAAGCCATCGCTGTCTACTATTGTTCCCGAGAATTCAAAGTAGGTAATTATTTCTTCAGTTGTAAATCTGCGATTTATTCGCTTTGTATCAGGATACAATTACCATTTACTTACAGTTGGTTGGTCCGTGTAGCGTTGTAACAATCGCTCCATCGGACACTGTTTTGCTGGCAACACAAAAGATGCTCGAACAAAAACAGAGCTCGGCAGTTGTAACCGTTGATAACAAGCCCCGCGGAATCCTTACGTAATTCTTTTTCGATTAAATAATATCCACTTGCTTCTTATTACCCAAAAATGAGATTGTAAAGCTAGCAGACTATTGTATAAGTAAGTGGACTCAAATCATTCATTTGAATTCATCAGGTCAAAGGATATCCTGATGCGGGTCATAGCACAAAATCTTCCTCCAGAATCTACACCCGTAGAAAAGGTAATTACATCCAAACAAGATTTTGTTATGTCATTCTGTCTGTGTATATATCCTGGCACAGTTACTGATGCATCATGTTTTTTTTTTCTTCCTTTTGACAGGTAATGACTCCGAATCCAGAATGTGCAACTGTCGATACACCAATTGTTGATGCCTTGCACAACATGCATGACGGAAAATTTTTGCACCTTCCCGTGCTTGACAGAGGTAACATAATACGTTAGCACGGGTTAGATTATTCTATGAGATTGTTGATTCTTTGTGAGTTGGATTGTGATGTATTATGGTTTTATGATCATACAGATGGGAATGTAGTCGCGGTGGTTGATGTTATTCACATAACTCACGCGGCGGTTGCCACTGTAAGTCAAATATTTACCTTTCTCAAACCAATTTACTCTACTAAAAATATGACAGTCTTAGTTAGGGTGTTCTTGAAAAGATCTCAGGCCGTAAACAATTAGTTGGTCATTTATGTTGAAAGATAAATTATTAATAGTAGTTGTTTATAATAAAGGAATGAAATAGTTTGAGGCCTTTTGGGAGAGTAGCGATTATCTTGTGTTTTTTTATTGCTTATCAATGAAATCCGGAGGTTCTCATCTATTCTCTTGGTATCTTTTATATGGATATTGTTCTATGATTTCTCAAATGTATAGTTGCAACGTGGCAAGAAACTAAAAATTGGAGTGCTGGAAACAAATACTCGACTAATGTTGAAGTTGAAAGGAGAATAGGCGAATCGTACTGATTTATATTTTTTATTTTCCAAACCAACGGGAAGCCACATCTTCTTCGACATCTAAAGTTTCTCTAAGACTTCTCTTTATTTTTTTCTAAAAAATTAGGTCGGAAGCACTGCTGGGGTTACCAATGAGGCTGCAACCACTATGATGCAGAAGTTTTGGGACTCAGCCATGGCTTCCGAACATGATGATGACGATACTCGTAGGTCGGTCTACCTACACAAGTTTTATTTTGGGTCGCTTCTCAGGATACAAGTCATTCATTTAAATTTTTCATTGTTTCGATACGTTTCAGTGAAGGCTCTTTGAAACTAGCTTCTGACGGAACAGATACGGGGAGATCTTATCCATATACTTTATCGGGCTTGTCTAATACTTTTGCATTTAAAATCCAAGACAAGAAAGGCCGAATGCATAGGTTTACTTGTGGTATGGAATTGCATTTTCATTATCTAAATTCAAATTCGATAGTCGTGTGGACCCAATAATAATTACTAAACATTTCATAAATGGCAAATACTTTTCACAGATGCTCGGAATTTAACGGATCTTATAACTTCCATCATTCAGAGACTAGGAGACGACATTGACCGCAGCAACCTGCCTCAGATTTTGGTACTCCCTCGTTAATTTTTTTCAAAAATGCTTTTAAATAACAAAAAATTGTGTAATTAGCCAACATAAACCCAAGGGATTTGGATATAGTCAACGTTTTTGTTAATTGGTTGTTAATAGCCAACCGGCTTATGTGGCATCAAATTTTCGCAAATTTTTTACCAGTTTTTCGTTTCGATTTTGGTCATTGGAAAGTTGGAAATGGATTGGGCTGGCTACAGACCAACAATTTACAAAACATGGACTAAATACAAAACACATATAGTGTGAAAGGTTAGTAGTAAGTACAATTATAAATAATGAACAACTCTTTGGTTTTCTTACATTGTGCAGTACGAAGATGAAGACCAGGATAAGGTTGTTCTCGCATCAGACAATGATCTTCTGGCGGCGGTGGAACATGCAAAGCTATCGGGGTGGAAGGTAAATATCTCGTAGGCCGTGAAGGATCACGATTTTGATGAAATTTTGATCAGGTGGCTAAACTGTCGTAAAAATCTTTTTCCAGGGGTTGAAACTGCATTTGGACTATCCGGTGAAACGCGATTCTCTGAAAGGCGATTTGGATTTCGCTCATGCTGACTCAGCATGGGCCTCCGCGTACAGTGCTGTTGCAGCCGGAGCCGCCCTCGTTGCAGGTTTAGGGGTCTTAGCCTACTTGAAGAGAGCCGGTAACTAAGATTTCTGAGGAAAAAAAATAAAAATAAAAACTCTTTTTTTGTTTCACTTTTTCAAGCTTGTTATTGACTGACTTTCCTGGTTAAAAAAGAAAAAAGAGAATAAGATTCCCCGGCCCAGTTGTTTGTTTGGGACTACGGCACGAAATTGTGCTTTCATACATGTTTGTACAAACTATAATGAATGCTAAGCAAAAAAGAAAAAGAAAAAAGAAAAAAAGTTTGGTTCTTTTGCTATTCACTAACTAATTTATTTGTGATTTGTTTGACTTTGTTCTTGATGATGTATGTTCAATAAATACACTACAATTTGTTCATGAGTTTGTATGATTAACGAGGAACAAAATCTCTATCGCTGCTATTTCTTCTTTCCATAGATTTATGGATAGTGAAAGCGAAATATGTAATATAAGAGGAAACAAAGTCAATCTCTAACCATTACCAACCACATTTCATTTCGTCGGTTTGTGGAGCCCAAAATTAATTTCTAGCTTAATCTCTGAGTGCATATTCATTAATAGTAATGGCTCAAAATATCACTTTTTATTAATAATTTTTTCAAAATTCACTCAAACATGTTTTCTTTCGAAAATACAAGTAAATTTTGCGTGAAAAAACGAAATACTTTTTTTTAAAAAAGTAACACAAATAACATACATTATATTATCGGTCAAAAAAATAAAAAATAAAAAATTTAAGAAAATAATAATTTTTAAAGTAGTAGTAGTTTTTAGCTTTTTTAGTTTAATTTTTTTTAAAAAGATAATAACTGATTGATATAAATATGTAATAAAATGAAAAATTATTTTAGCGATATTTTGATATTCTATTTTGAGAAATTATTTTTAGTGTATTTTGTGAAAACCAAATAAAAATAGTAATAATTTTTACAATTCTTCGACTATTAATTGAGTTTATATTACTGACATTAACTTTTATTTTATTACGAAAGTCCTTTTCTATTGGTAACTCAACCACTAGGCGATTTCTGACCCAATCAGTAACTAGTAATTCGTTAACTATTTTTTTTTAACAAAAGTAATTCGTCAACTTTATGATGTGCAGAGTGAGGTCTTATGATCCCGTAATAACAATATTTGTGTACAAAATAATTAAAAGGATAATTCAAACTTCCAAAGAACACTAGAATCACGGTCTCACATGACGATGATTGCGTTCACATTCCATCTAAATATAATATTAAATTAATATGTCATTTTACCCTAATTTATCAAAAGGGTCCATGATTTTGTCATTAAATATTTATTATTATATCAAATCTCACGCATACTTTTAATGCTTCACATGCAGTCCATTGTGTAATTATAATGGATGAGTTTCAAATATGTCTGGTCACTGTCCAGTTTTGCATTAAATAAATTGCGCCACATTAAAACCCACGTCTCAATCCTGGTAAATTGAGAGAGAGAATATTTGGTTGGTCTTATTAATGAGCTCGGTCCACACGTTTGTGACTCCAGTCATCGACTCGCTTAATGACCCAAATAATTTTATATGTACTTTCAAATTTCTATAATAAATAAACCAATATATTAATTATCATTTTCAGACAAATTCTTTTCATACTCTAAAGAAAAAAGGAGGAGGATGATAACACTTGACAAGTTGATTGTCACGAGGCAACTATAGTATAGATGCCTTGTTATTATACGGAAATTTTCGATCTTGATTTTTGTTATTTTATGGGAGTGTGACGTGGCAAGTCACAAACCATTCTAACATGACACTAGATCTTTTTATCGACAGCACCGTGACTTCTTTTCTGATTTCCCTGCCATATTTTTTAGAAGTGTGAATCAGGATAAAAATAAATAAAAAAGGGAAGAAAAAAAACAGTGGGCTAGAACATTCTCATCCTTTGGTTTTACTTTTAAGTGTTGAAAACAGTTAATTAGCTCTTCTTTAATTACTCTATGATATCTAAAAGAATGTCCTTTTTTCCGTTAAGGAATCTCCTGAAGTCGACATGTTATTCGTATAAATATTCCTTACCTATGTATTCATTTGTTTCACTTCCATTCCATTAAATAAGATTTAAATATGGCATTCAAAGCGAAAAGGATCAGATAACGATACAATACATTATCACTAAATAAATACTAAGTACTTCAGTATCCACAGTATATAGTGTCAAGTTATTTCTTTTCATACGTTGAATGATATTAATACAAGATATCCATTTACTCGATATTTTATATGTTAATATCCGCGTCTTATTTGTGAAAATATATCTACTCAGAAAAGAGAGGCTAAACTTTATTTTATGTAACCTATAAGGAAAGAAAAAGCACAATCATTAACGCATTTTTTCTAAAGGTAATTGCTTTGGCGATGACGTGGCACGACAACATGTTTCACTTTCACTTTATCTTATATTGTTATAAAAAGTAAGTCCACAAAATCCAAGCATCAGATTCAGAAAACATCACTCATTCACTCACAAAAGAAAAGAAAGATGAGAGAGAGAAAGCGAAGAGACGAAAAACGACGACGACTCTTCAGTCAGTTTCTTCTTCTCTTCTTCTTCTTCTTCCATGGAGCTTCTCAAGCTCAGACGCCGATCAAGACGGTCGTCGTTTTGGTGATGGAGAATCGGTCGTTCGACCACATGCTGGGATGGATGAAAACCGCCGTTAACTCCTCGATTAACGGCGTCACCGGAAAGGAGTGCAATCCAACGTCGACGAAGCGAAACGACACGTCGTTTATTTGCTTCACCGACGACGCCGAGTTCGTGGATCCCGACCCCGGCCACTCCTTCGACGCCGTGGAGCAGCAAGTCTTCGGATCCGATCAGAATATACCGACGATGACGGGCTTCGTCGAGCAAGCTCTCTCGATCTCGCCGGAGCTTTCCAAGACCGTCATGAAAGGGTTCAGACCCGGTTCTGTTCCGGTCTACGAAGCCCTGGCCAAGGAATATGCGGTTTTCGACCGTTGGTTTTCTTCGATTCCCGGTCCGACTCAACCGAACCGCCTCTTTGTCTACTCTGCCACGTCACACGGCTCCACCTCCCATGTGAAGAAACAACTTGCTTCAGGTCAGCCCTTATTTATTTTTTATATATTTGGAAAGACTGAATATTTTGCTATACAATTAATATACATTATTATTAATCCATTCTGTTAATCTGATATATATATATATATATATTATACGGTGTTTAATAAGAAGAAAAGAAAAGACAAACGCATCGAATGTACATCAACCAGAGTTTCTAAAGCAAGATTTTAAGGCCTAAATGAAATGAGACATTCATGAATAAGAAATTCTCACTTTATCTGTTGATTTTTCTTTTCTGTTATTAAACTAGAATTGAAGATAATGTACTGTCCTAACGCGGTAAAGTCTAAACTTAGGGCTAAAGTGAAAGTATTTTATTTTTTTAATTTTTTTTAGAAAATAGTGAAAGTATTTTCCAGAAGGACTAGTTTTCAGATAAATAATCAGAAAATAATTAAATTTGAGCAAAAAAAAATTTGAGAGACATCTTAAACATGTGCCGAGCCACTATTAGATCGATCCATATTTCAAAGAATTTGGCCGAATTACCATCATTATTAAGTTTTTCTCATTTTACACAAAAATACTAATTTCATTTAAAATGATACTAACGTGTGTGTCACTCAATTCTTTTTTACCATCTTCGATTAAGACACGATAATTTAATTAAGAATTTTTTTAATAACTGAAATACATTTAGTTAAAGTTGTTGTGAATGACTAAATAATTATTAAAAGATGTCTTACTTAAATTTTCATATTTTAATCGAAAATTTGTCTGAAATTGTATTGAAGAAATAGTGTGAAGAATAATACAATATTTGCACAAATTAATGGAATTTTGAATGAAGTTAGTGTATGCTCAAATTCATATATTCTTTAGTTTGTTATCAATCAACTAAATTGTTCATCAACAATTGAAGATTTTATAAAAATTAATTTAAATTTGAAAATTTAAACCTTCAATGTATATACTATAACACGTATATATTAACCAATTTGGGCATTTCTCTTCTTTTCACTATCACTTCAGTGCCTAGAAGGTTAACACATTTGTAGATAAAAAAAAACGTTGTAAAACTAGAAGCAAAATTGTTAATGATAGTAAATTTTTTATTCTATAATCAAAGTATTTTTAAATTTTGAAAATATAAAGTGAACATTAATATAATATTTACACACTCGAATAAGTGACACTTTAGACAAAATTAGTGTTTTGGTCCAAAACGAGAAAAAGAAAAAGTAATAATATATATATACACTAGAATTGTAAATCAACTGAATTGTTCATCGTGATAGTGAAAATTTAATCAACTTCAATTTAAATTTGAAAATTTAAACCCGCAATTAAAAACTATATACACATATTTAAAAAACCTAAAATCATACGTTTGATCATAATACATAAACAAAAACTATCGTTTACATGCCTTAAAAAAAAACCAACTCACATTCCGTATGCATCACTAGACAAAAAATTGCCGTTGCAAAACTAGAACCAAAATTGTAAAATAGATAAGCAATTTGTTTGATTTCAGGGTTCCCTCAGAAGACGATATTCGACTCTCTCCACGCGGAAGGGCACGACTTCGGGGTCTACTTCCAGAACATTCCGACGACTCTCTTCTACCGGAACATGAGAAAGCTGAAATACGTGTTCAAGTTCCACCCGTACGGCCTCTCCTTCAAGAAGCACGCGCGCGAAGGGAAGCTTCCGGCGCTTTCCGTGATCGAGCCGCGTTACTTCGACCTCAAGGGCTTTCCCGCCAACGACGATCACCCCTCCCACGACGTGGCGCACGGCCAGAGGCTCGTCAAAGAGGTCTACGAGACTCTGCGAGCCAGCCCGCACTGGAACCAAACCCTGCTCGTCATCACTTACGACGAGCACGGAGGCTTTTACGATCATGTCCCTACGCCCAACGTCGGTGTGCCGAGTCCCGATGGGAACACGGGCCCGCCGCCCGCCTTTTTCAAGTTCGATAGACTTGGAGTTCGGGTTCCTACTATTATGGTCTCTCCTTGGATCAAGAAAGGGACTGGTGAGCTCTTTTTACATGTCAAAATTTAAGATTATACTAGGTAGAAAATACAATAATGGAAAGATTTTTTTAGAATTTACCCTATTTACTATGATTAAGTTGTTTGATTTCAGTTGTTCACGGGCCACAAGGACCAACACCGAGCTCGGAGTTTGAGCATTCTTCGATTCCGGCGACAATTAAAAAGATCTTCAATTTGAGATCAAACTTCTTAACCCACAGAGACGCTTGGGCTGGCACTTTCGAACACGTCGTCTCCGATCTAACCTCCCCAAGAACCGACTGCCCCGGTAACTCAACGCCCCTGATCTCCGATCATTGTTCTATCAAACACTATCTTCATAATAAAATGGTTATTTATGTTAATAATCGTCCGAAGATTACAAATTAAATCACTGTTAATTTTGACGTAGATAGCCACCCTAAATTATTTGTACACCCAAAAAGTTTAAAATAATTCAAATTAATTTTTACTTACATTTTTCAATCGGAATATAAAATTAAATATTTTGATATTAATTAAAAACAGATTGAAGTCAGTATTTGCTGATCATTAAATAAAAATTTCAAATTTTGAAAAAAAATCTCAAACATATTTCATATACCGCGTATAACAAAAAAAACAAACAAGTAACAAAAATTCATAAATTTCGACGTCACATAATCGGTTTGATTATTTAGGAAATAAAAACTCATAAATTTCGATGTCACATAATCAGTTTTATTATTTACAAAAAATAAATGAAATGTCAGATATATCTCGATTCGTGATGTTTTAATGGCTGGCTTTGCTCGTGGCAATAAGTTGTATTATTGTCATAAAAATGATTAAGATGAGCATTAGAAAACCTTGATTGATTATATCTTAGTCAGTGTAATTATTGCATAATTTTGAGCTGTGGCAGAAGTGTTGCCGGAGGCGACGACGCTGAGGAAGACGGAGGCGGAGGAGGAGAGGGCGTTATCGGAATTTCAGAGCGAGGTGGTGCAGCTGGCGGCGGTGCTGAACGGGGACCAGTTTCTAAGCAGTTTTCCGGACGAGATGGGGAAGAAGATGAGCGTGAAAGAGGCCGATCGGTACGTGAAAGGAGCCGTTTCGAGGTTCTTGAGAGCCAGCAAAGAGGCCATCAATTTGGGTGCTCATGACTCTGCCATTGTAGACATGAGATCTTCTCTTACTACCAGATCATCCACTCCATGATTCTTCATTTATTTTTATTTTTTTAAGTTGGTCTTGTATTCATTCATTATTCTAGAATTAAAAGCTTGGTCTTTTTTTAGTTCATTGTTGTACTATATATAGATAATTTGGCATCTTCAATATATGGGATAAAAATACCTGATTTTATGAGACATTACCCTTGCACTCCATAAGTCTATAAACATCTTGTTATTGAAAAGGGAAAGTGTATATATCCTGAATTATAATGCAAAACAATCATGAACTATCAATCTTCTTTATCGACTAAACCCCACAAATAATCATATTACCTGATTGGAAGAAACATAAAGAAAAAAAGGAGAGTAAAGAAGATTGATGTTGAAGTAGTTATAAGGTGCACAGAAATCGCTTACTTTTACTAATTATTGTACAAAGGCAGATAGATTGATGACTTTAGCGAACATAAAAGGTACATATATTTGTGAACAAAGCATGTGGGGACATCTAAAACATGAGTTCATAAGCTTTAGCCATATGGGGTCTGAGAAATTACATTTTTCATCAAATTTGTATTTGACATTTTTTGAAGAGACCACTTCTGCAACAAACATGAATTTGTTTCTCGATTTTTTTAAGGAAGAAAAAAATTGATTCTCCATAGCCATTCCCTAAAGTCCCGACCAAAAGAATCGATGATTGATTAAATTGCAGGTCAGGAATCCTAAATAAAATCTACAATTCTGAACTCATAACCATTTCGAAGTTCACAAGAGTGAGCTTATTAGCTTACCAGAACGGGTTAACCAAACTTTTAACAATAATTCTGGCACTAGAAACCCAAATATAAGTTAACGAGTCCAAAAATAAATCTTCTTGAATAGTATTACTGAAAGAGGCTGGGAAGTAACAAACTAGTAAGATATATTCTTGTGAGAAAGGAGTTCAGAATAGCTATTGAGCTAACAAAATATTCATACTGGTATTTTATGCGCTACATAATGCTCAAAGTCAAAACTAGATTTTATATTTTCCGATCCTTTGTTGTCTCACATTTTAGTTCGCCTTCACGTCATATTTCGGATCCGCGACTACGTAATGATAGGCAATCACCAGCCCGAATATGAAGATGCCAAGGAAATTGGCAATGAAGCCCAGGTCCTGATCATCAATCATTCTGAAAAACAACGGTACAAACAAAATAAGATAACGACAACTATACTCAATAGAAACTTCTGTAAATCTTACTTCCGCAAAAGAAAAGAAGAAAATGAAACCTAACGTTCTTGCTTGGGATTTAGTCTCCGTTGTTAGTGCCTCAGAAACATACCCCATAAAAGTGGAAAAATTGAAAATTCGAATATGAATCTGATAAATTGAGTCTAAATCTACCCATAATGCATAAACACACTAGTAAATTGAAAAGCTTAAAATTAAGAAAAACTCCTTTATACTGGCCCAACAATTTGACTATGTAATAACAAGCCATTTTCTTTTACTTTACCTAAATATAACTACATATTTTCACCACCTCCGATCTCTAAAATCGAAATTAAATCATGTTCATTCTGATTATTTTGTGCAAATGAAATCATGGTTAAAATAATAGTGTATAATGAGACACGATTATTAGTTCATTTTCTACAGCTAATTTACAGAAGTGAACAAAGAATGAGCACAGTTTCCGAAACCAGAGATTATTTAAACTAACTCCTATCAAGGTTTTGAAAAACGTAAAGATCGTACGCACTGAGGCGTGGAAATGGTAAAACGCCTCAGTAAAATGACCTTGCTTGAACACCGCTTTGCAGATTTACATTTACTTCTATTCAGTTTCAACTAAGAAAAACATCTATGTTTTCTCTTCTTTTTTTCCCCTAAATTTCAAAAGTCAAAACCCAGGACAAAATCCCCTGAATTCTATACATACGAACAAAAACCATGATCTAAGCCCTAAAATCAGAGAATGCTCTAACTGGTATGTCTCGATTAGACTAATCCAAAGACGAAATTTGAAATTTAGACGATTTCAAATCGCATGAACTAAAAACACATCAATTGTATATTTTTCGCAATGAAATAGGGAATTCAAGCAATACTAATCCACTAAACAAAATATAAAACTGAAACTAAGAGTTTGAACATTACCTGGGAGAAGGCGAGACGACGAGCAATTGAGAGCGATCGCTTGAGGTTTTTTTTTTTTTTTCCTTTTCTTGAGCGGATCTGATCGTACAGGTATCGCTTACTAATTTTTAGATTTAAGAAGAGAACTATATTTTTATTGTCTTTCTTATATGGGATAAACGGTATAATTGTAATTAAAAACATATTAATTGCTGTATAATTAACAGTAAAAAAATTAGTTAATATAAATTAACTAAAATAAATTGATAGATATTGACTAATTTACTCTTACAAATATAAAAAACCGTTACAATAATTGTTTATTTATAGCGAATAAATAAGCACGAAAATAATAATTCTCTCTCCTAAACAAACGCATGTAGGAAAAAAACAAAATGGTACAAAAACATATCTAATAAGTAACATCTAATCAAATATGACTATAAATTAAATTAATGAAAAAGTTTGATCAAATTACAATTTCAATGTTTCCTTCTATTAATTAGAGCAATTTCTTTTATATTGAGTTATTAAGTAATATCGCTCATACGAGAATTTTAATATAACCAAAGTTTGCTCAGACCAAAATTTAACGTGAAAATTTAGACGATTTTATTCGAATTTAATTATCACATAACTCTCTCATAATCTTATAACTACGCAGTTTTACATCTATCTTTTCTCTGTGTCTATTCGTGGTTTTGTATGTACATTTCCACTTTTAATTTCGACGCGAGCGACAACGACATTCAACTTCGACAACATGTGCTTGTCCCAATACATCACAGCGTCGTCCAGTCCCCGTCGCGTCGAAATTGAATTAAAATTAAATTTCTAAATTAAATCAACTTACAAAATCCTATAAAAGTTTTAATTTACTATAATTTACAACATATTTTCATCTTGTAAGCTCGAAAAAATGTCCAACAATTGTTCGAAATTCTCAAAAAATGAGACAGAGTACAAAATAATGAAGAAATAAATGCTAATTTCGAAAGAGATAGAGGAGGATATAATTAATTATCCAATATTATCATTGAATAAAGAAATAAAATAAATTTATAAAATTATAAGATCACACTTAATTTTAGTAACTAAATTTTGATTTATCAATTTTAAACCGACGCTTTAATGATATTGACTTATGAAAATTTAATAAAATTCAGTTTTGAAATTAACAAATTTTAAATTTGGCCGAGAATTTGAAGAAAAAAAGTGTAAAACCACATGATTATTTGATATGTTATGTTAGCATTAGAGTCATTCACACAAATTTAACAAAATGTTGATTAATCTACCAAGGTCATTCCATTTTTTGTTCTATATTTAATTATATAAAGAGTTAGTAGATATAGTCTATAGACATCTTATTGTTTTATTCTTCTAATATTTTTCAATTTTTTTTAAAGAGCAAGATGATGATATAGATTTCATTATGCAATTTTTTATCAAGCAAGATGGTCGTATACGGTAAATATATTTATCTTTTCTTCATTATTCCAAACTTTTTTAGTCAATACATAAAATATAATTGAAAGCAAAATTAGATTAACTCTTTAATTTGTGAAGTTAAAAATTATTATACCAATTTTAACGTATTGAACTACCGATTACACCTTGTTTACATTGAGAGCCAATAGGACTAACATTAAAACATTGACACTTACAAATAAAAACACGACTAACATCAAACATATATAGGATAATTTGAATATATACTTATCTAAATTAAATTAAAGTAAATTTGAATACACCTAACATTTTGTAAATACTATTATTTATAATTCAGACAGCGTAATAATTATTTGAAACACAAATTTGAAAACTTTCAACTAAGATAATGCAGTGATATATCGAGACACTGAATCTAATCAATCGATTACAATCATATGATAAATTTATAACTTTAGCATACGGCACACAATTATTTTAAAACACCTATTTTAATTAATATTTAGAACCATAGACCTCAAAATCATTTATGAGCACAATCAAACTCATGATTTATGAGTAAATACTAAATGAAAATTTTAAAACCATACTCATAGAATCAAATCTTACAATTCATTATGTCAACTATAACAAAATTTCATTATGTTTATATGAGGATACAAAAATTATATAAAATAGCAATCCACTCTATAACAACTATGGTATTTTTTTTTTGTTTTCTTTTACAAATATATTCAATTGTAAAATTAAGGAACTATCAACACTAAATTCGACACATAAAAAAGAAAAGTTTTAATCGGTTCACAATAATCAGTCCATATTTCTCTTTTAGCAAATAAATCTAACAAATGACGAATTCACAGTCAAATCGGCCTTAAAGTCTATCTTCAAAGTCGAAGGTCAAATCAATCTTGTTTGGAAGCACATGAACAGCCTAAAAATTAATGAAAGAAAGCTTATTTCTTGTGAAATTGGCCTCAAATTGTTTTGGCGTGAACTCACTTCTTCATCGTTGTGGCATTGATTTTTTCAGACAGTTATCGTTTCTGTAGGTTACAATTTGAATCAATGAGCCACGTTTCTTTTATATTTGATTGGGCTTCTAAATTTTGGTTCATCGCTGGAAGTGGTAAAATGTGCAATTGGGATTTGGACGCGAATGGTATCGACATCATTGCAGAAATCCTAAACGTGAATTCTATAAAAAAAAAATTGACAAAAAGTTGGAGAAGATGAATTCGTAGTGAGATCTTGGAGGAGATAAGGAAATATGGATTACATAAACAAATTCACATTCGATAAAATTTTAAAATTCCAAATTTTTTTAAACCGCATTAGAAGTTCAACCGAAGAGCACCTCCAAGCTTTGAACTCCAAAAACCCCTACTTCTCATGTTTGTAATCTTCCTAGTCGGGCCTCCTGGTCTAGGCCCTCGGATGAATGCAGGTCCGGCTCTAGAGTTGGAGAGGCCCAAAGCAAATTTAATTTTTAGGCTTCTATTCAAGTAATTTAGGCCTTTTCAATACACTATTTAAATAATGTAGGCCTAAAAATTATTTAAAATTTGGGAATTTTTATTATCTAATTTAAAAAAAAAATAATGAGGCCTAAAACAATTGTTTTGATGGCCTAGGAATAAAGTCGACGGCATCATAGTAAATGTTGATGCTCTTGGTGGAAGTGGTGGCTAGGAATCCAGAAGGCCAACCTCTTTGGATGTGGATGGGCCCGGTGGTGGCAAGCTCACTGAAAGAAGCAAAGTTGAAGGGTGTATTCCTTGAAGTCCTTCTAGCCAAATTCAGGGGTCACCGACTAGTATCAAAAGAAGCCGATTCATGGATGTACTGTATGTGTTTGAGTATATTTGGAATAAATTTGTGACCAACTTACAGCCGAGTTAGGCTCTTATAATTTATTTTTGAAAAAAACGAGCCTCGTTAAAACCTCTTCGTCCCGGGACAGGAAGGGGAGAGGAAAGAGCGCCCACAAACTTCTTAATTCCTTTTTAAGTTCACTTTGTCCCGCACAAGGAGTGGGACTTTCCCATCGGCAATCATGCGGGAAAAGTTGGATACAAGGGAAAGCTTAGATAACTTATGAGCAACCTCATTGTACTCACATCTAACCCAATGAAAGTTACAAGAATCTAGCTCCCCAACAACATCTAGAATTTTTGTAAATAAATACATCACCCTCCAGTCTGGAACATAACTCCGATCTCTCAAGCACGACATCAAGGGCTTATTATCCCCCTCAATGATTACTCTGCCATATCTATAGAAAGAGCACAATCTGACGGGTAACTCCACCCCTCTCGCTTCAGCCTCCACCACTGAATCCGCTTCGATCAGACTGGTCCACATCCACAATGACTCTCCAGAATCATCTCTAGCAATCAACCCCACCGATGTGATCCCTTACTTGAAAAAGGCGTCGGTATTGACTTTAATAACACCCGGGTCTGGCCTCGACCACCCTCTCCTCTCAACATCGCCTCCCTTCTTCTCTTTGGAATCTGAACGCCCTCCGCTTCTCGTAATCTCCTAAGCTATGTGCCTTACCCTCGCCAAAAAAGTTTCCAGATTAGGCTTCTCACCATGGTGAGTAACCCTATTTCTGAGACATCAGACACAATCCACAATCGCGATAGCCCGATGAAATCAGCGAATCCTTCTTATCCCCTGCAATTAAGCTTCGATTGACAGCGTCGTTACATTCGAGGATAGCACTCAAAATATCTCCACCTGACTTCCATCCTTCCCAGTCCCACTGAATACCAAGCCCCGCAACCAAACAAATTTTGGCCACTAAATCACACCCAAAGAAGATGTGTTTCAATGACTCTGGCCCGTTGCTGTAAAAGGCACAAGAATTATACGACTCCGGAAAGCATTTATGAAGGCGTAGAGCTGTAAGGAAGCATTGATGGCCCAATCTCCAAAGCGTCATTTTATACCTCGGATTAATGTCAAAACTCCATATCTTAGCCCATATAAGATCAGTTGGATAAAATGCAGATCTCTTTTTCTCCAGGTACGCCACTTTAGCTGAAAACTTCCCACTCATAGCCGAAGGACAGATTCGAAAATCACGCTTAGGGTCCGGGAGACGGGATATTTTTAAAATTTTCGCTACAATACCTGGATCTCTGATTAGCTTAACTTTGCCCAGATCCCAGACCCTAGAATTTGGCCTGAATAACTCGCACACCTTGGCTGACTCTGAGAAGCTCAACGCCATCGAGGGAGAGATTCTAGACGACGAAACCCAGAAATCCTTGAAGATTAACGTATCTCGACCATCTCCAATAACATCCCTAGAATTTTCGACGATGAACTCTCTTTGGCTGAGAATGTCTTTCCACCCATTTGAGACTCCTTTCTTCTGATGCGAATACAAAAAACCATCCGGACAATATTTTCTGACAAAATCCTCACCCAGAGTTTATTATTATTTGATGCCATATACCACGCAAGCTTTGCTATAAAGGCATTATTGAATTCATTTACGTCACGAAATCCCAAACCTCCAGTACTCTTCGATTGACATAATTTCTTCCAGTTCATGAGAGACAAATATCTATTGCCTGAGACTTCCCCTGTCGACCAAAATTCTCGCGCAGCCCTCTCAATACCCTTACAGAAGGACGTTGGGAGCTTAAAGGTTGACATGCGTAGGAAGGAATGCTTTTAATGACTGTCTTAACTAGTGCCGTTCTCCCTGCTCGGGATATGGATTTCGCCATCCATCCTTCGAGCTTGTTGTGGACCTTCCTCTTCAAGCCTTTGAAATTAATAAATCTGTTCCTCCCCAGGAAAAGAGGATTTCCTAAATAAAAAAACATCAACGTTGCACTCTTTCTGTTGGGATTGGTGCCCACAAAGGAGATATAAGACACTAAAATACATTTGTATTTAATTTTGCTGAGACATTAATATAATTAAATATTCATTCTTTATTATGTTTGTGTTTATGTATAAATACATCTGAAACTGTCATCAACGAAAGGGGTGCTACGTATAGACTTGACAAGATAGCCCCTTGTGTCTAATTTAAATATTTGTTCGTAATCTTAAGATTGATAGAGCAATTGAGTCTAAGTTATGATTGTTTAAATGAATCATGATATCCTATCTTGTGATATAGAGAGTTGTGACTCTGTGTTTCATTCATCGAATAGGAACATTCTTTGATTAAAACATGTGACATGTAAAAACAGCTTACTCTATGTTTTTCTCATTCACAAATAACAAAGGAGTTGGTGAAATATAACTCAAGTGGTAAAACGGTAATTTTACATTTCCCTTAGTTAATTATACACATGAAGGGTAATATCATAAAGTACTTCGTGGATCGTGTGAAGAATTGTTTTATCACATCAAACAAAATATACGCACATGAACTTAGAGAGTCTTAATATTAGTCCTTTAGTGGAATCGACTAATATTAAGAATTAAAATACGGAAAATTTTTGTGAAATTTTGAGTCCGATCTTTATTCTAAAGTTTCGTTCATGTGGGTCCATAAGGTCTCAATGATTGACTCTCGGACGAGATTTTGGTGAACAAGAAATGATTGATTTTCTCATATTTATTATTATATTTATTTAACTAATCATATTATGTTATTATATTGATAATAATATAATTTGATGATTCAAATAAATAAAAGATGAAAAGAAATATTTTCTCGTTTCGTACTACATTGATTAGTATGAAAATAATTAATGACTTGTCATTAAATAAATGAAATGTTCTAAATTAATTAAATATTATTTTAGAAATAAATCAAATAAATTTGGGAGATAATTAAGACAATATGGCCGGCCAGAATAAGAGTTTTATGGGCTGGAAAAATTGTTTAAACTCATTAAAAGGAGTTTTGGGCTTAAGTTTGACTGATGGGTCTTAATAATAAATATGAGAAAATCAATCATTTCTTGTTCACCAAAATCTCGTCCGAGAGTCAATCATTGAGACCTTATGGACCCACATGAACGAAGCTTTAGAATAAAGCTCGCACACAAAAGTTCACAAACTTTTTCCGACTTTTAATTCTTAATATTAGTCGATTCCACTAAAGGACCAATATTGAACATCTATAAGTTCATATGCATTTATATTTCCATTTGATGTGACAAAACTATTCTTCACACGGTCCACAATGTATTTTACGATATTACCCTTTGTGTGTATCATTAACTCAGAGGAATGTAAAATTACCGTTTTACCCATGAGTTATTATTTCACCAAGTCCTCCGTTATTTGTGAACGAGAAAAACATCTAAGATGTCTCAACATGTCACATATTTTATTTCAAAAAATTTCTTTATTCGATGAATACCAGGCCTAGTTTAGTTGCTCACACTCTCATAATAGAGCATCGTGTGATACTAATGCTTTAGCATTGTTTCAACACAAATTCCATATCTGTGAATCACATATTTCAACGAAACAGTATTATGACACCAACCGTCGGGTCAATGAAACTTTACTTAGCCATTGCCCATTGACAAATCAAATGTCATAAAGTGTTACAAGAAGGTATGTACTCACTTCAGGATTTAGGTAATTACTAAAATATCCCTCGTATGTGAGTTTGAGGTTTCGAGAGATTAAACGTTTTATCTCGAACTTCAAAACTTCACAGGTCTTGTTCAATATCTTCATTAAGATATCAAGAATGAATTACAGAGTCACAACTCTCCATATCACAAGATAAGATATCGTTTAATTCATTCTAACAATCATTACTAAGAATCGATTGCCCAATCGATCTTTAGATTGTGAACTATTTTTTAAACTAGTCATAAGAAGGTATCTTGTCAAGTCTGTACTTAGCACTTCTTACGTTAATGATAGTTTTGTTGGCAGAGATGCCCACAAGAAGTTTTTTTATTTACATATTTGATGTAATATATAAATCTTTATAAAGTCCTTATTGTAATTTGCTGATTAAATTAATAAAAGTTGAAACGTTCATTCATTCCTTTTTAGTTTGATTGAAGATTTATGATATTCAATAGTCTTATAGTCCTTAATCAAACCAAACAATGTATGAAGACACAAATGTAGATTTGCGTGAACACACTCTTCATGGTTTGAGTAAAACGATATATTCGCAATCTAAAGATCAACGGACTATTGATCCCAGTATGATTGTTGGAAGAATCTATGTTGTCTGGTTACGAGGCATAGAGAGTTAGAAACTCTATAGTTCTTCCAGTGTATCTTACGAAGATACTGAATTGACCAGTGCACCTTTAAAGACAATAGAAGAACAAACTATTTATCATCTTCTATCTCAAGGTCACTATGTATGAATCGCATCATGCTTACCTAAATCCTGAAATGAGACATGTCATTTCATAGCATTAATAATCTCATTTGAGAAAGTCAAATTCTAGGTCCATTGCGTGATCTAGACAAGGCCTATTGGTGAAATATTAAGTTATGAAGATGTCATGAACCAACTATGTGAAGTCCTCATAGATATGGAATTCATGTACAAGATTGCTGAGATGCAATATATATCACCTAATGCTTTATTACTTGGATTGTGAATAAATGAAATTAGCAGTGTCCAAATTTAAGTAGCGACTTTATTGGGATGAAACAATGTGACTTGTTAGCTCATCGTCAATACATTGTTTCTAACTTATTCACAAGTACTAAAGGAGTTGAGGAAATAACAACTAGCTAAAGGAGTTGAGGAAACAATATGAACCAAGAACAATTCTTGGATCATAAGCTAATTCTCTAGATTAAATTTGAATCTATGTGCAAAATAAGAAGAGTATTTTCTAGAGAAAGAGAGAGAGAGGGTCGGCCACAATAAGGAGAGAGCAAGGAAAAAGTTTAACCTTCACATCTCTATGTGAGGCTCTATCTATAGGAGAAGGAAAAATCTATAAAGGTCAATTATTCATTCATGAATGAATAATGTATTCATGACACAATATTTGATTTTCCCCTCCCTTTTCCCTCTTGGTTTGGCCGGCCATATACCTTGCATTAGTGAGGAAATTTGTTTCCTCACTTAGCACATTTGTTTCCTTCTCAAGGAAATTCATTTTCCTTTTTCTTTTGGGAAATTATTCTGATAAGAAAAAGGAAATAAAACTCTCCTCTTGATGCTATGTTGGCCGAATTCTACCTAGGGGGGAGCATCTAGATGCTTCCTTATTTCTTTTTAAGACATTTCTTAAAATACCCATTGTAGAATTATAATTGCACAAATAACGAAATTAATTTCATAATGCCTTAAACGACTTTTCGGCTTTAGAAAATAATTTATATTTTCATCAAATGAAAATATTCAAAATCTTATTTTGACATTCACATCATTTTATGTCCTTGTGGACAAAAATACCCTTTATACATTTTTCCGAGAAAAAGTCTAGTTCAACACTTGAACTTATTTTGACTTAACTTCTAGTTTAACAATCCTACTCTAATGACCTATAATAGTGACCTTATGGATCCAAATGAACAAAGCTTGAGCTTCTATACTCGGACACAAAAGTTCTCAAACCTTTTCCGAGTATTAGCTTAATGTCGACTGACTCCACTAAAGAGTCGACACTGAGAATCTCTCGGTTCAAATGAATTTATTTTCCACTCAAATTCAACTTAATTATATTGAGCAGATCCATTGAATGTTATCTATGTTTACCCTTCATGAATATCATCAACTAGTTGGGATTTATAAAATTACTATTTTACCCTTCTAGTTGTTATTTCCTCAACTCCTTTAGTACTTGTGAATAAATAAGAAACAATGTATTGACGAGGAGCTAACAAGTCACATTGTTTCATCCAAATAACGTCGCTACTTAAATTTGGACACTGCACAGTTCATTATTCACAATCCAAGTAATAAAGCATGAGGTGATATACATTTCATCGCAGCAATCTTGTACATGAATTCCATATCTATGAGAACTTCACAAAGTTGGTTCATGACATCTTCATAACTTAATATCTCACCAATAGGCCTTGTCTAGATCACACATTGGACCTAGAATTTGACTTTCTCAAATGAGAGTATTAATGCTATGAAATGATATGTCTCATTTCAGGATTTAGGTAAGCATGATGCGATTCATACATAGTGACCTTGAGATAGAAGATGTTAAATGGTTTGTTCTTCTATTGTCTCTAAAGGTGCACTGGTCAATTCAGTATCTTCGAAAGATACACTGGAAGAACTACAGAGTTCCTAACTCTCTATGCCTCGTAACCAGGCATCCTAGATTCTTCCAACAATCATTCTGGAATCAATAGTCCCTTGATCTTTAGATTGCGAATATATCGTTTTAGTCAAACCATGAAGAGTTTGTTCACGCAAATCTACATTTGTCTCTTCATACATTGTTATGTTTGATTAAGGACTATAAGACTATTGAATATCATAAATCTTCAATCAAACTAAAAAGGAATGAATGAACGTTTCAACTTTTATTAATTTAATCAGCAAATTACCAAGATTTATATATTACATCAATATGTAAATAAACAATCTTTCAATAAAGACTTTACAAAGATTTATATATTACATCAATATGCAAATAAATAATCTTCTTCTGGGCATCTCTGCCAACAAACTCCCACTTGACTCAAAGAAGATGAGAGTAGTCCTTCATGCCTAATCCGTCTCGATGTTGGTCGAAGACCTTGTTGGATAGTGCCTTGGTGTAAGGATCTGCAAGGTTGTCCACCGTTGAGATCTTCTTCACGTCCACGTCTCCACGCTGCACGATCTCTCTAATCAAATGGTATTTCCTCTCAATATGCTTAGAGCGCTTATGGCTTCTAGGTTCGTTTGAGTTCGCAACAACCCCACTATTATCACAATAAAGTGTCATGGGCTCGTTGACATTTGGAACTACTTCCAAATACTTAAGGAATTTTCTAAGCAATAGAGCGTCTTTGGATGCTTCACAAGCAGCCACATATTCTGCTTCCATGGTGGAGTCAGCAATGCAAGATTGCTTGATACTCCACCAAACAACAGATCCACCATTTAGGATGAACACAGATCCTGAGGTGGATTTCCTGGAATCCTTATCCGCCTGAAAGTCGGAATATGTATACCCCGTCATAGTCAGGTCAGTACCTGAATATGTACGCATCAAGTTCCTAGTATTCCTAAGATACTTAAGAACATGCTTGACAGTAACCCAGTTCTCGGGTCCAGGATTTGATTGGAAACGGCTAACTACGCCAACTGCGAAACATATATCCGGTCTAGTGCACAACATAGCATACATGAGACTTCCTACGGCTGAAGCATAGGGAACTTTTCTCATGTCCTCAATCTCTTGTGCAGTCTTGGGAGACTGGTCCTTAGAGAGTGAGACTCCATGCCTAAAGGGGTTTTCACCCCTCTTGGAGTTCTGCATGGCAAAGCGATCCATCACCTTATCTATATAAGATGCTTGGGAGAGCCACAAGGTCCGGTTCTTTCAATCTCAAAAGATCTGAATCCCCAGAATGTATGCAGCTTCCCCTAGATCCTTCAATCAAACTGTTTGGCTAACCAGATTTTAACCTCAGATAATTTACATACATCATTCCCAATGAGTAGTATATCATCGACATATAATATCAGAAACACAACCTTACCCTCGTGTATCAATTTATAGACACAAGGTTCATCTATTGACTGTTCAAAACCGAAGCTTTTAACATTATCATCGAATATGATAGTCCATGATCTAGATATTTGCTTTAATCCATAAATGGATTTAAGCAATTCACAAACTTTGTCCTCTTGATCATTTTCCACGAAACCGTCTGGTTGAGCCATGAAAATGCGCTCGTCAAGATTGCCATTCAAAAAGGCAGTTTTGACATCCATATGCCAGATCTCATAATCGAGAGCAGCAGCTATGGATAGAAGTATACGAATGGTTTTAAGCATGCGACTGGCGAGAAGATTTCTTTATAATCGATACCTTCCTTTTGGGTATAACCCTTAGCCACTAGTCGCGCTTTAATCGTCTCAACGTTCCCATCTGGACCCCTTTTCTTCTTATAGATCTACTTACACCCTACAGGTTTAACCCCTTCAGGAAGGTCTACAAGTTTCCAGACTTTGTTGACATACATCAAATGCATCTCAACTTTCATGGCATCAAGCCAAAGGTTTGATTCAGAACCAGCCATCTCTTGGCTGTAGAAAGCAGGGTCATCCATATCAGCGACGGCTACGAGAGTGTAGCCATAGGACATGAACCTGTCAGGTTTTTCAAAAACCCTCCCACTACGTCGAAGTAATACTTGACGAGATTCTGAATTGAAAGGTTGCGTTTCAATTGGGGTAAGAACAGTTCTTACAGATGAGGTAGAAGCATCCTCACCCAACTTTTCTTCAAGCACAATTTTGCTTCTAGGTTTCGTATTCTTCATATAGTCCTCCTCAAGGAAACGAGCATTAGTGCTGACAAACGTTTTTTCGTCCTCAATACTATAGAATGTGAAACCTTTTGGTTTCCTTTGGATATCCAACGAACACACATAATTCTGACCTACTAGCCAACTTGCTAGTCTTTTGCCTTAGCACATGTGCAGGGCAACCCCAAATTCTGATGTGGCTTAAACTAGCTTTACGCCCAGTCCATCGTTCATAAGGAGTACTAGGGACCGTCTTAGACGGATCTTGGTTCAGAATATATGCGGCAGATTCGAGGGCATATCCCTAAAAGGAATTAGGGAGTGATGAGTAACTCATCATTGATCTAACCATATCCATCAAAGTTCGATTCATTCTCTCTGACACTCCGTTTTGTTGAGGTGTGCCTGGCGCTGTAAGCTGAGAAGCGATACCTTCTTCTTTAAGAAAGTCATCGAACTCTTCAGACAAGTACTCACCACCTCGATCAGATCGAAGGGTTTTGATCTGTTTGCCAGTCTGCTTTTCCACTAAAGCCCAAAAGACCTTAAATACGTTAAAGGTTTCGGATTTGTGTTTGAGCAAAAAGACAAATCCATATCTTGAGTAATCATCGGTAAAGGTAACGAAGTATTCGTGCCTGAATTTTGAGCAGACCACATACATCAGAATGTATTAGTTCTAGCAGCTCAGTGGCTCTTTGACCTTTATCTAAGAAAGGTCGTTTGGTCATTTTTTCCTTCTAAACAGGATTCACAAGTCGGCAGTGAGCCTATTGCAGAGGCTTTGAGTGGACCATCCCTCACAAGTCTCTTAATCCTATCTAGACTAATATGACCAAGTCTTAAGTGCCAGATATATGTTGATTTTATTAGATCAGAGGAGTCATTAAGTTTGATCCTCTTGGGTTCCCTAATTAGATCATTATCGATTTCAGTGTCTAAAAGCAAAGGTTGTGTAGGATAAATATAGTATAAACCATTCTTTAAACATGCATCGGTGACAAATGAATTGGAAAAAGTAATACGAATTCCATTATCAATAAACTTTAAATAATAATTATGCTCAACAATTTGAGCTACATATATTAAGTTTTTCCCAAAGGAAGGAACATAATACATATTATTTAAATTTAAAGTTCTGTCTTCGAAAGACAGTGTCACGGATCCCACAGCCTTATCAGACACCAAGCTCCCATCACCCCACTTGAAGCAGAAGTCGCCATCCTCTAAGCTTTTACTTTTCCTGAACCCATTCAAGGAACAACAAATATGGTTAGTAGCAGCGGAGTCAATAATCCACGATGATACATTATCAGCTACTAAACAAGCTTCGGTAATAAGTACAATACCTTTCCCTTTAGCCTTGAGGTAGGTAGGACAGTTCCTACGCCAATGTCCGGGTTCATTGCAATGGTGGCAGTTGTCCTTCGACTTGTCCACCTTTGCAGTCCGAGGCATCTTCTTCTTCTGAACCTTGCTAGGGTTCTTCTTGTCGGCTCTATGAGATCTCTTCTTAGGTCCAGAGGTGGAGACTCTGTGCTCAGTAGCATGAGCTTCTCTAGTAGTCCTCTTTTTCTTTAAGAGTCCCTCAGCGGTGTGAAGCTCCTTCATTAGCTCGGTAACAGTGTACCTAAGCTTATTCATGGAGTAATTCAGCTTGAAAGTATCAAAATATTCAGGGATAGTTTCCAAGATCATATCTATCTTGGTTTCTCCATCAATCTCAGATCCAAGGATTTCTATCTCGTTAAGATAACTTATGATCAACATCATATGTTCTCTAACGGGAGTCCCTGCTTTCATACGATAGTTCATAAACTGTCGTACCGCTTGTTGCCTAGCCTGACGCCCTTGCCCTCCAAACATCTCCTGGAGATTGTAGAGCATTTCATAGGCTGACCCAATATCACGATGTTGTTGTTGCAACACATTGTTCATCGACGCTAAAATATAGCATCTCGCAATCTCATCGGATCTGAGCCAGGCCGCAAGGGCATCCTTGTCCTCTTGGGTCGAATCATCATTCGTCTCAGGAGGAAATGGGGTGGTGAGTACCCACTTGTGCTTGTCCACGGTAAGTACAATATCTAGGTTATGTTTCCAATCTACGTAGTTATCACCTTCTACTTTGTTCGAGGAAAGGATAGTAGAGAGGGGGTTTAGAGACATTGTTGAAAAGTTGAAACAATTTACGATTAGTCTTTTGTTTAAGATTTTAAGTTTAATTTTATTTAGACAAGGAAAAATCCAAAGGTGTTATGAACAAAATGACACTTTACTCCTTCGAGGGAAGGCCGCAAATAGTCGCCTTTCATAAGTAAATGACACATCATTAATGCATAGTCATGATGTCAATACATCAGTGTTTGACTAGCCACCTTATAAAAATGTTTGATCACTCAAAAGTTTTCGCAGGGCCTCGAGGGAGGATTACTAGAGTTTGAGTCTAAGTGTGTAACCAACAACTTAGTTCGACAAGATCTACTTTGAAAACAATCCGCCGAGGGGAGGCCTTGTCTCATTGTTTCACTTTTGAACGTAGCTATAAAAGCAATGTTAGGAGCAATGCGTCTATGAGTACTCTCATTTAAGAGAGGGCCACGAGGGTGACTCTTAGTCCGGCGACATGTGCACTTCACATTAGTGTTGGGGATCGCGGGTTTCAAACAATAAGTACAACCCTCCCACTTAGTTTTTAGGAAAAATAAGGGGATACTGGATTGCAAACAAGTGCAATCCTCCCACTTAATTTTTGGAAAAATGGCACGTCTACTCTTGTACATATAGGAAACATATTTCCATTAGCAAAGAGAGATAGAGTGGATCACTAAAAAATCTCGTAAAACTAATATGTATATATATATATATATATATATATATATATATATATATATATCTTCATGGCATCTTCCTTCAAGGCGTCTTCATGGTGGTGGAGCGCGAGAACGTCGGAAATACACGATAGCATTAAGAAGGCGGGAGAAAGCTAGGAGTAGCAAAATCCGGATTAAAAAATCTGGATTCGCGGTATCCTCAGACTTAAAAGGTCATAAATGACACATCCGGTATCCGATTGAGCTGAAACTAATAGCATTGGATAGCTAACATCCGTACCTTTAATTTGGTTCAAGAACCACTAATTTTCAAGGTCGGAGCAAAGATTTATGCCCGTTTTACTGAGCCATAACAATTTGTCCAGAATTTGAAAAAATTAAAAGTACGTCGGATCTAGGTGTAAAGAGAAAGAGGTTTATTGAAAACATTTTAATAATATGTTTTGATTTCAATTGTGTGTTATAGTAACATATTAATAATTAAACACAACATAAAATAAACAACATAATATAAAACATTCAATAACTAATTTAAACAAGAAGTGCAAAGAACTAGTTTAAACTATGTATACAAATTTTCAAACTTGACAAAAAATTGATTTTGAGTATGCTAAACATAAAATAATTAAAAATTGTTTTTAACGTATTTATATAGCATATATAACAAGTGGAAAATCAACAAAAAATTAATTTTAGAGGTCGTACCAAAAAATTAAAATTTTCTAAGATCTAGTCTTTTGAAAAACCATTATTCAAGCAAATTTAGAAAATAAATTTTCTTACAATATTCCTATAATGATCGGCCACAATAGGGAGAGAGCAAGAAAAAAGCTTAACCTTCACATCTCTATTGAGGTTCTATTTATAGGAAAGGGAAAAACTATAAAGGTCAATTATTCATTCATGAATGAATAATGTATTCATGACACAATATTTGATTTTCTCCTCTCCTTTCCCTCTTGGTTTGGCCGGCCATATACCTTGCATTAGTGAGGAAATTTGTTTCCTCACTTAGCACATTTGTTTCCTTCTCAAGAAAATTCATTTCCCTTTTTCTTTTGGGTAATTATCCTTATAAGAAAAAAGAAATAAAACTCTCTTCTTGATGCTATGTTGGCCGAATTCTACCTAGGGGGGAGCATCTAGATGCTTGCTTATTTCTTTTTAAGACAATTCTTAAAATACCCATTGTAGAATTATAATTGCACAAATAACGAAATTAATTTCATAATGCCTCAAACGACTTTTCGAATTTAGAAAATAATTTATATTTTCATCAAATGAAAATATTCAAAATCTTATTTTGACATTCACATCATTTTATGTCCTTGTGGACAAAAATACCCTTTAGACATTTTCCGAGAAAAAGTCTAGTTCAACACTTGAACTTATTTTGACTTAGCTTCTAGTTTAACAATCCTACTCTAATGACCTGCAATAGTGACCTTATGGATCCAAATGAACAAAGCTTGAGCTTCTATACTCGGACTCAAAAGTTCTCAAACCTTTTCCGAGTATTAGCTTAATGTCGACTGACTCCACTAAAGAGTCGACACTGAGAATCTCTCGGTTCAAATGAATTTATTTTCCACTCAAATTCAACTTAATTATATTGAGCGGATCCACTGAATGTTATCTATGTTTTCCCTTCATGAATATCATCAACTAGTTTGGATTTATAAAATTACCATTTTACCCTTCTAGTTGTTATTTCCTCAACTCCTTTAGTACTTGTGAATAAGTTAGAAACAATGTATTGACGAGGAGCTAACAAGTCACATTGTTTCATCCAAATAAAGTCGCTACTTAAATTTGGACACTGCGCAATTCATTATTCACAATCCAAGTAATAAAGCATGAGGTGATATATATTGCATCTCAGCAATCTTGTACATGAATTCCATATCTATGAGAACTTCACATAGTTGGTTCATGACATCTTCATAAGTTAATATTTCACCAATAGGCCTTGTCTAGATCACGCAATGGACCTAGAATTTGACTTTCTCAAATGAGATTATTAATGCTATGAAATGACATGTCTCATTTCAGGATTTAGGTAAGCATGATGCGATTCATACATATTGACCTTGAGATAGAAGATGATAAATGGTTTGTTCTTCTATTGTCTTTAAAGGTGCACTGGTCAATTCAGTATCTTCGAAAGATACACTGGAATAGAACTACAGAGTTCCTAACTCTCTATGCCTCATAACCAGACATCCTAGATTCTTCCAACAATCATACTGGGATCAATAGTCCGTTGATCTTTAGATTGCGAATATATCGTTTTAGTCAAATCATGAAGAGTTTGTTCACGCAAATCCACATTTGTCTCTTCATACATTGTCAGGTTTGATTAAGGAGTATAAGACTATTGAATATCATAAATCTTCAATCAAACGAAAAAGGAATGAATGAACGTTTCAAATTTTATTAATTTAATCAGCAAATTACAAAGATTTATATATTACATCAATATGTAAATAAACAATCTTTCAATAACGACTTTACAAAGATTTATATATTACATCAATATGCAAATAAACAATCTTCTTGTGGGCATCTTTGCCAACATCTTGGGCATTATCTGACCTTCTTAACACGCTTATTTAGTTAATTTTCTACCATTACAACAAATTTTGGAATTACAGACAGAACATCAGATTTAGTTTTTAGTAAGTAAACCCATGTAAATCTACTAAAGTCCTCTACAATTGTCAAGAAGAACCTATGACCAGTGTGGGAGACAGTTTGAAAAGGTCCCCATACATCACAGTGTATTAATTCCAAAACATATTTTGTTGAAGTTACAGAATTTTGGAAAGGAAGTCTATGTTGTTTTTCCATAGGGCATATGTCACAAAGATCAGAAAGGTTACTAGATTTGAGATGTAGAATGTCTTTTAGTGCCAAGATTCTTTTGAACAATAGGTGTCATAAGCAGTTGTGCCATGTAGTTGTTGAGACCGAATTGATGAAGGTTCTTCTTCTCTTCAATCTTCAGCAGGTACAGGTCTCTGACTCGATCACCCCTGCCAATCATCTTCTTGGTGTTGACATCCTGTATGAAAAAGTTTAAGTCTGTGAATAAAACTCCCAACTGATTGTTCTTAGTCAGTGCACTTCCTGATAGCAGGCTAAACTTGAAATCTGGTACAAAAAGAACTTCATGAAGTAAAAGGTTAGAGTTTACTCTAATGTCACCAAATTGATGCACATGTATGGTGGTCCAATTAGGTAGTCACGGGATCTTGTTAATGGTGAAAGTGATGTGAACATTGATTCTTGATTGCAAATGTGCTTTGAGGCACCCGAATCTAATATCCAATAATCACTCAAATCATCATCAATTTCTAAAGATTTCACAAGATGGCAAGAACTTGTGATTGCGGTTGAGAAGGATGCAAGATTTGCATCACTGCTGCTCTTTGTTGGTGTCTTTGGCTGAGTGAGCTTGTTGGACAACAGAGAAATAATCTGATG
This sequence comes from Urtica urens, assembly GCA_958296335.1. Taxonomy (NCBI): domain Eukaryota; kingdom Viridiplantae; phylum Streptophyta; class Magnoliopsida; order Rosales; family Urticaceae; genus Urtica; species Urtica urens. The sequence continues at coordinate 9,755,803 of OY282531.1, forward strand.
ACATTGGTCATTGGTGAGTGAATTGGCCACCGCAGTCCTCACATCAGCTTTCGATTCAGAAGACCGAGTCTTTGACTTAGGCGTGAATCCAGGTGGGTATCCATGGATTTTGAAGCACTTGTCAGCGATATGGCCAACAGTTTTTCAATGGGTGCAATAAGACCTGTCTTTCTTGAACGGATTCTTTCCTGGCAACTCATCTTTGACAACCATCACCATTTTGTTTCCAGTCTCATTTTGAATCGACTCAGTCTTGAGAGCTCTGTGATCTTCTTCTTGAGTGACTAGGGAAATAACTTTGTTAACGTCTGACATCGGTTCCATGAGTAATACCTGACCTCTCAGCTGCGAAAAAGACTCACGAAGCCCCATTAGAAAGATCATTACGTATACCATTTCATTGAAATCCATTAGCCCCTACGCAGCTCCACATTTGCATCCATCGCACGTGCATATAGGTTTATAGCTCTGAAAATTGTCCCACAAGCATTTGATTGCTGAGAAGTGGGTAGTCACCGATTTCCCTTCTTGCGATGTGTTGACCATTCCCTCGAGTGTTGAGTAAATCTTGGGTCCATTTCTTTTGCAGTATCTCTCTTGCAGCTCTCTCCAGAAATTTTCAGCTTTATCCCTAAATTGGATGTTCTTGCCGATTTCTTTGGATACATAATTGATTATCCAGGAAACCACGATGTTATTGCATCGTTGCCATGAGTTGACGTGGGGTTCACCAGGATTTGGCTTCTCGATTGAGCCATCGATGAATCCGATTTTGTTCTTCACGGAAAGTGAGATCAACATTGACTTCTCCCAGTCTGGGTAGTTGACTCCAATAAGAATTTCAGTTACAAGAATCGCACCAGGATTATCTCCATGATGGAGATAAAAAGGATTTTCGGTCGGGTCTTTAGGTTGAATCTGCTTGACCACGATCGCAGCTGAGTCTTGACTCGAATCGCCGATTTTCCTGATAATGTTGGTGTCGCGACTCGCATCTGAGTTGAGTCCTTGATTTGTTTCTTGAGTCTCTTTTGATGAAACCATTTCGCAGTCAGATGAATCAACTTGATGCAGAGATGGTGATGTTTAGTTTGATGAAAATAGAATTGCGCTAGCGGAATTGCGCTCTGATATCATATAAAGTTTTGGAACTCAGACTATGATAGAAGATTAGTCTGAGTTGCAAAAGAATCGAAGAAGAGAATTGAGTCCAGAGTGAATATTTCTCATTGATTAAGTTGTAAGTAACAATTACAATACAATATATATACATTCACTCTTGACCTTACATGTTAGTAAAGTTGTTATAACAACCAACTTAACTAACTGCTATTAAACGTTTATGATTCATCACAACTAAACAAAACCATAATATACACGATTCAATAGAACATGTTCACTTTTTCTCTTGATCAAAACAATTCTTTTATAAACCGATAGAAAAATGGACTACACGTGTTAAAATATTAATTTCATAAGCAAATTGTCTTTTCGATTATTTTTTAGTAGCAAACTGATAATTCTTTTGAAGAAAATAGGAAAAACAGTAGTGAAAGTTATATTTTTAGTAATTCTGTAGAACATTTTGAAATATGTTTCAACTTCATATTTTTCTTTTAGCAAATAAACCAATAAAGTGTTGTATGATTATCAAATATAGGTTATAAATCATCTAAATCCATGACTAGAAGGAACCCATATATCACAAGTGTTTTTTTTTTTTTTTTTTTTTTTTTTATATATAAAACACTTGGATGACCCAATCTAAGATGGCACAAATAAATCCCATCATTAATCCGAATAGAAGTGGCGTGGAGACAATAAATATTTGAAGTATCCATATATGAATGCAATCCTTCGTCAAGAAGATACAATATTGCAGTATTGCTCCTATATAAAATTCAAAAACGTAACAATATACATGCAATAAACACAGAATTGCAACTACAAATTATTTGTTGAGCAATGTAATAAGCTATAATACAAAACGTTTATAGACCTGAGTTTACTTTTCCAAATATTTAAGAGAGAAACACTAAGTTGATTGATGGTTTGAATTTGTTGATGAAGCATTTTCCAGAGTTGTTTAAATTTGAATATTTTAATAATAACTACTAAGTTGACTAACTAATTCCTATAATAATACTAACTGCAATAATAATAAATAAAATTACAATTTAACTTCTATGCAATAATAGCTTGTTCACTAGTACCAAAGAAAGTGCATAACATAATTCAAGAACTATTCTATTTCCTTCATATAAATCCTCAACTATAACAATGCTATTGCCTTAAAAAAAAACTATAACAATGCTATTCTCAAACGTCAAGCAAAATAAAAATGGTCACAAGATTTATTTTTTTTGGTCACAAGATACCATACATGTTTTGGATAACTGATGATTTAGATTATTAGTCAGAATCGCCCAAATCACTTTCGTCTCGTTTAATCAAAGATGAATCGTCCGAATCACTTTCATCGATCTCACATCCTTCTAGCTTCGATTCGTCTTTTTTGACCGCTGATGCTTTTTTCTTTTTGTGCTGATTCTCCGGCGCCTTGTCTTTGACTATTCTAAGCTGACCTCCTTCCTTATTTGCAGCCGTGGCTGCTTTTACTTCGTTGCATTGGTTTATGAACTTCGTCAATTCCTGATCACAGTCAAACCCAAACATGCAAGCTCACACTATCAATCGCTCATATCGCACAACATTCCCAAACGAAATTATCGACGTAGCAGTTTCTAAAGAGTCAGAAAGATCTTGCATTCGGGTAGTATATCCTAGAAATAAGCCGGTTCTTAAACTGAGAAAAGATAATATTGAAACCTTCAAAGCCTCTAAATTTTCATCTTCTTGTTATACAGTGCATTTAGACTGTTCTGTTTTCGCTAAACTACAACAGAAATTTTATAAGAGAATCTTTTCTCAATCAACTATAAAACAGCATTGGCTATTAAACATGGAACTAAAAGCTTGGATGTGAGAACCATACACAAAAGGTCCAATTAATCAATATCAGAAGTGGTAAAACTAACTAAATCTGTGGATTTTCTGTAGATTATCCCATAAAATTATATTTTTCTTCTAAAATCGGAACTAGCTTTTCAAAGGCCAAAGACTACTCCACATACTAGATATGAAGTAGAGGAAAAAGAATTTGTAGCAAAAAGAAGAAGAGAAAAACGAGGCATACTCTATCGGTTTCCAATTCGCTTGTGGACTTCAAAGGCTTCACGGCTCTCCTTCCTACAAATACAGATAAAAAAATTTAAAAAAAAATTCACGTTATCTAAGCGAATTTGATACAGGAAAAAATTAGTTCTTACCTTTGCGAATATGAACAGATTTTCCATGGCGGTTAGGAGGAATTACTTTCCTCTTCTTTTGACCTTTGAACAGCTTGCTCGTCTGAGTCATCTCTTTCTCTGGTCTTCTAGAATTCCTGCAGAAATTTGGAATGAGCTTGATTGATTCGAACTACTCAGATCGTGGAACTTTAATAAATCGGAGATCGTCGTCGTAAGCCCCAATTTACCTCTGATTATACGGTTAGGGTTTTGCTTGGCCTCTGACTCGCGCGAAAAAATTGAGAGAGAAAGTGGTTTCTGTAGTTTTTGTGGGCTTCTGAATAATTAAAGCCCATTTAAACCTAATTCCACTTTAAATCCGACTTCTACATATTGTTGCTTATAACCTTGTTTCTAGATAGTTTGTCGTTTATTATCAATGTCGCTTCTAAGATCTTCAAAAACAATCAAGAAATTCGTCGACAGCAGGGTTCGAACCTGCGCGGGCGAAGCCCAACAGATTTCAAGTCTGTCTCCTTAACCACTCGGACATATCGACACGTCTACACCCATGTATAATTTAACGTATTTATACATATTCCTTATCATAAAACATCAACTGGGTAGAGATAGTAGTAGATTTACAACTGAATTAACGGACGTGAATAAATGGGTCATCATCATCACCATCTTCTTCTTCTCCGACCCTCGATATCGTCTCTGTACTCGCCGGCGATTAATGCTTCTCTTAATACTCCTCAGAGACCCGCTAAATCAAACGTTGAAAGCCCTTTTGCGAAACAGCCGATCATTGTGCCTACTCTGATCTCTCTGGCTGTCACGGCAACTCTAAGCTCGCCGTTGACTTCTTCGGCGATCCCTTCGCTCACCACAACTCCGTTCGCTCAGTCCAAGAGTTTACAGACCGGTCTTGAAAATGGGTGTGTCTCAAAATCGCTCAAAGTGTTAATCCATTCCACAGAAAGAATAAAACTTTTCTAGTGTTTTTTCTTTCTCATAAATGGGTTTTGGTCAGTTTTCATCGTTGGTTAGCTTGGATGCTTAGTTGTGAAGTTCCTTTTTGCTCTTTTTTTTTTCATGTTAGAAATTGAGTCTTTTGATTTCATCATCAAATATGTAACCTTTTTCACTTTTCTTTTTCTTTCCTCAGGAAAATCAGACCTTGCCCATCTATTAATCCCGGCTGTATATCGTCTAACCCGAAATCAGCCTCCTTTTCGATCCCGTGGATGATTCCGGAGAATTATTCAGGCAATGCAATGGAGGTTTCTTTAAAAACTTTGATCTCAATTTTTGATGTATTTTATTTTCCACATACTTTTAAGCCTTTTCCAATTCTTTTCTTTTGTGGGGGTGATAAATTGAGCAGAGACTTAAAGAAGCAATCTTGAAGACTCAAACTAATGTAAAGATTGAAGCTTTGGAAGATACCCCTGATGGTAAGTGAAATGAACCAACTTGATTGAAGTCTTTTCTTAGAGATTTTTTCTTTTTCTTTTTTGTGGGTGGTAATTAACGGAATTGATTGAGCACAGGCCAATACTTGAGAGCTGAAGTTTTTGGCGGGTTCGGGAAAGACGTGATCGAGTTTTTGGTGAAACGAGACGTGGTGGCTTATAGAGCAGCGGCGAAAAACGTGACTTATGTTTACCCATTTACGACGGCGTTAGGAAATTCAAAGGGACAAGAAGAACGGTTGAAGAGCATTGTCGACGAGCTCGGTTGGTATGCTCCGAGTTTTGATGCCATGGATTCTGAGTAAAAAGCTGTTTTTCTTCTCATATCTGTTTTAATCAGCTCTGTTTGCCAATATTTTTTGGGGTTCACTTTCTGATCATGTCCATAACTGTGTTACTCTTTTGAGGCATTTGAATTTTGGTTGATTTCTAGTTTTTTCTTTAACAAACAAATTTCCACTCCTTAACATTCCGGCGAAAAAGAAGAAGAGGGAGAGTGGAAGGAGAGAGGGATAAATATATAACGCCATTGATACATTGGCGACAGACAAGAGCCGTGGCTTCTCAAAAGGAAAAGAAATCATAATCATCAGAATTGACTGACCATTGACAAATGGAATGAGCCGTTTGGTTTGAAAGTCTACTGGACCAGGTGAAGGAAATGTTATCAAAATTGTTTTTGAGATAACTGATTCTTTCGAAAGTGAAAGTGAGTTTCCAAAAAGGCTAGATATTGACCGAACTGAAGTTGTCAATAATGCTTTTATTGTCCCATTCAAGAATTACATGGATATTGTTTCTAAATTTTGGAAGGAGAGTTCCAAAGACGACTCCTTAGTTTATTGATCCTGCGCGAAATAGAATTCTGTTTCAAAATTAAATTAAATGCCTAAACAATTATCACACATATACACTAAATTAGCTTATTTAAAAAGTTAAAAAAAGTGTAACTTTAGGGTAAAAAAAAAGTGCGGATTTATTTGTTTATTTAATAAAATTCACAAAATAGTTTAGTTAATAAATATGCTTCAAAGAGGTTTGTTTTCAAAAGGACTAAAATAATTACAATTAATAAGTTAGGAACATAAATTATGAAAAAGTTAGGGACTAAAAGTAGCCTAATAACAAAAGCTATGTGCCAATAACGAGAATATTGATGCCCCACAAAATCGTGGCATTGGCATTTGACTCATTGTTGCTCATTATATCAATATTAAACCTATATTTATATACGTTGCTAGAAAAGACATGTAAATAAATAAATAAAAACCTAATTAGTTGTACACTTAAAAAGACGCTTTTAGATATGGTCTAGTGGTAATATCACACTTTTCCAAATTAAAAATCGCGGTACAATCATCGCAAGCGAATGAAAATTTACATTAAAAGAAAAGGTGCTTCAACCTGACTCACAAAACTCGTTTCAGACTAACCGAGGATATTTTAGCTTAAAAATATATCACAATTTAAACTAGATTATTTATCAATTAAAAACTTGAACATATGGGATATCTATATCATATAAACATATATAATATAAGCTGTCAATGCATGTGTATATCTGTACATAAAATATCACAATGACCATCTACCATTCTCATCTAATCCTAAAAAATAATCAGATGCCTCACTTAGAGACGGTGGTGGAAATTGAGAAACAAATCACCCCATTGTCAGTTACAAACCAAATCAGTATTCCTTGCACCTATAATAATCAAAAGAGCCGTTGGATGATCAGTCGACCATAATCATGAGGTGGTTTATCAGCGAGGGATTCAAGGCTTTGCCGAAGAACAGATGGCTCGTTTTTGTGGCGGCAATGTGGGTTCAGTCCTGTGCTGGAATAGGATACCTCTTCGGAAGCATATCTCCGGTGATCAAAACCGCCATGGGATACAATCAGAGACAGATCGCCATGATCGGCGTCGCAAAAGATCTCGGAGACAGCATCGGATTTCTCGCCGGAGCTCTCTCTGAGCTCGTCCCAACTTGGGCTCTTCTTCTCATCGGAATCTTCCAGAACTTCCTCGGCTATGGAGCTCTATGGCTCATTATCACCAACAGACTCCCGAATATGCCTCTCTGGGTGGTCAGTGAAAAGAAAAGAAAAACAAAACCTGAATTTTCACTACATTTTTTCTTTTCTTGCGTCACAAGTTACCTCCTTTTTTTCTTCTCAGCTCTGTCTCTGCATCTTTGTTGGAACCAACGGGGAGACGTTCTTCAACACGGCGTCATTGGTTTCTTGCATCCGAAATTTCCCAAAAAATCGTGGACCGATCGTGGGTATTCTGAAAGGTTTCGCCGGGCTGAGCGGGGCGATCTTGACCCAGGTCTACTTGATTTTCAATGCGAAGAGCCAATCCTCGATCGTGTTCATGATCTCGATCGCTCCCACACTTGTCGTGTCAGCTATGATGCACGTCGTCCGACCCATCCCCGGGGCCCACAGGTATTCATAACTCATTTTTAACCATCAAACAAAAAAAAGTAAAAAAAATTATGGTTAGCGTTAGTCCCATTTCTTGACACAGGCAAATTAGATCTTCCGATGATACTAGCTTTGCAATCGTTTACGTGCTCTGCATCATCTTGGCGATCTATTTGCTCGGAGTGCTAGCCATAGAAGATTTGTATAGCCCGAGCCAAACTATGATCACGGTTTTCGGGTCAATTTTAATCTTCCTCGTGATTTTTCCGATAGCCATACCTTTGGCTCTCGTCAAACATCCGATTCTGTTGGAAGAAAACCGCGATGAAGAACGAGAGAGGCTCGTTTCTTCGCCCGAAAGGCAAGAAGACGAACATGACGATGGAGATAGCGAGAGCATCGTGATGAGCGAGGTCGAGGACGAGAAGCCGAGGGAAGAGCTCGAAGGTCTCTCGCGGCCAGAGAGGAAGAGACGAGTGGCTCGGCTGCAGGCTCGGCTGGTCAAAGCGGCGGCGGATGGGGCAGTTCGGGTCGGAAGGCGGGGCCCGCGGAGAGGAGAAGATTTCACGCTGAGGCAAGCGTTGACCAAAGCGGACTTTTGGCTCATGTTCGCCTCGCTCGTTTTGGCTTCAGGGTCGGGAGTGACTGTGATCGACAACTTGGGACAGATGACTGAGTCGCTTGGGTACGAAGATACCGCCATTTTCATCTCCATGATCAGCATTTGGAATTTCCTCGGCCGCATCGCAGGGGGTTACTTTTCCGAGATCATAACAAGGTGAAAGTGTTACTCTTTTTTTTGTAATTGGTTTCATGATGAAATCTAGTAAATCTTTAACATGGTATCAGAATTCTTATAGCTCAACTTAGCTTAAACAAGTAAAAGAAAGCAATCATCTTTTCTCATGGGGTTACTTTTCGATATCGATAACAAGGTTCAAAACCAAAGCAAATTATTTTACGCATAAATCATTGAAACCGAGGGCTAATAAGCCGGTCATTCTAAATAATCAAGCTGGACCGGTAAACCTCGACCATTTTGTTAAGGTCTCGCACAGAGAAACCAGCGATAAACCTTGTATTCTCTAAATTTTAACATTGGGATCAGAGCTTAACAAGCTAGAGTAGGTAAATATCCATCATGTTCAATGATCTTTGTAGTGATTTTCTTCATTTTGTGTTTCAATCAGAGACTATGCATTCCCGAGGCCAGTCACGATCGCTATATATCAGGCGATAATGGCATTTGGGTTTTTCTACTACGCAATGGCATGGACCGGCGAAATTTACGTCTTGAGCGTGTTGATAGGGTTAGGCTACGGGGCTCACTGGGCAATTTTGCCTGCTTCTGCTTCCGAGCTTTTCGGCTTGAAGAGCTTCGGAGCTCTCTACAACTTCCTCATATTGGCGAACCCCGTGGGATCGCTCATCTTCTCTGGAGTGATTGCCAGTGGAATATACGATTACTATGCCCAGAAACAGAACGCAGTTTCTGCAGAGAATTCTGATTCTCTCACTTGCTCGGGTTCGATTTGCTATGCTCTCACATGCAGAATCCTCTCAGCCCTCTGCATCATCGCAGCAGCGCTGAGCTTGATTGTCGTTTATCGAACAAGACGAGTTTATGCACAGCTTTATGGGAAAACCCTTGTTTAATTCATCTCTTTAAAACCATTTTCAGTACAAATAATAGGCATGGATTCTTTCTCATGTTCTATATTAGCTTTGAACAGTTCAATATTTAGCCATTTAATAGTATTATTATGGTTTATTACCCATCGTAGTAACTAGTAATAGCGGTTATCGCACTTTATTTAGAACTCACCATATTAACATGAAAATTATTTAGATAACAAGCAAACAAGGATCATAAAACTGAGGATAAAAAAATTATAAAAATTGAGAGGAACAAAAGTTGCATTCAACGAACAGTAAAGTCAAATTATATGATCTTGTTTCTGTCAATTGAACATGTTTAAAAACAAAAATTAATGTTCATGAAAACAAAGCTCTTTTGTGAATACAAAGCTACATCTATGGAATCCTCCTTCTAATAGCTTTATCCTCAAGAAGACCTGAAATAGGAACATACAACAAACGCCTGAGTAAATAGAAAGCTAAATTACTGGATTGGATTTGTGTCAATTAATCTACAAAGCATGTCACCATATCAACATGCACACGAGAAATCATTTGTGACAATTTAACGATCTAACCCCAGCTATGCTTCGAAGTTAAACCTTGAAATGCGTATATAGGAATCAACATGCAAACAGTATATACGTTGGAATTTTTTTGTCTAGCCAACACCGATTTATATATGATTCAGATCCTAAAAGATATGATTTATTTTGCCAAACATTATAAAACCCTAGACATTCAATTCAAATTTGATTCGAACCAAAAGAATTCGCATAATCTGAGAGAGATTCCGATCAGATCACGGAATTGACTATTCAACGAATCGAGATCGGAAGAAACATCTCACCTAACCGGATCCAACGATGATGTTGTTGATCGGGATGAAGATCAGCTTCACGAAGAAACCCACAAATCCCATCACAACGAACCCAATTGCTGTACGGAGAGCGACCTTGGAGAACTCTGAATCAAAATTAAATCAAATCAGCAACATATACTTACGAATCAACAACAAACAAAGACGAATCATATCAAACGAAACGAAAAACGAATCGAATTAGCGCAGATCTAAAAACAAACCTTTGCGATCGGGTTTGTGGCATCTCTTGACGAGACGAACGCTGTCCTTGGCGAAGTCTCTGAGGGGATCGATGACGGAGTCAATTGCTTCCATTGTTGCTGTTCTTCGGAATGGATCGGAGAGAAACGTGGAGAGAGGGAGATATATAAATAGAGAGAGCCGGAGTTGAGAGAGATGGCGTTTCCACGATGAAATAGTCAATGACGTGTTTCTTGTTTTCTGATTGGACGATTTTGGAATACTAAATTGTCGGCCCCTTTTCTTTATTGAGATCAGATAGAAATGTTTGGGCCGGACCAGTTTTAAACTTTCTAAATAATTACGAAAATAACGGTTTTAGGGTGTGACAATTCAAAAACAATTAATTAGATAATTATTTTCTACTAAATCTCTAAAGTTAATGGAGCTAAAAGAACGCTATTTTGTCCCTGAGAAGTTAAGGGATTTTTCTAATGTTATAGTTTTACAAATATGATATCGTATACAATACGATATAATTTTTTTCGTATCCTAATCTCGAATGTATTAAAAAATTTAAGGCGTTCAAAATTTCATTCCACATAAATCTAATTAAATTAACTCGTTTTAAAATATATTGTAGTTGGATAATATACCATAAGTTTTAGTAAGAATATCGTCAAAATTTTCCGAGAAAAATTAGAGCTAAATTGTTTTGAAAAAAATTAAACGTTTTGCTTGAGAAAAACAGATTTGGCTGTTTTTTAATCCAAAAGCTCGAATAGATATTATTAACAAAACTGGCTCGAGAGCTCTGGAGAAAAAGAAATTGTTAATAAAACCAAGATAGCATTTCCAAAAAGTTGTCATCTGGGTAAATTTTTTACTTGTTATGCTAAGAATGGAAATTAGTGTAGTTATTCGGTTGATTAATGAGTAACTTATGATACATCAAGAGAGAGACTTTTGTCCTCAAACAAGAAGAGAAGAAAGAATAGATGATGACGTGAAATATCATCTCAATTAGCAATTATATTAAGACGCCAAAAGACTCTGCACATCAGGCACTCAGTGAGTACTGATTAAGTAATCCGATCCAGAAGAAGAAGAAGAATAGTAAATTACAATTGAGAGAATATCAATAAAATATTCAGATGAACATGTTTCTGCACAGCTCGATAGTTCGATTTGTTTTCCCTTCAAACCGTGCAGCATTTCTGTCGGCAAATTAGCTTCTCCGGCTGCAAAATAAAACCTTTTTTTTTAATCATTTTCAGCATGATAAAATTTAAAAAAGGATCATAACAATAAACAGTTCATAAAACCAGAAATTTTGCATTCTAACCCAAACACACACAAAAATGGCAATCAAAACTTTAGCTTTCAACGGTTGGCAAAACTTTAGTCAGACAAAGATAGCACTCACATAAGCAAACAAAGAAAGAAAAAAAAACTATCAGCCATTTTGTTCCAAAATATCAAGTGCAAACATTCATCTGTGTGTTATTTTTTTACAAACATTGCTTTGTATTCAACATACGAGCTTAGAAGAACCAATTCGAAAACAGAAAAAAAAAAAAAGACACAAGTTTGATCCCTAAACAATTGGCAAAGAGAAACACACACATAAAAAATAATAATTCATCCTGGAAAATGAAAACCATCGATTTCTGTTCTCTGATTGATTTCCGAGCTCAAAATAAGACACAAAATCATGATACACTACATACAATTCAATCACCCATTCAATTCACCAGTCTTTTGACTCCTGAAATAAATTTACAAAAGAATCAATGTTCATCCCCCAAAATTCAGAAGACTATCCCTCGTTAAAAAAAAACACCCTAAAATCAAAATCAACAACCAAAAAGTAACTCCGTTCTTACCTTCTCGACTCTCTCCACTACCCATCGAGACCCCCCTGACCTCCCCCTCCGCCGCCGTAGGGCCCGCCGTCCTCCGCCGCAGCCTGCCAAACAGACTGCCACGCCTGCGACGGCGGTTGTCCGTACGCCGCGGGATCCGCCGGCCGTCCGATGATCATCCCGCCGGCCGTGGGCTGCCCCATCGGCGGGTAAAAGTACGGAACGCCGCTGGCGGCGCCGACGATTCCTCCGCCGGAGACGGCGTCGTCCTTGGGATCGTCCCTGGGGACGATGTCGACGAGGAAGTCGAAGATGTCGGTGCGCGTGATGGCGGCGGCGATGTCGTTCTTCTGGAGAGTGCGGCGCTTGTTCTCCTCGGCGTGGAGCCAGGATCGGATGGTGAGCTCGAGGATGAAGAGCTCGCAGGCCTTGGCGAAGAGGATCGGCGCCTCGGCGGAGATCATACGAACGTCCTCGTCGGCCTTCATGATCTTCTTGATCCGCGCCAATGGAAGCTGGTGGTTCTTGAAGTCGTTCACGGACTCGATCTCTTGCCTCTGGTACGTCCAGAACATCTGCAGCTGCTGCTGCTGCTGCTGGAGAAGCTGCTGGAACGCCGCCGCTCCCACCGGAGCTCCGCCGTTTCCGCCGCCGTTGCTTCCGTCCATTAAGAGAGAGAGAGAGAGAGAGAGGCTTTGATTTCCGTTTTTTGTTTTGTTTGAGAGATGGAGAGAGGAAGATGGGGATAAGGAGAAAGACGAAGATATAAAATAATAATAATAATAATAATACTTTTTTTATATTTTTATATTTTTTAGATTCTCTTTTTGATTTTGAAGTGCAATTCCTTTGCTACGGTTTCTTAGTTTTTTTTCCTAATTAAATAATATAGGAATAGAAAACGGAAGGTTTTTAAAATAGTAGGCATTGATACCCGTTCTTAATTTGTTTTTAGTTATTCATTTTGTTTTGTTTTTTAATTATATTCATATCTTATTGTTTATTATTCACTTTTGGAAACAATGCATGTTTTTTTTCCTATATATATAAATATATGTTTGGTGCGTTTCCTATGTCTTTTTATAGTTTTAATTGGCCATTGATGCGTGTTCTTAGTTTCTTTATTAATTATTGATTTGTTCAATTTATAATCATACTATATCATTGTTGGTGATTATTATTCATTATTGGAAAAGAGAGTATCCGTGTATTTTTTTTTTTATTTTTAATTTTTGACATAGAAACTGTATGCATGCGTTTTTTGAACTCTGTCGGATAGTGTGTGTTTGTTTGTTGCATAGCAGAGAAATGGAGATACATAGACAAAGAGAGGATAAGCAATATTAATACCAGAACTAAAAATAAAATAAAATCAAACATTTTTTTATTTTGAAGTTAATGTATATATATATATTATATGGTAATTTTGATGCATAGTCATCTAAATTATAGCTAATTTGATTTTACCCAAAGTTTCGTTAATAAGTTGAAAATATCCAAGCGAATTCGTTTACAAAATTTTAGAATAAAAAATATCCTCAAAAACACTTCCCGGCAAATGTAACACGTAATAAATATAAAATTAATTAATTTTCCGAAAATTAAGGGCATTAACCACATGAAGTAATTATAATTTCCATCAAAATATATTTTTCAGTTTTAGATTTTAATTTCCAAAAAAAAAAAAACGATATATGCAACAAATAAATAACAAAACGTTTTCTGCAATAAATAAATAACATTGCAGTGTTAATAAGACGTAAATCGATTCTGACGAAACAAGCAAATAACATTACAGTGTTAATACGACGTAAATATGATGTAAACCGATTCTGACGAAAAAAGCAAATAACATTACAGTGTTAATAAGACGTAAACATGATGTAAATTAATTCCGACGAAACAAGAAAATAACATTACAGTGTTAATAAGACGTAAACCATACTAATTACGAACACGTACCAAAATCTTGAAGTGATAAATCATCATCATCAAACAACCTCTCGAAATTTATTTTCCCAACCAAAACTAAAAATATACTGTTTTATTATTTTGTTCTGACCAGTTATGAGAGAGAAAATAATTTTATGAACATAATATCAAAAAATATAATGTTTCCTTTAATATAGGATCTTAAAACATGTGGAAATAAAATTTGATTGAGTAATTAATTCCAAATCTCGGGAATATGGGACAACACGTATTAACCAAATTTAAATTTTGAAATCCAAATTCGAAACCTAAATTTAATATCAAAATTTCAACAAAAATAAAAAAATTAAGGATAGTTTGGACTATTTACATTATGTAAATGAAACTGTCCGGCTATTTTCAATCTATTAACGAAACCTAGGGTATATCCAAAATGAAAACGTTTTATAAGGTTATAGAGCCAAATATTTGTATATTATATTCCATTTAAAAGGTTTAATGTGTATATCACTATATTGTATAATATTGGCCGTTGATTTGTTATGAATTTTTGTGTTTTGAAGATCAACAGGTAGACTGCATTACTCAAAACTAAAGTCCGAATGTAAAATGTTCCGAACAGAGGTCGGAACGTTTTGCCTTCAGACTTTAGTTTTGAGTAATGCAATTTCGCAACACGCATAACTCGAACTCGTTAGACCATCATACTTATTTCATGTGCAATCTGGTTAAGAGTTTTAGAGATTCATTGAAAATTAACAAAATTTAACTTGTTTGATGTACATAAAACTTCCGAGTATAAATGCTTTAAGTACTAAAACCGGCTTCTTTCTTTTGAGTTCAGGCTATCAAGAATTGATTTGTTATCTCCTTCAATACGTATAGATGACATGCTTTTGAACTTGGTTAGTAGTAACGTCATATTCACCGCCTGCATTTCCGCTTCTTCAGCTGAGGAAGTAATGACTCTACTCCTTCATATCCATGCCTGAGAAAAGTCCCTCCTCCACGCCACCACTCCCACTGCAGCTCGCTCCCCCTTGAAAGCAACACCCACTTGAATTTTCCACTCTCAGCTTCTCTCATCATCGGAGTCTTCGAGGACCCTCGAAACACTGACCTCTCCTCCATCGCACCATTCAATTGGTTGAGCTCGCGAACCAAAGCTTTGACTCTGATGATACTTGAAAGCCCTCCATCTCCCGACGCTTTCTTGAAAGTCTTTTCATTCCTCCTATTTCATACTTCTTCCGTTATTGCTCAGCATCTCATCATCAATTCGTTCTTCATACCAGCATGTTCGCATCTGCATTAGCCCGAATAATATGTTCAATAGCCCTCGCTCCTCCGTTCTCTCGCTCTTAGTCCCATTTGAATCCTCCGTTTTCAACGAGCCACAAACGTCTAGCCCAAATACAATTAAAAAAGAGATGCTCCAAGGACTCCTCAGCCAATGCACAAATTCTACACGAGATATTTGTCAAATACCATTAAAAAAGAGATGCTCCAAGGACTCCTCAGCCAATGCACAAATTCTACACGAGATATTCGTCTTTAATCTCATCTTCTCCAATGCCTTCGCTGTCGAGAATGACTTTGATGCGACTCTCCAGAGAAAGAATTTTAAGCGTTCCTGAATCTTTAATTTTTTTTATTTTAACTCATATCCTGTCGTTTGGAATGAAGGGAGTTCAAGACAGGCTCTTGAACGCTGATCGAACTGAGAATTCGCCGCATACATGTTCACATTAATTAATAAACTTCTGAGAATGAAAAGATTTTTGTCTTCATCATTAAACCACCAACAGGGTCCCTGAAGCACCCCAACACTTTGTCCGTGTCTCATATCTTGTGACCACTTACCATCAATTCTTTAAGTTTCGGATGTCGATTTAAAGTATATGCACCCTGGTTACTAGGTAAAGAATTGAAACCCCAAGGCTCGTTGAAAATCTCAATTTCTTCAGGTCCTATCAGATAGCAAGCAGTCTCCTTAATCAATTCCTGAAAGCTGAGACTATACTTGTGTTGTTGGATAGTGTGAATTTGTTGTGATTAAGCTCAAATTTCGTTCAAAATGAAAGATTAAATGTTTGTTTTATTTTCGGAGGCTCTCGTCCTTAAGTCATATATTTTAATCTTTAATATTTAATTACAATAAGTTTTTTTATATATTAGATCATATAAAAGTTTTTGGTATTTAATAAGATTATTGTGAATTAGATTTTGATCATTTTGCCATGACGAACGATGAACCACGACACCCAAAATAAAATTTAACTCGTATAGGCAACAGATCCAAAAATTTCCTCTAATCATTCAAACAAATAATAACAAGTCAATTTAAAAGAGGAATTTCACGAGTTCGATTTCATTTATGCTGTGTTTATCTACTTAATAAAAAAATGAGACGGTCATTAGCATGTCGATGATAAAAAAACTATATCTCTCATCATACCATACTCAATGACCCCTTCATACCCATCATTGTCACCCCAAAGTAACCATAATCATCTTCATACTCTTCGAACACAAACTAATGATCGTCACCTTCAAAAGCTCTAATGACAACCGGTGATGACAAACTATCAAATTCATCATTTCTTGAACACCGAACCGTTCTCGGCAAACAGATCTGGACATGTTGGAAAAATTGCAGCGGTTTGACAGAAAAATTATTGTGTTATGAAGGATTTCAGCGAAAATTAGGTATTGGGCCGAATCGTCGCCGAAAATTTCAACTCCTCTTCATCGTGATTTCAACGTTTTCTCCCATGCAAGTTACGCCTAAATTTTCCAAAATTTTGGATTATATATTGTGACCGAAACGACGCAATAATAAATGACGGAACCGCAACGCTGCCGACAAGCCGAAATTTTAATGATTAGTTCCAACGACAACTATTATCTCAATATTATTTTATGTTTTCTTAATCCATTTGGATTGAAGGTCTTATATAACGAAATCACAAAGTACATCGAAATCATTCATAAAGGACATATGTTAAATCGCATTAAACAATTCTCACATATTATGTTATGTTTCTATTAATGTATTAGTATTATATATAAATATATATCAAATTATTAAGTTAACTTTTTAAAATCGTGATATTTATTATTTTTAGATACTAAAAAAAGAAATTATTGATTTTATTTTTAACATGAAGTTTAGAATACGAAATAAAAAAGACCTAAATATGATTAATTATTATTTTGTATGGATGTGTTATTACGCTGTGATTGGCTTATTTTTATTAGGCAAGAGTATTAACTGAAAATATATGAAATATCTTGTTGTCGTGATCTTTGTCTTGCCAATCTGTGATTCTGCACTCTATATTTGGATAGTTTGTGGATCTCGATTAAGGCGCTCTTAAAGATCCTTCCTTTCCTGGAAGCTGAGCGTTGACCTCTTGGAAACCCTAGCGAGGATCTTCGGTTTTTGGACGCTATAAATAGTAGTGTTGTAACCTCTAGCGTTCTTGATGTTTTCGTTTGATCAATATCTTTTCTAGACATGCAAGACTGGCGGCCTGGAAAACTATTGCGTTGAACAAAAGCATTGTTGAATCAGATTACCCACTGTGATCGATTCCTGTTTGATATTGTGTTTGTGCGTGAATGAACTGATCACGCTCTTGACATTTCTTGTGATTAAAGAACACGTGAAGGTGTGTCTTTGGTGGATCTGTGGAGGGTCACTAATTCAGGGGGAGGACTGAATTAGGGTTTCACTTTAGAGTTAGTAATTGGGCATTGATGTATATGTTGTTCATGTAAGACCAATTGTACTGAGAACTGCTATCATAGTGAAATCATTTCCACCGGGTTATCACACCCCCCAGATGTAGGAGACGTTGCTCCGAACTGGGTTACCAATTGGGTGTGTTGATTATTATTTTTTGCATTATTTTAGTGTCATTTTTATCGTGCTTACAAATTGGCTAAACGTTTAACAGAATTTCAGCATGAATAATGCACCTTCATACTTGAAGGTTTATTATTTGAATCAAATTATATATATTAATTTTTTTATTCAACAATTGTAAATATATTAAATTATTTTTTTCAAATTGATTTAAGTATAACATTTTCATCTGTTTGCACTAATATGCAAATATTTGATTAAATTTTAAATAGAGTCAATTCAACAAATTATACAAAATAAATGACTTACACAACACTTTTTAAGGGCTTGGATTAAACAAGATCTCCAATGATGATTCTCATTTTGACACCCAAACTTCAAAAGTTTAAAAACCATTTTTTTTTGTTTATTAAAATAACTTAAATATGAATTATTTGTTTGAAAATAAATTGCTCAAAATGTCATTTTCTTCTATGTTTTATTTTATAACTTAAAGAAAAGCTTTTGCCTTTTACCATTTTTATAAGTTTCATCTCACCTCTTAAATTCATGACATGGTAATTTAAAAGAAAAAGAAAAACTATTCAAAACTCAATCGGTCTATAGTCTTGTATTTTTTTTAAATATCCGAGAATGAAGTCTATAGTCTTGTATTTTTTTAAATATCCGAGAATGAAACGAATCTGTTTAAAAAAGTTGAATGAAAACACGTATTTTCAAATTTTGCTAGTGAAAAATTGGAAAAAAATAATTTTTAAGAAAATTTAGAAAAACTTGAAAAGAATTGACATTTTGGATAATTTTTCTAGACGGGTATGTTATTATCAAGCGTTGAAATTGCGGTGGCCGATAATGTGCCAATGGTCCGAAGAAATGAAAATTGCGGTGGTCGATGGAAATTGCGATGAAAATAATGTGTAAGTTTGAAAAAAGCGACGGTAGAAATTGCAGCGATCGATGAAAATTGCGTTAAAATACAAAAATTGCGACATAAATTATGTTGCGAAATACATAAAACATATAAACAAATTTTAATTTTAACTACACATATTATCTTAGAAAATTAAAAGTAAAGCATAATGACAAAAATATTAACTACATATATTAATAAAATATAGAAGAGAAATATTAAAACAGTTTCAGTGACAACTTATTAGTATAAACTTTCAAAGCTTACTTACAGTAACCCCCTTGATCAAACCAATTTCAACTGTCATAATTCAATTCTCCCAGTAACCGCCTGTGTTTCGAAAATCATTTTCTCAACAAAATGGTTGGAACGAGAAGTGGAATTCGTATCTCCTTCCCTCGCAAGCCTAAGAAACTAAAGAAGAAGAACGTGCCACGAAGGGTGATTCGCGAACATGCAATACCCGACGCTTCTAAGGGTTTGGGACAGACCTCCACAGATTGTGTCGATGGTCAGGCCGGGGGTGCATATGTGCGAGGAAAATCCCAAAATATCCCTCTTGATCAGCGTCATCTCTTTACAATCCGCGACATCACTGTTCCTCCATCAAGTGATTCATCTGAGAATACTGTATCCGCCACTACTCCTCAATTTTCTGTTAACTCTCAAGATCACTCTCCGATGAAGACTGTGTCAGGTACTCGCACTCCATGTACTGATAACGTAGATACGAGTATCCCTATGAATGTGATTCCTGGCTATACTAATATGGAAATTATCAATAGATGTTTGGGTTTGAACGAAGAATAAGAAAACACCCCAAATGCTACCCCAGACTGTTCTGACAAGTTTGTGTCAGATTTTGTTGAAATTCTGAGTCCAGTCTTAAGAGAAAGGTTCCATCTACTTCTGAGGCTGTTCCTTATGATGATGATACAATATTGAGGTCTCTTCGTACTACTAAGAAGAAACTCAAGAATGCCTCTGATCCTGTTATGAGTAATCAATCCATAGATTCCGTTTCCACTCCTAAGTCTTGTGAAAAGACTCCTACTAATGACTATGTTGCCTCTGCACCTAAGAAGGCCTCTCCTGTAAGCAAGAACAAGTCCCATGCTCATCAATTTGGTGTTATGAAGAATAAAAAACGTGTTGTTTAAAAGCCTAAGACGAAGAAGATTTCTAAATTGTCTCGGAAGAAGAAGCAAACTGCTCAGTCCTCCTCAGCAAGTTCCTTTTGCTCCGGATAAATCTTGTGATGACTCTCCCTCGCCTGTTCTGGAAAAGAATAAGTACAAGGATGGAATGAAGATCCCAAGGAATGTCCCTCCTACTTCTTTGGATAATATATCGTTTCGCACAGAGGCTCAAGTTGCAAAGTGGGAATTTGTCTATGCTCGCAATATCTTCCCTGAACGTGAGCTCTCTATTGACACTATAAAATTCTCTGTGATCATTGATCTTCTGAAAGAGTCGGGTCTGTTGATAACTGTTAGCCATGTGGGGCCTTACTACCTGAGACTTGTTAAGGAATTCATCATCAGCTTGTCTCCCGATATGGATTCTCTTGATCGCTCTCATTATGGAAAAGTTCATCTGCATGGTCACACATTTACTTTCACCCGTGCTCTGATAAACACCACCTTCGGTCGCTCTACATCTACCCACTGCAATCTTATCCCCAACAGAGACACAATTGCTAAGGTGATTACAGGGAATGAGAAAGCAATTTGGCCTATGAAGACTGGTCTTCCCGCTGCTGAACTTACCGCCAAATACTCAATCCTTGCTCGCATTGCTGCCACCTCCTGAGTTCCTACTTTGAATGGCTCTCTTTGTTCATTCAAAACTACTCGCTTGATCTATCTGATTGGGACCCATGGCAGGTTTCACTTTGGCGCTATTGTTTATGATCATTTCGTCAGACACGCAAGGTCTTATGCTGCTCAAATGTTCTATTGGCTTTCCTTCTCTTGTCACGAAGGTACTCCTTGACCAAAGTAGGGACTTACTGCGTCCTGATGATATAAAGGGAAAGACTATGTTTTCCCTCAAGTTTCATCAGAAGCACTTTGAGAGTTGTCATGTGTGTGACATTGAACCTCCTACTCAACCTACTGCTGATGAAAGTGTGCATAATGTTCGTGTTTATCTAAGCTCTTTGCAATAGAAGGATGCGTATCAGCTCTTTCTTCAGGAGACTCTGTTTCTTCAAGAGCTTATCGTGACTTCCTCCAAGTGCAAATGGATTGTGGACTGCATGATCAAGAACATGAAGAATTCTGCTATAAATTCTTCTTCTGCTGCTCAAGATGATCCAACAATGTCTGATACAGTCTCTACTTGAACTTATTATCATACAACTTTGTCTTCTGTTTATCTTCTGGTTCGCTCTTTTGTGTTCTTCTAATTTTTCTGTATGGTTGTCAAGACATGTTATGATACAGTCTATTGTTTGGTCCAAGACTTATGCTATATATTTCGTAGTCTATTGATATTCTACGTTGTCTTGACTCTTAGTCCTTCTGTTTTGGTCGATCCTTGCATTTGTACTATATTTTGAGACAATCAGGGGGAGATATTTTTAGCTTGTTGAGATACAGATCATGGTAAAAGAATCTTGTGTACTTGCCTAAAAAATAGCCAAAGGGCGAGTTTGTTATTACGCTGTGATTGACTTATTTATTAGACAAGAGTATTAACTGAAATATATGAAATATCCTGTCGTGCTCTTTGTCCTGACAATCTGTGATTCTGCACACTATATTTGGACAACTTGTGGATCTTGATTTACGGCGCTGTTAAAGATCCTTCCTTTCTTGGAAGCTGGACGTTGACCTCTTGGAAACCCTAGTTAGGATCTTCGGTTTTTGGACGCTATAAATAGCAGTGTTGTAGCCTCTAGCGTTCTTGATTATTTCGTTTGATCAATAGCTTTTCTAGACGTGCAAGATTGGGGGCCTGAAAAACTGTTGCGTTGAACAAAAGCATTGTTGAATTGTATTACCCACTGTGATCGATTCCTGTTTGGTATTGTGTTTGTGCGTGAATGAACTGATCACGCTCTTGAGATTTCTTGGGATTAAGGAACACGTGAATGTGTGTCTTTGTTGGATCTGTGAAGGGTCACTAATTTAGGAGGAGCAATGAATTAGGGTTTCACTTTATAGTTAGTAACCGGGCATTGATGTGTATGTTGTTCATGTAAGACCAATTGTACTGAGAATTATTATCATAGTGAAATCATTTCCACCGGGTTATCACACCCCCCAGATGTAGGAGACGTTGCTCCGAACTGGGTTACCAATTGTGCATGTTGATTATTATTTTCAACATTATTTTACTGTCATCTTTATTGTGCTTGCAAATTGTCACATACATTATTACAATATTGTGTATGACAGTTGGCTAAGCGTTTAACAGAGTTTCAATTGGTATAAGAGGAGGTACCTTTACTCTAGGTGGTTTCCTGGGTGTTTTCTTTCTGTTAAGATGGACAGTTTCAGAGAAGGTGGTTCTGTCAATCGATCTCCTACTCTCGATGGATCTAATTATGTATACTGGAAGGCTCACATGTGTGCTTTTCTGTAAGCTCTCGATAGTAGAACATGGAAGGCTGTTCTAAACGAATAGACACATCCTATTGTGACTGATGAAGACAGTGGGGTAATAAGTCTGAAACCTGAAAAGGACTGGACTGCTGCTGAAGATGAAGATGCTCTTGGAAATTCTAGAGCTTTGCATGAAATTTACAACGCTGTTGATAATAATATCTTCAAAATTATTAACACTTGCAGCAGTGCTAAGGAAGCTTGGGATTCTCGAAGTGGCTCATGAAGGAACTGCAAAAGTTCGGAGTTCCAAACTTCAAATGCTTACTACTCAGTTTGAAGCTCTTACCATGAATGAAGATGAAACTATTGCTGAATTCAATGTTCGTGTTCGAGATATTTCTAATGAATCTTACTCTCTTGGTGGTCCTATGTTAGATGAGAAGCTTGTTCCAAAGAATGATGCTAACACACAGATGCATACTGTTTGGAGATTTAGGAATGATCATCGGGCCAACATTGCTTATACTTCTCTTCGTGCATCTACCTATGATATTTGGTATTTTGACAGTGGTTGTTCTAGACACATGACAGGAGTAAAAGACTATCTGACTGAAATCAAGCCTTATAACAATTGTTACGTAGCTTTTGGAGATGGTGTCAAGGCTAAGATCATAGGAAAAAGCACTATGAATTTTCAAGGTCTGAACTGTTTAAAAGATGCTCCTCTTGTTGAAGGTCTTATCAGTATCAGTCAACTGTGTGATGCTAATCTTACTGTTAACTTCACTTGTTATGAGTGTATAGTTACTACTCCTCAGAATGTCAAACTTATGAAGAGGGTTAGATCACATGATAACTGTTACATGTGGTCTCCACACAAGAATCATAAGGTCGAATCTTGTTTGATTACTAAAACAGACGAAGCTAAACTGTAGCATCAACGTCTTGGCCATCTGAATTACATGAGTCTCCGGAAAAACATCAGTGAACATGCAGTTATTGGAGTGCCAGACATTAAGATCATGGAAGGTCAAATTTGTGGAGATTGTCAGATAGGAAAACAGGTTAAAAGCTCTCATAAACCTGTTCAACCAACACTACTTCTCGGGTCTTAGAAATGTTACACATGGACTTGATGGGACAAATGCAGACGGAAAGTCTCGGTGGAAAAAGATATGTGTTTGTCTGTGTTGACGATTTTTCGAGGTATACTTGGGTTTATTTTCTCAAAGAAAAATCAGAAACTTTCACTATGTTTGAAGATATCTGCAGACTTGTTCAACGCCAAAAGGGGGACTCGAGTGGAAAAATAATCGGAATTAGAAGTGATCATGGAAGAGAATTTGAGAATTCTAGTTTTTCTAGTTACTGCTATGATGAGGGAATTGCTCATGAATTTTAAGCTCCTATCACTCCACAAAAAAATGGTATCGTGGAAAGGAAAAACAGAACTCTTCAAGAGATGGCTAGGGTTATGCTTCTGGCTAAAAATACTCCTATCCGATTTTGGGCTGAAGCTCTTAATATTGCGTGTCATATTCATAATAGAGTTTCCATCAGGCCAGGAACTACTACTATACAGTATGAGATTTGGTGATGAAGGTAACCTAATGTGAAGTCTTTCCACATCTTTGGATCTACCTGTTATATTCTTGCAGACAGAGATGCTAGAAGGAAGTTTGATCCAACAAGTGACGAAGGATTATTTGTTGGCTACTCTAGAAACAGTGATGGTTATCTTGTCTATAATCTGAGAACTAAGAGTATTATGGAGTCACTAAATGTTGTTCTAAAAGATACTATTGATATGTACATTCCTGACAATACAGATGGTTCGCTTCAACAAGAGACAACTGTCAGACAAGATGTTACACCTTCTGTCAGATATGATGTTACGCCATCTGACTTTAATAATCCCTCACAGACTAATCCAAGTAACAAAGGGACGTCTGATCCTTCTTCTGAAGGGAATTCTTCTCAAAATGACGTGTCTTATGAACCAACAGAGACCGAATCATCTATTGAAATCAGTCATGAATTGATTCCTTCTACCAGAATTTGAAAGAATCATCCTATTGAAAGTGTAATTGGAGATGTCAATGATTCTATGCAAACTCAAAGAAAACCTCCTCTCAACTATAGAGAAATGATCAACAACTTCTGCTTTGCATCGAAGATCGAACCTAAGAATGTGAATGAGGCTATTAATGATGAATTCTGGATGAATTCCATGCAGGAGGAACTTGTTCAATTTGAAAGAAAATCTGTGTGGGATCTGGTGCCAAAACCCGAGCAAATAAATATAATTGACACAAAATGGATTTACAAGAACAAGTCTGATGAACATGGCAATGTTACTCGAAACAAGGTCAGAATTATTGCTCAGGGGTATACTCAAGTCGAGAGAGTTGATTTCTATGAAACCTTTGCTCCAGTTGCCAGGTTAGAAGCAATACGCTTGTTACTTGGTATTTCATGTCATTTTCGATTCAAATTATTTCATATGGATGTCAAGAGTGCATTTCTAAATGGATATCTCAATGAGGAGGTATATGTTGCTCAGCCCAAAGGATTCATTAATCCACATTTTCCAAATCATGTTTACAAGCTCATAAAGGCTCTCTATGGTCTCAAACAAGAATCACGTGCTTGGTATGAGAGACTTACAGAATTCCTCAGTCACAATGGATATGTTCGAGGAGGTGTTGACAAGACTCTATTTGTGAAAAATGAAAACAATCAACTCATGATTGCACAAATTTTACGTTGATGCTATTGTTTTCAGAGGGATGTCACATAACATGGTCCAACAGTTTGTGAAACAAATGAAGAGAGAATTTGAAATGAGCATGGTTGGTGAACAAAATATGTTCCTTGGATTTCATATCAAATAGAAGTCTGATGGAATATTTTTTTCTCAGAGTAAATATGCAAATGACATTGTCAAACGCTTTGGTCTTGAACACTCTTCTCACAAGAGAACTCCTGCAGCTACACATATTAAGCTGACTAAGGATGAAGATGGTGCTCCTGCTAATCAGAGTCTATACAAAAGTATGATTGAGAATCTTTTGTACCTCACAGCCAGCAAACCTGATATTACTTACTCGGTGGGTGTATGTGCAAGATATCAGGCCAATCCTGAGGCCATCCATCTTAGTCAAGTGAAGAGGATCATTAGATACGTCTCAGGAACCTCAGATCTTTGTTTGTTATATTCTTTTGATACTACCTCTACATTGGTTGGATATATGCTGACTGGACAGGGAGTGATGTTGATCGCAAGAGTACATCTGGAAGTTGCCCTTTCTTGGGAAACAATCTGATTTCCTGGTTCAGCAAAAAAGCAAAATTGTGTTTCCTTATCAACATCTGAAGCAGAGTACATTGCTGCAGGTAGTAACTGTACTCAACTATTGTCGATGAAGCAAATGTTGGCTGAGTATGGTGTTTCGCAAGGTGTTATGACATTGTTTTGTAACAACCAGAGTGCCAAAAATATTTCTAAGAATCATGTCAGCATAGCAAGACCAAACACATTAATATTCGACATAACTTCATCAAAGAACTTGTTGAAAGTAAAAAGGTTAATCTTGAGTATATTCAAACTCAAAAACAGCTTGCAGATATTTTTACAAAAGCTCTTGATGCTCAGACTTTTGAAAATCTTCATGCGTTTATTGGATTATATGTTCTTGACAACTAGCAACTACAGATTAAAATTTGGGCTTATGTATATGTGGCCCACTACTGTATTAACATTTTTCAGTGTGCATACGACAGAAAGAGGTGTCGTTTTCAATATTTTGCGCATGAGACGGTTGATTTCCCAACGAGCTTGTTGTTGTTCTCTCTTAATTACAATAACCCCCTTGATCAAAGCGGTTTCAACTGTCAAAATTCAAATTCTCCCAGTAACCGCCTGTGTTTCGAAAATCATTTTCTCAACAAAGTGGTTGGAACAAGCAGTGGAATTCGTACCTCCTTCCCTCGCAAGCCTACAAAAATGAAGAAGAAGAACGTGCCACGAAGGGTGATTCGCGAACATGCAAAACCCGACGCTTCTAAGGGTTTGGGACAGACCTCCACGGATTGTGTCGATGGTCAGGCCGGGGGTGCATCTGTGCGAGGAAAATCCCAAAATATCGCTCTTGATCAGCGTCATCTCTTTACAATCTGCGACATCACTGTTCCTTCATCAAGTGATTCATCTGAGAATACTGTATCCGCCACTACTCCTCAATTTTCTATTAACTCTCAAGATCACTCTCCGATGAAAACTGTGTCAAGTACTCCCACTCCATGTACTGATAACGTAGATACGAGTATCCCTATGAAGGTGATTCCTGGCTATACTGATATGGAAATTATCAATAGATGTTTGGGTTTGAACGAAGAAAAAGAAAACACCCCAAATGCTACCCAAGACTGTTTTGACAAGTTTGTGTCAGATTTTGTTGAAAACTCTGAGTCCAGTCTTAAGAGAAAGGGTCCATCTACTTCTGAGGCCGTTCCCTATGATGATGATACAATACTGAGGTCTCTTCGTACTACTAAGAAGAAACTTAAGAATGCCTCTGATCCTGTGAGTAATCAATCCATAGATTATGTTTCCACTTCTAAGTCTTGTGAAAAGACTCCTGCTAATGACTCTGTTGTCTCTGCACCTAAAAAGGCCTCTCTGTTGGCATTTATGCCAACAAAGGAGATTTTTGATATTAAATATTTTTGTATTTATTTGTTTTGAATTTAAATAAAAGTTAAAGGCCTAAGAGCCACACAAGTGTTGGAACTCATACATAGTGATGTATGTGGTCCAATCAATATTCATGCAAGAGGAGGTTACGAATACTTTGAAACCTTCACTGATGACTACTGGCGTTTTGGTCATGTTTTCTTAATGCGACACAAATCTGATACTTTTGAAATGTTCAAAGAATATCGGGCTTTGGTTGAGAAGCAAAGAGAGAAACAAATCAAAACCCTTCGATCGGATCGAGGCGGAGAGTACTTGTCTGATGAGTTCGAGGATCTTCTTAAAGAAGAAGGCATCCATTCTCAGCTTACATTACCTGGCTCTCCACAAAAAAATGGTGTGTCAGAGAAAAGGAATCCAACTCTAATAGATATGGTGAGATCAATTATGAGTTACTCGTCTCTTCCTAATTCGTTTTGGGAATATGCCTTAGAAATGGCAGCTCACATTCTGAACCAGGTTTCGTCAAAAACGGTTCCCGGCACTCCCTATGAGAGATGGTGTGGTAAGAAATCTGTTCTAAACCACATCAAGATCTGGGGTTGTCCAACGCACGTGTTGAGACGAAAGACTAGCAAGTTGGCTAGTCATTCAGAATTATGCCTTTTCATAGGATATCCTAAAGAAACAAAAGGGTACACATTCTATAGTCCTACTGACAAGAACATGTTTGTTAGCACAAACGCAAGGTTTCTTGAAGAGGATTACATGAAGAATACTGTATCGAGAAGCAAACTTGTGCTGAAGGAGATGTCGGGCGAAGTAGCTGGTACTTCACAAGATAGGACGAGTCCTATACCAACAATAGAAGAACCACACTCGAAACCTGAGCCTCCTACAATTTGTCCCAGTAACAGTATTGTACGACAACCTGATCGATTGATGTACATCGGGGAGGCCTTTACTGCAATCGCATACAAGGAGGAAGATGATCCAGTATCATTTTCCCAGGCGATGCAGAGTTCCGAAGCAAACCTATGGCAAGAAGCCATGAACATTGAAATGCATTCAATCTATGTCAATGAGGTCTGGAAACTTGTAAATTTACCCGAGGGCATCAAGCCTGTTGGATGTAAATGGATCTACAAGAAGAAAAGAGGACCGGATGAAAATGTTGAGACATTTAAGGCACGACTTGTGGCGAAAGGGTTCACACAGAAGGAAGGTATCGACTATGAAGATACCTTCTCGCCCGTGGCGATGCTAAAGTCCATTCATACTCTTTTATCCATTGCTGCCGCCCTAGATTATGAATGGTAATCTTGACGAGCGCATTTACATGGCTCAACCAGACGGGTTCAAGGAGAAAGGCCAACATGGCAAGGTTTGTGAGTTGCTGAAGTCCATTTATGGGCTAAAGAAAGCATCTAGATCGTGGAATATTAGATTCGACGAGACTGTGAAAGGCTACAGCTTTGATCAGTCATTAGATGAGCCATGTGTTTATAAGATGATAAACGATGGCAAAGTGGTATTCTTAGTCCTTTATGTAGATGACATACTACTCATTGGGAATGATGTGGGAAAGTTATCAGAGGTTAAGATCTGGCTGTCAAAGCAGTTTGAAATGAAGGATCTTGGAGAAGCGGCTTACATTTTGGGGATTTAGATCTTTAGGGATCGGAAGAACCAGAAGTTAGCGCTTTCTCAAGAATCTTATATTGATAAGATCATGGATCGCTTCAGTATGCAGAACTCCAAGAAATGACAACTACCTTTCAGACATGAAGTGCATCTATCTAGTGAGCAGTCTCCCAAGACTCCTAAAGAGATAGAGGACATCAGACACATTCCCTACGCCTCAGCCGTGGGAAGTCTCATGTATGCGATGATTTGCACTAGGCCAGATATTTGTTACGCAGTGGGCGTGGTGAGTAGATTCCAATTGAATCCTGGACCCGAGCACTGGGTTGCGGTCAAGCATGTTCTCAAGTATCTCCAGAGAACGAGAAACTATATGCTTGCATATTCAGGTGATTACCTGAATATAACGGGATATATCGATTTCGACTTTCAGGCGGATAAGGATTCCAGGAAATCCACTTCAGGGTCTGTGTTCACCCTGAATGGTGGATTCGTGGTCTAGAGGAGTATAAAGCAATCTTGCGTTGTTGACTCGACCATGGAAGCCGAGTATGTGGCAGCTTGCGAAGCTGCAAAGGAGGCTGTGTGGATGAGGAAATTCCTGATGTACTTGGAAGTAGTTCCAAGTGCGAACGTACCCATTACACTTTATTGTGATAACAATGGGGTCGTTGCTAACTGTAAGGAGCCAAGAAGTCACAAGCGCTCAAAACACATCGAGCGGAAATATCACCTGGTATGAGATATAGTTCGTAGAGGGGACGCGACGGTTATGAAGATCTCAACGTTGGACAACCTTGCTGATCCCTTCACGAAGCCTTTAACTAGTAAGGTCTTCGAGGGACACCTATAAGGATTAGGATTGAAAGATCATTCGCATCTCCTTTGAGTCAAGTAGGAGTTTGTTGGCATTTATGCCCACAAAGGAGAGTTTTTTATATTAATTGAATATTCATTCTTATTCTAAGATTGTGTTTATGCATGAATGTCTACGCCCTGAAACTGTCATGAACGAAAGAAGTGCTAAGTACAAACTTGACAATATACGTTCTTATGACTAGTTTAAATAATAGTTCGCAATCTAAAGATCGACTAGGCAATCGATTCTTAGTTATGATTGTTAGAATGAATTAAACGATATCTTATCTTGTGATATGGAGAGTTGTGACTTTGTAATTCATTC
This sequence comes from Urtica urens, assembly GCA_958296335.1. NCBI lineage: Eukaryota > Viridiplantae > Streptophyta > Magnoliopsida > Rosales > Urticaceae > Urtica > Urtica urens. Next base: position 9,785,337 of record OY282531.1, read on the forward strand.
TTGATATCTAAATGAAGATACTGAACAAGACATGTGAAGTTTTGAAGTTCGAGATAAAACCGTTTAATTACTCGAAACCTTAAACTCACATACGGGTATTTTAGTAATTACCTAAATCCCGAAGTGAATACATATCTTTTTGTAACACTTCATGACATTTGATTTGTCAATGGGAAATGGCTAAGTGAAGTTTCATTGACCCGACGATTGGTGTCATAATACTGTTTCGTTGAAATATGTTATTCACAGATATGGAATTTGTGTTCAAACAATGGTAATGCATTAGTATCACACCATGCTCTGTTATGAGAGTGTGAGCGAATAAACCAGGCCTGGTATTCATCGAATAAAGAATTCTTTGAAATAAAACATGTGACATGTTGAGACATCTCACTTTATGCTTTTTCTCGTTCACAAATAACAGAGGACTTGGTGAAATAATAACTCAGGGGTAAAACGGTAATTTTACATTTTTCTGAGTTATAATACACACAAAGGGTAATATCGTAAAATTCACCGTGGACCGTGTGAAGAATAGTTTTGTCACATCAAACGGAAATATAAACGCATATGAACTTAGAGATGTTCAATATTGGTCTTTTAGTGTAATCGACTTATATTAAGAATTAAAAGTCGGAAAAAGTTTGTGAACTTTTGTATCCGAGTTTTATTCTAAAGCTTCGTTCATGTGGGTCCATAAGGTCTCAATGATAGTCTCTCGGACGAGATTTTGGTGAACAAGAAATGATTGATTATCTCATTAAATGTAAATTGTGATTTACGCTAAGAAAATTATTTTCTAAGTAATTAAATAAATAATTGGTTATTTATTATTACATTTATTTAACGAATCATATTATGTTATTATATTGATAATAATATAATTTGATGATTCAAACAAATAAAAGATGAAAATAAATAGTTTCTCGTTTTGTACTACATTTATTAGTATGAAAATAATTAATGCCTTGTCATTAAATAAATGAGATGTTCTAAATTAATTAATTTTAGAAATAAATCAAATAAATTTGGGAGATAATTTGGCAACATGGCCGGCCACTTATATTGTATTAGTGAGTTGGAAAAATTGTTTAAATTAATTATTGGGCTTAAGTTTGATTAATGAGCCATTAACTGTTTTTGACCTAACTTAAGCGAATTCTCCCTGAAATAAAAGGAAGGCTCTTCTCTCTCTTGCCCTAGGGTTTTTGACACGCTCATTCTCCTCTCCCACTTGTGTTGGCCGACTATTTTCTCTCCCCAGGGAATAAAATACACGGCCAAAAATCCCAAAGAGAACCGAGAGGGTGAAATTGTTAAGCTTTTGTTTTATTCTTTCTCCCATTGTTCCCACGAAAGAGCCCACCCTCTTTGTCTCATAAAAATTCCTTGAGTATTATCATTGACTCAACTTGTGGTTGTTTGAGTGATTTTTCACCCACAGGGCCGGCCACTTTCGGGGCAACGGAGCCACGATGGTTTTCAGGATTTCCTAGACGAGCGTGGGTTAGACATTTGGCCGATCTCTTGGATGCACCTCGGGGCTCAATTTTGCAGATCCAAATCGAATGTAAGTTTTCTATAAACGAGTTGGATCTGAATGTTATATAATCATTGTAGGATTATTAGAAATTTTAGATCTTTCGTTTTGCATGTATGAATGAATTTATTGATGTGTTTATAAATTTGTTGACATGCTAGATTAGATTTAATGACATGGTTATTGAATATGTTTTAAAACGTTTTTAATATGTTAAATTGAATTATGAATTTCCGCCATATATCGATATGATCCAACAATGTCTGATACAGTCTCTCCTTGATCTTATTATCATACAGCTTTGTCTTCTGTTTATCTTCTGGTTCGCTCTTTTGTGTTCTTCTGTTTTGTCTGTATGGTTGTCAAGACATTTTATGATACAGTCTATTGTTTGGTCAAAGACTTATGCTATATATTTCGTAGTCTATTCATATTCTACGTTGTCTTGACTCTTAGTCCTTCTGCTTTGGTCGATCCTTGCATTTGTACTATATTTTGAGACAATCAGGGGGAGATATTTTTAGCTTGTCGAGATACAGATCATGGTAAAAGAATCTTGTGTACTTGCCTAAAAAATAGCCAAAGGGGGAGTTTGTATTACGTTGTGATTGGCTTATTTTTATTAGACAAGAGTATTAAATGAAAATATATGAAATATCCTGTCGTGCTCTTTGTCCTGACAATCTGTGATTCTGCACACTATATTTGGACAGCTTGTGGATCTCGATTTAAGGCGCTGTTAAAGATCCTTCCTTTCCTGGAAGCTGGACGTTGACCTCTTGGAAACCCTAGCTAGGATCTTCAGTTTTTGGACGATATAAATAGCAGTGTTGTAGCCTCTAGCGTTCTTGATGTTTTCGTTTGATCAATAACTTTTCTAGACGTGCAAGATTGGGGGCCTGGAAAACTGTTGCGTTGAAGAAAGCATTGTTGAATCGGATTACCCACTGTGATCGATTCATGTTTGGTATTGTGTTTGTGCGTGAATGAACTGATCACGCTCTTGAGATTTCTTGTGATTGAAGAACACGTGAATGTGTGTCTATGGTGGATCTGTGAAGGGTCACTAATTCAGGGAGAGGATTGAATTAGGATTTCACTTTATACTTAGTAATTGGCCATTAATTTGTATGTTGTTCATGTAAGACCAATTGTTCTGAGAACTATTATCATAGTGAAATCATTTCCACCGGGTTATCACACCCCCCAGATGTAGGAGACGTAGCTCCGAATTGGGTTACCAATTGTGTGTGTTGATTATTATTTTCTGCATTATATTACTGTCATTTTTATCGTGCTTACAAATTGTCACATACATTGTTACAATAATGTGTGTGACAGTTGGCTAAACGTTTAACAAAATTTCAGCATGAATAGTGTACCTTTATACTTGAAGGTTTATTATTTGAATCAAATTATATATATGTATTTTTTTATTCATCCATTGTAAATATATCAAATTATTTTTTTCAAATTGATTTTATTATAACACTTTCATCTGTTTGCACTAATATGCAAATATTTGATTAAATTTTAAATAGAGGTGATTCAACAAATTATACAAAATAAATTATTAAAGGATAATTACACAACAATTTCTAAGGGCTTGGATTAAACAAGATCTCCAATGATTCATTGACTCTCATTTTGACAACTAAAACTTCAAAAGGTTAAAAACCATTTTTTTTTTATTAAAAAAAATTCAATATGAATTATTTGTTTGAAAATAAATTGCTTAAAATGTCACTTTCTTCTATGTTTTATTTTATAACTTAAATTTTCCTTTTACCATTTTTAAAAGTTTCATCTCACCTCTTAAATTCGTAACATGGTAATTTTAAAGAAAAATAAAAACTATTCAAAACTCAATCCGTCTCTAGTCTTGTATATTTTTAAATATCCGAGAGTGAAACGAAACTGTTAAAAAAAGTTGAATGAAAACACGTATTTACAAATTTTGCTAGTGAAAAATAGGAAAAAAAAAAAAATTTAAGAAAAATATGAAATGAATTGACATTTTGGATAATTTTTCTAGACGGGTATGTTATTATACAGCGTTGAAATTGCGGTGGCCGATAATGTGCCGATGGTCCGAAGAAACAGCAATTGCGGTGGTCGAAGGAAATTGCGATGAAAATAATTTGTAAGTAATAAAAAAGTTACGGTAGAAATTGCGGCGATCGATGAAAATTACGCTAAAATACGAAAATTGCGACAGAAATTATATTGTGAAATACATAAAACATAAAAACCTACGTATAAACAAATTTTTATTTTAACTACACATATTATCTTAGAAAATTAAAAGTAAAACATAATGACAAAAATATTAACTACATATATTAATAAAATATATAAGGGAAATATTCAAACAGTTTGAGTGACAATTAATTAGTATAAACTTTCAAAGCTTACATAGAAGTCAAAGTAGTCAAATTTTATCATGTAGTTGTTCTTGAAATTTTTAAGAAAACATATGTGAACTTGTGAACTGTACAACTTTAATAAATAAATTTAATTTTGCATTATTTTATAAAAAAGTACAAACAATATGAAATTAATTTTCTATCACAACAGGCAAAAAATTGTAAATATTTTTATCGTAATTTCAATAAAAATTGCATAAAATGACCGAATTTTTGTTAAAAATGCAAAGAACTGAGTGAAATAACATGAAAATTGACACATAAACGCAATTTTTTTGCAATTTTGTCGAAATATTGTGGCGAAACCGAAAAACATCATTTTTGTACCGAACTTCTCGGGCGAACGCAATTTCTCTGCAATTTCCACGAAATTCGCACAATTTTAATTCTTGGTTATTATAAAGATCTCTCACTCCAAAAATTGATTACGTATTGGTCCTTAATACTTTAAGGTGTTGAACATTTGTTATATTTTCATATTTGTATGACGTATTAGTCCTTAATTTAATAACATTGTTATGCTATAAGTTATGTGTTTTTTTTGAAGAATCGTGAGCTGCACTACGGGAATATCATAAAATGTTTCCACTTATGTCGAAGGAATACCGTAGTTACAAAAAAGATAAGATTATAATAATGAAACCACGCTTATAAATACAGACAAACTCTAAATCAGACTGAGTCTCTAGCCCCCAATCGGGATCCCAACTTTCAATCACCGGGTCTAATAGTTTCCTTTAAACAAGGAGGGACGAGTCTCATTCAAGTCTCCGTCTGGCCCAAGAAAACCTTTGCACGCCTCCGTTACTTTTTGGTAGGTCCAATAGAATCAAGTCCAACGACTAATACATCAGCAATAACGGAAGCGACATAAATCAGTGGATTCATGAATTTTTTCTAGGAATTATTACAGGTTTCACTTCATTGAACAATTTTACTTTTTTCAACTTAAATTTTTTTTTACTTAAATACTATTTAATGGATGAAACCGGGAGAATTTATAACTCCAATCCATGCAGTAATGTTCTTTTGAATCCATTCAAATTGAATTCATACTTTCTCCATAATAATTATTGTGAAAACTCAAGTCGTGATTAACCCCAAAAAAGTTAAGTAATGGGCTGCAACATTATAAAGACGCAAAATATGAACAATAGAAAACTCATCTAAATGTCTCATCTCTCTGAAGATGCAGAGCTATATCATCCTGAACTCTGTCGTGCGTCAATCTCTCTGAAACTAGTGTGGCCACTCTCAAGTAGCCAGAATGGCTTTCCACTCTCATTTCACCGATGCTAAGCGCTAATTATATGTATGGAGGATCGCATACGCCTCCGCAAGTTGAGTGGAGAACCCCTAATCAAGGAAAGCGTATGCGTGGTGATCACATTTCTGGTTGGTTTCGAGCGATACAACCCACACCGAATCTTTGGTGGTTGCGAGTCATTGCCGCATCAACATTAATCGGGATGAAGCTCTCTCTCAGCGGAGTCCATCTAGGAGTCTGTATATCTCGATCTTTGGAAGCTGGACCACTAAGGAAGCCTCTTTGAACTCTTCGAGAATGCTCACCATCAAGAGGAATGGCTGAGTTTGACTCCACGCTGACCTCCTAGATAAGACATTGTTCATGTGGTTCGATAACTCTCAAATAATAGTGATAAAAATTTCATGGATACTAACCTCAAGAATACATGTTGCTCTAATTATGATGTCGAAGACATCTCCCTCTCAGAACGGCAGAATGATGTGACCGAAGTCAGCTTCTTTCCAAAATCTCTTACTCCCCCTGCACCCCCAAATCGCGTGAACACTGTCTCTCTCATCTCCTGACAAACATGACAACTGTTGTATGAGGTGATCCTCCTCCTCTGGCCCAAGCAGACTCTCCAACATAAGAGGTTCATCTTAGTGGAACTCTCTGTTTTAAGAACTTCCTCCACCAACTCTCTATCGTTGTCGGATCATAAGAACTAACGTAAAAAATATTGGCTTTCTCCATCATAACGATGTAGCAGCTCTTGACCGAATACTCTTTTTCCTCTGTAAAGTTCCAACAATGCACGCCCGGAATCACCTCTCTCTCACTCGGAATACTCAAGGTGGCCGATGCATTCTCCTCCCTTAACATCGTTTTAATCAGATCAGTGTCCCAGCTACCGGCTCATCTCATAAGTTGTTGGCATGTCTTTGGGGACCCATCTCTCCCATAACCAGAATTGACTCTGTATCACCTATCCCCCATCTCAACCTTGACTTGATGATACATCTGCCCTAAAACATATTCTGCCACATAAATGAACTGCACCAACCTGAGAGGGCGGTCATGATATCTCCGGCAGGAAAGTAGCTTTGGCGATAGACTCTACAATCTCTCATCCATCATATCAATATCTATGGAAGAGATTTTCTTTTTTAAGAGATAATTCAAGGACAAAATGAAGGGGAAGTTTCAGCCACCTCTAGCGCATAACTCTACGAGATTTTCGACCAACTTCATCCCAAGCCCAGCCCAAGAATTTTGATGGCCCATTTTCTTAAAATCTAATTAATTATTTATTTACTTGACTCATCAATAAATAAAATATTATGTTATAAACATTTATTTAATTCTACGAATACCCGTTTTCCAAAATTAATTATGTCAATTGCCATTACGTCAAGTGAGATTAAATAATGAACAATATTATTATTTGAAAGTTCTTATTCGCCTTTATCAAATCTGAATAGGAAACTGTGTAACTAGTAGTAGAAGTTTAACGAACACGATGAAAAAGAAGATGCAGTTGTATCTCTTTTTCATCAATTTGTATAGTGTTTATCAATACTCCACCGTCAAATCGAAGATTGAACCCTTCTTTAATATTATAATTATATTTACTCATTGTGCCGAGTGTCCACATATATAGTCAGCTCGTCATCAAGATCCTCCAGGTTCAAAACGTGTCAAGAGAAGTCAATTTTTCAGTTATACTTCTCTTGATACATATAAGCTCTAAGCATTGTTGCTTCCCCAACGAAAGATTCATTCAAACGTTAACTTACTTCGAAAATGCTAGCAATCTATCAGTTCTAGAATCAACCCGTAGGTGAGTGAACATTGACCTTCTTTCAGGAATGCTGGATTCTGTATATGTAAATCACTTCCCACTCGAATCATGCTATGAGAAGACTCCCGAGACATAATCTGTGATTAGCATGGATAACTTTTTAGCGAATGAGTCAAAGAGCTCATAAACATGATCCAGTATCCATGACCACTTCACGATTTAGATAAGTGTCACTGTGAACATCATTGTGGCTTCAATTACATGAACTTTGAGACAAAAAAAATGTAAAAATTCGATCCGAATTGGTCAACCGGCTATAACAAAATTAAAAAACAAAAAATGCGTTAATTGATTGCATGATTTATTTCCTTTTTAATACATAAAAAATCGGTTAACAAGTGAACAAGAATTTGAGCGAATTGAATGCTGAAATAGTATATTCGTAAACAATATTAACAGTTATTCAGTTAACAAGTTGTAAGCATAACAGAAACCCGACAGCAAAATAGAAAAATGTTGATAATAATTTTGAATAATAAATATAAAACCAATATTCAAAAAAGTCAAAATAATTTATTAACTGCATTAAAGATAAGCGAAATGGAAATAACCGGCATTTGTTCGTTACCACAATTAAAGGAAAATCAATATCCAATATTTGTTTTCATTTTAAACAAAAAAAAGCTGCAAATCAATGCACAAGCATAATCTTCTCTGTTTGTGGAACTCTATAGTGCCTGGTTGGGTCAGGTGATAAAAAGGGACAAGTCAGGCCTCATCTTCTATAATGGGTGCGTTTGGTAACGCTTTTTTTGGGAGATTTTAGTTTTTTTTTAACTCTAAACTACCTTTTGGCGTTTGGCAAAAACCGATTGTAAAAAAAAATTCAAAAGTGCTTTTGGAAAAGTTACGTGGTTTACAAATTTTTCTAAAAGCTAAAAATGTTAGCTTTTGGTTTCAGATTTTCGGGAATAAGTATGGTTTTACTGTTTTACCCTGCTATAAGTCAATCTAAATAACACGTTTAACTCCTAAAAATCTGGCTTAAAGGCTAGAGAATCGTTCTAAAATAATCATACTTAAATGCACGTTTAAAAAAAGTTGAAACAGTTCAATCCGATTACATCCTAAAAATTAGGCTTAAATGCTGTAAAATCAAACAACCATTTGATATATTTCACGGGTACAGTAATATATTTCACGCATAAAATCAAATAAAATTAGGCTTAAATGCTGCACTAAACATACAGTCAGTAAATTGTATCGGATATACAATAAATTGCTATAAATCAGTGTAATTACGAACACAATTTACATGATTGAACTGAATCCAGACAAAGATTTTCGATATAGCTGAGTCAAAAGCAACAATTTCCACGTATAGCAATTTAAATTCTGAAATAATTATGTTGATAAATTACTTCCTATAACTTAGCTAAAACAAATCAAAAGCTCATTGACAATTACCTTAAAATCGTTGCAAAAAAATGTAGCCTAAAATATCGCCACCATTTAATAAGTTGAATTCGCCCATCTTGGATTATTGAATACAAATACAATCACATATTTAATAGTCCACTGCAAACAAGTTATTAAATTCGAGTATTAAAAACAAAGGTTCAACATAGCAAGAAACAACAAAGGTAAGGTTTTAACTCGGTTTCTCATAACATTTATTTAAATCCAGTATTCCTTATACAAGTTTTTTTTACAGGTTTAAATATATCGAGACCATAACAACACAGGACATAACTAGCAACCAAACATTTTGCAATACAGATAGAATCATAATTTGATTCCAGGAAGGTTATAGAACTAACCTGAAATTGCAGCTGTCCTTGATTTATATCCAAGGTATATGACGCCGTCTTATATTTATGCGTATACAACTTTTGAAACGATTCTCGAAGCCACATCACTACGTCACACCAATAGAGACAAGCAAAAAATCATAAGCAATAGTGGAAACGAAACTATAAGGTACCAAACAGTTAATTACATTTTTTTCTATGTATATTAAACTTTTCTATTTTCAGAAACTATTATGCTTTCAGATATTATATGTACATTAAACTACATCTGTACAATAACATACATTTTGTCATTTAGTCTATGAACACACAATTGTCTAAAACAAAACAAACATTAAATTAACAGACTGTATCACAAAACATTCAAATCAGAATTCACAAAATAATTTAAGTTTCAGTATATGATTTCCCAATTATTAAGAACCAGAGTCATAAAACATTCAAAACATATTTCAAAAATATCAAGAACGAGAATCACAAAACATTCAAAACAAATTTCACAAATATTAAGAACCAGAGTCACAATTCATTCAAAAAAAATTCACAAAATAACTTAAGTTTCAGTATATAGTTTCACAAATATTACGAACAAGATTCACAAACATTAAATTTTCCGAACACTTGGTTGGGTCTAAAACGAAAGCTTCTTCCTCGAAAATAGATAGATATATATATATATATATAGAGAGAGAGAGAGAGAGAGAGAGAGCGAGAGAGAGAAATTAACCTGAAAAAGTTAGCATTTCCGCATGATGAAACTAGAGGGCTCGCTGAGCTATTGATCGACGGTGTTTAGCTTCTAATCGGCGGTTTGAGCTTCTAATCGATGGTGAATCGACGACGTTGAGCTTCTAATAGGGTTTTATTCTTACCGATTCAAAGCTAGGTTAAAGTTAGTGATTTGATTCGGTGAGCTAGGTCAATGGATTATACGGCGGTTTGATGGTTCGGTGAGCTAGGTCAATGGATTATACGGATGTTTGATGGTTCGGTGAGCTAGAAGTAGGCGATGTGAGGTTAAGGTCGGGTTTGTTGTTTGAAATGAGGGATTGTTTGGCCAGAGTCTCGTCGGCGTGAAGTTTTGGAATTGTTTAGAACCAGGTCGCGAAGAAAGAAGGAGATCGGGATTAGGGATTTAGGAATTTGGGTTTTGTTTTTTCCGACCTAATTTAAAACGTAAAGATAAGATTATCATTTCAAAATGTAATATATATAAAATCTGTATATAAATATTTATATAAAATCTGTATATAAATATTCTATTATATTAGTATGTAATATTAAGTAGATTTGTAAAATTGGTAATATGTAAACCTTATGATATTAGTTTTTTTCAAATTTATATGTAAGTATTTAGTAAATAAATTTATAATTTTTTTATTATTAAGAATTTTTTTATCAAATTATTATACAAACTTCCAATATATATTTATGAAAATAAATTTTAAATGTTTTAAAAAGTAGGGTTAATTATATATATATATATATATATATATGTGAGTAAATGTCGCAGCCTAAAGCAATTTGGAATAATAACGATGTCGCTATCTAATGCGACGGGTGTATTATTGAAATTGAAGCGGGTAATCGATCCGGAACAACTTTCACAAAATTGGCGTTATATGGTCAAATATATTTCTCATAAAACGCAGAGGCCGTACGAGAAGTTTCAGGTGGAAAATAAGTTAGACTTGCTTAGAATTGAATGGAAGCTTTGGAAGTCATTGATTGGAAAAGAAACTAGTCTCGGGTGGAACGAGAACAATGGTACCATTGATGCAAGTGAAGAATAGTGGAACATTAAAATAAAGGTTCGTATCGCTAAAAAAGATTTATTTGTAAGTTAAAAAATTTATTCTAACTCTTTTCATACTCTTTTAGGAGAATAAAAGATTCGCTAAATTTCGTAAAGAAGGCATGTCTCCCGCGTTTGAAGATAAGTTAAATATACTCTTTAAGGACATCACTGTGAAAGGGAAGTATGCATATTCATCAACTAATCTTCCACGTCGCGAGAGTACTGAGACATTTCCATGTTTAGACAACTTCGAAAAAATAAGTGATGAATGAGAAGATCTTGCGCCGAGTCTACCAAACAACAAGAACAAGAATCCCGTTGAGCTCAATAATAGTTCAAAGTTAAAAAAAGGGGGGAAGGAGCAAAAATAATGGAGCTGCCAAATTTTCAATGCATATTGAACGTTTGGTGCAGGCAGTTGAAGATCGAATCGACACTGTATACATTGTGGTACTAGCATCCCGAAAATAATGGATGTTGTTTATCATTGCCTGACGTCGTAGTTGGAGATGCATTGTGGCTATTTGCAACCACACTATTCCAAATCCGAGAAAAGAGAGAAATGTTTGCAACTATAAAAGATCAACGTGCTTAACAATGTTGGCTTAACTATGAGTGTAGTCTACTCCGCTCTAACCAAGGAGGTGCCTCGAAATTCTAATTTAAAAAACAATGTTCTATTTCATTTCATGTTTTTATTTATTTATTGTTATTGGTTGATGAGTAATAGATATTTGATTTCATGAATTTTAATTTGGCTTTCAATAATTTGTTTAATTATATGTTTTTTAATCTTAATGATAATTGTTATTTTATTCACTATAAATTTTATTTTAAGCGTTATGGATAATTCAAGTGACGAAGAGAGAGAATTTGTTGGCAAAAAGAAAAACAAAGAAATCAATCTCTTTGTGAATAGCACTATGCAAATTATACAACTTTCTTATGACACGTACATAAATAAAGTTCTTGCATGAATTAAAAAAACAGGCCATATTTTCGTGCAAGAGATGTTGACAGGAAACCAGAGTCGTTTTCAAAGAATGTTTAGAATGGAAAAGGAAATTTTCATAAGCTTATGCTATGTATTAGAAATGAGTTACGGATTGAAAGGTTCGAGGAGAGTCAACAAAGCCGAGGTTTTAGGAATGACTCTAATCATACTTGGACACGGCATAGGGAATCAATTAGTGCAAAAGATTTTTCAGCATTCCGGTGAAACTATAAGTCATTATTTTGCGGAGACATTAGACGTATTATGTCTTTTAGCAGTCGACGTCATAAAACCTTCTGATTCAGAGCTTAAGAATACGCCAGAGGAAATAGCACAATATGTCAGTTATATGCCACAATTTAAGGTATGTAGTTGTAACGTTTGTGATTGCATTGTTTTAATATAATAACATGATATGTGGAATGACATATTTTTTTTTATTTTTGTAGGATTGTATTGGGGCAATAGATGGTGTACATGTTCCAGCAACGCTGCCGCGAGAAGATCAAATTCCTTTTATCGGGAGAAAGAAGGTTCCTACACAAAATGTGTTAGCTGTATGTGATTTTAATATGAGACTCACTTTTGCGGTTGCTGGTTGGGAAGGAAGTGCAATTGATGCAAGTGTGTTTTCTACCGCTCTACGTGATGACGAACTTAAATTCCCAAAACCTCCATAAGGTATGACTGCATAAAAATATACATTACGCTATAACTACATACTTACATATCTTACATTGTTGACAGGAAATTATTATTTGGTAGACGCTGGTTATCCAAATATGCCTGGATATCTTGGTCCATATAAGGGCCAAACGCACCATTTGGATCATTTTCGTGCCAGAAGAACCCAGTCCAGTACTCCTGAAGAAGTTTTCAATCGAGCACATTTTTCGTTTAGAAGCGTTGTCGAGCGTACTTTTGGAGTGTGGAAAAAAAATTAAGAATCTTTAATGCCATGCCGAGTTATCCATTCGAGAATCAAGAAAAGTAGTTATTGCCACCATGGGGTTACACAACTACATTCGAATGCATGCAAAGGAAGATTTAGATTTTGACGATGACGAGATGATGGATGACTAGGATAGGGAAGACACAAGTGGAGATCAATATGAAGATTATAGAGCATTTATTAGTTGTATGGATAATTTAAGAGACGAAATTACTGCACGTTTAGTAGAATCGGCAAATAAGTAATTTTAATATTTGTTAGTAAAAGAATTAAATATATATATGAAATTTCATTTTGTTTCCTTAATTCGTCATGATTTAAATATTATGTTCGTATTAATATGCACATATAACTACAAAACCATAATAATAAGAATTATTTATATATTTATTTTCAAGGTCAATTTAGTTTTTTTTCAATAATAAGCGTGTTACCAAACGCTAAATCAGTTTTTGCTTTTATAAAAAACTAAATTAAAAACAGTTTTTCAAACACTACATAAAACAGTTTTCCAAACACTACATAGCTTTTTAAAAAAAGAGTTTTTTTAAAAAACCCTTTTTTAAAAGTACAGTGTTACCGAACGCAGTCAATAATCGCTCGAGACCCATGAAGGAAGAGATTCAGCGGCACTTGAATATGTCGGAATGTCCTGACGATATTACTTATTTGGGAAATCCGTTATTCAATGGAAAGAATAAATCCCGAAATTTCTACTATCTGAGGCAAAAGGTTATGGCAAAATTGGAGTGGTTGATGGCTAGGTCCATTTCGAGGGCTGGTAGAACGACACTGATTAAATCCTTCATTCAAGGTATCCCCTCCTACACGATGTCATCTTTCAAAATTCCTAAACTTTTTTGGGAAAAGATTGAAAAATTGTCGAGAGAATTCTGGAGGCATGGTGAGGTTACAGGGAAGTGATTTCTGTCGATGCCTAGTTTGAAATCGATCTGTCAACCGCGCAATTTAGGGGGGCTCAGGCTGAGAGAGCTGGGGGTTTTCAACCGCACTTTCTTGGCTAAATTAAATTGGCTTGGAATATGGCCTCTAAACCTTCCAAATTCTGGGTTAAAATGCTTCCAGACACATACTACGTTAATGAGCTGTTTATTCACTCTAAGGAGAAGCTACCTGATCGAGTGTGTGGAAAGATGCACTAGGAGAAAAAAGGCCCTTAGAAGCGACAAAAGTCGCTCCTAAAGGCCAAAAAGTCGCTTCTAAATAGGCATTAGAAGCGATATTAGAAGCGACAAAGTCGCTTCTAATGTTTCACTTCTAAAGTCGAGTCGCTTCTAAAGTCGCTTCTAATGTTTTGAAGCGACGAAATTAGAAGCGACTAGTTGCTTCTAAAGTCTCTTATAATCGACCAAAAAAGCGTGCGAAGAGATTACGGATAACAATTAGAAGCGACTTTAGAAGCGACAAGTCGCTTCTAATTTTTACCCGCCATATTTTAGAAGCGACATTAGAAGCGATTAGTCGCTTCTAATTGTTACCCGCCATATTGTCGAAGCGACTTTAGAAGCGACTAGTCGCTTCTAAAACGGTAAAATTTAATTTTTAAAAAATAAATTTCCGGTTTATTATTAATTAATTAATTAATTAATTTTTTTATTATTAATTAATTAAATATTATTATTATTAATTAAAATTAATAATATTGAAATTTACTAATTTAAATCAAATTAAACATAAACTAAATATAATCAAAAGTCGGTAGTAATATAATCGAACGTCGATATTAACATAATCGACAATGTCTAAAGTCGATAATAACATAAGTTCAACTAATAAGATAACCGCAAGTCGATAAGTAAACAAACGTAAATCGATAAATCTAAAACGTCGAATAAATTACAATTATCATCGTCGTCCTCGTCCTGCGCGTCGTCCGCTGGGTCCGTGTGGAGGCTCGTCTGGTTTGGTATCGGTGGGAGTCGAAGGTCGATCTGGTCTCTGTTGCGAACCCGAAGTGCCTGCATTGCCCGAATCGCCTACATTGGGTCCGAACTGGGCCATGTAGTGGTCCAAAGTCGCCCTAAACACGGGAGTCGGAGTGAAGTCCGGGGTCTGGCTCAAAGCAGCAGCCATGCCAAACACAGCTCCTTGGAGAGCCGCTACCTTCTCTTCTATATCAGAGGACGACTTCGAAGTAACATTCCCTACGGAAAACGATGAGCTATCGTGGGCTTGAGCTTCTAGCTTGTCCGAGCGCGGAATTAGAGGCCCAATTTCCGTAGCCCAATCACGTCGCGTCCCGAGGACTTTGCTCATATCAGTCTCCTCCAAAGATGGCAAGTTCAGCCACCCGAGCTATTATCCGAGCCTACATACATAATACAAATTACATTAATTATTAATAACAACAATTATAAGGTAAACTTAATTAATAAAATATATACTTACATGATACTCTCTAGCAGCAGGCGTAGTCCACTGACCATTGGGAGTCGTGTGCATCCTCTCCCACGCACCGAGCGGTCCTAGCATCTGCCTGCCTTCTCCTACCCGCTGCATATGTATATAACACATTATAACTATAATATATAACTTATGTAATTTGAAATTAAATGAAAATATACTTACGTGACTATGACGATACTCATAAAATGAGATCGTTCCCTGTCGACTCTTCGTGGTCTTCTTCTTTTGATTCGCCGTATTTCGTTTGGACATATCCTAGAAAACAATATTGGTTAGAGTAAAAAATTATATTCAAGAATAAAACAATTGATTAATACGTTTAATCTGATTTTTACCTAAAACGTTTCTGTGTTCGTCCTCGTAGTTGCACCTCGTCCGGACAAAGGCGGCGGAGGCTCATCTCCGCTAGTCGACATACTGCAAAGAAAAAAAGTTAAATTATAATTTTAGTTTATGGAATACATTAAATTTAGTTTATATTAAATATAGTTAAAAAATATACTCAATCTTGCTCATCGTCACTTAAGAAGTCAATTTGATCTATTTCAAGATCATCATCAACAGTATCTCCAAGGAAACGGTCAACATCAGCGTCATGAGCATCGTCGTCTATGAAGTCGTCGATAGGCTCATCTTCATAGCATTATCAACTAGAATCGGTTCATAATTATCGTGAAGATGAGACAAACTCGCGAAATCAGTATGTTGTACGGACAATGGAACTACAGCCGATGATGAAACGTCAATGTCGGCAAATCCCATACAAATCGATGATTACAATCTTCGACGACATTACATTCCCCTTTTTCAGGATTTCAAGGATCAGGCAAATAAAACACTTGTTTGGCTTGAGTAGCGAGTATAAAAGGATCGTCTGGAAACCATTCTTACGCCGCATATGCAATCGTCGTTCCACATACGTTATCTTTGCGAAAGCGTCTACGTGAATCGTGCTTGTCACCATACCAACGACACCAAAATAGTACCACTCTCCAGTCATGTCGATAGTTCAGCACGGCAACATCGTCCATCCTTCTGTAGAATGTGTAGCCGTCCACAGGTACGCAAACAAACCACTATTTGAGTAGTACGCATTGAATCGCGACGAGAAGCGATAAATTTGACGCTGTTCACCACACAACTTGGATAAATGGGAACATTCAGTAAAAGTCTGACCGACAATGCATACAACTCGTCAGACACATCGACTCCGCCAACTTTTTGGTCGTACACTTTTTTGGCGAACCAGACTCTAAATTCTTTTCGATGCGCTTCGTCAACATCATGGCGACATTCAGATTCCATAAGATTCCAATGCTCGCTATTTATACATTCAAGAAGTTAGAGAAATAAAAAAAAAAAAAACAAATGTATGACTGATATAGATACGATTAAAAAGACTCACGTCATATACGGATCAATTTCGGTACAATTTGTCAATATGTACCACTCTGCCATCTCTCTCGACTTGTCGTCTAACTGTGTCGGAATCATCTTCACATAAGGCAAACACTTCTCGGATTGAAAAATAGAGAACTCGTGAGGCTGAACGACATCGATCGAGGCATCTTCAAAGTACCTTGCAACGAATGCTAAAGCTTCTTCCACAACGTAAGGCTCAGCTATAGATCCTTCGGGTCTCGCTTTGTTTCAAACGAAATGCTTAAGTGTTCCAAGATATCTTTCAAATGGATACATCCATTTCATATGAACTGGACCACCTTTGAGAGCTTCCTCAGGGAGATGAATGATGACATGAACCATGATCGTAAAGAAATCAGGCGGGAAAATAATTTCCATCTTACACAATATCTCAACGATGGAATTTTGGGCTTTCTCGAGATCCTCCACTCGAAACGTTCTTGAACAAATGAGCTTAAAAAAGCTTTCAAGTTCTGCAATCGTCTCTTGGATTTGTTTCGGAACATAAGGACCAATACCCACTACCAACAACCTTCGCATTATCACGTGCAAGTCATGTGCCTTTAAGCCGGTCAATTTTCCATCGGGAGTGATATTCTTTTTCAATTCCCTACGAGACCATCGGGAAACTTTATTGACTTGAGAAACTCAGCAAACATTTTTCCTTGCGTGGGTGTGAGAACATATGAAGCTTGTGGTTTGAACCACCTGTTTTCATGCTTCTGTAAGTGTAAACTAGACTTAATCTTCAAGTCTTTTAAGTCTTGTCTCGCCTTATCGGTGTCCTTATCTTTCCCGTCAATGCTGAGCAACGTCTCGAGTAAGTTTTCGCACACATTTTTTTTCTACGTGCATCACATCAAGGTTGTGTCTCAAACGTCTAATAAGACCAGTAAGGTAACTCATAAAAGATACTTTTCTTGGTCCAATTTAGCTCGCTCTCGCCTCACTTTCGTTCGAACCCATAGACTGCTTGCCCGGAATCAATTCAGGAAGATTGTTCAATTGCTCGAGAATCTGGCTTTCAATCAACTTCTTCGGAAGTTTTTTATTTCTCGACACGCGTTGTGTAGTGACCACTGCATGTTCTCATTCGGTGAAAATCAGGCAAATATCTTCGGTGATCGTAATACACGACTCTATTTCTAACGGAAAGCGATGGAGTGTCTTTGGTGTACGTCGGGCACGCAAGGTACCCTTGACCACTCCACCCAGATAAAATTCCTCGAGCAGGAAAATCATTTACTATCCAGAGAAGTGCTGCCTACAAAAGGAAGACATGATTATGATTAGACCCATCTCGCACTCGAACACCCAATTCCCAAAATTCTTTCAACTGTTCAACGAGCGGTTGCAAGAACACGTCAATGTCTTTCCCTGGAAATTTTGGATTTCATACACAACCACGGTGGCAAATTGTACGCCGTCAACACGACTGGCCACATGCTATATGATAGGCTCATTTCTCCGATGGGATTGAAACCATCTGCAGCAAGTCCAATTCGTACATTCATCAGCTCAATGGCAAAGTCTAGATATGTTTCATCTAACTTCTTCCAAGCTTTTCCGTCAGCAGGATGACGTAGAACACCTTCTTCAACCACACGTTCTTTCGCGTGCCACTGCATTTCGACAGCTGTGTGTCGAGAAGCGTACAACCGCTTGAGACGATCTTTTACAGGAAAGTACCGTAAAACTTTACGTGGTACTTTTTTTCCAACAACCCATCTACTTTTGTGGCACACCGGACAAACATCTGCATCTTTCAAATCCTTCCAAAAAAAGACACAATCGTTCGAGCAGACGTCAATCATCTCGTAGCCCATGCCAAATCGCTTCAGCTTTGACTTTGCCTTGTAATGTTTTTCAAGAATTCTATTCCCAACAGGATGAGATTTTTTCAAGAGTTGCAGCAGTTCGGTAAATGATTTGTTCGTCCAATGGTTTGTCACTTTAATGTGCATTAACTGAACTAGGAAAGATAACGACGAAAACTCTTTACAACCGGGATACAATTCTGCATTCAACTCGGCAAATAGATCCGAGATCTGCTCTTCGTCAGCCACATCTTCAGCAGTTGGATCATTATAAAAATCAGGATCATTCCTAATATCGTCGATTGCGTCATGGATTCCACCAACACCGTCTTGATCATCTGAATCATCGAGAATTTCTGGTACAGGAACGATTTCTTCACGTGACTCGCCATGATGATACCATCGAGTGTAATACGGAGTAAATTCTTTGTGCATGAGATGCGCTCGAACAACTCCTATGTGTTGTCTTAACGCATTATTACAACTACGACAAGGACATTTTACTTTGTGCTCGCTGTTCATTTGGAATCGTGCAACTCGAATAAATTCGTTCACGCCCATTTCGAATTCAAAACCACAACGATTATTTTCAATAAACCAATTTCGACTTGGGTTTGACATGACGCTGAATGTTGAAAATTAGGACAACGAAAGTTAGGAAATTTGTAACATTATGATCAATTAGAAGACAACGATTATTTTCAATAATCCAATTTCGACTTGGGTGACATAATGCTGAATATTGAAAATTAGGACAACGAAAGTTAGCAAATTTATGACATTATGATCAATTAGAAGACGGATAAGGATTTGATCTACTAAAGTTTCGATATTTAGATAACTATTAGAGATTAAGATTGTTTATTTCACTTATTTTTTGAAAAATTTACAGAAATTTGGGCAGAGTTTTCCCTTAAATATGAACAAACCAAAAATCTGCAATTCACAAAATTGAAATATATATACCAGCCAGTACTATCCTAAACATTCAATATCTTCCAAACGACATATTCAAGTTTAAAAACGTAGTTACTAATTCAATTTCATACTCAAATTAAGTAAATTATTATTACATTCAAATTAATATGACTAAACAAATTCCATATCTATACTTAACAAATTAATTAACATACTACTAACAAATTAATTAACTCACAACTTACATACTACTAACAACATTTGAAACTAACTACTAACAATTATTTACACAATTTAACAAATTAACTTAGTTACTATTTTCTTAACAAATTACCTAAATAAATGTAACAAACTAATTTTATTCGTGCGAGGTGGAGGGAGAGGGCGGAGGGAGGGCGAGGCGGGGTGGAGGGAGAGTGCGGGGTGGAGGGGGAGGGGGAGGTGGAGTGAGGGGCGGAGTGAGGGGGAGGAGGAGGAGGGCGGCGGAGGCAGGGCAGCGGCCGGAAAAGAGGCGGCGGAGTGAGGGGAAGGAGGAGGGCGGCAGAGGCAGGGCAGCGGCCGGAGAAGAGGCGACGGGAGGATGACGGAGGTCGGAGGCAGGAGAAGGAAGGGAGAGAGAAGGGAGAGAATAAATGAAAGTGAAATGAGAGGGGAAGGGCGGGTTGGACGATTTAAAGCCCTACGAACATTAGAAGCGACATTAGAAGCAACTAGTCGCTTCTAATGTCTGTCAGAATGTCAGAACAAAAACGACGTTGCTTTGTTAAGTAGGACTATTAGAAGCGACTAGTCGCTTCTATGTCGCTTCTAATAATCCCCGGGGTGAAATTTTGGCGGAGGAGTATTGGAGCCAAAAATTTGGGGCATTAGAAGCGACTAGTCGCTTCTAATGCCCCCTTTTATGTACTTAGCCAAATTTTCGCGGAGGAATATTGGAGCCAAAAATTTGGGGCATTAGAAGCGACGTTAGAAGCGACAAATCGCTTATAATGCCCAAATTTACTGAAATATTTGGCGCGGAGGGTGCGAGCCAATATTTTTGGCATGTAGAAGCGACAAGTCGCTTCTAATATGTCGACTCCAACAATTAGAAGCGACTAGTCGCTTCTAAAAGTCAAAATATGCATATATTGGGAAAAATCGGGGTGTTTACGTTAAATGCGACTAGTCGCTTCTAAAGGTAAAAAGTCGCTTCTAATTAGAAGCGACTAGTCGCTTCTAATTCCCCATGTCGCTTCCAAAAGTATCTTTTGTAGTAGTGATATTTGCAGCCAGAAGAACCTGATCAAAAGGAATTTTTTTCTTTAATTAGAGATGGGAGAACAACGCTACTGAATAAGGTTTGTGGTTGCAGAACGGTGTACTGGTGAACCGGATTCGGCGGAGCTAAAGGACGATGCGCGGGTCGGAGATTTATTCGTGCATGGAACTAAATCGTGGGATCCGGGCATTGTTCTCAGGGAGTGTGGCGCTAACAGATTCAATGAGGTTATGAGAGTTTTAACTCTGCCAGGGGCTTCTCCTGATAGACTCGTCCGGATGGGAAAAAAGACTCGGGAATTTAGCATCAAATCGGCTTACGTATCGATAGCAAGGGCTTCCTTCGATCCAACCGATCTCATATGGAAAAGGGTGTGGGATTTTAAATTTAATGAGAGATAGAAGTTGACTCTTTAGAGATTGGGTAGAGACAGTTTTCAAACTGCAAAAAGACTAAATCATTGCATTCCGGCCATCGATGAGATGTGCAGAGTTTGCGGTCAGTGTATTGAAGACCCGAAGCATCTCTTTTTTTAATGTGATATTGCTGCCAAGCTTTGGCTCTTGGTGGGAACAGGCAAGCGATGGATGACGGAAGATTGGAGATCTACGATGGACATTGTGAGTAGCTTATTGGAATGTAATGATGAAGTCAACACAGAGCTCACACGGAACGAATTTAATCACATGGAAATTTCGATTATTGAAACTGTTTGAAAATTGAGGAATGATATTTTATTCAGAGGCACTAAAATTTGTTTCCACTACGTTGATTTCTCAAGTCTTCAATCAACTGGAAGATATTGGCAAGAGCGTCAACTCCAAGCCGTCTGAGAGTTTTGCTGCGTCTGTTAGTAATCAAGCGGGATAGACGAGTTGGGAGAGACCGGAACAAGGCTCAGTGAAAATAAATGTGGATGCGGAGTTTAAGGAGGGATTAGCTACAATGGGCATCATGGCTAGAAATTTCAAGGGGCAGGTGAAGTGGTGCTGGAGGAGTTCAATCGAGGCTAGCTGTGCGATGGGGGCCGAGCTGAAGGCAGTGGAAGTAGCGCTCCGGCTCGCAAAGTTTTACAACTTGGAGACCTTCGTGATCGAAGGTGATAATCTATGTATTATGAATCATTTGGCCTGTGGCGATTCCAAATTTGACTAGAAGTTTACAGAACTTTTTGAACAGATCATGTTGTTACGTTTGGGTTTTATTTCATGTTCTTTTAGATGGTTTAGCAGGAAGGGTAATTCACTTGCTCATCTTCTTGCTAAATGGTCTAAGGATTCAGAGTCTTTTGGTTTTTGTAACTTCGGGGACGTTCCGACTCCTGTTCGGAACCAAATTTTATTGAAAATGCAATGATGGATGAGGGCACTCTTTTTCCTTTCGTCGCACCGAAAGGGGGCGGGAGGTTTTAATGAGGCTTTTTTGTTTTTCAAAAAAACATGGATGAGGCAAAATAAGATTATTTACTCAATTTGTTGTCCTTGTACTTAGTTTTAGTTCATAAACATCTAACTTAATTTTTGTTATGCTTTTAAATAGAAAATATTATCAAATCAATTTATGTAGCAGTTTCTTTTGTCTAATATATGTTCTTAACTTATTATTTGTAGGCTATGGACACTTACGGTCTCCGACGGAAGGAATATGGTGGATTTCCACATCCACATGACTGTTAGTAGCGACGTCGTCATCTTCAAAGTCCCTTGGAAAAAATATTGCTCATATTGCGATCTAAAAAAAAGAGATATTGTTATATTTATGATGGACTACGAAAATCACAAGATGGACCTCTATGTTTTACGTGACAACCGTCGACATTTTGTTCCAAATCAAAGTCGGTAACTTATTTATCTTTGCTTTTTCTTTTGAATATCGTATAGTGTAATAATAATAAACTCCTTATTTAAACATCTAGCCTATGCGCACTGGGAGGCTGAGTTCGATGACAACGAGGAGAGTGAATGATGCTCGAAGGTGTGAAGATGGACATGCGAGATCCGAAAACATTGGGGCAACGGATCTAAGTCTTTGTTTTTAAGTTTTATTTATGGTAGTGTGATATATTTCCGGTTAAAAAACAATTTATGCTATTTCTTAGTGTTTTCTTATGAGTTCGGTACTAGTTATGTTTATGAGTAGCTGTGTATGGTCATGTATTTATGATTTCGATGTTGAATTTCACTATTTTTCCTGCCATTTAGTTACATCAACAATTTTAGTGATCATTACATAATAAGTTTCAGTTTAAAAAAAAGAGTGAATAAACGGATGTGAGCGCAATTGAACATGCAAATTGTTTTACTAGGCAGTATTGTATGACCGAATAAAACATCAATTTATAAAGTATAGAATGAATAAATTGTTTCCAAACGAGTAAAACTTGGATAGCATAGCCTAACCCATATTTTAGTTGTTGAATAAGGAAAGAAGGTTGAACATGAAAGAGCAGATGAATCGAAGAGAGAGATCATAGGAAGGAAGTCGGCCAAGTTGGATGCGCATAAGTCAAGACATTGAGATACATAGCAACGTTTTCGAGGTTGAAGTCGCAGCCGTCTGTAGCTTGAAACTCGGAGACGGAATGGTAGTGGTTTTGGAGGATGTTGTAGCGAAAGACTTGTTTGGCGCGCACGAGGAACATAACGTTCTTGTCAGTGGGATGGAAGGCGAGAACGAAGAACAAGGCGTCGCCGGCAGCGTCGAGCGCAGCCTCGTGCGCCAGCTCCCACGAGCTCCCGGTCATCTCTCAAATCAGCAACTGGCTGCTGTCGAGGTGGGACATTCGAAGGCGGCCGCACACGACTCCGAGACGCACCCTGTCCTTGAAATCTCGCAGGCCAATGTCCACGCTTTGGAAGCCGTCGGTGGGGAGGCCGATCGCGCCTGGCTCGCCGGTGAAGGGATCGAACGAGGCCAGCACGTAAAACCTCTCCAGCCTGTCCACCCAATACAAACCCCTCCCACCACAACTACCTGCAGCCGCAATTCAATGAACTGCGCCGAGTTTTCTACTATCCATTCCGCAGGGGTGTCCACCAGCTTGCAAGTCCAAGGCGTGTCCGTCCACTCGCTCATCTCTGGATCAAATATGGCGGTATAGAAGTAATACTTGCCCCTCTTATCAAACCGACCCATGTACACGATCACCGCTCTGTAACTGCCTTGCCCGAACACTATTGCGTATCCGCATGAACCTCCGTACCTCCAGAAAGGGAAGGCGTCTTTTGGGACTTCGGGGAGAGCCAGGCCTCGCTTCGTCACCAGATTGCACACGAACAGTTCATCTCTTCCACGAGACGTCAGCGCCAAGTCCCTAGAGATCGCTTGCAAGATCGGCGTTTCGTCCTTCATCATCAGATACAGCGGCACCGGCATCACAGCCGGGACGAAGCTCAGGTCCAGCGCCACTGCCTCCAGCTTCTCCAGCGGAGTCAGGCCAATCCGGTGGAAATCTCCTTGGAATGCCTTCGACACGTGGATGCTAACCTTTTATCCAATGAGTCAAGAGTTCATAAACATGATCTAGTGTCTATGATCACTTCAGGATTAGATCAAGTCTCCATGTGAACATCATAGTGGCCTTGGTTAGTGCGTCGTAACGGTCTTTAAACGACAGATCTACGTCAAGACATGTTCATATCGTACACTAACCACAAATGTAGAATGCTCCCAGACAGTGATCAGCCTTCACCCATGTGTTCCACATATATGACTTTATATATACCTTTTCAGGCATATATCAGTCATCGACCGTGTTTTAGCACACCGTCTGAACTCAGGTGCCCATCACGTGACTCGGTTTAATACCAGGCAATTGAAGATAGTTGTTATTGATTATAATTATTGAGAACTCAACCCACTAACCACATACTGCTAATAAAGTAATCTTATTATCAAATTTAGTAATTTTTCATTCGTTATCTTCAAGTGGGCAATATTCTTAACAACAGTGCCTCAATGTAATTACCTCGAGAAAAATGATGATCCCGAACAAGGGCCGGGACCTCCCTTTGGTCTATAAAAACACTCTCCCGAACAGAGACCGGAGAATCTTGAAAACAAACGATACCAAAATCATTTTCAACAAGGCCCCACTTAGCTAAATAATTGGCCTTACACTCCTCATCTTTAATCAAGGCCTCAAAAAATATGAACGACTGAGGCCTTTCTCATGTAACATAAACAGATCGAGTAGAATGGACCCATGATCCGAATAGATGACCAGTAAATTATGAACCCCCACCAAAGAAAATCTACTTACGTAAAATGTGCTAGCAAGGACTCTATCTAGTCTTTCCTAGATATTGCTGTGAACCGTTGTTTATTCGACCAAGTAAATAGATTCTCTTATGCTCCCAGATGGACTCTTCCTGTATCTAGCAAGAAATTTTTGAAGAATATTATCATTTGACTCCTTAAGAATCTTCCCTCCTTTCTTCTCATTCAAACACATAATTAGATTTAAATCTCCCATAAGCATCCAAGGCCTTCCTGATAGCCCAAAATTCGCTTTCATTGCATCCCCAAACCTATGCTTTATATCTTTATAAGGTGGACCGTACACCATGAAAAAATCCTAGTCCTTATCTCTCGAGTCTCCACGAATAACATCCCACATAAAATTTTTATCCATTTTCCAAATGTATATGTACAGACCTTTCCTCCACGAAAGACATAAACCTCACGCAGCTCCCACAGCCGGCACCAGTACACCACCCTAAAAACCCAACTTATTCCTCAAAATAGTTCATTCTCTTCCAACAGGATTTTGCTTCTGAAAGACATAAAACATACGGTCTACTCTTTTCAGAAGGATTTTTAAAGCCTCATATGTCGTATCTCTTCCGAGCCCCGACAATTTCAGGATTGTACTAACATGTATAGGGTAGGAGGTTCTTAAGGCTCGCCTCCTCAGCCTTGACAGAATTATATTGAGAAATCTCCTCCTTCTCAGTGAGATGATCTTGAATGAGTTTTAAACCTCCTCCCCCCTTCTTAGGCCTACCCGCCTTCATTTTGGCGCCATTGAACATCTTTATTTTGTCGTTAGCCTTTCTCCTCTCCCCAACCGAGTATGAGACTCCAACTTCAAACGCCAGTTTTAAGTTTATCGACACTTTTTCCACTTCACATTCCACTTCTTCAGTCATCCCCGACTTAGCCATATTTTCTCTTTTAATGTCCACCATATTATAGGTCTCCTCGGAACTAGCTTTATGTTTAAAATCTTGCCCATTAATTTCCTTAGGATCACTTTTATTAGCCCGTAACGTATCTGTAGGTAAAAGGCTTTGGCCTCCAAAAACCAAACTTTGAGAGCTACTCAGCCCAAACCCATCATGCTCTGCTTTCTTTTCCCGAATGGGCTCAGGGATATAGAGTCTTCGGATAATGGGATTATACCCGCACTCAACTTTAAACGAGATGCCTAACCAAGGGTACCATTTTTTGCTTTATCTCGCCTCTTTTTATCTTTCAATCCCCACTACCAGCTAAAATTCCAGACATTCCTAACACTCCCCTGCCCTAATCTCCTGTATGGGACAATATATCTTCCCGTTGCGTGATCTTCTTGGCCGATAGGCGTCTCTACTAACTTTTTATGTACCAGTTGCAGAGTCTTCCCACCATTGTTGTCCTTCGAAGCTTTCTGGGCTTCTTTCGTTCTAACCATCGACATGACCGAAGAGCTCTTCACGGAATTACTAAACCCAACAGGGCCTTAGTCTAACCCTATTCATTTTTCTACTCCGTCAAAGCACCTGAACATCTTAGATTCGGCGTAGATCGAGGGACCGTAGACCTTCACTTTTAAAGAATGATCAACTTTAGTCATAATACAGTCTTGTTTAGGACATTCTTCTTCATTGTGACCTAACCCCCACATTTAAAGAAAAACTTGCCAAGCTTTTCGTATCTTCCCTAAATCCATAGGAGTTTTAGTTCGCCTTTGTCTAAGAACAGTCTGGGCAGAGCGGCCTCCGCACATCTAAAACAATACTCATTCTTATCATTACCTCTTTTTTTACAAACTTTCTATATCGGTAAGATAAACCCTCCGTGCTAGCTTCATTGAGGAGTCCCAGAGGAAGTCCTTTGAGACGAAACCAAAAAATAGAGTGAGTGAACTCGATCTTCTCTATCATTTTCAAATGTGGGCATTCCTCCAGGAGCAACTGTAGACCTTAAATGATCCATGGCCTCCCAGCCAGAACTCTATCAGCATCACATTGATTATCAAACTTAAATTGCAAAATTTCAAGTTTAATCTCTTTAACGCTCCACTAGTTTTTACATCTCCAAGCATTGCTAAAGACTTCATAAAACCTCTTTTCTCCCTACTCGAGATTATGAGACGTAAGGATCTTCCATCCTACAAAAACTTGCTCCACACTCCTCCCCTCACGATTCAGGTTTCTAGATATGACCATATTACTAGCCAAGAGAGTTGAAGTGATATTCATCTCCTTCTCCCATTCTTCATGTTCCTCCATCTACACTCATTCCCATGTGTTTCCCTGACAAAAAGAAAGTAACGCTAAATAGTCAACACAAAAGCTCATACACTCTTTCTCCCCGTGTTTCCCACATAACAAACTCTCAAGACAGTAAGCCTACAAAGTTCCGCAAAAAACTATACAATGAGGAAGAAAATAAGAACATAACTAGTAGGAAGAGTTGGAAAAACCCGAGAAAAAAGTAACTTAAAGACAGAGTCTCACTTTCGCTCACTTTATTTATTACAGTTTGATAGTAAATGATGATAGTCTAAATCCATGGCTATATTGTTAGTAATCTTATTTGCAGGAATTTTTAAATTTAAATTCTCATTAACAAAATTTGACTATTTCGCTCTTATTATGAACTCGGTCATTTTTGGAACAATTTTAAGGTCTATAAGAGCACCTACAGTGCTAAAATGTTTTTAAAGTTGCCAATTTTTGACACATCATCAAAATATTATTATTTAATTACATCTCTCTTCCGCATCATCAAATTGACAATTTAAAAAAAAAATTATTCCAATGCAAGTTGATTTCAAAGTTGCCAACACAATAAATACTTTATTGTAATTTTATTGTCCAAAATTTTCTTTATATAATTCCAATTCATATGATATGTTTAAATATCAAATACATGTAATTAAATTAAAAATTGCACAATAAATAAAATTTTAAAAAATAAACTCATATAATAATTTTTTTATATAAGTACACATGTCTTCATATTGAGAGATATGGAAGAAAGATGGAAATTGAGAGTAAAAATAAAACAAATTAATTAGAAGTATTAGTGTTGGTAGTTGGAACCACAATAACATAAAATAATAAAATATTCATGATATTTTACTTAGCATCGGTGCAAAAAAAAACAACCATGCCAAATGTACTCCTTTTTTTTATTTTCACTCCAATGCATAACCAATTATAAATGTCATCCATGTTATCATACTACTCCAAAAATGTAATACATTACCAATTATAAATGTCATCCATGTTATCATAATATTTCAATGCATAACCAATTATAAATGTCTTTCATGTAATACTTCAAAAAATGCAACGTATTGGAGATGCTCTAAGAAAATTATATTAGTCACATCTTGATTAAGATAACGATTAAATTATATGGCGTGGGTTTCTTTAGGGGAATTTCGGAAAATATGTGTCATAGTAGGGGTATATTCTGTTTCTATGTGCGATGAAGTTTTATTACAGAATATAGGTGCCAAATGACAAAAATGCCTTTGATAATATCTTGGTCAATTGCGGTATGCTGCGGTCGATTGCGTTATCTTGCAGAATTTAATATTAACTGCGGTATATTGCGGTATGTTGCGATCAAATTTGGTAAATGACTATTTTGTCTTTTGACACATATATTTCGTAATAAAACTTCAACAGACATAAAAACAGAATATACCACTAATATAACACATATTTTTCGGAATTCCCCTTTCTTTATTATTGCTCGAACTTGGTTAAATTTATCGATAAGTGGACCAGAGGCAAGTACAACACTATTTATTATATTTTCTTTTCTGATATTTATTTATGTATTTGTTGATAGGCACTATCTTATAAAAATTAAGTTATGTTTGTCTTTACTTAAAAATATTGAACATCGCACACAAAAAGTTAAGCGTGAGTGCTTAACCATTATACTCGTGAGTGCGATAAAATATTTAAATAATGTAATTCTATCATTTTTCTTTTTTAAACGCACGTGACATGCCTAACGCTAACTCAAGTGAAGTGAAGTACTAATTATACAAAACAAAACCTAATTTGATATTGATACCAAAAATTTAAATAACTTTTTTAGGTAAAAGAGTCATAAAACATATTATTTTAGTAAAAATGAAAGGTAAGTTGTCTTTTGTAGAATAGAGTTAGTTCGCAGCGTCGGCGGCAGCAAAGTGAAGATCAAGTCTGATTGGTTGATGTGGTGAAAATGATCGCTGAGAGCGCGACGCCTGCGACAGAATTTGGGATGATCTCGCACCGCATCTTCAGAGAGTTGGAAGAGTTTAATGATTTTAACATTAGACACATTTTTCGTGTTTGTAATGTTGATGGCATTATTTTGCGCGTTATGCAGTAAACTATCACTCGTTTTCGACCTGTCTGTGTTCAATCTCACATTGTTCGGAGGAGGTCATTAGAGCCGATAATCGCAAGTTGAGATCCCGCACGACCACTTAGGACACTTGTTGATTAGGTTCATTTGTGTTTCTATTTTTTATATTCCGATAATTTATATTTTACTTCTATCTTTGTAACTATGGTTTTCCTTCACCATACGTGAGAGTTTATATGATATTTCGTGGGACCGACCACACTTTCTTATAAATAAATAGAAAAGTAAAAACGGAAGTTATATATTTGCTATACATTATTTTTTTTGTTGTCGTATACATAATTTATATCATAGATTAGTTGTGTATATTATTAGTAAATGTTTTTTTTTATCATTAGAACATTATTGTCCAAATAATTTTTTAAAAATTTAAAAACTCATCATAAATAATGAATCTTCAATACTCTAGAAAATTAATATACTTTGGAGAATAAATATATAAACACTTGTCTGATTAATTTCCGTAGTGACTTCGTTCTCCTATTAAGTGTATAATGTTACGTGAAATATTCTAACCTTACTTTATCTAGAAAAGAAATGTTATTAATAAAGAAATAATAAGTATATTGTGGGGCATAAAATCGACCATAAGTGTATTAGACTCAAATGAAGCTCAGCTTCCGAAGTTCAGCCCGAACTACTCATTGTCTAGCTCAATTAGCCAAGCGTGGAAGACAAGATCGAACTCACAAACATTCATTTTGCCAAAAGAGCAGCACTAATACCAAGGTCAGATTGGCGACCTATTACCTCGCGAATAAATTCAGATAGAAGACAAAGTCAAAATCTCTTCCTCAACAAACGACGAGCAACGTGGGATCATCTCTAGCCAACTCGGACACATGTACTCGATATCATTAGCTCGACACATTATATACTAGAAGGCTACAAAGAGATAAAAGGCACGCGTACATTTTTTTAGAGATATATATGTGTTGAAGTTATTGAGTTTGATATTCTCATTCTTCTTTGTAATCCTATAGCTCGATTATGTGAGCTCGATTAGTTTAATGTAATATAATTTCTTATTTCCTCTATTTATTTACAACTCGATATTATATCTACGAAATCTTATCGAGATCCATTCCTTTAAAGTTAAAAATCATATAAAATTATCCATATTTTATTTCGTGATTGTTGACAGCGAATTCCGACATCAACAATTTGGCGCCATCTGTAGGAAACTAATCGGTAATATTACATACTTTCTTCATCATGTCTTCTCCTCAGTCACCTGTTAGGACCATGGAACCAAGCCTCCCGAATATCCAGGCGATCCTTGACAGGTTTAGCGGGAAGCTCGACGAAGTAAACAGACAGGTCAACGCCCGCCTCGAGCAACTGATCTTGACGCCCTCTTCGGTTCCCGAGCTCGGAATCTGAATCGGAAAAATGACCCAAAAAAATTCAATGTGCACTTCAATAGCGTATCAGATCTGAAACTCCCCTTCAGGAACTCACTTGAATTTCTATGGAATCCTGATGAATCCCCGGGCTGACAGCAATTTGTATATGGTCTTCCAGCTCGGAGAGTCCTCCCGCGAGCATTTGACCGCCCCGGACATAAGTTGAGGTCGCCCTCCTCAAAGAGAGGAGCAGCAAGGTCAGATCCCTCTCGACCCGTTTCAACACAGAGCAGATCCAAAAAAGTTTGAAAAATTCAAAAAAAACATGACCGCGTAGATCAAGGCCGTGCGCTCCAAATTTCATAGGGCAACAAGCTTGGCACCCGAGATTGATCGCCTAGTCGCAGAAGCAACTGAACTCTGTTCGCCCAAAACATTACCGAGGTCTTCATTCGAGACGCAGGCAAAGTCAAACTGTCGAGATATAATGGGACCTCGAACACAAAAGCATTTCTGATGTCTGTCAGGATCGCTATGGGACTAGCTCGACTAAGAGACTGGGAGCGAGATGCAGAGCATTTTCAGCTCTTTGTATAGAATCTCTCAGGAGCCGCCCTGGAATGGTTCTCAATGTTAGAGTTCAACTTTATCGACATTTTCTTCTCCCTATCTACCGCCTTCCTAAAACATTATCCAATGTTCGTGGACAACGAACTGACCACTTCAGGAGCATACAACAAAAAGAGATGGAGTCCCTGAAAGATTTTATGGCCCGATTCAAAGAAGTACTATAAAAACTCTCCAACTTCGACGAAAATTACGCATTAACCATCCTAAAAAATGGGCTGTGGCATGACTCGTGCTTCCGATTAGAATGAAGATCACCCGACCCCCACCGATCGAGGACGCACTACACCGAGCCGTAAATTTCGCCCGAGCAGAAAACAAAATTAGCTCCCTTTCAAAAACAATTCATGCCAGAAAGGCCACAGACGACCCAAAATAACCTATGGGAAAGACCTGGATCAAACTTTAGAAAAGGGGACAACGGAGAAACATCAGAGTCCCCTAAAAGATCCAACACCTTCCCCGGGGGCCGCGGAAATCACCACCCGGGTTTCGCCTTTGTCATCGGCGACGAACCAGAGAAACCTCGATTTCAGAGCAAAAAATGGACCCGAGACCCCAAAACTTACTGTGAATTCCACAAAAGCAATGGACACACCAACATAAACTCTGAGACTATGCAAAAAATTCTCGTAGAAAAATACGCAAATGGCGAACTCAAAAACATCAACATAGGACCTCTGCCAGAGAGAAAAACCTTCGCACCTCGCATCAGAGGAAACCCATCACCGAAACAATCTCGACCCGATGGGGAAGGGGAAGAATCTAATCAAGCCCCAGTCAAACATCGAGTGGACTTCGTCATGGTAGGATCAAAATATTGTGGTAATTCGATCAACTCTATTAAGGCGTACCAGCGAAAACTGAATAATCAACCCAGTCACAACAACCAGGGAAGAGAGATTCAAATCGCTTTCCTCGAAAGCGAAGCTTCCGAAACGGAGGGGCCTCACGATGACGCCTTGGTCATAACCGTCAAAGTCTCGAACTGTGAAGTCGCTCGATTTCTCGTCGACAGAGGAAGTTCTGTCAATCTTATCTTCAAAGAAACCCTAACCAAAATAGGAATCAACGAATCAAAAGTAGAGAGAAAATCAACCCACTTGACAAGGTTTAACGAAGTTACTACCCCTTCACTCGGAGGGATCAAGCTACCAGTAAAGACCAAGGGGGTAAACAGGATGGTCGAGTTCCAAGTCTTCGACTGCTGGTCCACCTACAACATCATTTTAGGAAGACCATGGATCCACGGGATGAAAGCTGTCACATCTACCTACCACCTAACGGCCCGGTTCCCTACCCTTAATGGAGTAGGAGAGATCAAAGGAGACCAAGCCGCGTCGAGGAGCTGCTACCTCGTAAATCATAAACTAAAAACGAGAAAACAATAGCAATTAATGAATGTACAACCTGTGGGTAAGGACACAAACCCCAACTCGGAGGACAATAAAGAGGATATTGAATCCGAAGGTATCGAAATGACCGTCCAAATACAACTTGATGGGACCGACAATACCAAATGTGTAGGAATCAGATCCGGGCTCAAAGGAAAGATACGACGGGAAATGATCACCTTCCTTAAAATGAACAAATCAACCTTCGCCTGGAAAACCGAAGACATGCCAGACATCGACACGAGCATAGCATCCCATCATTTAAATTTTGATCCCAGCTTTAAACTAATAAAACAAAAAAGAAGAAAGCTCGGGCCAGACCGAGCCAAAATTATCGAAGAAGAAGTCGAAAGATTACGCAAAGCCAACTCAATTCGACCCGTGCAATATCCCGACTGGTTATCAAATATCGTGGTGGTAAAAAAGCGGAAAATGGAGAGTATGCATTGACTATTGCGATATTAACAGGAATCCATGAAGGAAAGTGCGGATTTCACGCTGTAGGAAGGGGTCTGGCCATCAAGATAAAGAGGCAAGCATACTTTTGTTGAGATTTGTGCCCACAAAAGAGATATTAGACATTTAAATACACTTTGTATTTTGTTTTATAAAAAACTTAAATAAATTAAATATTCATTTTTATTTAAGATTGTGCTTATGTATGTTTTCTACGCCCTGAAACTGTCATTAACGATAGAAGTGCTAAGTACAGACTTGACAAGGTACCTTCTGTTGACAAGTTTAAATAACGGTTCGCAATCTAAAGATCGCTAAGGCAATCGAATCTAATAACGATTGTTTGAATAAATTACGATATCCTATCTTGTGATATAGAGAGTTGTGACTATGTGATTTATTCTTGATGTCTTAATGAAGACATTGAACAAAACATGTGACACTTTAAAGTTCGAGATAAAATCGTTTAATCACTCGAAACTTCAAAATCACAAACGAGGAGTATTTTGGTAATTACCTAAATCTTGAAGTGAATACATATATTGTTGTAACATTTTATGGAATTTGATTAGTCAGTGGGAAATGACGGAATGAAGTTTCATTAACCCGATGATTGGTATCATAATACTAATTCGTTGAATTATGTGATTCACATAAACGGAATTTGTGTTGAAACCATGCTACGGCATTGGTATCACATCATGCTTAATTATGAGAGTGTGAACGAATAAACCAGGTCTGGTATTCATTGAATAAAACATGTTACATGTGGATTTCCGTTTCAAGTATTGCTCCTATCGGAGAGACATCTCACTTTATGTTTTTTCTCGTTCGCAAATAACAAAAGAGTTGGTGAAATAATAACTCAAGGGTAAAACGGTAATTTTACATTCTTCTAAGTTAATGATACACACGAAGGGTAATATCATGAAATACTCTATGGATCGTGTGAATAATTTTTTTATCACATCAAACAGAAAATATAAACGCATATGAACTTAGAGAGTTTCAATGTTAGTCCTTAAGTTAAATCGTCTAATATTAAGAATTAAAAGTCGAAAAAAATTTGTGACCTTTTGTGTCCAAACTTTATTCTAAAATTTTGTTCATGTAGGTCCATAACGTCTCAGTGATAGACTCTCAGACGAGATTAAGTGACTTAGAACTATTGATTTTCTCATTGAATGTAAATTGGATTCACACTAAGAAAATTATTTTCTAAGTAATTGAATATATAACTGGCTATTTTATTATTACGTTTATTTAACGATTCATATTGTGCTATTATAGTCATAATAATACCATTTAATGATTCGAATAAATAAAAGATGAAAATAAATATTTTCTCATTTTGTACTTGTTTGCATAGTATGAAAAGAATTAATGACGTATCATTAAATTAATGAAATGTTCTAATTAAATTAAACATTATTTTAGAAATAAATCAAATAAATTTTGGGGATGAAATTAATAACATGGTCATCCATAATTATGAATTATGTGTTGAGAATTAATTTTGAAACTCGTTAAAAAGATAATTGGGCTCAAGTTTGACGGACGGGCCAAAATTGGATTTTGACCTAACTTAGCCCGTTCTCTCTAGGTATAAAAGAAGCAAATTTCTCTAACCCTATAGACAAGAGTCACTCCACAAACTCCCCCATCTCCCTTGGTTTTTTTTGGCCGACTAAAGACTGAGAGAAAGAGAGAATTGTTCTCTCGAACTTCTTCCCGATTCTTAAGAGTTTCTATCCTTTTCCGTCGTTCACCTAAAAGAGTCCACCCTCTTGATCTCTAAAGAAATCCGGGAGAATTATCATTAAATTGTTGTAGTGTTTGTGTGAGAAATCTTTGTAACAGGGCTGGCCAAAATAAAACTCAAGGCGACAAGGCTAGGTGCGCGAGGCAATCCGGCGAGAGGCGAGGCGCAAACCGACGAGGGATTTAGGCGCGCGAGACTGGCCAGATTCAAGGCGAATCCTAGGTGCATCTAAGGCTGTCCCTAGGCGCCTCTCACCAGCAAGGAGGCATGCACACGCGAAGCATCCCCTCCGGCGAGACTAGGCATGCAACAAGCTGCATTCCGATGAGGTGAGGGCGCGGCAGGCTGCATTCCGGCGAGCTGCGGGGCGTGCGTGCATGCAGGTTATTCCGGCGAACCCTGGGCGCATAAGCAGGCTCCTTTCCGGCGACTTATAGGTGCGCGTCCAAGGATCTTTCCCCGAGAGAAGAGAGGCGCGCGTGAGCCCATTCCGGCGAGGATTTGGCGTTCATTCCGGCAAGGCATTTTGGCGATAGCGTGCCATGCACGAGATTGTTTACAATCTCACATATAAGTCCTCTAACGAATTGGATATGCAACTATATGAGTGATTCAAGTTGCTAGTGTGATTGTTCAATTTGTTGTTAACATGCTTAGAATAACTTTATTTTATTGACATGTTAATGATTTATAATGACATGGTTAATTGAACATGTGTAAAATGAGTTTTAACATGTTAGGTTGTTTTACGTGTTTCCGCCATATGTAGATATGTCACGTAATATTATAAGTTAATCGTCAACTACTTTCCAAGACATGGTATCACAGCTAATAATGGCATTAAAAGTAAGATTTTTTTACTAGTTTTGAATTTATTGACTAGTTTGGTGTTGGCGTTTTTTTGTATGATCAATTGTTGCGTTAAGAATGTTGTGGATGTGTTTTGTGGATGGATCCTCGTTAATATGGCATTAGAAATGTTTCCGGTTATCATCCCCGTTTTAATTTTTAAATTTCAAATTTCAATTTGTGAGCCTCAATTTGCGAGGACAATTTTAAATTGTAATTATTTAATTTGTAATTCGGGAGCGAGAAGACAACGAAGGCAGCACATCGGGCTTGGCTGCGCATTATAGAATCTGTGGGGGCTGACTCGAAACAATCTGATGACGCGTCATGATAGTCCTTGGCCGGCCATACACTTGAAGATAACATTGCAAATCACTTCACATGTCATGTAGCATAATGAACGCCAACATCACATTAAAATGAATCATGCATCACATTTAAAGACGTTACAAAATGTAAATTGAATGCAACAAAAATGCGATTTTTCCAAAAACGAAGTGGGAGGGTTGTTTGTCGTTGAAGCAACCCAAGGTCCCCGATATGAATTTAACTAACGTTGTGTGAATGAACAAGAGTCACCCATCGTGGACCTCACTTCAATGAGAGTACTTCGGAAGCACATCATTGATTAAATTGTTAATGAACTAAGCCTTAAAAAGAAACAATGAAGCGGGGTCTCCCTTAAGAAAACCGTTATAAAAGTAACTTGGATAAACACACACATGTCAGTTGTACATTTATACTTATGTTTTAAAAGTAATTCTCTATGAAGGCTATGGTTAAAAATAATGATCAAAGTTATATTTTGATGTTAGTTTACATTTTCATAATTATTTTAACGTAAGAAATCTAATGATTATACCTAATTTTCTCATTACTATTTATTAAATTAAGGATTCCAATTAAATATAAATTAAGATTAATAAATATGTAATGTAGACAAATATTTAACTAATATTGTCAAAATATTAAACGTCAATTAGTTTTCATTATATATGTAAGACTGTTTTAAATTGCTTCCATTTATTTTGGCCGTGTAAAATAAATAAATAAATACGCAACATAACTTATTAAATTTTAATAAGTCACTGATTAATTAAATTATCTTGCATCCTATTCTTATCTTTCCCCACTTTTAAAAAAAAATTCCTATTTTTCCCCTACTTAAACAAATTAAAATTAACAAAACAAACAAATCATATTCATATCATACCATTCTTTATATAAAAAACCTTTCTTCATATAAAAAAGATCTACAACTTCGAGTAACCCCAAATCTCAACTCTTTCAACAGTCACTCAAAGTCTAAAGTAATCTATAAAAAAAAAAAAAAAAGCCTAATACTTTTAGCCTCACCTCCGTAGCCACAAAAATTGCTCTTTACCCTCTCTCTCTCTCTGAGCTCTCCTTCGGGTATCAACAATGGCGGCCACAATACCTTCTTCACCGTCTTCCTCCTCCGCGATCCTCCCCAAACCCTCTTCCTCTTCCGCCGCGAGATTCGCCTTCCCTCTGAAAACCCCCTCCTCTCTCCTCCGCCACCACCGCGCCGCGACGAAACCCATTTCCATCTCCTGCTCCGCCGTCCCCCCACGCGCCGCCGTATCCACCACCTCCGCCGAACCCAGCCCGACCTTCGTCTCCCGCTTCGCCGCCGACGAGCCCCGGAAAGGCGCCGACGTGCTCGTGGAGGCTCTGGAGCGCGAGGGAGTCACGGACGTGTTCGCGTACCCCGGCGGCGCGTCGATGGAGATCCACCAAGCCCTGACTCGCTCCTCCGCGATCCGCAACGTCCTCCCTCGCCACGAGCAGGGCGGGGTCTTCGCCGCCGAGGGCTACGCGCGCTCCTCCGGGCGCCCCGGCGTGTGCATCGCCACCTCCGGCCCCGGCGCCACCAACCTCGTCTCGGGCCTCGCCGACGCGCTCCTCGACTCCGTGCCCCTCGTCGCCATCACCGGCCAAGTCCCCCGCCGCATGATCGGCACCGACGCCTTCCAAGAAACCCCCATCGTGGAAGTCACGCGCTCCATCACCAAGCACAACTACCTCGTCCTCGACGTCGAAGACATTCCCCGGGTCGTCAAAGAAGCCTTCTTCCTCGCCCGCTCGGGTCGACCCGGACCCGTCCTCATCGACGTCCCCAAAGACATTCAGCAGCAGCTCGTCGTCCCCGACTGGGACCGCAAGATGAAGCTCCCCGGGTACCTTTCCCGCGTCCCCAAAACCCCGGACTCGAAGCTCCTCGAGCAGATCGTCAGGCTCGTCTCCGAGGCCAAAAGGCCCGTGCTTTACGCCGGAGGCGGGTGCCTAGACTCCAGCGAGGAGCTTCGCAGATTCGTCGAGCTCACTGGAATCCCCGTGGCCAGCACTCTCATGGGTCTCGGAGCTTACCCGATGAACGGGGAACACTCGCTTCACATGCTCGGAATGCACGGGACGGTCTACGCCAACTACTCCGTGGATCGATCCGATCTTTTGCTCGCTTTCGGGGTTCGTTTCGACGACCGGGTCACTGGAAAGCTCGAAGCTTTCGCGAGCCGGGCGAAGATCGTCCACATCGACATCGACTCGGCCGAGATTGGGAAGAACAAGCAGCCCCACGTCTCGATCTGCGGAGACTTGAAACCCGCTTTGACCGGACTCAACAGAATCCTCGAATCCAAGAAAACCCGCCTCGATTTCTCTCCCTGGCGATCCGAGCTCGACGAACAGAAGCAGAAATTCCCCTTGAGCTACAACACGTTCGAGGACGATTCTCTGATCCCGCCCCAGCTCGCCATCAAAACCCTGGATGAGTTGACTTCGGGGTCGGCTTTCGTCTCGACCGGGGTGGGTCAACACCAAATGTGGGCGGCTCAGTACTACAAGTACCGAAGGCCGAGGCAGTGGTTGACTTCCGCCGGGCTTGGAGCGATGGGGTTCGGACTTCCAGCGGCGATCGGAGCCGCTGTAGCAAACCCCGGAAAAACCGTGATCGACATCGACGGAGACGGGAGCTTCGTGATGAACGTGCAAGAGCTAGCCACGGCTCGGGTGGAGAATCTTCCGGTGAAAGTCCTGCTCCTCAACAATCAGCATCTGGGGATGGTGGTTCAGTGGGAGGATCGATTCTACAAGGCGAACCGGGCCCACACTTATTTGGGAGACCCAGCTAGGGAATCCGAGATTTACCCGAATTTCGTGAAGATCGCTGAAGGGTTTGGGGTTCCGGCGAGGAGAGTGATCAGCAGGGACGAGCTGAGAGGAGCGATTCAAGTGATGTTGGAAACTCCGGGGCCGTATCTTCTCGATGTGATCGTTCCTCATCAGGAACACGTCTTGCCCATGATTCCCAGCGGAGGCGCGTTTAAGGATATCATCACCGAAGGCGATGGCAGAATCAAGTACTGAGTATGTTAGCTTGCTTTCTTTTCTTTTTTGGGTTGTGAAAGAAGGGACTTGTTATGTTTTAGGTTTCTTTGATAGTGATAAACTACTTGTATTGTGCTTTTCTTGTTATAATCATGTTGATTTGCCATATATAATTTTCCTCTCCAGCTCTTGATCAATGAGATGAGGCCAAATATAAATATATATATATATATATATCCTATCTAATGCTAGTTCAAGGGTTGTTCTCATAAAGCTCCGTCAAGTACTGAGTATGTTAGTGTTTTTATCTTGATAGTGATAAACTGCTAGTATTTTGTTGTTTCTTGTTATATTCATATTGTTCTGAAATATAATTTTCCTCTCCAGCTCTTGATTAATGAAATGAGGCTAAATATATCTCTTATCTAATATGCTAATTCAAGGGTGTTTTGATATAGCTTCATCAAACCCACAAATTATGTTTGCATTATGTCAGACACATTCCGTGGGAAACTTTTTCATCGTAACATCGAGACTGAGAACAGACCACCGGCTTAGTAGTTTGTTTATTATTTGTCTTTTTCAAATTATGAAGTCATTTATTTTAATTTAGAGAGCAGTCTCTTTAGGTTAGGAAGACATTCACCGAAACATATCCAGATTTTGAGCTCGAGGACAAGCTCATCGCGAAATGGGGGAGTAATTTTACAGACTTTCGATTGGAAGTTCTACCGTCGTAAATGTCGTAACATCAAAATCGAGAATGAACCACGGACTGAATAGTTCGTTTAATTATTTGTTTGTTTAAATTATGTCTTTTAATTACGTCATTTATTTTATTTTTAGGGTTTAAGTTTTGTGCTAGGCTCGGTTGTAATTAACTTACTTATAAATAGGTCTTTTAATTATGGATCAATTAACAAAATACTCATATATAGGTTTACGATTTTCATTTTACCCAATGTGTGGTTAATTTTTCGTAAATATCCATTGGATTTTGTTAACGAAAAATTTCCGACGAATTTAGCACTTTTTGGATTCCCCCAAACGGTTTGAAGGGCATTTAGACTCATTAATATCGTTAACAAATTCATTTGGATATTTACAAAATATTAACCAAACGTTGGGTATAATGAAATTATCAAACGTAAACATTGGTAAAATGCTAATTTTTTGTTTAATTAATGAAAAGTCATCTTTCATCTAATATTTTAATTTAGAGAGCAGTCTCTATAGATTATGAAGGTTGAAAATCGAAATTTACAACGGTTACTAATATAAATATTTCCTATGAAGGAAGAATCACGTGATCAAGATCTCGAGGTTGTAAAAATTTGGTATCAGAGTCGCCCGTGATGGAGACACAAGTAGGAGATCCGCTGGCTGAAATCAAGGCGCTGCTGATTGCGCGGGCAGCGAGGTTCAACGAGTTCCATGAAAAAATTTTAGACAAGGCAAACCATCGTGGGCCAACGACTAGAGGCGCTGACTTTGGCAGTGAACCCAACAAAGGCAGCGAGCGTCGCTGGGCAGGGGACGGAACGTAGGGAAATGCGAGCGAGAGTTCGAATCCCGGAGGTGAAGAGGTCAATCCGAACTTCGAGAGGTTTTGCGACCCGGATCCGGTTGAAATCCTAGGCGACGACTATGATCAACTCGCGCGGGCTGGCGAGAATCGTAGGCGCATACTCGGGCGTGGGCGAGGCGAAACCCTAGGCGGAGAAGTCGGACGCAGCAACAGAGGCTTTGGTCGTAGATTGGGACGTGACACAATTTTCAGCGACGAGAGTGACACCTTTGACAGGGGATTGGGGCACAACATTTGGATTCCACGACATTGGAAACGTCCGGATCAATGATCAACTAGGTCGCAATTTTGAAGGTGAAAGCCTAGGCGTACGTATCGGTCGAGACTCAGAGCCACTTACGATTTCTATTGGAAGGGATGAAAAAAGGCGGTAGGAGAGTTCATCCAACAATGTCAAGTATGCCAACGCAACAAGTGGAAAATTCTCAAACTGACCGGACTGCTTCAGCCCCCCTACCAGTTCCAGAGGCGATATGGGCCGACATTTCCATGAACTTCATCGAAGTCTTATCAAAGGTGTTAGGAAAGTCAGTCATTCTCGTGGTGGTTGAACGATTCTCGAAATACGCTCATTTCATCGCACTTGGACATCCGTACATAGTGGTCCCAGTGGCGCAAGTAATTTTCGCAGAGTTATTTCGTCTACACGGACTTCCAGAGTCCAACGTCTTTGATAGAGATAAGTTTTTTAAAGTCAGTTTTGGTGTAAGCTCTTTCGACACACTGGTACAGACCTTACATTCTCTTTTGCTTACCACCTCCATCCGACGGCAGACAGAGGTGGTCAATCGCACTCGTGAGGTATATCTGTTGTGCTTGACCGGAGATCAACCGCGATAGTGGCTCAAGTTGCTACCATGTGTGGAGTACTGCTACCGCACCTCTTACCACACACTGTTGAAGTCCACACCATTTTATTTGGCGCGAGCCTCCATGTCTGCTGGATTATACATCCGATAAATCGCAGGTAAAGGCCGCTGCGCGCTGGTTGAACACACAACGTTCTTTTGAGAGGCTCGGAAAAGGTTGCACCACGCGCAACAACGTATGAAACAGATATATGATGGGCACCACTATTGGCATTTATGCCCACAAAGGAGATTTTTTGATATTAAATACTTTTGTATTTGTTTTGCTCTGAAATTAAATAAAGATTGAATATCCATTCTTATTTAAGATTGTGTTTACGCATTTATGTCTACGCTCTGAAACTGTCATCAACGAAAGAAGTGCTAAGTACAGACTTGACAAGATACATTCTTATGACTAGTTTAAATAATAGTTCGCAATCTAAAGATCGATTGGGCAATCGATTCCTAGTAATGATTGTTAGAATGAATTAAACGATATCTTATCTTGTGATATGGAGAGTGGTGACTCTGTAATTCATTCTTGATATCTTAATGAAGATATTGAACAAGACCAGTGAAGTTTTGAAGTTCGAGATAAAACCGTTTAATCACTCGAAACCTCAAACTCACATACGACGGGTATTTTAGTAATTACCTAAATCCTGAAGTGAGTACATGTATTCTTGTAACACTTTATGACATTTGATTTGTCAATGGACAATGGCTAAATGAAGTTTCATTGACCCGACGGTTGGTGTCATAATACTGTTTCGTTGAAACATGTGATTCACAGATATGAAATTTGTGTTGAAACAATGCTAAGGCATTAGTACTCTGTTATGAGAGTGTGAGCGAATAAACCAGGCCTGGTATTCATCGAATAAAGAATTCTTTGAAATAAAACATGTGACATGTTGAGACATTTCACTTTATGTTTTTTCTCATTCACAAATAACAGAGGACTTGGTGAAATAATAACTCAGGGGTAAAACGGTAATTTTACATTCCTCTGAGTTAATGATACACACAAAGGGTATTATCGTAAAATACACCATGGACCATGTGAAGAATAGTTTTATCACATCAAACGGAAATATAAACGCATATGAACTTAGAGATGTTCAATATTGGTCCTTTAGTAGAATCGACTAATATTAAGAATTAAAAGTCGGAAAAAGTTTGTGAACTTTTGCGTCCGATCTTTATTCTAAAGCTTCGTTCATGTGGGTCCATAAGGTCTCAATGATAGACTCTTGGATGAGATATTAGTGAACAAGAAAAGATCGATTTTCTCCTTAAATGTAAATTGTGATTTACACTAAGAAAATTATTTTCTAAGTAATTAAATAAATAATTCGTTATTTATTATTACATTTATTTAATGAATCATATTGTGTTATTATATTGATAATAATATAATTTGATGATTCAAATAAATAAAAGATGAAAATAAATATTTTCTCGTTTCGTACTACATTGTTTAATATAAAAATAATTAATGACTTGTCATTAAATAAATGAGATGTTCTAAATTAATTAAATATTATTTTAGAAATAAATCAAAAATGTTTGGGAGATAAATACACAAGATGGCCGGCCACTTAATGCAAATAAGGGGTTGGAAAATTGCTTAAATGATTTATCGGGCTTAAGTTTGATTAATGGGTCATTAATCGTTTTTGACATAATTAAGCCCATTCTCCCTGAAATAAAAGGAGTTTTTCTCTCTC
This sequence comes from Urtica urens, assembly GCA_958296335.1. Taxonomy (NCBI): domain Eukaryota; kingdom Viridiplantae; phylum Streptophyta; class Magnoliopsida; order Rosales; family Urticaceae; genus Urtica; species Urtica urens. Next base: position 9,828,347 of record OY282531.1, read on the forward strand.
TCTTTTGACCTAGCTTTCACACGGCCACTCTCTCTCTCCCCTCCCATCTTGGCCGACTATTTGCTCTCTCCCAAGGAGAAAAATACTTGGCCAAAATCCCAAAAGAATTGAGAGAGCGAACCGTAGAGAGATTTTCCTTTTATTCCTTCTTCTCTTGTTCCCACGAAAGAGCCCACCCTCTTTGTCTCCTAAAAATCCCTTGAGTATTATCATTGACTCAACTTGTGGTTGTTTGAGTGATTTTTCTCTCCCCAGGGCCGGTCATTTTTGGAGCAACGAAGACTCGACGGATTTGAGGATCTCTTAGACGCGCGTGGCGTAGAGGATCGGCCGACCACCTTGACGTACACCGAGACTTGCTCTCGCAGATCCAAATCTTATGTACGTATCCCTCGAACGAAATATGATGTTTTAGAATAATTATATGTATTTGGATTATTCGTTATGCTTAGATAAATTTATTGATGTGATTATAAATTTATTGACATGTTAGGTTAGATTTAATGATATGGTTATCGAACATGTTTTAAAACGTTTATAATATGTTAAATTGAATTATGAAATTCCGCCACATATTGATGTGTTTCGTAATTAAATTAGGTTAATTGTTAATTAAATTCCAACAACCACCGCCAAGTGGACTTTAAAGAGGGAGATTTTGTTTGGTTAAATTTCCACCCATATCGACAGTTGACGTTGGCACGAAAGATGTTGACCAAACTCTCAACAAAATTTTACGGACCGTTTTGGATTTTCGAACGTATCGGTGAGGTGGCGTATCGTCTTCTACCAAAAGGGAGCCGCGTTCACAATGTCTTTCATGTGACTCTACTGAAACCGCACCGCATATCGCCTCCCGACACCATCTCCGAACTTTTTTCAATTCGTGACGAGTGGACTCTGCAAACGCCAGTCTTCATTATGTGATCGCGTTGGTTCAAAGGGCACTCGTCGAGTGGGTCACGGAAGCACCCGAAGGAGCAATATGAGAGGGGACTTGGAGACATTCACCGAAGCATATCTTGATTTTGAGCTTGAGGACAAGCTCCTCACGAAGAAGGGAGTAATTTTACGGACATTTTCGATGGAAAATTTTACCATCGTAAGTGTCGTAACATCGAGACCGATAATGGGCCACGGACTCGGTTATTCGTCTAATTATTTGTTTTTTAAAATTATGACTTTTAATTACGTCATTTATTTTATGTTTAGGTTTAAGTTTTGGGTCCGGCTTGGTTGTAATTAACTTACTTATAAATAGGTCTTTTAATTAATGAAAAATCAATTTTCAGGTAACATTTTAATTTAGAGAGTAGTCTTTTTAAGTCAGAGAGACTGAAAAACAAAAGTTAACACGACTACTGATACGAATACTTCTCCTACGAATAAAAAATCACGAGATCAAGATTCTGCGGTTGTAACACAATATTTCAGTTAGGTTGTGAAAAACGAAAAGGTTTTTCTTTACTTTCGAGTATACCTAGTTGAGCCGGATGAAAGAAAACTTTCACGTCCGATTTTGAAAAGGGGAGATCCTATAGGATCCTATCCAAATTTTTCTTTTGCTAGGACCATAACTAAAAAACCTAGTTTCTTACGATTACGGAGTTCATTTGAATATGAAATCCAATCCTGCAAATATAGTATCCCACTTTTTTTTACTACCCAAGGCTTCGATGCATTTCGAAATCGTCTTTTTCTCGGTCGTGAAAGAAGGAATATTTTTTGTTAGCGTTTTTATCTTTGATGGTGAAACTGCTCGTGCTGTATCTTTTTTCTTGTTATACTCATGCTGATTTGCCATATATAGCTTTCCTCTCCAGCTCTTGATCAATGAGAATGAGGCCAAATATAGATCTCCTATCTAATGCTAAATCAAGGGTGTTGTTATAAAAGCTTCATCGAGTACTGAGTATGTTAGTTTTTAATTTTATCTTTTTGAGTTGTGAAATAAGGAGCTTTTGGTTAGTAGTATATGTATAGAAAGTTATTGTTATGTTTTTAGGTTTCTTTGACAGTGATGAACTACTTGTGTTGTGTTTTTCTTGTTATATTCATGTTGTTTTGCCATATAATTTTCCTATCCAGCTCTTGAATAATGAGATAAGGTTAAAAACATCTGTTATCTAAAATACTTATTCAAGGGTGTTCTCATAAAGCTTCATCTAATTTGTTTTGCATTATTTCAGTCGGGAGAAAAAATTAAGATTGCATTCGACTGTGACACTTCAATTTTTTTTTTCTTTTTTGACCCAAGCTTGAATCTTTATTCTTATACATAAAAAAGAAACTGTTATACAAGCATTCTATTCTGAGACATTGATACCTGAAAGTCACTACTTAAAGAATTATACTGTAACGACTTAAAATCTTTATACGACTTTAAAACAACAGAAACTGTGATCAAAGAGTTGTTTTCTTTTTAAATTCTTACCTTTATAGTTACCACTGCTCTTGGTCTGGTCTCATCAGAGAATGGTTTGAGGAAGAAAAAGAGCAATTTTTTGCTTTGACCTTCTTTCATTGCCTGAGATGAGAAAAAAAAAAACATATTGATTTCTTGATGCGTAGGAATATTTGTGTTGATTCCCATAGGAAAATGTCAAATCTCTGCAGCCATCTCCAACCATGAACATCAAATTTGGTATTTTTTTAGCAACAAATTTGGTGTTAAAGTTTTTTCATCTCCAACCATAACACCAAAAAATTATTCATCATTATTATATTATTACTTTTATATATTTTTTTATTAATATATATTTTTTAAAGTATTCATAGGTATAAATTGACTTTTTTTTCTTTTTTAAAAAAAATTTGCCGTGTGAACAGTGCCACACCAATTTGGCGTGCACTGTTCATAACACCAAATTTGATGCTACTTTTGCAGTGGGGTTGGAGCAAAAATTGCACCAAATTTGGTGTTTTACCGGCCCCTTGGAGATGGCCTGAGGCTTGAGAAAGAATGTTTCAGAGTATAAACCGAGCGAAAAACATTGAGAAATAGAAAGGAAGATATATAAACAAACCCAAAAAAAGTCACATCAGGGTAAAGTACCAGATAATTAGTGAGTATATTCCACAGAAGAAAACTTAAATAGAAGACATTGCTAAAGTGGGTATATAAAAGTATAATAAAAACCCTCATTTAATGAAAATTGAAAAGGCAAATCGTCCGACTCAAATCTTACGCAAGTAGAAGTCGTTAGGGCATCTCCAAACATGAACACCAAATTTGGTGTTTTTTTAGCACCAAATTTAACACCAAAAAATTATTCATCATTATTATATTATTACTTTTTATATTTTTTTATTAATATATTTTTTAAAAGTATTTATAGGTATAAAATAATTTTTTTTTTTTTTTTTAAAAAAAAAAATTTGGCGTGTGAACAGTGCCACGCCAAATATAGCGTGGCACTGTTCACAACACCAAATTTGATGCTACTTTTGCAGTGGGGTTGGAGCAAAAGTTGCACCAAATTTGGTGTTTTGGAGTGCCCTTGGAGATGGCCTTAGGTGAATCAAAAGGGAGGAAAGAGAAAAAAAAAACTTGAAACAGAAGCGAAAATCATTTCATCCTTTCTTATTTCTCACTCTTAAGTGTATCATAGAAAAAAGAAGGAAAATCAGTACTTGTTAACAAGGACAAACAGCGTTGTCAAAAAAAATAAACGACCATTGTCTGTTATGGTTCCTGTAACCAAAACAGAGATCTTGAAAGAAAAATGCCACCAGATATTCCGTACTGTCGCTCGATTATGATATCCCCACTGATTCGATCATCTATTCCAGTCAACAAACGCAGCCCAAAATCCAAAAACATGAACTTCACCAAGAAAAGACTCATCCTTTTCTTTCTCTTAATCCTCTCAACCATTTCGATTCTCAGACTTCTTGTCACAGTCACGACTTCTTCTTATTCTTCTTCTTTGCCTCTGTTGCTTGCTTCGCAAGAAACTCAAGGCCCTTCAAACTCAAACCCATTAAGAGTCTATCCGAACCTGACCGCAGTCACAGAGAAGGAATTCCAATTCTTACTAAACCTGGTCGCTCGAAGATCTCCTTGCAACCTTTTGATTTTTGGGATCGAACACGAATACTTTTCCCTATCTTCCATCAACCATAAAGGCAACACCGTCTTCTTAGAGGACAATCCCGATAAAATACCAAACGCGACCCTCAAAATCTCTGAAAAAACTAGAATCCACAAGGTAAAGTACAACATACCAGCGAAAGAGGCGTATGGGCTTCTGAGGCACTCGAGGAAGAATCGAGCCTGCACTAACTTCTCAGAAAAATGCGCTTTGGCATTGAGAGAACTTCCTCGAGAAGTGTACAAGCTCGAGTGGGACGTGGTGGTGATCGACGGGCCGAGCGGAGATTCCATGGAAGCTCCGGGGAGGATGGGAGTGATTTACACCGTGGCGTCGATCGCAGTGTCAAGAAAAACCAGGGTTTTCACAGAGGTCGTGATTCATGATGTGGACCGAACTATTGAGAGATGGTTCTCATGGGAGTTTCTGCGCAATGAGAACTTGGTGTCGTCCAAAGGGAAGCTATGGAGTTTTAGGATCAGGGGTCGGAAGAATTCCACGAAGTTTTGTCCTTCGGAATAGGCTGTGACAGTCTAAATTTACCCTGTAAGGTAATTTGTTATGATCCTCGCTTGTTTTTACTTATATAAAATAGAATAGACAGAATATAAAGTTAAGTCCTTTGTCTTAAAAGAGTGAATATAATTTTTTTGTAGTAGCAGCTTAAGCTAAAGAAAATGAAAACCTGCACTTTAGGTCTTCTTCAAGATTCTCTGTTCCTTCCGATTTTGTAGGCACGACTTCGAGCAGAGAAAGACTATCTGTGTCGAGGTTCGATAAAGCCAGAGTGACCATGAAAAACGACTGAAAGAAGTGGAAAGACCAAATCTGAGCTCCATTTTCAAAATAGAGCGCAACAATTAAGCACAAATTAAAGCATGGGATATGATCAGCTTTTATGCTGAGAAAGTCTGGTTTTAATCATGCCACAGATCAAGTTCTGAATATGATTGAGAGTAAAAATGGAAAATTACTGGGATTAGATGTGATTTTGGAAACAAAAAACGGTCACAACGACACTATACTAATGTTGTTCAAAATAGAGAGTTCAGGCATTGGATTATCAGCTAAAATAATTACCGTCCTCGCTATCCAACTCTTTACTGAGGTTTACAAAGAGTCTGTAAAATCAGACCGAACAAGGATACTTCTAACTGTACAGTAGCTTCTAAACTTATCTTCCACTTCTATTCTATTCTGGCTCAGTTTCCAATTCCAAGCTTTTTTGACGTGATGTAGTAACACAGTTTAGTGTCGTAGCTCTCATTTACTCGATTCTTAGCTGCAACAAAAACACGAGTTCAGTTCAGTAAATGAACTACCAGAAAACAAATTAAATCTTCAGTTAAGCATTTTTTGTGTTTTAACTGCTGTAAAAGATAACTTCGCGAGGGCATGGAAAACAAGCAAAGATCAACAGTGAACAAACTTAAATCCAATACCAAGTTGGAAATCTAATTTTACCATTCGCTTGCTAACATAAGGCTGTATTTTGACCGGCTCTGAAGGCGACGTTTCAACCTTGAGTGATATTTGTTCCCCAACGCAAAGCTGTGTATTAGCGGACTCCAAAGCCGGAGTTTCGATGTTTGTTAAACTTCGTTTGCTGACATAAGGCTGTATCGTAACTGGCTCAGTAATCCGAGTGTTAACCTCTGGTAAACTATTTTTACCAGATACGAATTCTTTCCTCGACTCTTTCCGGGTACCGGATTGCCAAACTCGCCCAAAATCAGGAAGCCAATTTGCATCATACTCGCTCTTCACGAGCTCTCCTCTCTTTTCCAACTCCATCTCGATCTTTCTCCTCTCTGCCCAAGCAGCTCCAACCCTTTTTGGATTCAGTTTCTTCGACTTCAATGTATGACTTGGACTGGAAACAAAGCTATCCAAGACTGCATGTTTTCCATTATCTAGTTGACCGAGTTCATGTGATTGAAGCCACGGAGGCAGTGCTCCGGTATGGACGTTTCCTCCATCGGATCCCACCGCAAGATTCTGATTCCGATGACCTAAAACAAAAGGGTAATATTAGAGAAATAAAATTGTGTGAAATAGATACTTTAGAACTTAAGAGAGCCATGATGATCTTACTATATAAAAATAATAATAATATAGAAGGGCCAAAACCACAAAAATTTAAAAATCTAGGGGTGGCCAATGCCCCTTTATTTCATGTGCATCAGCCACCTAAAGACATCGCAATACCCAAACTTGTATCTCAAGTAACATCTGTTGCACGTAATAACGGAAATAACCACATACACACGAGTTTATAGTACGATAAGAATTTAATGGTTACCTGTGGAATCCTTGGAATTTACTGAACTTGAGCCGAACTGGGCGTTTTCTAAACCCAACCCACGATTCGGAGCCTCAACATGTTCCGAACCAGATTTCTGATACTCATTCGTATTGTATTGTAAAGGCAAGACACAATTTGAAACGGTTGAATTAACATGGACATTATTACTACTGTTATTTTTAGTATCTAAGCAGCTATTAGTATTCACAAGGCCAAATTCACTGTGGATATCATTTGAAGGTATAACAACCAGTTCATGAGACGCTTTGCTAGACCGAGCTTCTTCTTTCTTCATCGATTTGGACTTTTTCTTCCACTGCAATGACAAGTCGATAACCTTTGAGAAAAGAAAAACTCTTCTCTTGGAACAGCACCACTTCAAATTTGACAGAGATTAGTACCTTTGAAAACTCATCGTCTGTTATCCTGAATTTTTCAACCAAGCCCGAATCTCCCCCGTGTTTCCATAAAAAATGCTTCAAATTCTTCAGATGATCAATGCTCGCGAGGTGAGTGATGATATTTTCACTGTAGCCACATCGCAAAACACAAAAGCTCCAATTGAAATTGGACGTTTTTCTAACTTATCGAAATCCAAACATGGCTTTTATAACTAGATCCTTTCAGAGAGAATAAGACTGTACCAGGCTAATAAACTTCCGATCTCGTCGAAGTCGCGGTCGCAGAAGATGCACCATAGACGGTTGCGAGAGGCGTGTTCGGGACGGAGAGTGCTAGGATTTTTCAGGAAGAATCGTATGTCTGTGAGCTTGGCCTTTAATTTGGAGAAGACGATTGACAGTGACTTCTTGTGGCTCGGGAAGTACTTGTGACGGTCACCGTGGTCGTGATTGAGCTTGCAGACCTCGCAGAAGGCGAAACCAGATGCGATCTTCTTCGTTCCTTTCTGGTCGTTCTTCGTCTGGTTCTTGGAATCGGATTGTTGATTAGGGTTCGATGTGCCTGGCTTTTCAATCTCCATTGTTGTGCATACGATTCTCTCTCTGTTCTTCGTCCCTCTTTCTAAATTTTTTTCTTCTTAATTCGATACTTTTAGAGAGGTCATGAATGACATATAAACTTGTCGTTTGTTTACTGAACGCTATTATAGTTGAAAAATGGTTATAAGCGGCAATTACCTCGAAATATTCATAGCTTTTACCCAAATTGGGCAAGATTCATGATCATCTCTCTCAGTCAAAAATAAAATTGGCTTCATCAACGTGACAATCAAGAAACCGCCGCCAGGTCATCCAAGGGGGAATTCGTGGCAGAGATGCAACGTGGTGGCGTGACAATCAGTTCTATCTCTAAAGAAATTGCAAAGTGTATTCGATTTTTGGGGACAATGCGACTTCTATGTGGCGTGATCTAAAAGAACGATACACTTAGAGAAATTGACGGAGAATCTTTTCCACGCTCAAAGATATGGTCAACGTGACTTAAGAAAGAATATCGGTGACCACTCCCTTTACAAGAATCAAAACCCTCTGGGGTGACTTTCAGGCGTTCAAGTTACCATGTAGTACGTGTGCGGGATGCAAGTGCGGAGCCGCGAAAGAAATGGTGAATTGAGAAAGTCTATGTAATGACTTTCTAGATGGTCTCACTAGTACAAAAAAAGTCTTTAGATGCGACATTTTGTCACATCCGATTGACATTTTGTCGCATTTTTTATTGCGACTTCGGATGCGACTCAATCGCATCGCATAAGTCATACCTAAAAGTATTGGATACGACTAGTCGCATTCAATAGTCTCCACCATTAGACGCGAAAATTTTGATGCGACTCCTCGCATCCAATTTTAACAAAAACAAAACATAAAAATTGGCGGTAAACGACATTCGGATGCAACTTTATCGCATCCAATAGTCTGCGCGCCAAAAATTTTCGTTGTTGGAATGCGCGAAAAAAAATTGGACAAAAGAAATTGTAACCCGGATGTTGGAATGTCCGATCTTTAAAATCTTGAAAAAGGGGAATGGAATGTCGTCAAAGGTAGTAATCACCGATTCGTATGGGATTTACCTGATATTGATTTTTCATCATCGGCTGTAGTTCCATTATTTGTACAACATAGTGATTTCGATCGTTTGTCTCATGTTCAAAATAATTGTGAACCAATTCTAGTGGATGATGCTACTTAAGATGAGTTTATCAATGACTTCATAGACGATGATCATGACGATGACGTTGATCGTATTCTCGTACATATTGTTGACGATGATCTTGAAATAGATCAAATTGACTTCCTAAATGACCATGAGGAAGATTGAGTAATTTATTTAACTACATTTAATGTATAGTATAAACTAAATTTAATGTATTTCATAAACTAAAATTCTAATTTAGCTGTTGTGCTTTGCGGTATGTCGGCTATCGGCGATGAGCCTCGGACGCCTTCGTCCGGACGAGGTTTAACCACGGGTCAAAGTTTGCAAAAGGCTAGAAGAGGGAAGAAAGTGAAGATCGTCTTCGACCCCGTCCGCCTCAAATTTTATCCACCTCTTAATAAAGGTGAACGAGAGAGTGAGAAAAAAGGTGAGCGCATTTGCACTTTCGTCAATAGTTTTGGAGTTTTGGTGCGAGAGCACATCCCTCTAACGACACCCAACTGAAATAGCGTCTTACCGCAACAACAAGCGGCCATTTTATATGGTATGTACGCAGAGTACTGTTAGTAATATTGCTCACTTGAAGATGACAACTGAATAATTACTAAATTCGATAATTAGATTACTAAATAAGCATTATATGATCACTTAATGACTAATCAAAATCAATAACAACTATCTTTTAATAGCCTCCGTATTAAACTGAGTTACGTGTAGGACACCTGAGTGCGGGTGGTGTGCTAAAACAAGGTCGATACCTGATATACGCCTGAAAAGCTATATCGAAAGTCATATATGAGGAACACATGAGTGAAGACTGATCACTATGTGGGAGCATTCTACACTTGTGGTAAGTGTACGACCTGGACAGGCCTTGGAGTAGATGTGTCGTTTAAAGACCGTTACGAAGCACTAACAAAGGTCACTATGATGGTCACATCGAGACTTGATCTAAATCCTAAAGTGGTCTTGGACATTGAACCATGTCTCTGAGCTCTATAACTCATTTGCTAAAAGGCTATTCATTCTAATCACAACTTATGTCTTGGAAGTCTTCTCAGAGCATGATTCGAGTGGGAAATGATTTACAGACACAGAATCCAGCATCCCTGAAATGAGGTCAATGTTCACCCACCTAAGGGTTGATTCCAGAACCGATTGCGTGCACTTTTGAAGTAATTTAACGTTCGAAGGAATCTTTCGCTAGGGAAGCAACAATGCTTAGGGATGATATGTATCAAGAGAGGTAAAACAGAATAAATTAACTTCTCTTGGCACGGGTTGAACTGAGAGGATCTTGATCACGAACTCACTATGTCAGTGGACACTCGTCATGATGAGTAAATATAATTCTAGTATTAAAGAAGCGTTTAGTCTTTGATTACACGTTGAAGTATTGATACGTTGGAGTATTGATAAAGATTAGACGAATCGATGAAAAAGAGATAAGACTGTATCTTCTTTTTCGTGGGGTTCGTTCCATAGTCCCCGATCCGGCCCTGATAAAGGCGGATACAAACTTTCGAATAATAATGTTGTTCATTATTTAATCTCACTTGCTGTAATGGTGATTGACAACATTAATTCGGGAAAACGGGTATTCGCATAATTAAATAAATTTGTACAGCATAATTGTTTATTTATTGTTGGATCACGTAAATAAATAATAAATTGGATATTAAGCAAACGGGCTTAGGAGATTCTTAGGTTTGGCCTTGGAACTATAGTAATCGAAATTCCCTCTAAGGGAATGCCCTAGGATGGCCGAACTTCTCCCTTAATTCTCCTCTAATTTCTCTCTGAAAGAGAGAAAATCTCATCCATAAATATTGATCTGATCGATGAGAGAGAGTTTAGGTTCACTGTTGAGACCTAATGGCCAAGATTAAATCCAAAGGATTAAATATCTCTAGAATGAGGGAATATCTCTAGAAAGGAGAGAATATCTCAACAAAAAGTAGAGAAAATCTCTCAGAGGTTATCTCTTCCTAAATGCTATAAACAGGGATAGAAGGGAAGTGGAAAGATTACTCCTTTCTTCACAAAATACTCGGCAAATTTCTCTCTCTCTCTCTCTCTCTCTCTCTCTCTTGGCCGAATTTATCCTTCCCCTTTCCCTAGGAATTGCAAAATTATGTTCCTAAATAATAGGAGAAAGATCCTGAAACGATCTGGTTTTGAGATCTGGTGAGAATCGATTGTGGCCACTTATATTTCTTATTTGTGTCGGAGATTACGTTTCGGAAGACTACGGTTGCATTTTCGAGTACTATATTTAGATGAAGGACGCAACGGAGTTGATTCAGAAGAAGGACGAAACGGAGTCCATTCAGAAGAAGGACGAAACAGAGTCCATTCAGAAGAAGGACGAAATGGAGCGCACGTTGGATCGGAGCGTTCTGTAGCTGATCCCTAACCTGTAGTTTTTTTATAAACTTATTCTCTAGTATCGATTGCTAAATTGCTTCCATAAATGAATTAAATTAATAAATCTAGATCTTGTTAGCAATCATAATCATTAATTGGATATTGTGAATGCAATTAATGATTTTTCGCATTTAATATGGCTGCTAAGATGCATCAATCACCAACAAGTGGTATAAGAGCAATATGATTTATTAATTTAATTGATTCATTCCTGTGATTAAATTTGTTTTGAATGAATTTATATTATGATATGATCGTAGATTTATTGATTCTCGCTTTATTAGAATTTTTGTAACCCAAAATTCATAGTGTATAGGCTTTATGTAAAATTTGTTATTTTCAATTATTATTATTATGTCATTGTTGTAATCCGACGATCGACGAGAGAAGGATCTGCAAAGATGAGACAGAACGGCACCAAAGGGCTGCCCTCTGAGCTACAGAGCACAACCGGCCGTGTAACCCTAGAAGGGTAGGGCCGACAGCACTCCTTGATTGCATTAGGCGACCGGTTGGACCTTGGCTGCCCCTTTTTCGGAGGCCCAACCAACTCGGATCGGGCCCTACCATGGCGGGTTGGGTTCGAGGATGATCTGGGATTGGGCCCGGATGCCAAATGGGCCTTAAGGCCCATCCAAAAAATTTAATTTTTTAAAAAAATTTGAAGTTTTATTTAATTTATTTATATGGGGGCGACTGATTTAATATTATTCAAAACATTGAAAAATAAATGATTTTGATATCTGTTAGTGTGGTCTTGGCCTTGTTCCTTTGTCAAAACCTTGTGTACGTGATGTTGTTCTTAACATGTGTTGAGAACAAATCTCTGCACTTTTTTTGACGCAGTGTACCTGCTTCATTGTTTCTTCGACGCCTTTCCCATCCAGCCAGGCTTCTCGAGTGGAGAGTGTCATCGTCGTTTGTGTATTATATAAACTCTCTTATGCACTCTTTTAGGGTTTATGCATTCTATATTTCTTGCGCCGTCCCTACAAGTTAAAGAAGACTTCTTCTCTCTGCGTGTCCACCTTGTAAAGAATAGCTTCGTAAAGGAAAAGTTTTTTCTGTAAGTGCATCTTTTCTATACCTTCAGTGTTCAAGACACAGACAATGACTTGATTCTTGTTAGGGTGAAATAGTGAGCGGAGCTAACTCTTAGGGGGCGCCTTAGGTAGAGTCTTACTTGGAAAGAAAGAAAGTGTTAGGTTAAGGAATACTTGATTCGCTTGTAAAACCTTTGTATCTTTGCTCTTCCAACTTATAGTATACTCTTTCAAAGGGATACACTATCCCCCAGATATAGGCAGTTGCCGAACTAGGTTACCAACGTGTCTGTGTTATTTATTTACATACCTCATTCTCTATTTTTAATAACATTAACTAAAACATAGTATATAACATCACAACATTAGTGCATATCTCACTTTCATTTGGTATCAGAGCGGGAACCCTAATTTTCTGGGTTTACGATTCTTTCTTGTTAATTGTGTTATGTATACTAGAATGAATACTTTTAGAGAAGGTGGTCGGTGATTCGTGCTCCATTACTTGATGATCATAATTATGCTTACTGGAAATACTTTGTATTTGATTTTGCTGAGATATTAAATAAAGTTAAATATTCATTCTTCATTTAAATTTGTGTTTATGTATGTTTGTTATGCTCTTAAACTACTATCAACAAAAGGGGTGCTAAATACATACTTGACAAGATAGCCCCTTGTGATTAGTTTAAACATTTGTTCGCAATCTTAAGATCCATTTGAGCAATCGAATCTGAGTAATGATTGTTTCAATGAATCATGATATCTTCTCTTGTGATAGAGAGTTGTGACTTTGTGTTTCATTTTTGATATCTTATAGAAGATATTGAACAAGACCTGAGATACTCTGAAGCTCAAGATAAAACCGTTTAATCACTCAAAGCTTCAACATCACATACGAGGGGTATTTTGGTACTTACCTAAATTTTGAAGTGAATGCATAATCGATGTGACACCTTATGACATTTAATTTTTCAATGGGAAATGGCTAAGTTGTAGTTGCATCTGACCCGCGGTTGGTGTCATAACATTGTCATATTGCGTTATGTGATTCACAGATGCAGAATTCATGTTGAAACAATGTTAATGCATTAGTATCACACTATGTTTTGTTATGAGAGTGTGAATGAATAAACATGGCCAGGTATTCATCGAATAAGAACATTCTTTGATTAAAACATGTGACATGTAAAGACATCTCACTCTATGTTTTTCTCATTCACAAATAACAAAGAAGTTAGTGAAATAATCACTCATGGGTATAACGGTAATTTTACATTTCTTTGAGTTACTGATACACATGAAGGCTAATAACGTAAAGTACTCAGTGGATCGTCTGAAAAATTGTTTTGTCACATTAAACGGAAAAAATACGCATATGAACTTAGAGGGTCTCAAGTCCTTTAGTGGAATCGACTAACATTAAGAATTAAAAGACGAAAAAGGTTTGTGAACTTTTAAATCCGATCTTTATTCTAAAGTTCCGTTCATGTGGGTCCATTAGGTCTCAATGATATACCCTCGGACGAGATTTATTGAACTAGAACGATTTGATTTTCTCATTTAAGTAAATTGTGATTTGCATTAAGAAAATATTTTTATAAGCAATTGAATAAATAATTGGTTATTTATTATTACATTTATTTAATGAATCATATTATGTTATTATATGGATAATAACATATTTAAATGATAGAAATAAATAAAAGATGAAAATAAATATTTTCTCGTTTCGTACTACTTTGAAAAGTACGAAAATAATTGAGAATTTGTCATTAAATAAATGAGACGTTCTAAAGTAATTAAATATTATTTTAGAAATAAATCAAAATAACTTTTTCGATTATTTCGGGATGTCACTCGGCCAAAATAAATATTTAGGTCGAAAATTAATTTATGAAATTAATTTAAAGGAATAACGGGCTTAAGTTTGACTAATGGGTTTGACTTAAGAAAAACACACTTTCTCTCTTTTTAAATGGTTTTAGAAACCCTATTTAACCTAACTGTAACACATAATCTTGGCCAAACTTTTACCCTCCCTTGTGAGGGTGTTGGCCGAGAGCTTCCAAGAGAGAAAGAGATCAAGAAACGTTTCTTGATCTCAAGAGTGTTTCTGAGTGATCCCGAGTACTCTTCGTTGTTCAATCGAAGAGCCCACCCTCTAAATCTCCCAAAAACCTAAGGGAATTGTCATTAAATCATCTATTGTTGTTTGAGTGATGTTTTGGTTGCAGGAGTTCACTCAAAATGCGAAGAAATCGAGTGAAACGAAGCGAGGCTCATTTCAGCATGCTGGCCAGATTGGGTCGCCGGACTCAAAATGTGCCTAACTTACCACGGGAGTTTGACGAGGAATTTAGCCGAGCCACTTCACAAGCACCTAGACCTAAGTCCCTTCTATGTTCCTGCAGAGGTTCTGGAGCTTCGTTTGGCCGGAGGAAGTCACAGCACCGTAGGCACATTTCTGGTCGACCGGCTAGAGTTCAATCCGGCGGGTGAATTTGCCTATTCCAGCCGGTGATAGATTTTGAAGAAATTTTTTACAAGGCCTTCCGAATTTAGCTAGTAACGTCCGAGATTGTTTACAATCTCAATTGTAAGTTTCCTAAAACGAATGGGATGTGAAAATGATGTTTATAAATGTTTTTATAAAGTGTTAGGTCGTTTTATTCAATTTGTTGACATTTTTAGAATGAATGGTTTATTGACATGTTAGTGATTTTTAATGCCTAGGTTATTAACTTTTTAAAATGAGTTTAATTCATATCATATTTCATAATTACGCCGCATATAGATGTGTTATATATTATTATTGTTTAAGTTGTAAATAATTTCCAACTGCGTATGATGTCTTTTCATCTCATCCAAATTTCAAGTTAACCAACTTAGACTCCTTCAAAGCCTCTATTGAGGAAGATAAAATTAGTGATGATTTACTTATTGAAGCTTACAAAACTCTGTTTGTAAAACGGGCAGATGAATATAATGCCTATGTGATACAAAATGACAAGATTGCTGATTTGGAGAAAACTCAATTTGAGTTACTTGAGCAACTTTAAGAACTTCAGGCAGACTCTCCTATATTTTTCAAGGAGGGAATATTTTCTCTTATGGATGAGAAAACTCATCTTCTTGAGGTAACCAGCTCTCTAAAACTTGAAATCGCTCGTCTTACTCAAGAAGTTGCTCGTCTGTCTCAGTCTGTCGATCCTCATCCTGGTACTAGAATTCTGAATGACTTACTGAAAAGTGGCAAGTCTGGGTCTAATAAAACGGATTCGACAGAGGTTCAGTAAATAACTCTCATCCTAAGTTTGTCCCAGCATCGGGAAGGGTTTCTCAACCTCTTCGTCAGACGAATGTTTCTTCTAGCTCCCTGCGTGGTATGCAGAGTGTTCCCGACTTCTCTCGTAACATACGACCACCACTCGAAGAGCCAACTGTTTACAACAAATTGAAGATATCATTTTTGCGGTAAATCAGGGTGCATCCATCCTTTTGTTTCAAACTCTTCGGAGATTGATCTGATATCAAAGGTTCCTCCCTTGGATTTTTCAAAGACATGTGCCTCATCAAAAGATTGATCTGCTACCTCCCAGACAACACTCTCGTCAACGGTGGCATGTCAAGAGAAATCAAGCCGTTTTTGTCGCGTATACCTCTATAAAAGCAACATCGTGTGATGACTGGTACTTTAACAGCGGTAGTTCCTGACACATGGCTGGTGTCTCTGACTTCTAAGCGAATGTTCAATTCTACACTAAAGGCAGTGTTACGTTTGGGGGAGGTTTTACGGGTTTTGTCATTGGACGAGGTAATCTTGATGTTTTTGGTTGCCCATCTCTTGACAACATTCTTCTGGTTCATGGCCTAAAAGCTAATTTGATTAGTATTAGTCAAATGTGCGACAAAGACTTTACTATCACGTTCACCAAGTCTGGCTGCTCCGTTCTAAACTCAGCAAACTCAGAAGTGATGCGTGGGTCTCGCTCTTCTGATAATTGCTATATGTGGTCGTCTCCTGTTTCTTCTAATAAATGCCTTCTTAGTTCAGCTTACACATCTTCTCTATGGCATCGTCATCTCGGCCATTTGAAATATGAGGAGTATCGGTTCCCTTGTCTCCAAGGAAGCAGTAATTGGTCTTCCCTCTATTTCCTCCTCTGAACAGAGATTGTGTGGTGACTATCAAATCAGCAAGCAGACTCGGGCTTTTCACAAGAGCGTTGACTTCATCACAACCTCCTCTGTCCTTGAGCTCCTTCATATGGATCTCATGGGTCCCATGCAAGTGGAGAGTATTAGTGGTAAACGCTATATTCTGGTCATTGTGGATGACTTCTCTAGATTCACGTGAGTTGAGTTTCTTTGAGAGAAATCTGATGCGTTTCAAGCATTTCACTCTCTTGCCCTGAAGCTTCAGCGATCTCGATCTGAAATTTATTGTTCGTATCAGGACTGATCATGGCTGTGAATTCAAAAATACCAAGTTCTCTGATTTCTACTATGCTGAAGGCATCTCTCATGAATTTTCCGCTCCCATCAGTCCTCAATCAAATGGTATTGTGGAGCTAAAAAATCGGACGATCCAGGAAATGGCTCGAGTGATGCTCCATGCCAAGAAGATTTCCTATCCGTTTTGGGCTGAGGCAGTTAACACAGCATACCATATTCATAATCGTGTATCGATTCGCCCGGGAACCTCCTTTACAAATTATGAGATATGGAGGGGGAGAAAGCCAAATGTTAAATACTTTCATGTGTTTGGAACCGTGTGCTACATCTTGGATGATATAGAACCAAAGAAAAAGCTAGACCCTCGCAGTGATGAAGGGTTCTTCCTGGGTTACTCTTCAATGAGTCGTGCTTTCAGAGTGTTCTACAATGGAACTTAAGTAGTGATGGAATCCATGATGTGAAGTTTGATGACGAAGGAGTTTTGCATTCCGAGTTCTCAGTCCAATGAAGTTTTATTATTTACTCCTAATCATCCACCTCGTGTTGTCTCTAACGCTGGATCTGCCTTGCCTACTGGATCTGAAGTTGTGGTTTCTCCTATCTCTAAAAAACTCCTTCCAGCAGAGTCTCCTTAAATCATCCCATGGATGCGGTGATTGGTGAGCTTCATCAAAGGATTACTACCAGAAGAAAATACCCTGTCAATTACCTGGAACTGTCAAGGTAATGTCTGCTTTACCTTGAGATTTGAACTGAAAAATGTCTCTGAAGCTATTCTCGACGAGTTTTGGATTTTGGCTATGCAAGAAAAACCCTCTCAGTTCGAGAGAAATGATGTGTGGGTTCTTGTTCCCCGTCCCTCTGCTAATGTCATAGGAACCAAGTGGATCTTTAAGGACAAATTTGATGCTCTTGGCAATGTTACTAGGAACAAAGCCACATTAGTTGCTCAAGGCTACTCGTAGATTGAGGGAGTTGACTTTGATGAGACGTTTTCCCTGGTAGCTCGTCTTGAGGCTATCAAACTCCTTCTTGGCATTGCCTGTTTAAAGAAGTTTAAGCTTTTACAAATTGATGTGAAAAGCGTATTCTTAAATGGTGCGTTGATGAAGAAGTTTTTGTTGAGCAACCAAAGGGCTTTGTTGATCCTCACTTTCCGATCATGTTTTCAAACTAAATAAATGGTTTAAAGCAAGCTCCCAGAGCTTGGTATGAACGCCTTGCTTTCTATCTCACCTCTCAAGGCTACACGCGAGGAATCAAAGATAAAACCTTGTTCATCAAAAAGTCTTATTCTAGCATGATGTTTGCACATTTATATGTCGACGATATTGTTTTTGGAGGTATGTCTCAGACCGCGTTCACAATAAATGTGTTACCCACCCAGGTCCTTGAAGACTTAAGCCCATTCGAAGTCCTGCACAAGAAGAAACCGAATTATGAGTTTCTAAGAACTTTTGGCTGTACGGTATATCCTCACCTGAGACCTTATAACTCAAATAAAATAGAGTTTCGTTCTTCAAAGTGTTTATTTATAGGCTATAGTCCTTTACACAAAGGATATAGATGCCTACACAACACGGGACGGGTCTACATCACCAGGAACGCAGTCTTTGATGAAGCTGAGTTTCCCTATGAACAGCTATTTGTGGACTCAATGGATGACGACCTAGAACCAACGGTAACAAACCTCTCCCTTTCTCGTTTTCATTTGTCAGATAAAGCCAATAAACCACAAAACAAATTTACCTTACTCGAAACCATAAATGACAAACCCAATGAACCCAACATAAACCCAGATATGCACACCTCTAAAGACCTACCCAATAACCTCTCAAATGTTTCCCTTCCCGGTGATACACTCACCCACACAACAAATCCCAGTTCTCAAGAATTACCCATACCCATTCACAATTTTCCTCGCTCAAATCAGCCACACATACACCTAGAAAACTTGTCTTCCCGAGATGAGTTGTCTCTCTCTACGCGTGATGTTCCCAGCATGGTCCCGCGTGATCTCCAAGGTATTGTCTCGCGTGATGTTCCCAGCATGCTCCCGCGTGATGTTCCTAGCGTGGTCCCACGTGGTCTCCAAGGTGTTGTCTCGGGTGATGTGCACAGTATGGTCCCGCGTAATGATCACTGCGTGGTCCCGAGTGATGGCCAGTACGTGGTCCTGCGTGATAATCACTGGGTGGTCCCGAGTGGTACTCATACTGTGGTCCCGTGTGATAATCAATGTGCTGTCCCAAGTAATGTTCACTGTGTGGTCCCGCATGGTGCTCAATGTGGTAATCAATGTTTGGTCCCGTGTAATGCCCAAGGCAGTGTCTCGTGTGATGCTCCAAATGTTACCTCGGGTAATACTCACAGTGTGGTCCCAATGACTGAAATGAATGGTGTGGCAATAACAACGTCCTTACATCTCAGCCAACCACGAATGGAGTCTCATCATCCAATGCAGACAAGGTCAAAATCTGGGATTACCAAGCCAAAGGTATTCAATATCTCAAAGCATCCTCTAGCTGTTCTACCGGGTCCACGTGAGCCATACAGTGTCCAGCAGGCTTTGGCAGATGTGGGTTGGACAAAAGCTATGAAGACTGAGCTCCATGCGTTGTATGAGAACAACACTTGGTCTTTGATTCTACCTCCCTCAACCCAGAAAGTCATTGGCAACAAATGGGTGTTCAAGGTTAAATATCTACCTACAGGAGAAGTTCAAAGGTTTAAAGCCAGACTTGTGGCCAATGGGTACTCATAAACCCCTGGGGTTGACTTCTCCGAGACCTATAGTCCAGTGGTTAAACCTTGCACTGTGAGACTTATCATTACTCAAGCTGTGTTTAAAGGCTGGGATATAAAGCAATTGGATGTGAACAATGCTTTTCTCAATGGAGTATTGACAGATGAGGTATATATGGCACAACCTGATGGCTTCAAAGATGAGAGCAGGCCAAACTATGTGTGTAGATTGCACAAAGCCATTTATGGACTTAAACAAGCTCCGAGAGCCTGGTTTGAGAGACTACGAGCAGCTCTACTACAGTGGGGTTTCAGTGAGTCCAAATCAGATATCTCTCTCTTCACTTTTATGAAACATAATGTCTATATTTTACTGCTTGTCTATGTTGATGATATTTTTGGTGACATGAAATAATGACAATGTTATAGCCAAGCTTGCAATTGATTTGCACATCCAGTTTGCACTCAAACAGCTTGGTTCGTTACATTATTTCTTGGGCATTGAGGCGACGAGAGACAAATATGGCATGTACCTAGCTCAGTCGAAGTATATCGCAGATCTACTTAAACGACTCAACATGACAGGTGCTAAACCCTGTTCAAGCCCTGCAGCTGCGGGTCAAAATCTGTCAAAGCTTGATGGTGTCCCGTTGACTGATCCTTTTGAGTACATAAGTACAGTGGAGGCTTTGCAATATGTTACAATGACTCGGCCTGACATTGCACATATTGTGAACAAGCTAAGTCAGTTTTTGCAATCCCCGACGACAGTACACTGGCTTGCGTGCAAAAGGGTGTTGAGATACCTCAAAGGAACAATAACACATGGCCTAACGTTCATACCAGAATCTACTCTCCGTCTAACTGCGTTTGCTGATGCAGATTGGGCAAGTAACTTGGATGATCGCAGGTCGACAAGTGCGTACTGTGTATTCTTTGCAAATTGTCTCATTTCGAGGAGTTCTCGGAAGCAGACTGTCGTGGCTCGTTCGAGCACCGAAGCCAAATATTGAGCCCTAGCTCATGTTGCTGCTGAAATGGCATGGTTGAGGTCGTTGCTGGGTGAACGAAAAGTTCCGACTTCCCAGCCTCCAGTGGTGTGGTGCGACAACATAGGAGCTGCAGCCATGGCACTCAATCCGGTTTTTCACAACCGCGCGAAACACATGGAAATTGATTAGCACTTTGTTCGCGATATGGTCATGCGAAACGAGATTGAAATTCGCTATGTGTCTACGCTTGAGCAAACTGCTGATTTGTTGACCAAGACACTATCTGTAACTCACTTCCTCCGCCTCAAGGACAAACTCCATGTACATACTTCTCCATGCAGTTTGAGGGGGGGTATCAAGGCTAAACTAGAGGAGCTACATGAGGATGAGGATCAGCCCATTGCCA
This sequence comes from Urtica urens, assembly GCA_958296335.1. Classification (NCBI taxonomy): domain Eukaryota; kingdom Viridiplantae; phylum Streptophyta; class Magnoliopsida; order Rosales; family Urticaceae; genus Urtica; species Urtica urens. Next base: position 9,848,935 of record OY282531.1, read on the forward strand.
GCTCAGCTTATGAAGTTGTTAGAGGTTGTTAGGAGTCAGTTATGAAACGATTACAACCAATGTCCACGTTCAATGTATCTTGTATTATTATATAAACACACAATGTAATCACATGTGTAATTAATGAGAATTACAATCTGAATCACATTGATCAGATCACCAAAGTTCATCTTTCTACTCTCTTCATATTCCGCATATTATCTAGGATTGTTCCCAATGTAGGTTTTTTACTCAAATTCAAACTCGTCATCTTGGTTTTGTCATATTGTAAATATTTGAAGTTTTAGATACTATTGGTTATTTTAGTTTTAAACTTTAATGATATTGTTGTCGAACAAAATTTGGATGTCAATTAATATTCAACTTATGAACCCTTTTTTATTATTTATTGACACCCAAAAAACTTATTAACAACAATTTGAATAAATTTTCGATGAATTTCCCATATTTATAAATTTATTGACATTCATGCAAGAAAAGTATAAAATGTTCTAAATCATCACATGAATTTTCAGATTCTTCAAAATAAAAATTATGTTTTAAGATTTCCAAAAATATTAGGTATGTACCTCGGACCTGCATAGTAAAACTGTGAAACACGTTGACATACCACTACTTGTAAAGAAACACCAAAATTCAAACTCAAACCCTACCGTTAAAGTCATGACAAATAAATCTAAATCGTCATAGTAAATGTAAAAAGGCTCGAACCAAAGTCGTGTTCGGAAAAGTAGTTCTTGATTTTCGTCTGGTTTGCTAGAAATTTCGAATCCATATCTTAAAAAACTAAATTTCTAAAAAATATTATAATATCGACAATACCAAATCAGATAATTGTTGCCGATCATATAAATAAACTAGGAGACATACTAAAGAAAAAAGATATTTCTTAGAGAGTCAATTTATACTAGCAAATATATTTTTTTTAAAAATCATATTTTAGATTCATTTTGATATGATCCAACAATACATTAAGAGGTCGTAGCTTAAGAATAATTCTCAATATATATTCAATTTTTTACAGAAAAACAATAGTTATTCAACAATGACTTCTCATTTTTCATGTGGGATCTCATCTCTCTATTATTACATATTCCCTTTTGGCATCCTTTACAAATATCTTATCTTCGGTTTATGAAGACTTGTAATTGTGTGATTCACACTTCAAAACGATGGACCTATTGCTCAATTAAACAGAAAGAAAGAAGAAAAAAAATAGCAAAGTTATAAATTATTTTAGGCCCAGCACGATTCCAAAATTTCCCGCTCTCTTTTCGTCTCACTTTTTTTCTTCTTCGAATTGGTTCGAAAATGACGTGAGACTAGTAATATATTAACGGTTCAATGCATGCATGCTATAAATAATTTGGTAACAAGTCCTCTTCTTTTTTTTATTTAGGAATTTTTTTTATAGTCCATATCTCAGCCGGTTGTATTTTATTTCCTTTCGAAACAAAACTTATTATATTAATGAATCATCACGTGCCTTGCTTAAGAAACCACCATTCCATGTCCCCTATAAAAACTTGATCAACTTGGCATTATTGTTTTTTTCTACACCCTTACAACTTTTAACATCAAACTTCATTTTCACATGAAGTGAAACATTGAAACATGGCATAAGAAAGAAACTATTATGCACATTCAGTTCCATTTCTATTTGCTTTCCATTTGTGTTGGTATTTGTTTGGTGTATAGTGATTATATATATTTATATATACACATAGATAATCCTAACAAGGTGATAGCAATTCGACGATCATATCACAAAGAGAACCACCAATATTTTTAAATGTTTCATATCTCACGCAATAATACACACACATATATATATACATATATATATATATATATATATTGTATAAATGTTTCATGATATATCATATCATATTCCCAAACACAAAGAAACAGTATAGTCCATGATCATATGTGGACAATGTGAAAAGACAAATGTTAAGGTTTTTGGTAATAGCGATTGCCTTGATGGGCTCAGAAAAACCATGCCCTACATATTTTTTTCTTTCTTTTATCATATATATTAGCTTTCTTCAGAGAATTCTGGTCCTCGTATTTGATCAATTAATATTATATAAAAATATATAATAAAACTAAAAAAAGATAAAGACAATGTATCTATTATGCCAGTGGACATACATGTCGGACTATTGTTTCTATATCATCATGGTCAGTGGTCACTAGGAACTTTTCAGTTAATATTATAGCTCAATTACCGGGGAGGTAGTTTAATGATTGATATGGGAAAAAAAATATTATTGAATTTAAATATGTAGTTTCGTTTGCAAATGTATTATTATTATCAGCTAATGAAATAGTAAAGTCACTAGATATTGAGTTGTGTTACTTATGGTTAGCAAGGAAATTAAACATAGATTTGAATTGAAGCTTCTTGCGATCATATTGAGAAAAAGAGAGAGAGAGAGAGAGAGAGAGAGAGAGAGAGAGAGAGAGAGAGAGAGAGAGAGAGAGAGAGAGAGAGAGAGAGAGAGAGAGAGAGAGAGAGAGAGAGAGAGAGAGAGAGAGAGAGAACCTAGGTCAATGACTATGCTTATATCAACTTATTGCAATGACAAACTTTTCATTGATTAGCTAGGTCAATGACTATGCTTATATCAACTTATTTATTCGATTCGTCAAACTCATTACATTCATAAAAATCAGTGATCAAAATGCTAATTGTCCTTAACTAGCTAGCTGATGGTCACGGCTAGAGAAAATGGTTTTTTGAAAGCGTAATTTCAAAGGCGTATACTACTAAAAGACAAAAAAAATTGCCGAAATGATCAATATATACTAACTCCTTTCAATATAGTTAACGTTTTATTAAAATTATGTTAATTGTCCAAATGTTACGTGTCAAATTAATTAACTGGTTTGTTTTACTAGATCATCCTTTAAATTTCGACCGTTAACAGAAGTGTAACTTGAACTAAACTATTAACACAAATTTAACCAAATGTTAGTGATATTGAAAATGCATTATGCTTATAGGTTTATTATACATAATAACCCTTAAACAAGGAATCCAAAAATCGTCCGTATTAATTCAAAAGCTATTTTCGAGTAGTGTTTTAAAATTATAGTCCATTTATGTTGAAGTGTACCATTTTGAGAGGGTCACATCGTCACAAAAGAATGCTTAATTTAATGCCAACGTGGGATTTTTGTTTTTCATTTAAATTTGTTTCCATTTTATATTTTTACAGAATTATGTTAAAACTGGATTTTTCGAATAAATTTGTTGGTCTTCGCTGAAATCTTGACCAATGTTCCGGTAAACTTTTTGCAAATTGCTAAACATCTAAAAATGAAATGATAATCGTAATAGGGGCGAAAAATTGCTGTGCTACTCGAGTTTTCAATCTTTGCTCCAAAGTCCTCAATCCGTTCTTTTTGTACCTTTTTATTTTCAGAATCAATCCATTTTCTTTGAACTTTGAAGAAGTAATTTTTTTGCTCATGACGGTACTTGATATTATTTGCCGGCCCACACTGGATTGCATTGTATATATGATATGATATTGACCAATTGATAATTTAACCTTTTTCCATGACATTTTAACTGTTTCTTCTTTCTTTTGCCATGTGAACATCTTAGGGTTTGCTAACATTATTCCAATCTACGTTAATAAATTTATATCCACAGAAAAAAAAAACAGATGTTTTCTATGATTGAAATATATCAGTGCTAAGCTAACTAGCTAGTGGTTGAAATATTGTTCAAAATTACTAATCATATTAACAAAGAAAGACCAATAATTATTAGAGTTCATTTGATTGACGTGGATTGATATATAGTATACATATATATATATATGTATATCATATACATAGTTGGTTTTTAGTATTTGGGGTCTATATATGTAGTACTAGTAGTAAGAGCAAAAGTTAAGAGCTTGAATACAAGTGGATACAGCTATCTATCACTGTCCTATTTTGGTGAATAACTTGCTTTTTGTTCTGATTCATATCTTTGCCTTTCTATCTACATCATCAAAGGTTCCAAACTTGACTCCTGTTTCCGTCAGATTTGACTATTTCTCTTCCCTTTAGCTATACCTAGCTCATGTGTCTTCTTCAAAGTCCGTATATTTTGTGATCATAAGTAGTTTTCCAAAAATAATACAAGAGTACTGTTTTTTCCTTCTACTTCATATAATTTTCAATCAATAAAACGTCTTTCCTCTCCAGGGTCTTTTGCATTTAGTGATTATATGCTACAGATATGTACTCTAGGAATCTAGCCTTAGTCTATTAGTTTGTGACTTTTTCTTCTATACTAAATTGAATGGAATTTATATGTACTTTTTCTTTGTTGTGTATAAATATCAAAATACTGTTTGATCGCTATAGAAATATTGGATGATTGAGACTTGGTAATGACACGATTCACTCACTTCAGTGGCAAGTGTTAATACTTGGATTCAACAGTATTTAGAACTAATTAATAAATTATTTTGTGACAATAACTTGTGTGTGAGGGATCCGTTCGTCGAAACCGCCTGATTTAATTACTGGATAATTATCTCTCGTAGAATATCAATGATTTATTTGACAAAATCGTTATTCAAAAAGCGCTAAAATAATACTGCGAGTTTGTGAGGGGCAATAGACGTGATAATTTAAGTCTCACATGATACATTTGACAATAGCTTGGATCTTCAAAATTGATCCAATTTTGTAGATATATTAGGAGGTCAACCCTTATCACAACTATATTGACCGATCAACCAAAGAAATGGGTCTACGAGGTAACTCTATTTTCAGGCTACAGCTTTGAATAAGTCGGGTCTCGTGGGTGGATTGTAGATGATTAATTTCGTAATAGGATTAATTTTAAGGTTATTGTATATAGTAGCCCTATATACGTTTTTTTTATTCTGGATATTATCAATGTCTGTCAATGACACTAATACTTACATGTCATGTCAATTTACGTTGTTATTTCATGACGTAAATTGAGTTTTAGAACGTAAATTGACATGACACATAAGTATTAGAGTAATGTAGACGAATTTTACGAAACATTAGTTATTTTCAAAATAAATTAGTACTATTTCGTCGAAATTTTATTAATTTTAATATCGACGCATGAATGTGAGCGCTAACAGACGCTCTTAAATCAAGATATTCAATGAGATCTCTTTATATCTATATCCATGTGATAGTTATTTACATGTGTTTTGTTAACGTTGATTTTTATCACTGTATTTTCGTTCGTCTAATAGTTACTTTCGACCATCAATTTTAATAAAACTTAAAAGAAAAACATCAATACCGCTGTTCTTTTGTTATTATATGTCAAGGTCTAGTTTTTGTTGTGAAACTATTGTCTCTATATTGTGTATTCATATATTTGTACTATATATTCGTATTTCATTATATTAATTAATTATTCCATTTTATCTATATATCCCACCGGAACATATTATATTGTTATGATATTGCTAACAGTAACTCAATCGAAAACAAAAAGTTCCAGCGAAAATTCATGGGAGTTTCGATTTTAAAATAACGGGTTATATGTGATATATAATGTTTAATTTCCACATTTATGAAAAGATTTGGAAAAAGTGTATGTTTGTATACTAATGCATGTGTATATCTTATCTTAATTTCGTTTCTTTTAACCAAGCCTTAAAATAATTTATTAATATACATTTAATAAGTGTTTGACTTTATAAGACTCCTAATCATAACATCATGCAATATGTACTTGCTAACGTTGTTTATTTATGTTGATCTTTCACTGACCCTCTCAAAGTACATGCAGTTCTAAATTTAATACTTTCACACATGGAATGTCATCATCAAACCCATTAAAATTATATATTATAACCATAGTACTGCAGTGATTATAAGTATGTTTGTAATTTGAAAATGCATGGACAGATCTCTACTTTGTTTTGCAAGTTTAAATTGTTGTATAGTGAAACTACTATAATAAGTGTACATATCATATAAACAAATATTTGATATATTTGGTAAAGATTTCAAAGATTATATCGTAGGCTTAATTTATTGATATATGAACTGCTGGTTATTTATACACTGTCATAAAGTCTACATATAACTTGGCTTTGTATTGGGAGTTCGGAATCCATTTTATGATTGCTAAATAACATATTTTCATTCCATAATTATTAAGGTTCGGTGGATATATATAACAAAAAATTGGTTATTTATCCCTATAATGTTATAGTGTTTCGTATATACAACATTTAAATATCCAATCAATATTCTTACGAAACTTTTGGATCATTTTAGTAACCAAAATATAATCATAGTTAAATATACATATAATTTATTATATAAATATATATATATAATGTTTAATTACTAAAATTTGATAAATAATAATATTTCGTGTAATCGGTTGTAAGTAATAATAGAAATAACTGTAACTGTAAATAACAATGAACTACTTAACAACTATTTAGAAAAACGTTTCTAAATAGAAAAATAAATTGTAAATATATGGCTGGTTTAATAATTATTTGGAAATATTAAACTTCAGATTATATGATGAATGCGTAAAATTAATGTCTAATGTTTCTAAACCAATGTGATGCACTTACCTAATTCCGGAGGAGGATCGTGATAAGATATATATTTTTTTTCTAAATATAAGGTGATTAAAGCTATGCAAAATGAACTTTCTCAGGTAATAATAATCCTAGATGTTCGAAGTTTGAACACAGTTAACATATATTTCCCGATAAGTTGATAGGAAAACAAGTTAATTATCATCGAATTATAATTTTTAGTACATTGTTTAATATGGAACAGAAACCCTCCCCTATATTCTAATACTCACTAATAATGAAAACTCGTTAAGAGAAAATTTTCCAATGAATTATACGAGCCAAGTCTTGATCATAAAACTTGTATAGTTAATTCTTTAGTTACTCACAGCACAGAGCCATATAACTATATATACATCCCCAATGAAAACAACACAAAAAAAGTCCCATAAAAAAATTAAAGAAAAAAAACCAGTTCTTTCCGAAAGGGTAAACCTTTTTGTGCTCTACCAATGATCTCAAACTAAATGAGAAGATTAAAGAGAATAAAAAACAGGTAATAAGACTGATATCATCAAGACTCTAAATGAACATATCAATAACTAGTATACCCTCAATAACGTAATCTTTTAAATGATCAATAGAGAAATAGATACAGAGACAGAAAAATAAAAACTGATCATCATCGTCAACAAATTAGGGTTTCGCAATTTTCTTTTTCTTGTTTATTGTTTTAAACTAATTCATGAAATCAATGCTCATATAATACACTATATCCCATGAAAACACCCACTTATTATTGGTAACAACACCGATATATATATATATATATATATATATATATATATAACCCCTCGAAACAATTATGAAACAAACATAGCTCAATTCCCATGATTTAAGTCTTAATTATAATAAATTAATTAGGTATTATTGGGGCCTGAACCTTTGGCGGCAAGAGTGGCAGGTGATCTCCATGCAAGTTCCGGCGGCGGAGGCGGCGGCGGTGGCGCGTTCCTTCATCCTCTCGGCACGCTCGACTTCCTCACGCGCCCTCTGCCACACGTGTCTGGCACGTGCGAACTCGGACTGGGCAGTCTCGATCTCCCTCCTCGTCATCTCCCTCACCCTCTCCGCGTACGCCTTCTCCACCGCCGCCATCCTTATCTGCTCCGCCGCCTCCCACTTCAGCGCCGCCGCCACCTCCTTCCGCCTCCTTTCTCTCTCCTCCACGTCGTCGCTGCTGACGCGGATCGACAGCTGGAGGTCCACCAGCTGGCTCGGAGATCGACGGCTGTGGTTGTACCGGGTCGTCGGCGGCGGTGGGACCGGCCCCACCGGATGATTGCCGTTCGTGATCGCTGTCGTCGTCGCCGTTGGACCGGCGGGTAAAAGTTGTAGCTCTTTGTGTTCGTCTTCTTCCATTATTGAAAGTAAAAAAGGAAAAAAAAAAAAGAGAGAAGATAGAGAGAGAGAGGTGTTGATAATGATAACGATTAGGTTCGTGTTATGTTGTGTGACAGACACAAACTTTGTTGCGTTTTCGTGTGTATATGTATTTATGTGTGTATGTATATATAGATTGTGCGGAAACGTTAAATATATATACATAATTGCCAAGCGACTAAAAATGTCTTGTGGTTTTACTGTTTGGTCCTTCGTTTGTTCGTATTTTCGTTCTTGTGCATGTGAGTCATTATTGGTGTTGAGAGAGAGAGAGAGGGAGAGAAAATTGTTGATTATCCATTTTCCACTTCCTCTCGTTGTATAAGAAACGCTGTTTAAAAAATAATTATATGTGTTTCAGTATTTTGTTTATGGTCATCGTCTTCATTTATAACAATCTATGTGTGCATGTTGGTTTGAAGCATTTTAATCACGAATCATCAACTACATTCACTTTGTATTTTTTTGCAAACATTAAAAAAAAGCCCTAATCTTTGAAATGTATTAGCTAGTTTAGTTATTTGCTGAAAAGACATTAATTAATAGTAGTACGTGTAGATAGTCACTAATAGTGTGTCACTCAGCAAATACAGCTCTTCTCGAGAGAAAGTCTATCAAGTATAACGGAGACGTGCATTTTGACTAAAAAGGTGTATATTCTATTCCAGTGAATTATTTTTTATAACTGTGTCGTAAGGGTGGTAGAGAATGTTCAATGTGTATAAATAAAAATCGTGGGAAAATCCGTTACGCTTAGAAAGAGCCAAAAAAGTATATATATATATATATACATATATATATACATATGTATATATATATACATATATGTATATATATATGTATATGTATATATATATGTATATATATGTATGTATATATATATATGTATGTATATATATATATGTATGTATATCTGGGAGGGAAATATAACGGATCACGTTATTATAAGGCTATGAGTAGACTGTTGTACAAGCTTACATATATTATATTTATTTAATTCAGAGTTGTGATATAGGAGGATCCAGAACCGTGGGTATCTAATAATTAAAGTCGCACGTGCGTTGTGAGTTTGAGCCCAAATATATAAAATAAAATAAAAAGAAAAGAGTGAGAGTGAGAGTGAGTATTAGAGGGAGATAGAGATATTAGCTTTAAAAAAGGTGGGCCTGAGATTGTCGGGCCTGAGTCCGGAAAAAGGCTTCTACTTTGTGTGGAAACGCAGCCCACGCTCTGCTCAGCTTCGCACGTGGGAAGGGCATTGCCCTTCTGCTTTTTGGCCCGTTCGTTTCTCTCTGGGTCCCACGCAACCCTTCTTCTTTTCTTACCTTTTTTTTTGTCTTTAATTCATATTTTTTTTATTTTTAATAATTCATAAATCAATCGATTGTAGTCGTTAATTTGTAAATTTTCATAGTAAGAAAATGAAACTATAAATAAAGTTAAATATTTATTTTAGAACTCCTAATAATGGACTTGAAGTAACTCCACTAATTCCAAATATGTACCCTAATTCGGAATCAATGGTTATCTATGAAACAAAATCAGCTTGATTATTTTCGATTTTAAGAAATTGATTGAAAAGCTACGTCTGCGAATCTAACTATTTTTCAAATTATTTTAGACCTTAACGAATATGCAATTTTAACCTTTGAGATTTATTAGTCGCTCTAATTTATTTTATGATTTAGTGTTCGGAATAAAAGATTAAGTAATTTCGTTTTATTTAAAATATAGATTTTTAAAAAATAACGGTATAAAAAAATCAATAGTATCATATATCATCATTCAATATCTTTAAGACCCCAACATTCATTTAAGATTGCCATTAGCTGAACATAAAAGAGATTTTTTTAGGTTGAACATAAAAACGATTGTTTCCAACATTGTGAATTTTTTTAATTTTAAGTAAAAGAAAATTGATCAATATAACCGACGAAAACTTTGAACTTGCTATATAGTCAAACTTTTTATTTTTTTTAGTTTATAAACAATAATGATGACGTGTTAATATTGTGATTTTTATTTTTAATAATCTGTTTTCTTACGTTTAGTAACAGATTTTGGTTTCAAAATAAATTAGAGGTAGTCTAATCATTTTATTTCGATTTATTTAGGTTAATTGCTATAAACCCATTTATTTGAAACGTTTGTTGTATTGCAAATATAATGTTTTAAAGTGTTATTATACTATTTATTCCTTAAATAAATCATTATCAACATTCTCTCTCGGTGGATTTGTTGTATTTATAGAAGAATCGGGTAAAAGAATTATTGATTACACAAAGAATGGATAATATTATAACAACAAAAGTTTACTATACCATTGAGTTGTTTTACTTTTTATTAGGTGCACTTATTATTACTACGAGATCTCCTTTGTAACCCGTGAGAATAATAGCGGGATTAGAGCTTATAATAAGCATGATTTCGTGAGGCTATAATTTTTTTTTTTTACTTTATACACTTTACAGTAAATACCTTGGTATTAAATATATGAAATGTAAGTGATTATTAAGATTTTGTTCTCACGAGTGAATCTGAGGCTTAGTACGTACAGCAGGGCAAAGGGTCCCAAGATAGCTGAGTTGTTGGTATCTATTTGTCCCTAATTAAAATGCAGTCATCAAAATCATGGAAAAGTATTTATTTTATATAAGAAGGAAAAGTTTGTATGATTTTAAGGACCGTCATGGGTAATGTGAAAGTTGTTTTTCATGATCATTACTATTATTTAAATACATTAAAACTTTCTAGGGTATGTGTCTTAAATATATAGAGTTATACAAATGACTTTTAGGAAAATGGCTAAAAGTTTATACTTTTCTAATAATTGTACATATTTAAATTGATAAAAACTATTTAAACCTCATACTTGCTGATTTTTTTTTTTGGAAACCTTGACTAATTCACAAATTTTAGATAAAGTTATTTGACGAGTTTATATATATAAAATGAGTTTTAAATACAGATTCAAAAGCGACATAGATTTAGAAGCGACACGCGACATTTGACAATTAAAAGCAAAATGTCGCTTATCGTCATTTTATTTTATTTATTTATTTACCTTTAAATTTTAGAAGCAACAAATGTTGTTTCTAATTTTAGACTTAAATCGACTTTAAAGCAAAAATTCTCTTTTAAGAACGTGGTTTCTAAATTTTAGAAGATGATTTTAAAAATAACAACATTTTGACCTAAAAACTACGAAATCACGTTTAGGGGTCTTTTATTTTTATAGGTTATGGAGGTCGCTTTAGGAGAATGATATATATATCATCATGGTCTCCAACTACGAGCTTCATAAATATTGGGATCGATCGTTCCAATGGAGGATATCTCAATCTCTAGTGTCCTCTTTATTCAGTAGATTGACTTTTATGTATGTTGTTTTACTTTTGTGTTACACTCTATCAACAGGTAGGGCAAAAGGTGATATATCTAGTGTATATTGTCCTCAAATTTACAATTTTTGATTTGTTCATGTCAAGCATGTGCTTTGACAATGGAAACATGTTATCAGGACGTTAGAAAAGGATGAGAGATTCTTATAATCTTATAGCGTATGATATATATATGTATGGTGTGAAGTGGTGTAGCTTTTTTTTCACGTTTCTTTTTATCAAATTTAACTGGTCCAATCTGCCACTATTTACTAATGTTTTTTTTATAACATACAGATTTTTGTTTCTCACTTTTCTAAAATAAATTACCATTTACTCTTAAAAATAAATTTTTATTACATTTCTACTTCGCTAATAAATGTAACCGGTTAATTTAAGAAAAATTCAAAAATAAATCGTACTTAATTTGTTTATTAGTTGGTAGGGGTAAGTTTTTATTTTAATATTACAATCAATTTATTAGCTAATGATTGAATTGTAGGAAAAACACTTTTTAACAGTTTTTAGTTCATCTTATTTTTATTAGTAAAGTGGGAAAAAACAATATTTATACATTATGGGAAAAATATTAGTAAATGATGATAAATTGGATAATTTCTCGTAAATATATGTATCTACATATATTTATATATCAAGGTAACAATTAAAATAATCTTATCATTTTTTAAAAGTTTCATCATACTTATTGTTCTTTATAGTTTTATAAAAAAATTAGCGTTTTACCCATGTTTACGTTTGATAATTTCATTTTACTCAAAGTTTGGTTAATTTTACGTAAATACCCAAATGAATTTGTGTACGATATTAATGAGTCTAAAATGCCCTTTAAACCGTTTGGATGAGAATCCAAAAAGGTGTAAATTAGTCCGAAATTTTTCGTTAACAAAACTCAATGGATATTTACGAAAAATTTACCAAATGTTGGATAAAATGAAATTCGTAAACCTATATATAGGTATTTTGCTAATTGACCTTAATTTTATCAGTCGTTCAAAGTTCATTTTTAAGCTATTAGATAAAAACGAGGTGTATGTATCATCAAATAATGAAAACGAGGTATATGTGGAATGTCCCCACTTCCCAAATCTTGGTATCGGCCCAGAGAAGCCCAATTATTAGTTGGGCTTGGAAAAGCTTAACAGATCCAAATCCCTACGCGCGCTTTTCATCACGGCAACCAAGCAAACCTCCCGCGGAATTTCTCTCTCCCTCTCCTCAACCGAGTCATCTTCTCCGATTCGGACTCCATGAACTCTCGCGAGTTGGCTCTGGTATCAACGGCTTCCATTATCGGCGCGTTTGCCTCCGCCGTCGCTCTCCGCTTCTTCTTCCTCGCTCCTCAGTCCGCTCAATCTCGCCGGCGCTCTGCTTCGTCATCAAATGACTTCGATCCGGAGAACCGTTCGTCTCAGAGTCCCTTCGATCCCTCAAAGCGCAAAGAGTGAGTGAAATGATAAATCTCTCGCTTCTCGTTATTAGAATTTGTTGTCTAGGATTTTTGAGATTGAGATTAAGCCTCATTGTCGGATTTTTATTTATGATGAAATATTTGGTATTGATCGCAGGTATTTGACTTGGGATGATTACTTCATGGCGATAGCGTTTTTATCGGCGGAAAGATCGAAAGATCCTAATAGGCAGGTCATGTTTTATCTTTTAGATATAGAACTCTGAAATTCTTTAGATTTGTGTCTGATTTGATTTGAACAGAACTGAAATTGATTAGTTTCCTAACTTTTAATATGTTGCTTTGTATAGGTTGGGGCTTGTTTGGTGAGTGAAAATGGTGTAATTTTAGGTGAGTTTGTTTCACAGAAGCTGATTTCGAAATTTGTTCTTGCTTGTGTTTTAGTTAAATTTTAGGAGAATCAATATATAATCTGTTTGGAATTTGAACCTTCCTTAACTGTGATTTCTGACGTTGATTGTGATCTGAGATATACTAGTATTGTGTATTTATTAAAACAAAAACGTAATTGAGTTTTCAAATTCTTTTACTCAGGCATTGGATATAATGGTTTCCCTAGAGGTTGTTCAGATGACAAGCTTCCCTGGGCCAAGGTTGATTTTTTTTAAAATTTATTATGCTATATCAATTTTGTATCTACGATTTTTAGAAATAAATATCGTTCTGTGATTTTTCAGAAATCCAAAACTGGGAATCCACTGGAGACTAAGTATCCGTAAGTTAAATTTCTCTTTTTCAAACTCCATTCTAACTTTAAAATTTAATTTTCTACACTTAACACTTATGAAATATATAGTTGGAAAATATCTGAAATTATATTTTTGACCACTCTTTGGACACAAATGTCTTTTAAATCCATTAAACATTTTCTTTATTTTCTCCATTTCACATTCTCTCTCTCTTTTTTTAATTCCCTTAAAAGATCATTTTTTTAAAACTCATAAGTCATATTTGATATCTTAGATGCCTGGAAGAGAAGTTCATTTAAGATCAGGTGGCAGATGTCGTTAAAAACGATAAAATGCAAAAATCAACAAAAAAACATCGAAAATCACCAAAAAATATATTTTTTTTAAAAACTCTTGAATTCGGTCGCGCTTATTCTTGCGGATATCTACGAAAGTTTTTTAATATTTTTTGGAAGTACCGCAGGAATCCGTGTGAATCCACCCGAATCAAGTTTATATGTATTTTCGTCTTAAAATGTGTCAGAAGTCCAATTTTGTATAATTCCGACTAACGGACCTAATGGTGATATTTTGCTATATTTTGAGTCTAAAAAAAGAAATTTCTCTTTCTAATTTAATCGCTTTGGTTATGTTTTGCAGTTATGTTTGTCACGCCGAAGTGAATGCTATCCTGAACACAAATCATGCTTCAGCTGCTGGACAGGTCAGTGTTCATCGCTTTTCGTTTTGCATCGAGTGCTTAGTCTGATCATAACCAGTCTATTTCTCAATTTTATTTCCGATAAAATACGACTTTTTAACGTTCATGTCTACTACAAGCAGAGGCTTTATGTGACCATGTTTCCTTGCAATGAGTGTGCGAAGATTATCATTCAGGTTTGCAATTTTTATTAGCATCTTTGTGTTAATAGCCACTAGAAGTTAAGTGGATTGAGAAATGTCTAACTTTTGTGTTAATTTTGTGTAAATAGTCACCTTTACACGCACAAAAAGTTTGAAAACAATCTAAAGTCTAAAATAATATAATATCCGAATATTAATTTTCAAATTTTGAAAAAAAATTTCAAATATATTTTATATACCGCTTGGAAAAAAAGAGAAAACAAGTATCAAATCTCATGAAGTTGATCCAACGTAATAACTTTGGCTATTTACAAAAGATTAACGAAAAGTTAATTATTTTTTAATTCGTGATATTATGGTGACTTACTTGACTAATGTTTTATTATTTATTATTATCGTTGTCGCCATATAATGGAATTTACATAAGCCTTGTTAATTTGCAGTCGGGTGTAACAGAGGTTGTGTACTTTGTCGAGAAAAAGTTGAATGATTCAAATGTTGCGTACATTGCCTCTCACAAGCTTCTATCACTCGCTGGCGTTAAAGTAAGCGTTTTTCAATCACTCTTTGAACTTCACATTCTACATTTCATTGATCACTCTTTGCGTATTAGATCTTCATAAAAGACAGCTTTAACTTTTTTCTTTTGTTTGTATACCATTTTTCTTTCAGGTTAGAAAGCATCAACCTGAAATGAACCAAATATTAATCAAATTTGAGGAGCCGTAAAGAGTTTGATTCTTACTATCAACATTCCTAAGTCCTCAAGTATGTAACGATTGTATTTTACATTCTGATATTCAAAAGAGGAATGGTTTTTCTCTGCATTTCATTGATGGTAACAATAAAAAATTGAGACATTAAATTGGTTATGAGGTTTTTTTTCCACCTCTATTGTAATAGAATAATTTCATACGACTGTTCTGACAACACAATTTTTATTAGCATTACATTAATCAGTGAAGGTTAAATTCAACTTATTTTGTATAGTTTTTTTATAGTTAAAAGTAGTAACTTTTACTCTTAAGGATTATTGAATAAAAGTTCTCATCAAGCGGTTTCGTTTTCTCTTTCTTTTTCTGGAGGTCTACTTAGTCTTTCTTTGATCGAAAGGTCTACTCTATCGAAGTCTTCGGTTGTTTTCTTTTTTCCATTATTTATTTTCTCACTGTACATTATGTTGATCAAATGCTTGTCATCTCATTTATTACGTGATTGAGCTAAATAGTAAAGTTTGTATAAAATTAGTGAAATAGCTAAAATGTGCAATAATTTAGTCTACAAAGAAATTGAATCTACAGTTAATATTTTTTTAAATAATTGTCAAAACGTTTTCATTTTGTTATCAGATAAACAATTTAACAACATAATTTTAATTATTTTACTGAAATTTTGAAACCTTGATTATTTTGATAATCGATTAGTTCAAATGCATTATATAATTTTTCTTATATTTTGTTGTGGATACCTTTGAGCTCTAAATTAAAGATAATGACCCACATATATGCTAAATTTCTTTGAAATCAAATGGCGTTGACTAATGAACGTCAAGCTCCCAGACCCATATTTTCTATGCAAAATTTTCCAGCTACATAAATTTGTATGTTCATATGTGTGTATAATACACTAGTGGACCATTCAAAATATTGAAAATTGTCGTAACCCATAATACACTGCAGAGACTAGCTAGCTAGCAACCTGAATGCGTGCATAGTCGATATATATCATATATATATATATATGTATTTTGTGTATACATAGTCACTGCAGTTCATAAACTTGAGCATTTGTCTCCACAGTCTCATTTGAGGTATTGAAACTTCACTTGCAGACTGGTAAGAGACCTGTCTCACTTGCCGAATCACAAAATACAGACCTTACAAATTATCAAATTATTGCTCTTCTTCATTATCCTTGAAGCTGATAGCAACTTAGGTGCTATCTGAAATCCAGTTACTGATTCCCCATGTCCAACGTCATTGACTCCAACCAGGTAAACTCGTGTCCTTTTATATATTATTATTTGTGAATCTTAAACCCAACGTAACAGTGAAGAAAACAATCACGAAGCTCTCTTGTAGACCAGAATTATTTATGCTCCAAATTTCTTGACGTACTTATTATATATGCTCCAAAAGAACAATGTTCAGCTAACACCAAAATGATCACATTTTATATTAATTTAAAATATATTTTCATGGTCTTACTTTTCCATAAATTTACAGTTTTATCATGAAAATTCCGAACTTCTATAATCTGTGTGCCCAACAAAATTGACTCGTAGAAATTGGCTATTTTCAGGGTAGAGATTTTGTAAAAACCGGGACAACATGATCATTAGTTTGGTGACTTCCGACTCTTAATTATTTCTCAAACTTTATTCGTTCTCTCTTAATCGCTTAAACGCCGATTATGGAACTCTCGAGGTCTACCGGGCTGATATCCATATTGCTCTGGTCATTTTTCGCTGTGAGTTTGGGCGGAGGAAACGAAACAGACCAAGTTTCGTTGCTCGAGTTAAAGGCAAACGTGATAGATCCTTTCGCAGCTCTAAACGGGTGGAACGAATCAAGACACTTCTGTGATTGGCCAGGAATTGAGTGTAGTCGTCGCCGGAAAAGAGTCACTGGTTTGTTCATCAATTCGAGTCAACTCAGTGGCCGTTTGTCTCCCTTTATCGGAAACCTGAGCTTTCTCAGAACTCTTGACCTGAAAAACAACAGCTTTAGCCATCAAATCCCCGAAGAGATCGGTCGTCTTCATCGGCTTCAGTTTCTGCGCCTGAACAACAATTCCTTCACCGGCACAATCCCGACCAACATTTCGCATCTTCTCAGTCTTCGACGTCTTGCTCTATCTTACAATAAGCTTGCTGGAGAAATTCCTTCAGAGATAGGTTCATTACCAAATCTTGAAATACTTTCTCTAGGATCAAACAATTTACGTGGTAAAATTCCAAGCTCCATTGCGAACCTTTCCAACACTCTCGAAATGCTATATCTAAACGAAAACCAGCTAAGCGGGTTTATTCCGAGCAACTTTGGGGAGTTGAAAATGATGAAGATTCTTTCTTTGGGACGGAACAAGTTAACGGGGGAAATCCCTCCCTCGATTTACAATCTTTCTTTGATTAAAGGATTTTCTGTTGAAAGTAACGAGCTTCATGGAGAGCTTCCGACTCACTTGGGCCACGTTTTGATGCCGAAGCTAGAACAATTTTTATTCCACCACAATCAATTCAGTGGTCTGGTGCCTGACATTTCAAATGCCTCGAACCTAATCTTTTTCGAAATCTTACACAACCGCCTATCTGGAAAAGCTCCCGAGTTCTCAAACTTGCCAAAGTTGAAGGTCTTAGACATAGGTGAAAACATGATCGGAAGCGGAGAGGATGATGACTTGGACTTCCTTGGGTCCCTAGTTAACTCCTCGAATTTGGAAGTGTTAGGCATTGACGATAATAATTTTGGCGGGAAACTACCGGAGTACATTGGTAACTTCTCAACTAAGCTTTGGTATATACTATTTGGAAGGAATCGTATTAAAGGAAGCATCCCGAAAACTATCGGAAATCTATTGAACTTGGGGGCAATAGGCTTGGAAGAAAATCGAATGAATGGTTCGATACCAAGCTCGCTTGGCATGTTGCAAAAGTTGTATGGGCTTAATTTAGAAAATAATGAAATATCCGGTTCCATCCCGTCTTCATTTGGGAATTTGACATCACTCAATCAATTATATCTCGGATCGAACAACTTGGAAGGAGCTATACCTTTGAGCCTCAGAGATTGCAAGTACTTGGCAGAATTGTCTCTTCATGGGAACAATCTAAACGGTTCCATTCCGCAAGAAGTGGTTGGTTTATCAACTCGAATTTTAGATTTGTCCCACAATCACTTTACTGGTTCTATACCAAACGAAGTGGGTAAACTGGTGAATCTTGGTCGATTGGACCTCTCGGATAACGAGCTATACGGAGAGATACCAAAGAGTTTTGAAAAGTGTGAGGTTTTAGAGTACTTGTCCTTAGGGAGGAATTCATTGCAAGGGAGTATTCCCCAGTCATTTAGTAACCTTAAATGACTTTTAATGATCAATCTATCTTATAACAACTTGTTCGGAACGTTTCCAACATATATGGAGAATTTTCGCTTGCAAAAGGTAGATTTTTCTTTCAATAACATTGAAGGCCAAGTTCCTACCAAAGGGATCTTCAAAAATTCAAGTGCAATATGGCTCAAAGGAAATTCAAGGCTTTGTGGAGGGGTTGCTGAATTAGGTCTACCCAAATGCCCTTTCAAGCCGGAAAATAATCACAACCATTCCACTAAGCTAATTGTGTCGGTTGTATGTGGATTTATTGGAACCTTACTTTTAGCACTATTGTCATGGCTACTTCTTCGAACAAGGAAAAGAATAGAAAACAATGTAGTTCGATCACCGCTTGGTGTTTCTTTTTTTGAGATATCGTACAGAGATCTTCTTACCGCCACCAATGGATTTAGTGAAACAAACTTGATCGGTGCTGGAAGTTTTGGGTCCGTATACAAAGCAAATGTTCTTACTCAAAATAACCATCTAACTGTTGCCGTCAAAGTCTTGAACCTACAAGTTTCGAAGGGGTTAAAGAGTTTCATTTCGGAGTGTAAAACCTTGGGGAGCATTAAGCATCGGAATGTGGTCAAACTTCTAACTGCGTGTTCAAGTATCGACTATCATGAAAACGATTTCAAAGCTCTTGTGTACGAGTTTTTGATCAATGGTAGTCTTGAAGAGTGGTTACACCCCCCACACACAAACATTTCAGAGCAAGGGAGGCATTTGAGTTTCATTCAGAGGCTAAACATTGTCATCGACATTGCTAATGCTCTAGATCATCTTCACAACAATTCCCACGTGTCGATAGTTCACTCTGATATAAAACCGAGCAATATTCTTCTGGATAGTGACATGATTGCTTGTATCGGCGATTTTGGATTGGCAAGATTTCTCGAAGACCCTTCTAGCTTATTTTCATCCGATCAGAGTATCTCCCTCGGGATAAGAGGTTCCATTGGCTATATTGCCCCAGGTAACGTTCCTTGTTAAATATAAGTATGCAGCTATGAAAAATTTATAAACATAATACATACACACTTGGTGATGGATATGCAGAGTATTCAATGGGCGGTCAGGTTTCAAGAGCCGGAGATGTGTACAGCTACGGAATCCTTGTACTTGAAATGTTCACTGGAAAACGTCCCTCCGATGAGATGTTCGAAGACAGCTTCAATCTTCACAACTTTGTGAAGAAGGCATTACCGGAAAGACTTTCTCAAATAATGGACTCCGCTTTGCTTTTCGGAGTCGATCAAACTGAAGAAAGACGTGGCTCGATTAGAGAAGAGAGCCACAAACACAACGATGGCTTTTGGAATTGCTTGAAGTCAGTTCTCGGCATTGGAATTTCATGTTCGGAAGAGAGGCCAAATGAGAGGATGAACATCGATGATGTCGTCAAGGAGCTTCATCATATTAAAATTGCCTATACGAGAACAAGATAGGTATATCATCATGATTTATTCATGTTTTTTATACTTAATTAACATGACGACAAAAAAAATTAGTCCATTAGATATACAACGTTATTTATGTTTTTAATTTGTCATTTGCCCAGACTTGAATATTTTTAAGCATTCACAATTTCTTTTTATTGCATATGAACTAATTATAAAAAATTTATAAAACGTTGACCACTTAAATATTTCTCCAATTTTGGTGGCTCAGTTTACGAATTGTTTGAAGGAGAAATAAAAAATCTGCTGCAGAGTTAATTTGTTGATCAGTTTGAAAAAAATTGGGGCTCAGCTGATTGATCATTCATAAGCATTGAGATTTTTTCAAGGGACGGACTGAACATAGCTAAGCTATATGCTTTTTTGTTATGCCCTTTTGTTGAATTGTTAAGTTGGATTCTAGTTTAAAATTAGTCGTTTATTTCTTTAAATGGCTTATACTAGTTTGCACGTTAAAAAAAGTACGTGATAATCCGTAGTTTTCAGGTTGACAAATTTTTTTTCAAATATTTGCAGGTGGTTGAATGTTGGAACGGAAACGAAAATCAAGGTCACCCTTTTTGCGCTCCATATATAAAAATAAACAACACTAATTATTATCGCTATGTGGTTGAGCTTTTAATAAATGAATGGATCTTTAGTTTCTGTTGAATAAGACTTTTGCTCTCTGTTTTTTCGATCTTATGAAAAAACGCATGATTGGTCACTCTGTTATGTTTTACTTTTATACAGAAAACATAGTTTAAATAACTGAGATCGAATAAGTATATAAAAAGTAATAGGTGGACCTCCAGGAAATTTACACGCTCAGTTTCGGCTTACTTTCTTTTTTACATAATAAAACATTTTTCTTTCTTACCTTTGTTTTTTCCAAAACAAGTTCTTTATTTTTGACTAAATGTCGGGTCAAGCTGGTTGACAAAAGGACCGCGTAATCTTAGTCACGAAAGTCTCTGTACATTTAATTTAGGAAGACCATATAAACTCTCAGCTTCCCAATCACTTAAAAATGTCATGAATTTTGTCATTTATTGACACCATTCTCTGAGCATATCCATTCACACCATTCCCAACTCTCCCTATCTTGATCTTCCATCTCCTGAATAAACCAAAGCATGGAAATCTCACGAGCCGTAAGGCTAATATCCATATCGCTCTTGTCATTTTTCGCCGCCACGTCGGCCGAAGGAAACGAAACAGACCGGATTTCGTTGCTCAAATTCAGGGATGATCTCATCGACCCTCTCGGAGCTCTAAACGCATGGAATGAATCGACCCACTTCTGTAAATGGCCAGGCATTAAATGTGGGCGCCGCCACCGAAGAGTCACTAGTTTGTTCATCCATTCTCGCCGACTCACCGGCCGTTTATCTCCATTCATCGGAAACCTGAGCTTTCTCAGAGCTCTGGACCTGAAAAACAACAGCTTTAGCCACCAAATCCCCGAAGAGATTGGTCGTCTACGTCGGCTTCAGATTCTTCGCCTGCACAACAACTCCTTCAACGGAAAAATCCCGGCCAACCTTTCAAGTTGTTTCAGTCTCCGACATCTCAATCTGTACAACAACGAGCTCCATGAAATCATTCCTCCGGAGATTGGTTCGTTCCCGAATCTCGAACTACTTGCTCTAGCCTCGAACAGTTTGACTGGAGAAATTCCAAGCTCCATTGGAAATCTTTCGAACACTCTGGAGATACTCACATTCGAATCAAACTATTTGACCGGGAAAATACCGAGCGAGCTCGGGATGTTGAAGAGAGTAAGGTTGCTTTCGTTGGGAGGGAATAAGCTGAGTGGGACTATCCCTCTTTCGATGTACAATCTTTCATCGCTTCGAGCTTTTAGTGTCCAAGAGAACGAGCTTCACGGAGAGATTCCATCTCACTTGGGCCACTTGTTTCTACCGAAGCTCGAACTGTTTTACTTCCACACCAACCGGTTCAGCGGTTCGGTGCCAGATATTTCGAATGCCTCAAATCTCATCAGCTTTCAAGTCTCGTCTAACGGGCTCACTGGAAAAGTTCCCGAGTTTTTGAATTTACCCAATTTGAAGAGACTAAGCATCGACAAGAACAACCTCGGAAGTGGTGAATATGGTGACTTGGACTTCCTTGCTTCCATAGTCAACTGCACAAATTTGGAAGTGCTCGACATTAGCGTCAACAAGTTTGGGGGTGAAATACATGAATACGTTGGAAACTTCTCGAAAAATCTTTGGTTAATGGCAATGGGAAGGAATCAGATCAAAGGAAGTATTCCGAACGGGATCGGGAATCTGGTGAGCTTGGAGGCGCTTGGCTTTGAAGAAAATCAAATGGCTGGTCCAATACCAAACTCAATTGGTGAATTGCAAAGCTTGTACATACTTAATTTAGATAACAACAAACTCTCTGGTACTATCCCATCATCAATTGGGAATATTACTTCGATCAATCAGCTATCCCTTGCATTGAACAACTTGCAAGGAGTTATACCGATGCAGCTCGGAGAATGCAAGAACTTGAAGTTATTATCTCTTTATGGGAACAATCTCAGCGGTCCGATTCCGAAAGAAGTGCTTGGTATATCTTCTCTTTCTCTAGGTTTAGATTTGTCTGAAAATCACTTCACTGGCTCTATACCAATCGAGGTGGGTGGACTGGTAAATCTTGGAGTTATGGATCTTTCGTATAACAAGCTATCTGGAGAAATACCTGAAAGTCTTGGCAGGTGTGAGGTTTTAGAGTACATGTCTTTAGGAAGTAACTCATTGCAAGGGACTATTCCAAAGTCTTTTAAGAACCTTAAAGGACTTTTAGTAATCGACCTTTCTCAAAACAACTTTTCCGGAGCGTTTCCAACCTATTTGGAAGATTTTCGCTACTTGCAGCTCGCAGATTTCTCCTTCAACAATCTTGAAGGTGAAATGCCCACTAAAGAGATATTCTCGAATGCAAGTGCAATCTTGGTCCAAGGAAATTCAAGGCTCTGTGGAGGCATAGCTGAATTAGGCCTGCCTAAATGTTCCTCCAAGTCGAATAATAATCACGAACAGCCTTCTAGGCTTGTAATTGTTTTGGTTGTATGTGGCCTTGTTGCATTTATACTTTTAGTTCTTCTATCATTGTGGTTACATCTAAGGGCAAAAAGAAGAACATCTAAGACCATAGATGAATTACCACTCGCTGTTTCGTTCTTGGAGGTATCTTACGGAGATCTTTTAAAGGCCACTAGTGGATTTGGTGATTTGATTGGTTCGGGGAGTTTCGGGTCCGTTTACAAAGCGAATATCCAAACTCAAAATAACCCTCTCACTGTTGCGGTAAAAGTCCTCAATCTTCAAGCATCAAAAGGGTTGAAGAGTTTTGTTTCGGAATGTAAGGTCTTGGGGGGCATTAAGCATCGAAACGTTGTGAAACTTGTCACTGCGTGTTCGAGTACTGACTTCCAAGGAAACGATTTCAAAGCTCTGGTGTATGAGTTTATGATCAATGGAAGTCTTGAAGAGTGGTTACACCCGAGGGAAGCTAATAGTTCAGAGCAAGGGAGGCATTTGAGTTTCATTCAGAGGCTAACCATCGTCATCGACATTGCTAATGCTCTCGATCATCTTCACAACAATTCCCACATGTCGATAGTTCACTCTGATATAAAGCCGAGCAATATTCTTCTGGATAGTGACATGATTGCTTGTATCGGCGATTTTGGATTGGCAAGGTTTCTCGAAGACCCTTCTAGCTTATTTTCGTCGGATCAAAGTATGTCCCTCGGGATAAGAGGTTCCATTGGCTATATTGCCCCAGGTAACATTCCATGTTACATGTAATTATGTAACTGAAAAGTAATTTCCTATATAAATATGATTAAAAAATATGTACCTGATGATATATGTGCAGAGTATTCGATGGGCGGTGAGCTTTCAAGACCCGGGGATGTGTACAGCTATGGAATCCTTTTGCTAGAGATGTTCACCGGAAAACGGCCGACTGATGAGATGTTCAAAGACAGTTTCAATCTCCACAACTTTGTGAAGATGTCATTGCAAGAACAACTTTCCGAGATAGTGGACAAGAGTTTACTGGTCAGAGCAGATCGAATTGAACCAAGAAGAGAAAAGGGTCATGAGCAGAGTGCCGGTGCATCAGAGATACGCCATGTCGAAAATGACTCCAAGGACAGTAGTGGTTTCTGGATCTGCTTGAAGTCAATCCTCATGATTGGAGTTTCATGTTCAGAAGAGATGCAGAACGAGAGGATGAGCATCAGCGTTGCTGTCAAGGAGCTACAACGCATCAAAATCTCATTTACGAGCAAAGAGATTGGTAAATTATGATGATCTCATGTGTTACTTTTACTTTAATCTAGCAAGATTTCCGGTTATGCATGAGATTATTTAGTGATGTTTTTGGGTGCAATAGTCGAATTTTCTTTAAAAAAAAGTGCAGCTTAAATCATTCCTAAGCCGGTAGATTTTATTTAACTAAGTTGGATAATCTTCTTGACAATATTGCCAAAAATGTACAGGAAAAATGAATTTAATAGAAAAGGCTATCGTTTCTTTAGTTCAATACCCTAACCATAGATTGATATGATGTTTTTTTTGCCTCCGCAGGTGGTGGAAACTTCAAACGGAATTAAAAACAAGTCTTTCTAGATTCGCCAAAAAATTAGTATGTTTTCTTCAGTCCTTTTTGTAAGATGTGAGAACTGGCTCTAACACGTTCGTGTCAATCAACTTTCATGTACTTTCATTTACACTTCCCCATATTCTGTGAAAATGTAAACCAGTGAGAAATAATGTCATTGAGAGAATCAATGTTATCTAGATTTCTTACTACATATGATTAATTACATTCATAATCCTTTGACTAGACTTACAGAGATCTTTATATCTTCGTCCCTACATTCATATGGCATTGATGCATATGTAACTCCTGAGCTAAATCTGATTTGATTAAAGGAAAAACCACGTTCCTACCTAAAACAAATCAATGAAAGAACGATAATGAAAACTACCGAACCAGATATTTGGCGTTTGATATCACTTCGTCTTAAACTTATTTCCGAATCAAACTTCTAGGAAAGACCAACACATTCGAAAAAGATCAAAAGCATTTCAATTTTCGCGCGAAAAAGGATCAGCCTAATGAACTCACTGAGTTTAGGACCGAGTCGGAATGTATTCCACCGAGTCCGTCGGTTTCGAACGAACCTGAGAAGTGGCAAATCACTCTTGTTCCGTCAATTTTGAGGGCTATTCATTACAAATACAAACGACGCTGCTTCAGTGCGATATGATGTCGTTTTAAAGAAAGGCAAATCAGTCCTGTCGTTTTGATGGTTTAGGCTTCCGTTGTGTCGTGCGTTCAAAGCTGCCCAAAGCACGCGAAAGCATTCCTATATTCAACTCAAAATTTCAAAAGTAATGTGAAATGAAACCATCGTTCAAAGCTTACTTGAATTCTGGTTTATATAACACGGTGTCTCAAATTAAAAAAGATAGTATGAACTTCTCGTTGTTCTACAAACAAAGAACTATTTTTTTTTAAAGCTAAACAAAGAACTAATTAACTCGCCTAGTCTTTTATATATCCGTTTGTAATCATCACTTCAGAGTAGTCTCAGTTTGACATGCATCTTGCTGTGAGAAATTACCAAAATGTCAGATTAAACAATTCATTTTTCATTTTATGAAAAAATTGTTCTTTTTCCATTTTGATAAAAAAACAACTAAATTTTTTAAACATTTTTTAAATTCGGGTCAAGCGACATCAATATGAACATATAATAAATAGTAAAATACACGCACAATTGGTAACTCAGTTCGGAGTAACGTCTCCTACGTATGGGGGGTGTGATAACCCGGTAGAAATGATTTTACTAGATTAATAGTTTTCAGTATAAATGGACTTACATGAACAACATAAACATCAAAGCCAATTATTAAATATGATAGTGAAATCTAATTCAGTTCTCCCCCTGAATTAGTGAACCCTCATAGTTCCACGAAAAACACACATTCACGTGTTCTTCGATCGCAGAAAACCTCAAGCGTGATTAGTTCATTTACGAGTAAACACAGATCCAATAAGCGAATCAATCACAGTGGGTGATTTGATTCTACACTGCTCTTCACCGAGTCTAAAGTTTTCCAGCCCGTCGATCTTGCACGTCTAGAAAAGTTATGAACTCAATGAAAGTATCAAACAGACTAATGACAACAACCATACCTTTTTTTATAGCGTCACATGATTGTCCTTGCTATGATTTCTTTGGGGTCAACGCGCCAGCACCAAAGAGGAAGGACCGTTGAAGGACTTAAATCGATAATCACAAAACCTGTCCAAATATAGGTCTCAGAATCGCACACTGTTGAGACAGATGATCTCGATAAGTTATTGTGACAGATCACAGTCATAATTTGCCTAATAAAATTAGCCAATCGATAGTAATAACAAACTCCCCCTTTTTGGCTATTTTTTAGGCAAGCGCACAATTGAATCTTTTACACTGATCTGATTCAAAGAGACTGTGAACATGTCTCCTCTGATTGCCTTAGAATATATAACAAACACAAGGATAGACCAAAACAGAGGGAGAAAAATAAGCAAACGCATATAACAAACAAACTTCAATAATCCCAAAGAACAAAGTTTAAAGACATAATCACATAGAAGTCTGTAACGTAGTATAGGTAGAAAAAATAGCACCCACAACAAATAACAGTCTAGACTAAATAGCACACAGAAGATAGGTCATGAAGTTACAACCCAAAATAAACAACAAAACTAAGCCGAGACTGTGTCATCAGATGGTGCAACATTTTGAGCTAAAGAGGCAGTAGGTTTAGAAGAAGTCTTCATAACCTTTGCGAAACCATCCACAATGGCCTTGCGCTTGGATGAGATCTGAATGATCTCATGAAGGAAAGCAGACTCCTGGATTAGGGTCTGAAAGACATCACCCTGAACAGCAGGACTCATATGCACAACAAGTGGAGAAACAATGGTGTCGGCAGTTGTTGGAATAGTAGGACGCTCAATGTCATAAACATGTTTCCCTTCAAAATGTTTCTGATGAGACTAAAGAGGAAAAGGAGCCTTTCCCATAATATCATCAGACTCAAAAGATCTTTTCGCTGATCAAGTAGAATCTGAGTGATGAGGTAGGAAAATATATAGGCATTTGAGCAGTATAGGACTTTGTGTACCTAACAAAATATTCATACACAAGAGCACCAAAATCAAACTTAGAGTGAGTTCCAATCTGATACATTAGACGGCCAACTTCAATAAAGACAAGAGTTCCATTCTAAGTATCCCAATTTAATGTCCTAATTTTAATTAGTTCCGGTTAAAATAATTAAAATTATTCGAAGAGAAAATGAGAGGCCGACTTTCGAAAAATTATATTTTTATTTTTTTTAATTATATTTTTAAAAAATCGAGATGACTTTAGGATTGACATAAAAAAATAAAAAAGTAAAAGTAAATAGTCTTGTCACCTTTTTAGTGACAATTAAGAAGAAATCAATTCTTTTCTAGTGTCTCATTTGATACTTAAGTGTTTGTAAATCAATGTTAAATGGCGTGAAAAGAAGGTCCAAATTATGAGATTTAGAGAGTTCCAAAAGAAAATTTACTTAGTACCTTGTTGAAATTTATCGAGAATATTATTTTTGTCGTTTTTTGATGGATCAAAGAAACTATCTAATTTTAAACGACGAAAAATAACCGTTAAAAAATAATAGATCCCAAAATTTATTTCATCGTGTAACCTAGTTTCAACGACAGATGGAGATCAAAGACCGTTGCAAAAACATCAACGTCGTTGAGGCCAATATAAATTTATACCCGTGATTATCAAATTTCAAACTTTCATGATCCATGAATGTTGACTAGTTGGAATTTTTGACTACTTAGATAATGTGAATCCTTTTTATAATTTTAGTCGTAATCGTTTGTTGTGCTTATGTTTTCCATGATTTATTTTCTGAGCCCCCTAAGAGAATTCCAATAAAAAAACGAAAACTCATGTCACGCCCATTATACAATATCTGGAGGAATTTGTACAATTCATTTAATCCGGACCTAACTATATATAAAATCATATAAACCATGCATGTACATAGTATATTTAAACAGGAAAATGTAGTCCATCCTTATTATAAAACGAACTATTTGCTTCGATTTTAAAAGTCGAAACCATAGTTAGACCATACTCCATTTTCAATTTTTTGTACTTTAAGACGTTAAAACAAGTTTAAAATCCTACTAATTGAAATAGAATATTTATTATGCAAATACTTTTCATAAATATTTTTACCTGATCTCTTATAAATCGTGAGCATAATTTAAAAAAAAAAAACTATGTTAAACCGGTCGAAATTATATTGGACCCATTTAAAATGATTTGACCCGGAAGTTATAATTGTTTAATCCAAAAATTGAACGGCCGAATGCCAATAAATGACCGATGACTCAAAATACGAGAATGCCGTTAGTCGAACAGAATTTCGATGGGAAAAATGTGAAAAACGAAAAAAAGGAATGTCGGTGGGATTGTCGTTGGCCGGTCGGAAATTTAACAAAAATAACGAAAATTCGACGAAAAAATGTTGATTATAAAAATTAAAGATTATAAAAATTTTAGCAATAACATTTATAAGATCTTATAAATATATCAAAATGTAGATTTAAAATTTAGTTGAACTTGTATTTTTAATATAATGTGTTCAACATTATAAAGATTGAATATTATTAATATTAAGTTTTAGAATAAAATAGACTGTATTTTTTATATAAAGTGTTCAACATCGATTGTATATTATTAATATTCAATTTTAGAATAAAATTAAAATTAAGTTAAAATAAAAGAAACACTAAATATATTAGTTATGTATGAAGTTCATGCACAAGTAATGTTTTCAATTATAAAAAAAATTCAAAACAAATACATCATATAAAGAAAACCATTTTCTAACAACTTCTATTTCGGAAATAATCCTAAACAAATTAAAATATTAAAATTTGAATGAACTACACGAAAGACCTTAAATAACATAATAAAAAAATTAAATAATATAAGCTTATATTAACGTTTATAGGTTCTCAAATAAATCCAAAACAATTGGATCATATCTAAAACATCATTTTTAACAACTTTTATTTCATAAAAAATCTATGAAGAAAATCAAAATTTGAATAGAATGCACTATTAAACTAAAAAAACTTAAGTAATATAACAAAAAATTAAACAATTTAAACATAAATTAACGTTTTTGGTTCTTAAAAAAATCTGAAAAATTACATTATGTCTTTAACATCATTTCTAACAACTTCTATTTTATAAAAAATGTATATAAAAAAAAATCAAAATATGTAAAAAAATCTACCTTAAAAATTGTACGAAATTTTTTTAAATGAAAATTTCATATGGAATTCCCGATGGAATTTCGGGAAAAAATGTTGTTTATAACTAAAAACAAAGGAAAAATACGAAAATTCGATAATGGGATTTTCATGGACTTTCGATGGAAATTCGTGGGCATAAAATGACGAAACGCTTATATAGACTAAAAATGATCGACAAGTTCCGAAATACGAAATTTCGATGGAAATTCGTTGGCCATGTAAACCTTGATTTAATCCGATCTCATTTTTTTCAAATTGTTTATGGTGTTATCAAATCTTAAAGAGGAAACAGTAAAAAAAAACTGTGTGAAAAAAGAAAAATTAATATCAGCTCTCTAAATTTTATAAAACTGTTTCCAATAATAGTCAAATTTTAACCGTTCTTTCCATCAATTTATAAGCAGTTAATTAGATTTCAATAGTTGATCATGTATTCATAATAGGTGATTGAAATTCATGATAGTTGACTGAAATTCAATAATTATTGAGTACGTTTTAGTAATTAATATTAAAATTTCAATAACTATAAACTAGATATTGAAGCATAGAAGCTGTCAAGAAACTGGAAAAGAAAATTGTATTACTTGTGTGATCTCATTCTTTACAATAAATTCTATTTATAACCTACAAAATACAATAAAAAGCCATGAATAAATACATGAAATAAATATAAACTTTAATATAAAGAAACAAAAATGTTTTGTTATAAAAAATTACCGAATAGTATAAATATTTATAACACTCCCCCTTTGGTTGACACGTACAAAAATTATGTCTCGTTAAAACCTTTTTCAGAAAAACCCAACGGAAAAAATCTTAGAAATTAAAATAATATATAATTTGTACAATACGCATAAAAGGTACCTCATTAAAAAAAGTGTAACACGTATTTCTCTCCCTCGATTAAACATGTCTATTAATTTATATCTCTAAGTTTTCTCATGCCTATCTTATGTATTATTTTCTCAAAGGAAGATGTAGGGAGCGCCTTGGTGAGCAAATCTGCAAGATTGTCACAAGAACGAGTTTGACAAGCATGAATTTCTCTTTTTTTATTAACTTCATGAGGATCAGATAAATAAATAATCAGTTTGTGACCGTGCTTTGTGAGGATCAAATAAATATTCGGCATCAGCATATCCAATCAATCTAGACTTTGAGTCCTTTGAATAACATAATCCCATATAAGATGTTCCTCGAAGATATCTAAAAATTTGTTTAACACCAGTCAATGTCTTCGAGTTGGGGAAGAGTTGTATCTTGCTAGTAAATTAACTCAAAGTGCTATATCAGGTGGTGTATAATTTGCAAGATACATTAATGCACTAATAACACATGTTTGAATTTATTTAACGATTAAACAATAAATTACTTAACATATCTAAATATGGCAGAAATATATAATTCGACCTAATATATTAAAACGGTTTTTTAACATATTCAATTAACCTAGGCATTAAAATCATACACATGTCAATAAACATTTTAATTTTAAACATGTTAATCAACAAAATTGAACACACTAGCAACCTATATAAACAATTTATATTTTTATATCCAATTCGTTGAAAAATATTTACAATAGAGATCGTAAACAATCCTGGACGTTGCTCGCTAACTCCAGAAAGCCTCGTCAAGTTGAACACATGAAGGAGGCTCGTCGAATTGCAAAGGAACAGCTTTGCCGGACAGGGAGGCTCGCCAAACAGGTTCTTCGCCGGATAGGAAGGCTTGCTGGAAAGATGCTTTGCCAGACTGGGAGGCTCGCCGGACAGCGGCTTCGCCGGACAGGAGCTACGCCGGACATGGAAGGCACGACCAGATTGAATCCGACTGAGAATCGTCGAGGCTTTGATTGATATTAAATCAATTTCTTCACTGTTTTTCCTGGCCCTATTGGACACAAATTCGCTCAAACACCATAATGACGAGTCAACAATAATACACTCAAATTTATGGGAGATTAAGAGTGTGAGCTCTTAATTGAACAATCGGGGTATAGGGAAATCTCTCAAGAACAAATCAAGAACAAAGAAACCAACTTTTCTTCTCTTGTTCTTTCTTGACTTTTGGAGCCACACACCAAGGAGGAGAGAGATGGCCGAGTATTATTGATTAGGTTAAGTCAATTAGGGTTTCCTTTAAGCCTTTATATAAAAGGTTAAATGAGCTTAAACTGATTCAAACTCATTACTTAATTTTGAACCATTTTATAAACCCATGACTAATTATTTTCGGCCAACACATGTCATCACACTCGGCCAAAAACAATTTATTTTCTTCCCAAATTCTTTTGATTTATTTCTAAATTCAATTACTTCGAACTCTCATTTATTAATGACGTTTCATTAAATAATTTCATACTTTACAAACAAGTACGAAATGTTAAAATATTTATTTTAATCTTTTATTTATTTGAATCATTAAAATGTATTATTATCAATATAATTATACAGTATGATTCACTAAATAAATGTAACGATAAATAACTAATTATTTATTAAGTTACATAGAAAATAACTTTCTCGATATAAATCAAAATTTATACTCAATGAGTAAATCAATTATTCTTGTTCATTTAATCTCGCCCGAGTGTCTATCATTGAGACCTTATGGACCCACATGAACGAAGCTTTAGAATAAAGATCGAACCCAAAAGTTCACAAACCTTTTCTGTCTTTGAATTCTTAATATTAGTCGATTACACTAAAGGACTAATACCGAAACTGTCTAAGTTCATGTGCGTTTATTTTCCGTTTGGTGTGACAAAACAATTCTTCACATAATCCACAGAGTACTTTATGATATTACCCTTCATGTGTATCAGTAACTCAGAGGAATGTAAAATTACTGTTTTACCACTGAGTTATTATTTCACTAACTCCGTTGTTATTTGTGAATGAGAAAAACATAGGGTGAGATGCCTTTACATGTCACATGTTCTAATCAAAGAATGTTCTTATTCGATGAATACCTTGCCAGGTTTATTCATTCACACTCTCATAACAAAGTATAGTGTGATATTAATGCACTAGCATTGTTTCAACACGAATTCAGTATATGTGAATCACATAACCCAATACGACAACATTATGACATCGACCATCGGGTCAGATGCAACTATAACTTAGCCATTGCCCATTGACAAATCAAATGTCATAAGGTGTCGTATTGATTATACATTCACTTCAGGATTTAGGTAATTACCAAAGTATCCCTCGTATGTGATCTTGAATTTTCGAGTGATTAAACGGTTTTATCTCGAGCTTCAGAGTATCACTGGTCTTGTTCAATATCTTCTATAAGATATTAAGAATGAAACAACATAGTCACAACTCATTACATCACAAGATAAGATATCATGATTCATTCAAACAATCATTACTCAAATTCGATTGCTCTATCGATCTTAAGATTGCGAACAAATGTTTAAAATAGTCACAAGGGGCTATCTTGTCAAGTTTGTATTTAGCACCTATTTCGTTGATGACAGTTTCATAGCGTAACATACATACATAAACATAAACTTAAATGAAGAATGAATCTTTAACTTTATTTCATATCTCAGTAAAATTAAATACAAAGTATTTATAATCTCCTTCACTGAGATATGGTACTTCAGGACCAAGAAATTTTTCTTCTCCTTCACTGGAACGAAAATGATCCTTTTTCACATCAAGTGATCTAACCATCATGGTGAATCCAAATGATGTAATTTATCCATATTAAATCGTGTAAGGATCTTTTCAATATATAGTGACCGGTGAACGAAAATTTCCTTAGATAAATGCTCAATTTGAAGGCCAAGACAAAAATTTGTTTCTCTCAAGTCTTTCATTTCAAATGTCAACGAGCCCATGACACTTTATTGTGATAATAGTGGGGCTGTTGCTAACTCAAAGGAACCTAGAAGCCATAAGCGCTCTAAGCATATTGAGAGGAAATACCATTTGATTAGAGAGATCGTGAAGCGTGGAGACGTGGAGGTGAAGAAGATCTCAACGGTGGACAACCTTGCAGATCCTTTCACCAAGGCTCTATCCAACAAGGTCTTCGACCAACATCGAGACGGATTAGGCATGAAGCACTACTCTCATCTTCTTTGAGTCAAGTGGGAGTTTGTTGGCAGAGATGCCCACAAGAAGATTGTTTATTTACATATTGACGTAATATATAAATATTTGTAAAGTCCTTATTAGAAGATTGTTTATTTACATATTGATGTAATATATAAATCTTTGTAATTTGCTGATTAAATTAATAAAAGTTGAAACGTTTATTCATTCCTTTTTAGTTTGATTGAAGATTTATGATATTCAATAGTTTTATAGTCCTTAATCAAACCTAACAATTTATGAATAGACAAATGTAGATTTGCGTAAACAAACTCTTCATGGTTTGACTAAAACGATATATTCGCAATCTAAAGATCAACGGACTATCGATCCCAGTATGATTGTTGGAAGAATCTAGGATATCTGGTTACGAGGCATAGAGAGTTAGGAACTCTGTAGTTCTTCCAGTGTATCTTTCGAAGATACTGAATTGACCAGTGCACCTTTAGAGACAATAGAAGAACAAACCATTTAACATCTTCTATCTCAAGGTCACTACGTATGAATCGCATCATGCTTACCTAAATCCTGAAATGAGACATGTCATTTCATAGCATTAATACTCTCATTTGAGAAAGTCAAATTCTAGGTCCAATGTGTGATCTAGACAAGGCCTATTAGTGAGATATTAAGTTATGAAGATGTCATGAACCAACTTTGTGAAGTTCTCATAGATATGGAATTCATGTACAAGATTGCTGAGATGCAATATATATCACCTCATGCTTTATTACTTGGATTGTGAATAAATGAATTGCGCAATGTCCAAATTTAAGTAGCGACTTTATTTGGATGAAACAATGTGACTTGTTAGCTCCTCGTCAATACATTGTTTCTGACTTATTCACAAGTAACAAAGGAGTTGAGGACATAACAACTAGAAGGGTAAAATGGTAATATTGTAAATCTCGCCTAGTTGATGATATTCATGAAGGGTAAACATAGATAACATTCAATGGATCCGCTCAATATAATTAAGTTGAACTTGAGTAGAAAATAAATTCATTTGAACCGAGAGATTCTCAGTGTCGACTCTTTAGTGGAGTCAGTCGACATTAAGCTATTACTCGGAAAAGGTTTGAGAACTTTTGAGTCCGAGTATAGAAGCTCAAGCTTTTTTCATTTGGATCCATAAGGTCACTATTACAGGTCATTAGAGTAGGATTGTTAAACTAGAAGGTAAGTCAAAATAAGTTCAATTGTTGAACTAGACTTTTTCTCGAAAAATGTCTAAAGGGTATTTTTGTCCACAAGGACATAAAATGATGTGAATGTCAAAATAAGATTTTGAATATTTT
This sequence comes from Urtica urens, assembly GCA_958296335.1. NCBI lineage: Eukaryota > Viridiplantae > Streptophyta > Magnoliopsida > Rosales > Urticaceae > Urtica > Urtica urens. The sequence continues at coordinate 9,883,682 of OY282531.1, forward strand.
CATTTGATGAAAATATAAATTACTTTCTAAAGCCGAAAAGTCGTTTAAGGCATTATGAAATTAATTTCGTTATTTGTGCAATTATAATTCTACAATGGGTATTTTAAGAATTGTCTTAAAAGAAATGAGGAAGCATCTAGATGCTCCTCCCCTAGGTAGAGTTCGGCCAAGATAGTGCATCAATATGAGAGTTTTATTTTCTTTTTCTTATAAGGATAATTACCCAAAAGAAAAAGGGAAATGAATTTCCTTAAGAAGGAAACAAATGTGCTAAGTGAGGAAACAAATTTCCTCACTAATGCAAGGTGTATGGCCGGCCAAACTAAGAGAGAAAGGGGAAGGGAAAATCAAATATTGTGTCATGAATACATTATTCATTCATGAATGAATAATTGACCTTTATAGATTTTTCCTTCTCCTATAAATAGAGCCTCACATAGAGATGTGAAGGTTAAGCTTTTTCTTGCTCTCTCCCTATTGTGGCCGACCCTCTCTCTCTCTAGAAAATACTCTTCTTATTTTGCACCTAAATCCATACTTGATCTAGAGAATTAGCTTATGATCCAAGAATTGTTCTTAATTGTGCCCACACACAAATCCTTCCAAAACCTCTATAGACTCTTGTAATAGAAATCTTAGGTTTCTCGAGTTCAAGATTAGGTGTGAAGGTGAAGAGCGAGCCAAGGAAGAGGATCTACCTTTCTCAAGACGCTTCAAGATCAAACTACAAAGAAAGGTTGGTATTCTAGTAAATTAAATAATGCTTTTAATATATAACATGTATATGCTTTTTCTAGGTTAGTAAAATTGTTTTACTTGAAAAAGAAATTTTTAATTTCCGCCATTAATTTGATTAATGTTAAATTTTTCTTTAACCCTAGACCTATTCCAACAGTTTTGAGATGCACGCTTCAAGCATTTTTAATCTTTCGGGGATTTTCATGTAATAGTCATTATCTAGTTACCCATATAAATAGGTTGTTACTGTTGGAATCGATCTAAAATTTAACAATTAATTATCATATCGTATATGGAGAAATATAAAAAATTGTTTTTAAGATGTGTAAAACTATTTTACTACCTAAAAAAAGTGCATGAAAATGTTATTATTTAAAACTCATAATAAACATGAAAGAATTTAATACATTTTCTTGTTAGGTTGATCTTCGAGACCCTTGTCAGATGAAGATTCTATGTCTCGCCTCGCTGCTTCTCGTCTTTGGATTCTCGAGCAACCACGAAAGTTTTTATTATTAGAGTCTTCGAGCATTTGAAGAGTTTAGTGAGTGGGCACTATTAAACAATATGAACCAAGAACGAGTCTGGAATCAAAAGCTAATACACTAGATCAAGTGAGAATTTAGGTGCCAAAATAAAAAGTATTTTAGAGAGAGAGAGGGTGAGAAAAAGGGTCGGCCATAATAGAGAGAACAAGTGCTCAAGATTTATTTTCACATCTCAATGTGAGACTCTATTTATAGGAGAATGAAATACAAGAAGGGTAATTATCCTTTCCTATTGTGTATTCATGACACAATATTTGATTTCATCTCCTCTTTTCCTAGTAGATGTCCGAACATACTATGTGTATTAGTGAGAGAAATTTGTTTCCTCACTTAGCACATTTATTTCTTTCTCAAATAAATTCATTTCCTCTTTTCATTTTTGGTAATTATCTTCATAATTCAAGGCAAAGAAATTTATAGATATAATTTCTCTCCTCTCTTGATGTTGGCCAAACTCTACCTATATATGGGAGGAGTTTCTAGATGCTTCTTTATTTCTTTTAAGACAATTCTTAAAATTTCCATCGTAGAATTAATATTGCACCAATAATGAAATTAATTTTGTAATACCTTAAATGACTTCTCGGCTTTAGAAAAAAATTTATATGTCAACCATATGAAAATATTCAAAATCATATTTTGACATTCACATAATATTATGTCCAATTGGACAAAATCATCCTTTAGACCATTTTTGAAAAATACGTCCAACGATTGAACTTATTTTGACGTAGCTTCTAATTTAACAAACTCTACTCTAATGACTTGTGATAATACTTGTGAATAAGTTAGAAACGATGTATTGATCAGGAGCTAACAAGTCACAACGTTTCATCCAAAAGAATCATTTATTCAATTTGGACACTGACCAATACATTTATTCACAATCCAAATAATAAACTATGAGGTGAAATAAATTGCATTTCAGCAATCTTGTACATGAATTCCATATATATGAAAACTTCACAAATATACTCATGTCAACTTCATAACCCAATATATCACCAATCGAGCGCATCTAGTTCACAAACTTGGATCTAGAGTGTAACTTTCTCAAATGAATATATTGAAGTTATGAAATGGCATGTCTCATATCATGATTAAGGTAAGCACGATGCAAGTTATACACAGTGACCTTGAGACAGAAGAAGTTAAATGGTTTGTTCAATTCAGTATTCACTTGAATAACTATAGAGTTTCTAACTCTCTATCCCTAGTAACCATACATCATAGATTCTTCCAACAACCATACTAGGATCAATAGTCCGTCGATCTTTAGATTGTGAAAATTTTGTTTTAAGCAAACCATTAAGAGTTTGTTCACGCAAATCTACATTTGTCTTTTCATACATTGTTTGGTTTGATTAAGGACTATAACAGTATTGAATGTTATAAATCTTCAATCAAACCAAAAAGGAATGAATGAAAGTTTCAACTTTTTTTTTTAAATTAATCAGCAAATTACAATAAGGACTTATGAGAGATTTATATTACATCGATATGCAAATAAATAATCTTCTTGTGGGAATCTCTGCCAACAGTTACGACATCCATTAAGTTCATTTGGAGTCCTTCTAAAATTTACATACTGAGTAAAAATCTGAACGTGATTGCATTCATGACCGACGATTATGTTTTTTCATATTCAATTTATATTATTTGTGAAAACTTTGTGTAACAAGTCACGCTTTGTATCTTATGACTTTGTTTTTCTCATTTTGTCTATGCACAAATACTCATTTGTATCCTACGGATTTTACATCTTCAAGTGTCTGAACAATAGGTCCAAAGACTTGGTGTTTCTCAAGTGACTTCAATTATGTCTCAATAGTATTTTTTTTTTCATTTAAGCCAATCATTTCTTCGTCGTCATTCATTGATTGATCTTGGTTCATGATTATCATTTTCTTTTGATATATCTAATGCCATTGCATATGCAAATATATTATTCACCACAATTTATTTTCTATTCCATATTTTACCTGAAATGACATAGTTAATTGAGATCTCTTCATTGTCATCTTGTTCAGGTGTTCCATCATCTTTTGAAGACGTCCATTCAATCATCACTTTTATATCTTTAGGAGTAGAAATTTCATTTGATGTACTAGCTTGATTATCTTGTTCTTTTCTTTCTCTTAGATATTTATTGTTGGATCCAACAGGTCTACCACGCTTCTGGCGTACTTTAGACTAATTTGCTAGCGTATTTCTCATCTTCTTCGGGAAGATTAATTTTGCAAGGAATATTGACAACTAGTATCTGTGACTTGGCCACAGTTTTAACATCTATAAATGCATCAGATAATGTATTTGCGACATTCAATAAGTGGATAATCTTTTCAACTTCAAGTTCACATTGATTTGTAAGAGTATTAAAATGAGACAATTTCAATGCATTCCAAGATATTTCTTGTCTTTATTTTTTAGACTTTTGTTTATGTCCTATCATGGATTCCAGATATCTAATAATTGACGAAGAATCAAAGCCAATATAAATTCTCAATCTTCTTTGAGGTCCCATTTTACTACGTTAAGGGGGAGATTTGGAACATAAACTGCACAACAAAAAACTCTTAAATGAGAGATATATGGTTATTGGCCATTGACAAGTTGCAACGGAGAAAATTTATGATGCGATGTTGGCCTTATACAGATTAGAGATGCAGGGTGCAAAATTACATATCCCTAATCATAATTTGGCAATTTTGTTCTCATTAATAAGGGTCTAGCAATCAACTTAAGCCTCTTAATAAAATATTATGCTAACAAATTTTTGGCTATGAGTATGAGCAACAAGACGTTCAATCAAAATTCCAATCGACATACAATAATCATTTAAAGATTGGGATGTAAATTCACCTACATTGTCTAAACAAATTTTCTTTATTGTATGATATGGAAACTGTGCTCTTAGTCGGATTATTTGAGCAAAGAGTCTTTCAAATGCAACATTGGGAGTGAAAAATAAACAAACATGCGACCAACATGTCGATGTATCAATAAATACCATAAAATACTGAAATGGCCCGCTTGAAGGGGTAATATGTCCACATATATCTCCTTGAATACATTCTAAAAATGTTGAACATTCAGTCGCAACTTTCATTGAAGATGGCATTGTTATCATTTTTCCTTGAAAACATGCCACACATGGAAAATATATAGACAAAAGAGTATTTTTACTCTTCAAAGGATCTCCATGTGAATTTCCTATAATTCTTCGTATCATTATGGGACCCAGATGACCTAAACGATCATGCTATATAAGAAAATTTGATAGATTGATTTCTGGTTAATCACCATTTATGATTATGTTTGGAGTTTTTCTACAATTTATTTCCCGAGACCATAGACGTAATATACAAATAGTTAACGTCATTTTCATTTGTTGTCTCAATGTGATAACCATTGCGGCGTAGATCCTTGAAACTCAAAAAATTTCTTTTTGATCTGGTAGAAACATTGCGTCATCAATGGTAAATTGTGTACCATTAGGTAACATTATATGAGTTTTTCGGAGCTTTCAATAAGATCTTATGCACCAGATATTGTGTTTACTTTAGCTTTATATTACATAAGATGCAAAAAATATATTTTATCTCTTAAGATGACATGTGTTGTCGCGCAACCCGCCAAACAAAGTGATTTCTCATCGTCTTTAACATAATCAGAAAGACTATCATTCATGTGTCACAAGTGTGATAATTTTGTAGAGGAATCGTGCTGATAACGTGTTGTAAAATAAATATAGACAATAGAAAATAATTGAGAAAATAAAAACAAAATGAGAAAAATAGAAGATAAACTTGTACTACTTATGTAATTTCATACTTTACAATAGACTCTATTTATAAGTCACAAAATACAATAAAAAATCACAAATTTAAATTTTAATATAAAAACAAAAGATCTTGGATAAAAAAAAGTCATCCAATAATATAAATATTTATAACAGAAGTATATTTGTCTTAGAGAATTAATTATTGATAATTTTTTTAAACATACGAGTGAAATATGTAAAGCAATGCACGCGTTAAACTGAACCGCGTAAAGCCATTTCACGTGGATCCACTTTGGCTCGTCTCTTACTTTGCTGATATTATTGACTTAAGTAAATGCATTTGGACACACTTCTGATAGCGTTTCTTTTGACCTTCCTAGTTATAATAAATTAATATTCCTAGTTATAATAACTGAAAATAGTAGTAGCTTGTTGGAATTTTAATTCATATGCTCAAGCTCATTTGTGCGATAATAATGCAAAAGTGAAACGATATCGATTGAGAATGAGAAAAATCTCAAATTTATTAACTATAATAACGCTTATAAAAAATATAATAATAAGTTTGTTCAAATATGTGCTGAGCCATGGAAATATCATTTTCCACATTCACTATTTTCTTCGCTGGTGTTGGCTACGTAGGCTCGAGTCTTCGGGTCCCACTATTTCGTTGGCGATTTTCGCCTCTGATCGTTAGTTACTAATATATTTTATTGAACAATTTATGGAAACTGACGATCATATTTTACATCCTTGAACACTAGGACAAAAACTGCATTCAGAAGCGACAAAAATCGATTATAAAAGCTAAAAAGTCGCTTCTAAAAGTCCTTTTATAAGCGACTTTAGAAGCGACATTGTCGCTTCTAATGCCTCGCTTCTAAAGGTTCAGAAGCGACTTTGTCGCTTCTAAAGTTATTTTAGGCATCGAATTTAGAAGAGACAAGTCGCCCCTAAAGTCGCTTCTAAAGGTCCCAAAAACGTGGAAAAAAATGGTGGAAATATTTGGCGGGTGTTTAGAGTATTACCCGCCAAATATAGAAGCGACAATGTCGCTTCTAAATGTCAAAATGAATTTTTTAATTTTTTTTTTCGATTTAATTGTTTTAATATTAAATTTATTATTTAATTAAAATTTGTATGAAATATAATTAAAATTAATCATAATTAAATTTAAATAAACGAAAACGAAATAAATATTAAGTCGAAATGTTAAACATTCAAATGTCGATAATTCATAAACACATAAAGTACTGAAAATCATAAACGAAATAGTTATAAAAAGTCGATAAGTCTACAACATGAATAAAACTAAGATCTTATTCCGCGTCCTCGGCTTCGTCCTCCATGTCTTCCGCTGGGTCCGGAAGGAGGCTCGGTGTCAGGGTCGGTGGGAAATGATGAAGGCGAAAGCTCGTCTGGGCGTCGACGTGGCTGATCCGGAGTAGTGTATTGCGAACCCGAAGCGCTCGAGGGTCCGAACCGAGTCATGTATTGGTTCAATGTCGCACTAAACGCGGGATCAACATTGATGCTCGGGTTTTGGCTCAAACCTTGCGCCATGCCGAACACAGCATCTCTGAGAGCTGCCAACTCTTTCTTCTCATACGACGACTTCAAACTCTTGTTCCCAACGAAAGAAGATGAGTCGTCGTAGGCTTTGGCATCAAGCAAGTCTGAGCGCGGGATGAGTGGCCCAATGCCCGTATCCCAGTCACGACGCATCCCTAAAACTTTGGTCATAGTAATCTCCTCGAAGTTAGTCGTGTCCAGCGGTTGTCCCGAAGCCCGAGCTTGCTCTTGTAGATCAGCGACACAACAACGTTTTGGTAAATGGGGGCATTAGAAGCGACTTGTCCCTTCTAATGTCGCGTCTAAAGTCCCCGTAGGTGAAATCTTGGCGGAAAGATTTTGGAGCCAAAGATTTTGGGCATTAGAAGCGACATTTAGAAGCGACTAGTCGCTTCTAATGCCAAAATTCTATACTTAGTAAAATTTTAGCGGAAAATTTTTGGAGCCAAATAATCTGGGCATTAGGCCGCTTCTAATGCCCAAACATACTGAAATATTTGGTGCGGAGGGTGCGAGCTAATATTTTTGGCCTTTAGAAGCGACTTGTTGCTTCTAATTTGTCGATTCGGACAATTAAAAGCGACTAATCGCTTTTAAAGGTCAAAAATTTCATTTTTCGAAAAAAAATAAGGGTGTTTAGGTTAGAAGCGACTAATCGCTACTTCTAATATCACCCGTCGCTTCTAATGGTCGTTTTTGTAGTAGTGAAAATAACATATTGCTTTGATAAATAGTAACTTTTGAATTTTAAATTTTGAAGTACCTCTCAATTTCAAAAACGTCTTTTTCTTATAATCGAAATTTTCGATAGGTCTTGTGAATTTTAAATTAATATTTATATTAAATTAATATTTTTTCCGTTGAGATTCTACTACGTTTTTAAGTGGTCAAAACACTTCTAAAAATACGATTTCATACTTAATTTAAGTCCCATTGTTATCATTATTATTCTAATCATATCTATATTGACCAAAAAATCATAGGTGACTCTACATGACCACTCTTTACTTTTATGTATTTATTTTTATTTTACGATTATTGACTTTGTATTCATTTTTCCATTATTATTTTCTCAGCCACCAATGAGGAATTCCAATAAAACTCTATCTGTATACAAATTCATGCCCATGCCTGCATTACGTAGGATAAACTGCACTTTTCATTGTCGTATATTTTGGTTACCATTTTTATACAATAGCCTAAAAGTCAAATATCGACATGTGATCTAATATGATTGACTCCACACTATGCTATAAATTCCAAGTGCCCTTATTGGAGGCTCTCATTCACTTTATATACACTCTCATTATTCTTTCCGAACTGAAACTTCAATTCATACTCTCCAAATCTACCACAAAATAGACGAGTAATAAAACATAAAATCATCTTTCGTTCCTCAAGCTGATTTCATCAATTTTATTCGAGCGTCTCACTCTCACAAATCCACTTCTGTCACTGACTTATAATCAGGTAAAGCTCGTCTATTTTTTTTTTAATTTTGATTTTGAATTTTGCTATTTAGAACAGTGAAGACAACAATCACTAAGCCCCCTCATAAATGTTAGTAAAACAGAAACCAAGTTTTTAAGATCATAATTATTCGTTTATTAATTTATTTATTTTGTGTTTCTATTGTTATAAGATAATAAAATAGTGATTATTTGATGATTTGAATCGGATTTAAAAACTTTCAAATTCAATGAAATATAATGAATTATGAAATTTGATAGTATCCAGTAAATTTAAATCGACTGAAATGATATTTTTGACCAAAACGTAGGATAAAAGCTAATTCTGAATATTATTAAACTATTAGCTCTAATTATAATATCGTTTTTTTGTTTTTTGAGTCTAACGGAATAAAACTCTAATTTTGTTCAACAGAAAATATTTAGAGAAATTGCCCAAAGTGCTACACTTTATTATTCATTTTCTCAAAATCCACCCAAACATATTTTTTTTTCCCAAAATACAAATAAATTTTATGTGAAAAAGTCGAAATACCCTTTAAAAAAATAAAACTAACACAAATGTCATACATTATACTACCGCTCAAAAAAATTAAGAAAAAATTAAAAAAATTAAAATTTTTAGGGGTAGAGTAGTTTTTACCTTTTTAAGTTAAATATTTTTAAAAAAATTAGACAGTAACCGGTTAATATGAATATGGAGTAAAATGTAAAGAAATTGTTTTAAAGGTATTTTAGATTTTTGTAGCGGTATTTTGGAAAAAAATTAATTTTAATGAATTTTGGGAAAATTAATTATAAATAGTGATATTTTGGGTAATTTCTCAAATATTTACTGATTTTAGTTCGCGCTTTCTTCTTTTGAGCTTTTAATACAAAACATTTTTCACATAATATGCGTCTCCAAAAGTCTAACGAAGAAAATGACTCCCATATTCATTATCTTCTTCTCAAAGTTGACTCTCGATCACTTAAACAGAGAAAAGGAGCATGGAACTCTCAAAATTTGCGAGGCTGTTATTGCCACTGCTCTCATCGTTTTTCGCCGCCGCTTCGAGCGAAGGAATAAACGAAACAGACCGAATTTCATTGCTAGAATTGAAGAAAAACGTGATCGACCCTTTCGGAGCTCTAAACGTGTGGAACGAATCGAGGCACTTCTGCGATTGGCCGGGAATCGAGTGTGGTCGTCGCCGGAAAAGGGTCACCGGTTTGGTAATGGGTTCGACCGGACTCGGAGGCCGTTTATCTCCGTTCATCGGAAACCTGAGCTTTCTCAGAACTCTCAACCTGAAAAACAACAGCTTTAGCCATCGAATCCCCGAAGAGATCGGTCGACTTCATCGGCTTCAGTTTCTTCGCCTGCACAAGAACTCCTTCAACGGCACGATCCCGACCAACATTTCGCGTTGTTTCAGCCTCCGACATCTTCATCTGAGCAGCAACAAGCTCACCGGAGAAATACCGTCCGAGATAGGTTCGTTGCCGAATCTCGAAGAAGCTTTTCTGTCCAGGAACAGTTTACACGGCGAAATTCCGAGATCATTCGCCAACCTTTCGAACACTCTCGAAACCTTTGACGTTACTCAAAACCATCTCACTGGGAATATTCCGAGCAGCCTCGGAGAGTTGAAGATGATGGAGTTTCTCTCTTTAGGAGAGAATAACTTCCGCGGAGAAATCCCTTCCTTGCTCTACAATCTTTCTCGTCTTCGAGTGTTTTCCGTCGAAACCAACGAGCTCGAAGGAGTTCTTCCGTCTCATTTAGGAAATTTGTTTTTACCGAAGCTCGAACTCTTTTACTTCCACACCAACTCGTTCACCGGTCTCGTTCCCGATATCTCAAACGCCTCGAAACTTGTCAGCTTCCAAGTCTTGTCGAACAGACTCGCCGGAAAAGTTCCCGACTTCTCGAACATGCCGAATCTAAAGAGACTCAGCATTGAAAGCAACAACCTTGGAAGCAATAAAGATGGCGACTTGGATTTCCTCGAATCCATAGTCAACTGCACGAATTTGGAAGTGCTCGATATGGGACGAAACAACTTCCGAGGCGAACTTCACGAATACGTCGGAAACTTCTCGAAAAATCTTTGGTTTATTGGGATGGGAAGGAATCAGATCAAGGGAAGTATTCCAAATGGGATCGGAAATTTGGTGAACTTGGAGGGGCTTGGCTTTGAGCACAATCAAATGACCGGTCAAATACCAAGCTCGCTTGGAAACCTGCGAAAGCTGAAGATGCTGAATCTAGTTAATAATACATTCTCCGGTACTATCCCATCTTCTTTCGGGAATATAACTTCGCTCGATCAATTATCCCTCGCAAGGAACAGCTTGCAAGGAGTTATACCATCGCATCTCGGCGAATGCAAGAACTTGAAGCTACTCGCTCTTTACAAGAACAATCTCACAGGTTCAATTCTGAAAGAAGTGCTCGGATTATCGTCTCTTTCCGTGGGCATAGACTTTTCCGAAAATCACTTGACTGGTTCTATACCAATCGAAGTAGGGAAACTCGTGAATAGTCAATTTATTGATCTTTCTGACAACAAACTATCTGGAGAAATTCCTGAAAGTCTTGGCAAGTGTGAGGTTTTACAGTACTTGTCTCTTCGAAGGAACTCTTTGCAAGGGAGGGTTCCAAAGTCTTTTAGTAATCTCAAAGGACTTTCAGTGATCGACCTTTCGCACAACAATTTGTCCGGAGAATTTCCAACCTATTTCGAGAGTTTTACCTCCTTGGAGATCGCAGATTTTTCTTTCAACAATCTTGAAGGTGAAATTCCCACCAAAGACATCTTCTCAAATGCAAGCGCAATCTCGGTCCAAGGAAATTCAAGGCTCTGTGGAGGCATAGCTGAACTAGGCTTGCCTAAATGCCCTTCCAAGGTGAAAAGTAAGCACAAACAAGTCTCTAAGCTTATAATAGTTTTGGTTGTTTGAGGTTCCTCAACAATTCTACTTCTAGCTCCATTAGTTCTGTGGTTTCTTCTTCGGGCACGGAAAAGTAAGACCATAGACGAACTACCACTCGTTGTTTCTTTCTTGGAGGTATCGTACGGAGATCTTCTAAAGGCCACTAATGGATTTGGTAATTTGATCGGTTCGGGGAGTTTCGGGTCGGTTTACAAAGCGAATATCCAAACTCAAAATAACCCTCGCACGGTTGCGGTAAAAGTCCTCAATCTTCAAGCATCAAAGGGGCTGAAGAGTTTCGTTTCGGAATGTAAGGTCTTGGGGAGCATTGAGCATCGAAACGTTGTGAAACTTGTCACTGCATGTTCGAGTACTGACTTCCAAGGAAACGATTTCAAAGCTCTGGTGTATGAGTTTATGATCAATGGAAGTCTTGAAGAGTGGTTACACCCGAGGGGAGCTAATAGTTCAGAGCAAGGGAGGCATTTGAGTTTCATTCAGAGGCTAAACATCATCATCGACATTGCTAATGCTCTAGATCATCTTCACAACAATTCCCACATGTCGATAGTTCACTCTGATATAAAGCCGAGCAATATCCTTCTGGATAGTGACATGATTGCTTGTATCGGCGATTTTGGATTGGCAAGGTTTCTCGAAGACCCTTCTAGCTTATTTTCGTCGGATCAAAGTATATCCCTTGGGATAAGAGGCTCCATTGGCTATATCGCCCCAGGTAACATTCATGTTTCAACTGCAAAATAATCTCCTATATAAATATGATTAAAAAATATGTACCTGATGAATATGTGCAGAGTATTCGATGGGCGGTGAGCTTTCAAGAGCCGGGGATGTCTACAGCTTCGGAATCCTTTTGCTAGAGATGTTCACCGGAAAACGACCGACCGATGAGATGTTCAAAGACAGTTTCAATCTCCACAACTTTGTGAAGATGTCATTGCAAGAACGACTTTCCGAGATAGTGGACACCAATTTACTGGTCGGAGCAGATCGAACTGAAGCAAGAAGAGAAGAGGGTCAAGAACGGAACGCCGGTGCGTCAGAGATACATCACGTCGAAGATGGTTCCATGGACATTAATGGTTTCTGGATCTGCTTGAAGTCAATCCTTGGGATCGGAGTTTCGTGTTCAGAAGAGAGGCAGCACGAGAGGATGAACATCAGCGACGTTGTCAAGGAGCTACAACACATCAAAATCATGTACACGAGTAAAAAGATCGGTAAATTTATTAAGATTACACGTGTTATTTATACCTCCATTCTGTTAAATTTTTCCTACCATGTCGTAATTAGTAAAGTACACATGAATAATCTTGTTGAGAGTATCGAGATTGACCCGAAAGGGAATAAAATAGAAATGGCTAAAGGATTCTTAAAGTTCAAGATGTACTTGATAATCCTGATTTTTGTTTTTTTTGTTTTGCCTCTGCAGGAGTTGGAAAATAAAAACAGGAATACATACAAGTGTTTTGAGTTTCAGCTAAAGAAAAGGTTTTATTCCGATTCTTTTGTTACGCTAAAGTTTGTATCTTTATCTTTTACAACCTTTTTTCTTCTTCTTCGAGTGTTAACCTTCGTTTACACTTCTTCATAGATGTCAGTATATATATACCAGAGGTATCCTCTGAGATATGATATTGATTAAACTATGGCCATATAATGATTTAAAGTCACAATGGATAAACTCACAAATTATGAATGTATAGGACATCTTTATATTGAAGAAATGCAATGATATGTATGTAAGCCAAGGGCTCTTTTCTAAGAACCCATAAAAGAAAAACCTGTAAATTTGATTTGATTGAAGAAAATAAACCAGGTACGCCGAATTAGAAAACTATCGAAAGAAAAAGTAAAAAACTTACCGAACCAGATAATTGAGTGGTCTTCTCATATCGCCAAACTAGATATTCTATGTCTAAAGATCAAATTGACCCAAGATCTTCGAAAAAAATTCAAAGCATATCAATTTTCGCGCCAAAAAACACAATTTCCTTTTAATTCTTAAAAACAACATAAAATATTGAAAAAGAAAGACCTTGTCTTGAACGATGTATTCATGGAAGTGTCTTCAAATCTCGTATCTATCGACTTCCTCGTGAATGCATCATTCGTTCTAAGACAGAAAACACATTCGAAAATGATCAACGAATTTCAATTTCCGCACCAAAAAGGACTCAATTTCTGGCACGAATTCTCTCTCGGTACGACAAAATCTCTCATACTCTGTTCCATCGATTTTGGCGGCTTTTTAATTCTGAACGACGGTGGATAGACGAAAAACGACAGGGTCTTGAAGAAAGGCAAAATCACTCCCTGTCGTTTCGGATGATTTAGGCTGTGATTGTATCTTACGTTCAAAGGTGCCCAAATCACATTCACCATAAATTTGATAAAAAAGAAGTCATCTGAAACCCTCGTTCTTATTCAAACCAGGTATGAAGAATGATTAAACTCATTTGCCTACTTTTTCTTTAATATATTTATTGTCTAGAATCATCACAACAATTTCTGCGCCAATCAACTGAAATACATTTCTTAGTCCACATTTAAATGGGTTTTCATGGAATAGAAAATTATTTCCGATTATTCACCATGAAGTCAAAGATATCAAAAGGTAATATGAAAATTGTCATTATTCTTCAAACCAGGTATGAACGATTTAACTCTCTTTTTAATTTCTTCCTTCGTTTATTTGTTCATACTATTAGTTTGCCTTGCAATATGGTTTTCAGTCAAAATTTCAGAAAAGCTCATTATACACTCCGCAATGTTATCAGGCTCGACCGGGTACAGTGACATACAAAACTGCTCCTCCAACTTCTTGTGAAACTCTATTTCACCGGTACGAGGTCTCAACATCTCTACAATACCAAACAAAAGAGATTTGATTTTAGACGTTAATATTTAAACTAATATTGTATAAAATTACAAAAGTATTACTGTTTTCTTCGCGACTTCTCGACATCCTTGCTAGTCAGCACACCAATGATAGACCATGAATGCATCTTCGGAAATCGAATTCCCACATTCTTGGCGAATTTCACACTCACATCTGGAATGGCTTCGTACGCCAAATATTGAACGGCATGCATGTTTCCGTCAATGTGTACTTCGCCTCCTTTTGCGTTATTTTATGATCACATAGCTTTTCGTGATATTTCTCGTAGTAGGGGTTCATGTTGACCGAGAGAGAAGAACATGTCGCACTCCAACTGATCCGACTCCAAGGTAAACTATAAAACAAAGGAAGGTCGTCTACCAATCTTACGTACTTGTCGTTGATAGCTTTGTTGTGCTCGATTCCTAGGAGATATCCATAGACGAACACACATAATCCGAGCTTAAAACAATCTTCCGGAACCGTACATGCGTTCATCATCAAGAGATGAAGTCCAACGTTAGAGTTTTCTTCGCGTTCAAGTAGTCGTTCAACAGTCTATCACTGCGATGCGCGTCTTGTTCCGACTTGGTGTGGCCATCCTCCATGGAAAGACCGGTCATAAGAGCATACTCGAGGGGGCCGAAACGCACTCTTTGGTTCCTTAAACCAAAATGAATTTCTCTTTCTACGGATGGTTTCACTTTTCGCTCAAGAAGTGAGTGAACGAGCACCGAAGAGAAACTTAACGGACTTTCACAAAATAACTGAGCGAAATGAGTATCTCGAAGTCGATCAGTCAATCCAAGAGCGGTAAACCTCTCACTCACGTGCCTCAACATACTCGACCCAGCGTACGTAATGCGACCCGAAAATCTTTTGTCGCAAAGGTACTTCAATTTCGCCTACAAACATAAATATAAACATTCAAACCTAAACAATAAACTAAAACTAAACATAAACAAACATAAACATAAACAAACAAAAAACTAAACAAAAACTAAAAATAAACATAGACAAACATAAACATAAAGGTCAATAATGTTCGTCAAAAACTCATCAAAACTATACCAGAACTCATTAGAACTTGTCAATACAACATTCAAACCTACTTTAATAATTCATGATAAAAACTTGTCAAAAACTTAATAAAACTTGTTTAAAACTCAATAAACTTGTGAAAAACTTAGTAAAACTTGTCTAAAACTCAATAAACCTAATAAAACTAGTCACATATAAAGTCATCAAAATTTTCAAAAACTAAACAAAAAACTAAACAAAAACTAAAACTAAACATAAACAAACATAAACATAAAGTCAATAATATTTGTCAAAAACTCATCAAGAACTTGTCAATACAACATTCAAACCTACTTTAATAATTCATAATTAAAACTTGTCAAAAACTTCATAAAACTTGTTTAAAACTCAATAAACTTGTGAAAAACTTAATAAAACTTGTCTAAAACTCAATAAACTTGTCAAAAACTCAATAAACCTAATAAAACTAGTCACATATAAAGTCATCAAAATTGTCAAAAACTAAACAAAAACTAAAACTAAACATAAACATAAAAGTCAATAATATTTGTCAAAAACTCATCAAAACTATACAAAATCTCATTAGAACTTGTCAATACAACATTCAAACCTACTTTAATAATTCATAATTAAAACTTGTCAAAAATTTAATAAAACTTGTTTAAAACTCAATAAACTTATCATAAACACATCACAACATACTCAAAACCTTGTCAAAACTCTTCAAAACTTAAAAACTTTGTCATTAAAAACTTATCAAAAACTCATCATCAAAAAAATTTAAAACTTGTCAAAAACGTATCAAAAAATCATCATCACAACCTATCCGAGACAACCCATTGGGATTCTATCAAAAATAATAAAACTTGTGAAAAACTCAATAAACTTGTGAAAAACTCAAGAAACTTGTCAAAAACTCAATAAACCTAATAAAACTAGTCACAACTCATATAAAGTCATCAAAATTGTCAAAAACACTTTACAACTTATCAAAAACACATCACAACATACTCAAAACCTTGTCAAAACTCTTCAAAACTTAAAAACGTTGTCATTAAAAACTTATCATCAAAACTTATCAAAAAATCATCATCAAAACAAGTTAAATCTTGTCAAAAATCTGTCAAAAAATCATCACCAAAACAAGTTAAAACTTGTCAAAAACCTGTCAAAATATCATCATCACAACAAATCCGAAACAACTCATCGGAATTCTATAAAAAAAGACTATCATAAATTACTTAATACCATCGGAAATTTTATACCCATTGGAAACTTGTCAAGAACTATCGGAAATTGCTCAAAACCATCGAAAATTTTATACCCATTGGAAACTTATCAAAAACTATCGAAAGTTGTTTCAAAACCATCGGAAATTTTATCAAAACAATCGGAAATTTTATAAAACCATCAGAAATTTTATTAAACCTTATCGGAAAATATTTAAAACCACCGGAAATTTCTGGATTATTAAGATCCCGAGTTCAAACCCTAAATAATTAAAATCTCATCCACAAACATCAAAACAATCAATAATCTAAACCCTAAACAAATTTTAACATATCTTTTTCACTTGTAGACTCATTGTAGATGAAACTGACGACTCATTGTAGATGAACCTGACGAACTCGACAAAGCCGACGACCAACCAGAGACTCCCTACCCGAGACCCCCTTTTGCTTAACGAAGACACCCACACATGATGAGCAAATCTCGGCCGGAATTTCTATCGGAAGCTATCGGAGACCATCGGCGAACGTGGACGTCGAAAATTATCCGAACTCGTCGAAGGTCTCTTCTCGCGTGTTTGGGAAAAAAAAAAGAGAAGGTGCGGCTGGAAGGAAGGGAAGAGAAGAGAAGAATGGGGTTTTTAAAACTGAGGGTATTTTTGTCCAAATGTGTGTTAAAGGTCTAATTAAAGATAGAAGAGTCATGGTGAGTCTACCTTTGATATTTTAAATACTATTAAGCCCATAAAATGAAATTTTGTTTATAGGAAGTCAAGTTGATCATTCCTATTTATTAGAATCTCATATGCTGATTAATGAAACTTCACTTAGACCATCTCCACCCGAACACTAAAACAATCAAATGGTGTAGGGGTGAACTCCAACCGAACACTATAACCAACACTATTTGAAATCTTTTTTGCAACAAAATAGCGCGTTATTATTTACTGCACTATAATATTTTTTTAGTCCCCATAAAAGCTTATGATTTATATATTTGCACTTATTTATGAAAATTATATCATACTTACCCTTACATAATACATATTTTGTATTTTAAAATTAGTTTCAAACGCAACATTGAAATTTGGAGTTTGAGAAAAACTAAATGATATTAATATAAATAATGAAACGATATGTTTCGTTTGTGTTATTTTATACTTTGAACTATTTCAATGAATAAGTGGTATAATTAAATATTTTAAATAAACATAAGGGTATATAAATAAATAAATAAAAGTTGATTATAAAATTAATATTTCAATTTGGTGTAAAAAATAGAGTTCGGTTGGAGAAAAATAGTTTTGGATGTGATATGTACTGTAAAATGGTGTAAGAAACGGTGTAGTCGGTTGGAGATGGTCTTACGAGTCTTTTGACTGAGTTTTTCTTTCAGTTTGCCTGATCACAAAAACATTTATTTCGATAGCAGCAAGTTTGGGTGGTCTCTCAAATTTGCCAGATATATGTTACAGACACTTTCGATAGAAAATTATACCGTCGTAAGTGTCGTAACATCGAAACCGAGAATGGGTCACGGACTGAATAGTTCGTTTAATATTTGTTTTTAAATTATGTCTTTTAATTATTTCATTTAAATTAAATCATTTATTTTATGTTTAGTTTTAAGTTTTGGTCCCGACCCGTCTGTAATTTGACCTACCTATAAATAGGTCTTTTGATTAATGAAAAATTATCTTTCAGCCAACATTTTAATTTAGAGAGCAGTCTCTTTAGGTTAGGGAGGCTGAAAAACGAAAATTATCACGGTTACTCATACGAAGATTTCCTACGAAGGAAGAATCACGAGATCAAGATCCTGAGGTTGTTACGGGTTGTAACAGTATAGTCTTCGACTCTTTTTTTCATATATATATATATATATATATATATATAAAATTATATGTTTCAGGTTATTACACTTTTTTATTAGAAATTGAAAGAAATTGCCACATTCATCTACTTTTAAATCATTTCTGTTGGATTTTTTTTTCCCGTTTGTTACTATAAAACATCAGGCCATTTATCTATTATTTATATTTTTAACATCTTCCTCTCAACCTTTAATTAGTCTCAGTTCATTGAAATTAAATAACCTACTCAAAACTTGACTTCTCATCTTCCTTCTACATAGTTTTTATATCATCTTTTTTTAATTAACTGAGACGGATTAAGGGTAAGATGAAAATGTTATAAAAAATAAATAAAAAGTAAATGATCTTTTAAAAAAAAATTAGTGTTAAACAGAGAAACAAAAAACAATTTTAAAGGAAAATGGAAAAAAAAAACATAAATGAAGATGACATTTTGGTCAATTTCTCTGAGTATGAATCAAGTTCATGACTGAGTGTTGTTATCAAGGTCCTTCGAAATAAAGATTGATGCGTTTTGTAACATTATTTTCACTGCGTTGAAAATGTGCTTTAGAAGCTAACAACAATCAGGCTTATGTTTTTCAAATATGTACAGAAAATCAATATAGATATGTACTTCTGTAGAATCTAATATTGTTTATATGTTTCATCGTAGAACCTGTGTTTCTCCTGTCACTTATGTCTTTGACTTTCAACCAGGTAACTCTCCACTCTTTATTTTTTAATTGCTTGAAAAACAAGCGTAACAGTGAAGAAAACAAACATGAAGCTCACTTATACATGTTACTAAAATGGAAAACAATGATTTAAGACCACAGCTAATTTTGTTCTCAAACTGTTTATGCGCATATCCTATAGACTGCTTTATTCAATAAATAGAAAAATCTTCGTTCTATTTCGATCCACTACATTCCTTTCAAAATTTCCAACAAAAATGAAAATAAATACTCGTTGACAGTCCTTTTGACTCACCTGAATTTATCATCTGCAGTGTAACTACCGGGCCAGTTCTTTGACAAACTTAAGATCTTTTCGATCATAAATTATCTCAAACTCGTTCCAATCATGGAATTCTCAGGCCTTTTCAGGCTTCTTATCACTATTGCTCTTGTCATTTTTCGCTATCACTTCAGGCAAAGGAACAAACCAAACAGACCGAGTTTCATTGCTTGAATTGAAGGAAAACGTGATCGACCCCTTCAGAGCTCTAAATGCTTGGAACGAATCGAGACAATTCTGTGATTGGCCGGGAATCGAGTGTGATCGTCGCCGGAAAAGGGTCACCGGTTTGATCGGTTTGACCGGACTCAGCGACCGTTTATCTCCCTTCATCAGAAACCTGAGCTTTTTAGAACTCTTGACCTGAACAACAACATACTTAGCCACCAAATCCCATAATAGATCGGTCGTCGACTTCAGCTTCTTTGCCTTGAAAACAACTCATTAACTGGAAAAATCCCCACAACAATACTGCGATCTGTCACAAGAATAAATTCATCACAAGGCCTATGGAAAGCGTTAAGAGTCGCTATTCGCAGTAAGGTCAAAGGCAAGAATCATGCCATTAAAATTTCAACTACAACTTACGAAGAAAAGTTCACTCTCAATTTCAGATTACTTTTCAAAGATTGAAGGTATTGCTTATTCTCTATTTCTAGTTGGACATGAAATTGGTGATGATGAGCTTATTCTTGCAATTCTAATGGGATTGCCTATGGAATATGACATACTTGTTCCGATGGTTAATGAGAAACTCAGGAATCTTGAAAATTTTGGTACTGAGTTAGCGATACAGGAGGTTTTAGCAATGGCTTTAGCACAAGAAACCAGGATTGAAAAAATTTCTGGTACTATAGAGAACTATACTCACAGTGCTATAGTCAATTATGTGGATGCCAGAGGGAGAGGAAAATCTCGTGGCAGGCGTGGAAGAGGTCGATCCAATGGAGCAAGAGGCTACACAAGCTCACGACCTATTTGCCAAATCTGCAACAAACCTGGCACATCGCATTGGCCTGTTGGCACAGACTCGATGAGACCTACCAGAGCCAAACCAATTCTGATCAGCAACAACAAGAAACACCACCTCAACCAAACTCTCATACCTCAAGTGTAAGAAATGTCTCGCCATTCTTTGCTGTTCCAGAGACACTCTATGACCCTTCCTGGTATGCAGACTCAAGTGCCACGAATCATGTGTCGTCGGAGCTGGAGAACCTGCAAGTAAGCACAAGTTACAAAGGCAAGGAGAAACTCATGGTGGTAAATGGTAAATGTCTAGACATCACTTATATTGGTAACTCAAATTTGATGAGTAAATCTGATGAAAATGATATACCGATCAAATTGAAAAATATATTGAGAGTGCCTGAAATTAAAAAGAATTTAGTGAGTATCTCTCAACTCACTGCTGACAATAACATTTTTGTGGAATTTCACTCAAATTGTGTTGTTGTCAAGGACAAGAAAAAGGAAATAATCCTACAAGGACCGGTTGAGAATGGTCTGTACCTGCTTGGAGACACTCACTCAGGGTTCAAGGATGCACAAGCTGCCTTCAATACAGGAATAAAAGGCCAGAACTGTGATGTTGATCCTGAAAGCCAAGTCTGTCTAAACACTTGCACGAGTAGACAATGACAGCTGCGGCACAGGAGATTAGCACATACTTCTGATCATGTTGTAAAGTTTGTACTGAATAATTGTAAAATTTCTGTTTCGAAGAAAACTGAAATAGATTATTTTCCATCTTGTCAATGTGGAAAAAGTCATACATTACCCTTCAGTAACTGAACAACTAGAACAACACATATACTACAACTGATTCACACAGATTAGTAGGGCCCTACTCCTATACAATCATCACAGGGATATCACTATTATATTCACTTCGTGGATGACTAAAGCAGATTCACGTGGATATATCCCCTGCGACTCAAATCAGAAGCCATCACAATATTCAAAATTTTCAAGAGATTTGTTAAAATATCATTGAAAACTCATATACTTACAGTGCAATGCGACTAGGGTGAAAAATACAGACCTTTTGCTAAGTTTCTAGCTGAAGAAGGAGTTGCGCTGAGGCACCCATGTCCATATGTCCATGCACAGAATGGGAAAGATGAGAGAAAGCATCGACATATTGTTGAGCTTAGGTTGTCTCAAGCTACATTGCCTCTTCACTACTGGTGGGATGCTTTTCAATCTGCAGTGTTTGTGATCAACACACTCCCAACAAAAATTCTCGAAGATAAGTCTCCCTTTCAGATGATGTACAACAGAGTACCAGATTATTCGCTCCTGAGAGTCTTAGGATGCAGAGTGTTCCCACACCTTCGGCCCTACAATCAACATAAAATGGAGTTTAGGTCAGCGCAATGTTTATTTCTGGGATATAGTCCAAATAATAAAGGCTATAAATGCTTAGATAGCTCAGGAAGAGTATACATTACCAGGAATGCTGTATTTGATGAATATGTGTTTCCTTACTCTGTCATGTTCCCAGACCCGATTGAATATAACCAAAATGAACCACAAAGCAATTGCCATCAATAACATACATACCCAGACAGCCACAAAATGCATCAGAAACCACAAATCAAATAAACACAAACCCAAACCCTCATGAAACACAACCTGTTTTGTCACACCAAGAAAATAACCCAGAAATATCAACACCCGATCACAACCAAAATACATCAACCACAACCATAATACACACCTCACCAATCAGCTAACATACTTACCTGCTCAGGATATCCCAGGTCCATCCTCTCAAAACTCTGCCTAAAATCAAACAAAAGAACCCTACATACACACTAGATCAAAATCATGAATTTTCAAACCCAAAATACACACAGTCTCCAAACACCCCCTGCAAATAGAATTAGGTCCCCGAGAACCAAAGTCTGTCTCAGATGCCCTCATTGACAAACATTGGGAACAACCATGAAAGCCGAATTGCTTGCCATATACCAAAACCAAACCTGGTCACTTGTTCCAGCTCCTACAGATCACAATATAATTGGAAACAAGTGGTATACAAAGTCAAATATCAACCCAATGGCCAGATTCAGCAATATAAGGCAAGGTTAGTTACGAAAGGATTCTCTCAACAACCAGGGATTGACTTCTCGGAAACCTACAGGCCTGTGGTGAAACCGTGCACAGTCAGGCTTGTTCTAACTCTAGCAGTGTTCAACGGGTCGGATGTGAAGCAGCTAGACGTTAACAATGCCTTCCTAAATGGGGTTCTAACTGAAGATGTGTTTATGGCTCAGCCAGATGGGTTTCGAGACCCGAGTAAACCACACCATGTATGCAAACTACATAAAGCCCTATATGGACTAAAACAGGCTCCACGGGCTTGGTTTAAAAGGCTTCGAGAAGCGCTGATCTCATGGGGTTTTCAAGAAGCCAGATCTGACATTTCTCTTTTCATATTCTCTATAAACCAATTGTACATCCTATTGTTGGTATACGTTGATGATATATTGGTAACTGAAAATAATGAAAATGAAATCGATAGATTAACTACAGATCTACATGCCCAATTTGCTTTGAAGAAGTTAGGATCTCTTCACTCCTTTCTGGGAATTGAAGTAACACGAGATCAGAAGGGTATGTACCTGTGTCAAACGAAGTACATTGCTGACCTCCTCAATAAACTCAACATGCAGGCATGAAACCCTGTGCAAGTCCAGCAGCTCCCGGTCACGTGCTTTCACTTGAGGGTGGTGAGAAGCTGGCCGACCCATTTTCAGTACAGGAGTACCGTCGGCACTCTACAGTACGTCACCATGACTCGCCCTGACATCGCGCATGTGGTGAACAAGTTGAGCCATTTCCTTCAAGCTCCATCGTCCCTGCACTGGCTTGCATGTAAGAGAGTCTTGAGATATCTGAAAGGAACACTATGTCATGGAATTACCTTGCAACCTTCAAGGTCCTTACAGCTGACAAGCTTTACTGACGCTGATTGGGCCAGCAGTGTTGACGATCGTCGCTCGACGAGCGCTTACTGTGTCTTTCTTGTTGGGTGTCTGATCTCTTGGAGCTCTCGGAAAAAAAATGTGGTTGCCCGATCGAGCACATAGGCTGAGTACAGAGCCCTAGCTCATGTAGCTGTAGAAATTGCATGGCTAAGGTCTGCACAAGCTCGCCTCAGCTCGAGCTCACCTCAGCACGTGGCCACGTCAGCACATCAACAACGTGACTTAACAGATGTTGACCGAGTCAACACATTTTGTTAGATTCCAAAAACAGTTAGAGAATTGTAACTAATATATGTATCTGGATCGTTTGTAATATTATCATTCATTCAATAAGAAATATACCTGAGAAGATTTTCTCTCTCAACTCAATATTGTCAAATCTATCTGACAATGAAGATGACTTGGACTTCCTTCCATCCCTAGTTAAACTTGAAAAATTTAGAGATATTAGCCTTTGAAGAGAATAATTTTGGTGGAGATTACCCGAAAGCATTGGTAACTTCTTAGATAAGTTATGGCGTATGACATTCAGTGGGAATTGTTTCAAAGGAAGCATTCCAGATGTTATCGGAAATTTGGTGAACTTGGAAGTATTGGAGTTCGAAAATAATTGAATAACTGGTCAAATACCAGCCTCGATTCGTAAGCTTCAAAAGTTGAGCATGCTTTATTTATGTAATAAAAAGTTGTCTGGTTCGATACCATCTTCTTTCAGAAATTTGACATTGCTCATTCAAATATATCTAGAATCAAACAACTTGCAAGGAGTTGTACCTTCAAGCCTCGGAAAATTCACCAAATTGGAGATAGTCTCTATTGAGACACAACCTCACTGGTCTCATTCTTAAATCTCTCTCTCTCAAAATACTTCTTTTATTTTTCCACCTAAGTCCTCATTAAACTTAGGGTTAATTATCTCTCTAGCTCATAGACTTGTTCTTGAGCTATTCTGTTTAATTGTGCCCACAAATCCTTCAAAATTCTATAGACTCTTGTAATGTTAACCTTAGCTTTCTCGAGTTCAATACTAGGCGTGAATGAATCGAGCCAAACAAGAATATGAATCTTTCTCAAGACTCCTATAAACCAAAGGTACAAGAAAGGTTAATATTCATGCACTTTAAATAATATTTTCAATTGATACATGTTCATGCAATTTGTCTAGGTTAGTAAAATTGTTTTACTTGTAAAGAAATTTTATATTTCGTCATTAATATGATTAATGATAATTTTTCTTAACCCTAGACCTATTCCAACAGCTTCTACCTCATCTGTAAGAACTCTTCTTACCCCAACTGCAACGCAACCTAACAATTCAGAACCTCGTCAAGTAGTACTTCGACGTAGTGGGAGGGTTTCTGTAAAGCCCGACAGGTACATGTCTTATGGCGATACTCTCGTAGCTGTCTCTGACATGGATGACCCTATTTCCTACAGCCAAACAATGGTTGGTTTTGAATCAAACCTTTGGCTTGACGCCATGAAATTGGAATGCATTTGATGTATGTCAACGAAGTCTGGAAACTTGTAGGCCTACCTGAAGGGGTTAAACCCGCAGGGTGTAAGTGGATCTATAAGAAGAAAATGGGTCCGGATGGGAACGTTGAGACATTCAAAGCCCGACTACTGGCTAAAGGTTACACCCAAAAGGAAGGTATCGATTATGAAGAAACCTTCTCGCCTGTCGCAATGCTTAAATCCATCTGTATACTTCTATCCATAGCTTCCGCTCTCGATTACGAGATCTAGCAAATGGATGTCAAGACTGCCTTTCCGAATGGCAATCTTGACGAGCGCATTTTCATGGATCAACCAGACGATTTCGTGGAAGGTGGTCAAGAGACCAAGGTTTGTGAGTTGCTTAAATCCGTTTATGGATTAAAGTAAGCATCTAGATCATGGAAGATTAGATTCGATGAAACTGTAAAAAGCTTCAGTTTTGAACAGTCAATAGATGAACCTTGTGTTTATAAGTTGATACACGAGGGCAAGTTTGTGTTTCTGGTATTGTATGTCGATGATATATTACTCATTCGTAATGACGTGGGTAAATTATATGAGGTTAAGATCTGGTTGGCTAAGAAGTTTGATACGAAGGATCTAGGACGTTCATTCTGGGGATTCAGATCTTTCGAGATCGATAGAACCGGACCCTGTCGCTCTCCGAAACATCTTATATAGATAAGGTGATGGATCACTATGCTATGCAAGACTCTAAGAAGGGCCAAATCCCCTTTAGACATGGAGCCTCACTATCTAAGGACCAGTCTCCCAAGACTGTCCAAGAGATTGAGGACATGAGAAAGATTCCCTATGCTTCAGCCGTAGGAAGTCTCATGTATGCTATGATGTGCACTAGACCAGATATATGTTTTGCTATTGGCGTAGTTAGCCGTTTCCAATCAAATTCTGGACCCGAGAACTGGATTGTTGTTAAACATGTTCTTAAGTATCTTCGGATGACTAGGAATTTGATGCTTACATATTCAGGTACTGACCTGACTATGATGGGGTATACCGATTTCGACTTTCAGGCGGATAGGGATTCCAGGAAATCCACTTCAGGATCTGTGTTCATCCTGAATGATTGATATGTTATTTGGAGGAGTATCAAGAAATCTTGCATTGTTGACTCCACCATGAAAGCATAATATGTGGCTGATTGTGAAGCATCTAACGAGGCTGTATGACTTAAAAATTCTTTAATTATTTGGAAGTTGTTCCAAATAACAACGATCTCATGATACTTTATTGTGATAAGTAGTGGGGCTATTGCTAACTCGAAGGAACCTAGAAACCATAAGTGCTATAAGCATATTGAGAGGAAATACCATTTGATTTGAGAGATCGTGCAGCACGGAGACGTGGAGGTGAAGAAGATCTCAATAGTGGACAACCTTGCAGATCCATTCACATAGGCCCTGTCCAACAAGGTCTTCGACCAACATCGAGACAGATTGGGCATGAAGGACTACTCTCATCTTCTTTGAGTCAAGTGGGAGTTTGTTGGTAGAGATGTCCACAAGAAGATTATTTATTTATATATTGATGTAATATAAATCTTTCATAAGTCCTTATTGTAATTGCTGATTAAATTAATAAAATTTGAAACGTTCATTCATTTTTTTTCCATTTGTTTGAATATTTTATGATATTAAATACTCTTATAGTCCTTAATCAAACCTAAAAATATATGAAGAGACAAGTGTAAATTTGCGTGAACAAACTATTCATGGTTTGGTTAAAATGAAATATTCACAATCTAAAGATCAACGAACTATTGATCCTAGTATGATTGTTGGAAGAATCTATGATGTCTGGTTACGAGACGTAGAGAGTTAGGAACTCTATAGTTCTTTCAGTGAATACTGAATTGAACAAACCATTTAACTTCTTCGGTCTCAAGGTCACTATGTATGACTTGCATCATGCTTACATTAATCCTTAAATGAGACATGTCATTTCATGACTTCAATAAATTCATTTGAGAAAGCTACACTCTAGATCCAAGTTTGTGAACTAGATGCGCTCTATTGGTGATATATTGGGTTGTGAAGTTGACATGAGTATTTTTTTTTTGAAGTTCTCATAGATATGGAATTCATACAAGATTTCTGAAACACAGTGTTTATAACCTCATGCTTTAATACTTGGATAGTGAATAAATAAACAGCGCGGTATCCAAAATTCAGTAGCGACTTTATTTGGATGAAACAATGTGACTTGTTAGCTGCTCGTCAATACATTGTTTCTAACTTATTCACAAGTAAGAAAGGAGTTGAGGAAATAACAACTAGAATAGTAAAATGGTAATTTTATAAATCTCATCTAGTTGATGATATTCATGAAGGGTAATCATAGATAACATTTAATGGATCCACCCGATATAATTAAGTTGGATTTGAGTAGAAAATAAATTCATTTGAATCGAGAGATTTCCAGTGTTAACTTTTTAGTGGAGTCAGTTGACATTAAACTAATATTCGAAAAGGGTTTTGAACTTTTGAGTCTGAGTATTGTAGCTCAAACTTTTTTCATTTGGATCCATAAGGTCACCATTACAGGTCATTATAGTAGGATGGTTAAACTAGAGCTAAGTCAAAATAAGTTTAAGTTTGAACTAGCTAGTCTATAGACGTTTCTCGGAAAATGTCTAAAGGGTATTTTTATCCACATGGACATAAAATGATGTGAATGTCAGAATAAGATTTTGAATATTTTCATGTGATGGAAATATAAATTAGTTTCTAAAGCCGAAAAGTTGTTTGAGGCATTATGAAATTAATTTCATTACGTGTGCAATATTAATTCTACAATAGGTTTTAAGAATTGTTTTAAAAGAAATAAGGAAGCATCTAGATGCCTTTCCTTACGTATAGAATTCGGCCAAGACACATCAAAGATGAAAGGATTATTTGCCTTTATCTATAAGGGTAATTACCCAAAAGGAAAAGAGGAAATGAATTTCCTTGAGAAGGTAATAAATAAGCTAAGTGATGAAACAAATTTTCCTTCACTTAAGCAAGGGATAGCCGGTCATTTTCTTAAAGGAAGAGAAAAGAAAATCAATAGAGTCTTTCCTATTGTGTCATGAATGCACAATAGGAAATAGTAATTATCCTTTCTTGATTTTCCTTCTCCTATAAATAGAGCCTCACATAGAAATGTGATAATAAGTTTCGTGCTCTTATTTTCTTAAAAGTGGTTGTCCATAATTCCCTCTCTCTCTCAAAATACTTATTTTATTTTGGCTCCTAAGTCCTCATTAGACTTAGAGTTAATTAGCTCTTTAGCTTATAAACTTATTCTTGAGTTATTGTATTTAATTGTGCCCACACACAAATCATTTAAAACCTCTAAAGACTCATGTAATAAAAACTTTAGGTTTCTCGCATTCACGTTTAGGTGTGAAAGTAACGAGTAAGAGATGATCTATCTTTCTCAAGACTCATTGAAGATGAAGCTACACAAAAGGTTTGTGTTCAAGTATTTTAAATAATGTATTTAAATATATACATGTTCATGCACTCTGCCTAGGTTAGTAAAAATTGTTTTACTAGTAAATTTATTTTTATATTCCGCCATTAATGTGTTAATGATAATTTTTTCTTAACTCTAGACCTATTCCAAAAATAATTTGATTATCAAACTCTTAGAGTCTTTGGATGTTTAGTTCTTCAACATTAAAACAAAACAGGACAAAGTTTGATCCTCGTTCTCGAAAATGTGTCTTCATAGGATATCCGACAGGATCTACAGGCTACACTGTGATGGATCTTGAAACTCATGAAATTTTTGTTTCACGTGATGTGATCTTCATGAATTTGTGTTCCCTTTCTCTGCCAATGATTTCTCTAACGTTGACTTTTTTTTACTGCAATTCACCACAATCCCAACCCTCACAGCCCACGTTGTGTCAATATTGTTTCTTTGGATTAGTCTAACATCATACAAAAGTCATCGATTCCGCAACGTCCTGACCATACCAGTATGACTGCTAACACACCAGTCCAACATCAAGACAATGACATCGTGTAGAACTCACCACAGAGTGAAGACCTTTTAGACTCCAACCACAAGTCATGCATATTATGATTCCTCCCATGAAGATCACGACATTTCTTCACCTCTTCCTCCTCTTACTTCAACAGACACTCCTATAGTCAGAAGGTCCACAAGACCATCGAAACCACCATGATATTTGCAGGAGTATCACTGTGATCTTATCAATCCAGTGCATCCTAAACCCTCATCAATCACGTCCCCTAATCACTTATCTAATGTCGTGTGCTATGACTCTCTCAATTCAAACTTCAAGGTCTTCACACTGGCAGTTTCTTCAACATATGAGTCGGAGTACTATTATTAAGCAGTCAAGCACTCAAAATGGAGAGATAAAATGCGTGAAGAACTCACTGCCATGAAGGATAATGCAACATGGTATGTGACAGCATTACCTACCAACAAAAAGGCCATTGGGTGTCAATGGTTGTTCAAAAACAAGTTCCATGCCGATGGTTCACTTGCTCGAAGAAAAGCAAGACTTGTTGCTAAAGGATACACACAACAAGAGGGACTAGACTACATGATGAAATTCTCATCAGTGGAAAATCTCATCACAGTCAAACTTTTATTGGCCATCTCAGCGTCACAGAAATGGACATTGGCTCATATGGATGTCCGTAACGCTTTTCTAAATGGAGACCTTGACGAAGAAGTGTACATGGAGCTTCCACTGGTACCTCAACTTCAGGGGGTGCAACCAACCAAAGGTATGGCATGTCGGTTGAAAAAATCTATCTATGGCCTCAAGAAGGCCTCCAGGAAATGGAACTTCAAATTCACTCAGGTTCTATTAGCATGCAACTTCAATCATTCTTTTGTCAATTACTCACTACTCACTCATGGATCGGGTAAAGATTTTGTGGTCGTTGTTTTGTATGTAGACGACATTGTCATCGCGAGCCCTAGTCCGGAAGTTATTCAGAAAGTCAAACATTTGCTCCATCTACACTTCAAGGTCAAAGATCTCGACGACCTAAAATATTTTTTAGGTCTGGAGATTGCCATATCAAAGGCGGGAATTTTAGTGTCACAAAGACAATATGGTTTAAATATCATGTCAGACATGGGTTTTCTTGAATCAAAGCCGGCTAAGACTCCCATCATCTAAAAATACATCTTGATCCTGACTCAGGAGATGAACTTGAGGATCCCAGTGTCTATCGAAGGTTGATTGGAAGACTCATCTATTTGACAATAACCAGGCTCGACATTACTTTTGCAATCAACCAGCTTAGTTAGTTCATGTCGAAACCGAGATCTCCACATCTCCAAGCTTGTCATCACTTTCTGCCACTAGGACAAAAAAAGGCCTTTAGAAGCGACAAAAATCGATTCTAAAGGCCAAAAAGTCGCTTCTAAAAGTCCTTTAGAAGCGACATTGTCGCTTCTAATGTGTCGCTTCTAATGTGTCGCTTCTAATGTGTCGCTTCTAAAGGTCTAGAAGCGACTTTATCGCTTCTAAAGGTATTTTAGGCATTAAAATTAGAAGCGACAAGTCGCTTCTAAGGGTCCCAAACCCGTGGAAAAAAGGGTGGGAAAATTTGGCGGGTGACGTTTAGAAGCGATATTGTCGCTTCTAAAAGTAATACCTGCCAAATATAGAAGCGACTTTAGAAGCGAAATTGTCGCTTCTAAATGTCAGAATGAAATTTTTTTTATTTAATTCCGATTTAATTATTTTAAATATTAAATTTATTATTAATTAATTAAAATTTGTATGAAATATAATTAAAATTAATCATAATTAAATATACTAATTAAATTTAAATAAATGAAAACAAAATAAATATTAAGTCGAAATGTTAAACATTCAAATGTCGATAATTCATAAACACATAAAGTACTGAAAATCATAAACGAAATAGTTATAAAAAGTCGATAACTCTACAGCATGAATACAACTAAGATCTTCTTCCATGTCCTCGGTTTCGTCCTCCGCGTCTTCCGCTGGGTCCAGAAGGAGGCTCGGGGTCGGTGGGAAATGATGAAGGCGAAGAATCATCTGGGCGTCGACGTGGCTGATCCGGAGTACTGTATTGCAAACCCGAAGCGCTCGAGGGTCCGAACCGAGTCATGTATTTATTCAGCGTCGCATTAAACGCGGGATTGACATTGGTGCTGGGGTTTTGGCTCAAACCTGCGCCATGCGGAACACATCATCTCTGAGAGCTGCCAACTCTTCCTTTTCATACGACGACTTCGAGCTCTCGTTCACAACGAAATAAGATGAGTCGTCGTAGGCCTTGTCTTCAAGGAAGTCTGAGTACGGGATGAGTGGCCCAATGCCCGTAGCCCAGTCATGACGCATCCCGAGAACTTCGGTCATAGTAATCTCCTCGAAGTTAGTCGTGTCCAGCGGTTGTCCCGAAGCCCGAGCTTGCTCTTGTAGATCAGCGACAGGAGCTACTATTCGAGCCTGCAAACACAATATAAAATTAATTATTTATCAATAATTCAAATTATAATGTAAATTTAGAAAAATATTTATACTTACGTGATACTCTCCACCAGTAGGCGTAGTCCACTGACTATCATGTGTCGTATGCATCCTCTCCCACGCGGCGAGTGACCCTAGTGCTTGTCACTACGACGGTGCGATCAACTTGACCAAAATGCGAAAATCTAAATAAATATTAAAAAACCGTATTAAAACAAAACTAACAATTAACGCTATATAAAACATATTAACAAACTAAAAAAAATTAATAAAACTTACCCGAAGAGATGACCGACGAAGGTAGCAAATGGAGGAGTCGAAGATTCGGCCGGAGGAGACTCGGAGGCTGCGAATAATGCTAAAAAAGCATTAAAATCATAAACAACGAATAATGCTAGACTCGGAGACAAAAGAGAACCTACCGGATAGATGCCGACAGAGGGAAAGATTCGGCCGGAGGCGGCGGAGGGCGACGGAGGTCGGGCAGAGGAGGCTCGACCGGAGGAGGCGAAGGAGAAGCCTGAGGAGAGGAGGCCGGAGGAGGGAGCTGCCGGCCTGAGGAGGGGAGGGAGGGAGGAGGCCAGAGGAAGAGAGGGAGGCCGGAGGAGGAGAGTGAGGCCGGAGGAGGGGAGGAGGAGGGGAGGCCGGAGAAGGGGAGGAGGAGGGGAGGCCGGAGGAGGGAGGGGAGGGCGGAGGGCGGAGAAGAGGGAGGAGAAGGAGGCCAGAGGAGGAGGCCGGAGGAGGGAGGGGATGGTAGGAGAGGTCGGAGGCGGGAGGGGAGGGCGGAGAAGAGGGAGGGGAGGGCGGAGGGGAAAAGGGGAAGGGCGGAGGAAGGGAGGGGCGACGGAGGAGAAAGAGGGGCAGCGGCGGAGGAGAGGGAGGGAGGGCTGAAAATCGGAGGGGAGGGGGAATTTTCGAAGGAGGGGGAAGAAATGGGGAGGGAGGGGAAAGAGTCGGGACATTTAAAGCCCTAAGGACATTAGAAGCGACAAAAGTCGCTTCTAATGTCCCTCAACACCAAAACGACGACATTTTGGTAAGTGAGGGCATTAGAAGCGAGTTATCGTTTCTAATGTCCCGTAGGTGAAATTTTGGCGGAAAGGTTTTGGAGTCAAGGATTTTGGGTATTAGAAGCGACTAGTTGCTTCTAGTGCCCAATTTCCAACACTTAGCAAAATTTTGGAGCCAAATAATTTGGGCATTAGAAGCGACATTAGAAGTGAATGCCCCGACATACTGAAATATTTGGCGCGGAGGGTGCGAGCCAATATTTTTGGCCTTTAGAAGCGACTTGTCGCTTCTAATTGTTCGACTTGGATAATTAGAAGTGTCTTGTCGCTTCTAAAGGTCAAAAATTACATTTTTCGGGATAAGTAAGGGTGTTTAGGTTAGAAGCGACTAGTCGCTTCTAATGGTAAAAAGTCGCTTCTAAAACCACCCGTCGCTTCCAAAGGTCATTTTTGTAGGAGTGTGCGTTATATCAAAATTCAACCAGGTTTGGATCTATTTTACTCGTCTACATCCAAGCTTCAACTTCGAGCCTTCTCAGATGCAGACTAGGCCACATATTGAGATACTCGTTGTTCCATTACGGGCTTTTGTGTGTTTCCGGGAGATTCTTGATTATCTTAGAAATCAAAGAAACAAACGGTTGGAAGTTGGTTAACAATGAACCTATTAAATTATGTAACATATCTATATATGGCGAAAATACATAACAAGATCTAATATGTTAAAACTCATTTTAAACATATTCAATTAACCATGGCATTAAAAAATCAACTAACATGTCAAAAATTATTCTAAATATGTTAACACAACAAATTGAACACACAAGAAACCTATAACATTTATAATCACTAGGACAAAAAAGGCCTTTAGAAGCGACAAAAGTCGCTTCTAAATGACCTTTAGAAGCGATATTGGAAGAGACAAATTCGCTTCTAAATAGTCGCTTCTAAAAATCTGTTGCTTCTAATGTTTTGAAACGACGAAATTAGAAGCGACTAGTCGTTTCTACAGTCGCTTCTAATGTTTAAAAAACCTAAAAAAATCTACGAAAATATGGTTGTTTGGGCATTAGAAGCGACAGGTCGCTTCTGATGCCCAAACAAAAAAATTAAATTTTTGGTATATTAATTAAAATTATTATTAAATGACAAACCTAACTACAAAAAGAACTTAATAGAACTAAAATATATTAACAAACTTATTAAAAACGATTAACAATACTTCTTAAAACATATTAACATAATAACAAAAAGTATAAACAAAATTAAGATATTAAAGAAACCAAAAAATTAACTAACATATAAACCAATTTATAAAAAAAAAAAATTAAACCAAACCAAATAAATATAAAAAGCTAAAAACTTACTGGTTTATGTTGCGATCGACATAGAGATGCAGTGATTGATACGAGGCTGCGACCAACCAGAGACTCCGACGACCTAAAAATTAACAATCGGAAAAATAATTTTAAAACAAAACAATCAAATTACCAATATAAACAAACAAAACTAACTATTGAAATGACAACTAAACTAACTAAAACATATTAACAAAACGAAAACAAAAAAAAAATTGTCGAGACGATGCGAGAATGAGATGCGAGAATGAACGAGGCTGCGAGACAGAATGAGAGACGACTTGCGAGACATTAAAAAAAATCAAGACAATAATGAACTTAAGCTATTCAATTAGCTACAAATTTCATTATGAATTCAATTATAATAAACATATTATTACTTACATACAATCAAACATATTATTAATTAAGTGATATAATTACCAACGAATTCAATTATTAATTAAGTTATTAACTACAAATTCTCTAATTACGTAAACTAAATAATTTAGTTAACTACACATTTCATATATTCTCTAATTACATATAATTAACGTCATATATTCTGAAACACATTTACGAGGAACGAAAAAAAGAGAAATTAAAAAAAAAACTCACCCGTAGAGATGAGCGACAAACGCAGCAACCAGAGGGGAAGGAAGGAGGGTGAAGGGCGGAGAAGGCGGCAGAGGGGAGGACGGATCTAGGAGGGGAGGACGGATCTAGGAGGGGAGGGCGCAGGGAGGCGTCGGAGGGGAGGGCATGGGCAGAGGCGGAGGGGCTCGGCCGGAGGAGAGGGTTGGAGTCGGAGAGGAGAGATTTTTTTTGGAGGAAGGGTGAAATGAAGAAGAAGAGAAGAGAGTCGGGTGTTTTAAAGTCCTAGAGACATTAGAAGCGACTAATCGCTTCTAATTCCCCATGTCGCTTCTAAAAGCATATTTCGTAGTAGTGAATTGCAGATCCAATTCATTTAGAGAACTTACATAGAGGTTGTAAACAACATCACGTGTGGCTCGCTCTCTCCGGAATCGCGCGCCAATCCTCGTCGGATCGCACGCTTAGCCTCGTCAGGTTGAGCCTCCCTTGCGTCGGAATCCCACGCCTAGCCCTTGCGAGAATGCCTTACATGCGCACCTTCGCCTTGTCGGAGTGCGCCTGCACGTGCACCTTGCTTTGCCTCGCCGAAAGTCAAGCAGATCGTGCACCTCGCGTGTGTAAGCCTTGCCTCACCGGAATAGCCTGCACATGCACCTACTTCCTCGCCAGAGTGGTATGCGTGCGCGCCTTCTTTCTGGCCGGAATGGAACATCCCGCGCGCCTGAAACTCATCGGTCAGATGCGCCTCGCGTGCGCTTTATCGTCGCCGATCGGATGAGCCTGTTGTGCGCTTGTCTCTTTGCCGAGAGTCTGCCAGTCGGGTATGTGCCTTGCGCGCGCCTCGTCTTTGTCGCCTAGATTATCACCGGCCCTGTACTCTAAAATCACACGCCAACTACCACAAATTGATTCAACGATAATACTCAGAGATTTATATGAGATCAAGAGTGAGCTCTTTATACGAACAACGGGAGAATTAAAAAAACTCAAGGAAATAAAAGAAGTTTTGGGAGAACAATTTCACTCTTTTTCTCTTTGTCTCTAGTCAGCCGAAACACATAAGGGGGAGGGAAGTGTTGGCCGAGTCAGTGATTATGGCTAAGGTTAGGAAAAAAACTTATTTTATATCAGGGAACAATGGGCTTAAGTTAGGTCCAAACCCATAAGTCAACTTAACTCCATTAACCTTTTAAATGAGTTTTTAAAAATAATTTTCCAGCCCATAATCAATATTATGGTCGAGTGTATTGTTTCAATTCCCTTCCGAATTTATTTGATTTATTTCTAAAATAATATTTAATTAATTTAGAACATCTTAATATTTTAATGACATGTCATTAATTATTTTCATACTATGCAAACAAGTACGAAACGAGGAAATATTTTTTTCATCTTTTATTTATTTGAATCACAGAATTTATCAATATAATTATACAATATGACTCATTAAATAGATGTAATAATAAATAACTACTTATTTTCTTAGTGTAAATCACAATTTACATTCAGTGAGAAAATCAATTGTTCAAGTTCACTAAATCTCGTTCGAGAGCCTATCATTGAGACCTCATGGACCCACATGAACGAAACTTTCGAATTAAGATCGGACATAAAAGTTCACAAACTTTTTCTGACTTTTAATTATTAATATTAGACGATTCCACTAAATGACTAATATTGAAACTCTCTAAGTTTATATGCGTTTATATTTTTGTTTGATGTGATAAATCTATTCTACACACGGTCCACAATATATTTTACGATATTACCCTTTGTGTATCATTAACTCTAGGGAATGTAAAATTACCGTTTTACCCCTTAGTTATTATTTCAGCAACTCCTTTGTTATTTGTGAATGAGAAAAACATGAAGTGAGATGTCTCAACATGTCACATGTTTTATTCAAGGAATGTTTTATTCGTTGAATAGCATGCCCGATTTATTCGCTCCACTCTCATAGCAAAGCATGGTGTGATACTAATATCTTAGCATTGTTTCAACACAAATTTCATATATGTGAATCACATAATTCAGCAAAACAGTATTATGACACCAACCGTCGGGTCAATGAAAATTCATTCAATCATTGTGCATTGACAAATCAAATGTCATAAAGTGTTACAAGAAGATATCTATTCACTTAAGAATATAAGTAATTACCAAAATGCCCATCGTATGTGATTTTGAACTTCAAATTGTCACAGGTCTTGTTCAATATCTTTATCAAGAATAAATTACATAGTCACAACTCTCTACATCATAAGATAAGATATCGTTAATTTATTCAAGTAATGAATACTAAGATACGATTGCCCTATCGATTTTTAGATTGCGAACTATTATTTTAAACTAGTCATAAGAAGGTATCTTGTCATGTCTGTACTTAACACTTCTTTCGTTGATGACAATTTCAGGGCGTAGACATACATGCATAAACACAATGTTAAATAAGATTGAATATTTAACTTTATTTAACTTTCAGCAAAAACAAATACAAAATGTATTTAATGTCTAATATTTTCTTTATGAGCACAAATCCCAACACAGACTACTGTCTCGAAGTCATCCGCCAAATCTGAATATCGTGCACTAGCAGCGGGGACTAGCGAAATTTTGTGGCTCCAACAAATTATGCATGACTTGCAGCTTAAGTCACCTGATTCTACATTACTTTTCTGCGATAATCAGGCTACTATCCACGTAGCAAACAATCCCACTTTTTCATGAGCGCACAAAGCACATTGAAATTGGTTGTCACTTTGTAAGAGAGCATTTGCGGAAAGGAAAATTCAAGTTGTACCTATTCAAGTTGTCGTTTATAATCATCCAAATTGTTAATGCGTTCACTAAACCATACACTGAACGGTTTTCTTGTCAAGATGGGTCTTAAAAACATTTATTCTCCATCTTGAGGGTTGCATTATATATATTAAACTTGTAACTGTCGCATGATTATAAACGACACCTTTTTACTTAGTGCTTAAGTTACATTAGATAGTTTTTATTACTGTTTTTAGTTTTTATTTCCGGTTTAGCTTAGACAATTGTAATTGTTTTGTAAACTCCTTATATAGCTTTGTTTAGGCTCTTCAATCAATGAGAATTACAATCAGTTAGAACAATCCAATTTTTATTCTCTGTTCTCATTATCCCTTCCCTCTTCTGCATAAGCTTCATCGTCATTGAAGCATATTCTCAGAAGTTCACACATAAATATGATAAAAAATACTGATAATTTTAAACAAACTTTAATAGTGATATTTCTAAATTACTCTGTTATTATGTAAACATAAAATTAGAGACAATGGCTATGTCAAAATGAAAAGTGGTCTAAGCCATTTTGTAATTCTTAGTTTACCTTGCAGTTCTTAGCAGAAAATTGCACGGTTTCTCGAATCTATTTCTTGTTTCGCCATATCCGATCTCATTTGCCTTCTTCAGGTAAAGCTCACTACTTTATTTATTTAATTTATAGATGAATCAATTAGTTTCACTTTTCGCGCCAAAAGAATCAATCTTTTTGGATCCACACAAGTTTTGGCGATTTTGGCTTTTGAATCCCTACTATTGATTTAGGGCTTTTCTTAAGCAAGAAATTTAGGGCGGTTTATTGTAAACGACGCTATTTTCAAACAAAAAGGTGTCGTTTTTGAATCATAGACGAAAACGTTCTAACATAACTGTGATACAGAGAGAGAGAGAGCTGAGCGAGGATCGTCAATGGCGTCTCTGAACGATCTCCGGAGACCGTACAAGAAGCCGGCAGTTTCCGACCAGCAACGACGGAGAGAGCTCACGCTCCGGCGACAGGAACAGAGCCGCCGCGACGCGCAGTTCCACGCGCGACGATTGGCTTCCACTCTCCTCTCCCTCGACCGACCGTCCTCCTCCTTCGACGAGCCGGAGAACATCGATGCCCAAGCTGAACCAGAGACGGAGCTCAGTTCCGAGCGAGAACCGGAGGCTCCGCCGAGAGACGTCGACGACGTTCGCGAAGCTTCGAAGCTGAGAGGAAGCGAGGGTCGGAAGTGGTTCGCGAGGCAGCTCATGCTCCCGGAGTGGATGATCGACGTCCCCGATCGATTGCCTCACGACTGGTTCGTTTCCACACTCGCATTCACAGACTCTCGTTCGATTTTATTTTTTTAATTTTAAATTGAGATTAGGGATTCCAACTCTGGCTTTTATCGTCCTAGGTTCGTATTCGCTAGACCTTCAGGGAAGAGATGCTTCGTCGTTGCTTCAAACGGAACGACGATAAGTCGTCAGCGAAACGGGTCTGTGCTTCACCATTTTCCGTCGGCTCTTCCGAACGGAGCTCGTACCAGAGACGGTTCAGGCTCCTCTCACTCTTACTCAATTCTGGACTGCATATTCCACGAGGTATATACCCAACAAAGATCCTTCCTTTTCCCCTAAAATTTCATCACTCTCTTTTCAATTGTTTGAACTATTTCCTGTTTTATCATCAAAATCCTTTCAATTGATCAAAATTTAAGTTTCTTGAGGTGTCTAATTAGATACAAAACCTTGTTTTTTACTCCATCTTTTTTTGTTGTGAAAAGGGAGATCAGACGTATTACGTGATCGACATGTTGTGCTGGCGAGGATACTCTTTGTACGACTGTGGGGCCGAGTTTCGGTTCTTCTGGCTGAACTCGAAGCTGGCCGAGACTGGAGCTTGCGAGCCTCCCTCGCGGTTCCACAAATTCAGTTTCAGATTGGTTCCGATTTACCCTTGCGATCTCCTCGGTCTTCAATCCGCTTACGAGGGAGTCGTCCCTTATTCCAAAGACGGACTCTCGTTCTACAACAAGTAAGAGTCTTTTTCTCATACATGTTTTTTTAGTCTTAATCACTACTACAAAAATGACCTTAATTTAGACTTCTAGAAGCCACTTGTTGCTTCTGAGTTAATATGGCCAACTTCTGTCGAAAAATCCAAATTTATTTCTTTTAGAAACGACAAATTGCTTCTAATATATTTCCCTCAAAATTTAGAAGCCACTAAGCTCAAATTTTTGTGCTCGCTTTTTTCTTCGTCAATTTTTTACTAAGTAAAGTTTTTTGGGAACTTTTCGCTTCTACACTCCCAAAATTTTGGCTCGCCTTTTTCTCCGTCAAATTTTAAGTCAATTTTTTAGGAACGTAGAAATGACAAGTCGCTTCTAAATTCCAAAAATTTTGGATCGATTTTTTTTCGCCAATGCTTTTATTAGAGTTTTTCAGTTCGAAGTAGAAGGCGGCCCTTTAGAAGCGACTTTGATCCTAATGAGGGGACATTTCTCGCTTCTAAAGACACTTTTTGTCCTAGTGAAGTCTGTAATAGACAATCCCCGATGATGTTTTGTTGTGATGGTTTTGTAGGAATGCGCATTATCAACCAGGAAATACACCATTGGCTTTGGTGTGGAAAGACGAGCGATGTAGTGAGTATGTTATCGATACAGACAACAAAGGAAATGTCCTGAGCCAACAACAGGTAATTTTTCTGTGCAATTCAAAAGCTTTTAAGGAAGGATTGTTTTTTGTTCCCGAATTTTGCTGAAGAATTTCCTTTCTTCTCATTTGATTACTAGATAGTTTTGGAGCTTCAAGCTGATCACAAGCTTACTACATCCGATGATCCTCCGGTCGATTTTGGATGCTTAGATTTGGAGCTCATCCAAAAGGTCTTGCTTATTGTCATTCTGCGAGGCTAGTTATTCTGAATGCTTAACGATTGTTATTCCTCTTTATGATGTTTAGTTGGGATTGGAAAGTGGTAATCTTCTTCGTTTTTCCATTGGCGAAGGAGGATTGAATATCGTCGACGGGAAGCTTGAGAAGGCTGATTTACAGTACCTTGGAAAGTGCAATAGAGTTCGGGCTTTTGCAGATAGTTACTCGAAGGTTTGTGAAAACTAGATTTGCATGTGAAATTCTACACTTTCTTCGCCGGAGTTCCATATTAGTGGTCTATAGATTTCTAATCATGATGTTATGTCATACTAAAATGGCCAAAAGGTTTCATAAACAGGTAGCGAAAAGGTAAACCGAATTTGTGTAAATAACTTAAGCTTTACAAACTTGTTTAATCTTACTTTTCCCTGTTTTGAATGATGAAATGGATTGGACCTTACCAAAGGTGTTTTCTTTTTCTTCTTATTGAATTTTGGTTTTGGT
This sequence comes from Urtica urens, assembly GCA_958296335.1. Lineage (NCBI taxonomy): Eukaryota > Viridiplantae > Streptophyta > Magnoliopsida > Rosales > Urticaceae > Urtica > Urtica urens. The sequence goes on from OY282531.1 coordinate 9,923,863, forward strand.
GCAGTAAAAGGGAAGCTATTCTCACGGTTGGTTTGAAACTTAACAGCTTGAATTGGGAATTGATTTGGGATTTTACATGTGCAGGTTATGTTTCAATATATGGTTAGACACTCTCCTCTTAGGATCGATGATATTGTGGCATCGATTAACTCATCACCCGAGGAAGGAAGTACACCAAGTGACATCAACATGGCTGGTTGATTTCGAGAACTACGGTACCAAGTCCTCGAATGTCTATATTTTGGTTATAGCTAATTGCAAGTCCGGCTTTTCCTGTCCAAAATGTTTAAGCAGTTGGTTTGCACTTCTTTTTTGTCCAAATTTTTTATTTATTGTAAAACCCTTTTTGTTGGTAAAAGTCACACTGCTGTTAAAGAAAAATCTTTCTGAGCCATTGCCTTCAAAATCATATTCTTATGATTACAGAGATTTAAATATCACTCAATCATGAGACAATGCACATAGATAAAATAAGGGGAAAGACTTAATATTCTGCTGACTACTAGCTCTTTTATTTAAGAGAACACAGTCATTTGTAGTTTAAGCTAACATGAGCAGAGATTAAAAAAAAAAAAAACAAAACATAACTAATCGCTCGCTTAGAATTTTAAGTTGCCAAAGTACTTGCTTCACAACTGTCGTGGACACAAGACAAGACATCCTTGTACTCTCTATAGATCGTGAACGAGTCGTAGACCTCACCGTCGTTGCTTCTCTTGTACTCGAAGAGCAAAGATGAGTGGTTGAAAGCCGTGAGCTTTACGAATCCAAAATCCCGGTCTCTATGGATACTCCAATACGGAGTCAACACGCTATAGTCCGACAAAGTCCGACCGGCCCCGCCTACCACCACGTGGATCGTCCCATTCACCACTCCAGAGTATTCGGATTTCTCGTTGTTCACGCATTGATTCTGTTGCAAACACATATTCGTGTCAAAGATTTGATCTTAGAAAAGAAGGTATGTATCGAAATAAAAAATGTTTTTGCGTACTTGGTATATAGGGCAAATCCTTTCGTAGTGATGGACGTGTCCGAAAAATGCGATATCGACCCGATACTTCTGCCAGAGTTTTTGTAGGTCTTCCCTTCCCATTGGCTCTTGAAATGATCCTTCACGGCCGTACCAAAAATTGGAGGAATAGCCTAGAACTCGATGGGTAGTGAAGATTAGCCACGGTTGTTTCCTTCTATCTGCTGATGCAAGGCATTTCTCGATCCACTCGTATTGCTCCGTCCCGGCCCTCCAATCATGCTCGCTATCCGCAACGCAAAACTTGAACATCCCATAATCCGCCGAGTACCTATATATATATATATATATATATAAGATGACTCAATCAAAAGTAATGAGTCAAATTTTTCTTTTTACAAAGAAATACTTGCCAAAACTTCGCTCTATTGTCCGCCGGGACATAGAACACTGTCTCGGCCACGACACCGCATTCTCCACCTGAATCTACGACATTGAAGAAGGCGCCGGAGTCGGGCCAATCGCGTTCATGATTACCACTGCAAATTTAGTAAAACGTAAAAACAATATGTTCAAGGTAAATTAACGTTAATAAACAAAATTGAGTTGAACCGAACAAACCTTGCAACCATGTAAGGCTTCACGGACGCGATTGGCTCGACTTGAGACATGAATTGATCCCACTCCGAGATGTACCCATCGGCATATGCCATGTCGCCAATGTGGAAAACTATGTCATAGTTTTTCAAGTCTTTGATGAGTTGGTCCGTGGTGTTAAGTGACCCTGGCTCGATTGAGTACTCGTTAGAACCGTCACGCTCGGACTATACACCAAAACAAAATAAACAAACAAAATTGATCGCACATTAAACATGATATTTTGAATTTTATAATATAGTTAAGGACTTATATATGATATTTTCTATTACTTTTCCCATGTCACCGAAAATGACGACTCGCTGCAAAGAATCTTGTCCGGGAAATGGCGGCGCTTTGAAAGAAAAGGCCTTTACGCTCCAATCATAAGTGCCGTTGTATAGGCGATGACCCAATTTATAAGTGTACCTGTGAATGAATTAATATAACATCACTAGTATCTATAATGAAAAAAACACGAACTCGAAAAAAAATCGTAAATGAGTAATTTATCGTCAATCATACTCGGAGTTTGGCCACAAGTTTTTCAGGAAACTCGTGTGTGTGAAACCAGGGTCGCGCCAGCCAACTGTTCTAGCGGGAGCGCCTGTAAAAAAGATATTTTAACATCTTAGGGGATTTTCGAAACGATTAGTTGAGTATTTTTCTTGTATTTTTTAATTAATGAAATTTTATTTTAAAGTGAGATTTTATTTTCCTTGGAAATACAATTGGAAAATGAGTGCTCAATTCTCTAAATTTGGGCTATTAACATGCTATATGATGGGGATTTTAGAATAACTAGTAAATATCTCCTTATAAATAGAACGAATCAAAATGGTTGAGAAATTATAAGAAATAAAATACCACTATACATTTTAAAAGAGTTAAGAGTTGGGGTCTTCCAAACTCTGGATTATCTTGTATTTTCATGACATTAAATCATAAGATTAGTACAAATAATTTGGATGATTTAGCGTATTAGTAATACGTACCACACATACTAGTCCGGTCAAAAGTCAACGTTCCAGCCGGGGAACGAATTTGATCCTCTCCCTTGAGACCCCATTCGACAAAAGGAACCGCCTCGTCTATATTGTACCCGCTTGTCCATGTCACCGTCATCTAAACATTTGCAAATTAAATTTTAAAAATTAAAATGATATAGGTAAAAGAAATTGAATTGTCACATACAAAAAAACGATCACTGGTATGAGCCTACTCACTTCATCCCATGCCTTCCCCAGAGCGAGGCGCGGATAGAGCGGCGCTTTTGGATTCGCAAATGTTATAAAGTTTGAGATTGCAATTAATTTAGGCTGCAATAAATAAATTAATTAGATATTGTTCCTAAGTGAAAAGAAAAATATACACCATAAGCTTGAAAAAAGTAAACTGATAAAATACGTCACATTTTTCACTCCTCCAGAGAACAACGCGAAAGAAAAATCCGCCCTCTGATTTATCAGCCGGAACTTCAACGTCGATTTACCGGTCGTCGCGTAATCCGATGTTGACCTATTTGCAAATTTGTACTGAAAAAAATAAAATTAAAAATTATAGCAGCAATGTCACCTATTTATGTGAGTCCAAAAATAAGTAGAGAGAAACTTTACTCTCATATTTATATCAATACCTTAATTGGGGCAGTGCATATGTATGGTTTTCCAATCTTCCAATTAGCTTCATCAGCTGGGCAAAGTGAAGAGCTATGTGTATTTACATAATTAGTATGTAATATTCATTAGGAACATATTTTAAAATAAATTTATGTGGGAAGACTGAGATTTGAAGTGACTTATACTTGAACTTTGCCGGCGAGAAAACTCCGATCCAGTCATCGTTTGATGGTTCCGGGTGCGAAATCTTCACCGTTATCCATTCTGTATCTTGACCCTTTACAAAAGAAATTAAATAATAAATATATATTAGAGATTCAAACATTTATATTAGTATTAGATATATCGTCACTTTGTTGATTTCTCGTCGTAAATGGCTAGACTGCAAATATTTTGTCAATTACTGGAGGATTAAATAATTTAAGAGCACGCTTAAAAGTTTAGAAATATTGTTAATTTAATACATTAAAAAATTGCGGCTTAAAAGTTAACACCTAAGTTAATTATTTTTAAATTTTGGAAAAAGTGGTTCACTCACACATTGAATGTATATTGGTCTTCTTACTGTTTACTCGTACTTACATTTTACGAATTTCATTATATCCAACGTTTCGTTAATTTTGCGTAAATACTCAATTAAAAAAGTTGTTTAGAAGATTATTGGGTCAAAAATACCCTTAAAACCGTTAACATAAATATTTTTCCAGGACTTTTTTTTCAATTTGAACACGCTCTTTTGTAAAAAGTTATTTAATTAATTTTATTTCGTTCACTAAATTTGAGCTGCAACCGTAGGCGAGAATCAAAAAGGGAAAGTAGTCCGAAAATTTTCGTAAACAAAATCCAATATATATTTACGCAAAATTAACATAACGTTGATATATTGAAATTGATAAACCTATTCTTCAGTATTTGATCAATAGACCCGACATTCGGGCTCAAATGGAATAGAATGTCCCAATTCATCCATTAAACTATGTTTAATTTTCCTAAACAAAAAAGCTATGTTTAAGACACATAATCAGCAGCTATTACAAGCATGATTGGTGTTGTTTGACATGGATCTTTGGTAATAATATAAGTTATCTCATATTTTAAGACGACAAGTCACCTTCCAGTCAATTATTCATAAAATGATATTAATAATTCGGTATAAAATATTTAAATTTATAAAATAATTTATAAATATTATTTCTATAACCAAAATTTTAGTTTTAATTCGTGGAATACCATTGTAAAAAAATTAATTATCATATTTTATTTTATACCAGTACTTAATTTAAATGGATGATATGATCAGTATGAGTGGTATTTTTAGTATGAGCTGATATTTTAAAAATTTATCATCAAATAACTCTAGATATTTCCTGATAATAACTTTCTTAAGTCTATGGTGCTCAAAGTCCTTTTTGAGGTAAATAGCCATTATACGTGATAAATAAGGTTTTAAAAAATCTTTAGTGAAGCTAAGAGAGAGGAAATGCCGTTTGAAAATAAATAAAGAAGAAAAAATAACTCTCAACTCAAGAGAAAGGAAACGCTAACGAACTTTATTGATATAACATGCCTGATAACTAAAAGAAATGGCTTCATATAAAGTAAAAGAAAAACAAATGGAAATGAATTTATGATATTACCAAGAGTTAATGGTAAATGCTCAACATAATTTATACCTTTTCCAAATAACAATTAAAAAAAAGGAGTCCAGAAACGTTTATGGAAAACCAAAAAAAATATCAAAAATAAATTATTTACTTATTCATATGTTTACCTTTAAACCGAGAAGGTTAGGTTTAGCAAGGACTGAGGCCGAGGAGTGAAGAGCGAGAACCGTGTTCTGTATTTGAATTTTGGATAGTGGATGTTGATCATCTTCGACTCCATTGCTATGACCTTCAAAAGCTGATACAACCTTTGAAAACCACACAAATATGTACACTAAAATTCTTGTTTTATTTATTGATCTCTTAGAAAAGAAGATACTCATATTCTCCAACATAATCAAAGGGAGAGAAAGAGTGAGTGAATGTGTGTGTGTGTGTGTGTGTCAAAGTCTAGGTAAGAATTTATAAGCTATTGTGGACATGGTTTGTGTAGTGAGTATTATAAGCTATGTTTAAGACTGAATATTGGTCAATTAAGAAGTGAACATTGTTTGTCTAGTTGTGGTTGTTTTATTTTTAACTAATTATTAACGTGTCCAAAATTTATATCGAAACATTAATGGTTTATAAGTTGTAAAATGTGGATTGTTTTGAGCTCTATTTCTTTTTTAATACTGTTTTAAAAAATAAAATTACGCCTAAAGAATTTGAAACACTTACTATAAAAAAAAGGCACTTTTAATATACTATTTTTATTTCCTCAAAAAAAAAAAATACTATTTTTATAATTTTCTTAAGAAGTTCGTCAAATGAATGACATTTGAACACGTTTTTTTCAAGATGTTGTTTAACCTGAAGTTAGGTATCGGACCACAAGGAATAAGTATTTAGGTAAAGGCAAAAGGGAAAAAGAAAGTCACGTGTGAAATAAGGAAATCCAACGGAGGAGAAGCTAATGCCAAGGCAGAATCTGAGATGAAAACAATCTGCGAAGAGTGAACTTTGAATGATCAAGACAAAACTAAAACGACGGAGGAGGCAAACCTTAACAACTCTCTTCTTGACATTTAGTACAATCATAAAACTACTGTGGTCCCAATAAAGACACGGCTGAACAGACTTTGAGAAATCTAGTGAAAAATAAGAGATGAGATGTTGTTTGTTTGATGGAAACTAAAACTGGTTATGGCAGAATGCAAAGATTAAAAGAAAGATTGTATTTTTGGGGTGGCGTGGTGGTGCCTGCAGCAGGTAGTGCATGAGGTTTGTGTATGTGGTAGATGAGAACTTTGAACATTGATATTTGGAAAACGACTTAGAATCTGATTTGGGCAATTGTTAGAGGGGAAACTAGAGACGCTGATTATGATTTTGTCATCGTATATGGTACACCCTATAAAGATAAGAGGAGGGAACTCCGGGAAAAGATAAAGAGCTTAGTTGGTTCCTCGGGAAGACCATGGATGATGATAACGGACCTTGACATTATTTTGTGCTCAACGGGAAAAAATGGGCACTGTTTTAAAGCGGAATGGGGAAAATTTGTTAAGAGATTTTTTATCGAGCACACGTGGGATAGAACCTTGAGGCTATTAGATATACTTATACTCACTAGGAGAAAAAAGGCCTTTAGAAGCGACAAATGACAAAGTGACTTTGAACAATGTTACGAAACGTTTTGAGTCTCTGCTGATTGGCTCAACAAAATTCCCAAGGCAGGTGTAAAGTATGGTCCAATTGTCGCGTCAGATCACGCTATGATCTATTTGGACTGCTACATGATGGACGAAAAAGGGACTAGGCCTTTCCAATTTTTTGACGCTTGGATGAAGGATGAAGAATGTAAAAGTATTTTGATTATAGCCTGGAATAGGGGAGGTCGACGAAATCGAAATGGTTTTTTGAGTAGGGTAGAATTTGCTGGAAAGAAACTTCATGAGTGGAAAAATGAAAGATGGAGAGAAACGAGGAATAGAATAAAGGACTACGAGAACAGACTCAAAAAAATCAAGAGAGGTAATTTTTCTACTGCAGGTGAAGAGAAAAGTCTGCGCAGTGAGTTTCTCGGTCTCAACAGAAAAAGTGAGAAAATTTCACGTCAAAAGTCGAGAGAAATATGACTAAAATTTGGTGACGAGAATACAAAATTCTCTTACACATTCGTCGTAAGAGGAATTATATTGGAGCGATGAAGTCAGACCCAATGAATTGGCTATACAATAGAAAGTGGATTAGCAATCACTTTCAGGAAAAGTATACTAAACTATTCAGATCTTCTGATCTAAGTGTTCTTGAAAATTTAGAAGATCTCATTCAGCCAATATTGCTCGAAATTGAGAACGTATTCCTTCGAAAAGTGAAATAAAATATATTTTCGGAGATGCATCCTCTCAAAACTTCATGCCAACGGATTTCAAGGAATTTTTTTTATAAAAAACATCTGTTTATTTTTTTTTGAAATAATTGTTCATTTCAGGGAATCTTCCAAACAGTTCTTCATACTGTCTTAATCCCTAAAGTAGCAAACACAGAGACCTTTGATAAACTATGTCCCTTCAGTTTATGTAATTTCAGTTTCAAGATGATTACGAAGATTTTAACAGCTCGACTGCGAAAATTTCTAGACTGAATGATCAGCCTAAACTAGCCAACTTTTATCCCTGGTAGATGGATAGCAGAGAACTCTTTTCTCTTGACTATGAATCTGAAACAGGGTAATAAAAGCTGGGTGGGGATCAAAATCGATATGACTAAAGTCTATGATAAGTTCGAATGTGGTTTTATTTTGCAGGTTCTTAAGTGTTGGGGAACTTTAGTATTCGATAACAGGGCTTTCGTATTCAATAGTAGGAGTTTCCCCTATATAAATAATTTTTAGTTAATGACGCAGTGAGATAACGAAGTGATACCGGAAAGAGATACATACTCGAAGATGACTCTTTTACTTTCAAACCTCCGTAAGAGGAGAAGATAACACCAAAAGCCTCGTATGCGGAGTAGCAGTAGGTCCAACAATTGACATTGCTGGTCATTCTATGAGTGATATCTAGTTGTTATGCTATTTCTAAAAAATACTGTGTTGGTATCATAGGTATCGTATAGTTGTTCTATCCTTATAATGCTTGAGTTGTTTAGAGGCCGAGCCCTGTTTTTTCCCAGTAACAGTAATTGTATTAAAATGGCAAGTAAATATCAGACACGTACAATCACTCTGATACCACTTCGTGGTGATTGATGCACTTTATCAACCATATTAAATGCGGAAATCATTAATTGCACTCACAATATCCAATTAATAATAATGATTGCTAAATCATTTATGAAAGCAATTCAGCAACCGATACTAACTATGTCGTTAGAACATTTACATGGATTTTGGCTCAGCTACAGAAACACCTCCATCCAACGCGTGCTCCGTTTTGTCCTTCTTCCGAACTGATTACTCGAGGATGACATTGTAGTCTTCCGAAACGTAATCTCCGAGACAAATAAGAAATATGAGTGGGCACAATCGATTATCACCAGATCTCAAAAATCAAATTGTTTCGGGATCTTTCTCCTATTATTTAGCAACATAATTTTGCAATTCTTAGGGAAAGGGGGAGAAGAAATTCGACCACTTAGAGAGAGATAGAGATTGGCAGAAATGAGTGAATTTTCCTCTTCCCTTCTATCTTATTTATAGCATTTAGGAAGAAGATGATCATTGAGAGATTTTCTCTCCTTTTGAGAGATATTCTCTCCTTTCTAGAGATATTCCCTTCTTTTAGAGATATTCACTCCTTTATATTTAATCTAGGTTGTTAGATCTCAACAGTGAATCTAAACTCTCTCTCATTCATTAGAGCAATATCTATGGTTGAGATTTTCTCTCATTTGACTTAACCAAATGGAGAAAAAGGGAGGAAGGGAATTCGGCTACCCCTAGGGCTTATCCCTAGGGGAATTCGACCAACACATGTCCCGAGCCCAACCCAAGAATTTCCATGGCCCATTTGTTTAAAATTCAATTAATTAATTATTTATTTGATCCAACAATAAATAAATAATTATGCTTTTAAATTTTAGTTAATTATGCGAATATTAAATAATGAACAAAATTATTATTCGAAAATTTTTATCCGCCTTTATTAGAGCCAAAATCGGGGACTATAGACCTAGTAGTAGAAGTTTAATGAACCTGACAAAATCTTTTTTTTATCGATTTGTCTAGTTTTTATCCATACTCCACCGTGAAATCTAAGATTAAACTCTTCTTTAATACTAGAATTATATTTACTCATCGTGACGAGTGTCCACTGATATAGTCAGTTCGTGATCAAGACCCTACATGCTCTACTCATGCCAAGAGAAGTCAATTTTTCTGTTATAATTCTCTTGATACATATCAACCCTAAGCATTGTTGCTTCCCCGACAAAAGATTCTTTTGAACATTAACTTACTTCGAAAATGCGCGCAATCAATCAGTTCTGGAATCAACCCTTAGATGGGTGAACATTAACCTCCTTTCAGGATCGACTGGATTCTATATCTATAAATCACGTTCCACTCGAATCATGCTCTGAGAATACTCCCAAGACATAAACTATGATTAGCATGAATAGCCTTTTAGTAAATGAGTTAAAGAGTTCAGAAACATGTTGCAGTGTCCATGAACACTTCAGAATTTAGATCAAGTCTCACTGTGATCATCATAGTGGCTTTGGTTAGTGCGTCGTAACGGTGCTTAAACGACACGTCTACCCCAACGCTTGTCCAGGTCGCACACTTACCACAAGTGTAGAATGCTCGCATATAATTATCAGCATTCACTCATGTTCCACATATATGACTTTCGATATAGCTTTTCAGGCGTATATTAGTCATCGACCTTGTTTTAGCACACCGCCCGAACTCAGGGGCTCAGCACGTGACTCAGTTTAATACGGAGGCTATGGAAGATAGTTGTTATTGATTCTAGTTCATTATTTAGAACTCAACCCACTAATCATATAATGCTTATAAAATAATCTAATATCGAATTTAGTAATTATACATACGTCATCTTCAAGTGGACAATATTTCTAACATTAAAAACTTTGATTTTACATATTATAGAGACCTAACATTTCTTCAGCGACGGGTGCAATTCTACTGAATGGAGCTCCCCTAAAAATGTTTAAACCTTCGCGAGGATTAAGGCAATGCGATTATTTATGTCTCTATCTTTTCATTATCGCATATGAAGTTTTGAGTAGGATGCTTGCCAAAAGAGAATGGCAAGGAAATTTTTCAAGATTGAGAATCGGTAGAAACATTCCCTCCATTTCGCATTTGATGTTTGCAGATGATACGATGCTATTTTGCAAAGCACATCATAGACAAGTCTCAGAGATCATGGATTGTGTGCATATATACGCGGGATTGTCTGGGCAAAAGATTAATATATGAGTAAATCATGAGTTTTCTTTTTCATATATTGCCCGAGAGAGCTAAAGAGAAGTATCAAAGAGGTCTTGCGTATGGAAGAGTGTGATCATAACATTACATATTTGGGTAATCCGATGTTCATAGGAAAGAATACATCGAAGTGTTTGAAGATTCTGAAGAATAAGATATGGGAAAATTAGAAGATTGGATGCTCAAGTTAATCTCAAAAGCGAGGAGGTCTACTTTAGTAAAATCAATCATTCAAGCTCTCCGGTCTATGCTACGTCATCAAACTTCCGAATTTTTTTTGGAAAGAAATTGAAAGAGCTACAAAGAAGTTTTGGTGGAAAGGCAAAGTCAGCAGTAATAGATTCATGGCTTATATAAACAGGATGTGATTTGTCAATCTTGTGAATTGGGGCTTGGTTTTAGAAACACGGAAGCTTTCAATAACGCGTTTTTATCCAAGCTAACATAGAAAGTACTTCAAAATCCAAATAGCTATTGGATCAAAATTCCTATGGCTAAATATTGCTCAAATGAGCCATTTATGCAGCACAAGATCATAAGCAATGCATCGGGAATGTGGAGAAACATCTGCAGCATGAGATATTTAGTTCAACCTCATTCTTTTCACGTCATTGGGGATGGGCCTATAATACAAAAAATTTTCAAGATCATTGGATAGAGAGTAGCCTAATTTCTACGGAAATTTCTAATCCTATTAATGAGTTTGTGATAGTGGAACATTCGTTTGTCAAATGGGGACGCCGATGGGACTCCAACAAAGTTAAAGAGGTCTATGAAGTGCAAAAGTTTTTAAAAATTATGAACACAAGGCTATGCTGCATTTGAGGTCTGATGGTAAGTTTAGCGTCAATGAGGCATATGGAACAATAACGAGAGCTTCATTGGATCCAAGAGATAAAATAGAAATAATATGGGATTCAAATTTTACTTCAGATATAAGTAGAGACTCGAAATAAGGACATGATTAATACCCAACTGCTTCTAGACTGGTGAAAGGCATCAGCCAATATGGAGACAGTGTAAAATATGTTTTCATTTTATTTTTTATTTTAATTTTTTGAAAGCAGTTAGTTTTGTTACAGGTGGAGTTCAAACCTACGAATTCTTAATTGTAACTCATATGATATTATCACTAAATTATTTTAGCTACAACTCATTTATTTTATTTTTAATGGGACCAAGTGGAAAGTATCTTTTGTTTTTAAATACGCCCCCTTTTAAATATTTGTAATAACAAAAGCTACAGTGAAGCAGCCGGCTGCTGTATTACCTTTATCATGGAACTTTATGATCTCAAATGGTACCATTTTTTAAGTACGTCTACTTTTACTTGTTAATAAACATGTCTTTAAATAAATAAAGAAAACCCTACCCATCCATACCTATAACTAGGACATGAAGTTGAGTGCCGGAAAATCTAAAATTTCATGTTAAAAAATAAAATAAAAACACGTTATTATAATCGGTATACACATAACTGCCCCAAGAAAAAACATGAAAAAAATTGCTTCAGAAGTCTTCACTTTATGATTAAGAACGACAAAATAAGATATAATAAATATCCCAAAAATTACGGGAATTGATAGCAACTTATTAGCCATGAATTCCATGATCAGAGGCAATGATCAACTGTACAAATAATAAACTAAAATCTAACACAGAAATTAAAAGGAGAAAAAAAAAAAAAAAAAAAAAAAATTGGTTTTAAGAAGCTAAAGTAGTTGGTTCACAACCATCATGGACACAAGCCAAGACGTCTCTGTAGTCTCTAGAGATGGTGAAGGAGTCGTACACATTCCCGTCTCTACTCTTCTTGTACTCGAAGAGAAGCGAAGAGTGATTGAAAGCCGTCATTTTAGAGAAACCCCAGTCGAGGTCTCTGACAAGGCTCCAGTTCGGGACGATGTCGCTGAACTCCGACAAGTGGCTCCCGCCGCCTCCGACCACCACGTGGATCGTCCCGTTCACCACCCCCGAGTAGTGTGTTCTCTCGTTGTTCACGCACCGGCTCTGACAACAAACAAAACATGTTTGGATGGAAGTTAGCCAAGTCAGTCATCAAAACATCACGAATTTTTTTTGTGACTAGTCAAAGTAATTATGTGGCATCAAATAACTTTTCATGATCTTTTGTTACTTGTTTTTTTTTCCACGCGGTATATGAAATATATTTGAGTTTTTTTTTTTCAAAATCTAATTTTTTGTTTAGCGATTCAGCAAATTTTGACTTTTCAAAATTTTGAATTTATGTAAATCATTTGGACCGACTATTTACACAATTAATAAAAGGTGAATTATTTCTCAATCTACTCAATAACTAAAACCACAAGACACGAAAAAAAATAAAAAAAAATAAACACCTAGTGACATGGATTTTATAGTAAAGAACTAGCCTTTTTGGCATAACATTGAGAACCCGCATGCTTAATCCTGTTTTTGCATCTCATTTTTGTGTAATTATATCATGGGACGTCTGTCACCTGTTTACTCTGTTTAATATACTAATACAAGGACCAATATTTTATCGGAAGTGTCGGAAAAATATATCCACAACAACTACAGCTATTTTTCTAATCAATTAGTTTTAAATGGCTAATTTGTATATTTTTCAAATAATTAATGGGTTAATATGGATTATCTATAAGATTAGTGGCTCCCATAAATTATAAAATCCACAATCAGATTATTTTTCAAGCTGTTAGTAACGACTTGGAGAGCTCTTAGCAATGTATCAAGAAAAAAGTTACAGAATAAATTTTCGAGGGAGCGCATAGTATACCTGGTAAACGGGACAAGTTCTCTCGTAGTTGTGGACGTGGCCGTAGAAGGCGATGTCGACCTTGTACTTCTGCCAAAGCCTCTGGAGGCTTTCGCGGCCCATGGGCTCTTCGAAGGAGCCTTCGAGGCCGTACCAGTTGTTGGAAGAGTAGCCGAGGGGCCGGTGAGCGATGAAGATCAGCCACGGCTGTTTCTGCCGGTCCGCCGAAGCAAAGCACTTCTCGATGAACTTGAACTGCTCCGTCCCTTCTCTCCAGTCGTGCTCGCTGTCCGCCACGCAGAACCTGAACATCCCGTAATCCGTCGAGTACCTGAAAACAGCAATGTCATTTCTGTTCTGTAGATATTGAAAACAGCCTTGGATGTTGGGAGAATTTTGTCGAATTTCGTATTTATGATGTTTCTTCAAATCTTTGGAATTTTTTTTATAAATCAGTCACTTTAAGACCCTTCTTCTACCTGGTAAAATCCAGTCATAAAAAGTAAAAAACTTGAACTGTTGAAGTCCCTTGTCTATAATCAATCTGATGAACCAATGATTACATATTTATTTTTCGACACGTGTAAAGAGACAGGTTCAGAGATTCACCAGAACTTAGCTCGATTCTCAGCTGGGACGTAGAACATGGTCTCAGCCACAACCCCGCATTCTCCACCTGAATCCGGAGTGTCGTAGAAGGACCCCGAATTCGGCCAATCACGTTCGTGGTTCCCACTGTAAAAGATTGGGTCTTTGTGGTTAATAGCCACCCGAAATTTAAGTGGATTGGTAGCCAACTTTTTGTTAATTGTGTAAATAATCAGCTCAAATGATTTACACACACAAAGCTTAAAATAACCCAAAGTCTAAAATAACATATAATATCCGAATATTAATTTGAAAACTTTGATTACAAATTGACATCAATATTTGCTTACAATATTTGCTGAACCGCTAAACAAAAAATTCAAATTTTGAAAAGAAAACTCTCAAATATATTTCATGTACCGCGTAAAACAAAATGGCAAAGTAACAAAAACTCACAAATATGATGTCACGTAATCAGATTGGCTGTTAACAAAAAATTAAAGAAAAGCTGGCTATTTCCCAATTCGTGATGTTTTGTGGTTTACTTGGCTAGAGTTTTGTTAATATTATCTGATGTGACGACGAGGTAAAGAAAGGGTGATTATGTGGATGAAGCTGAACAAACCTTGCGACCATATAAGGCACGGAAGAGGCGATGGGCTCGACTTGGGCGGTGAACTGGTCCCACTGAGAGATGTAACCGTTCGCGTAAGACATGTCTCCAATGTGCATTACCAAATCTATGTTCTCCAAATCATTGATTAGTTGGTCTGTCGTGTTTAGTGCACCAGGCTGATAGTCGCTGTACTCGTTCGAACCATCACGCTCTGCCTGAATTCAATGTTGACCAAATTAACCATCTTTTTAGTGAGCTTTTTTTTCTTTTTATTTCAACTTCTTATATGAACAGAAATTTTCGCTGAAAATTAACAAAAAAAAGGGTTTATTTTACCTATTGCCCATCTCTAGCCTGAAGAAATAAAAACAATCAAGAGGTAAATATGATCAACCTTGAACAATTTGCGAAAATTTGAACGAAATGACAAATGAAAGATGGCTTTGGATATTACAGGAACTGTTGATTGAACAAGGATAAACCATACCTAAATTGCTCGACAAATTCATCTCTTATTTAAGCATTAACCCCCGTATAACGTAATATATCCTCGAAGGTTTTAAAAAGTATCAAACAGATCTGAACAAAGCCGCCAATATTACCTTTCCCATATCACCAAACACGATGACACGCTGTAACGAGTCCTGTCCCAGGGACGGGGATGATTCGAAAGAGTAAGTTTTGCTCCATATATGCGAACCGTCTAATAGAAGATGACCCATTCTGTATGTGTACCTGAGAGAGAGAGCGAGAGACCATCACAACAACAAACAAGCATCAGATTTATTAAATAAATAAATTGCATAAATATTTTTTTAAAGCCCACATTCATACCTGGTGTTTGGCCACAAGTCTCTGAGGAAGCTTGTGTGTATGAAACCAGGATCGCGCCACCCGACTGTTCTCGCAGGCGGACCTGAAAAAAAAAACAGTAAAATACCATTTACAATGTTACTTTTGCAGTTCATCGAGAACCCACTTTTTTCCCTCCCGGGTCGAAAGAAAAAAGGTTTAGCTGTTTTTACTTCGATTTTAAAAAGAAAAATCACGAAGAGTCATTACCGCACATGCTTCTCCGAGTAAAAGTCAACGTTCCAGCCGGGGACTGAGTTTTAATTCCTTCGATCGGACCCCATTCCACAAACGGAACAGCCTCATTTATGTCATACCCACTTGTCCACGTCACAGTCATCTGTTTTTTTTAAATTACAGTAGGACAAAAATTTCACCCAAGAAGCAGAACGGAGGCGTTAAATGGGATTGAGACTGGGTTCGGCAAAGCAAAAGCATTAATTATAACCAGTCGCTTTAAGCTGATGCACAATCATTCAAGTCACTTTTTCAGCTCTAGATTTTGTATTGGGTTGAATCAATAACCAAAGGTTTTGTAAACATATTCATTCAAGTAGAGATGATCAAGTATAATCTCCTTGCTATACCCAACATCATGATTACAACTTATCCTGCGACTGAATTTTGGTAACATACCGTTTAGCCTAGATCATTGTGACAATTTTGAACAAACACTGAACTTGAAAACAAGCGCTCTTATAAAGAAAAGCATCGGATATAATATATTTTAAAAAGAGAGAGCACGTACTTCATTCCAAAATTTCCCAAGGGCGAGGCGAGGATAGACTGGTGCTTTCGGATTCGCAAAGGATATGAAGTTCGAAATCGCCACCAGTTTTGGCTGAAACATAAAAATTAAAAACTTAAATGAATTTAAAATTATTTAAAAAAAAAACCCCGAGATAGAAAACATACATTTGACAACCCTCCCGAGAACAAAGCGAAGGAAAAATCTGCACGCTGGTTTATCAACTGAAACCTCAGAGAAGCTTTTCCCGTCTTTGCATAGTCTGAGTTCGAATCATTTGCGTACTTGTACTGAATAAACAAATAAAATAGCGCATCAATTTCGCAAAGTTTTAGTAGAAAATACTTATCACACAAATATTACTTTAAGCACAAGTAATAGTGAAGTTGAACTCACAGACCTTGATCGGGGCAGAGCATATATAAGGCTCTTGCTCCTTCGGATCGTTGATCGGCGGACAAGCTGATCCACTGCCATTTCCAAAATCACAATTAAACACAGTTTTTTACATAAACAATCTAACTTTGAAATAAGCTTAGGCACAAGCGAAAAAGATTTAAAAGAATCCAGGTTATACTTGAACTTGGCCGGAGAAAAAACAGCGACCCAATCATCCGCCGCAGGTTCACTGTGACTTAATTCTACAGTCACCCATTCTGTATCTTCACCCTAATTTGCATCATTTCCACGATATAATAAGTCAAATGCTAAAGTCTACGAACAAACAGACGAGTACAAATATAATATGCCTTCTTTTTATCTTCTTCTTTATGAACGAGTATTTACCTTAGAGCCGAGAACGTTAGGGCTAGCTTTAACTGAAGCAGAATCACGGAAATCGAACGTTGCTCTGTGAATTGCGATCTTCGACAATGGCTGCTCGCCATATCCGTCGCTATGAGCCCAAACGGAACCCAAACTCGCCACTATGAGCAAGAACAGAGAAAAAAGCTCGAGCTTTTTCTCTCCCATGGTTTTCAACGACGTTTCTAATAACAGACTGGAAATATGTGCTTTTTAAAATAATACATATAAAGTAAAGAGAAAACGTAACTATATAAGAATATTCCTAATCATCTCCTTTAGAATAGAAAGTAGTCTAGTCCTATTATGATTAAATCCATAGATTCCCTTTCCATGCCCGTGATTTTTATGATTAATATTCCAGCAGAATAATTGAAAATTTATTTAAAATTATATGGGATTTTATTTCTTCTGGAACATGATATATTTGTGGCATATAATTTCGTACTTAGAAAGAAAATTTATTGGTTAAAGTAAATGACTTGTCAAGTTCAGTACCAACCATTATCTATATTTTCCTATTCTTTTTTTTCTTCAATATTATTTTTTTGTTTTTCCAATACATTAATGCATTTTATACAATTAGAAGAGGTCGCCTTCTTCTTAGAGCAACCAACTAAAATAATAAATTAAATTAATAAAATAAAATATCCATGATATTCGTTTCATTATTTGCCACGTTTTTCTCTTGTTAATATCTAAGGGCAAACACATTCATTGCTCAAGCCTATCATTTTCCATAGTTAGGCAATCAGGTCCCATGAAATTAGTAGTTAGGTTGTGACTCGTATGTCTGATGTTTTCCACTTAAAAGTTTTATTGGTATTATTTTCTTTCAATAAAACTGTTACATGTATTATTTATTTATTTTTTATTTTTTAGAAGCTTTTTAATATCGTATTAATTTGTAATTTTTTACGTTATTTAACTACTTTATAAAAACACTTTCTTTTCTTGAAGTAAGAGCCTTACATTGTTTGTAAACATGGTCTACCGGTAGTCTCAGACCTCTCGGTATCAATCCCGATGACTACCGACAGCGAGGCGGAACGGGACTCCGGGAGGTAAATAGGAGGTGGTAGTCTGGCCTCCCGTTTTCATTAAAACAAAAAATAAAAAAATAAAAATGTTAAAGAGTTTTCAAAAAAAAAATTATTAAGAATGTATTTGTAATGTTTTTATGTAAAATAGTTTAAATAGAAAAACGAAGAAAGTACTTCTTGCATATATTAATTTTTGAAAAAATTATCCCGGACAATGGCTGTAATATCCTTTTGTGATAAGTGTAACCAACATCTAAGTATTAAGGTTAACGTTAGAAAAGTTATAATCAAAATCGTCGATAAAATCAAACATGTTTTCCGCACGTCAATGCTTCCACCATCTCCAGACGCAAGCTATATCTTATGTCGTCGATGATCCGCCATGCGCTGCTGAAAGCCGCCTCCGATGATACGGTTGAAACAGGAATGGTGATGATGTGTTGCGCTATGGTTGCTAACACCGGAAATCTCCTTGAATTTTGTCTCCACCATGTCAATAGGTCCACTACTACAAATGTTGGATCCCACAACGGGTCTCCCACAATGTTTATAATAAGCATTGTGGGAAATAGGGTTCCCACAACGCTTATTATTAAGCGTTGTGGGAATCAGAGATCATACAACGTTTGTCCTTAACCATTGTGCGAAAACCGATTTCTCAACGTTTATCCACAAACGATGTGGGATCTTGATGCCATGGGTGGGTTCGTTGAGTGGCCAAAGAGGTTGGTGGAATTTGAAGCGGCAAAGTGGAGTCGCGGTCCGGTTGTCAAACAACAATAAAAAATGACGAATGAGAATCAACCAAGTCCCGATGACGGTAAAAAGATTCAATACAAGCTTACTAATGCAAAATTTTGATTGTTTGCTCAGCATGTCAACAAAATCATGTTACCTCGAGAGGATGTAATCATGGTTCTTTCAAGTCTCGCCGCCATCCCAATTTCGATATGCTTTGATGATATTTTTGATTTTTTGCGGTACGGCGAAATTGGCGCGGGATGCATATTGTTATACATGGAGTAAGTCTTTATTTTACACGTTTTTTTTCATAAATATCTAATATTTCGTGTTTTGATGAAATTAATATTTTGTTTGTTATAGTTATCTACGTTCAAGGTTATAAAAGATCAAGAAAAATCACGATTATCTATTTCTCGATTCGGTGTAAGTTCTCACATTCCAACAAACAACGAAGATGATTTTTTGTCTAAACGAGTCAAGGAGGTTGGAAACATTGTACGGAAATGTAGGATCGATCAATTAGTTTTGATGCCGTATAACATAAATGCGTATTGGATCTCGTTGTTATTGACCTTTGGAGAGATAATGCCTCGTTTTTTGATCCGTTGAGCAAGAAGGTACCGCAAGATCTAACTCGATTGATAAAAAGGTAATAATGTTTATTCCACATCAAGAAATTAACGTACATTCATCTCTTAACGTTTGTCTTATGTTTTTCATGTAGGGTGTGTGCGGATTTTAAACTCGAGTACCAAGACGCCAATTGTAACGGGCAATCAATTTACATCAAGCAATGCGTAACTCCGAGGCAATATGGAAACACGGAATGCGGGTATTTTGTGTTATCGTATATACGTGATATATTTGTAGGATGTATAGCAAAATTAATAAGTAGGAAATCATATACGCCGGAAGGTTTAGAGAGAGTGAGAGAGGAATGAGTGACTTATATTCAAACGTCATAGAATGTGATGATTAGATTATTTTTGGATTAATTTTGATTTTTGGATGTAAATATTATATTTTGGATGTTACAATTTGGATATTTCAAGTATACTGTGCAATTTTTTGTAAATTCGGATTTTGCAGTTTTTTCGTAATATTAGGCTTTTGTGACGTCGTCGCCACGGCAAGATTTCTCTCTCGCTGTGGCGAAACTTTTGAACATTTTAAATTTTTTCCCACAACGTTTAAACTAAGCGTTGTAGAAATTCTCGCCGCGGCAGAAGTTGTACAAAGTTGCGGCGGGGTTCTCGCCGCGTCGGTGTACAAATCTCGCTGCGGCGAGATTTTCCACAACGCTTAAATCTCGCCGCAGCGAGATTTGTACACCACCACAGCGGATTCTTTGGTACAATAAGGTCGCGGCTTAGTACAACTTTCGTTGCGGCGAGATTTCCCACAACGCTTAGGGTATCCATCGTGAGAAATCTCGTCGCAGCGGGATTTGTACATAGTCGTGGCGAACTTTTTGGTTAAATGATTAGGTTCCCATAATGGATAGTAAGCATTGTGGGATTTCAAAGCTCCCACAACAGATACTAAACGTTGTAATAGATCAATTCTCCCACAAAGGTTAGCTAAGCGTTGTGGGAGCTTCTACAATGCAGGATCCCACAACGCTTAATAACCATTGTGGGAGATTTCTACAACTGTAAATAAGCGTTGTGGGATCCAGTATTTGTGTAGTAGTCTAATCATTCGTCGTCCAGTTTGACCCACTCGTTTTTGTCGTACTCCAATATCCTTGGATACTGGTGTGTGTCCATTCCCACCGGCTGACTTTACCCGGCTTCTTGTGATCGAGGAGATGGACTATACGTTGGTGCTTTGACGAAGACTTTCTGGAATTGATGTCGTCGGGTCTCCTGTATCTATGACTGAGTAGGTTGCGTCCGGTACTGCGAGAGGAGTTTCGCTTGGTAGACCCTGAGAGCATAAAAGTCTTCCACGATTCTGAAAAAATCAAGTGAATAGTAATCTTGATCGATAAAATAACGTCTCATATACTTGAGAAATTTATTTAGTCTTATTACTTTACACATACAATAAAAAAATTATTGAAAAACTGTGTAACAAAGGAACCTTCTCAGCCTCCCAGTACTTTACAAATTTTGATTCTATTGCTTGAATACATTATTGAAAAATTGTTTCCTGCTTATATTTTCCTAAATAAATTGCAATGACAGGTATAGTATGCAACCAATAAAAGAAGTATGAGTGTAAACTACAGATAGATAACAAGTTTCTTTATAAAAAAATGTCTAAAAAGAAACAAACAATTCAGCCATCATAATGTCATAGTCAGTAATGGAGTCCTCTCCATGTTCGTTGTTAATATAAACTACAAAAACATTTACAAAGCCTACGGATAAGAAGTTAGTGAACATTAAAAAACTTGAATTCCACATAATTTTGTTATCTAAATGAAAGGTGCGTTCTTCTAGTCCGTTGTGCCTAAAACGTTTTTTAAGTTCGTCTACTCTACTGGTTGAACTATTTACCCAGTTAATGTAAGTTCTAATTTTATCTATTGACGGTTCATAACTAACTGAACCGGCTTGAACTATTAAGTTTATTATATGCGTAGCACAACGTTGGTATATAAGAGAATCGTTAGTTTGTAGTTTTTCCTTTAAATCTCTGATCCTTGCATTGTTACTTGTTGCCTTATCTAAAGTGACCGAAATAATCCTACGAGTTAAACCTCATTCATCTAGTACGCTACCATTATCTCTAGAATGTTTTGACTAGTGTGCGCGCCTTCCACATGAATGTATTAACACATTAATGGCGGAATATAAAAATTTCTTTTACTAGTAAAACAATTTTTACTAGCTTAGGTAAAGTGCATGAACATGTTATAAATTAAAAACATTATTTAAACTACTTGAATACTAACCTTTCTTGAACCTTTAAATTGAAGCGTCTTGAGAAAGGTGGATCTTCTTCCTTAACGCAATTCCTTTACGTCTAGTCTTAAACTTGAGAAATCTAAGGTTTCTATTACAACAGTCTAAAGAGTGTTTGAAAGATTTGTGTGTGGGCACAATTAAACAATATGAACCAAGAACAATTCTTGGATCATAAGCTAATTCTCTAGATCAAGTGAGGATTTAGGTTCCAAAATCAAAAGAAATATTTTGAGAGAGAGAGGAGAGGGTCGGCCAAAAAAACAAGAGAGAGCAAGAAAAAAAGCTTATTTTCACATCTTTATGTGAGACTCTATTTATAGGAGAAGGAAAATCAAGAAATGGTAATTACGATTTCTTATTGTGCATTCATGACATAATATTTTATTTTCTCTCATCTTCCTCTAATATATGGCCGGCCATTCTATGTTATTTGTGATAAAAAAAAAAAATTCCTAACTTAGCACATTTGTTTCCTTCACAAAGAAATTAATTTCCTCTTTTCCTTTTGGGTAATTATCTTTATAATTAAAGACAAAAGAATTTCTAGAATTAATTTCCTTCTCTCTATGATGCTTGTCCGAAATTCTACCTAGGGGAGCTTCTAGATGCTTCCTTATTTATTTTAAGACAATTTTTAAAATAACCATTGTAGAATTAATATTGCACAAGTAATGAAATTAATTTCATAATGGCTCAAACGACTTCTCAGTTTTATAAACTAATTTATATTTCCATCATATGAAAATATTCAAAATCTTATTTTGACATTCACATCTTTATATGTCGATGTGGATAAAAATACTCTTTAGACATTTTTCGAGAAAAAGTCTAGTTCAAGAATTGAATTTATTTTGATTTAGATTCTAGTTTAACAATCCTACCCTAATGACCTGTAATAGTGATCTTATGGATCCAAATGAACAAAACTTGAGCTTCTATACTCGGACTCAAAAGTTCACAATTTTTTTCCAATTATTAATTTAATGTCAACTGACTCCACTAAAAAGTTGACACTGAGAATCTCTGGTTCAAATGAATTTATTTTCTACTCAAATTCAACTTAATTATATTGAGTGGATTCATTGAATGTTATCTATGTTTACCCTTCATTAATATCATCAAGTAGATGAGATTTATAAAATTACCATTTTACCCTTCTAGTTGTTGTCGTCGGCGTCGTTGTTCCGTCTCTTCTCGTTATTGACGTTGTCAAGGACGAGAAACATAGACCAAAGGTGATCTCCGACTTCAACTACGTTAGGGCGGTGCCGATATCTCTTCGGGTTCCTTGTCATATTCTTCCTCGTTTGGATGTTGGGTTTCGTTGTCATCTACTTCGACATGTTTTTCAAAATTTGAATTTTGGGAGTCATGAATTTCTTGTTCGCATTCTTGAAAAACTTGAAAGACGATATCGGTGTCGGATTGAAGTGGTGGAATATGAGGGACGTAATCGCCTTCGGTTTAGAAGTTCGGATTTTGGGAGTGGATAACATTTGGATTGGTGGATGGAATGTAGTTGGGATCGTAAGTGTATTCGGGGTTTTGAGAGTGGTGTAACCAATTTTGTAACTTTTTCCCCTTCGACCCCGACCTCTTCGATTTTGGGATGTCATGAGTTTGAAATAAAAATAAGAGTGAATTTGAGAGATTGTGAGTGAGTGTGAAAGAAATGTAAAATGAGAGGGTATTATAAAGAAAATCGTGGAAAAGAAAACAAAAGAAACGGGTAAATAGCCGTTGCAAATGCAACGGTTATATTTTTCAACGGCTCTTTATTGTAGGCCGTCGCATGTAAAATTCGACGGCCTATAATTTTTTTTAATTGAGCGGTAGGAGCCGGGAGTCCGGCCTCCCGGTTCCCATGTAACGAGAGTTTACCTCCCGATTTTAGTTTCGTAACCGAAACTCCCGCTTTTTGTTAATAGGCCTATTGGGACGGACTTTCCAGTTTCGTTCCGTCCCACGTTTAATTGTTTGCATCACGTAAGCAAACTTAGTGGATTTGTCATTGAGACCATTAAGAATGCGTCCTTCAATTTAAAATATCAGCCTTCTTCTTAGAGCAACTAACTAAAAAAATTAAATTATATAATAAAGAAAATATCATGATATTCGTTCCATTATTTGCCACGTTTTCCTCTTGGTTAATATCTAAGGTCAAACACATTCATTGCTCAAGCGGTCAAGCCCATCATTTTCCATAATAAGACAATCAGTTCCCAAGAAATTAATATTTGGTTGTTGACTCGCAGGTCTTATTTTTCCACCTTAAAATATTAAAAGAGAAATTGAACAAATTACCGCTATTTGTAATTGATGGTTTCAAAATTCACTAAAATTATTTTTTTTCAAAATTTTCTAAAATTGATTTTTTCCCAAAATACAAGTACAAAACCCTAAAATACCCTTAAATTAACTTTTTTACATTTTAATTCATATGCATATTAATCGATTATTATATATTTTTTTAAAAAAATTAAATTGAAAAAGTTAAAATTCCTTGTATTTTAAGAATATTTAGTTTTTTCAAGTGAAAATTACTTGTATTTTAGAAAAAAAAAATTATATTTTAGTTAATAATGAGAAAATTATTATAAAATAGTGATAATTTAGGTTATTTCTCCTATTAAAATTGTCTTTCAGTGAAAATGTTTTCTGTACAATTTATTTGGTATTGTTTTTGAAACTCAATGTATTTGGTATAATCTGTACCCTTTCACGCATAATATTTTTATCGTTACTACTTTATAATCACACTTTTTCGAAGGAAATTTTTACTATTTCTCCATGACATGAGCAAACTTAGCGGATTTTCATGAAGACCATTAAGAATGTGTGCTTAAAAATATCAGAGCTTTAGACAAAATAGTCATAATTTTTTTCTTTCGAATAAACAGATTAGTTATAATTTTTAGTGGACTTTTTTATGTGTCAATTTTTTCTGGTTTATAACTGTACAACAAAAAATACTCGCGCGTCGCTGCGAATTGCTTAATTTATTTTATTTGAAATTATAAAATAATTGATAATATTTGTTTGATGAAAAAGATGACGCAATAAGAAAAATCGCACAAAATTTTTCATATTGTTAATTAATAATATAAGTTATATTCTTGTTGAATTACAAAAGTCATATCATATAAATAAACCAAAGATCAAAATTAAATATGCTAAAATATGAAATAAATTTTGTGGCATTCATTCAAATTTTTTATAAAAAAAAAACCACAAATTTTAAAATTAATTGACATTTGATTTTTTTTTTATGTCATAGATATAGTCAAATTTAACAATATACATGATAATGTCCGCTATTGAAAGTGTGTACATATTACGATTATTATATATCAGATATATTATTATTTATAAAAACTTTGAACATATTTATTAAAATGAATACTTATATATTCATGAACAAATTAAAAATCATGATCATAAGTTTTCTCATTATTCGGAACATGATATTCTCACATTTTTTTTAATTTTCTAATAGGGGTTGTTGTTTTCTGAAATATAAAATAATATAAAAAAACAAAATAAAAAAATAAAGGGTGATTATTCCAATGACATAATTTGTAGTTTTAAGCAATTATGTGATTAAATAAATAATTTTACAATAAATAGTAAAATGAATTTTGTTGAATAGTGTTTTTAGGTTTACTTTATATATATAATAATAAGATAGACTCAAAACAACACATGTAGGTTAAATAGATAGTATTTTTTCTGAACCTGAGAATACCTTGGTCTGCTATTTACAATCAGAATAGAACTGAAGACTGCAATGACAATGGATAGAACATGGAACCATAATTAATTGGTCCCTTGCATAAATTATATTTTTTTTCATCAGTTTTATTTTTCTTGGCTGCACTAGTGTCACATGGTTGACCCAAAAAGTCAAATCATCTGGCTGAGTTCTTGACGCTTTAAAGCTGGAAAAATCAGCTTCTCCAACTCCACTAAACTGGAAACCACATTGACATACTGTTATAACCATATCATGAAAACAACCTAGCTTCTTTTAAATCTTAAAATACAGAAAAGAATTAATAATACAAAGTTTTTTTTACTTACATCTCAAACTTCTGAAATGCTTCTTTCCGCTTGGCGGTATTCACATCGGTATCTTTTAGATTAATGTGAGAATTACCTGCGAAAGAAGAAGAAGGAGAACCCAAGGAAGCAGCTTCTGGGTTCGGGACAACAAGTTTAACCATCAAATGAAGTATAAGAAAATCAAAGACATTGAGTTTGAAAAGGAAATAGTAGACGAGAAAAACTCATTTAACATGATTAAAATTTGTGAGATAACAGAGCTTTCAACAAGCACAGGATTCAAACGATTATCGTAGGAACCAGGGTTGTTTACACTGCAACGTCTACATATCATAGAGCTTGTATATTCAGTTGTAAAGAAATCATAATCCAATCCCAAATGTCCTTTGAAAAACGAGAACCAGATCTCATTGTGAATATATAGCCCATACTTTCTAGAAATAACTAGGGCTAAGCTTCTATATTCTTTGTGTTCCGCTGCAAGAATTCGGAAACTCAAAGCGTCAGCAATTTTTAAATGGGTACTGGTACTTATAAAGAGGCTATAACCTGGCCTACTGGTACAAGACCGTACCGGGATCCCGGTTCTAAAATCAGTACCTGACCGGGAGTCCTGTTTATTTTGTTACCGGAACTCAGACTTTTGGTTGAGTCCCGGGATTTAAAAAAGAAAAAAACAAGATTTGACGGCCAAAAAAATAAAGCCGTTGGCCAATATATCCGTTGAAAGCCAATTGCTCTAAACCCCTTTTTTTTACCCCATTATTTTCCTATAAATATTTTCCCTATTTTATATTTATAAACCAACGACAATTCTCGATCTCTCAACTCTTGTATTTTTCATGCTTTCTCCATCTCAAAATCATCCCAAAACGAAGGGGTTGGAAGAGACTCTCGTGCACCAATTTGAAAAATATTGGTAGCACTTTCGATTCTAATTATATTCCTCTTACTTTCACAAGTGCTTTATACTCCGAAATTCCAAATATTCAAGCTGGGTATTACCCGCAACTTCCGCCACTCGACGCCGATATCGCTTTTAAAGCATTTCAATAATATGAACAACATAATCATGACTCACAAAATCCAAATGCAGACGAAACTCAAAATCCAAACGATAAAGAAGAGATACCGGAACCTCCACAATGGAGTCGGAGTTCAACTTTGGTTACTGTTCATCGATAACAAGAAAAGACGGAACAACGACGACAACAACCGCCGGCCGAGCAACCCCTGCAGGCCCAAATAGACCAAACAACTCACACGGAGGAAGCCTAGGTCCCAAGTAATCCTGGCTACAAGTCAACTCTCAATAAGCCAAAAAACGGGAGTCCCGTCCCGGTTGCCAAGTGGGACGGTATCGAGATGGGATGGGCGGAAATTTTAACTTCCGGTAAAGCCAGGTATGGATAATAAAAAAAAAAAAATTTAAATAAAGAAAAATAAGAGTATGAAATAATAAATATTAAGGTGTTAAGTTAAATATTTTTATCATAACGATTATAAATAAATAATCGAGAATGATTAAATTAAGATAACTATAAAATAAATCACTTACAAAAATTAATGAAGACGAAAATTAACATAAAAATGGGTCTTTAAAAAACTTCACCAACCCTTGAAAAAGTGCGACAGTGAGTAAAAAGGACACCCATTACATCGTTAATAATTTGAAAATTTATTCCGAACAAGGATCATAATAATCCTTTGCGGTATACACATAAGACTAAGCATTGATGTTTATATTAATTAACGTCAAAATCATCGAAAATATCGAACACCATGAATTTTGTGCATAATTTCGATGTTGAAGTCAATCATTTCCACATGTTAGTGTCTCTATCATCTCCGTATGCAAGCTACATCTTCAGTCGTCGATAATGCATTTCGCAACACTGAAAGTCGCCCCTTATGTCACGGTTGATATCGGGATAGTGAGTATGTGTTGTGCCATGGTAGTCAACACTGAAAACTTTTTTGCATTCTATCTCCACCACATCAATAGGTCTAAGCTTTCATCATCCGGTTTGACCCACTCGTTCCGGTCGTACTTTACTATCTTAGGATGAGAGTATGTGTCAACTGTGCCGACCCGGCTTCGTATTGTTGAGGAGATGAACTGTACGTAAAAGCATTGACGTACACATTCGTGAATTGATGTCTCCTTGAATATTGCGTCTCTGACTGGTTAGACTGCGTCTGAATTGCAGGAGGAGTTTGGCTTTATAAACCCTGAAAAAAACATAAAATGCTTCCACGATTTTTGAAAAAATCAAGTGCAAAATAATCTTGATCAACAAAAAAACGTTTAATATTCAGAATTTTTTTAAAATTTCCTACTTTACATCGACATTTATTCAAAAATCGTATAGTATAGGAACTTTCCCAACCTTCAAATATTTTATAAATTTAGCTTTCATTGCTTGAATACAATCTTGAAAAATAAGTTGTTCTCTATACTTATCTAAATGAACTGTAACTGTAATCATAGTATGCATAATAAGCAAAGAAATAAGAGTTTAAACGGCGACAAGATAACAAGTTTCTTTATAAAAAAAATGTCAAGAAATAGAACAAACGATTCAGCCATCCTAATATCATATTCGGAAATAAAATCTTCACTATGTTTATTGTTAATATAAAGTACAATAACATCTACACAACCCACGAATAAAAAATTATGTTTACATTAAAAATGTAGAGTTACACCTAATTTTATTATTTATACGTGAAGTGCGCTCTTGTAAGCCGTTGTGCATAAAACGTCTCCTAAGTTCGTCTACTCTAAAGTAGAACTATGTATCCAACTAATATAAGTCCTTATTTTGTTTATTGAATGATCATAACTATCTGCTCCGACTTGAATTATTAAGTTGATTATATGAGTAGCGCATCATTGGTGCAAAAAACAATAGTTAGTTTGAAGTTTTTCTTATAGATCCCTAATCATGGGATTGTTACTTGTGTCATTATTTAATGTTGCGAATATAATCCTACGTCATAAACCTCATTCCGCTATTACACTAAGCATTATCTTATCCCTAAAATGTTTTGATACGTGTGCGACCCTTCTATCCTCTTAAATACCATAATACATTTGTTTAAGTTTCAATCGTCATCTATGTTATGAACTACGTCATTCATGTAATTCATTTAATTTTAACAAGTCCAAATATCTTATGTTAAAGCGACACTACCTAACCTACCCGTTGATATTGTCGATTTTAGTTGTTTTTTTCATCTAAAATCTATTTTACTATATCGGCACTCAAAAATTCTTTAAACATTATTTGAACGTTTGAAATTAAATAAAGTAAAAATCTAACAAAACTTTGAAATTCTATGTGTTGAAAAGATCGTTCCGTTTAAACAAAGTATTCTACTAATCGTTTAAATTATAGGGTCGATGTGACTTACAACACTTAAAGAGGCTCCAGATTGCTTTCCCTTGCAGTGTTTGTCATGACTCCACAAAAACGACGTCACGACCTTTCGTTGTGAACGCTGAAGACTTTGCCACAAGCGTGACATTTTCTAACTTTTTCCCCGTCCGAAATCACTTGTTCAAACAACGTCCACACTTGGGACCTAGTCACCATCCGTGCGAGTTGTTGGGTTGTTGTGGCTTTTGAGTCCGTTGGGATTGCATGGTTGATATCTCTGGAGGTGAACTCCGACTTCGAGACTATCGTTGAGGTGCCGATATCTTTTCTTCTTCGACATCTTATATGTCGTTTGAATTTTGAATTTCGTCATGTTTTTCGACATTTGAATTTTGGGAGTCTTAAATATGTTGTTCATATTGTTGAAATGCTTCATAAGCGACATTGGCGTCGAGTTGCGGAATTTGCGAGTAATACCCGACTTGAGTATTTGGAATTTTGGAGTAGTGAGCATTTGTGAAAGTAGGAGGGATATAGTTAAGATCGAAAGTGCAATCGACAGCTTCGGGATATTGGGACAAGTGCAACCAATTTTATTCAGATTGATGCATGAATGGTTCTTAGAGCCTCCTCCCCTTCGATCCGTTCGGTTTTGGAACGGAGAAGAGATGAAAAATGTATGAGTATCTGAGAGTTGAGATATCGAGAGAGATTGAGAGTTATGGATTTAGAAATAGAAATTAGTGGAAGTATTTATAGGAAAATATAAGGGGTTAAAAAAATAAAGGTTAAGAGCCATTGCCTCCCAACATTGTCCAACGGCTCTATGTTTTTAACCGTCCGATCTTGCATCCGACAACAATAGTTTTTTTTAAATCCCAGGACCTAATTGGGAGTCTTGTCCCCGGTAACAAAATAAACGACACTACCGGTCCGGTCCCGATAACAAAATAAACGGGACTCTCGGTCCGGTACCTTTTGGAACCGGCAGTTCCAGTACCGTTTTGTTGTCTACCGGAAGAGAACTTCCGGTACCGTCCCGTTCCGATAGGCTAAATTTCGACCCAAGTGTTGACGTGGTTTTAACAGGTGATTTCGAATGGGAAAAGCTGGAAAATGTCACGCTTGTAGCAAAGTCTTCAACGCTCACAACGACTGAGTTGGGACGTCGCTTTTGTGGAGTCATCACAAACACTGCAGGGATAGAGTCTCTTCAAGTGCTGTAAGTCATATCGACCCTCTAATTTTAAGAAATCAATTAGTAAAATATTTTGTTTCAATCTTTTCAACACATAAAATCTCAAGGTTTTATTAGATTTTTAACTTATTTAATTTTAAACGTTCACATAATGTCTAAAAAACTTAGAGAACCGATATACTAAAATGATTTTTAGTTGAAAAAGAGCAACTAAAATCGACAATATCAACTGAAGTATAGTGCCGTTTTAACCTCAGATATTTGAACTGGTCAAGCTAAAATGGATTATATGAATGTCGTAGTTCATAACATAGATGACGATTGTAACCTAAACAAACGTATTATAACATTCAAGATGATAGAAAGGTCGCACACTACTCAAAACATTTTAGAGATAATGTTTAGTGTAGTTGCGGAATGAGATTATCACGTAAAGTTATATCTGTAACATTAAATAATGCCACAAATAACAATGTCATGGTTAGAGATTTAAGAGAACAACTTCAAACTAACGGTTGTCTTTTGCATCAACGATTCGCTACTCATATAATCAACCTAATAGTTCAAGCCAGAGCAGCTAATTATGATCCTTCAATAAACAAAATTAGGAATGACATTAGTTGGATAAATAGCTCAACAAGTAGAATAGACAAACTTAAGAGGCGATTTAGGCACAACGGTCTACAAGAACACACTTCGCATCTAGATAACAAAATTAAGTGAAACTCGACATTTTTAATGTTAAAAAACTTTTTATTTGTAGGTTATGTATATGTTATTGTAGCTTATATTAGCAATGAACATTGTAAGAATTCTATTTCCGAATATAATATTAAGATGGTTGAATCGGTTGTTTCCTTTCTTACCATTTTTATAAAAAACTTGTTATTTTTCCGTTGTTTACACTCCTACTCTTTTCTTTATTTTGCATACTACGACTGCAATTGCAGTTCATTTAGACAAGTATAGGGAACAACCTATTTTTTTAATATTGTATTCAAGTAATGGAAGCTAAATTTTTTGAAATATTAGGGGGATGAAAAGGTTCCTTAACTATAAATTTTTGGAATCATTCTAGATTGCCGATGTAATGTAGGAGGTTTAAAAAAATTATCAAGTACATTAGACGTTTTTTGTCATTCAAGTTACTTTGCACTTGATTTTTCCATTATCGTGAAAGCGTTTTATGTTCTTTTCAAGGTCTATGAAGTCAAGTTATTCCCGCAATATCGAACGCAGACTAGTCAGTCTTAGACGCAATATCCAAGGAGAGATCAATTCACGAGTGTGTTTGTCAACGCTCCTACGTATACTCCACCTCCTGAATAACATGAGGCCGGATCAAGTCAGCCAAGCGCAATCGATACACACTCTCATCTTGAGATAATAGAGTACGACCGGAACGAGTGTGTAAAATCGGATGATGAAGGTGTGGTGGAAACAAAATGTACGGAGGTTTCTGGTGTTGACTACCATGGCACAAGACATACCATCCCGGTTTGGACAGTGTCGCGATTTTAAGCAGCACGAGACGCACCATCAATGACAGAAAATGTAGCTTGCGTCCGGAGATGACAGAGATACTAACATTGGGAAAAGATTTGCTTCAACATTGAAATCGAGCACAAGAAACATTAATGATGTTCAATATTTTCGACGATTTTGACGTTAATTTTTTTAATATAAACATCAATGCTTAGTCTTATAAGTATACCACAAAGAATATCTCGGCCCTTGTCTTGGATAAATTTTCAAATTACTAACGATGTAAAGGGTGCTCTTTTTCCTCACAGTCGCACCTTTTTAAGAATCGGTGAGATTTTTTAATAGGCACATGTTTAAGTTAACTTACGTCTTCATTAATTTTTTATGTGATTTACTTTAAAGTTCTTTTAATTTAATCATTCTCGATTATTTATTTATAATCCTTTAATAAAAACCTTTCAATTAACACATTAACATTTATATTTCATACCCCTCTTATTTTCTTTTAATTAATTTTTTTCTTTTTTTTACCCATACGAGCCTTACTGGAAGTTAAAACTCCCACCCATCCCGTCCCGTTCGAAACGCACTTGGCAACCAGGACAGAACTCCCGTTTTTTAGCTTTCCGGGAGTTGCTCGGTACCGGTAGTGCGAGGCACAAGGGCTCCCGGTAAGCAAGGTTTACAATGACTGACCACGCTTTAGATTACCAAAGCCCTCTTAAAACTCTTATGGTTTTATCAAAGAACATTTCGCATTAGTTTGAAAAAATCCCTAAGAGATCAAAGTGCAAAACTAGTTACCTATACTCGTGGTTGGGGCTGGCAAAGCGAGATGTTTTATCGATGCATCCTTGTTGACCTTCAGAGCCACTGCCTTCTCAGGCCGAAGAAATCCCTGATCAAAATCTCAACATGAATCAACTTTTCATTTACATTATATAAATAAAAACATTGGTGATTAATCAGCTTAAGCTTCACGAATTTTGATATAGCAAACGTTGTTGTTAATAATTAATAAATAGTCTAACTGTTTAAATGACATATAATTCTTCAATATTTGTTACTTGTAAATAACTTTTTAAATAACCTGTAAATGACTGCTTACATGGACTATTTTCGACATTTGGTGAATGTAAATAAATCGAGCCGGCTATTTACTCATTATTTACAACGTGAGCTATTTTCAAATTTTATATACTTTATGCGGCTAGTATCTACGATTACCCTTATATAAATCTACCCAAGAACCAAATGAAAACAAGCAAATAAAAAATGGCCTCTCTGACCTTTTTCCTTTCCTTTCTCTTGAGAATCTTCATGTGACACTTCTTGATGTAGTGCATCAAGTGATACCGAGAGTGTCTTGAGCACAACTCCTCTTGGACGTTCGGATTCTCTGTAAGCCAGTCAGAGATATCTTTGGATTTGACCACTTCGTCTTTTTCGAGATCCTCGAGCCACGAATAAACCGGTCTCCACTGGTTTGTGCGTTGAAATCGAGCCTGTGGAGTATCGACTAAGCTCAGCTCTTTTCCTTCTTCCTCTGGTCCCTGCTTAAGAAAACCATGACACAAAATTAATTCATTGCTTGGGTAATAGACTCTGAAGAACATACACACATAAAAAGCCAAGCAAAGGATATGCTTTGTTTGCTGTAGATATCGGAAGAAAAACCAAAAGCACATAGCTCAGTGATTCTCACAGGAAAAAAAAAAAGCATAGATTATATTCGAAAATTGTATAAATTGGGTGATAACCTACATTCTGCTCCAATATTTGAATTAATATTATTACAGGTTGCAACAAAAAGACTGTGCAGAGGAGGCATAGATAAATTCTAGGTTTTTAAGATTCATGAGATGAACATATAATAGCTATCACAAACGAAAATCCATATGCTTTGAAACTAAATTGAAGACCTGATCGCGGAGTCTCATGTTCTGAATGGAAATAAGCCTGAGCGAGAGATCGGAGCGAGGCATGGACTGTATTCCAAGGGGGAGAGAATCGTGGTTTGAGTCTATCCAGGCTTCGACTTCCGCCATGGAAACGGCTTTGGCTTCGGGAAACGAGCAGAGCCAAGCTCGAGCCATGGTCTCCCAATCAAAAGAGAGTTCATCGTTGTCGTCGGAGACTCTCTGCTCTTCTTCTAGGGTTTCTTCAGCAACTTCTGTCGACATTTTTGATATATTACGAGGAGGTGAAGAAGACGTCTAAGAAACAGCGAAGTGAGCGGTTAATTTAAACGAAAACAAGACAACATCGTTAACTAGACTTTCTCTCCGGAGAATTTCGGATTGAATTTTTTATTATAAAATATATGTCTTAAAAGATAAAAATTATATTAATAATATTTTAATAATAATAATATGTTGCGGTCGATTGCGTTTTTTTTTTGCACAAATATTTATTAAGTTTTTTTTTTTATTTTTTGGCACAAATATTTCGTAATAAAACTTTATCACACATATAAATAAAATATTACTCCACTATCGCATATATTTTCCGAAATTCTCCTTCTCTCCCCTTAATATATATACATTATATATATATATATGTATATATCATGCATCAAAAATTAATAACTCAAATAATCCTCAAAAGTATCAATTTTAATTATCGAATTTAAAAATTCATATTCTCAAAAGAATTCGACAACAAAAGGCTCAAAAGTCTTTCATATTCTCTCTAATGTTGTCTTGTAATTAATGTTTTTATAATGGGTTATTGTATAGAGTAGGTTTATATACGTTTATTATTTTAGATATGTCTAACGTTTCGTAAAATTTGTGTATATAGTTTTAATGCTAACGTTTCATGTCAATTTACGTTGTTATTTTACAGCGTAAATTGAGTTTTACAGCATAAATTGACATGACACATAAGCACTAGGGTCATTTACACGAGTTTTACGTTGGACATATCCAAAATGAGTTAGTAAATTAGGGCTATTTCGCAGAAACTTTGTTTTATAATCGATATCGATGTCAAAAAAATTGTTTTTCAGATAGACCAATATATATTTTATAAAAAGAAGTTATACCGACTATTTATGATATCAAACAAAATTTTGATGGTATACCGGATAATGACATATATATTAACAAAAATTATATAACACTTAAATTTTTAAACAATCAAAATATATATATAACTCTCCCTATTCAAGTAATATAAATACAAAAGAAATATCAAAGTGTTCGAGACAAACAATAAATTTAAACATAATTTTAGAATGCAAAAATGAAACACCACATAAATTTCGCTTTAGTTGTAAGTTGAGTGACGGGGTGGTTGAAACGTACACGAGTTCACCATCTGACCTTGACAAAATTATTGGTCACAACATGTATGACGAATAATACTCCTCGTAATTCATGATATTCGTTTCGTAGTTGTATTAATCTACACCAATGAAAATGTTGAGTATAAAACAGTTTTGCGTACTTCTTTGTTAACTCTCATGTTATCATCGATAGTAGACTTGGGTGATCGACATTCAATCAAATCAAAAGACATTTGATCAATATTAATGGTCGAATATGCAAAAGACATGAGAGCTGCATATGTCGGGAGAGCATCCTAAAACATCACTCGGTAATCGACGGTTACTCGGATCTATCGCCGATAATTGATAAGGATTATGCAGCTTAACTCGATTTTGGCTAGAGATGCGGAGGCCGAGCTTGAAATTGCTGGCATGGTATAACTCTTGCTCTTCGTTTCTTGGTTCGGGAAGATAAGAAGATGGCGTTTTTTTTTAAATGGCGATAATCAACTTTTTATAACATAGCAAAATATCCTTGTGGTATTTTGACGATATTTTGTTTCACTATTATAAACGATAATAAAAATGCGGTATGTTAACGATAACCGTCAATATTTTAAACATTGCTCATAGCTCATATATCTAGTTTGATTTTGCTTTATAAGATTTTCCAAAATTGCTTTTGAATTTTTTTTCTAAGTTGTTTTTACCAAACATAGAAAATATCTAAACTTTTATAAAAAGCTAAAATTTAACTTAATAACCGTTACCAAACTACGCCAATAACAGATTTCTCAACTTAATAGTTCCTTAGCTCAATCAAATATCCCCGAATATTAAAGGTGAATGAAATGGAATAGATTCTTAAGAAACTTATATTTTGTTTGGTTCATTTTATTTGCTAGAATCAACTTGGTTACATTCGTATTGTGGGGAGAATGGACCATTATTTTATGTAACCATTAACTCTTTCCTTTTAACTATATTTTCATTACATAAAATATTTTAAGATCATTTTTATAAAAAAAATTGCAAATTACGCTTGAATTTTTTTATTCACATGAAGTAGATAGTGCCACACAAACACAGCGTAGATGGTTGGGAATTGGGATGAACGATGAATAGTCGTTTACATTTCGATAATTATTCTTCCAAAATAATTCGTTTTTTTTTAACTTCATTTTAAACAAGAATCAAGCATCCGGAACTTTCAACATCACCATTAATTTCTTCGGCCATCCATTTTACGTCCTACAAACAAGCAACTTTCTTCAAACCTTTATTGGTCCTCTCATAATGATGATCTTATGTAATATTTGGTATTTTTGCCATAAATTACAATTCAGATTTATAAAATCGAAAACATTGGGTAATTATGCGTCTATGAATCCTAAACTAGATAGTTATACATAAAGAGTTTCACTTGTGTCAAAATTTGCTAGGGTAATCAAACTCTTACCTAGTCTTTTGGGATTTAGACAATTTCTTCTTTCTTTTCTTCATAGCCTTGGGCACTTTATTCTTCCTAGATTCTCTCTTCTCTTCTTTCACCTTCTTCTTGTTCTCCTTCCTAGCCGCTTTCTTATCCGCCGGATCCTCGGTCTCCGACGAGAAATTTCCATCAGAATCTCCTTCGTTCTCGTCTTCACTCGAGTCCGATTCAACCTCGCCAGATGGATCAACTAGAGAATCTTCGCCCTTGTTTCCCTCGGCTTCGTGTTCATTATTATCCGGCGGGGATACTTTAGCTTCGGAAAGAGTATGAGATAATCCCGTGATGGTCTTGTAATACATATCGCTCGTGTCTTGACCACTGGTTAGCCTCATAACATCGGCCTCGACATTCTTTACTCGATCCAATGTCTTTGGAATGTACGACTAAGAAAGAACAGGAAGAAAATATTTATTGCTTTCATGAGTCGCATCGTAAAAAGATTTAAAAAATTGCTCAAAATGCCACATTTTTCCCATTTTAAAAAATAGTTGAGAAAACCATTTACACTTGTAAACAATAGACGTCTATTGTAGAAATATATTGTAATGGTCTATTGTCTACAAGGGTAAATAGTATTTTCATACCATTTTTAAGTGATAAGATGGGAAGAAAAAAGTAACTTTTAAGGAAAATGAAAAAAATTAGTGCTGAAAGTGACATCTAGGGCAATTTCTCAAAAGATTATTCATTCAACTTAGAAACTTGCGTGATAATATACCTGGACGAAGACAGCGTCCGCAATTTCATCTTCTGCTGAAATCTCTCTTAACATAATTCTCTGCTGCACCTGAAAAAACGTAGTAATAGTAGGCAAGCTAAAGCTTTGTGTGTTTTTTGTTTTTTAGATGACTCGACTGTGTAAGCAAGCAAGTTTACCTCTTCAAGATGTTTATCAACATCTATGTCTACTTGGACAATAAAATCAAATAGCTCTCGAATGTTCATGACAGCTACACCGTTTTTCTTGAAAAAATCCTGCAAATCAACCAATATAATTATGTCAACTTTCATGTTTTTTGAAATTAGATATAAGAAGATATAAGCCCGTCTATTAGATATAACTTACGGAGACGTGAACACAATCTTCACGCAGGAAATCAACAGCGTGAGGGTGGTCGAGATCAACCGATTGAGAAACATCAATAATATATAGGTCACCCTGAAGAACATGAGGGAAAATAGTTGGTAAGAAGAATTCATGAATGATTACCAGTGACTCAAAAGACAAAAAAAATGGAATCAGCTTACACACCTCGTAATAAAGTATGTTGTACTCGCTAAGGTCACCATGTACTAATTTGCAGCCCTGATATAAGTTCCTCATGGAAATAATCATCTGCAAATTGAAGAACATAAATATTCTTGAGAAAAATTAATGAAAGAGGATTGCATGAAAAAACCTCGCAAGCATCTTAAATTTTGTCCATCTATTTACAGCCTGATCACACTACTTTTCTTTGGCTTTTAACAAAATAAGCTGAAGGGATTTGTAACGCACTTCCATATAACATTCACGCAGTTTGTCTCGTGATAAACCAGCATCCTTGAGACGAGGAGCGGCCCAGCCCATCTTTCCTGCAAAAAGTATGGAGAAACACAAAAATGAAAAGCAGATCAATATAGATAATCAATTCCCAAAGCTTTACGACTCAGCTACTTCAATACAAAAAATAGGAAAGAAATTATATCAAACTTCCTGATTAAACATTATTCAACTTATCAAGGTCCCAGGTACCAATGAATTCCATCACAAGGACATGATTTCTCAAAAGAATTGGAGTTGGGCAGCGTATTCCAGCAGCCTTTAACCTGCAAATTCAAATGCAACATCAT
Organism: Urtica urens; assembly: GCA_958296335.1. NCBI lineage: Eukaryota > Viridiplantae > Streptophyta > Magnoliopsida > Rosales > Urticaceae > Urtica > Urtica urens. Next base: position 9,961,930 of record OY282531.1, read on the forward strand.
GTTATAATCATTTATTTATGGAAAGGGAAAGAAAAAAAAAGTTTCTTTACATACCAAACACTACCTGATTAAATTTCTCATCTCTTTCTCAGCCCAAGTCTTGACCATTTTTCTGGGATTGTGTTTGCAATATCCGTGTCTGAATCTATAGTCACCTTGCACGTAGCGGTCTCGATCCCTGAAAACAAAACAAAACAGAGGAAACAAAAAAAATCAATACAATGAACTATTTCTAGTAAGACACCTATTAAGGTAGACCAACAATTCATTTATGAATCTGTTAATGGGACTGAATTATCGGATAAGAGGAAGCTAAATCAAAGTTCACGAACTTACTTAAACACTAATACTGATGTTTTGTACACTTTAATTGCCAATTCCTGGCCATCGGTCTTTGTAGCGTGATACACATTTGCCTACAAACACGGAAAGATATAATCAAGTCTCTCAGTTTACCATTAACGATCATAATCCAAGAAAAAATAATTGTCAGACCAATGAACATCAAATACAAGTTACAGAGAACTCTTACTTCTTTTCCGGTTGAAATACATCCATTAACATCATCGAATATGCCACGATTCAGCATTTTAAATAAAATCATCCGAGTTCTTGGGTCAATAGCCTGACAAGATGAAATTAAGAACATAAGTTTACCTATTTTGGGATGTTCCTCACATATAATCATCTGAACCTCAATAGTGAGAAGAACAAACTTAAAATGCATAAAAAGACGACGAATTTGGTCTACTTGCGTATAGTAATGGAAGTGCAAATACAAACCTGTTCCACAGTCGCACGGTCAGCTTTCTCGTGGACTCTAGTTTTTCCAGTCGCCATGTTTTTAACATTCTCTCGAATCGCCGTCGTCACCGAGTTCGACATTCCAACATCTAACCTTCCTTCCCACTCCTAACGATCCAACATTTCGCGTACACTCCGTCAAATCACACACATTTAATCAAAATTAGAACTTGATACCAGGTATACGCAATTCGTACCTCGAGAGGCGAAGCTCGGAGGTGATGAGAGAACTTCTGGTTGCGATTGGTGCGAGGCTGAAGGGCCGAAGAATTGGCGCGAGAGTGAATACCTCCGTGAGCGTTCGGGCGCCTGGAATTTGGCGCGAAACCGCCTCTCTCGAAGCTCTCGTCATCGTCCTTCGAGTCCAACCAGTCCAACGCTTCGCCGATTTCCGAGTCGGACGACCAGGAATCGTCATCTTCTTCTTCCACTTCAATTTTTTCTTCCGTTTCTTTTAACGGTACCTGCTCCACAGAGTTCTCTGGTTTTTCTTCCGCCATTGATGATTGATCGATGGTTCTCGCGTTACTTGCAAGTGATGAAGACATGGCAAGATTGAGGGTTTTAGGGTTTTTATATACTTTGGGCCATAATATAGTAAAAACCCAATTTAAGGTTTATGATAAAAAGGGCAAAGAAACTTGTTGAAGTTATTGCCTTTTGTAACTCCTATTTGTTTTAAATGTTTGTAGATAACTTTATTTTAATTACGGCTTTCTGTTTAATTTAACTTCAGCAAAATTCTTACATTTCTACACATATACTAATTAAAAAATAATATAAACTAAAGCAACCAATATTTTGGAAACTTTTACTTTTCGTTAAGTTTGGAAATTATTAATTATGAAAATTTACTTGGGTAGAAGTATTTGAATGCAAAAATAAGTATTTTTACAGGTATAATACAGATATAAGTTTTTTAAAATAAACCTTTTTAAAAAATATTTGTGTATATTTTATGTTGATACGGGAAGTTATGTAGGTGTCATTTTATCCGCTTAAAAGTTTATAAACAAAACTAAAAAAAACATATTAAGTAAATTTTTTATAGAAAAAAATAATAATACGTTTATCTTTTCTCTTTATTCGTTCTTATTATTTCATCATTACCCTTTCTGCCAAACGTATAAAATTGATGTCAATGGCGTGTGTATATTTAATGAGCTCGTGAGTTGCAAATACTAGTAGCCAGAAACGGCTTGATTTTATTTAGTAAATGAGCTTAAATTTGCACCTACTGGAATTGTACAGTATATAATCCATAAGAATTGAAGTGGTAGCTAAAATATCTTAGTGATATTATACATGAAGTCCAATTAGAAAGTTGTACAATTCCAAAAGAGTTGAATCATGCGTGACATTACATTGTACATTGAAATACAAATAAGTTAAAAGTAACAACAATTTCAAAAGGACACTTTAAAAGGAAATTTAAACGGGGTCCATAGAAGAGGAAATTTCGAGGAAATTACACACAGGCAAAATTTCTTTGTGATCTCTGAACCAGCCAAAAAAATAGTTTTTTAAAATAAATTTTAAAAAGGCCAAAACTATAGTTGAATACTTAATACTTATCTAAAACAAGCTATGAATTACGTTCCGGAAAGAAAAACTTGAAAATACATAACTTTTATTTTCTTTTTCTTTTTCGGTAATGAAAACACCAAGACACTGTTTTGTATTAAATATAGTTTTAACAGTATTCATTCGTCAAGTTAAACTAAATGTTTGAATTTAATATTGATTTTGGATTTTCGTGCTCCAGAGTTTGACCTCAATATAGTCGGTGTCTATGTATACGAATAGGTTCCCAAAGCAAAGAAAATCAGTTCAACTCAGTTAAAATTTTAATTGCTCTCGTGAAAATTTAGACAATACGTGTTTCTTGAAACGACAAGTATCCTCCCAAATAAGTATGTGTCATTAGTAAAATTAAAGCTCGTCATCACTTTGTATATGTATTTAATACATGATTATGAAAGCTCCTACAAGCACAGATTTCGTCACTCAGATTTTCAAAACTGATTGTGTGATATAAAATCAGCTCATTTGTAAATTTATATATTGAGTTCGTATTAAACCAATATCCGAAATTCATTTCGACCAAGCCCATCCGTCGAAATCAAACCAACTAGTCAAAACCACCAACCTCGAACTTGATGAAGTCTTCAGTAGATGAAGTGCACGTCGCCGCACAGATCGGATCTGAGACGAATTCAACCCTTCATCTCCAACGGCGACGTGCGATGTGGCAATTTCATCGACAATGTCGGCAGCACGTGTTGCAAACTGATTATTTTGTCTTTAGTCTAAATATAAAGTAAATTAGTTCGTGTAGATCATTATCTTTTATTATCGTCAATTCTTATTGTTCTATTATCTTTTATTTTGTCTTTGTATTGCTGCGAATATTAATACAACTCATAGTCGGACTGATTTCCATTCATTTCTATAAATATTCGATATTATAGTACGAAGTCATATTGAGATTCACTGTCACGAACCGCAAGCCATAGCTCACACGCGAACCGCGAAATCCTCACATCTCTCAATCCAAAATAATCAAACATATACATCATTTGTATAAATATAGCGGAAGTAAAAAGTTGATCGTAAATAGCTACAAGACATAGATAATAATTGACTAAATTTTTTGGGAAATTGTTTTATTTTATAGATCAGTTTTATAGCGACTATATACGAAATAAAACATACTCGTTATTTTACACATATTATCATATAACTCATATACACATCTAGGAACATCAAGAGTAACAAAAACAAAAGTTTACTAGTTCCATAACAAAACACCAATTTCCCATTAAAACAAAAACTCTCATGGCCACAGGTCGAGCGACGCACATCTGGACTGGTTATCTTCGTTCTACCCATATAAAGCCTTTTTTTTCCTACATTACCAAAGGTCATAAACTATGAGTCGAAAGACTCAGCAAGTGTGAGTCTACCTAGTAATATAAACGGCTAGATGAAATGTGACGTGCACATAACACGTAATAATGTATGCATGAGAGTCATATAATTTCTATCGTATGAAATGCAAGTACGGTCGTTTTCTAAATGCAATATTGTTATTCCGATCATTAGGTCATCAAACAACTCACTGCAATAACCCTCAAAATAACAAGCAACCAACCCTCAGACCAGAGTAATTTAGTCATGAAGGTGACTCCAATATTTAAATTCGTCTAGGATCTTCATACATAGGGGCTCTCAGGAGCACCATGAAAGCTCAGAGGTGCCAAGCACACCCGCTACTTACAAATTCTAATACCATGCACCCGTCAGGATTCCCTGACAAAAATACAAGTCTTCAGACTTGCTGGTACCACCGACGTCGATTGTTTTTAAGTGTTTGATACTCAATGAAGTTGGAGTAAAATCCTAACTACCACAGATGAGCATCGTTTCAAGTGCAAACTTGAATCATTATTGTTAAATATGCTTGCTATGGTATTTTAAAAGAGGACTCAAGGTGTGAACGTTACAGCCTCTAGAACAGATAACTCAGTTGGGAATCTGAGGTATGTCAGTCCCTGCTTTTCCCGTAACCCCGTTAATCGGATGAATCTTAAATTAGTAAGTTAATGGAAGACTAACTACTCATATAGACAAAGGTTTGGGTTGTTAGAAGTTACTTTTGAACTCATCGGATAAAACCCGAAGCTACATTTTCATGAAAGGTGGCCGAAGCCTTTATCTTGATTAGTGTATCAAATTTATGGGCTTCCAACTACTCTTGACTATTAACACAATAAAATGCACATAAACATGTGATTCCCTTGGTAAGTAGTTGACTTAATTCCCAGTTACTTGGATTCCTAATCCGCTAGCTCCGTTCGTCTCTAACGCCTAATTATTACAGCGACAACTGAAAATATCTGAGAATAAAATGGAGCATTGGATGACATTAGTTCTGAACTCAGCAGAACACCAAACCCCTATACTCATCACGAACAGACAAAGCATAACAAAGTGCATGGAATTCATATCCATCGCACGCAAACAATGTTCTCATTCAAGAGAAACAACACAATAAGGACACAAATACCAAGCAAAACAACGGTCAGGAGAGGCGACCAAATTGTGAGCAAAGATGCTACACGTGAAACATAAGATAAAAGATCTTCTATTCTCCTTAAAGTACTCACTAACCAAACCCGATATTAAGTACCCAAGAGTAAAAAGAACTTGTTTCTTTTCACCATGAGCCATAGAAACTTAAACAACTAAAACTAGATATGTAGAGAAAGTCTTACGCCTAAGATTCTTCGAATTAAAAATAACTCAATGTTGAATTACAAGCGTAATTAGTAACTCGTGGTATAAAACAAATAGATATAAACTTGAAAATGCTACTAATCGTAATTAAGAAAGTAAATTATTATAAGTAAAATAATTACTTTAAAACAACAATTAATAAACTTAGTTTGAATAATAATTAGAAAATTAATCATAATTAATAAGTACGTAATATGAACCTTTATTTTTAAACCACTTTCTCAACTATTTTCCATAACTTAGACGTCATAATAACATTGATAATAACAATATAGTTTGGCTATAAGGTATAATGAAAATAAGTAAACCTTAATATAAATTTTAAAGTTATGAATTTATTTGAAAACTATTATGATACACAAACGTTTCGGATTCAACACACACACTGCCGAAAACCGTCGCTCTCGATTTATGTCGAACCACTCGAAAGGAATCCCCAAACAACTCGCTAACTCGGGTGGTTAGTTTAATAAGCTTACATAATTATTTACAATTAATATTACATAATATAGTTAACTTTAGCTAACGACCTAGCCTCGAGAACTCGCTGCTTCAAGTCTACGTTACGCCGCCAAGTCTCCACCCCTGCTCTTTGTATCAACATGCCAAGGCCTTGCAGCCCTCGCCGCGCGGTAACTGCGTACCCTCGCAACCTTCGAACACTTTGCCAAGTCGCCGCACTCGCTGTCGGAATCAGGCAGCGCCTCCCCGCCTCGTCGCTGAATCCAAACAGCCCTTTCTGCTTGCCCGCGACTCACAGGAATCATCGTCGCTCCCTCATTGTACCTACGATACGAGCTATAAAAAACGAACCTATTCTAAATTATTCGCACCCTATCGACTCTCCGACTCACCTAAAAACTCATTCATCCAAACTAATCCTAAACACAATAAAATCACATCACAAAATCATTCAAAATATCTCAATATCAAGTTACAATCTGAAATCCGAAACTCTAAAACCAACATAAAACCTGAATTAGTAAACAGGAATTTCATACTCGAACACCAGTCAAACAATTGAACATAACGTCCTCTACAGAACTCACAATGAATTGATTCCAATTGCAAAAAAAAGCTAACTTCCACATATTTCTATTGGTATATTACAAGCTCAATTTGGAGTAAGATTGCTATCTCAAAAACATCTTGCAAAACAGACACACAGATTCGAACTTTCACAGTTTCACTGCTCAGAACCAAAACTTAGAAAAATCATATCTCCCTCAATTCTTAATCAAATTAGACAATCTTAGACTTTTTAGAAACCTTAGAATGTCTATTATCCAGGAAAAGAAATAAGAATAAATAATCTTATTTGAAACCAAGCAAACCACGTCCATTTTTCCTGATTTTAACCCCAAACGTTTAAGTAACAATTCACAGTTCAAACATCAATTCAAATCATACTAACTCAGCCTTAAACAAACAATCACAAATTTAAAAAATACATAATCCACGAAAAATAGCTACAAACATCAAAAGCCCTAATTTTTCAAACCTAATTCGGATAGAAAATTGTGCAAACGACCTAAATCTCTTACCTACGTTCGATCTTCAACCTCTTCCTCTCTCTCTTGGATTTGTCGCTCTCTCTCTCTCTCTCTCTCTCTCTCTCTCTCTCTCTCTCTCTCTATCTATCAAAGAACTGCGTCTCTCTCTCGTGCGTTCTTTTTGTTGGTTTGTTTTGGGTGTTTGATGTTCGCTCAAGAAAAAAGTGCGTGTAATATAATAGAAGAGTCTAGAAGAGTTTTTATGAGATAATGATGAATATAATTGCTACAAACTATTTCTCATCAATTTCCTTACAAATAACTCACCTTCTATTGTTAATCGGTCTATTTATTATTCACGACAAAATATTTAGTCCATAATAGAATGGAAACAATTTAGAAAATAAACCGAAATAAATCTTCGTTGATTCTAATTTATTTGAAATATATTTAAGGTGTTTCGTAAATTACTTTCACTCTCAATATTCTTCTTAGTACACGAGAACTCACAGAAAATTTGATTCGGGGAAGTAAATTTATTTGAATCCAACTCGAGATCCTCAATTCATTCCGAAATACTTAATTCACCTTAGATACTCATTTTTTTTAAATCTAGGACTAATTCAAAGTCTCGTTAAATTTTAGTTTGCAACAAACACTTGATTTAAAAAAAAACTCTCTTATTGACTCTAATATTCATAAGGCGAGTTGCACTAAAAAGTTTTACTTTACATCCATATTATAAAATGAAAATCGTACAAAATATATATTATTTTGTTTCGTGATTAGTAAGAACAAAATTCTACATCAACAATTTGGTGTCGTCTGTGTGAATCTAATTAATAAGAAATACCTCGACTCATAATATCTTTTTTGATAACATGTCTTTCCATCAATCTCTTAGCGAAGATACAAAGGAAATCCCTCCGAGGATCATGGCAATCATGTATATAATAAACAAGAAATTTGAGCAACGGGACGAATCGAACCGGACTATCGCAGCTCGGCTTGATAGTCTAATGTCGACTTTGCCACACACCTCTAATCCTCGAACCGAAAATGGCGAAATGACTCAAAGTAATTCAGTTCGCACTGCGGCTGCTACCACGTACAAGACTCAAATTCTTCCTCTCGGTACTCATTTGGACTTCTCCAGAATCCAAATGGGGCCTAAGGAAACATTATTGAACTACCTATTTCCCCACTGGAGAAGTTCCCTTGGGAATTATTCAAACTGATCCAAACATGATCACTTTGAATGAAAGCCGAGGTTCACCAATCCAAGGAGGACGAGAATGAAGTCAGACCTCGTCTGCCCCAATCAATTTTTTTGCTCTAGTGCACATGGAAAATCAACTGCCACGAGAAGGTAGTCCATCTAAATTGACAATGGAGTTCAAGGTAGTCCATCTAAAGTTCCATAACGCAACGGACTCGGCCTCCATGATCAATTGCCTTGTGGCGACACAGGTCGAACTCCCTTCGCCAAAAATAATAACCAATATTTTCGTTGAAGACGTAGAAATGTTTTGACTGTCGAGGTACAATGGTGATTCAGCCCTGACTGCGCTAAAAACAGACTATGACACAGTTAAAGACTTCAATTAGAAATGACTAATTTCAACAGATCCACCCACGATCAAAGATGCCATACACCGAGTTGCGAACTTTGCCAGAGCACAAAAAAGAGATCTGTTTGTTGTCCAAAAAATACACCACGAAGAAGGTCCAGTCCGCCCAAGCTAACACTTAGATGAGGTTGGGATGTTGGGATTTATGCCCATAAAGGAGATATAAGACATTAAATATATTTTATATTCGTTTTTGCTGAAAGTTAAATAAAATTAAATATTCATTATTATTTAAGATTGTATTTATGTATGTATGTCTATGCCCTGAAACTGTCATCAACGAAAGAAGTGCTAAGTACAGACTTGACAAGATACCTTCTTATGAATAGTTTAAATAAAAGTTTGCAATCTGAATATCGATTGGGCAACCGCATCTGAGTAATGATTGTTTGAATATATTTAATGATATCTTATCTTGTGATATAGAGAGTTGTAACTATGTAATTTATTCTTCATATCTTGATGAAGATATTGACAAGACCTGTGATAATTTAAAGTTCAAGATAAAACCGTTTAATCACACGAAACTTTAAAATCACATATGAGGGGTATTTTAGTAATTACCTAAATCTAGAAGTGTATACATAACTTCTTGTGCCAATTTTTGAAATTTTATTAAGAATGTTAAGGCATTAGTATCACACCATACTTTGTTATTAGGGTGTGAGCGAATAAACCGGGCCTGGTATTCAACGAATAAAACATGTGAAATGTTGAGACATCTCACTTTATGTTTTTTCTCGTTCACAAATAAAAAGGAGTTGGTGAAATAATAACTTAGGGGTAAAAATGGTAATTGTACATTTCTCTGAGTTAATGATACACATATAGAGTAATATCTTAAAATACACCGTGTACCGTGTGTAGAATGGTTTTATCACATCAAACGGAAACATTAACGCATATGAACTTAGAGAGTTTCAATATTAGTCCTTTAGGTGAATTGACTAATATTAAGAATTGAAAGTCGAAAAAAGTTTGTTAACTTTTGTGTCCGGACTTTATTCTAAAGTTTCGTTCATGCGCGTCCATAAGGTCTCAACGATACACTCTCGGACAAGATTTAGTGAGCAAGCATAATTGATTTTCTCATTGAATGTAAATTGTGATTTACAATATGAAAATTACTTTCTTCGTAATTAAATAAATAATTGGTTATTTATTATTAAATTTATTTAATGAATTATATTGTGTAATTATATTGATAATAATACAATTTAAGGATTCAAATAAATAAAAGATGAAAATAAATATTTTATCGTTTCATACTGGTTTGTATAATATGAACATAATTAATGACATATCACTAAATTAATGAGATGTTCTAATTTAATTAAATATTATTTTAGAAATAAATCAAATAAAGTTGGAATGGAATTGGGACAATATGCTCGACCATGATGATGGATTAAGGGCTGAAAATATTGTTTAAACTCATTTAAAAGATTAATTGACTTAAGTATTACTAATGGGTTCTGACCTAACTTAAGCCCATTATCCTGAATATAAAAGAAGCCTTTCTCTCATAACCCTAACCCTAATGTTTTTGGCCGTGTGAATCCCCCTTCCCTTTGGTTGTGTTCGGCCAATTCCCACAGAGAGAAAGCTTCTTTGTTTCTTGAGTTTTTCCCTTCATCCCTTGTTTAATCAAAGAGCCCACCCTCTTGATCTTTTAAAAATTCCAGAGTATTATTGTTGAATCCATTGTGGTTGTTTGAGTGGATTTTAGAGTATGCAGGGCCGACCACTTTGAAGCAAAGGAACCAGGAAGATGTGTGACATGCTAGACGCACGCATGAGGCTTGCTCGGCCAACCATAGGCGCATCCAAGGCCAATCCGTTCAGGCCAATCAAAGTCACACATCCGGCCAGCAGACTCTCAGCCAAAAGGCAGGCGCACAAGAGACGCATCCGACCAGCGAGGATCAGGCGCACGCGAGGCTTCATTCCGGCGAGAAGGAAGGCGCGCGTGCAGGCCATTTCGGCGAGAGCTAGGCACTCGATTCCGACGTGAGGTAGGATCCATCCGCTGAGGGTGAGACGCGCAATTCTGACGAGTCTAGGCACACGATGTAGGCCCATTTTGGCGAGATCTAGGTGCGCGACGCAGCTCCATTCCGACGAGTGCTAGGCGTGCAAGGTTGCTTCCAACCTTCATGTAAGTTTTCTTTAAACGAATTGGATCTATAAATATAATTGTTATAGGTTTCTAGTGTGATCAATTTGTTTATGTTCACATGTTTAGAATTTATTGACATGTTAGGTTGATTTTTATTGCCATGGTTATTGAATATGTTTAAAACGAGTTTTAATATATTAGGTCAAGTTATGTATTTCCGCCGTATATAGATATTACATAATTTAATATGTTAATCGTTAACAAATTTCCAACATGGGAGCCAATCTCTGAAGGAACAACGACCACGAACTCATCGGTTATTTGAAACGTCACAATGCTCCTCTAGGTTTGCATCCGCAGTGGATGACGAAGTCAAGAAAATAGGATTTCAGGGTAAGAAATGTAACCAAGATCCATAAGCATTACGTGAATTTCATAAGAGTAACGGCCACGCTACGGTGAATTGCGGACTATGCACAAAGTCCTTGCCGAAAAATATGTTGAGATTGGTGCCCACAAATGAGATATTAGACATTACAAATACATTTATATTTCGTTTTACTGAAACATTAAATAAAATTAAATATTCGTTCTTGATTAAGTTTGTGTTTATGTATGTTTTCTACGGTCTGAAACTTTCATCAACGAAAGGGTTGCTAAGTACAGACATGGCAAGATACACTCTTGTGACTAGTTTAAATAATAGTTCGCAATCTAAAGATCGATAAGACAATCGAATATTATTATTGATTGTTTGAATGAATCACGATATTTTATCTTGTGATATAGAGAGTTGTGACTCTGTGATTTATTCTTGATTTTTAAAGAAGACATTGAACAAGACCAATACTGTGAAGCTCGAGATAAAACTGTTTAATCACTCGAAACTTCAAAATCACATACGAGGGGTATTTTGATAATTACCTTAATCCTGAAGTCAATACATATATTCTTGTAACACTTTATGAAATTTGATTTGTCAATGGGCAATAACTATATGAATTTTCATCTCACCCGACATTTGGTGTCATAACGTTGTTTTGTTGGATTAAGTGATTCACAGATACGGAATTCGTATTGAAACAATGCAGAAGCATTAGTATCACATTATACTTTGTTATGAGAGTGTGAGTGAATAAACCGGGTCTGGTATTCATCGAATAGAATATTCTTTGAATAAAACATATAACATGTAAAGACATCTCACTTTATGTTTTTCTCACTCATAAATAACAAATGAGTTAATAATACACATGAAGGGTAATATCGTAAAATACTACCTGGATCGTGTGAAGAATTTTTTTGTCACATCAAACGGAAAATAAAGGCATATGAACTTAGAGAGTTTTAATATTAGTCATTTAATGAAATCGACTAATAATAAGAATTAAAAGTCGGAAAAAGTTTGTGAACTTTTGAGTCCGTACTTTATTCTAAAGTTTCGTTTATGTGGGTCCATAAGGTCTCAGTGATAGACTCTCTGAAGAGATTTATTGAACCAGATCGATTGATTTTCTCATTGAATTTAAATTGTGATTTACACCAAAATATTTATTTCTAAGTAATTAAATAAATAATTACTTATTTATTATTATATTTATTTAATAAATAATATTATGTTATTATATTGATAATAATATAATTCGATGATCCAAATAAATAAAAGATAAAAATTGATATTTTCTCGTTTCGTACTTGTTTGCATAGTATAAAAGAATTAATGACTTGTCATTAAATAAATGAGACGTTCTAAATTAATTCAATATTATTTTAGAAATAAATCAAATAATTTTTGGAAAAAATAAAATGATTTAGTCGGTTATAATTAAGAAAATTAGGGGGGGAAATTATATTAAAACTAATTAAACAGATCATTGGGCTTAATTTTGATTGACGGTCCAAAATTAGATTTTGACCAAACTTAAGCTCACTCTTTCTTATATATAAAAAGGAATTTTCGAAACACTAACCCTAACCTGATCAAAATTTTGACCACTCTTTCTCCCCCCTTCAGTTCTGCCGAGTGTTCTTGAGAGAGAAAGGATCAAGAAATCGTTTCTTGATTCTTGATTCAATTCTTGAGTGATCCCTTTTTCCAGTTGTTCAATGAAAGAGTCCACTCTCTTGATCTCCCAAAAATCCGAGTGTGATATCCATGAATCACTTGTGGTGTTTGAGTGATATTTTTTTTTTGTAGATAACGAGGTCGAAAGACGAGTAAAACAAGCTAGACGCGAAGAAGGCTCAAACCGGCCAGCCAGCCTATCGACCGGCTAGTAAGCCTCTGGTGGGCCTGTCTCCTCACACGCGTTTTGAATGTCTTCAGCGCGAGTTGCCTTGCCTTCCACGTGTCCCAGTTGTCCCTCCACCTAGGCGCATAAGTCTTGCACCTCCATCTAGGCGCATAGACCCGTAGTCCCACAGGCGCACCAAACCGGCCAGACAGCATTCCGGTGGGACAATTGCCATAGGTGGGCATGTCTCCTCACGTACGTCTTGCAGGCCTTCAGACCGAGCCTCGCTGCCTTCCACGTGTCCCAGATCCTCCTCCACCTAGGCGCACAAGTCTCACACCTCTAGCAAGGCACAAGAACCCACAAGTTTACATGAGCATCTTCTTCGGCTGGCGATCAGGCAATCCGGCGAGCCAACATATTATGTCCGGTGAGGCAGAATCTTCCCTGTCCGGCAAGCCTGTGCCTCACCAATTCGGACAGTCAGAATCTTCAATTCCGGCGAGGCAATTGACGAGGCATTCCGTAGTGAGCTAGCAACCATGAAGTTGCTTAAAACTTCATCTGTAAGTCACTTCTAAACGAATTGGAACTGCAAATGTATAATTGTTATAGGTTGCTAGTGTGTTCAATTTGTTGATCAATATGTTTAGAATGAATTTTTTATTATTAGTAATTTTTAATGCCTAGGTTATTGAATATGTTAAAATGTGTTTTAATGTATGTTAGATCTTATTATATATTTCTGCCATATATTGATATGTTATATAATAATATTCATTGAACGTTAACTAATTTTCAACAAATTACGCAAATAGCAAGCTGAAGGACCTCGACTAGAGGCCCCCTGCCGATAAGAAGAACTTTTCACCTCACATCAAAGGAAATCCTTCATAAAATCGATCTCGACCCGAGGAAGGAGAGGAACCCGATTCCATTCTGGCCCCTATAAAACATCGAGTTAACTTTGTCATAGGAGGATTTAAGTACTACAATTATTCGATCAATTCCATAAAGTCATATTAGCAACCGTTGAATAACATACTAACCAAACTGATCAAGGAAGAGAGATTCTGATCGCCTTCCTCAAAAGCTTCAATTTTGATATAGCAGGACTTCATGATGACGAATTGTTAGTCGCAGTCGAAGTGTCGAATTGCAAAATTGCAAGTCCTTATTGATGGGGAAGTTGTATCGACCTCATTTCAAAGAGACCTTAACCAATATATGAATCGGCGAATCTGAGTCGAATTTTTTTAATTTCACTTGACAAGATTAACGAAGCGACCACCCCCTCCCCAGTAGAGATTAAATTAGTCGTCAATAAGTAAGAGGTTAACGACATGGTCGAATTTCAAGGCCTATATTGTTTATCCCCATATAACATTATACTAGGAAGACCATGGATCCACAAAATGAAAGTTGTACCCTCGACTTATCATCACATAGTACGATTTTATACCAAAGCAGAGTTAGAGAAATCAAAGGCAATCAAGCCGTATCAAGGAGTTGTTTCCTCATAAATCACAAACTCAAGACCGAAAAAGAATAACAATTCATGAACATTCAAACCAAAGGGCATGGACGAAAAGGTCGTAAGAAAGGAAAAATCGACCTTGAAAACATGGAACTCAGCGGTGGCATTCTGCTTAAAAACTAACGTTGCGTTGAAGATGTCGACCCCTAGATATCCTCAAGGCAATGAACAACTTGAAGCAACTAATTAAACCATCGTAAATTTTTTTAGAAAAGAGGTTACACTCAGAGAAAATACGATGGGCACACGAACTACCTCGAGTACTCAGGGCATATCAAACTAACACACGACGCCCCACCAGATAAATGTCATTCTCAGTGGTCTATGGTGTCTGAAAGTAATATATGTGGAACACATGACTACTGATCACTATGTGGGACCATTCTACACTTGTGGTAAGTGTATGACCTGGATAGGCCTTGGGGTAGATGTTTCGTTTAAGGACCGTTACGACGCACTAACCGAGGCCACTATGATGGTCACAATGAGACTTCATCTAAATCCTGAAGTGGCCATGGACACTGAATCATGTCTCTGAGTTCTTTAACTCATTCGTAGATATTGATCTCAACCATAGATATTGATCTGATGGATGAGAGAGCGTTTAGATTCACTGTTGAAATTTAATGGCCCATATTAAATCCAAAGGAGGGAATATCTCTAGAACGAGAGAATATCTCAACAGAAAAGAGAGAAAATCTCTCGGGGTTATCTCCCTACCAAGGCTATAAATAGGGACACAATGGGAGAGGAAATTATCATATCATTCTCTCAAGGAATACTCGGCCTATCTCTCTCTCTAAGTGGCCAAATTTCTATTCCACCTTTTCCGCCGAATTGGTAATTTCAATCCTAAATAATAGGAGCGAGATCCCGAAACAATCTGGTTTCAAGATCTAAGTGAGATATCAATTGTGCATACTCATCTTTCTTATTCGTCTCGGAGATAACGTTTCAGAAGACTACACTGTCATCGTTAAGTACTATATTCAGAGGAATGATGAAATGGAATCGATTCAGAAGAAGGACGAAACAAAGCGCGAGTTGGATCGGGGCGTTCTGTAGCTGATCCCAAACTCGTAAGTTTTCTATAAACTTATTCTATAATATCGGCTGTTGAATTGCTCTCATAATTGTATTACATTAATAAATCTAGATCTTGTTTGCAATCATCATTTTAATTGGCTATTGTGAGCGCAATTAATCTTTTCCGCATTTAATATGATTGCTAAGGTAAATGAATCACTAACGAGCAGTTTCAAAGCAATTTTTCGTGTCTAATACGCGTGTGATTAACTAAACAACTGGTATCGTAGCGATTTTTCGTGTTTGATACGCTTGAATCACCATCATTAAAAAAATTAAAAATTGAACTACGAGCAACTTGATTCCTGAAAAAGGGTACATAGGTAGCCTTACCCTAATGGCATAGTCCTCATCTCAAATAAATTCACAAAGTGGCATCGAAGTCGAACCTCAAATCACGTATAAAGCTTCGAACTCGTATCTTTAGGCCGTATATAGAAGAATCGAAATCTATAAATGAACTGAAAGATACTAATATACCTAACGGTGCGCTTGAAGATCGAACTCCAACACTACATCAATAATTTGAACTAACACGATGAGAATCGAAATCATCATTTTGAGCTTAATTGTTTCACAAACGCGCCGAAACACGTCAAAAATTCATATGCATATTTATTGCTTTAAAAATATGTTTATTATAATATCAAAATACATGCACTCCTGTATGACCATATTTTACGATCTAATCGATATAAATCACTTAGACAATGCAAAATATATTCTCATCAAATTAACTTCGACGGACACGACATAATATTAGTTCTACTTTCATGCAAAATATTGCAAAATTATTCGAACTAATATTATAGCTCAAAATCAAAGCGATCTATAATATTAGTTCTACTTTCATCTTTGCATGTTATGCAAAATTCTATGCTTATCTATTCGAGCGAAATAAAATTTTATACAAGTTCTTTCAGCTCTCCCGATGACGAGCCGAAACACTTAGAATAAATCGAAAAGAAATAAACAGCCATAAATAAAGGGGGATAAAATCCTGTTTGCAAAATATAACTAAAAGCAAGTAACTATGCCCTCAAAACAACGGGGCTTGAAGTTTAAATTATCCTCGTAAAAGAAAGAAAAAAACAAAGAACAAGGAAATAAGAATAAACTTGTTCAATTCTCGAGCAAAGAAGTTCTTACGTTTTCTCTGAAGTGCTGATGTGCTCGGCTCCGACATTCGCGATCTCGTTTCCTTCGGGGATCGACGTTAGGGGCTCCTCAGTAATCAAAGTCAGATCCTCCCTAATAGCAGGCGCTTGATCTCTTCATTAGGGAGTTCGGAAGGCAAAGTGTCAAAATATGAAGTAAATGGAACCTCTTTGATAATTGAGATCTCAATTGCAAAATATTACAAACTGTATTCCTCAATGTCAGCTTCGGTGTCCTTCAGCTCACTCGACCAGTCTGGCTCTTCGCCCTTGAGCACCTCCTTGATCAACTATTGATTCCCTTTGCACTGTTCGATCTTTTTCAGGACGAGGACAACCTTGTCCATCTTCTCCTTTTCAGCTTGGTACTTCAATATGTGCTCCTGATAGTGATATTGTGATTTGTGCCCACAAAGGAGATATTAGACATTATAAATACATTTTGTATTTTCGTTTTGCTGGAACATTAAATAATATTTAAGTTTATGTTTATGTATGTTTGCTACGCTGAAAAACTGTCATCAACAAAAGAGGTGCTAAGTATAGACTTGACAAGATACCCTCTTATGACTAGTTTAAATAAAAGTTCGCAATCTAAAGATCGATAGGGCAATCGAATTTAAGTATTGATTGTTTGAATAAATCAACGATATCTTATCTTGTGATATAGAAAGTTGTGACTTTGTTATCTATTCTTGATGTGTTAATGAAGACATTTAACATGACCAGTGATACTTTGAAGCCTGAGATAAAACCGTTTAATACTCGAATTTACAATATCACATACGAGGGGTATTTTTTAATCACCTAAATTTTGAAGTGAATACATATATTCTTATAACACTTTATGAAATTTGATTTGTCAATGGGCAATGACTAAACGAAGTTTCATCGAACCCAAAGGTTGGTGTCATAATGTTGTTTCGTTGAATTATGTGATTCACAAATACGGAATTTGTGTTGAAACAATGCTAAGGCATTAGTATCACACCATTATTTGTTATGAGAATGTGAGCAAATAAACCGGGCCTAGTATTAATCAAATAAATAAAAAATTTGTATAAAACATGTGACATGTAGAGACATCTCACTTTAATGTTTTTCTCGTTCACAAATAACAAAAGATCTGATGAAATAATAACTCAGGGGTAAAACGGTAATTTTGCATTCCCGTGAATTAATGATACACACGAAGGGTAATATCGTAAAATACTTCGTGGATCGTGTGAATAATTGTTATATCACATCAAATGGAAAATAAACGCACATGAACTTAGAGAGTTTCAATATTAGTCATTTCGTGGAATCGACAAATATTAAGAATTTATAATCGGAAAACGTTTTTGAGCTTTTGAATCCGGACTTTATTCTAAATATTCGCTCATGTGGGTCTGTCACGACCCGCGAGCGTCATCTGCTTGCCCGCAGGCCGCGACTCCTGTAAAACCATCGACACGTGCACGAGTATATCATTATATATAAAGATAATATTTTAAATAAAATACTGAAGATGGAAAATAAGACTTATTAAACATATAGTAGACGTAAACATATTATAAATAAAGTGCGGAATAAAAATACATCATTAGTAGTTAGCAAAAACCTGGAGAAATTTTTCATTTTTAATATATATATATATAGGAAGTTTCACAAACTCCTTTAGATATGTACATGCAAAACAACTCCTCGTCCTTAAGTAGAACGTTTAGTTTCAGGAGTGTAGGTTACAAAAGAGTTTGACATAATAATATTATACTAAACTTCTTCTCTCCGGTTGTGAGACCCCATTAGCCCATAGGTCAAGAGATACACGTCATGGTCTTGGTTTTCATCTACGCCACTGTCTTCACGCTACTGCCTTGACGTCACTGGTTTGCTGCTTTTCCCTTATCTACATTAACAAGGGTTATAAAACTATGAGTCGATTGACTCAGTAAGTGTTAGTCTAACCTAAGAAAGTAAAACATCTAATGTCGTGTGACGTGCAAATAAGCAAATAGGGATGCATATCTAATTCTAGTTTCAATGCAAATGCAAGCATGGCCATATCTACATATTCACTTGCCGCTCCACAAGGCTATACACCCTTTCCTGCTATAACCCTTGGAACAACAAGAAGTCAGCCTCAGGCCTCGAGCAGCGGTCCCTCGACGACTTTGTGTTTTATTCTCTCTGGGATCCACTAATGGTACCAACTTCATCAGGGCGCCGGCGCTCGGTGCTTACGCACGAAGATCAGCGCCTTCATGACCTTCATCGGTCAACATCACGAGTCAGTAACTCGTGGGTACCATCGATTCCTTATGTTCAAGGTTTGGGTGCTCAGACACACGCATAGCACACACCTAATCTGTTTACAGAAGAGCATTTCGGGTTAAATCCCAATAATTTAGTATGTCCCTTTCATTTGCTCGTTTAGTGTTTTAAGGTGAAAGTTGAGATGTGACTCCCAAAAATTTCACTCTCGACTTGAATTCGAGAGTCGACTTATGCTCTCATGTTTCCCCCGCTCTAGCAGGTCAACCTATTGGGGTAGCTATATCACATAACACAGGCCGGATTCTAATAAACTATGTTTGAGCCTAAAGGGGATGACCCGAACTACATTTTCAATAAAAGGTGGCCGAAGCCTTATCTTTATTACTCTTCATATTTTGAGGCTTTACTTAGTCTTGTTTTCTAACACATAATATGCACATAAGCAGTGTTATTCTCGTGTTAAGTAGTTAACTTTCGAATTCAAAATCCAATTTAATTCAGATCTATGATGTTTCAATCCTAAAACGTGACTCAACACATACAACAACTTTGATTTCATTAAACTAAGCTCGAATCCTCAAAACCCCCAAATTTAAATCGACAAACCCTAATCCCCAAATCGGGATTCGAAATCGCGTAGATTGAAATTCAAATCGCTAAGGCTCTATTAGCTCACCTCGGGTTTGCAAAACCCAGACCAAACGCCTTTTCCTTGTGCCTTCTCGACGTTCGAACACGCGGCGACGATCGATTTCCGACTGTCGAAGCTTCGACCGTCGCGGAACAGAGAGAGAACAGGGCGAGCAGGGACGAGCGATGTCGAGGCGGAGGTTGGCAGATCGAAGCGCGATAAGGAGAGGAATGAGGTGTTGAATTGTGTCTTAGGCGGTGGAAAGAAGTGAGATAGAATCAGGAAAAAAACAGATTGTGGGCCTGACCCATTATATTTGGCCTTCACAGGGTCGATGAGGTCTTAGTGATAGACTGTCGGACGAGATTTATTGAACTAGAATGATTGATTTACAGTAAGAGAATTATTTTTTAAGTAATTAAATAAATAAGTGGTTATTTATTATTACATTTATTTCATGAATCATAATTTTTTATTATATCGATAATAATATAACTTGATGATTCAAATAAATAAAATATGAAAATAAATGATTTTTCTCATTTCGTACTTGTCTGAAAAGTATGAAAAGAATTAATGACTTGAATAAATGAGATGTTCTAAAATAATTAAATATTAGTTTAGAAATAAATCAAATAAATTTGGAGAATGAAATTAATTACTTGGCCGGCCATAACTATTGAATTACGCATTGAAAAATTTATTTTGAAACTCATTAAAAGAGTGTTGGGCAGAGGTTTGACTAACGGGTCAAAATTAGATTTTGATCTAATTTCAGCCCGTTCTCTCTTATATAAAAAGAAAACTTTGTCTCTAAACCCTAACCCTAATTGAAATACTCGGCCATCTCTTTCCATGTGTGTGTGGTTCGGCCAAGAGATACACAGAGAGAAGAGATAAATTGTTCTCCCAAACTTCTTTTATTTCTTTGAGTTTTTCTGTTATTCCCGTTGTTCACATAAATAGCTCAATCTCTTGATCTTTCAAATATCCTGAGAGAATTATTGTTGAATCCATTGTGGTGGTTTGTGTGAGTTTTTAGATCATAGGGCCCGGCCAATTATCTTCAAGAAGCAAAGGCGCGCGTGAAGCTTGCTCGGCCAACCTTGGGCGCGACCGACCGGCGAGAGACAGGTGCAAGGCAAGCCCATCCGACCGATGAGAGTAAGGCGCAAGTCAGGCCCATCCGACCAGCGAGAGGCAGGCGTAAGGCAGGCCCATCCGACCAGCGAGAGACAGGCGCAAGGCAGGCTGCTCCAACGAGGCTTTCACGCACGGGTGCAGTCCATTCCGGCGAGGCTTTGGTGCGCGGGTGCAAGCCATTCCGGCGAGGTCTTGTGCATGCGTGAGGCTGCTCTCCGGAGAAGGCAAGGCGCGCGTGAGGCTATTTTCCAGTGAAGGCAAGGCACGCAATTCCGACGAGAGTTTGGTGCACGTAAGGTTGTTTACAACCTTTCATGTAAGTTCTCTAAACGAATTAGATCTGCAATATAAATGTTATAGGTTGCTAGTGTGTTCAATTTGTTGCGATAACATGTTTTTAAATATTTATTGACATGTTAGTTAATTTTTAATGTCATCATTAATTGAATATGTTTAAAATGCGTTTTAACATATTAGGTCTTACTATGTATTTTCGCCATATTTAAATTCGTTACATAATATATTATGCATCTTTGCAAAGCATATAGTTTTGATTGTAGTGAAAATTGTGATTATATCTTTATGGAACCAAAGCCTGAGAGTCAGATCCGCTCCTACTCCTTGACGGAGTGGCTACCTTCTTCTCGTGATCTCTGTGGACCATGAAGCCTGATTCTTTGGCGGGCTCATCCCGCGAGTTGGACTTTGTCGCTGACGGTTCAATGACCTTCTCTTTTGCTTTCCATTTAAGTTCTTCTCTTCTTCTTATTTTTATTCTCGACATTGTCTTCGCCATAAAATTCACAGCCCTAGACTCGTCGAGTCGGCTCTTTTCTCTTACGAGGTGCCATGTTGACACCTTCTTTGATTTGTTCGGGGGCTTCATTGGCAGTGATGTTCTTTGAACAAGGAATAACGACTTGGTGAACTGCAACATGAGTATCCTCGATCTTGGAGTTGAGATGGATAATAGGTACTACCGACTTAGAAGGGCCATCAAACCATGCTTCTTCTCCTTTCTAGAGCTGCCAGCAGACACATCGACATTCATATTCGACGATGTCTACAAACATTGTTAGGTATTATACTTCAAACTGAATGAAGTTATAATACTAATTTGAATTATATAAGTATACCTTCTTCCTCTTCGAGGAATTCGAGAAGAAACCGAAATTAACGAAGCGCGAGTCCATAAAATCTTTCCAAAAAGTGCAGCCTAAACGAAATAGCTCTAGCTTCTCTTCAAAAATGATCTCGGAGGGTAGAGCTCGCTTTGACTCTAAAATTAAGGCATGGAAAAATTCATAAATTGCGAGGTAAAATACTTAGAATTTTTGCATATAAAATAAATAGCTTAAATATGTACTTGGCAAGTTCGGCCACTTCGCCCTGAATGAACTGGCCCGATTTCCCGTCGAGTATTCATTTATAACAACAAAAAATTATCTACGACCTCAAGCCATATCTTTCAAAGGGATTCCTTCGTGAACTTCTTTCTTTGCTTCTTTCAATAAATATAAGCACTTCGGGACATGTTTTGATTTTACCTTGACTACGAAAGTCAAACTAGATCGAAGATCGTCAGTTCGACTCCCCGCTCCACAACCAAGCCGATTACCATTTGTATAACTTTATTAAGGGACAGTTATACCCAAGGTATCGACGAAATCTAGTAAAAGATGATCAATGGGGAACTTAAGAGCTCATGAAGCCAGCCACCCCTCGTACATGCAACAATATCCTTCTACAATAGTGTCTAGTACCTGTTGGGAATATTGCCCACTTGAAGATAACGAATAAATGATTACTGAATTCGATAATAAGTTACATTATTTGCATTATATGATTAGTGGTTTGAGTTCTAAATAATTAGAATCAATAACAACTATCTTCCATAGCCTCCGTATTAAAATGAGTCACGTGTTGGGCACCTGAGTTCGGGTAGTGAACTAAAACTAAGTCAGTGATTGATATACGCCTGTAAATTTATCTAAAGTCACATATGTAAAACTCATAGGTGAAGGTTGATCACTATGTGGGAGCATTCTACATTTGTGGTAAGTGTACGACTTGGATTGGTCTTGGTGCCGATGTATCGTATAAGGACCATTACGAGACACTAATCGAGGCCACTATGATGGTTATAGTGAGACTTGATCTAAATCCTGAAGTGATCATGGACACTGGGTTATGTTACTACGTTCTTTGACTCATTCGTTAAAACACTAGTCATGCTAATCATAACTTATGGCTTGAGAGTTTGCTCAAAGCATGATTCAAGTAGGAAGTGATTTACAGATACGGAATCCAGCCTTTCCGAAAGAAGATTAATGTTCACTCACCTAATGGTTGATTCCAGAACCGAAAGATTGCAAGCACTTTCAAAGTAAGTAATGTTCTGAAGAATCTTTCGTTGAGGAATCAACAATCCTTAGGGCTGATATGTATCAAGAGAAGTATAACAGAAAAATTGACTTCTCTTGACACGGTTTGAACCTGGAAGATCTTGATCATGAATTGACTATATCAGTGGACACTCGTCACGATGAGTAAATATAATTATAGTATCAAATAAGGGTTCAGTCTTGGATTACACGGTGGAGTATTAATCAAGACTAGACGAATCAATGAAAAAGAGATAGGACTATTTTTTTTCATTGGATTCGGTAAACTTCTAGTACTAGGTCCATAGTCCCCGATTTGGCTTTGATAAAGGCGGATAATAAATTTTGAACGATAACGTTAAACGTTATTATAAGCTCACTCGCTGTAATTGCGATTGACAACAAGAATTTTAGAAAATGGGTATTCGGATAATTAAATAAATAGTTATAGTAGAATTGGTTATTTATTGTTGGATCAAGTATATAATCAATTATTAATTGTTTGTTAGTTTTTGGACTAAGCAAATAATTAATTAATTGGATTTGAAGCAATTGGGCCTTGCACAAATACAAAAATTTGGATTAGGGTTTGACACTAGGTTGGCCGAAATCCCTCCCATGGACGTGTGCCTCTTGGCCGAAATTTTTATTTTTTCTATTGGTTGTTACCAATATTTAATCTTTGGTTGTTTAAATAAAGGAGTGAATATCTCTCCCATAGATTATGATATGATGGATGAGAGAAAAAGTAGGACCCAGTTGTTGAACCTAAGGGCCTAGATTTAATCCACTAGAAGAGAATATCTCCCATAGATTATCTCATCTTCTCTATTATAAATTGGGATTCATTAGAAGAGAAAAATTTGACCTTTTCCCTTGAGAAAATTTGTGGTTCCCTCTTTCTTATAGAGGCCGTACACTTCATCCTCTATTTTCCTCGGAATTTTGTCATTCCATTCTTAGAAAATAAGAGTGCGATCCTGAAACGTCCCGTTTCAAGATTTAGTGAGATAACGATTGTACTCACTCATCTTTCTTATTCATCTCAAAAATTACGTTTCGGAAGACTAAGGTCTCATCCTCGAGTACTCAATAAAGACGATTCACGAAGACGAAGAACATGAAAGCTTGAAGACGGTTGCTTGAAAACTTTTACTATTAATTAATTAAGTAAATCTAGATCTTGTTGAGTAACCATAATATTAATTAGCTATTGTTATTGTAATTAATAATTTTCCGCATTCAATATGTCTGCTAAAGTAAATCAATCACCAACAGTATCTGCGTTAATTCTAGGGGTAGGGAGAAAGGTGTGAAGACCATATGGAATTTCATATTTATGCCTAAAGAGTTCAAACTCATCCTAAATGATCTTAGTTGGCTAAAAAATATCTTCATTTCCTAAATTTTTTGAACCAGACTTCGACATGATGTAAAATTTTTGAGTTCATAATAACGAAGTCCGAGGATTTAGAAAAAATCACGGATTTGACGAGTGAACTGAGGATAAAAATAAAGAATAGATATTGAAAGAAGCGCGAGAGAGTACAAATGAAGTTACCTTAAAAATTGCTTCACTTTGGAATATAAATGACTTGGTAACGTCTCCTCAAATTTATTTATACAATCAATTCGCAACAAATTCGAGAAAATTACGTCTCATCGACTTGACAAATCATAATGATCTCCCTGAACATTCACAGAGAATTCCAACCGTTTCCGACTCTTCGACTTTGACAGTTACAACATGTGCCAATGACGACTTGGACATGTTGAATTTGCACCAGTTCGCTCCAAAAATATGAACTTTCCCGTGCGTTACAAATTTATAAAATTCGAGAAGTACCCGTCGTTTGTCATTTCGCCCCGAACGAGTATTTTTTTTTAATTCTCCACAACATTAAAAGTAACGGCGGCTGATTGTAGGGGTATAAAATCGACCCATTTAATAAATTTTTATATTAGGTACATGTTATGGCCAATATCTGAAATTCACTTCGACCAAACCCATCCCACGAAGTCAGGCCCTCCAGCCAAAGTCACCAAGCTCGAAAGTGACGAAGTCTTCGGTGAATAGAGTGGACCTCGCCGCAAAGACCGGATCTGAGACGAATTCAACTCTTCATCTCCAACGGCGACATGCGATTTGGTGAATTCATCGACCATCTCCGCAACACGTGTTGCGAACTGATTATTTTGTCTTTAGTATGAATATAAGTAAATTAGTTTGTGGAGATTAATTATTTTCGTCTTATTTCCTTATTTTGTTCCATTGAGCTGCTTTGTATTGCTACCAATATTAATACAACTCGCAGTCCGACTGATTTTCATTCCTTTTGAAAGTATTTGATATTATATTACGAAATCTTATTGAGATCCACGTTATAAATTAAAATCGTGATTGTTAAGCACGAAATCCGACATCAACACTTACTCCCTCTTTTTCTCTACAAAATTTCTCCAGAAATGTTTCTTGTTTATGTTCGAATTTCACTGTGTTTTAGTGCAGTTCGAATTCAAATTTGTCGTATCCTACGATATTCTGATATGAGACTTAAAGACATTTTTAAAGTATAAAAGATACGTTTGTTAGTTTTCCAACATAAAAATAAAGTACTTCTTTATATATCTATCTAAAAATAGCATATAATTACGACAATAAATCTAAAACATCTACCATTTGTGTGATTTTGATATTTTATATGGAGCAAAAGTTAATTTTAATATAAAGTTATATTTAATTTGGTGTCAAGTTATGGCTTTAACGATCATAGCTGTGATTATATAAAATATTTCAGCTTACAACAATAGATCAGATAAAAAAAAGGTTCCCTTAAGAAAAGCCTAATGTATTTATTTATGCCATTTATTTTGCTCCTTAAAAACGTAATAGTTATGCGTGGAAGACCTTCAAAATAGAGCCCCACGTACACGTCGAAGGATCATGCTGGTATATTGCTAACGAATTAAAACATCGGTTTTTTTTAATTTTTTTAAATTATATAGCTAGCTGTCCCTGTGACAAATTAAATGCAACGACTTTGATGCAGATTCAAAATGTCACAAACAAATATATAAACAATATAGCAGGTCTAAAATAATCGCGATGGCACTTACAAGAGAGAATAAAAACACGTGGATATGCCATTGAATATATAAACAATATAGCAGGTATAATTTAAATGTGTTTGTTTCTAATATTAGAAATCAGGAGGGATGAAGCAAAAAATATAGACCAGGCAGGGTGAATTGCAAAAACTAACCCAAAAAAGGTTAATTTATATAATTTTGAGGATAAAATAAAATTAATAATTAGAGGCTTATAATCAAAGTTGAGCTGATACTGGCTTCGTGATTAATACTACTTCCTCAATGACGTGTTATTAAAAATGAATAGTTTTTTCCCGACTAAACCACATTTTCATGCATAATACATTTAAAATTCCGGTCAAATTGGAATAGAACCTTATGTTTTTTTTTTTTCTATTAACCTGAAACAATTAAAATTCAAAATAGAGTCTACTTTCAAGAGAAAAAAAATTGGTAATGAAATAATAAAATAGTTATATAAAATTAAAAGTTTGTGGTTTTGAAATTTATGGATTATTAATCCACAAAAGTTTTATGGATTATTTCATGCTAGTGATCCATAAATAAGAAAACGTTTGTGGTGGCACAGTGATTAATATCAATAAACCGACCATGAAAAACAAAGGAAAAAAGGTTTGACAAGGAGACGACGATATTTAAATAGATGCGCTCAACAACGGATCTATAATATTTTTTTTTTTTAAAAGCATGGTCGGTACCACGAGATAACATATAAAGCTCTCGCGTATAGCGGAGGAAAACCGTGATTACAAAAATATGAAATAAAACAGAAACCACAAGAAATAAGATAAGACACAATAAGCTCAATAATGGTCGTGCGGGATCTCAACTCGCGATCATCAGCTCTAATGGCCTCCTCAGAATAAGGTGGGACTAAACCAAGTCAGGTCAAACTCGAGTGATGGTTAACCGCATAGCGCGCTAGGTTATGCGCCGCAACATTACAAAGACGAGAAATATGCATGATGTTAAACTCTTCAAGCTCCCTCACCTCTCTGAAGATGTGGTGCAAGATCGTCTCAAACTCTGTTGCATGCGTCACGCCCTCCTCAATCAACCTCACCACCCCTAAGTAGTCAGATTGGATCTCCCTCTCTTACCGCCGATGCTACGCACAAGAACTATGCCACGGAGGATAGCATATGCTTCCGCAAGCTGGGAGGAGAACCATCTTGCCAGGAAAAACGTATGTGAGGCGATCACCTCTCCGGTGTGGTCACGGACAATACAACTCACACTGAAACCTCCACGGTCGCGTTTAGTTCTGCGTCAACATTAATCGAGAGAGTCCCGTCTCTTTGGGGGTCCATCTGAGGGTCGTAATCACTCTCCTGTTCGTATGATCCTCTCTCGTCGTGGCTGCTCGGTACTCCTCGAGGAAGTTCACCGTCCACTGAACAAGTTGGGCATGACTCCAAGATGATCTCCCGGCTAGGACATTGTTCCTCTGGTTCCATAACTCCCAAATAATAGTGATGAAAAGCACATGGAAACGAACCTCAAGAATTTCGGTCGCCCTGAATATGGTCTCAAATACGTCGCCATCCCTGTAAGCCAGAAGGGTGTGACTGAAGTCTGCTTCCTTCCAGACTCTCCTACTCCAACTACAGCCCCATATCACATGAAGAGCAGTCTCCCTAGCCCCCTGGACAGCTTTCATCGGAGGTGATCCTCCTCTTGGCAAGTACTGCTCGGACATGGATCTGGCCTAAGCAGACTCGCCAAGTAAGGAGTTTGACCTTAGGTGGAACTCTCAGCTGCCAGAACTTCGTCCACCAACTTTCCATCACTGTCGGATCTGAAGAGCTGGCAGTCGGAGTACTAGCTCTCTCCATCGCCACTCGGTACCCGCTCTTGACGGAATACTCGCCATCCTTAGTGAAGTGCCAACGGCGCATGTCAGAGATGCCCTGGCCGCCGCAAGAGATACTCAAGATCGCAGCGGCGTCGTCCTCCCTGAACATCGCATAGATGAGCACTACGTCCCAAGTGCCGTCTAATCTCATAAGCTCTGCCACCCGCATGTCGGGGGAATCCAAGGGGGGTCCATCCATGTGACAGGTCTGTCCCTAGGCACCCAGCTATCATCAATAACAAATACCTATTGGCATAGATGCCCACAAAAAGATTGTTTACTTACATATTGATGTAATATATAAATCTTTATAAAGTCTTTATTGTAATTTGCTGATTAAATTAATAATAGTTGAAACGTTCATTCATTCCTTTTTAGTTTGATTAAAGATTTATGATATTCAATAGTCTTATAGTCCTTAATCAAACCTAACAATATATGAAGAGACAAATGAAGATTTGCGTGAACAAACTCTTCATGGTTTGATTAAAACGATATATTCACAATCTAAATATCAATGGACTATTGATCCCAGTATGATAGTTGGAATAATCTATGATGTCTGGTTACGAGGCATAGAGAGTTAGGTACTCTATAGTTCTTCCAGTGTATCTTCCGAAGATACTTAATTAACAAGTGCACCTTTAGAGACAATAGAAGAACAAATCATTTAACATCTTCTATCTCAAAGTCACTATATATGAATTGCATCATGCTTACCTAAATCCTGAAATGAGACATGTCATTTCATAGCATTAATACTATCATTTGAGAAAGTCAAATTCTAGATCCATTATGTGATCTAGACTAGGCCAATTGCTAAGATATTAAGTTATGAAGATGTCATGAACCAACTTTGTGAAGTTCTCATAGATATGGAATTCATGTACAAGATTGTTGAGATGCAATATATATCACCTTATGCTTTATTACTTGGATTGTGAATAAATGAACTGCGCAGTATCCAAAATTAAGTAGCGACTTTATTTGGATAAAACAATGTGACTTGTTAGCTCATCGTCAATACATTGTTTCTAACTTATTCACAAGTAACTAAGGAGTTGAGGAAATAATAACTAGAAGGGTAAAATGGTAATTTATAAATCTCAACTAGTAGATGATATTCATGAAGGGTAAGTATAGATAACATTCTATGGATCCACTCAATATGATTAAGTTGAATTTGAGTAGAAAATAAATTCATTTTAACTGAGAGATTCTCAGTGTCAACTCTTTAGCGGAGTCAGTTGACATTATGCTAATACTTGAAAAAGGTTTGTGAACTTTTGAGTCCGAGTATAGAAGCTCAAGCTTTGTTCATATGGATCCATAAGGTCACTATTACAAGTCATTAGAGTAGGATTGTTAAACTGAAAGCTAAGTCAAAAAATATTCAAATGTTGAACTAGACTTTTTCTCGGAAAATGTATAAAGAGTATTTTTGTCCACATGGACATAAAATGATATGAATGTCAAAATAAGATTTTGAACTTTTTCATATGATGAATATAAATTATTTTCTAAAGCCGAAAAGTCGTTTAAGGCATTATGAAATTAATTTTGTTATTTGTGCAATTATAATTTTACAATGGGTATTATAAGAATTGTCTTAAAAGAAATAAGGAAGTATCTAATTTCTCAATTTTTGGCCAACCCCTCTCCTCTCTCTCTCTCTCTCAAAATACTTCTTTTATTTTGGTACCTAAGTTCTCATTAGACTTAGGCTAAATTAGCTCTTTAGCTCATAGGCTTGTTCTTGAGTTATTGTGTTTAATTGTGCCCACACACAAATCCTTCTAAACCTCTATAGACTCTTGTAATAGAAACCTTAGGTTTCTCGAGTTCACGTTTAGGCTTGAAGGAATCGAGTTAGAAGAGAAGATCAACCTTTCTCAAGATCCATAAAAGATCAAGCTACAAGAAAGGTTAGTATTCAAGTAGTTAAATAATGTTTTTAATTTATAACATGTATATGCACTTTATCTAGGTTAGTAAAAATAATATGATTAATGATAATTTTTTCTTAACCGTAGACATATTCCAACAATACCGACTCTCCGTCCCCAATCCGTCATCTCGCACCAGACTGGATGATCTCGCGACCCCATAAGAGGCTGCGCCAAATGAAGGAGCTCCACTGACTACGATGGGACATCATGATGTCCCCGTCGGGGAAGTAGCTCAGACGAAAGACCCGACCAACCAGACTATCCAATCTCCTGATAAACCTCCAGGCACTCTTAGTCAGGAGGGCCTGGTTGGACTTCTACAGATCTCTTAAGCCCATCCGTCCTCAGATTTGTGTCTCGTGAGATCTTCCCACTTGCACCAGTGGACCTTCCTCGTCGTCGTGCCCCCTCCCAACCATAATTTGGAAATCACCGAATGAATGCCCCTAATCGTGTGTAGCGGGATCATGTGGCAAGAGGCCACATAGGAGGGAATGGACTGAAGGACG
Source organism: Urtica urens (assembly GCA_958296335.1). Taxonomy (NCBI): domain Eukaryota; kingdom Viridiplantae; phylum Streptophyta; class Magnoliopsida; order Rosales; family Urticaceae; genus Urtica; species Urtica urens. The sequence goes on from OY282531.1 coordinate 9,992,131, forward strand.
GACCGGATGAGGACCTCTCTGCCAGCCTGTGAGAGAGAGAGCTCGTTCCAGCTCTTAATCTTCTCCCAGACTCGGTCTCTCACAAATCAAAAGAGCTCAGTCGTCTTCCTACCAATAAAAGTGGGAAGACCTAGGTATCGCTCGTGGCACTCCGTCCTCCTGACCCCAAGGACTTGGGCTAAAGCCTCCCCCTCGTCCATACTAATATCCGAACCGAAACAGACATCGGACTTTTGAAAGTTCATCATCTGGCCCGAGGCCTCAGAATAAGACCGTAAAATGTCTGTGACTCTCACGCACTCGTAAGGTCTCGCTCGCCAGAAGATCATACTATCATTCGCAAAGAGGAGATGGGACACATGAAGATCCCGCTTTATTTGGTTAAAGAGTTATCTCCCTAGCTTGTGGAGGCGTATGCGGTCTCCTAACCTAGAGCTAGCGCAACGTTCGCGGAAGGAGATTGTAGATTCAGTCTGATTGCTTGTGGGTGGTTAAGATGGTGGTTGAGAGCTTGACTCACGCGATGGAACTTTGGAAGATCTTGCACCGCAACTTCAGAGAAATGAGAGAGCTTGATGAGTTTAATATTATACATATTTCTCGTCTTTGTAATGTCGCGACACCTAATCTAGCACGATATACAGTGAATCATAACTCGAATTCGACTTAAATGAGACTTGTCCCTCCATGTTTGAAAGAGGTAATTAGAGTCGATGATCGCGAGTTAAGATCCGGCACAACGGACCAAAGCCTGTTATCTATTTGAGTTTCGTTTTTATCACGCGTGGTTTCAGTTTTATCATTCTTGATCTATTGTAACCAAAAAATTTATGCGTTGAAGTCGGGAAAAAAGTGTCGTCAATAAATTAGAAACATATATAAAATAATAAGAGGTATTCTAAAGAAAATGCCGTTACTATCATCTCATTTAAATGCCTCAAACGTACATCCCTAATCTTATATATAAAATTGCAAAGGTTACTAACATTATAACTATTTTGAGTAATTTATTTTTCTACTCCTTTCATTCTCTCTCTATTTTATAGTTTGTTATTTAAATGTTCTAAGAATTATAACCATACGGAAATAACAAGAATATTTGAATTTGTAGGATCTTTGAAATAGGGACGATCGAAGGTAGACTCATAATTCCATGACCTGACTTTGGGTACGAGTTCACAAAAAAGTCACACAAAATACACCATCCTCTAAAGTACTACACAGCACATAGACTTCATTTTCTTTACCTTATTCATAGTTAATAATGAAATCACACCTAAATACAACCATTCCTGTCCCTCCTTATGAACTTCGTACGTTTTTTTATTATAATAATTTGAATTATAACATTCAAATTAATTGAATAGACCGTTTCACTTCAAACAAACTCTATTATTGGCGCTACTTAACTAACATATTTATGCTAAAAACGACTCAACTAACTATATATATGTATACCATTAATGGTTGGGTTCTACGGTTGACTAATTTTGTTAAACTTTAAATCCTTTTACTAAAAATCTTGTTTAATGGTCCGTGCATATATTTTTTTTTAAAAGCAAGCTTTGTTTGAGTATGTGATTGAACTCACGCCCTCTAATTTAGAGGGAGGTGTATTACCACTAGACTATCCTAATTAACATAAATTAAATATATTTTTAATAGAGTCTTCCAGTACGCTGTTTTAGCTTTTATTTTTATTGCTAATACTTTGAAGTAAGTAAGAATACCTAAATATACAACCTATAATAAGGTAAAAATATAACTACAACCTAATTCAATTTTTTTAATTTTCTTTTTCTTTTCTCGAACAATCAATCGCATACGATCACCGACGTAGAGACACAATTAACATGCATGGGAAACACATAATGCAAAAACTAATTTAAACGCAACCCATAAATAGCTTTCCACATTTGAAATTGAATCCACCCGTTAAACCCTACCTTACAAGTGAGTTATTTTTAATAATGATAATAATAAAATAAATAGAAACTACCTAATAAGTTAGTTATACACACACTACCTTAAATCACGTCGACTTACTTACCCCATAATAAGATCAAATTATAAAAAACTAAAACTAAAAATAAAAATAAATAATAAATAAAATAAATAAATTGAAAACTTCTTTTCCTCATCCACCATTAGAATCTTCAATCTTCATCACGTTTTTTTCTATCTGTTTTTATTTTTTGCTTCATTCGCATCAGATTCTCTATCCGTCAACTACCACCACTTCTTCTTCTTCTTCTTCTCCGGCGACGCACTCGACTTTATGCCGCGCCTTCCAATCGAGTGCCTGACACGCGCGAGAGCAGTAGTTCGCTTTTCCGCAAACGGAGCACCTCCGAAACTCGTGGGCCCGGGTTTCGGGTCGCCCACACCCGTCGTGTGAACACAGCCTGAGCCCAAGGCCCAATGGAGATCGACCCAATTCAAACCACTCCTTTAAAAACCTGTTCGCTGGTTTCACCTCCTGAGCCGCGACGAAGCACCCGAAGTCGCTCAGGAGCGGTGCAGCGCACGCGCCGGCGCGTCGCCACGTTAGCGAGTTGATTCCGGCGGCGAGTTCGCGCGCGTTGGCCTGTACGAGGAGTCTTCTTCCCTCCGCGAGGTTTTGCCGGACTCCGTAACCGTCTTGGAGGCAGTGACCGAGCTCTCGAAGCGCGTCGATGTGGCCGAGAAACGCTGCGCGTGTGCATAACGCGACTCCGGCGCGTAGGTCTTTGTCGCTCTTCGATCCACCGCTTCCGTTGAACTGGATTACTGCTAACGCGTGGAGTGCCGGCGCGTGGGACTTCATCGCCGCCTTGGCCATCAGCGACGCGCCGCTTCCTCGATTCTCGAGGCAGTAGAATCGGATCTGCTCTCGAGAAAAAAAAAGAAAAAAGGAATCATTAATATATATAATCATTTTCTGCGTTTATTATTAAATAATTAAATATGTATATAAAATAAAATATTTTTACCATTCCGAGAGTGAAACAAGCTTCTGCGTTACCAGCCGAGACACACTGTTTGAGGAATCGGTGAGTCGACTCGGACCAGGTTTTCGCTCTGATTTCGAACATTTTCGGACTCGCTTTCGAGAGAACCAGAGGATGAAGACCTATACGATTCAGTCTCTTACATCTGTAAAAGGAACATAGAGAGAGAGAGAGGCAGAAATCAGACGATGCTCTTGAAAAATGAGCAGAGAGAAAATACTTTATTGAAAAAACGAAGGAGACGAAATGGAAAAAAGGTATATAGCAAGCTTACGTGGCGAAAATGTTGACGAAATCGGACGGCGAAGAAACGGAGGAGCTAAGCTTGCTGAGAATAGAGACGACGAGATCGTCCGGTAGTCCATCGAAGAAGTCCGGGTTCTCTCCAGATTTCGCGCTCCTGTTAGCTCTGATCTTCTTTCTCTGGATCGGCATGTATTTTCCTCTTCACTTTCGCACATTCCAAATGAACACTGTGGCTCTCACTGTGTTCAAAATCGTCTCACAAGAGAGAGAGAGAGAGAGCGTTCTGTTTGTTTTATATCGATTCGCGGTGTGTGTGGTTTTGTATGAACGAAACGGTAAAAAGGCAAAGCTAAAGGACGTGGCATTATATAGTCCCGGCGAAGAGGACACAGAAAATGGAGAAGGAAAAAAATATTAGTGAATATGGACTGTTGGACCCGCATTAAATTACAAAATACGTGATTTCTTCTATATTTTATTATAAAATTTTAGAGTATCATTTGTATATTTATATATATTTAGGTTTTCTTTGTAAACTTATTAAACTCAGCTTTTGAAATATAAAAATGGCTAAATACCCGATGTTTTAAAAGATTTACTTTATACCAATTAACAAAAATAAATCGAATATTATGATATGTTTGACAATATTTAAGGAAGAGGTTATGCCCAAAGTTCATAATTATAATAACGCATCTCCTAAATATGCCGCGTTACTAAAATTTTGTTATTTATTCGAAAAACAAAAAAAATGGTTAAAACACAATAACAATATTTCATTAAGTTATTTAGAGCAAATTTTCTTTATAAATTCACACGCATATATATATATATATATATGTATATTTTCTTTATATATATATTTTAAGGAAATGGTTTAAAATACCACCTTACTACTAATATTTCTTAATTATTTTATTTTCTCAATATTTCACTAAAAATAAGTCAAAAATATGATTTAGACTCAAAAATATTTTTTTTAACACATTCACCTCTTCTCATTTTTTTACAAAATAAGAATATTTATCAAGCAAGGAAATGAAATGAGTTTGAAACTGAATGATTTTTTTTTGATAAATTGGGGAAAAAAGATGGTTGAAAGCGTTAAAAAATTAATTGTATAGGTAAATAGTTTTTATAACTAATTTATAATGGAAAATAAACATAATTTTTTAAGAAAAATAGAGATGAATATGACATTTTGGACAATTTGTTGTATAACATTTTGAAAAAAATCAAATGACGATTCATATAAGATAATTGTATTTAAAAATCATTATATTGTATCTCAATCAAACTCAATTCTTTCAAGGGCATATATCAGTTACACATATGTCAACTACATATTTATTGGGTTTTGATAGTTTTCAAAATATTTTGTGTATACGTATCAATATGATAATTATATAAATAATGAATTAAATGATCTAACTATTGATAATAGTAAGGTGACAACGCGTCTATTACTAATAAGATTATATTCCACTTATTTTTTAAATTAATTAATTTGATGATACGATATACGGTTGTACATATCGAATCCCAATTACTAACTTCAAGTTTTATAGGATTAGTTTACGAACTTCACGGATTAGGTCTTGTTTTTTCTAAGAAAATATTCGAGAACATCATTTATGCATAGACGTACAATTAATCTATGGCTTGAATTTTATTTTAACCTTGTAGACTTTTTCATATTTTGTTACGTACACTGAAACTCAGAAATTTAACAATATATATAACGTACATTATATATATATATAAGAGTTTTGAGCCGTCGAAAAATAGTCAACTACGGATTTGTAAATGAATAATAGTATTTACAAGAACACATAACAAATGAGCGAACAATCATGGAACATGATTTTTCAAAGCTGAAAACGTACACTAAATATGTAAGTTTAGAACCTTCTAACTAGTCAAAATTCAGATATTTTTTATAAAAGTTTTCTTTAAAGGGAAAAAAAATAATATTATTTTGTCAAACTTAGATCAAAATAAGAACAGATCAAACCAGCTAACAATATGAAGCATGAGTTTTAAAAGCAAGAAAAAGCTGGGTTTATTAATTAGTTAACAATAATTACCATTATAAACGTGGTGATAAATTACAAATATATATATATATATATATATATATATATATATATATATATATATATATATATATATTTGAGCCGGCTTTAAGAGTGACGGTAAAGCAAAACCTTGCTAGCCTTGTGGAGGTATCAAACTTTTGTTATATATTATTATTACATATGTATATAAAATCTACGGTCTACACATTCGTTCACATCTCTTCAAATTCACTATATTAATTAAAAAAACCAGGATCATAATTTTATATATTATATATATATATATATATATATATATTTAAATATAATGTTTTTTCTCTCCATTTAATGAAAGGGAGAAATATAACATAAAAAAACCTTATCTTGATATCTAAAGAGTAGCAATAATTTTTTTATTTATTTTGATTAAGCCGTTAAATTTAACTTGTATATTTTTTTATTATATAACAACTGATTATTAATTGAACTGAATATTATTTATCAATTAAACAAGATTATAATGTCAATATGCATGATTTTTATAAAATAATTAAAGAAAAATAAAGGATACAGCCAAGTTGAGTTAACACGGCTGACTTTTTTTATATACATTATAGAGTCTAATCATCACTAAAAGTTAGATTAAAATAAATTAATCCTAGCTAATTTCATTTCGGTTCATAATTTAGTGGGTATATACTCTCAAAATGTTTGTGCGCATTAACTCATAATATCCACCAAAGTTTCTTATCTGAAACTCAAATGTCAAACGAAAGCAGTCTTACTTTGACCCAAATATACTAACCATAATTGACAAATGTAAAGAAGAACAGCTCTTCAAATTTCTGTTGTATATTTATGTTTGTATTTGAATTTTGAAGTAATAAACGGGTTTTGCAATTCTGCCGGGAATTCTATTCGAACTTGACCAAATTTGAGAAAAATATGAAAGAAGAAAGGGAATTGTTTGACTTTTCCTATTAAACAGAAGACTAAGCAAAATAGAAAGACCATAAATGATTACAGATAAAATTGAATTAATGTTTTGTAGACAATTATATGAGAATCAGTTAAAGTCTTGATTTTTAGTTAAATCTTTACTTTATATGGCAATTGTTCATTGAGTAAGAATATTGTTATATTATGTAATGCTGAAAATTTTATTAGAAATCTTATTATGCTTCTAGTTTACATTTTGAAACAATTCATATATACAAAAAGACGAGAAGAAAATTAAGAAAACGGCTCTATTAGTTTTAGTTATAGGGGAATCCCAACTTTTAATTTTATGTTCTTCACTTCTATTTTTCCTTTCTAATAAAAAAAAATTAAGATTTTATTTAAGTTTTCAATCATCGTTCTCTCTTTAAAGATAAAAACAACACTTTACGTTACTCTCCAGTTTGATCGAGACATAATTTTGTTCAGATTTTCTAAATCAGCAATTCACGCATTCTCCCATTTTGACGGTGCTCGAATTTGGTTTGTGAATAAGATTCTCATTAACTTGAACATTTGCTCGATGGATTAAATGTATTCAAGAGCTATAGCGTGAAACACATACGTAACCCATTCCAACTAAGCTGAAACAATCCTATGTGTTGAGCTTCAGGTGAAAGCGAGACTTTGACAATGGCTTAGTGAAAATATCGACGGATTATTCGCCAGTTAGAGTGTAATGTTGCGACTCGCTTCCGCACGTTGGTGGTGTTTCTTGTTTTATGTTGTGTATTTTCAGACAAATGATGTTAGTTTTAACTTAGTTTATATTTTGCAGTATCTAATATATTTAAGTTTGATTCTTTATCCACTATGTTAGTTTTTCTCTTCTAAAATGATGTAGTCATTTATTGGGTATTTAGTACAAGTTCTTTGTTAATTTTTTTACGGTTTAAAATTTCGAACTTATTTTGTCATAATCGATGGTTTTCAATCGCTTTATTTCGTTCACTAACCTTTGGGCAATTTTTGAAAGAGTCAATGAAATTGCTCAAATTTTAGTTTGCTCTATATTATGGTTAATATTGTTTGTAGATATCAGTTTATTGTTAAAAACTGAAAATGTAAGATAGTGTGTTTTTTAATGTTATACTCGTTAGCTACGAGCATTTGGCAACTTAAAATATTATAAATAGCACGAGTTCTTTAAATGATACCATACAAATTAATTAATTAATAAGACCTACTATTCATATTAGAGGAGTGACACATAATTATTTTGGAATACATACTAAAAATACTATTAAAGTATAGGATCATGAAAAAGCTAAACATAGTAGTCGCATATTGAGATAAATTACTTTCTTTTTTTAATCTAAAAGAAATACAAAAGACTATAGATATAAATCTTCAAAGATAGTATTGAAGAATTGATATGGTATGAAATTTTAAAAATAAAAAAGAGAGTGATTCGTTTATTTTTATTATTGACTGAGTGGTACATAATGTAAAAGTAAAATCAATTTAAAAAGAAAACAAAGACCACAAAAGAAAAGGATGTCACGTGCGTTCCACGTGGACATGCCGGAGAAAAAGCTAGCCAGTGTGTCTTCAAAGCATGCTTTGATGCATCATCATGAATTATTTATGTACATTTGCTATTGGTACGGTTTTAAGTTTAAACAGGGTTGGTAAACAGCTTATATAATCCTTTTGTTTTTGTTTTAATTAAAAGCACAAGCAGTCTCATGATAAACAAGAGATGTTATTATAATCGCTCACATATCCATATGATCATAAGTGTTCATGCACATGTGGGTTTGTGTGTTTGGATCAAGAACCTCAAAACTATATATAAATAAATAGATGTCTCTTAACACCTCCAAACTCCAATAATTATTCCACAATATAATTTCAGATCGATACGCATACATATATGCGTAGAAATGGAAGAGCAAGTTGAGGGAAATGAAGAAAGAGTTTTGCAATTCAAGCTTAAGCTATTTAGATTTTTCTTAGTGGGGTCTCAGTATGAAGACAATATGTGTTTCTTTATAATGAATTCATGAATATTATGCAACTTGTATAATTGAGATATGGGATTTTTTTTTAATATTTTATATTATTTTTTAAGGATATGGATAAGTTTTGAAGATGTGGAGTTGGTGGAGCACAAATCTTTTCCCTTGTATACTCACCAAAAGGTTATGAATTGTTGAAGTACTATTTGGATCTGGTAGAAAATGAGTGTTGCATTGTTTTTTATAGTTGCTAATTTCTAATTTATTATACAATTTTATTTACATTTCATATTTTTTTATCATGTTTGTCACCGCTTTTAAGAAGCATCTTTTGGCTTCATGAGGCACAAAACTTGCGTCTCAAACTGTCTAGTCTAGTCTTTTCCTGAGAAGTGATTACTTTATGTCACATATATAGAAATCAACTTTGCTAAGTTAATTACTAGCATGATTCATGAACATAACATCATCAACCACATTTTTATTTTTTTAATTGACGTGAATATTCATGAGCACAAAAATAATATAACCCGTGAACTCTTAATATGCAATATAAAATATATTAATGATGATAATAAGCGAGAAGTTGATTATATATTATACGGATGTATATAATTTGTTTCGTAGTTTTCTTAAATGGATGTTACAAAGATTTGCATGATGTCTATTTTGACTATAGTATTTTATAATAATTATCATATGCTGTGTAGCGTATACATGGACATTTTAGAAGTTGGATTACTATATTATGACGCTGTTTCTGAATTAAGACTTTTATTCTTCGAAATATGGTTTATTATTAATTCCTATTCATCCATAAATAATTATAGTTTATTGGTGCAACTACGTACCATCAAGTGGTGACTAATCAAATATATATCGTTGGAATTATTTCCAGCTTTTGAATATATAATAATTTGATAAAATGCAATATATATAAGGAAAATATAAAAATAGTCATCAAATTTCCTATCTTTCTTATATATAATTAAAAAAAATCATAGATAAAAATAATAGTTTTAGTTACTGCTCCGATTAATAAAAGATTATCACATATCCAGAAGCTAGTGCTATCGTACATGAACAATTAAAATTTGAAAAATTCTACAATTAGAGTCGTCTCTATAGAAATCGTTGACTTAAATTGCCAGCCGTTAATTTATTTTCTAATGAAAATGAATAACAAATTATGGGATGCTTTTTTTTTCTATCTCCTAGATTTGTATATAACTATATACTATATATGTAGAGAGAGCATACATAAAATTATAATATTATTGTTGCGTGTTATAAAGACTAGTTGGATATATTTCATATCTTGTGAAGCAAGTAAACCCACACATCAAACTCATTACATCCACTATTATCTCACTCTTTAAATTGACAAAAGGGTAAATAATTTATTGATAATACAAATAAATATATGGAAGTCGTGATCACTATCAAAGTACATATGAATTATTATTATGCAACCCCATCGATCGAAGAGACAACCATGCCTAAATTATTTCCCTTAAATTGGAAAATAACACTTAGAAAAAAGAAAAGAAAAAAAGAGAGGAAGAGTGGTATATGAACTAACTATGAAAACAAGCAAATGATACATCATCAATGGTTATTTTTCAAACATAACTTATGGAGAGGGGAAAATGTATATATTATTATTTTTATATAAATACATATATATATAGATCGACATAAGACACGTCGCTATCTTTGGTTAAATTATTTGGTTATGTACATACATAATTATGAACTACATTTTATTTATTTATGTGATTATGATTTTACATGACATCTTACGGTCATAATAAACAAGTCAATTTTAAAGGGTTACACATGACATCTTATGTGCTTATGTGCTTATGTTGCCGTTTTTGACATTGCAACTTAGAAAAAAGAATGAAAGTGACTAATGTAGTTAAAGTTATATATTATGTATATATATAGTGTTTAAATACACCAATGATGGTCGATGAGTGTTTATGCCATATATGAAACTTAAGTGCTAAACAATAGTTACATATTTTTATATCGCTTGAAGAGATGGATGGAAGTATCTTGTCCTTGTCAAAATACATTTAATAATTCAAAGCCTTAAACAAGTTCGAAAAAACAACAATTCATTGCGGAGAATTTGATCAGACATTTAATCTAGAGAGCAAATCATGGTTTTCATATTCGCATCTTAGTTAATCAATTTTTAGAGAAGAATATGAGTTATTAAAGAGTGGAACTTTGAATTCAGTCTTGATGAATATTTTGAAAAGTTAAATTATTGTTGATGTCATATTCCGTTTTTTAGATTTTGTTTAGGGGCTCAACTTTAATAAATTTACTAAGGGTCAAAATATGTTGTTTTTTTTTTATAACTCACATGAATGAGGTCCATTGTTAACGGACTCGAAGAATTTGAACTCACATCAAGCGAGATTCTCAAGATCGCAACTCGACAAGTATTAACATATGAATTCAGCTCAAAAAACTACGTGACCTCAAATGTCGGAATCAGACTCGGGACAACGACCAGAGAATGAAGAAGTGGATTATAATGCCCTCCCGAAAATTTAAAAAATTCAAATTTAAACTTCTAGTGTATAAACAAATTAAACAAATTTTATAGGCACGTTCAGTTCATTATTACTATGCATTTGTTGAAATTAATTGTTTTACTCATTCATTATTTTTCTTGTAATAAAATTTATCTTTCTCAATCATATTAATTGGTTCATTATCAATTTCTCGATATAGTGTATCTTTTATATCGTGTTAAGTATCTTTTTCTCGTACATTTTGTTCGTATTTTGTGCGAAAGATTTTTTTAAAATTGAAATCATCCCGTTTTTTATTCTTAACTTATTGTGACTGATTTTAGTGTGATGATCACATCAAATAGTTACTATGACTTAGGAATTGTTTTCTTTATCCAAATGTTTGTTACTTAAATATGGGTTAATGTAGTATATAGGCCTATATAGATTTTGGATTTTGGAATTGGCCCACGTTTGTAAAATTTAAGTAAATGTCCACAAAAAAAATTAACAGAAAATTTGTGCCCAAATTACCCAAATACATTCCGCCCCAAAACAATCCATTTTTTTTGGAATTAAATTAAAAAAAATCGTAAATTGATTAATTGATTATCAGTTATTAATTCCCGAAAAACCGTCATAATGAACAAATCTAATGCATTAACTGCATTCGAAACAGGGAGAGAGAAACATAAATACATCCAAAAGTAGGAATTTGAAGAGTTTCCTCTCTAAACCCCCATTTTTATTCTCGCTCGGCCACAAAATTGTTGAAGATTCTTCTGGTTTATTTTCTTCATCGTTTTCTTCAGCGATTAACCGGTATTAACAAAACTTATTTTGGTTTTTATTGTTCATCGTTATCTTCAGCGATTATTTACGTCGTTTTTCATTTTTTTTCTTCATGTTCTTTGGTGATTATTGTTCTTCTTCTCCACTCCATAATTCATTTTCTGCAACATTTCGTTTTCGGTAGACGTCGGATTTGGATCAAGTGGCTGCGACACCAACGATGGAGGCCCTGGCAGGCAAAGACGAACAACGGCGGTGAACGCCGGTTTGGCTTCAGTGACAATTAAAATTTTCATCGTTCTTCGTTTTTCGTCTTTGTGTTTTGATTTTGATTTAAAATTAATTTATGCAATTTTGATTTTCTTTTTTTAGTCAAATAAACGTATTTTGTTAATTACTATGCAATTAACGATGATTTACATTATAAAAATCAATTTACGGTGTAAAATAAATATCAATTTACGGTGAAAATTCAATTTACGGTGTAAATCAATATCAGTTTACGGTGTAAATTCAATATCAATTTACGGTGAAAATTCAATTTACGGTGTAAATCAATATCAATTTACGGTGTAAATTCAATATCAATTTACGGTGTAAATAATTTACGGTGTAATTAATTGATAAAATGATACCAGCGAAAATATAACAAACAAGTTTAAAAAACAGACTGCATCTATTAAAATTCCAAGAAAACTAAAAATATTAATAGTTGTAGAATATCATAAATACAGAATATCATTAATTGTAGAAAAATCCGTAATCAATAAACAATTATTAAAAATGGAAACTAAATATCTTTTAATTACTAACCGCTTAATCTAAAAAGTCAAAGATATAACCAATATTCTTGGATCTACTAATCCATTCAAAAATCAAAACACGGTTAATATTTAAAAATATAAAATGCCACATTTTAAAAAAACAATTCGAGTAAAAAAAAAATTGAAATTTAATCTGGAAAGAAAGTTTGAAATTTAGAGCAAAAATTTGAAATTCAAATCAATAGATTTTAAAAAAAATTGGCCAAATTAAAAAGGGTAATAGCGTAATTAAGTAAATAAATAAAAAAATCACGTAGGCGAGTTGGACATTTACGAAAGTTTAACGAAACGTTGGCGAAATCCAAAATTCGTTTGTAAGCCAGGGCTAATTCTCCAATTTTTTGTTTAAATATTGATCTTACAATTAACCGCTACCAAAAAAACTAACTAGTTTCATATGGCCATTTAGCTATTATAAATATATCTACCTTACCTTCAAAAAAACGTAGAATAAAAGTGAGATGATGTTGGGTGTCGTATACATATTATATACTAAAACTAGTGGAAACTAAATTTACTAGATTAAGCTTCAAAGTTCCAATGGTCTCAAATTTCATGATTTTTATCATGGTGACTCTATGCGGTAACTAGGATATTATAGTGATAATTCAACATGATTTCACTTAGGAGGTCGTGCGATCGAACTCCATTTGCAGTCAAATGCTTTAAATAAATCATGGGTACCTCTCTCTCTCTCTATATATATCTGTATCTCTCTCTCTCTCCAACTTATATATTTGTCTAATTAGTCAATCCTCTACAAAATAGCTCAAATTTTGTTTTATTGAATAGATACATAAAATGTTAAAGTTAATTAAAATTTACATTTAATTTAGAAGAATTGCTCTAACTAAGCCACATGAAACGTTGCAATTGTAAAATACCCAAACTTTTGCAAACGTTTAAAAAATACCCAATTAGTCCTACGTGGCATATTATTAGGCAATTGCATTTCCATTTTTGCCCTTTTTATTTTAATTTCCGTGTGTTTTTTTTTTTATTTCCAGTCTTTTTATATTAACGAAAATTAACCTGATTTTTAGGGAAATCTTGTTTAATTTTCTTATTTTAAACAGCGAATTCGTTTTTTAGTTAATTCCGGATATTTTTGAATTAGTCAACTAATAAATGCATAAACCATTTTGTTTTTTCTTTAATTTTATTCAGATATATTTCATTAATTGCTATATTTACCATCGGTTACAAATTACATGCATGAAGTACTAGTTAATTTGCGTTAATTTATATACACGCACATTTTAATATTATCTATCCACCTGATTTCATGGGACTCAATTAACGCATATTTACCTTAGATCACGGGATTTCGACGTTAATTTTCAACTTTCAGATTTGAAATCGTTATTTAATGGTTTTAATATCTTTTTGATACATTCAACTATCTTCTTTAATTTACAATCGATTTAGTTCATTTCTGTCATTAATGGCTATTTTAAACAGACACTGCTTTACGTGTTAATTTTGGTTAATTTCTGGTGTACAGCTACGAATTTCCTGTTTTATAGCCTTTATTTTGGCAGTTTTAATTGATATATTCCATTCTGTTTTTAATTTTAACTATTGATTCGAATAATTCCAATTAAGATATATTTTTTCTGAATATATATAGCCTAAAATCTTGTTTGATTTAAAAAATAAAACCTTATCTTTTTCTTTCCTAAAATGATGCCCAAATATTTGGTATCTATTATTAATAAATGAAATTAATATCAATCGAATATCAATATTGAGAATTTGAAATTTAAAAATTGATTTTGTAATTCACCTATGCTTACTGATTCCCAAAATCTATATGATTTTCGTATTAATTTTGGTTAATTTGTGCCTCTACTGCTAGTATGTTGTACAGTTACGAATATCCTATTTTGTAGTTGTTATTGATTATAAACTTAATTGATATTTCCCTTTTTATCTATAATTCATATAGTCAATAATTGAATTTTGAATCAGTCGAATATAATCTTGAATTTTGAAATTTAATTTTTGATTTTACTACTTAAAATATGGTAACTGATATGGAAAAGAGCACTATTTTACGTGTTAATTTTGGTTAATTTGTGGTGTATAGTTACGAACTTCCTGTTTTTAATTGATATAATTTTTATTCCATTCTGTTTATAGTTTTAACTATTAATTCGAATAATTCCGAATTGATATTAAGATATATTCTTTCCGAATATGTTTAGTCTAAAATCTATTTTTATTTAAAAAATAAAACCATATCTTTTTATTTCCAAAAATGGTGACCAAATATACGGTATCTATTACTAATAAATGAAATTTATATCAGTCGAATATAATCTTGAGATTTTGAAATTTAAAAATTTATTTTATAATTCAGTTATGCTTACTGATTCCCAAAATCTATATGATTTTCGTATTAATTTTGGTTAATTTGTGCCTCTGTTAATAACGTGTTGTACAGTAACTATTAATTTTCGTTAATTTCTGTAACGAAAAAATTCATAATGATTGTAGGGGAAAAGAAAATACAGATCTAATTGAAATATTTAAGGGGGAAACAAACTACAGATGTAATTACAATAAAATAAAAACTATATGAACGTTCTTATTCGTCATACTCTTTTTCTTTTCGTCGGCCGCCGACTTCTTCATCATCTTCTTCTTCTTCTCTCCGGGGGATGTTTCTTTCATTATTTCGGGTTCTATTGCTTTGGAGCTTTCTCGGTCGCCGGAGTCTTCTTCTCCTCCACCGACTTCTTCTTCGCTGGCTTCTTATCTTCCTTCGAGGCCATTGAAATCATAGATTTTTCTTCGTAGAGAGAGAAGAGATGAGAGAGTAGTATTGGTTTAGAGTGAGAGAAAGTGACAATTCGGATTCAAGAGAGAGAATAGTTATGTGCGTTTGTGTTTCGGTGGGAATGAGAGAGAGATGAGTGTTGAAGGGGGTTAGAGTTTAAGAGATTTGATGGGGTATATAACAACTTT